>JAHLJS010000008.1:52255989-53564236 GCA_038502445.1 Eremochloa ophiuroides
CGGCGTGAAAAAAGGGACTCGCACGATCGGCTTGATGAAGCGGTAGTTGAACGCCGACAGCCGGTTTGGCAAGAGAATCAGTGGTGCCCAGGGGATCTAACTAGGAGCCAAAGGCGCCGGGTGCAACGGCTCAGAAACAGAGAGCTCCAAGCTGAGGGACGTGCCAAACAGATATGGCGCGAGAAGCCTCCACAAAATAATGGAAAGGCTGTAGCCGATACACAGATGGTGTTCGTGCTGCCTGCAGAGTTCAGAGCCAAGAAGTATGATACCGAGTCCGACTCAGACGATTCGGGATCAGAAGACGGAGTGGCCACGTTAGTGCTCGCACAGCAAGCTACTTTTGATACGCCAGCCAAGAATCGACATTTGAAGGCCCTCTATCTCAAAGGTTATGTCGACGGCATGCCCATGACAAAGATGTTGGTGGACGGTGGTGCCACTGTCAATCTCATGCCCTACACTATGTTCCGCAAGCTAGGCAAGGGTCCCGATGATCTAATAGAAACTGATCTGCTGCTCAAGGATTTCGGGGGCAATTCTTACAACACTCGGGGGGCAATCAACGTCGAGCTAACAGTGGGGAAGAAAACACTGCTTACCACCTTTTCTGTGATCGACAGTAAAGGTGCCTACAGCTTGCTACTCGGACGCGACTGGATTCATGCCAACTGCTGCGTGCCATCGACCATGCATCAGTGTCTCATTCAGTGGCATGGCGATGAGGTCGAAGTGATCCCGGCCGACGACTCGGTCAGCATGGCGACGGCAGATGCCACATACTGGGAAGCTGGGGATCATGACTGCTTTTCTGGCAAGACTTGGGAAGGAGGCTCCATCAAGGTCAGTGATGAGAGTCAACAGCCGATCAGGGCAATCGGCTCTGAGTCTTTTTATTAAATGGAGAATCCGATTATTGGCACAGAGGGTAAGTTGGGGCAAGGATTCACGTCGACCGACAAGCTCGAAGAAGTGGATGTTGGACTCGGCGATAGACCAAGGCCGACGTTTATTGCCGCCAATTTAGACCCAGAGTTCAGGCAGGAGCTGGTTCAACTATTGAAAGAGTACAAATATTGTTTCGCCTGGGAATATTATGAAATGCCTGGATTGGACAAATCTATTGTTGAGCACAGGCTACCTATCAAGCCAGGGTTTCGGCCACACAAGCAGCCTCCACGTCGTTTTAGAGAGGATGCTCTACCTGACATTAAGGCCGGAATCACGAGGCTGTTTGAAGCCAAGTTCATTCGAGCTTGCCGATATGCCGAGTGGATATCGAACATCGTCCCTGTGTATAAGAAAAATGGTAAATTGCGAGTCTGTATTGATTTCAGGGATTTAAATAGAGCTACACCGATGGATGGCTACCCTATGCCAATAGCCGATATGTTGGTAGACTCGGCTGCTGGGCACCAAGTTATTAGCTTCATGGATGGCAATGCTGGTTATAATCAAATTTTTATGGCTGATGAAGACATCCCGAAGACCGCATTCAGGTGCCCTGGTGCGCTTGGTTTGTTTGAATGGGTGGTCATGACGTTTGGATTAAAGAATGCCGGTGCAACCTATCAGAGAGCTATGAATTATATATTTCACAAGTTGATTGGTAAGGTCGTTGAAATTTATATAGATGATGTGGTGGTGAAATCCAAAAGCAATAAAGATCACCTGGCCGATTTGAGAACCACTTTAGAGTGCACAAGGCGACATGGTCTGAAGATGAATCCTAACAAGTGTGCGTTTGGCGTGTCAGCTGGCGAATTTCTGAGATTCATAGTCCACCGTAAAGGGATAGAGATCGGCAGCAAGAGTAGGAAGGCGATCGATGAACTCGTACCTCCAACCAACAAGAAGGAATTGCAGTCTTTACTTGGTAAGGTTAACTTTATCAGAAGGTTCATTGCCAACTTATCAGAGAAGGTGCTGCCGTTCTCGCCATTGTTGAAGCTCAAGAATGATCAAGAGTTCAAATGGGGTGACGTGCAACAGAAGGCTTTTGATGAGATCAGAGAATACATGAAGACTCCTCCTGTCTTAGTACCGCCACGGGTAGGGAAGCCTTTTAAGTTGTACGTGACGGCCGAAAGCCATACCATTGGGTCGGCCCTTTTTCAAGAGTTTGAAGGGAAAGAGAGAGCAGTCTTCTACCTGAGGAGGCGGCTCCTTGACCCTGAGACAAGATACACACCTACCGAGAAGTTGTGCTTGTGCCTATTCTACTCATGCACCAAGTTGAGGCACTACTTGCTTGCCTCAGAGTGTGTGGTGGTGTCCAAGGAGGATGTCATCAAGCACATGCTTTCGATGCCTATTTTAAATGGTCGGATAGGCAAATGGATCCTGGCGCTTTCAGAGTTTGACTTGAGGTTCAAATCCGCTAAGGCGGTCAAAGGGCAGGCGATAGCCGATTTTATTACACAGCATCACGGGGGATCGGTTAATGTAGCGGATATAGCGCCATGGACTATGTTTTTCGACGGTTCCTCGTGCAAGCAAGGTGGTGGCGCCGGAGTAGTGCTCATCTCACCGCGAGGTCTGCGTTTTGAGTATGCTTTCCAGATAGGGCCGATTGTCACAAACAATCAGGCTGAATATGAAGCCGCATGGAAAGGTTTTCAGCTTCTGCATGAAGCAAAAGCCGATGCAGTTGAAGTGTTTGGCGATTCACAACTAGTCATCAACCAATTGCTCGGTTTGTATGAGTGTAAAGACGAGATACTCAAAGGCTACTATGATCAGTGCCAGGCTCTCATCAAGAAGTTCATGACGGTATCTCTCTGTCACATCCCCAGGGCCCAGAACCAGGAAGCTAATCGGCTAGCGCAGAACGCGTCGGGTTATCGGCCGATGCAGGAGATTTGTAACAGCGAGCAATCAGCTGATGACTAGAGGGGCGAGATAGCAGGTTACCTAGCAAATCCTTCACAACAGGTCAGCAGAAAGCTAAGATACAAAGCCACCAAGTACGTTTTGTTGGATGGTCAATTGTATTACAAGACTGTTGAAGGAGTGCTGCTCAAATGCTTGGGGGCAGAAGAATCAGTAAAGCTGATGAGCGAAGTGCATGATGGAGTCTGCGGTGCACATCAATCAGCTCACAAGATGAAGTGGATCATCAGGAGGACTGGTTACTATTGGCCTACGATGCTGGAAATTTGTTTCAAATATTATAAAGGGTGTCAAGAATGCCAAAAGTTTAGAAATATACAAAAGTCTCCAGCTTCTGCTATGAATCCTATAATTAAACCATGGCCGTTTAGGGGATGGGGTATTGATCTAATCGGCCAAATCTACCCACCATCGAGCAAGGGTCACAAATGGATCCTAGTGGCGACTGATTACTTCACCAAGTGGGTAGAAGTCGTTCCTTTGAGGAACGCCACTTCAGCTGACGTGATCGAATTTGTGAAGGAGCATATTATTTACAGGTTCGGCATACCTCAGACGATCACAACCGATCAGGGGACAATGTTCACTTCAGAGGAGTTTATGACATTTGCTGATGACATGGGCATCAAGATTTATAATTCATCTCCATACTACGCCCAAGCCAATGGACAAGCAGAAGCCTCCAATAAAATTTTGATCAAGGTCATCAAGAAAAAGATTGAGCAGAACCCCAGAAAATGGTATTTGCATTTGAGCGAGGCACTGTGGGCATATCGCATGGCATAGCATGGATCGATCAAGGTTTCACCTTATGAGCTAGTCTATGGACACGCTGCTGTCTTGCCATGGGAGATTCAGTCTGAGACACGGCGTGTCACGTTGCAAAACAAGCTTACGGCCGGTGAATACAAAGACATTATGATGGACAGTTTAGAAGATTTGCACTGTCATCGGCTTAGGGCTTTGGAATATATTGAAAAGAATAAGATACGGGTGGCCAAGTATTACAACACAAAGGTAAGGAGCAAGAGCTTCACCGAATCAGAGCTAGTTTGGAAGGTCGTTCTACCTATTGGTACCAAAGATAGCCGATTCGGTAAATGGTCGCCAAACTGGGAAGGCCCGTATCGCATGGTGGAATGCGCTCCGGGTAATGCTTATATCCTTGAAGACTTGGAAGGGCAGAGACTCGCCAGAGCCATCAACGGGAAATATATGAAGAAATACTACCCTAGTATCCCAGTTGGGGGATAATAGCCGATTCATGTGAATCTGGCTCTAACAGCTGATGCCGTGCAGGCGGGTCGCCTTCAGGACAAAAATGGCCGACATCGTAGTAACGAGTCGCCCTTAGCAAAAAAAATACAGTTTTGCAAATTGGATTGTTTCGGGCATGTCAAGTTCAGAAGTATCATATACATCAGAAGTCCTAATACAATCTAGTTTGGGTTATTAACGCCGTCCCGGATCACGTCCTCGGCGTCGATGGACACGGAAAGACCGTCGGCATGAGGGGCGAAAGCGGCCATCAGCGTGCCAAACTCCTCCATGTCTTGACCTGCCTGGATTCCCGGTTCGAGGTTCTCTAGCACGATGCCGGAGTTGATCTGGGCGGCGGTTAGAGCTCCCGCGGCACCGTGACGAACGCCGCTCATCGCCACCTGGCGAACGCGGTGGTGCACGTCCGCAAGCTGCTCCACCTGCATTTGCCCCCGTGCGCGGAGGACGTCAGTGACGTTTGCTACAGCCATGCGCAGTTCGTGCAGCTGCGTCGTCAGAGCTGCATAAACAAGGAAAGTCAGTGATTGGAAACGCGCCGTGCACATAGTTGGACAAAGCAGGAGATTACCCGCCACGGTGGCCTGCGATTCCGCGAGGTTGGCCCGCGCCTCCGTCAAATCAATACTGGTGAAAACAAGCGCGACGGCTTGGTCCTCGTTCTCCTTATCCAGCCGGCCGGCTTCTTTGGTGGCCTCGGAGTAGAGGTTGCGATACCGCACCATCTCATGGTGGAAGTGGCGGCCGTCGGCGGCGGTGTAGGAGTCGCGGGAACTCGAAGATGATTCCGAGTTTGATTCCGCTCCGGAGGTGGTGCTGCGAGCCGGAGCGTGAGAGAGGTTCGGTTGTGGTGCTGTGCGACGCACCGAGGGACTAGCGCCGATTGGTGCACCGGAAGGAAGATGGAGCGGAAGATGTTGGCTGAAAGGGATCGTCAGATCAGGCACCCAGACTTAGCCAGATTCAAAGATCGACGAAAAGGGAGAATAAGATACCTGCTATGGGCTCCCCGTCCGCTGGCTTGCATCATACGCCTGATTGGAGCCCTTACAGGAGCAGAGGGCCCGACGGCGTCACCAGCGGCGGGGGTTTCCGGGGTTGCTGTCCCGATTGCAGGAACGGCGTCACCATCCGCCGGGGCTGCCCGAGGAAGATCAGCGCCGGGGGCAGGGTTGTTCAGGCCGGCTAAAGAGCTAGGAATGCCGCTGAGGAAAGATGGTTGATGACTGCAGAAACAGATCAAATCAGATGGAAACAGCGAGGAGATGGCAGGCTGACGGTTGAATTTACCCCAAAGTCTGCTCGATTCGGGCGACGCTAGCCCAGATGCGGCGGATACTCCGTTCCATTTCATCGCCGTCGACGGGCTCAGATGCCGGGCGCTTCCCATGGTTTCCATCGCCGGCCATGGTCGTAAACAAGGATTGAGAGCGGAAGCGAATTGGATACAAGGAGGCGGCCGGGAGAGTTGGTCGACGAGACGGATATGATGGCGTGTGATGTTGCCTCAAGCCTGCCAACTATTTATAAGACAACACGGGCACCGAGGCGGTTTCTTTGGGAAGTGAGACGGCATGGCGGATTTTAGGTTGCAGTTAATCCATGTTTCTTGAATCCGGAACAGTTGCCGAATCAGGGAGACGAAGCGCCGCCATCAATGGTCGCACGCCGATCGGTTTTTTTGGGTCAGGCTGTTTTAGCCGATCCTATTGTGAGTACCCACAAGCCGATTCGTGATGGATCTGGCAGAGGGGTTAGTTCCAAAGGAAAGCCGAACAAAGCCGATACTAGGAAGTACACCCGAAAGCCGGTTCGTATGCAGAACGGATCAGGCTGGGTAATCGATTCTAAGATACAATGCAAGCCTGAGAGCCGATTCGTATGCAGCAAAAAGTCGTCAACATCTTTATCGGCTTAGAATTAAGGGACATACAGATGCGAAGAAATAATGGCGAATAAGACCTTTGAGATTAAAGGAAGAAGACCTAGACGCACTATGGTTGATAGTGAGTCTCTCGGCACAAGGAAGACCATCGGATCATAGTTCGAAGCATGAAGAAATCATACTCCGAACTAGGGGGGCATGTGTTAACACCGAATTTTGGGCTGGGAGCCGATAGCCGATGCCAGAAGCCGATAGCCGATACCGAAGGAAGGAGAATAGCCGATTGAACGGTGAATCGGTTATCGGGCGAAGGTGACAGAAGGCGTGCAGCGTCGGTATTGGTGACGTCATCTAGAGTCTGCACCGCCGAGATGCGATCACGATCGGAGTCCGTTATGAAAGGGAAGATGTGACTCCAAGTTACCTTAGATATAGGATAGTTTGTTGATTTCCTTATCTAATAATGAGTTGTAATTCGACTAGGACTCTAGCTACGCTCAGGGTATAAATATAAACCCTCAGCCATTGTAATATACAACAACATCAATACAACACAACTTTTGGCTCCGGCCAAACAAACCCTAGAGTCAGTCGAGTCCGGCGAGTTACTTCATCCAGGCTGGGTGTCATCCGGTGGACGCAGGCTTGCTTGTAAGTATCGTCAACCCCCTGTTAAACTATGTCTTTTTAGCGTCATCCGGTGGACGTGGAAGCATGGCGGACCAGGGTCCTTGCTAAGCTCTATTTCTTTGGCGTCATCCGGTGGACGCGGGAAGCATAGTGAGTCAAGGATGATTCACGCTGGTTTACCCGATCAATCTGTGTTAACCGTCATCCGGTGGACGAGATGCAGATTAGGACAGTTTTCACGCGCGGATTAGTTATCGATTCGTGTTTGTTTGCTTGATTAATCTATTAGTTAACGTCATCCGGTGGACAGGCAATGGATTAAGACAGTTTGCATGCATGGATTAGTTATCGGCTCTAGTTAAATTTGGCAGTTTAGCTGGATTCATTAAGTTACCGATGTTGCTTATGTTTATTGTTTATTATTTAAAGCAATCATCAATTTGCCCGTCTTGATCCATATGCGTCGGCCTATATCTAATAGATCTATATGTTCAATGAATTATGTTTGCCTTTGTTTTATATTGATAAGATAGAATGCTTTGCGCCAGCCGGTTGTATTTTGGATCTAGATTAGATACGGGTCGCACTCCAGTAATAAAATAAACATTGTCTAGATTCAAAGGTTAACGGATTTAAGTTGCAACTTCATCATGATTGCCTCGATCCGCTCGATCTCCACTGTTGCAAGATTGTGATTTAGATCTATTAGCCGGAGAGTTAAAACATTGTCTACTTTATAGGCTTGTATGTTGCCCGTATACACCGAATCGGCTAGAAGTAGCCGATTTCATCTTATTTTACATTGAGACATCTTATGATCATGTTAGCTTGCTGTGACTACATCTTTTATAGCATATTTCTGTCTAAAGCAAGTATATATCATTGAATTCATGTCTGAATCGGTTAACTTGAGTTATAATGCATGTTTCGCTACAATCGGTTTATAACATGACGGAATCGGCTTTCTAGTCGATCTCCCATTACATCGGCTCTTCGAGCCATACAGTTGGAACTACCTGGACATGCCGGTTAGTTCCGCCCTGTGATTACTGATTACTATCTTTTTCCTTGTTAATTGCAGGTCAAATTGACTGGCACACTTGGGTGTTACTGACACTCTCAGACCGGGTCCGAAGCTAGCTAGATCTGCGAGAGCTTCACTGCCTCAAGGGTTGTTTTCGGCTTCGCTGGTGTGTTGGGCTTAGGGAACCACTTTTTGCGCCAACACAACTGAGAAGCTGTGCTTATGTTTATTCTACTCGTGCACTAAGCTGAGGCACTATTTGCTATCGGTCGAATGTGTGGTAGTTTCCAAGGCCGATGTGATCAAGCATATGTTGTCAATGCCTATCCTGAACGGACGGATCGGAAATTGGATCTTGGCTCTCTCTGAGTTTGACTTGAGGTTCGAATCGGTTAAGGCAGTCAAAGGTCAGGCAATAGCTGATTTCATCACCCATCATCGTGAGGGCGCCATCAGTATAGTCGATGTAGCGTCGTGGACTATGTTCTTTGACGGATCATCTTGCAAACAAGGCGGGGGTGCTGGGATAATACTAATATCACCTCGAGGTCAACGATTTGAGTATGCTTTCCAGATCGGGCCGACAGTGACGAACAACCAGGCTGAATATGAGGCGATTTGGAAGGGATTTCAGCTTCTGCATGAAGTAAAGGCCGACGTAGTTAAAGTTTTTGGAGATTCACAACTACTCATCAACCAATTGCTCGGCCTATTTAAATGTAAAGACGACGTACTCAGAGGCTATTATGATCAGTGCCAAGCATTGATCAGAGGGTTCTTAGTAGTTTCACTATGTCATATTCCTAGAGCCCAGAATCAAGAGGCTCACTGGCTAGCGCAGAGTGCTTCGGGTTACAGATCGATGCAGGGAATCCTCAACACCGAGCAATCAGCTGATGACTGGCGGGGCGAGATAGCAAGATACCTTGCAAATCCTTCACAGAAAGTTAGTAGAAAGCAGAGGTACAAAGCTATCAAGTACGTACTGCTGGATGGTCAGTTGTATTATAAGACTGTCGAAGGGGTACTGCTGAGATGCCTCGGCACAGAAGGATCGATGAAGCTGATGAGTGAGGTTCATGAAGGAGTCCGCGATGCTCACCAATCGGCTCATAAGATGAGATGGATTATCAGAAGGACTGGTTATTATTGGCCAACTATGCTCGAAAATTGTTTCAGGTATTACAAGGGTTGCCAAGAGTGCCAGAGATTCGGTAATGTGCAGAAGTCTCCAAGCCATGGCCGTTCAGAGGTTGGGGAATCGATCTGATCGGCCAAATCTATCCATCGTCCAGTAAAGGTCATAAATGGATTTTGGTTGAAACAGACTACTTTACTAAGTGGGTCGAAGCTGTTCCTTTGAAGAACGCCACATCTGGAGATATAATCGAGTTTATAAAGGAACATATCATTTACAGATTTGGTATACCACAGACTATCACGACAGATCAAGGGACTATGTTCACTTCAGATGAGTTTTTGGTTTTTGCTAACGATATGGGCATTAAAGTGCATAATTCATCACCCTATTATGCCCAAGTCAATGGTCAGGCTGAAGCGTCAAATCAAATTTTAATCAAGATTATCAAGAAGAAGATTGAGCAGACTCCCAGGAGATGGTACTTGACACTGAGTGAAGCTCTGTGGGCATACCGGATGGCTCAGCATGGATCAACTAAAGCTACGCCGTATGGGTTAGTCTATGGGCACGCTGCCGTCCTTCCTTGGGAAATTCAGTCTGAGACACGGCGTGTCAAGTTGCAGAATGAGCTTACAGCCAGTGAGTACATGGATATCATGATGGATAGCCATGAAGATTTACATTGTCATCAGCTCAAATCCCTAGAATGTATCGAAGCTAATAAGATACGGGTGGCTAAGTATTACAACACTAAAGTAAGAGGAAAGAGCTTTGCCGAATCAGAGCTGGTATGGAAGACTGTCCTACCTATCGGAACCAAAGATAGCCGATTCGGCAAGTGTTCGCCAAATTGGGAAGGCCCGTATCGAGTTGTTGAATGTGCGCCTGGCAATGCCTATATACTCGAAGATATGGAAGGAAGGAGATTTGCCAGGGCGATCAATGGAAAATATCTAAAGAAACACCATCCTAGTATCCCAGTTGGGGGATAATAGCTGATCGATGCAAGATCTGGCTCATACAGCCGATTCTATGTGGAGGATCGCCTTCAGATCAAAAGTAAGAGTCTGTAATAGCCGATTTTCGTTTTAACGAGTCGCCTTTAGCGCAAAAAAGGAAACACCCCCGATGGAGTGTAACAGCCAATGTGATTGCATCGCCTTTAGTTCAAAAATAAAAAATAGGAATGTATATGCAGACACATGAAAACCAGATTGCTGATTATAAACTTAACCGCCAAGGAAACATCATCACGAGGACCCTGGAAGAGTCTAGAACACACCCGAAGCGATCGGAGCCCGAACCCCACCAGGTTGGGCCGGCCGGCGCCCCCCTTAGGGTTTTGGCCCACCTTCTGGAGTCTTCTTCTGCCGCCTTTGTGGAGTCATCTCGGCCCTTGTTTCAAGTCGGTTTGATCCTACGGCATACGTGCATCCCACCGGGCTATAAATAGAGGGGCAGACCCCCCTGGAGAGGCAATCCATCATTCATTCAAGGCATCAAGTCCTCAAGCCATCAAGAGCCTCCTAGTTCATCAAGAGCCTCCTAGTTCATAGTTCTAGCCTAGTTAGATTAGAGGTAGAGGAGTTCTAGTTCTTCGGCGGATCTAGAGCCCCGGCGTCTGTCTGGAGCGCGGAGTTCGGTATAATTCTAGTTCTTTCTCTATTATTGTATTCTTCATTATGATTAGGAAAACATTGTTCTTAATAGTTCATATGTTCTTGATTACAATAGTCTTTGTCTACTTTGATTATATGTCTTGTATAGTTGGTTTGATCTTATTGAATTCATGTAATTGCTCGTATAGCGTTTATTCATGCGGACGATGGATAGATGATGAACAATATGTAGACGTGGTGTCTAAGTATTTTGTTTATCTGTGAGTGCACCCTGATGTGCCGGGTCGTGTGGTAGATCGCGTAGGTGACAGCTGCGTTGAGTCCTCTGTAGTCCACCCCCCGTATGTAGGCCAGCAGGCACGGTGGCGAAGTTGGATGATGACTCTGTTTCACATCCTTCCTAGATGATGCCCTTTGCATGTGATTATGATATAGGATTAGTCTAACAATGATTGCTAGATGTAATTGCACTAATTAGAATTATTCATTGATGTAGTTATAGAGTTACCTTTGATATTAATTCCTTAGTTTATCCATTAGCTAGCTTTTACTATGACTAGAGAGTGCTCTGATGATTATCTTTTATTTATGATGCTTGATCATACTTATCACCTTTATCTTTATTTATCTTGTGACCTTTACCTGTTATGAGTAGAGTAAATGACATCGGTAATGTCACTTATCCATTGTATACCATCACTATCAATATAATAGATTAAAGTTTATCCTAGTCCTTCCCAGTGGTATAAATAAAAATCGACAACCTAGTAGAACTTCCTAGGTAAAATGCTACAATGGTATAATTATCTGTCCACTTGCAGAACTGATCTTATTTTATATTTATATTTATTTCTGCCTAGTCACATAGATTAATATATAAAACCTTTATTTATTCTTAGCATTATTAATTAGGGATGATAACCTAATTCTTGCATAAGAATGTTGGTAATAGAAAAGTGGCTAATTGCTAATGACAAGTTAATTAATTACCATTCATCTTCTATTCTCTTCTCTCGCATTAAAAGTTATATAGTTATATTTGGCGACGTTAGTAGATGTCAACAAGCATTTTTTGGCACCGTTACCGGGAAGGCACATTAAACTTCGGAAATATTGATAACATATGTACACATAATGGATAAGATTGTATTACCGATTGATCTCTAACTCAAACAGGCACATCCCTGTTTTTTATCGTTTACTTATCTTATGCAGAGTGATGAATGAATGGTTTTTCTCTTCCAAATAATTTCACTGACGATCCAGAGAAACTCCTGAGAAGAAACAAGTTTGTAGAAGCGAGGGACAATTTCAAGCTACCATTAAGAACACCCATCGCTGCTCAAGCTCATTCATCAAAGGAGCCAGCTCCAATATTGGAAGAAGAACACTTAGGAGAAGATTTATCTCCTGCGCGAGTTCTCTGCCCCAACAACAGAAAACATCCGGACTGGACCAGCAGTCAGCATGGGGGAGAATGGATTCGAGCTCAAGCCTGCTCTTATCACCATGGTTCAAGCCAGCCAGTTTTGTGGAAAAGCTCATGAAGATGCAAGTGCACACTTACAACACATTTTAGAGATCTGCAGCACCTTCACGATTAGAGTAGTACCAAGAGATGCTATTTTACTCTGTCTTTTCCCATTTTCACTTTTGGGGAAAGCCAAGCAGTAGTTCTACGCCAACAAAGACAAGAACACTACACGGGACCGATGCTCAACTGCTGTCCTGGCAAAGTTCTTTCCTACAAGCAAGACGAATGCCCTGCGTGGGAGAATCTCAAGTTTTTAATAGCAACATGATGAATCATTCACTGAAGCATGGGAGAGATTCCAAGACTAAATCTCGGTGACATAGAGAAGAAGGAAGTCATGCATATCAATGATTCTCGCATGACCTGTGAAGAATGTGGAGATTACGGGCATTCAGCTGTCAATTGCCCTACATTGCAAGAGGATGTGAAATTCATCAACAGTAACACCTACTATCATCCGCAGCAAAATCAAGGATGGAACCAGCGAAACCAAGGATGAAATCAGCAACCTCGATAAGGTAATTACCAAGGTAACAACCAAGGTAATAATTACAATAATTACAATCTTCCACCTTTAAGAGATTTAGTTGCTGGTCAATCCAAATTGATAGATCAAATGTCTAGAAAGGTAGTTCCTGGTCCACCCTCCCCTGCTCACCGCACCTGAGAAGGGTAAGATACTACTGCTCTACATCGCCGCAACCAACAGGGTCGTCAGTACAACCATTGTCGTCGAACGAGAAGAAACCGGTCACGCATACCCGGTACAGCGACTAGCCTACTTCATTAGTGAAGTCCTAAACGAGTCCAAGACTCGCTATCCCACGGTGCAAAAGCTGATCTACGCCATCCTTGTCACATCACGCAAGCTTCGCCACCACCCAGCATCCTCTCGGCAACATCCTCCGGAACAAAGACGCCAACAGAAGAATCCTGAAGTGGGCTGTGGAATTGGGAATCTACTCCCAGGAGTTCCGCAGCAGAACAACGATCAAGTCACAAGTGCTGGCCGATTTCATCGCCGAATGTATAGAGACGCAAGAATCGGTACCCCCAAGAAGGAAGAACACCGGACAATGTATTTCGACGATTCCCTTAGTATCGGAGGTGCAGGCGCCGGTGTTCTCTTCATATCACCTTCCAGCGAATGCCTCCGCTATGTACTGAGAATCTACTTCAAGGCCTCCAACAATGCCACCAAGTACGAAGCGGCCATTCATGGTCTACAAATCGCCATCCAGCTCGGTATCCGATGACTCATGGTATACGGTGATTCTGCCCTAGTCATCAATCAAGTGAACAAAGACTGGGACTGTTCTAGTGACAACATGGATGCTTACGTCTCCGCCATCTGGAAGCTAGAAGGAAAATTCCTAGGCATCGAGTTTCATCACGTCGTCCGCACCGAGAACCAGGAAGCCGATGAATTGTCAATGCTCGGCTCGTCTTGGGCTGAGGTTCCTCCTGGTGTCTTCATCCAGGACCTGATCAGTCCCTCCATCCAAACAGAAGAAGAAACGGAAGCCACTCCATCTGATCATATCGTTGCATGCGTCACCAACCACGAAGAGGATTGGCGAGCACCTTTCATCGCTTACTTGCCGGAGGCCAAGATTCCATAAGACAAGATTGAGATGGAGCGCATCATCCGTTGCTCCAAGCACTATGTCGTGATTCACGGCGCGCTCATGCGTAAGAACGCCAGATGTGAAGTCCTCCAGAAGTGCGTAACTCAACAAGAAGGTGTCCAGATACTCCAAGAAGAGCACGGAGGCATGTGTGGTAACCATGCAGCTTCACGCACTCTGGTCGGCAAAGTTTTCTAAGCAGGAGTTTATTGGCCAACTGCTGTCCAAGACGCCGAGAAAATTGTGCGGCATTGCGAAGCATGCCAATTCTTCGCCAAGCAGACCCACGTTCTAGTTCAAGAACTACAGACTATCCCTGCGTCTTGGCCTTTCGTCACATGGGGACTCGACATGATAGCGCCATTCAAGCCGGCCAAGGAAGGATACCGATGCGTCTATGTCGCCATTGAGAAGTTCTGCAAGTGGATCGAGTATAATCCTTGGTGAAAGCCACAGCGGCTAAAGCCACAGAGTTCTTCAACGAAATTTCCCATCGGTTCGACCTACCGAACAGCATGATCACCGACCTCGGCTCCACTTTCACTGGAAGCGATTTCTGGGATTTTTTGCGATGAAAGGAGCATCATGGTAAAATATGTCTCGGTGGCTCACCCCCAGGCCAATGGTCAGGTGGAAAGAGCAAATGGGATGCTGCTCGACGCTTTGAAGAAGCGCCTATATGAAGTCGTCGAGCGAGGCCCCGGGAACTGGATCCTCGAACTACCAGTGATCATCTGGGGTTTGCGAACCCAGCCCAGCCGAAACACCAGCATGTCTCCCTACTTTATGGTGTACGGATCCAAGGCAGTCCTCCCGGCTGATGTCGCATTCACAGCTCCCAGAGTCAAGAACTACAACGAAGAGATATCCAGCACTGCCGGAACAGAAGATGTCGACAGACTCAAGGAAGAGCGCCTGATCTCCTGCGTACGCATGGCCAAGTACCTGGAAGGACTGCGCCGATACTATAACCGCAAAGGCAGGTTCTTCGTGATCGGGGACCTCGTTCCCCGTCGCAAGCAAAGCAAAGAAGGCATGCACAAGCTCTCCTCTCCTTGGGAAGAGCCATACATGGTCAAGGTGGTGGCCCGGCCAGGCTCGTACAGGCTATGCGACCTCGAACATCGAACATCTATGGTGCTTCTATCCTTGACAGCATGTCAAGATAGATATGTGTATTTTTACTATGTCAACAAAAGTTACTTGATCGTCATATACACATGTATGAATCCATGCAGATCGGCAAACTACTAACATTCATTGATAATGCGTAAGCCCCGCACCTGCTCGGGCAGCACGACCTCATCAATGTGTAAGCCCCACAACTGCTCAGGCAGCATGACTTCGCCAATGCGTAAGCCCCGTACCTGCTCGGGCAGCACGACTTCGCCGATATGTAAGTCCCGCACCTGTTCGGGCAGTATGAATACGTTGCTACATAAGCCCCACATCTGTCCGGGCAGTACAACTATGTCTCGCGTAAGCCCTGCATTTACTAGGCTGCCCAAACGCCATCGCTTCGCCTCTAGCCCCGATTACTTCGGGAAGCCGCCCACCTCGATAAGCGTAAGACCTGACAAGCACGCAGGTAGCTTCGCCACCACGTAAGCCCCAGGGACGCCTGGGTCGTCAATCTTTGCTATTACGTAAGCCCCAGGGACGCTTGGGCAATTTTAGCAGCGTCTCTAAAAGCCCCGTCTAAAGTGCGGGCACTGGTCGCTGTTAACACTTTTTAGCGCAACCACCGGAGACAGGGTGTTAGGCTAATCTCTGATAACGGCGTCAGAAGTGCTTGGGGTATTTCTTATGTCTATTGGATAATTCCGCAAGCGCACAGAATATACCGCTGTAGCACTTTACCCGGGATTATTCCAAGGTATCGTTATTTATTTTATCCCAAGGGAGAGCGATTGCTAGAAATATTAATAGAAGGAGATCCTGAACTCTATCTCAACTTAGCACAACTAGTGCAGAGGGGGTAATCGAAGTATGATAGGAAGGTGATGATCCAAAGATAACAAATGAAATACTAAAAGATAACTAGTGTAGTGTAGCTAGGTGGGAGGACAACGAGTGAGAAAGGTTCCTGTGATTCAAACTTTACTCCTGTGATCTATCCTATCAAATGGTCAAATTACAGTAGGATTGCTACCTTACTACTGGTGTGCAGGGGGTAGTGCGAGACAATAGAGGACAAAACCAATACCCGAAGCGCCTACACTCTTATGGGAGCCTACCTTTTAACAACTTGCCTAAAACATGTGGAGGGATACTAAGACTAGACAGGGCTGTCACCACCTGCTAGCACCCACAAACAATCCGTGCGACAAGCGGTAACAAAGGCAAGATTTAACCTAAGCAACACGCTTACGCTAAGTCTCACTACTCTAGCTGTGATCAGAGCAACTAGAGCACCTTATGACAGGCGATGAACTAACACACGTTGAGTTGGAACAGGATCACAAACTAATGCGAACCGACCAATTAATAAAATAACTCACAACAAAACTACTACTAGAATAGTAATGCACTAAGTAGAGACTTAGTAAAGCAAAGCAGGAATATATTATATTGAAGTAAATAAGTCTAAAATAAAGAGAAAGATATAAGAGCTATACCAGACTCTCCACCAGACGACTCTGGAGACCCCGAGCGCAGCTCAACTCAACTCTAACTCCCACACTAGTCTACAACTACTACTAAAGGTGGAACTACACTACTTCTTCACTTGTATCTTGAATGAATCATGTCCTAAGAGGGTGGAGGCAGCCTCTATTTATAGGGGAAGATGGAGAGGTGCCATGTCAGCGATCTGTGTGCCTTTCCACCTTAGCCCCTGGATGAACCGACCTTGAAACCGCTTTAGATCAATGGTGCTGGTGATTTCCTCACGTGGACATCATGCAGGAAGGCGGTGGAAGCTAACCGTCCTGGCTGGGCACCAGGGGGGTTCGGCCGAACCCCCTATGGCAGGTGGGCCCAGCTAGGGGCTTCTAGAAGGTGTCCCCACCAGTCATTGAAGCTGCAGGTGGCCTGGCCCCACCATTTCTGGTTCGGCCAACCCACCCCTGGTGTGTTGGGCCCACCAACGTGGTCCCCACCTGTCATAGGGTCTCCCCTGTACTTGTTATGTCTTGATTGCTTCGTTTCACGCCTCAATCCGTGTGCCTTTGATCTCTATCGTTGAATGGAAGCACAAGTTGATCAGATGGATGAAATGACTTGGTTGGTGTGTCACACGGATTCTGCCACGTCAGCAGGGCCTGGTGGGCCCCATCCATGGTTCGGCCGAACCATGCCTGGCCCCACCTCAAGCTCTTCTATCTTCCATTCGATGTTGTAAGCATTGTGTTGGAATGTGGTGGCCTGGGTCAACCAAACATGGTTCGGCCGAACCACATAGGTGGCCCTTAGCTACTCACTTTTGCACTATTTTGGTCTTCGCTGCATTCACAAGCTTAAGAGTACAAGTGAAACTAGTTATTGATAAAAAATATGTTCATGTTATGTTGATCTTCCTTGAATCCGAGGCCTGTTGACGGTGTTTGAGTGTGGATTTTTATGGTATATCCACCGTCAACAGTCGCCGACTCCTTCAAAAAGCCCAACATTCAGGTCTGGCTCCAACTTCTCCGAAATCCCTGACAGTGCTCGGGAGCTTTTCGCTACATCCGGCAACATTTCAAAGAGCACCTAGAACGCTCACGCACTCGGCGATCGTACTAAGAACACAAACAAGCTCACATAAACTTAGATCAAGGCGGTTTTATCTACAAGGTTTAAGTCAAACTCCTTCCGTGGGAAAAAGCTTCACGTCCACCGCCAAGAGTGCCGCCGTCGGCTTCGCCTCCTCCTCCAGCTGATCTTCCTGCTCTTCGGTGGTCCCATGGGCGTACCCGTCCTTTACTCTGTTGTTACTCACTCCAGGATAATGGGAACGGACCACTCTGAGCACATGGGTGGCAACGTTTTCAGCAACATCAGAGCAGAAAGTCTTGAAGAATCGCAGCGCTTGACGGCTGCGGCGGACAATCCCAAACGGCTCCGGCAGCTCCGGTGGGTGGATTGGCGGGCGCATACTCAATAATGTCGAGGACGGGCTTGATCCCCTCCGCCATGGCGTCATATCGCCCCTCGGCGTTCTCAAGTCGCTGTGACAAGTCATTAAGCTGCGGCCGCGTCCTCTGCTCGATTTCTACACACATAAAAAGCAAGATCCGAGATAGTCAGCAAGAAGAACTGCGACAACACCAAGGCTTAAGAAGCTCACCTTGCCGCATCTCCTCGTTCGTCATGTCGCCTCTCTCAGCATAGACGTCTCGCTCTCCAGTGCTTTAACTACATCAAGAAGAAAACCAGCCCACAATAGTCAGTAGAGGACCAAAGTGGCAAAAAACTCAAGGGAGTACAAACCTCGTTTCAGCGCTCCATCCAGAGAAGTTTGCAATTCTACACATGAAAAGCCAAAATTGAGAAAGGAAAACAAAATGAGACGAAACAACCAGAACAACGGCAACCTTCGTACCTTTTTTCTCCGGCAACACCTTTTGCTCGGACTCCATCAAGTCACCGAGGTGCTCTTGCAGTGTTTCACGCTGCTCGCGGAGGTCTTCCATCGCCTTCGCAAGTCAGTCCGCCTCTTTCTGTAGCTCCTCGTTCTTCAGAGCGATCCCGACAGCACGTTGGAGGGTCTTCCGGTGGTCTTCTGCCGTATCATGCACCGCTTGATCGACAATGGTAAAACATGACAAAAGGCAAGCAGAAAAATCTCAAGCAAACTAAAGAAGGGCGCCACTACCTGAACTCGCGAAGACAGTTGCCCCAGCCGGCGAAGCACTTTCCTTAGGTCGGTGCGGGTGTCCGTTATGTCGGCCTTCAAAGCTTCAAGTTCTTCGTCCGCCGCCTCCTCCTCCACAACGACGGCATAGGTATCGCCTGATCCGCCTCAAGGTCCTAAGCACCACTGGTAGGAGCTTCACCTGCAGCTTCACGGATGATCTCCTCAACATCATGCTCGGGGGGAGCAGCGCTCAGTGGATGGCTGCTTGGGGGTCTTCTGGCTCGATCCTGGTACCCCTCCGAAAGAAGGAGGGCCAGTCCGCGCGTCTGCCTCCAGATCGGGACCGGTGGGCGGCACTGGCCCATGGGCATCCTGCTCCGACTGGTGGCTTCTCTTGGCTTCCTCCGACCACCGTCCCGCATCCCAAGATGAAGGAGGGGACGGTGGTGGCGGGGTAGGCTCATGCGTCTGCTCCGGTGGTGACGGCTGCTCCCGAATGCTGGGGTCTGGCTGCACCTTTGATGGGCCCTTCGGCGACTCGTGGTCAGAAGGCCACGTGGCAGAAATACCGCCTCCACTCCCGCCCTTCGTATATTCATCGACAGCCACTCCGCCACCTTCCATCATCTCAACGTCCTCGGTGGAACGTCCCCTAGGCAACCGCACGAAGCTTACTGTCAACGACAAAAAAGACAAGCATACTCGACAGAAGATAGGATGCAGATACTTACTTCTCCGATCGGCGGTGCTTACCGCGAACTATTTCTTCCGATCAGCAGTCCCCTCATCAGGGCCGGGTACACTGGTTGGAGGAACCTCACCCTTCTGGTGCTTCAGCGACGGCTCATTGTCACTCGAGCTTGGGATCACCGCTTGATGACGGGACCGCTGCTCGGAGATCTTCACTGGCTTTACAGGTCCGCCGACCACTGCCCTTCGACGAACTGGCCACTCGCTCACCGGCTGCTTACACCGAGCAGGCTCGGTGAGCCAAGGTCTCTTGGTCTTCATCATCATCATCAGTCTTCCTCATTGTCCGAGGGCCCTGTAAAATCTTCATCCTCGCTGCCAAGTTGGTAGCGGCGCTGAGGGATCACGCCTTGAGGCCAATCAGCGGCTGGCACCTCAGAGAATTAAACCTGCGATCCTGCCCATTGATCTTCGACCAATCAAATGAATACCGATAAGAGGCTATCAATAAACAAGCTAAAAGAAAACGGGGGGTACTGTGCAAATCGCGTACCACCGAAGGTGGCCTACCGATGAGCAAAGCTTTTTGCTGTCCACGAGTATCGATGAAGGATGTCCCTATCAAAAAGCTCTCTCAGCCTTATCATTGCTTCAGTAGCAGACATGTGCTCAGGCACCTCCCTGGTCGGATCAGAATTCGCCTATCCAGTCATATGCAGGGTGAACTCTGTCCTTACAAGGCTGTACTCGGCGCCTTACAAAGCTCGCAGCAACTCCAACTCCATTCAGATTCATGGTCTTCAGGATCTCCAATAACTCATGTACTTGGGTCATCTCGCCTGGTCCAGGCCTATCTGACCAGGTGGACTTCCTCTCTGGTATCTGATCAATAGCACACCGAACAGGCGGGTCTTGGTTTGGAAGATAGAACCACCCCTTGCTCCAATTACGAAGACTAGTATTAAGAGGGACAAAAAGATAATGTGCAGACATCCCATCCCTAAGCTTGAGATACACTCCCCGGGCAATTCGGGAGCCTCCACCTGCTCGACTTCACGAGCATGAACAGGTGACAAAATAGATTAAAATGAGGAAGGATTCCAATGAAGGCTCACAGAGGTGGATGAATATAGAGACATGGAAGATAGAGTTGGGATGCAGATGGCATAGAGAAATCTTGTAATAATCAAGGAGCCTTCGGAGAAAGGGGTGGCAACGAATGTTGAACCCACGGAGGAAATAATCAGCAAAAACAACCATCTCGTTGGTGCTGCGCATACGATATGGCTCACCATTTGATAGGTCTCCATCCGGCGGTGGCTTGATTTGGCAAGTATCCCTTTCGCCACCAATGCCTGAGATGCTCTTCTCGGTCATCAAAGATTTTGCCACTCTTGTTCAAGGCGGAACTCCCGTCGCTGTGGTTCTTTCGCCTTCTTGGGGGAGAACGCGCGAGCTCTTTCTAGGAGCCATTTCTTCAAATCTCGATAAGGATTGTGGCGGAACGGATCTGAATTGAGGGATTCCATGCGGAATTGGATTTTGGTTGGATGAGTGTGGAAACCCTAGGCGGCGGCTAGGTTAAGCAGTGGCAGTTTCTCATTTGAATGGCTACTGCGCGATATGCAAGTAAGAAGGTGAACCGTTCTCGTTTACCTTCAAGTAAGTTATAAAGAAGAGCACGCCGGTAAAAGGGTTGTTTTTTTACAGGGAAAAGGCTGTCGAGGGAGGTCCCCACAGCACTGAATTTCATTAATAAAAAATACTGACCTGTTTACAAAGTAAAAGGGTTGTTGGATACTTAAGTCTATAAAGCTTCAGGGATCTTTTCGTCTCCTCGTCAGCGTTTCCGAGCACCAGATGTGCTCGGGGACTTCGTCGCCTCGTCAGCATTTCCGAGCATCAGATGTGCTCGGGACTTCATTGCCACGTCAGCGATTCCGAGCACTGGATGTGCTCGGGGACTTCATTGCCTCGTTAGCATTTTCGAGCACCAGATGTGCTCGGGGACTTCGTCGCCTCGTCAGCATTTTAGAGCATCAGATGTGCTTGGGGACTTCGTCGCCACGTCAGCATTTCCGAGCACTGGATGTGCTCGGGGACTTTGTCGCCTCGTCAGCATTTTCGAGCACCAGATGTGCTCAGAGGACTTCGTCGCCACGTCAGCGTTTCCGAGCACCGGATGTGCTCGGGGACTTCGTCGCCTCGTCAGCATTTCCGAGCACTGGATGTGCTCGGGGACTTCGTCGCCTCGTCAGCGTTTCCGAGCACTGGATGTGCTCGGGGACTTCGTCGCCCCGTTAGCATTTCTGAGCACCGGATGTGCTCAGGGGACTTCGTCGTCTGGTCAGCATCTCCGAGCACCAGATGTACTCGGGGACTTCGTCACCACAGTCAGCGTTTCCGAGCACTAGGATGTGCTCGGGGACTCATCGCCTCATCAGTGGTTCTGAGCACTGGATGTGCTCGAGGATTCGTCACAACGTCAGCGTTTCCGAGCACTAGATGTGCTCGGGGACTTCGTCGCCTCGTCAGCGTTTCCGAGCACTAGGATGTGCTAGGGAACTTCAGTCGCCTCGTTAGTGTTTCCGAGCACTGGATGTGCTCGGGGACTTCATCGCTTTGTCAACGCTCCAAGCACTAGATGTGCTCGGGGGACCTTGTCTGACACTTCGCATGATTACTAAGAATAAAAGACTTTGACCCTAACACCACGTGACTACGTCACCTACTATCAGGCTCGGGGACTAAGTGGATACACTTCACCTGACGATGAAGGTATTAGTTCTGAAGAACCAAAAGTGGATACACTTCACTAAAGAGAAGCTCTTTTTCAATTTTTTTCTGAGCTCCTTACATCCGTTTGGTCAAGCAACTCTGAAGATATGCACCTCCCGACGAATGCAAGGTGCTCGGCGACTAGCTGTGGGGTATAAACCCGTATACCCGCGTGGATATACATGGGCCAAATCATCCGACCAGGCCCGGACTGCCAAGGACGCGTCATCTACACGTTCTCGAGAAGATCACGTATATCTGTCGACTTAGAAGTCTTGGCGACCAAGGAAATATCTTTCCTAGTATCCAGCCGATTAGTTTTCTTGTTCGGCTAGGATTGTAATCTGATATACATAGTAACCGACTTGTAACCCTGCCCCCCAGACTATATATGGCGGGCAGGGGATCTCCTCAACTCACCTCATATCATAGCAATACAATCCTAGCAACGCACAGGACGTAGGGTATTACGCCTCGCGGCGGCCTGAACCTGTATAAATCTCGTGTCTCATGCTTCCAGCGTAATGCTTGTTTGTCTCAGGCGCACCTTCACCGACCAATCTACTACCTTGGGTATACCCCTCGGTAGACTATCGACGATATTCCGTCGACTAATGTGGCCATTTCATATTCATTCTTTGACTTCCTTAGATGGTGTGCAAAGAGGACACAAGTAAGTATTCTGGTTCCGGCGGAATGTTCCTGTGTCCAGTTGCGAGTGAATCGTATTACTTTGCACCGATCCTGTAGTAGGGGTTATAAACTGGTTCAAGAGAGGTAAGGCTCAAGTCTCTGGTGTGTTCATGTGAGTGTGCGTTCTTGGCTTGGTTGCGCATATTGTGTGTGATGTGTGTCGATCTCTTGCATGGGTGCTCTGCCTTCCCTTTTATAGCTTAAGGGAAGGGTAAGTTACAAATGTCAAAGGTGGCACATGGAGGAGAGCTCGGGAGGGGTCGGGACAGAAAAGCAAAAAAAGGTGGGGGTGCCTAATCTTCAGTGATAGAGTGGGCCCTTCAGTCTTGTCTTACACTGTAGCCAGCGTGTGTGCTTGTTGAATCAGTCATGTCTTCTGATCCTGTAGGTACCATGGAATCGGTCAACAGGGCAGGTCACAATTGACCCGACGTGGCACCATTAATTCCTAGTTAGGCGGCATAACGACCCTTGAAGGGGTGACATAAGCACCCCAGTTATGGACAGTCATGATGGGGAATCATGTCATAATACGTTTGTGCTCCTTTTGATAGCAGAGGCATGGGCTAGCGGTAATTCTCTCATAACGAAGTGAACGAAGGTCCTGTCGCTCCCCTAAAATCTCGCCCGACTCCTCCGTCGAAGTAGGGCGAGGCAAATATCCCTTCAAAGAGCTGAAATATTCCCTGCAATGGTCGGATGAGGCGGAGTTGTCAGCTAGAGGGTCAGATGAGATGGGCCCCTGCACCTCCTAGGGGTCAGATTAGATGGAGCCCACCTCTTGGGGTCGGGCAAGGAGGAACTCGTCTCCCGAGGGTTAGACGAAACAAAGATTCTCCACGGGGGTTCGTATGAGGCAGAGCACCCTTTGAAGGGTCAGATAGCCTCGATTTATCTCGTTTCATCCTCGAATGAGATAACTTTATCATCGATTAATCCTCTATCTTTAGGTACCATGATATTTATGTCCGACAAGTGGATCTACTCTCAAATCGAGTTTTGGAGTCTTTTCTCTCGAGGATTGATGGACAAATCACTTATGAATGGTTGAGAGCTTGAAGGGCAACAATGGAGGAGAGAATGTGTGAGCACTTGTTGGTTTCTGTCAAAATGAGAGAGGTGGAAGAAGAGAGAGTCGTTGGAGAGGTGATGGAGGGGTATAAATACCCCTTTATCCCAACTGTCAGCTAATTGTGGCACTACCGTGACTTAAATGCGACACTTGTCTTGGCTGAGAGAGTGAGGATGTATGTGTATAAGATTGAGCACTTGGTTGCACACTTTAGCAAGTTACTTGAGTTCCCTTGATAGTATGACTTTTCTATATACAAATTCGAAATATAAAGAATTTAACCATCCTTTGAGTGTGATGCCACCATCTAATGTGACTGGGGGCACCTCCATTACGTCCCACTTCCTCCAATGGTTATTTTCTACTTGTCATCTCATTAAATCTCATTAATTGTCTATAATCAGATGGTCATCAACACCAAAAACCACAATAGGGCTTGATTGCACTACAAACTCCAGCACCGGGATGTTCGCCACTCCTCCTGCACCGCTAGACTTCCCCGACTCACCGGTACACTCATCATCGACTCCATGACAGACTCCTCCACCAAGCCCTCTGATGGTCTGTCTTCTTGCATTCCCATCCCTCTCTCTAGTCTCGCTCTATCTCTAGGATTTACTGCTATATTTATCCCAAATGTGAAGTAACCTGTAACCACAACCACCCTCTAGACCCGCACCTAGACTGATCCCTACCCGGACATGGCTACGAGAAAACCAGAAGCATAAGACTATCTCCAACACTGCAACCCAAACCCATAATCAGTAGCCCACAGTTGTTTTAGGTAACCAAATCAATCTCCAACAGAAAACCCAATCGCAGCATGCATTTTGCGTAGGAGGCGAGCAGAGAGCCTGAAAGGATCAAGGATGCCCAAGAGGTGGGGTGAATCGGGCAACTAATAAATTTTTCGCAAACATAATTCAACCTATCACAATTTGCCCAATATCACCCCACAAGTGCTTGTGTCAATTCTATTCCTAAAACAAGTTATGCAACCTAGAGCCAAGTCCTATCACAAGTATACTACTCTAGGAAAGTAGAGAACACAAAGGAAATGCGGGAATGTAAAGGGTTAGAAGGACAAATCCGATTTTTCCCGAGGTATCGGAGAGTCGGCACTCCCCACTAGTTCCTCGTTGGAGCACCCACGCAAGGGCGTAGCTCCCCATTGATCTTCGCAAAGACCAAGTGCTCTCTATGGGCTGATCCTTTGCCTCTCCGGCGCGGTGGATCGCCCACAACTAGCTCACAACTTCGACTTGGGCCGCCCACAAACTCTCCAAGCGGTCACCAAGCCACCGATCGCCACCAAACCGTCTAGGTGATGCCGATCACCAAGAGTAACAAGCCTAGACTCTCACTTGACCAAGAACAAGGCCAAAGAGGGTGATGGATGCACACAAGTCACTCTTGATCTCTCTAGGGAAGAAGCTCACAAGCAATGGAGTTCACTCAATGCTCCCTAGGGCTCTTGCTCTCTCATAAGATCAACAAGGGTTCCTTCAGCTATTAGAAGTGGCAAGAGAGATAGAATGGAGGCTTTGGTGGAGTATAAATACTCACCCTCTCCAAAACTAGCCGTTTCTCACTTTCCTGCGAACCGTCGGACGCTGCCGAGGCTCGACCGTCGGACCATCCACCACGGTCCAACTCTCACAGTCGCACTGTGCTCAGTCCAGTGCCAGAGGGGCGTTGGACCGAACTCGATGGTCCGACGCTCCTCAGTCTGATGCTTTTGAACAGCTGGCACAGTGCCTCTCAACGGCTATAACACGGATCAATGGTCCGACGCACACCGTCGGACCAAGTCCGACGCTCCTTTTCGCTGCGGGAACCTCTCTGGAAGCGTCGGACGCTAAGAAACATTAGTCCAATGCTCACTCTCTCGACGGTCCGACGCTCGCTGAACACCCAGAGGCTCCGTCGGACTCTGGCCAATGGTCCGACGACAATCCAGCCAGGGTCCGACGCTCCCTGGCACGCTGTGAATCGTCCAGGGGCTGCCACATGTCGTCGGACTCTAACTATTGGTCTAACGCCCATACTAGGTAGAGTCCGACGCCTCTAATTTGATCAAAACTTCGTCGAATCGAAAACTTTTCAAAACGAAGTTTGATTCTCTCTCTCAAGAGTCTCCCTGGGCTGTCTAGAGCTATGTTGGACAAGTGTACATCACATCCACACTCTCTAATCTTGCTCTAAGTCAAGCTACCCATCGAAACCCCTCTTAATAGTACGGTCAAAGAGAAAAATAAAACCTAATACTACGCCAAGTATCTCTCAACTCCAAACGACACTTGGCACTAGCCTATCACGGTCTTGTCTTCCATCCTTCGAAAACCGAATCGAATTCCATCACTAGGGGCTTGAACCTACATGTTATTATGACCTAACCTCTAAGTTATCCTGCAAAACACACGTTAGTCATAATAACCATCTTGTTGTCATTAATCACCGAAACCACTAGGGCCTAGATGCTTTCAATCTCCCCCTTTTTGGTGATTGATGACAACAACCTCAAATAGATTTAGAAAGAGTGAGGTTTTTAAAGGCTTGATTCATATAAGCATGTGACAATAAGAGCAAAGGGGCTAGGCATGCTTATACAAATCAAGACCACAAGGTACATATAAGATATGAAATAAGCACAAGTACCAAGTGTTATGCTCAAGATCGGAGAGAAGTGCAGAAGCAAAGACAATGAGCATAACCAAAAGAGAATCAAGTGACATGATATAAATAACATGAAGCTCGAATATATGTCACAACCAAGTCTCAAGCATGAAAATAAACATAAATATGATGCATGAATATCACATCAAAAAGAGCCAAAACCCTCTCACACGCTCCCCCTAAATCTATGCTCTCTCCCCCTTTGGCATCAAGCACCAAATACCTAAGACTCAGGAGGAGGAGAGGAAGCTGCAGCATCGCGGTCGGAGGGGTGAGGTCGAAGCTCAAACTGAGAAGGGTCTATGTCTGACTCTGAACTCTGACCTGCCTGACCCTCTGTCAGAGCACGTGAAGGTGAAGTGGTTCGGGTCTGCTCAGCTATCCCTGTAGCTGCTGCTGTGACCACTACGGTCGCAGTCCCTGCTGTAGTCGGGAGAGGCTCCGAGGAGGCGACTGAAGACGGTAGTGTCTCTGTAGTCCCAGTGGCAGGTGGAGCTGTGGTGGTGGTAACAAGCTGTCGGAACTCAGGAGGTCTGGGCAAGCCTGTGATCTCGCTGAAGGTAGCACCCAAACTCCTGGACACTGAGGGGCCACCTAGGTCAGGTGTGAAACCGGTGTGGATCGGAGTGAACCCCTGAGTGCCTGGCGTGGCAAACCACTGCTGAGTCTGCTGAGTCGGCGTGACGAACTAACTCTGGAGAGAAGCTGTGCCCTGACTCTGAAGTCCACCAGGACTGTATCGCTGGAGTCACCTGGGCTGCAGTGGCTGCCGGATCCAACTTGCTGGACTGGAGGGGCAGTGGCTAGGTACGGTGGGGCTCCGGTGTGTCTGATGATGTGCTCCATGAACCCAAAGGTCTGTAGCTGTATCTGCTGACTCTGGAGCTGCATCTGGAGCATCTGCTTGCTGGAACTGATCCTGCCTGAGCGGAATCTGAGTGAGAGCTGCAGCCTGCTCCCTGGCAAACTGGGCCTGCTCCTTTACCTATCTCTGTTGTGTCTGCTGTAAGCTCTGAAGAATGGCAAGCAGTGCAGGGTCTGTCTGTGAGGTCTGTGGAGCGGAGCTGGACCCACCGGCCTCCGAGTTGTGAGCTCATGGACGTGAAGGGATGGGCCGGTAGTCCCTGTCAGAGCTGGAGAAGGAGGTGTCGACGGGGTCGTCGTCTGCAAGTAACTGCTTAAGCTCGCTATGGGCAACGTGCCTTATAGCCTCGTCCTGCTGCTGTACCTCTGCCATATCTGCCCCTGAAGTCTGACTGCGCTGAACTCTGTGTAGGGCTCTGCTGCCACGGCGTCCGTCAATCAGAGAGGTCATCCTATTGTTAACACCAAATTTTGGGCTGGGAGCCGATAGCCGATACCGGAGGAGAATAACCGATCTCGGAAGCAGATTCCGTCCAGCGGAAGGAAGGAAAATAGCCGATTGAACGGTGAATCGGTTATCGGGCGAAGGTGACAGGAGGCCTGCAGCATCGGTATTGGTGACATCATCCAGAGTCCGCACTGCCAAGATGCGATCACGATCGAAGTCCGTTATGAAAGGGAAGTTGGGACTCCAAGTTACCTTAGATATAGGATAGTTTGTTGGTTTCATTATCTATTAATGAGTTGTAATTCGATTAGGACTCTAGCTACGCTCAGGGTATAAATATAAGCCCTCAGCCATTGTAAAATATACAACAACATCAATACAACACAACTTTCGGCTCCGGCCAACAAACCCTAGAGTCAGTCGAGTCCGGCGAGTTACTTCATCCAGGCTGGGTGTCATCCGGTGGACGCAGGCTTGCTTGTAAGTATCGTCAACCCCCTGTTAAACTATGTCTTTTTAGCGTCATCCGGTGGACGTGGAAGCATGGCAGACCAGGGTCCTTGCTAAGCTCTGTTTCTTTGGCGTCATCCGGTGGACGCGGGAAGCACCGTGAGTCAAGGATGATTCACGCTGGTTTACCTGATCAATCTGTGTTAACCATCATCCGGTGGACGAAATACAGATTAGGACGGTTTTCACGCGCGGATTAGTTATCGATTTGTGTTTGTTTGCTTGATTAATCTATTAGTTAATGTCATCCGGTAGACAGGCTATAGATTGAGATGGTTTGCATGCATGGATTAGTTATCGGCTCTAGTTAAATTTGGCAGTTTAGCTGGATTCATTAAGTTACCGATATTGC
The DNA here is from genome assembly GCA_038502445.1 of Eremochloa ophiuroides. Classification (NCBI taxonomy): domain Eukaryota; kingdom Viridiplantae; phylum Streptophyta; class Magnoliopsida; order Poales; family Poaceae; genus Eremochloa; species Eremochloa ophiuroides. Next base: position 52,284,484 of record JAHLJS010000008.1, read on the forward strand.
TTATGTTCATTGTTTATTATTTAAAGCAATCATCAATTTGCCCGTCTTGATCCATATGCGTCGGTTTATATCTAATAGATCTATATGTTCAACGAATTATGCTTGCCATCTATTTTATATTGATAAGATAGAATGCTTTGCACCAGCCGGTTGTATTTTGGATCTAGATTAGATACGGGTCGCACTCAAGTAATAAAATAAACTTTGTCTAGATTCAGAGGTTAACGGATCTAAGTTGCAACTTCATCATGACTGCCTCGATCCACTTGATCTTCACTGTTGCAAGATTGTGATTTAGATCCATTAGCCGGAGAGTTGAAACATTGTTTGCTTTATAGGCTTGTATGTTGCTCGTATACACTAAATCGGCTGAAATAGCCGATTTCTTCTTGTTTTACATTGAGACATCTTATGATCATGTCAGCTTGCTATGACTACATCTTTTATAGCATATTTCCGTCTAATGCAAGTATATGTCATTGAATTCATGTCTGAATCGGTTAACTTGAGTTATAATGCATGTTTCGCTACAATCGGTTCATAACATAACGGAATCGGCTTTCTAGTCGATCTCCCATTACATCGGCTCTTCGAGCCATACAGTTGGAACTACCTGGACACACCGGTTAGTTCCGCCCTATGATTACTGATTACTATCTTTTTCCTTGTCAATTGCAGGTCAAATTGACTGGCACGTTTGGGTGTTACTGACACTTTCAGACCGGGTTCGAAGCTAGCTGGATCTGCGAGAGCTTTACTACCTCAAGGGTCGTTTCCGGCTTCGCTGGTGTGTTGGGCTTAGGGAACCACTTTTTGCGCCAACACACTTTTTGGCACGCCCGGTGGGACCATTCACTGAAGACCATGGCAAAAGGAAAGGCTGCGGCGGACGGCCCCTCAAGGAATGACGGTGTCCTCAGGGTCAGGGTCGAAGATCTCAGTGAGGAGGACGCGGCAGTGCTGAACAAGATTGTTGAGGAATTCGCTGATGCCTGCCTGCTTTCATTCAGCAAGCAGCGTGATGGCTCTATAGTGAAGAAGAATGCATTCCCGAGATGGATCATGGACGGCCATTCTGATAAATCTGAAGAGGAGTGCAAGGCCGACCTCAAGCAGATGCTGGAAGAAGCGACCTGGGAGGCCGCCTATTCAGCAGTCGGCCATCACCATAAATCCTTCCTACAGATATTCTATAACATCATGAAGACTGTTCTCAAACGGCAGGATTGGGAGTCTCTGGGTCCGGTTTACTTCAACATACCCGCAGAGGATGCAGATCCAAAAGCAGCGGCAAGGGCCTCCAATTCCTCACCGCAATAGCTGAGCCAGCCGAAAACGCCAGTGCAGGGTGCCACTGCGGCCGGTTCGGCTCAAAAAATAGCAGCTTCACCCAGATTAAACAAAGATCATACTCCGGAGGAGCTCGCCGCTTTCATGTAGGCCACTGGACAGTCGGTGAACTCGATGAACTCATCAGCGGTGAACCTGACAGCTAGAAATACGCCGGCGGCAGACGTGGCCAACCCAACTCCTGGATACCATGAGGGGATCACATATCAAGACCTTCAGGCAGCGCCGCATCCGGGGTGCGCCCAGACACCCAACAATCAGCTGCTGGAGCAGATGAGTGCCATGCTCCGTGATACGTTCGGTTTACAGCCGAAGACCGGGACTGGAATCAAGTACAGGCGCCCTTACCCCGAGTGGTACGACCGAGTAACATTGCCGCCCAGGTATCGCTTACCCAACTTCTCCAAGTTTAGTGGGCAGGACGACATCACCACCATGGAACACATCAGCCGTTACCTGACCTAGCTCGGCGAAGCTTCGTATGAGGTAGCTCACAGGGTCCGGCTCTTTCCGCTATCACTGACAGGGCCGGCGTTTAGCTGGTTTGCATCTATGGAGCCTGGCTCGATTCAAGGCTGGGAAGATCTGGAGACTAAATTCCATAATTACTTCTTCTCTGGCACTGGGGAGAAAGACATCACAGATCTCACCAACATGCGCCAAAAGCCGAATGAACTTGGATCGGCTTTCATCAAGCGGTTCAGGGAGACTAGGAACATGTGTTACTCTTTGAACCTGAACGACAAGCAGCTCGCCAAGATAGTGGTCAGTGGGTTGCTCCCACACGTCCAAGAGAAGCTTGTGGGCACCAACTTCAACAGCATCAGCGAAGTGATGCAGAGGGTGGCCGCATTAGAACAGCAGTCCCAGAGTTTCAAGAAGGAATCAAAATACAAGCAGGCCTACGTCTGCAATTCCGACTCAGAGGATGGAGAGAATGAAGAAGTGGCTGCTGTTGAGCTCAAATAGGGGACAAAGCCCATGGCCGTACCGAAGGGTTGGAGCGCGGAAGATCAATACGACTTTGACACGCGCAAGCTGGACAAGCTCTTCGACCTGTTAGTCAGTGCAGGCCACATCACCTTCCCAACTGATTACGTCAAGCCATCTCCTGAAGATTTGCAGGGAAGACCATTCTGCCAGTACCACGGCCTCACCTCACACTCTACAAACAACTGCCGCAATTTCAAAGCAGCAATCCAGAATGCTATTAGGCGCGGTTTGTTGAAATTTGAGGCTCCTCCCAAGGGGAAGATGAAGATCGATAAATTCCCATTCCCGAAAGGGCAGAACATGGTCCAGATCGCGAATCCTCTGACTAAAGTAAAGGTATTAACCTCCGAACGGGCCAAGAAGAACTTCTCAGTTGATACCGATGCATAAATCACAGCTGAGGAGCTGGCGCTGATCAAAGGAAGGAGGGAGCAGAATCAGAGGCAGCTGGAGCAGGGAGAATCCAGCGGCACCAAGAGCAGAAGGCCCACGCACTAGCACCTTCTGAACAAGTGGCGGTGACAGAAAGAGAAAGATCATCAGAGGCGGCTGCAGCGCGAAGAAGAGGAGTACCGCAGGTGGCTCCGTGAAGAAGAAGAGGCACGCTATCATGAAGAAATGGCCCGCCACCGGAAAGGTGAGGAGGCTCACTGGCATTGCCCATTCTTCCGACACTGCTGGAACGAAGGCTTGAGATTGCCAACGCTGCGCAACTGCCCAGAATGCAGCGATCAGTACCGAGAGTACAGGCGGTCCCAGGTCAACCGCCGGTCTGTGCATCAGAGGCTGGGGAGCCCTCACAGCCCGCAGGATCGGCGTGAAAAGAGGGACTTGCGCTATCGGCTTGATGAGGCGGTAGTTGAATGCCGACGGCCGGTTTGGCAAGAGAATCAGTGGTGCCCGGGGGATCTAACTAGGAGCCAAAGGCGCCGGGTGCAGCGGCTTAGAAACAGAGAGCTCCAAGCTGAGGGGCGTGCCAAACAGGTGTGGCGCGAGAAGCCTCCACAAAATAATGGAAAGGCTGTAGCCGATGCACAAATGGTGTTCATGCTGCCTGCAGAGTTCAGAGCCAAGAAGTATGAAACCGAGTCCGACTCAGACGATTCGGGATCAGAAGACGGAGTGGCCAAGTTAGTGCTCGCAAAGCAAGCTACTTTTGATAAGCCAGCCAAGAATTGACATCTGAAGGCCCTCTATCTCAAAGGTTATGTCGACGGCATGCCCATGACGAAGATGTTGGTGGACGGTGGTGCCACTGTCAATCTCATGCCCTACACTACATTCCACAAGCTAGGCAAGGGTCCCGATTATCTAATAGAAACTGATCTGATGCTCAAGGATTTCGGGGGCAATTCTTCCAACACTCGGGGGGCAATCAACGTCGAGCTAACAGTGGGGAAGAAGACACTGCTTACCACCTTTTTCGTGATCGACAGTAAAGGTGCCTACTGCTTGGTACTCGGACGTGACTGGATTCATGCCAACTGCTGCGTACCATCGACCATGCATCAGTGCCTCATTCAGTGGCATGGCGATGAGGTCGAAGTGGTCCCGGCCGATGACTCGGTCAGCGTGGCGACGGCGGATGCCACATACTGGGAAGCTAGGGATCATGACTGTTTCTCTGGCAAGGCTTGGGAAGGAGGATCCATCAAGGTCAGCGATGAGAGTCAACAGCCGATCAGGGCAATCGGCTCTGAGTCTTTTTATTAAATGGAAAATCCGATCGACGGCACAGAGGGTAAGTTGGGGCAAGGATTCACGTCGGCCGACAAGCTCGAAGAAGTGGATGTTGGACCCGGCGACAGACCAAGGCCGACGTTTATTGCCGCCAATTTAGACCCAGAGTTCAGGCAGCAGCTGATTCAACTGTTGAAGGAGTACAAAGATTGTTTCGCCTGGGAATATTATGAGATGCCTGGATTGGACAAATCTATTGTTGAGCACAGGCTACCTATCAAGCCAGGGTTTCGGCCACACAAGCAGCCTCCACGTCATTTTAGAGAGGATGCTCTACCCGACGTTAAGGCCGAAATCACGAGGCTGTTAGAAGCTAAGTTCATTCGAGCTTGCCGATATGCCGAGTGGATATCGAACATCGTCCCCGTGTATAAGAAAAATGGTAAATTGCGAGTCTGTATTGACTTCAGGGATTTAAATAGAGCTACACCGATGGATGGCTATCCTATGCCAGTAGCCGATATGTTGGTAGACTCGGCTGCTGGACACCAAGTTAATAGCTTCATGGATGGCAATGCTGGTTATAATCAAATTTTTATGGCTGATGAAGACATCCCGAAGACCGCCTTCAGGTGCCCTGGTGCGCTTGGTTTGTTTGAATGGGTGGTCATGACGTTTGGTTTGAAGAATGCCGGTGCAACTTATCAGAGAGCTATGAATTATATATTTCACAAGTTGATCGGTAAAGTCGTTGAAATTTATATAGATGATGTGGTGGTGAAATCCAAGAGCAATAAAGATCACCTGGCCGATTTGAGGACCACTTTGGAGTGCACAAGGCGACATGGTCTGGAGATGAATCCTAACAAGTGTGCGTTTGGCGTGTCAGCTGGCGAATTTCTGGGATTCATGGTCCACCGCAAAGGAGAGATCGGCAGTAAGAGTAGGAAGGCGATCGATGAACTCGTATCTCCAACCAACAAGAAGGAATTGCAGTCTTTACTTGGTAAGGTTAACTTTATCAGAAGGTTCATTGCCAACTTATCAGAGAAGGTGCTGCCGTTCTCACCATTGTTGAAGCTCAAGAATGATCAAGAGTTCAAATGGGGTGACGTGCAACAGAAGCCTTTTGACGAAATCAGAGAATACATGAGGACTCCCCCTGTCTTAGTACCGCCACAGACAGGGAAGCCTTTTAAGTTGTACGTGACGGCCGAAAGCCATACCATTAGATCGGCCCTTTTTCAAGAGTTTGAAGGGAAAGAGAGAGCAGTCTTCTACCTGAGCAGGCGGCTCCTTGACCCTGAGACAAGATACACACCGACCGAGAAGTTGTGCTTGTGCCTATTCTATTCATGCACCAAGTTGAGGCACTACCTGCTTGCCTCAGAATGTGTGGTGGTGTCCAAGGAGGATGTCATCAAGCACATGCTTTCGATGCCTATTTTAAATGGTCGGATCGGCAAATGGATCCTGGCGCTTTCAGAGTTTGACTTGAGGTTCGAATCGGCTAAGGCGGTCAAAGGTCAGGCGATAGCCGATTTCATTACACAGCATCATGGAGGATCGGTTAATATAGCGGATATAGCGCCATGGACTATGTTTTTCGACGGTTCTTCGTGCAAGCAAGGTGGTGGCGCCGGAGTAGTGCTCATCTCACCGCGGGGTGTGCGTTTTGAGTATGCTTTCCAGATAGGGCTGATTGTCACAAACAATCAGGTTGAATATGAAGCCGCGTGGAAAGGGTTTCAGCTTCTGCATGAAGCAAAAGCCAATGCAGTTGAAGTATTTGGCGATCCACAACTAGTCATCAACCAATTGCTCGGCTTGTATGAATGTAAAGACGAGATACTCAGAGGCTACTATGATCAGTGCCAGGCTCTCATCACGAAGTTCATGACGGTATCTCTCTGTCACATCCCCAGGGCCCAGAACCAGGAAGCTAATCGGCTGGCGCAGAACGCGTCGGGTTATCGGCCGATGCAGGAGATTTGTAACAGCGAGCAATCAGCTGATGACTGGAGGAGCGAGATAGCAGGTTACCTGGCAAATCCTTCACAATAGGTCAGCAGAAAGCTAAGATACAAAGCCACCAAGTACGTGTTATTGGATGATCAGTTGTATTACAAGACTGTTGAAGGAGTGCTGCTCAAATGCCTGGGAGCAGAGGAATCAGTAAAGCTGATGAGCGAAGTACACGATGGAGTCTGCGGTGCACATCAATCAGCTCACAAAATAAAGTGGATCATCAGGAGGACTGGTTACTATTGGCCTACGATGCTGGAAGATTGTTTCAAATATTACAAAGGGTGTCAAGAATGCCAGAATTTTGGAAATATACAAAAGTCTCCAGCCTCTGCTATGAATCCTATAATTAAACCATGGCCATTTAGGGGATGGGGTATTGATCTAATCGGCCAAATCTACCCACCATCGAGCAAGGGTCACAAATAGATCTTGGTGGCGACTGATTACTTCACCAAGTGGGTAGAAGTCATTCCTTTGAGGAACGCCACTTCAGCTGACGTGATCGAATTTGTGAAGGAGCATATTATTTACAGGTTCGGCATACTTCAGACGATCACAACCGATCAAGGGACAATATTCACTTCAGAGGAGTTTATGACCTTTGCTGACGACATGGGCATCAAGATTTATAATTCATCGCCGTATTACGCCCAAGCCAACGGACAAGCAGAAGCCTCCAATAAAATTTTGATCAAGGTCATCAAGAAAAAGATTGAGCAGAACCCCAGAAAATGGTATTTGCATTTGAGCGAGGCACTGTGGGCATATCGCATGGCACAGCATGGGTCGATCAAGGCTTCACCTTATGAGCTAGTCTATGGACACGCTGCTGTCTTGCCATGGGAGATTCAGTCTGAGACACGGCGTGTCACGTTGCAAAACAACCTTACAGCCGGTGAATACAAAGACATTATGATGGACAGTTTAGAAGATTTGCACTGTCATCGGCTTAGGGCTTTGGAATACATTGAAAAGAATAAGGTACGGGTGGCCAAGTATTACAACACAAAGGTAAGAAGCAAGAGCTTCACCGAATCAGAGCTAGTATGGAAAGTCATTCTGCCTATTGGTACAAAAGATAGCCGATTCGGTAAATGGCCGCCAAACTGGGAAGGCCCGTATCGTGTGGTGGAATGAGCCCCAGGCAACGCTTACATCCTTGAAGACTTGGAAGGACAGAGATTCGCCCAAGCCATCAACGGGAAGCATCTGAAGAAATACTACCATAGCATCTCAGTTGGGGGATAATAGCCGATTCATGTGAATCTGGCTCTAATAGCCGATGCCGTGCAAGCGGGTCGCCTTCAGGACAAAAATGGCCGACGTCGTAGTAACGAGTCGTCCTTAGCACAAAAATGAAATACCCTCGATGGGGCGTAACAGCCGATGCGATAAGTGTCGCCTTTAGAGCAAAAATAAAAAAAATATACAGTCTTGCAAATTGGATTGTTTCGGGCATAACAAGTTCAGAAGTATCATATACATCAAAATGCCTAATACAATCTAGTTTGGATTATTGACGCCGTCCCGGATTACGTCCTCGGCGTCGATGGACACGGAGAGACCGTCGGCATGAGAGGCGAAAGCGGCCATCAGCGTGCCGAACTCCTCCATATCTTGGCCTGCCTGGATCCCCGGTTCGATATTTTCCAGCACGATGCCGGATTTGATCTGGGCGGCGGCCAGAGCTCCCGCAGCACCGTGATGGACGCCACTCATTGCCACCTGGCGGACGCGGTGATGCACGTCTACAAGCTGCTCTATCTGCGTTTGCCCCCGCGCGCGCAGGACGTCGGTAACGCTCAACGCAGCCGCGCGCAGTTCATGCAGCTGTGCTGTCAGAGCTGCACAAACAAGGAAGGTCAGTGTTGGAAACAAGCCGTGCATACTGTCAGACAAAACGAAACAAGCCGTGCATACTGTCAGACAAAACGAGAGATTACCTGCCACGACGGCCTGCGACTCCGCGAGGTTGGCCCGCGCCTCCGCCAAATCAATGTTGGCGGCAACGAGCGCGACGGCCTAGTCCTCGTTCTCCTTATCCAGCCGGCCGGCCTCTTTGGTAGCCTCGGAGTAGAGGTTGCGATACCGCACCATCTCATGGTGGAAGTGGCGGCCGTCGGCGGCGGTGTAGGAGTCGCGGGAACTCGAAGATGACTCCGAGTTCGATTCCGCTCCGGAGGTGGTGCTGCGAGCCGGAGCGTGAGGGAGGTTCGGTTGTGGCGCCGTGCGACGCACCGAGGAACTGGCGCCGATCGGTGCACCGGAAGGAAGATGGAGCGGGAGACGTTGGCTGAAAGGGACCATCAGATCAGGCACCCAGACTTAGCCAGATTTAAAGATTGACGAAAAGGGAGAATAAGATACCTGCTATGGACTCCCCGTCCGCTGACTTGCATCATACGCCTGATTGGAGCCCTTACAGGAGCAGAGGGCCCGGCGGCGTCACCAGCGGCGGGGGTTTCCGGGGTCGCCGTCCCAGTTGCAGGAACGGCATCACCATCCGCCGGGGCTGCCCGAGGAGGATCAGCGCCGGGGGCAGGGTTGTTCAGGCCGGCTATGGAGCCAGCAATGCCACTGACGAGAGATGGTTGGTGACTGCAGAAACGGATCAAATCAGATAGAAACAGCGAGGAGATGGTAGGCTGACGGTTGAACTTACCCCAAAGTCTGCTCGATTCGGGCGACGCTGGCCCAGATGCGGCGGATACTCCGTTCCATCTCATCACCGTCGACGGGCTCAGACGCCGGGCACTTCCCATGGTTTCCATCGCCGGCCATGGTCGTAAACAAGGATTGAGAGCGGAAGCGAAGTGGATACAAGGAGGCGGCCGGGAGAGTTGGTCGGCGAGACGGATACGATGGCGTGTGATATTGCCTCAAGCCTACCAACTATTTATAAGACAACACGGGCACCGAGGTGGTTTCTTTGGGAAGTGAGACGGCACGGCAGATTTTAGGTTGCAGTTAATCCACGTTTCTTGAATCCGGAACAGTTGCCAAATCAGGGAGACAAAACGCCGCCATCAATGGTCGCACGCCGATCGATTTTTTGGGTCAGGCTATTTTAGCCGATCCTATTGTGAGTACCCACAAGCCGATTCGTGATGGATCTGGCTGATGGGTTAGTTCCAAAGGAAAGCCGAACAAAGCCGATACTAAGAAGTATGCCCGAAAGCCGATTCGTATGCAGAACAGGTCAGGCTGTGTGATTGATTCTAAGGTACAAAGCAGTTCGAAAGCCGATTCGCATACAGAAGTATATCAGGCTAAACAGAGTCAGTGCAAAACAAGACAAAGTCGGTATTAAGGTGTAAAATCTAAATGCAGATCAGGCTAAGTTGTCAAATTCAGGGTGAACAGCACATGCCAAGCAGTATACCCATCATATTACAAAGATAGTAAGGATCGAATCAGTTCTACTAATTCAGCACGGAGCGCGTGGCCAGCCTGCAGCAGTTGTTGATCTCAGTTTTCAGTGAACTGCAACAAGTTTAGACGTTGGCATGACTTTCTGTCTGCAACGATCAAGCTGCTGATTTCCTTCTTTTTCTGGGAGAGCTCGATCGTGCTGGTGGAGATGGTGATTTCACGCTCACTGATAGCCGACTCAACTGCTTCCAATTCTTTTCTCAGCTGGTCTCGTCTTGTTTTCAATGTCACCAATTCTGTTTCGGCCGTACTGATGGAGGACTTGAGCGACCTGGCTCGATCGGCTAATCCAGTGGATTCTTGTCTGTTGGTCGATTTGTTGCTCCTTAGCTGTTCAAGCTCTGCCAGGTTCTTGTGAGCAGTGATGATCCCTGATGCTGTAACTTTAAGATCGTCAAGTCTTTGCAGGGACTTCAAGGCTGACAGATTGGGTTGCTGCTGGACGAGTTCCATTATTTGATCAATCAGATCGGGATTCGAGGCCAGAGTGACCAGATCACCCTCTAGATGGGGTAACAGTGCATTTAGCCGATTGTTGAAATCTGGCTCTGAAAGTCTCTCGGAGGAGGAAGCCAGTTCATCTTTATCACAGAACTCTTCTATGTCGAATGGAAAGCTAGGAGACAAAGGCTTCGGTGCCTACAGTGCATACATTCTCTCATAAAAAAAGGTACAATATAGATTAATTGTTTTCTGGCAGAGATGGGATACCTGAATGGGGCCTGAAGGTTGTAGAGTTGATGCCGATGCTGATTGTTCGACTAAAGCGGTTGTATCTTTTGCGGCATGCGGATCCTCGGTTGTCACTGCCCCAGGTAGTTGGGTTTCTGCAAACCAGAAGTAAGAACAGTATGGAAGCAAGGATAATTGCTAACAGCCGATTAGGAGTTACCTAGATTCCTCTCAGGGGGCAACTCCTCTTCTTCAAGGTTCGCCCAGATTTCTTTAGAAGGGCTGTTCGGCTGTATTTTTGAAAAGAAGATTTGGTCAATTAGGACATTTAAGAAAGAAGAACCCAGTGAGTAGTACCTGAGTTTTTGCTCCTTCTTCCCGGATCCCTTCTTCTTGAGCAGCTGATTCCTCATGGCCGGTAGATTCTGGTGGTTCTTCGGCCTGTTTCTCTCCCAAGGTACCTTGAGTTGGTTGGGGATTCACCTGGTAGAAAGCCGATTTAAGAGTCGGGGCGTACTGAAGGAAAAATGCTACTGGGTACCTGAATTTTTCTTATCGATCGGCGTTTCTTGGGAGTTTGCTTTTGGAGCTGAGATGCAGCTGGTCGTTTTGAAGCAGAAGAGGAGGTCAGTACAGCAGGGCCTGCCATTAATTGTCTCAGCGTTGGTGCTCGGGAGCCTAGTCTTGCTGTTGGACAAGGTGGATAGTATTCCACTCGCTCTGGTGGATTGGATGATGGGTCCTGCGAGAAATATCTGTTAAGTAACATGTTTGAATAAAGCCGTTTTTATTGGAATCGGCTGAGAACACTTACTGCTCAGGGAGATTGGAAGTTTGAATCCAGGGCTCTGCATTTGTCGTGGACGGTTTGGCAGAACAAGTGAGCGTGCCATTGTTGCCACCAATCGTCAAAACTCTGATGAGTGATGCAGATTTGATTCCACGGCTTCGGCGAGAATGTGGGCAGGTTTGCTCCGAGTTGAAAAATTCTGACAGCCTGAAGGTGCTCTGTAATGTTCTCCCTGGGTTTCAATGTATTCAAAAAAGGGAGCCGAGGGGCAAATTGGCCAAAACCTAGCTGTCTTGCTGCTATGTTTGGATGATAGAATTCATAAGAAGGATAGCTAGTTGTCTTGCCGCTTGCGCTCCGAAGGTGTTTGAAGTCTGCTGGCAAGGCACAAGGTTTGATGATTGCGTTCAAGATACTGATAGCCTCGTCATCAGAGCACCCATTGTTGAATTTGAAGCTGGAGGGCGCTGGAAATTCATCTTCATCTTCATAAGGGAACCAGGTAGTAACATTTGGTCCCAAGCCCCTGTATAATGTTTCCAGCATATTGCCCTTTGAGGTTGAGATGGTTATGGCAGAGGCAGCTTCACCAAAACTTTGACAGCCTCTGGTTTTTGGGTCTTCCTCCTCTGAATACTCGGTGGATGGAAAGTTGAGGCCTTGGAGTTGTTTCCTTACCAGCTTATGCAGGTACAGGTTGAGCCATAGCTGTACTAGCCACCAAGGGCCTGTTATGCATTGCACTTCTTCACCTATGATCAAGGAACTGAATACCCAGCTCATAAGCCTGTATGCTGCACCCTACAAGAGTTTGCCCAGGGGGATGGAGTGCCCTTGAGCCAGTTTCTCTGCTAAGACCTGATAAGGATATGCTGGCCCGGCAGTGGCACCACAGAACACGAACCTCTCAAGCCACATGGTCAAGAATGCGACATGTTCTTTCTCGCTGACAGAAGAGGAGCTTTTCTGGTGGTGTTGAATATAACCACTCCATCCTTTGTATGTGTCCAGCTTCGGGAAATACGGGTCCTTCTTGCCACTGGAGCAAAGATCCCAGAAATCATATGATCCAGTAATCTGAAGCCCGGTGAGCATATAGATATCGCCCAGGGTAATGGTTTTTGGACCATCTCCGAACACGAAAGCATTCAAGGAGTTGGACCAAAAATGACTGGCAGCGATCAGGAGCGGCTCGTTCCTTATCATCTCTGATAATGATAGGTCAAGACATTGGCTCAGGTGGTGCATCTCCCAGTCAGCGCGCTTCTTCGCCGCGACACGACGGAACCAGTTCCTCCACCCAGCAGGTGCGCTTGGCCAGTTTCTGAAAGATTTGGCCCAAGAAGAGGCGCCCATCATGGAGCTTCGGAATGGGAGCTGGTTGGTTTCTTGAATGATGAAATCTTTGGGGATCGGATCGCCCATCGGGCCCAGATAGTAGGTATTGGGGATGTCCTTCAGTGGAATCAGAATATCATTCCTCAGCACCTGGATTTGAAACTCGTACTCAGTGAGGTTGAAGAGGGATTCACAAATCAGGGGGCGGATCGATGAAATTGATACCTCAGGGACCTCGGAAGGAGTCGCCATTAGCTCGGGAGTGATTTGACGGTGACGAATCGAAGCTGGCGGCAGCGAATCAAAACTAACAGCGGTGAATTGGAGCCCGTGGCGGAAGTTGCGACGGTTTAGGGTTTTGTTTTGGTGCGAAAGTTTGAAGTGCCGAGAGGAAAGCTGCGTTTTGGTTATTTGAAGGCTCATGCGCTAATTTCGGAATAAACCAGTTTATTCCAAAATTGGGGGGCATGTGTTAACACCAAATTTTGGGCTGGGAGCCGATAGCCGATACCGGAGGAGGATAACCGATCTCGGAAGCAGATTCCGTCCAGCGGAAGGAAGGAAAATAGCCTATTGAACGGTGAATCGGTTATCGGGCGAAGGTGACAGGAGGCGTGCAGCGTCGGTATTGGTGACGTCATCCAGAGTCCGCACTGCCAAGATGCGATCACGATCGGAGTCCGTTATGAAAGGGAAGTTGGGACTCCAAGTTACCTTAGATATAGGATAGTTTGTTGGTTTCATTATCTATTAATGAGTTGTAATTCGATTAGAACTCTAGCTACGCTTAGGGTATAAATATAAGCCCTCAGCCATTGTAAAATATACAACAACATCAATACAACACAACTTTCGGCTCCGGCCAACAAACCCTAGAGTCAGTCGAGTTCGGCGAGTTACTTCATCCAGGCTGGGTGTCATCCAGTAGACGCAGGCTTGCTTGTAAGTATCGTCAACCCCCTGTTAAACTATGTCTTTTTAGCGTCATCCGGTGGACGTGGAAGCATGGCAGACCAGGGTCCTTGCTAAGCTCTATTTCTTTCGCGTCATCCGGTGGACGCGGGAAGCACAGTGAGTCAAGGATGATTCACGCTGGTTTACCCGATCAATCTGTGTTAACCGTCATCCGGTGGACGAGATACAGATTAGGACGGTTTTCACGCGCGGATTAGTTATCGATTCGTGTTTGTTTGCTTGATTAATCTATTAGTTAATGTCATCCGGTAGACAGGCTATAGATTGAGATGGTTTGCATGTATGGATTAGTTATCGGCTCTAGTTAAATTTGGCAGTTTAGCTGGATTCATTAAGTTACCGATATTGCTTATGTTCATTGTTTATTATTAAAGCAATCATCAATTTGTCCATCTTGATCCATATGCGTCGGTTTATATCTAATAGATCTATATGTTCAACGAATTATGCTTGCCATCTGTTTTATATTGATAAGATAGAATGCTTTGCACCAGCCGGTTGTATTTTGGATCTAGTTTAGATACGGGTCGCACTCAAGTAATAAAATAAACTTTGTCTAGATTCAAAGGTTAACGGATCTAAGTTGCAACTTCATCATGACTGCCTCTATCCGCTCGATCTCCACTGTTGCAAGATTGTGATTTAGATCCATTAGCCGGAGAGTTGAAACATTGTTTGCTTTATAGGCTTGTATGTTGCTCGTATACACTAAATCGGCTGAAATAGCCGATTTCTTCTTGTTTTACATTGAGACATCTTATGATCATGTCAGCTTGCTGTGACTACATCTTTTATAGCATATTTCCGTCTAATGCAAGTATATGTCATTGAATTCATGTCTGAATCGGTTAACTTGAGTTATAATGCATGTTTCGCTACAATCGGTTCATAACATAACGGAATCGGCTTTCTAGTTGATCTCCCATTACATCGGCTCTTCGAGCCATACAGTTGGAACTACTTGGACACACCGGTTAGTTCCGCCCTGTGATTACTGATTACTATCTTTTTCCTTGTCAATTGCAGGTCAAATTGACTGGCACGCTTGGGTGTTACTGACACTCTCAGACCGGGTTCGAAGCTAGCTGGATCTGTGAGAGCTTTACTACCTCAAGGGTCGTTTCCGGCTTCGCTGGTGTGTTGGGCTTAGGGAACCACTTTTTGCGCCAACACCTATAGACTGAAAACTCTGTCTCAGTCTGGCGCAGCTCACAGGAGATACCTGTCCAAATCCGATGCAACCTCCGCTCAAAGATGTGAGAGATCCAGTGAGCGTAGGGGAGCTATCGCCTAGCCCTGATGCCCTCTGCGATGGTGTCCTCCATCTCACTGATGATCAAGTCTGCCACGTCAAACTCTGACTGCTAGACCAGGGCACTAAGGAGCCACAGCTGTAAGTGAGTAAGACCCTCCTTGTACCCCTCCTGCGGTAAAAGTGTGAAAGGACCGTGACGCCTAAGAGGGGGGTGAATTAGGCGACTAAAAACTTTACTTCTAATCTATGGCCTCTTTTTCTAAACCTTAGCAGAACCTATTTATGAAATAAACTATCCAATGAGCAACTAAGGTTTTGCTAAGTGTGTTGCTATCTCTACCACAAAAAGGTATGCAACCTAGGTTCCAACCCTATCAACCAGCCTATCAACTAAGCTAGGAAAGGTAAAGCACACAACCAAGGAAGCAAGTAAATGCGGAAGGTAAAGATGAGGTAGAGATGCAAACTCCCGTCGACGACTCCGGTATTTTTACCGAGGTATCGAGAAGCGCTCAAGCTTCCCCCTAGTCCTCGTTGGAGCCCCTCGTAAGGAATCCCTCGCAAGGGCCAAGCTCCCGGTCGGGTCACTCCGTGGATAGCCCCGATCCTTCCCCACACGCAAGTGGGTCTCCGGTGTGCCTCGCAAGGCAAGCTCTCCTCGGATGCTTCCCGCCGTCTTCACTATCAAGCTTCCGGCCGAACCGCCGTGGGCCTTGTTCCCTTTGGTACACTGTGGTGGCCACACCACAAGCACGGTTGGTGTGATCTCAAAAGACTACAAGCCCCGCCGAGTACAAGCACGGTGCACGCAAGCACCTTGGATCAAGAGGTATGGAAACCTCACTTAACACTAGGCATAACCTGGAGCAAGCGCATAAGCGGTGGTCTAATCAACCTAAGCACTTCGCAAAGCACTTATGCTAATCACCAAGTGTATCACTAAGCACTATGCAAGTGGAGAGCTCTAGAATGGTGTAGCAACAACCTTGGAATGATTCCTCACTTCTCCACACCCTCCATAGCCGGTTGGAGGGGTATATATAAGCCCCAAAGCAAAGGTAGCCGTTGGAACACTTAATGGGCTTCTCTGCGAACCGTCGGACCGGACGATGCAGGGGCGTCAGACCATTCCTCTAGCGTCCGACGCTTCTCCCAATTCGACCGTTGTAGCACGCGATGCAGTTGCTGACAGGTGGGCCACCAAGACCGTCGGACGATAAACATTGGTCCGACGCTCTCCGTCGGACGACGTCCGACGCCTTTTTTCTTCTCTGATGCTCTCTGGAACCGTCGGACTGAGACGCCGATTGGTCCGACGCTCAACTGTTCACACCGTTCGATGCCTTCTCTTGCTCTCAGGCACCGTCGGACGAACGTCCTTTAGTCCGATGGTCTTCGACCTCAGCGTCCGACGCCTTCCGCGCCAGAGGAACTGTCTTGGCCGTCGGACTCCAAACATTGGTCCGACGCCTTTGATCCTTAGCGTCCGACGCTCTTGTTTTGTCCGGTTGACTCCGTTTCTTCGTGATCCTGTTGTCCGACTTGGTTCCATCTCGTGTCTTGGACTTGTGCATGATCTTCGAGGTCCGGTGCATGTTTTCCATAGTGACACCTCCAGAAATCGCTGAATCCTGCCTCGCAAGCTCGGCAGGAGGGAGAGGGAAACCAAAACCTCTCTTCACTTGACTTCGTCACGCCTTCTAATGTCTTGCTTGAGATGTTGATCACTTGGATCACACCGTTGCTTAAGTCCAAAACACTTTTGCATCCTATTGAACTCAAAACAAACACTTGTAAAATAATTAGTCCAATATTGGTCATGTTGATCATCAAACACCAAAATCCATTATAAATGGGCCTAGGGTCCATTTTCCTTACAAAGTGTATGCCTCATCACGTCGTTCAAGAGACGAACGACGGGACGAAGCTCCAAAGGTGTCTTGCGGGGGCCGTCTCCGAACGGCGGTCGAAAGCACGCTGCTATGTGAGCAGTACCAGGTGCCAGTCCTCCGTGAGCCCTCCTCGGCGGGTCTGTCATGGCATAGCAAATACTGTGTAACCTGGTAGCTGACTCTGGCACTCCAAGCAGCTCTCACAGAGCCTTCGCGTAGAGCCAGTATGGCTCTCTACCAGAGGTTTACTGCAGGTACTCGTGGTCGAGGTCTATCCATAGTGAAGCATAGAACTCTCTCACCCACGACTCCACGTACCGGCCTGAACGGCCAAGAAGCTCTGCTAGTCTAGGCAGGTAAGTCAAGTATGGCCTGATCTCCTCTCCTGCTGCCTGGACTATGTCCTCTAGAGGACATACACTGTGCTGTCGCAATCCAACTCCTGTGGCCATGAGGGCGGTGAAGAAGTCCTCGTGAAGAGTGGTGTACCAGCCCTCAGAAGCTCTGGGATCTCTCTGATCCGGAAACCAACTAGGAAGCGACGCCAGTCGGAGCTCTCTGACTCGGGCTGCAGAGATCCTCTGCAGGTCCAAGTGAACGTCCGGCTCAGGCTCCGGCTGAGGCTCGGAGGGAGCAGGCGCCCTGGGAACGTCCGATCTCTCTGACCAGCGGACCAGGGTGGCATCGAAGGTCGAGTGCGGCCTGAGCGACGAAGAGGTGGAGCCTGGGCCTGCTCCCCCTGAGTAGCTCCCTCCTGCTACTCTGGCTGACTCGGCTCTGTCTCTGGCTGTGCTGACTCAGTCTTCGGCTGTCTCTGAGGCTGTGGCTGCTCCTCGGACTCATCTCTGCCCGACAAGCTAACAGAGATGCCTCCAATATGTATACCTCTGCCACGCTCTGCCTCCTCTGCGGACTGTGCTACCCTGATAGCCTGCCTCTGCTTAGCTGTAAGTCTCTTTCTTTTCTTGCTGCTCTCGACAAGAGGGGCCTTCCCCTTGTCCAAAGGTGGACGAGGAGGAGGCCTCTCGTCTCCACCTGTGCCTCCCTCACTGCGGCTGACCTGTTTGCACCTCACCATCTCTGCCAACTGTCACTGTCTCTCAGAAACTGACAACTGCCGCTGACACTCAGAGGCTTGGCCTCGTTCCGTATCCATGGGCTTGGCACCGGATTCACTGACCCACAGCCAAACACTCTGACCACGACAGCTGCAATAGAGAGATAAACAAGATATACATAAGCATATATAAGCTAGAGATGAGAGAGCCTATAGAAGCAAGCATATGGGATAAGAAAGGAGAAGCAAAGCAACCTGAGGGAAGACCTGCGAAGAGGTGAGAATCTCTGTCGACACGAGGCACCACAGGGTCAAGGTGAATCACTGCATGTAGAGGGGTGCAAGTCAAAAGCGAGGACTATGACTGGCAAATGCAATGACGAGGAAGAAATTAAGGTGTGGAGGCCGAGAGTAGAGCCAAGCTCAAATAGAACTGCGTGAAAACGAAGAATGCTGGTTAGGGCATTTCATCGAACAGGTTAAGTGCGAGGTGGAGAGAAGAGAAATTTGAACAAGAAAATTTGAATCTCACCACCACTGGAGCAACCAAGGAGTGGAGAGGACTTGACTCGAGGATGACGCGCACCTCGGCGGCGATGGAGAAAGGCACGGCGGTGGCTGTGCAGAGCGGCGGCGCTTGGCACGGCGGCGCTGCTCGGCTGCAACAGGCGCCCGCGCGCAGGAGAGAGGGCCCGCACACGCGGGAAGATGCTCGCGGCCGGCGACGAGGGCGCGGATGACCAGAGCAGCGGTGCAGGGAGGCAGCGCTCGGCTAGGGTTAGGGCGTACGGACGGCGGTGCTGCGAGCGGCTCGGGCGAGGACGAAGACGAGACAATGAACTGGCAGATGGGCCCCACGCGATAGAAGAAGAAAAGAATTGAGACTCGCCTTCAAACCGACCGTCGGACGGTTACTGTTGTAGGTGTCGGACCAACGCTCTGCAGGGTCCAACACCTCCAGTAAGCTCCAATGCCCGTCGGACTTAGTCCGACGCTCCTCGTCGGACTAATATCTTCTATCCGACGCCGTGAACGCGGCGTGACGCGGCGTGAACTCCCTTTTTCAATAGTCCGATGCCCAAAAAATCTCGGTCCAACGCTGCGTCCGACGCCTCCTTCAACAGGATTAGGGACCGTCGGACTGAGGCAATTGGTCCGACGCTGGGGAAACCAGCGTCCGACACCTCGGTCCGATGCCCTAAAACCTGTTTTCTTCCAAATTTCTTCGCACCGATTTTCCCCAACTAAGTTCCAACCCCAATAAGAGTCAAATAAACACCAGTTGGAACTAGTATGAGATGACCTCTCTCAAACCCTCAATTTTTTTTCAAATATATTGCCTTAGGCATATGTGAATTTTATGAAAATAGGCAATGAAATTCAAGAACGAAACGACAAAACAACAACCATGCAATATGCAATGCAAATTCACGTAAATTAAACTAGTTGCTTGTCAAGTTTGTCCTCGGGTAAGCTTCTTCACATGCTTTTGGGCAGTTATCTTAACAGAGTTAGACAAGCCCTACGTGCATTTCAATGTTAAACATGTTTTATGTTACAATGCAATGCACATGACAACACAAGATCATCTTTTAGTGAAGTTGCTTAGATCAAGGCAATTAAGTTCATTCCTTAGAGTACAAAAGCGTGCCTCATCCAATGGTTTAGTGAAAATGTCTGCCAAGTTATCATCCGTTCTCACTCCTTCAAAGGAAACGTCACTCTTGGCAACGTGATCTCTAAGGAAGTGATGACGGATGTCAATGTGCTTTGTGCGGGAGTGTTGAACCGGGTTGTTGGCAAGTTTTACCGCACTCTCATTGTCACACAACAAAGGCACCCTTTTTAAGTTGATTCCATAATCAAGTAGGGTTTGTTTTATATAAAGAATTTGTGCACAACAAGCACCCGCGGCAATGTATTCCGCTTCGGTTGTTGACAAGGCAACACTATTTTGTTTCTTGGAGGACCAAGAAACTAGTGATCTTCCAAACAAGTGGCACCCTCCGGATGTGCTTTTCTGGTCAATCTTGCAACCGGCATAATCCGAATCGGAATAGCCGACAAGAGTAAAGTTAGCTCCTTTGGGATACCATAGGCCAATGCTTGGGGTGTGCTTTATGTATCTAAGGATTCTTTTTACCGCAACTAAGTGAGGTTCCTTAGGGTTAGCTTGAAAGTGCGCACACATACACACACTAAACATGATGTCGGGCCTAGATGCGGTCAAGTACAACAAACTACCGATCATAAAACGATAGAGAGTTTGGTCAACCGATTTACCTCCCTCATCAAGGTCGAGATGTCCATTGGTAGGCATGGGGGTCTTGATGGGCTTGCATTCTTCCATCTTGAAGCGCTTGAGGAGATCCTTCGTGTACTTCTCTTGCGACACGAACGTCCCCTCCCTCATTTGCTTGACTTGAAGGACGAGGAAGAATGTGAGCTCACCAATCATGGACATCTCAAACTCCTTGGACATCATATCACCAAATTCCTTGCAAAAATCTTCATTAGTCGAACCAAAGATAATATCATCAACATAAACTTGACAAATGAAGATATGCCCTTTGTGCTTCTTGGTGAATAGTGTGGTATCAATCAAGCCGATTTTGAAACCCTTGTTGATGAGGAAGTCGCGGAGGCGCTCATACCAAGCCCGTGGGGCTTGCTTCAAGCCATATAGCGCTTTGGACAACCTATAAACATAGTTTGGATATCTAGGGTCTTCAAAACCCGGTGGTTGCGAAATATAGACAAGTTCATTTATGAAGCCATTTAAAAATGCACTTTTCGCATCCATTTGAAAGAGTTTTAGATTGTGATTAGATGCATATGCAAGTAGGATACGGATGGCCTCAAGTCTTGCAACCGGGGCAAAAGTCTCCCCAAAATCCAAGCCTTCAACTTGGGAGAACCCTTTTACCACGAGCCTTACCTTGTTTCTCACAATGTTGCCCTTGTCGTCTTGCTTGTTGGGGAACACCCACTTGGTGCCTATGACTCTTGCTCCTTTTGGCTTCTCTTCAAGTGTCCACACTTGATTGCGGGTGAAGTTGTTGAGTTCTTCATGCATGGCATTCACCCAATCCGGATCTTGAAGAGCTTCTTCTATGCTAGTGGGCTCAATGCAAGAGACAAATGAGTGATGTTCAATGAATTGAGCATGCCTTTGTGAGCGAGTCATTACCCCCCTTGAAGGACTCCCTATTATGAGATTTTGAGGATGTGCTTGTAGGAGTGGAGTAGTTCTTCTATCAACCACTTGAGGAGGAGGTTGTGGAGCATCAACATCTTGTGCTTGTGCCTCAACTTCTTCTTGTGTGATGTGGGTGTCTTCATGTGGATCCACCCCATCTTTATCTTCATCATCTTGAGGCATATTTGATGAAGATGGTTGATTGATCACTTGCACATCATCACTATCATCTTCATCATCTTTAGGCATGATGTCTTCGGTTGGCATGTTCTTCATAGCCTTCCTTAGTAGTTCATCACCTACATCATCAAGATTTTCATGCTCTCCTTGAGAGCCGTTAGATTCATCAAAGTCCACATCATATGTTTCTTCAACAAGGCCAGTGGCATTGTTGAATACTCTATATGCTTTGGACTTCAATAAGTAACCAACAAGAAAACCAATATCACAGCGTCTTTGGAACTTCCCTAAGTGTTGTCGCTTCTTATAGATGTAGCATTTGCAACCAAACACCCGGAAGTAGGAGACGTCCGGCTTCTTGCCAATGAGTAGCTCATAGGGGGTCTTCTTTAGCAACCGGTGAGGGAATAGGCGGTTGGATGCATAGCATGCGGTGTTGATTGCCTCCGCCCAAAACCTCTCCGGTGTGTTGTACTCATCAAGCATAGTCCTTGCAAGGGTGATCAAAGTCCGGTTCTTCCTTTTAACTACACCATTTTGTTGAGGGGTATAGGTGGATGAGACTTCATGCTTGATCCCAACTTCATCACAATATACTTCAATGTTTGTGTTGTCAAACTCTTTCCCATTGTCACTTCTAATCTTCTTGATCCTCACTTCAAATTCATTTTGTGCTCTCTTGGCAAACTTCTTGAAAGATTGGGCAACTTCGGTCTTGTCATGAAGAAAGAACACCCAAGTATATCTTGAAAAGTCATCAACAATCACTAAACAATAGAGCCTGCCACCAATACTTGCATAAGTTGTTGGCCCAAATAGGTCCATGTGAAGTAGCTCTAATGATCTTGAAGTTGACACAAATGCCTTGGATGGATGTGTATTTGCCACTTGCTTCCCGGCTTGGCAAGCACTACACAATTTGTCCTTCTCAAATACAACATCTTTCAATCCTCTCACCATCTCCTTCTTCAATAGCTTCTTGAGTGTGCTCATCCCAACATGTGCAAGCCTTCTATGCCAAGGCACCCAAGAGATTGTTTGGTGAATAAACAAGTCTTCAAATTTGCATCTTCCGAGTTGAAGTCCACTAGATAGAGATGATTGTACCGAAAGCCCTTGAATATCACTTCATTATCATCTTTCTTGGAAACAACCACTCCTTCACTTGTGAATAGGCATTGAAAGCCAAGATCACACAATTGACCAACGGATAGCAAGTTGAAGCTCAAATAAGCAACTAAAAGCACATTTGATATGGAATGATCATTAGATATAGCCACTTTGCTAAGCCCTTGCACTTTGCTCTTGGAATTATCACCAAATGTTATCTTTCCTTGGTCTTCTACATTCTCTTCAAGACAGGTGAACATACGAGCATCACCGGTCATACGTTGAGTGCATCCACTATCAATTACCCAATGAGAGCCACCAGCCTTGTAGTTCACCTACACACAACAAATCAAGCTTGATGTTCAGGAACCCATACTTGAGAAGGGCTCCGGACTTTCTCAACCAAAGCTTTTGCCACCCATAGTTTCCTAGGCCTACTCTTGTTAGGGGGTCCTAGGAACATGACTTTCACTTTGCCCTTAGAATCTTTCCTTAGCATGTAATGAGCATCAAAGGCAAAGGGCCTAGCATGCTTGGGCAAAGGTTGTGGTGGCGGTGTCTTGCACTCATGAGCAAAGTGACCTTCTTGTCCACATTCAAAGCATATATTAGGGTTGGGCTTGGGCTTGTTCTTTGCTTTGTTGAGGTGATTTTGAGCTCTAATGTTTTGCACCTTCTCATCCATGTAGCCAATCCCACTTCTATCAAACTTCATCACGGTGTTCATGAGAAGATCACTTTGGAGATATTGGCCTCTTGTGAATTTTTGCAAGCCCACGGTGAGATGACTCTTTTCTTACTTCAACTTCTTATTTTCTTCCAATAAGCTTGCAAGGTGACACTTCTCATTCTTGAGGATCTTGTTTTCTTTTCTAAGCACCTCAACTTCATCATCTTGTTGCACCGTTTCAATGACAATGGTGTTGGTGGTTGATTGCTTCTCAAGCTCTTTCTTCAAGTTCTCATTTTCAATCTTGAGCTTCAAATAGTCATTATGGCAATTGGCCACTACCACTTCCTTGCCTTTGCTACTAGCACCTTGCTCAATGATCTCATCAATCAAGTCATCACATGATGTAGCTATGTCACACTTAACAACAAGATTAGGAGCATCATGTGATTCATTGGAAAGCAAGTCATAAGCCATAGCAAGGTTGTCATGATTCACTTTCATTTGAGTGTAGTCCTCTTTTAGTTTGTTGTAGCTAGTGGTGAGCTCAATGTGTATCCTCTCAAGTTTATCATGTTTTTCTTTGAGCTCTTTTATGTTAGCTTTGAGCTCCTTGAGCTTGGATGAGACATTTTGATTTTCAACTCTAAGCTCATCACTAGCTTTAGTGAATTGTTCATTTTGAGCTAAGAGGTTGCCATTCTTAAGTTTTAGATTTTCATTTTTCCTTGTTAGCTTTCTTATAACTTTGGTATAGTCATTAAGCAAGCTAGCAAGTTCATCATAAATGGGTGAATCATATTCATTGTCACTATCACTACTCTTATCATCACTTTGTACCTTCTTGTCCTTAGCCATAAGGTAAAGGTGTGTTGGAGATGAGGGCGGTGATGGCGGTAGAGGAAGTGAAGTCACAATCACAAGAGCGGCCACCTTCTCCTTTTCATCATCACTTTCTTCACCGGAGGAGCCACTAGTGGATTCAATGTCGGTGAGCCAATCACCAACAATGTAAGCCTTGCCACTCTTCTTACTTTTGTGAAATTGCTTTTTCTTGAATTCTTTCTTCTTGAATGGCATGACCTTCTTCTTCTCATCATCACTCTCATCACTAGAGTCTTGCCTTTTGCCCTTGTTCTTGTTCTTGAACTTGTCTTTCTTGGGCTTTGGGCATTGATGAGTAAGATGCCCAAGCTCTCCACAATTGTAGCAATCCATCTCGAAGATGGGCTTTCTCTTGCTACTAGTGAAGAACTTCTTCTTGTTGGAATCAAACTTGATTCCCTTGTTGTTGAGCTTCTTGAACATCTTGGTGGTCTTCCTCACCATGAGAGTAATCTCCACATCTTCATCATCATCTTCACTTGTGGAGTCAAGCGAAGTGTACTTGACTTGAGCTTTGCCTTTCTTGTCGGCCTTGAGTGCCAAGTCTTTCTTCTCTTCTTTCTTGGATGATGATCCATCTTGAGGAGTGATCTTCATGTACATCTCATGAGCATTGATCTTCCCCAATATTTGAGTGGGGGTTGCATTGGAGAGATCCGTTTGATGAAGTACGGTTACAATGTGACCATACTTCTCAATTGGAAGAGCATTGAGGATTCTCCTTGCAACCTCGGCCGGTGAGATTTGAGTGAGTCCAAGACCATTTACTTCCTCTACAATGATATTCAAGCGAGAATACATGTCATTAGCACTTTCATTAGAGAGCATTTTGAAAGAATTGAGCTTGTCAATGATAAGATAATATCGTTCCTCTCGCTCATTCTTAGTTCCCTCATGGAGCGCACAAATGTCCGACCATAGTGCATGGGCGTTTTTGTGGTTCCTCACACGGTTGAACACCTCTTTGCTAAGGCCTTTAAAGATGATGTTTCGAGCCTTACCATTCCACTTCTCGTGCTCTTCCTCAACGGGTGTGAGGATTGCGCCGGGTTTGAGAGTGGGGTACCCTTGTGTGGCGGCTTTGTGAACACCAAGGTCCACCGCCTCAAGGTATGCCTCCATACGAATCTTCCAATAAGGAAAATCGTTACCATCAAAGACGAGAGGGGGACCATCGTGACCACCGGACATCCTTTCTCTTGGCGGTTAAGCCAAATTAATGAGCAACAAGGCTCCGATACTAATTGAAAGGATCAAGGATGCCCAAGAGGTGGGGTGAATTGGGCAACTAATAAATTTTTCGCAAACACAATTCAACCTATCGCAATTTGCCCAATGTCACCCCACAAGTGCTTGTGTCAATTCTATTCTTAAAACAAGTTATGCAACCTAGAGCCAAATCCTATCACAAGTATATACTACTCTAGGAAAGTAGAGAACACAAAGGAAATGCGGGAATGTAAAGGGTTAGAAGGACAAATCCGATTTTTCCTGAGGTATTGGAGAGTCGGCACTCCCCACTAGTCCTCATTGGAGCACCCACGCAAGGGCGTAGCTCCCCCTTGATCTTCGCAAAGACCAAGTGCTCTCTATGGGCTGATCCTTTGCCTCTCCGGCGCGGTGGATCGCCCACAACCGCTCATAACTTCGACTTGGGCCGCCCACAAACTCTCCAAGCGGTCACCAAGCCACCGATCGCCACCAAACCGTCTAGGTGATGCCGATCACCAAGAGTAACAAGCCTAGACTCTCACTTGACCAAGAACAAGGCCAAAGAGGTTGATGGATGCACACAAGTCACTCTTGATCTCTCTAGGGAAGAAGCTCACAAGCAATGGAGTTCACTCAATGCTCCCTAGGGCTCTTGCTCTCTCACAAGATCAACAAGGGTTCCTTCAGCTGTTAGAAGTGGCAAGAGAGATAGAATGGAGGCTTTGGTGGAGTATAAATACTCACCTTCTCCAAAACTAGCCGTTTCTCACTTTCCTGCGAACAGTCGGACGCTGCCGAGGCTCGACCGTCGGACCATCCACCACGGTCCGACTCTCACATTCGCACTGTGCTCAGTCCTGTGCCAGAGGGTCGTCGGACCGAACTCGATGGTCCGACGCTCCTCAGTCCGACGCTTTTGAACAGCTGGCACAGTGCCTCTCAACGGCTATAACACGGATCAATAGTCCGACGCACACCGTCGGACCAAGTCCGACGCTCCTTTTCGCTGCGGGAACCTTTCTGAAAGCGTCGGACGCTAAGAAACATTAGTCCGACGCTCACTCTCTCGACGGTCCGACGCTCGCTGAGCACCCAGAGGCTCCGTCGGACTCTGGCCAATGGTCCGACGACCATCCAGCCAGGGTCTGACACTCCCTGGCACGCTGAGAATCGTCCAGGGGCTGCCACGTGTCGTCGGACTCTAACTATTGGTCCGACGCCCATACTAGGTAGAGTCCGACGCCTCTAATTTGATCAAAACTTTCGTCGAATCGAAAACTTTCCAAAACGAAGTTTGATCCTCTCTCTCAAGAGTCTCCCTGGGCTGTCTAGAGCTATGTTGGACAAGTGTGCATGACATCCACACTCTCTAATCTTGCTCTAAGTCAAGCTACCCATCCAAACCCCTCTTAATAGTTCGGTCAAAGAGAAAAATAAAACCTAAGACTACGCCAAGTATCTCTCAACTCCAAACGACACTTGGCACTAGCCTATCACCAGTCTTGTCTTCCATCCTTTGAAAACCGAATTGAATTCCATCGCTAGGGGTTTGAACCTACATGTTATTATGACCTAACCTCTAGGTTATCCTGCAAAACACACGTTAGTCATAATAATCGTCTTGTTGTCATTAATCACCGAAACCACTAGGGCCTAGATGCTTCAGAGCCAAATATGCCTCGCCTCTCTCCGCAGAGGCAAACCTGTGCTCTCTCTTCCTCCTCTTC
This sequence comes from Eremochloa ophiuroides, assembly GCA_038502445.1. NCBI lineage: Eukaryota > Viridiplantae > Streptophyta > Magnoliopsida > Poales > Poaceae > Eremochloa > Eremochloa ophiuroides. The sequence goes on from JAHLJS010000008.1 coordinate 52,310,929, forward strand.
TTGGTTAGGCGATGGGAGAGAGGACGAGCTCACCATGGTTCGAGGACCAGTGCCAGAGGCGCCACCATCGGGGCAGGGGCGAGCGCGCCGCCGGGCCAGGTGAGCCGCTGCGGCGAGCACGGCCGCTGGGCAAGGCACGAGCTGCCGCGGCGAGCGCGAGCTACCAGGCAGAGGCGAGCTCGGCCACCGGGCTAGGCGGGAGCCGCAGCCGCTGCGGCGAGCGTGAGCTGCCTGGGCAGAGGCGAGCGTGGCCACCGGGGTAGTGGTGAGCGTGACCGCCGGGCTAAGCGAGAGCCGCCGCGGCGAGGGCGAGCGCGACCGCCGGGCCTGGCAGTAGCTGCCACGGCGAGCGCGATCGGGCCAGGCGCGAGCCATCGCGGCGAGCGCGGCCACCGGGCAGCGGGAGCCGCCGCAGCGCCCCAACGGTGGCAGCGGGTCCAGATCTCGCCGGCAGCCAGGCAGGCCTGCGGTGGGGAGCCTCTTCTTCCTCCACGCCGGCAGCCGGCTCGGGATGGCCTCAAGAATGCATCGTGGCCGTTGGAGACGTGAAGTTTTTGGTCGTGTATCCTTTGACTGTATGCTATGCAAAACATGGAATGCCTCTCCTATTTGCCTACCGGACTGTTGAAGACAGTCTAAAGCAAACGATGCAACTTCGTTGGTTTCTTCGCTAGCCTCCTGTCAATCTTGCATTCATTCAGGTTGTCGCTGGTCAGGCTCTACCCATGTAGGCCACTGGTGTGTTGGTTACTTGGTTGTCTTGCTCTTCAACATCAGGATCTTGAGAGCAGCTGCTCCCTCGTCACTAAATAAATGTCGTTTTCGTTTATCCAAAAATAATTTGACTAAATGTACATAAAAATATATTAATATTTATAATACATAATTAATATCACTGGATCAATCTTTAAATATAGTTTTTAACAAATCTGTTTAGAGATATAAATATTGTACATTTTTTGTAAACCGAATGAAACTATTGCTAGCGACGGAGGGAGTTTTTTTTACGTATGTGCTGAGTACGTGTTATCAGAACCGTCCACACTACACTTCGAGATGTGTGCAATACAAAACAATACTCCCTCCATCCATTTATCGTAGTCATCTTACCGAAAGAAAGTTCTTCAAAAGTCAGGAGTTGTCTAAGCCAGGGACCACTGGTTTTCACCTTGTCCCAGGCGCATGCGACTCCTCTCATTGGCTCAATTAGGGAGTGTTTGGTTGCCCGCCTCCGCGCGCCACACCACACATGCCGCAGCCACAAATAGCTAGGCAAGCGTTTGGTTGTGCGCCATGCCACAAACTACGGCGGCCACAAGTTCTATGAATGTTGTTTGGTTATTGTCGAATCTATTGCTGCCACCACTGTTCCTACCACGTGGCAAGACACAAGGAGAGAGAAAAGGCTTCGGCAACGCCACACCTAGCAAGGCAGCCTACGGTAGCAACCAAACAGCCCCTTAATTCAGTCTACATGTAGTTTCTCTCGTTGCCCGAATTAATTCAACCATATGCATACGCCACCCCTCCTTGATCACTGCGCATGACTCTAAAATGACTCCGATAAATGTACTCCCTCCATATTGGTAATAGAAGTCGTTCTGCAATTGGAGCCATTTTGAAAAAAAAAATGTCATTTTAGAGATTCAACACGATTTTAGACGCCGGTGCCCCTCCGCTTCGCCTCCCATGCCGCACGATTAATTAGTGTGCCCCTCCCGGCGCACGCGCCATTGGTCGGGGCGTTCAACTTCCAACGCGCCAGCAGCCATGCAAAATCCCGTGAACATAAAAAAATGCTAGGGTGGGAATCGAACTCATTGGTAAGCGCAACTATATGCTAAACGTCTTTTATTATCAACATGAAGGGAGTCATATGTAACATTAGGGCACCTCCAGCGGTGAGTCGATTCATCCATTAAAAAACGAATAAAGAAATGACCACGTAAACCACATGCGAGTCAACTTGAGTCGACTTCAGCGTTCTCTAGTGTTTCGCGACTCTTCCCAAATAAAAAATGGTTTCAGCCATTGGACCCGGCCCACTCACACGGCTTCCTTGAAGTGGTTGGATGTTGGTTTCACTGTATCAATATAGTTGTTTATTCTCCTTGAGTCGGCTCACGATTTTGAATCGGTTCCTGACACATTTGATGAGTTGCTAGTACTCCAGTGAGTGCGAGTCGACTCATTGGCTGCCAACTTAGCCCATTGAGTCGGTTTGGTAAGCTCACTAGAGAAGCCCTTAGATAGAGTGAGTATCACGAATCTCAAAATAGATTTAAACAGTGTAGATAGCACCTGCTGGGCATATGTATGCCACAATACAATATACTCCTCCCGTTTCAAAATAGATGTCATTCTCGCTTCTCAATAAGTCAGCTTTTTTCAATTTTGACTAATTTTATATTAAAAAGTATTCATATCGAATGTGCACGACTAGTATCATTGGAAAGATATTTAAATCTAGTTTTTTAACAAATTTATTTAAAAATAAAAATATTGATTCGCACGCTTTTAGCGTCATCTATTTATGACACGCAGGAGTATTATCGTGCTCAGTCGGGACACGACGCCTATAGGCTCACGCCCAGGCGAACTAGGCCTGCAAGACCGAAGCAGATTAACCTATTTATTTTATATATTTCTTTTGTTTCTAAATATCTGTTATTTACGCTTTCTAAGAAAAAAACTTTAACTAAATATATATTAAAAATATTAATATTTATAGTATATAATTAATATCATTGGTAAAATCTTTAAATCTAGTTTTTTAATAAATTTATCATGAGATGCAAATATTGTACGTATTTTATATAAATTAAGTCAAATTTGTGATACGTACACTAATAACAATAAATAAAAGGGAACGAAGGGAGTACTCCCTCCGTTTATTTGATCATGTAATTCTTGTTTTTTGAGAAATCTAATTATTTAAACTTTGACTAAAATTATATAAATAAATACTACTCCCTCCATCTCAAATTAAAAGTCATTTCAATAATCTTGGAGAGTCTAACTATTTCAACTTTGACCAAGTTTATATAATAAGATAATAATATTTACAATATCAATTAAGTATCATTAGATTTTTCATCAAATATATTTTCATAGTACACTTATTTGGTGTCATAAATCTTTATATTTTTCTCTATAATTCTGATCAAAGCTGAGATTGTTTGACTCTCCAAGATCTTTAGAATGACTTACAATTTAGGGATAGAGAGAGTAACATTTAATATATAAATAAGTATCATTAGATTAGTTATGAAATATATTTTTTTAATAAATTTATTAAAAATATAAATATTAATATTATTTACTGTAGATTTAATCTAACTTGAGATACTTTAACTGACACGTTTTCTATAGTTGCATAATTAAATGGACGGCTACTAAAATATAAGAAGATCAACGTCGACCGATTTGTTGTATCAGCACTTCAACATGACGTGCTATGCCAGAAGACGCAGACGTGGCGTTGCGTCGTACTCCAGGTCGACTGGTCGAGTGACTGGCCACACCAGCAGAGGCGCAGAGCGGCCATTTGTATGTTGGCCCGCGACCCAAATCGCCGGAGTCGCGTCGCGTGGCGTGCCGGCCCGCCGTCCCTCTCCGTTCATCCGGGTCCACGCAACTTGAATAACGAATCGCCGCTTGCCATCCATCGACCTCCGTAGAAAGTTCCAACTTCCAAACGACTGGACGTGCTTAGGTGCCGTATAGCATTTTGATAATGTAACACGTATGTTAATTTTATAATAAATATGTAATTATTATCTAAATTTAAAAGATTTATATCATGATTTAAATATAAACTGTGTAATTAGTATGTATGCCTCTAAACCTTCGATTTTACACGGGAATATTGGAATTTCGAGGAGAGCCTATGGCATCCTCTGGTCCTCCAGCTGTCCGCCTGTCCGTCGCCATTTCTATATTGCATCCGTCTCGTCTATTCTGCTGGCGTCTAGCCTCAGGTCTCTCTGCTCACCAGTCACCACCACGAATCCACGATCCGAGGGAAAGAGGGAAGGAAGAGGGACGAATGGCGAGCTCTCAGTGCTGCGATAACCCGCCAGCCCTGAACCCGGCCTCCGGGGAGGGCAAGGTCGTCGACAGCTTCGGCGGGCTCAAGGCCTACGTCGTCGGCCCCGAGGACTCCAAGGCCGCCGTCGTCCTCATCGCCGACGTCTTCGGTACTTTGCTTCGTTTTCCTTCGAATCTGCTTCCCCTGGCTCGAGATCTTTCGCTTGGGGTATGACACGTTACAAGTTAAACCCTTTCTCCTCTTGCAGGATTCGAAGCGCCGAATCTGAGGTATCACGCCTTGCGACGGACTTCACCCTGTGTTCTTTATTATTATTAATTGTCATTATCATCATCATCATTATTATTATTATTTTTTGCAAACGCCCTTGCATCCAAAAGTCTGTAGAATCACTAGGGTTGACGGAGATGAATCGTGGTGGATTTTTAGGGGATACAGTATGTGATACCACTGACGGGTGATTATGTGCTGCTAGTACAGTCTAGTCTGCTAGTAAAAACTGTATTATTTTCCTCTACTTCTAGTTCAACACTGAATAGTGGTCAAACTTGTATCCTTTTGCTCAGTGGCCTTATCCAATTCAGGGTCTATGCCAGTGGGTGTTAAGTCACCATCTCCTGCTGGTTCTGGAACTTTGTTGCGACAAGATGGAAAAAAGTTCTGTGAGTTAGTAGATCACAGTACAGCAACTATTCACCGTTCACTACTAGTACTCCTAAGTTCCAAATTGTAAGTTGTTCCGGCTTTTCTAGATACATAGTATAACATAGCTGTGTACCTAGAAAAGCCAGGATGCCCTACAATTTGGCACGGTGTAGTACTAAATAGCCTACCTGTATCAGCTAAATAGCTTATTACTTCATATACTACACGTGCTTTCTTCCTTTGTGTTTTTGCAAATGGATCATTGGGCTGTTATCCAGAAACTTTGAAACTGGACGAGTGTGTTCTTACTGTGTTGTATTTTTAGAATGGTTCCCAAAGTCCTATACTGAAGTTTAGTGATGACCTCTAGGCTTTGTCCTCTTTTAAATGCTACCAAATTTTATCATAATCACTGTCACCTGCAAACAGATTTTGATTGTATTTTCTTGTCTTATCTCATGAAGGAAGATAGCCGACAAGGTTGCTTCGTCAGGGTACTTTGTTGTGGTACCAGATTTCTTTCATGGGGATCCTTTTGTACCTGAGAATGCTGAGAAGCCCATACCTGTGTGGATAAAGTCGCATACTCCGGTTCGTTGTCCCCTGCCCCTTATCTGAACTATTCATGAAAATATTTGTTTGTACCTTGTTTCTTATGTTGATTCAAATGAGAAATAAAAATGAAGGAGATAATGAAGAAGTTAATAGGTAGTTAAAGAATGTTTTAAACTCCTAACTGTAAATACCCAGATGACGCTAAACATGATCTTCTAACAGCATGGATTATATTTGCACTTTAGCAGTCAAATTGCTGTCTGTAATGTTACTTCCTACCAATATATCTGATGAGTACGACCCTTCTTATTTAAACATGAGTACTGGACTGAAAATAAAATTTCCTACCTGCGTACATACTGTTACTGACAGTATGTTCTTTGTGGTGCCTGGTGCCTGGTGCCATGAGATTTACATCTCTGGTTCCAAATCTGAGTTTCTTATTTTCAGTGTGTATGTGTGTATATAGGCAGGAAGATATGACATCTCTTAACCCGTTTCTTGTAAAAGCATGGATTGGGTTGGAATTGTCACACATTGTTTCCTTCCTTTCTTTTGCTGAACGGATTTCATCAACAGAAAATGGTATTTATTTGCTAGGAAAAAGGGTTTGAAGAGGCAAAACCAGTTATTGCGTCTCTAAAGGAGAAGGGAGTGTATGCTGTTGGAGCTGCAGGGTATTGCTGGGGTGGTAAGTAACATTTTCCATTGCACCTATGGTTCTGTAACCGTCATCTTATCACCTGAAGTTCTTGATCAGCTGAGCATTTGCTTTCCTCACGTTCTCAGCAAAGGTTGTTGTGGAGCTGGCAAAAGTTCATGAGATCCAGGCTGCTGTACTGTTGCACCCTTCTTTTGTTACCGTTGACGATATCAAAGGTCCAACTTCTTTCTGGAGATGCACATTGTTCTATTACAAATGATTCATCTGTTAACTCTACTATTTTTCAATATAACATCAGAGGTCAAATGCCCAATTTCTATACTCGGAGCTGAGACTGACCAAATGTCTCCGCCAGAGTTAGTCAAGCAATTCGAGCAGGTCCTTTCTGCGAACTCAGGGGTAAGTTCTCATTTACAACAACTTAAACCTCAAGCTAGATCATTTGCTTGAGTTACAGAATGAACCAAAATAGTATTCCTCTGGCTCCAAATGTGTCATTCGTGCATACCACTAACTTTCCAAATCATGTTGGACGCTTCTTTGTCAATTTTCTTTGAATACGTGGATGCCCTGTTTTTGTGGAGCTGTGGACCTTCTGGTCTTGAATTGTTTTTCTCCTGGTCCACAGGTTGGTCACTTCGTCAAGATCTTCCCTGGTGTGGCGCATGGATGGAGCGTGAGATACAACCACGACGACGCAGCTGCCGTGAAGAGGGCTGAGGAAGCCTTTGCTGACATGCTCGACTGGTTCAACAAGCACCTGAAATGAAGTCTGCAATTGCATCCTGCCATGTAATAATGCATATTCCAATGTCGTGGGATCGAATCTGCTGTGTTAGGGCTTGCATGGTCAGGCCATTCAGAGTTCTCATGGTCTTAGGGCTGTATTAGTAGACTGGTTGTGCTAAATCCATAATAAAAGCGAGGTAAACTAAGAAGATGATAATGTGTCCATGTGTGGATTTTGTTCGAAAATATGCTTTTGATGCCTGTCTTTTTCCTCGAAGGGTTGCACATCTTTTGTACCCGTTCTCGTGTTCTTTTTCCTGTAAAAAATGAAGGGACTTAAAAAGTGTTTCTACTGCTGTTTTGAAGGTTGCTTGTGATTTTTTCCTCGTTTTTTTAACTTTGTAACTTTACACCTGTAATTTTTAAAAGAAGGAAGACTTTACCCATGGTCTGTTAAGTCTATAACGGTATTAAATTTAACACAAAAGGATAATTGTTCGTGGTTTTACCTCTGTTTTGTTATGTTACTTATGTTTTACCCTTATTTTTGGGACAACAAGCTGTCATTTTTTGTACAATAAATCATAGAAAGATTCTGCAACATTTCAGCTGACAATCCACGTAAACACAATTTAATATCACACAAATAGATTCATGGAAAATGTCATCACAGTACCACAACAGAAGCTATAGCAATGAGCTACATACTGTATTGTATTGAGTGTGTTTGATTGGATGGATATCCATGGATGGGACATGGATATCTCTGAACATATGCTATTTGGTTATATGGATTAGTTAAACCTGAATATCCACAACAAAGAATATTCTGGGTAAATGCTGGATATCCTGGTCCTTAGAAATCTGGCGGATGAAGATATCCACATGTTGATTAACACATGTTTAGTGCGACAATTAGTGTAGTATAGTGCTAATTAACATATTTTATTTTAAATTAGTGATTATAATGGTAAGATTAGTGTTGGTACATATTTATTAGGTTGTAATTAGTTGTTATTATTTGTAAATAATATATATAATTAGTCAAATATTCTCATCACATGCAATCTCATCTATTCAACCAAATAAAAAAATAACTTATTTTATCCCCCTAACTAAACGGACAACATGAATATTCATGTCTCGAAATCCATAGTCACGACGCACTGTAAGTATCGAAACCCAAACCCAATAAAGTAATAATAACAAGCCTCTAGTTGTTTCTCTTCCCCTTCCTACAGCACTTGCATTTTATTTGTGCCTAGCACATTCAATTTTGGCGTTTAGCCTGCTAGACCGCAAAAGTGTACTAGTTCATAATGTGTAGCAACAAATTTGTCTACCATACATTGACTCCATTAAAAAAATAATTTTCTCGCCGCCGCCTCCGCGATTTTTCTTCTCAGTTTGCCATAATCTCCGTCCACTCTTCTCCGATTGCATTGCGCAGCCGGGCCACGAGCCGTGACGAGAGAACCAAACAAGCCAAGTTGCAGCCCACAGGCTCGAGCCACCCTTGAAACGCGGCCGAAGTTGCTGGAGTTTCTTTCGACCACAGCGAGACTGGCACACTATATTGGAAAAAATGGCAAGTTCGCAGTGCTGCGATAACCCTCCGGCACTGAACCCTGCCGGCGGGGAGGGCAAGGTCGTCGGCAGCTTCGGCGGGCTCAAGGCCTACCTCGCGGGCTCCGATGAGTCCAAGGCCGCCGTCATCCTCATCTCCGACGTCTTCGGTAATTTCTCTCCTCTCCTGTGAACCAATAATTCTCCCGCTCTCTGGCTGCTCTTTCGCTCGGGGATGGAAAAAGTTACAGGCTGACAGGTCTTTTCTCCTCTTGCAGGGTTCGAATCGCCGAAGCTGAGGTACGAATCTCTGAGCAAGTGACAGTTGACTTTTTTCCCCCCTTCTCTTGGATATTTTGAGGTTTTTACAAAGGTGGGTCCACGCCTCTGGAGACATGTGAAGTCGCTAAGATTGTTATAGATAATTTTGTTACCGTCCTGGTACGATGTACGTGTGTGTCTGATCATTTGCTACCAAATACTACTACTAATATACTTATAGTCGGATGTTAATTGTCTATTTGCTGAACAACTGCCTTGGATACAATACAAGCTATAAATTTTTTCTTTATAATATAGGGGTGTTTAGATCCAAAAAGTTTTATAATTTTGACACTGTAGCAGTGGAGAATCTTTCGCAATAAGTGTCCAATTATAGCTTAAGTAGACTCAAAACATTCGTCTCGTGATTTACATGTAAACTGTGTAAACATGCAAAAACATTTAATGCTCCGCATGTGCCGCAAAACTAATGTGACGGAAGTTTTGGAATTTTGAAGGGGATCTAAACGGGGTCTATGTGTAAATAATAGTTCAATTGAATGTTTTCACGGACTCTGGTTACTGGATGCCACACATTGTCGCTAAATGTTCGAATTTTAACCTGGTTCTTAAATTTGTTGCTAAAGTTTCATAATGGCCTATGGTCTCTTTATTATCTTTAAAGTGTAGTTCTAATGTCTATCAGTGCTTCTGACTTTGTTTCGTGCAGTAATAAGTGTCATTGATGAATGGACTCTGATAGTAATCTAATTGCTTATCTCACAACTTAATCACTTATCTGATGAAGGAAAATAGCCTGACAAGGTTGCTTTGTGTGGTTACTTTGTCGTGGTGCCTGATTTCCTACACGGGGATCCTTATGTCCCTGAGAATGTCGAGAGGCCTCTACCTGTGTGGAGAAAGTCACATGATCCGGTTCGTTGTCCCTTGTCATTTTGTGAACCTTTTTCTATGAATGTTTGGGGCCACCTGTTCGCTTGACCAATTAGCAGCCACGAAACAGTATTTTCTCTCACAATAAATCAGCACACATCAAAATCAACGCTTATTTTCAGTTCAAACAAACAAAAAATAACAAAAAAAGAGTGATATCTTGATGTCCATACAATGACTGATGGCTTTCCAATAGCAGTATTGTATGGCTAATTTGGTCTTTTGAGAGAAATTTGGCCGTTTTTGTTACTGCATACTCACACAACATTTTTCTAAAGTAGCTTGCATAGTGAGAAATATGGAATTTTCTTACCATGTTCCAAATCAATATTGTACTAAAGCCCTCTGATTCTAGCATGCTTTGGAAGTTTTTAGATTGTAGGTTATATAGGAGTTATAGGACACAATCTTGGTTACATTTTTTTTTTTTGAAAAGCTACCAACAGGAGATATGCCAGGCATATATTTATAGAGGAGGAGTTTAGAAAAAAACTAATTACAAATCACCAAATTACAAAAAAATCACACAAAAGAGGAGACTCGACATCGATCCAACAATGCTAAGCCTCACCAAAGCCAGGAAGTATCTGCGTTAGCCACCTTGCCCCGCTAGACACCATGTCCGTGCCTCTAATTTGATTTTCACTATCAATGACTGCGCTCATAATCTTGATTACAATGTTATGGTAGTTGGATCCACACATATCCTTATATCATATTAACGTTGTTCATACACAATATTAATTGGCTAGGAATTTTTCTGCAGTGGATTCTTCGTGTCTCTTTTTTTTCAATTTTTTTATGGAATAATGGAAAAAGATATGTATCTTCTGCTAGAAAAAAGGGTTTGAAGAGGCAAAACCAGTTATTGCTGCTCTAAAGGATAAAGGAGTGTCTTCTATTGGGGCTGCAGGTTACTGCTGGGGAGGTAAATACCATATTTTATCTTCCTCATACTTCTTTAGTTGTGAACTTAAAATTTGAATGTTTTAGTCTGCTGTGCATTGTGTCTTCTCTGTGACATGTAGGAGTTGTTGTTGTGGAACTGGCAAAAGCTCATGAGATTCAGGCTGCCGTGGTATTGCACCCTGGGCCTATTACTGTTGATGATATCAAAGGTCATCTTATTTCTCTTTAATTTTGGAGTCCATAATTTTATTGCAAATGACTCAAAACCTAACTGTAATAGTTGCCAATTAACATCAGAGGTCAAGTGCCCAGTTTCAATACTTGGAGCCGAGACTGACCATATATCTCCACCAGAATTAGTCAAGCAATTCGAGCAGGTCCTTTCAGCAAACTTAGGAGTAAGTCCTCACTTTTCAGCAATTCAGCAACGTAATACACAAGCAAGATCATTGGCTCGAGTAATGTAATCAGCTAAAATTGAATTAGTCTAGTGCTAAACTGTGTGAATCACATATGTGCCCTGGCATCACGGGCTCCTTACAAATCATGGCAACCATGCCTTAAGTCCTGAATTGGTTTGCGCTCTTTCGGTCAACAGGTTGCTCACTTTGTCAAGATTTTCCCTGGTGTTGCGCATGGATGGAGTGTGAGATACAGCGATGATGATGAACATGCTGTCAAGAGTGCTGAGGAAGCGCTGGGAGACACGATCGACTGGTTTAACAAGAACCTAAAATGAACTCTGAAGTCAGCAGATTTAAATGCAATAAGCCCTTGCTATTCCTGTTGTCCTGTCATGGTTGCAAATATTCTCGGTTATCTTTTGTCCATGACCTCGTCTTCAGTTGATTTGGTGTCTTAGGCTGTTTTCTGGTTGTACACCTTAGCGATAGATTGGTTGTGCTGAATGTAACGGAATTGGAACTAGCAACTTATTACAAGTATACATGTCTGTAACAAATGGGCTTTGTTTCGGTCCAATCGGTGTATCGGTGTGACCTAAGTTGAGGTATCAGAACTAATTTGTTTCAATGGATGCGAAGTAGTGATGATCTATTACTTCTGCGAGGGAAACACCAGCTGAAGCCTCATATTGGAGGCTTGGTCGCTTGGAACTATGTTAGGGCGTCGACCTATCGGCTGCCTCCTCTATGGTATGGCACGTAGAAGCTGATATTTTAGGTACAGTTTCAGAGCTGTGGCTATGTTCTTTCATGACGAAGATAACTCACAATGATGCCATCCGTCGAAATTTATGAGGCAAGACCGCAAAGACGTGTCAAAATTGACCAAACTCCCTCACAGTAAGTACGGACTCATGAAACCCCGTACTCTCCTATTTTAAATAGGATTAAGTCTATTTTTAGTCCCTCAACTCTCGTCTTTATCTAATTTTAACCATCAACTATAAATCCATCTAACTTTGGTACCTAAACTATTAAAACCGTTTAATATTTATGAAAAATAGACTTATCAATAGATATTATATGTATTAAAAATGGTTTTCGATGGCTTTAAGGTTAAAATTAAACGGTTTTGATAGTTGAAGTGCCAAAGCTAGATGGTTTTATAGTTGAAGGTTAAAATTAGACAAAGATAAAAATTGAGGGGGCAAAAGTTGACTTAATACTTTTAAATACATATACTAAAATTTACTGTGGGGATCTCTTTCACAGTCTTTGCGTTCAGAAAGAAGGAGGAACTCATGAGCCTATTCTACGACAGAACGGTTGTGGACTATTTTGAAGTCATGATGCTCCATTACATACAGTTCGTGTCTGTTAGAAGCAAAGAATTCGTGGTGAAGCGTCTCCCACAATCCCGTAGCACTTTTTAACATTCATGTAAATATCACATAAAAACCGTTGTAACAGCGATAAAAAAAACTATTGCATACCGGAGTGTGGGACTACTATGGCTTCTGCTCTCAACTCAACAGCATCAGACCAAAGTAAGGTCGAAGTGATAGTTTGCGAGCAATTGTTGTTTGATTACTTCGGCCATGGCTTGCAGAGTACTATCTCTCTCAACCTTATCCCTTCCTTCCCTCCGATACCTCTCCTCTCCTCTCATTTCTCTTCTTCACGAGCGGCCAGGAGATAGGCCCCTGGGCGATCGAAGGCCGAGACGGTCGAAGGTGGGCGGACACGCGCGCGGTGGCTCAAGCGGGCAAGCGAGCTCCCGCGCGGCGGCTCCGTCGGGCAGGCGAGCTCGCGGCAGCGAGCGCAAGCTGCTTCGGCAGGCACGCGGCGGGTCCAGCGGGCAGGCGAGCTCGCATGGCGGCAGAGCGCGCGCGGCTGCTCCGGCAAGCACACGCAGGCTGCTCTGGTGATTCTCTCTTCTGTCTCTTGCGACCGCGCGACCGGCAACCTAGCAGCAGCGATTGGCGACCTCGCGGGCTCGCGGCCAGGGGGAGAGAGGCCAGCGGTATGGGCGGACTCGCGGCCAGCGGAGTGAGCGCGCGCAGCGCTGGTGGACGGTGAAGAAACAACCGGTTTCTTGCCAACGCCGACACAGACGTTTCTTTTTAGAGTCGATGTCATTTCCTTAGGTAGAAGCAGTTTCTTCTGTTCTTCGTCTTTTTTTCATTTATTATTGATGTGCCATATCATTATTTTTCTTACATAGTATCTCATTTATTAAAGATAGAAAACAAATTTCTATCGGTACACTAGAGGACTCCTATGCGATGGTCGCTGATGCGCTCGTCCACGTTTACCAGGGTGCAGCTACGCTCATCAGCGGGTGGGCCACCTGCTCACGCCACTGCCGATAGTCGTCCATGCCGACATGCTCCCATCCCGAGCTGTGATGCAGGCCTGTGCCATCCCCATGCTGTACATGCGCTAGGATCATTGAGAGGGAAACAAGATGAGTGTCTAACAGTCAGGTGTTGGTACATCCAATTTTTTCTTTACTATTCATCTTCCCGCCACCAGCCACTGCCCCACCGTGGGTGCTAGGATTTGAACCCTAGCGCCTGCGGTGCCCCCCCCCCCCCCCCCCCCTCCCTTCCCCTCCTCTAGCTCTGGCAAATCTCCGCCCAGGAACTGGCGAGCTCAGCTGCATTTGCTCCAACTCCAGCGAGCCTATCCCGTTCTAGACCTGTCCCGGCAGCTGTCAGGGCCCTAAACCACCCACCAACCATCCCCATCGTCTGTCCTCCCTACCTTCCCCTAGCTGGTCCCTTCTATACTTGTCGGAATTGGAGAAGAAAGAGAGAGAGAAGCTTGCTAGAACCCTAGCTCGCCTGAGTAGATCTAGGTGGAGGAAGGGAAGGAGGAGGACAAGGAGGACACCTACTTCGCCGGCGCTGCCACCCAAGGGTAGCACCGCTAGAACCCGCCGCGGCCACCGCAAGTGGGGGGAGAAGGAGGCGTGAGTTCGTCCGAGGACTGGATCCGACGGCCACCACCGCGTCACCGTGCGGAGTGGGCTGCCTAGAAATCACGTCCGCCCCTGCTCATCCCTCAAAAGATACGATCCGAAGAGGACAATGGAGAGAGAAAATTAAGGACTGATGAGGGGCCAACAGAGAAAAAGGTTTGTTGAGATGAATAGTTTCTAGGGGTGCATTTTTATGACATGACATCTATATAAACTTGCAATAACATGACATCCCAAATGAAAAAAAAACTCATACCAATGTGTTTTTCAGCTTTTAATTAGGGCATGCTTGGTTTACTTTTGCCATGCACCGTATTGCCTGGCTTGGCAAGAAATTGGTGTGAGCTAGCTGTTTGGATGATTTCAACGATAGCAAGGTTTTTCTTGCTACTCTAGGAGAGCCAAATTGGCTGTTTTGGCTAGGCAAGCATCTTGTGGCTAGGTCTAGGCTGGAGAGACTTTTAGGAGGACTGTTCCAAACAGTACCATGGAGATGTGGCGGGATCTGTGTGAGTTGTTAAGTAAGGTCTCCCTCTCCGAGGTGGAGGATCAAATTGGGTGGAAGTTTACTTCGTCTGGAAAATACTATGCAGTCATTGTATGCTGTTATAAATCACAGAGGGGTCATCCCCCGTTTTGCTAGAGCGGTGTGGAAAGTTATCTCACCACCTAGAGTCCAGTTCTTTTTTTTGGCTCTTATCTTAAAAACAAGTTATTGACTAGAGACAATTTGGCTAAAAGGAGAGAAGTGCATGATCTTTCCTGTATAGTCTGTAATGAGAAAAATCTGTCACACACCTATTATTTTTAGTGTTGTGTAAGCAGTAATGTTTGGTGTGTTATTTCAAATATTTTGGGAATACAATTGAGTTTGAGTTTTGAAGTAACTGCTGGTTTTTGGATTGCAAGTAAGCGGCATGCAGTTACTAATGTTGTTTCAACAGCAATTTTGTGGGCTACTTGGAAACTAAGGAATGAAATCTTTTTTCAAGGGGTGGTGTGGATAGATTTGAAGCAGGTGCTGCTGAAGATTGTGAATTTTTGCTAAGAAGATGGAGGGTGTTGTTCAATCAGGAGATAGGTTCGGCAATGGAGCAAGTTACTTGTCAGCTGGAGACCATAGCTTGCTTGCCACCTCAGATTCCGTGGAGTATGGAGACAACTGCCTTATCAGAGTTGGAGCAATCGGCTGTTCAGTGTTCGGTTTCAACACTTGCAATTTTGAGTAGGACGGGAAAAAGTGGTTCGTATGAGTTGTAATAGCACAGACACACTTTGAACCTGTTTGTTGTTAGCGGACGCGACTGACACGCTTTGAACTGAACGTTTGCTTCTGCTAATAAAAAACGCCGGGGGGGGGGGGGGGGGGGGGGGGGGGGGGGGTGGGGGTTCCTTTTCTTAAAAAAAAAACTTTCCAGCATTTCAAAAATCAGTTAAACAAGGCCCCGTTTGGATATTGGAATTGAATTCATTTAAGAATCATAATTTACACACATATTAATATAGTTATATATACATTATATATATACACACACATACCTACATAGGGTGCATTTTCTATATTCCCAGGAGTAGTTACTCTCATCTTTAAAAAATCACCTTGCGTATGTGTTCATACTTGTTTATCGCTTTGAGTATGTTTACATACTCATATTATAGTGCCCCAAATCTTGCTATGCGAAAAAAAATTTAAGAGAACCCATACTTTTTAATATATTACGAAAATACCACCTACTGTAGTATATAAAATAAGTATAACCATATACTCAATGTATGCATACATACTTGACAAATATACTACCCTAAATGGTCTAGTATGATCATATACTTCATGCATATACACTTTATTTGATCAAATATTCCATAAATCTGAAGATATATGCATAGGAGTAACTACTCCCTAGAAGTAGAAAATAATTTTATATTTGTATGTGTTACTGGCTATACGAGAGAGATACTTATGTTGTTGTAAAGTAGAAATATAATTGGTGCTCTATAGAATCAAATTTTATCTCTCATTCTATGAATTTGAGGTAGACGAATATCTAAACTTTGAAAAGTGGTAGAATATCACACTTCAAATGAAATTAACTAGATTTCAGTTCTTCCAAACGAAAGGATTCAAGTGGCCTCTGTTTGTTTTAGCTTTTGATCTATGACCGGTTAAAAAAACTGAAACAAACGGACAAAACGGTCGTTAGTGATTTAACAAACAACAGGGCCTGCGGACCCGTTTTTTACTTGGAAGACAACCCATCCGAGGACCGAGGGGCAAGTGATGTTCCCACGGGCGATTGAAATTTCTCTGTGAAATTGAAATGTGCACCATACATTCATGGAACGGGGGCTTCCTCTCTAGTAGACCAGCACTCACCTTGCGCTTGCGGTCTTGCTGAGAGCGCCTCAGACTGCTTCCTCTGCTGCCATTCAGCGGAGCAAACATCAGTCGATTCGTCGTAAGGTAACCTGGTTCGCGCGTTAAGATGCCGACGGGCGGATTCTCTGCGTCGTCGGTGTCGACGCGCGCCATGGAGGTCGAGGCAAAGATAACGCCGACCGTGGTCTTGTCATGCGTCATGGCGGCGACTGGTGGGCTCATGTTCGGCTACGACGTTGGCATCTCAGGTACCCCCGAGCATCCAATTTTACCAGTGTGTGTGGGCAGCAGGCTCCGATGCTAGCTTTTTGGTGCTGTTTGGTTTAGCAATTGTAAAGCAAACGCCAATGAAATCAGAAAGCAGTGCCGGCCATGGCTTGAGACGCACCTGCGCTCGCGCTGCTGCCGGCTGCCGCTCTAAGCCCATTACCCACCAGATCCATCCTTGGGAATGAACGGGCAGGGCAGTAAAGCCTCGCCGTCGGCGTCCTTTGACGGGTGCGCGCACTTCGTCTGCGCGCTGGCGTGGGGGCGACGGTGACGAAGGCGGTGAGAGACGGACAGCGGAGTGCAGCGCAATGGATGAGAGTCGCCATGAAACTCCTCGCCGAGGAGAGAAGGAAACCATCGCGCGCGAGTCGAAGACGAAGAGGATGGGTCCGTGCTTCTAAATCCCCTGGTATCGGATTGGGAGGGATATCTGTTTTCTGTACCACGGTATCTGATCGCGGCTGAGGCAAAAACAAACACGATCCAACGAAATCACTTAACGCTGTAAATAGATTTCGTTACAACAGACCGAACCAAACGCTATACTCCCTCTGTCCCAGTTTTATGGTCGTTCTGGCTGCTGTCTGAAGCGTCGAAGTTCACGGTACTATCACTGCACTTAGACATAGGTCCTGACCAGATTTTGAAAATCGCTGCTGCATCTGGCAAGTCGCTAAAGCGACATAAAAATGGGACAGAGGGAGTACACCACAACCCTTAATCATCACCGGACTTGAAGCTGTTGAAAAAGGTGTACAACGATCGATTGGCAGTCCATTACTATAAGATATAGCGATGGACGCTTGCAGTTGCTATATGATCTTTAGCGACTGATGGTTAGACTGTCCATCTTTTAGCAACGTGTCACTCTTTTAGCGACGAACATGATTTATCTATTCATCGTCAATCTATTTTTTTAGAAAATGGAAGAGGCTTTCCGCTTCTACTTCACCACACATAGCATTTACATTATTGTATAGATTCAACGATATTGCTGATAATTCACGAAAACAAAGAAAATGGAAAAATTATGCATGACAGTCTATTATTAAATTTCCATCTATGGAAAACTAACAGCTCTAACACGGTGATCTCTAATTTTCTGCTCGCTAACTAGAAAGACTCCTTTGTTTCATCATCACATTGTGGCAGTTCTCAAAACCGCAACCAGTATGTTCTCCTAAAAATAGTCTTCATAAAAGATATATATTTGTAATTTTGAAAAAATAAGATCATTACGGCATATCCAAATTTCCCTACATAAAGCAGTTACCCCCCAAGCAGAATATATTGTACGAATGAATTTGTCGAGAGAGGAAAATATTGTTATACGACTAAAAATAAGTTGAACCTAACTCAAGCGAAGAGTGTGAGTCTCAGTGTTGGATAAAGGTCTTTTAATGGGTGGTTTCCTACCCATGTATCTTCCAAAATCTTGTTTGTGATCCATCATTGATTTTGAAGGATCCACAAGCCAAAACCTGATCTTTAACTTTCATCAAACCCTTCCAAAATTAAGAGTCATTGGTTTTGATAAGGACTTGCAAAAGAGATTTTGAGCTTAGATACTTGTTTCTAAGCAGGGTTTGCCAAGTTCCTTCTTTGTTAAGCAAATTTATAATCCACTTGCTTAATACATATTTATTTTGGACTTGAGATCAATGATCCCATGTCCTCTTTGGTTTTTAGGATGACATAAGATGTCCCATTTTGTAAGATGATACTTCTTTTTATTTTCTTCACCATGCCTAGTTTTTAAGAACACCCTTGGGTATTTCAAAAAAGGACATCATGAACATGGATAGACTGCTAAGCACTGAATTTAGAATGACCAATCAACCTCCATAAGATAAATGCTTTGCCTTCTGTCAACTCAATTTTTTCAAACCTCTCTTGAATGCACCTCCAGTCTTACCTGCATCACATCCGAAGAGTTCTATCTACTGGTCCTCAGAATCTTTTGCTTCGCCTAACAAAATATTTCGATCTTATGGAAGTTGATTTTGAGACCAGACCACTGTTCAAAACACACAACAAGAGTTTCATTACGATAATGGTGTCGTCTGTGTATTGTAGAATTGGCAAGCCATCGTCTACAAGGTGTGGGATGGCCCCCCATATTTGTCCATCATCTTTTGCTCTTTTAATTAGGAGAGCAAGTATATCAACTATGTTTGTTGTAGGAATGGTCGTTTAACTTTATTATAGGACTTTTCAAAGTCAATTTGAAAATCACCCCATTAGGCTTTTTAGTGTGCAATACATGCATTGTCTCATGTAAAATGACCACACCCTTCCATTTTGTTTCTACCTAGCATAAATGCCGTTTGTGATGGGTTCACCACTTTTTGTGCTACTTTGTTGATTCTATTTGTGCTAACTTTTGTAAAAGTTTTAAAGCTGACATTAAGGGGGCAGATTGGTTTATATTGTTGGATCTGTTTTGCATCTCTAATCTTAGACAGGAGGGTAAGTACCCAAAATTTAGCCTAAAGAGCAGTAGACGTTCATCACAAAAAACATTGAAGAGTGCTATTAGGTCCTCCTTTATCACCTCCCAGAATATAGAATTCCGTGGGAACGTCATCACAAACTGGAGCTTTATTGTGTTGCATTTGGAACACGGTCCTTTGACCTCTGTTTCCGTAAGTGCAGATGTAAGCCTATCATTTTCAATAGTAGTGACTTGCAGTACAGGCGCAACCTAAAGTCATAAAGCGACAGCGCAGGTTTTGTCGCATTGAGAAGAAAGTTTCGAGGCTTTTATTTAAAAAAGAGTAAAATACGGCCTCTCACCTTTAGACGGTGTGTCATTTAGATCCATCACCTTTGAAAGTGCAGTATTAGGTCCCTAACCTTTGCATGCAGTTCACTGGCAGTCCATTTCTACCGTAGCAGTGACGACACTTTTTTGTTTTCTCCAAATTTCTCTTAAATTTGTGTAATAACTTGAAAAAGTCCCAAAATAAAAGTTGTTCTAAATTTTATGCTCTACAACTTTGCTTTTTAAACTATTTTCAGATTCTATCTAGTTTTTGAAATATTGATTTGGGGCTAAGTTGGTCATTTGAATTGAGGTTTGCAATTCAAATTTTTATTTAACAACTTCAAAATCTCCAAACATAAAAGTCTCTCAAAATAATGAGATCTACAACTTTCATTTAATACTTATCACCAAATTCTTAATATTTTTGAAAATAGGGTTTGAAACTTAAAGGGTTATTAAATACTTGATTTGGGGTAGATCAAACCCTGTTTTCAAAAATATTAAGAATTTAGTGATAAGTCTTAAATTAAAGTTGTAGATCTCATTATTTTGAGAAACTTTTGTGTTTGGAGATTTTGAAGTTGTTCAATAAAAATTTGAATTGCAAACCTCAATTCAAATGACCAATTTAGCCCCAATTCAAAATTTCAAAAACTAGATAGAATATGAAAATAGTTTAAAAAGCAAAGTTGTAGAGCATAAAATTTAGAACAACTTTTATTTTGAGACCTTTTCAAGTTATTACACAAATTTGAGAGAAATTTGGAGAAAACAAAAAGGTGACGTCACTACTACAGTGAAAATAGACTGCCGGTGAACTGCATGCAAAGGTTAGGGACCTAAAACTGCACTTTCAAAGGTGATGGACCTAAATGACACACAGAGTAAAGGTTAGAGACCTAAAACTGCACTTTCAAAGATGATGGACCTAAATAACACACCGTCTAAAGATGAGGGGCCTATGGTGCATTTTACTCTTTAAAAAAACG
The DNA here is from genome assembly GCA_038502445.1 of Eremochloa ophiuroides. NCBI lineage: Eukaryota > Viridiplantae > Streptophyta > Magnoliopsida > Poales > Poaceae > Eremochloa > Eremochloa ophiuroides. The sequence goes on from JAHLJS010000008.1 coordinate 52,331,053, forward strand.
TACAATGATGCCATGCGAACGTCTCTGTCGATGCGAAGAAAGATGCGCTCATTATTCTGGACATCCAAGTTCATCAGCAAGCAGCAAGTGGACCAGCAGGGACCGGAAGCCCATCTTTGGAAATTGGAATTCCTGTATAACAGTACACACTCTTGAGAGCATGTACACTAAGTGCATCTCAAAAAACTCGATAAATCATTTTGTATAGCTAGTATTAGAAAAAAAAATCATCTAAAAAAAGTAGGCAAATGACTTTCCAAATTCAGTAGCCTTGTACTTATGTCAACAAGTCCACTCTCTATTATTAGATAGCCTCCACCATTCTACGTTGCACTAAAATATGGAGAGCCCCACTTTACAGAATTTTTTGTAGTTCTCTAGTTATTTTTTGTCGAATCTATTTTGCATAATAGCTAAATCACTAAAATTGGCTAATCTTTTAGCTAAGCTATTGAAGATGCTCGACCCATTTAGCGGGGCTCCTGGCCAACTCCAGCATCGATTCCTATCGAGAAGTCTTACTAAACGGTTTAGTATGAGATCGATACCATTTTCCAATAAAAAAGGAGAAGTGAGAGTTGTTTTGGACAAACTATAATTTGTGACTCCTCTATAATGGCACCAACTCCTTTAGAAGAGCCCTTGAGGTACCAAACAAGGCTCAAGACAGCTACCAGCCTGTAACGTCCAAAGTTCAAATGGTTTAGAATCGGATGTTACAAGTGGTATCAAAGCCGACATTCGTCGATATGGTCGTGTATGAGTTTGGGATACTGGACACATGATCGCTTGAGTCAAGAGGGAACATTTATGATCATCATTTGGCTGGTTGTGAGTACGTTGGGCCGATAATGATGTCGGACACTTTAAAAGGGGATTGTAAGTGAAATCCAGCATAGTCTGATTAGGCCCATAGTGGCCTGTTTGTATATTAATGTGAGGTTGTTTGCTGAGCATAAAACATAAAGTGTAGATTACTAAGCTCTCAGACATCATGACAATATGATTAATTCTTAACTGAATTTCCTAATCACCGAGAGGCTCTGGGGCTCCACCCATTGGCTGTGCACACACATACCCTATAGCCCGTTAACAAACAGTTTACTGGACCTCAGAAGGCCCATTTCGGGAAGGTCTAAGCGCATGGTGAATGAGCAGATGGGTTAAGTCGCCATTTGGGTCACCCGCGCCTCAGGGCTTGGGGGCTTTGGCCAGATCCGGATGGTCCTCGACCCTAGAAAAAGAGAGCTGAGCGAGTGCCGCAACATAAGGCTTTGCTTGGGTTAGGATTCCACTCTCGACCAACACTGATAATATACCTTAGAATCTGTCAGGCAACCAGAGCCTAGCACACAGGCAGAGCAAGGTTCAACCAAAATGGGAATTGTGTATGTTTAATGTAAGTTAGTTATTTCAACATTTTCCCTAACAATAAGCCTTAGTAATTTAGGGACTTAGATTTGATGAGATATTTTTTTTGTTAATCTTAATAATGACATTAGTGGTAATTAAACATAAATTTAATGGATTATTTAGATTATCGATCATAATAGTAAGATGGATAATTTATATTTAAGTTTACATAGTTACTGTAATGACATGGATAAATTATATAGAGATTTAGAGATTATTTAATTTTGTTTTTCACAAAAAAATAAATAAGTAGCTCTTAGAAAGTAGAATAAATCCCGTGGCTAGCTTACCAATTATGATTATGATTATAGTATATATCAAATTAATAGCCAGATCTTTCTAGATTCTGTGAGAATTTTTAAGATTTATTTTTTTCAAATATATGTTTTCTATGAATTAATGTGGAGACTTTGTTAGTCCTCCAACAATTGTACAATAGTAAGATACATAACTATCTATTTTTCAAAAGGCGGCGTGTCATCGATGGATGATTTTCTTGGTGAGTTCTTTCCGTCGGTACTAAAGCAAGACGCAATCAAGCAGAGTAACTACTGCAAGTACGACAACCAGGGTCTGCAGCTGTTCACGTCGTCTCTCTACCTAGCCGGCCTCGTGGCCACCTTGTTCGCTTCATATACCACCCGCCGCCTCGGACGCCGGCTCACCATGCTTACGGCGGGCTTCCTCTTCATCACCGGCATCATATTTAATAGCGCCGCGCAAAACCTCGCCATGCTTATTGTCGGTAGGATCTTTCTCGGTTGTGGCGTTGGCTTTGCCAATCAGGTAATATCTCTGTCTAAAAAATATGCAAATTTTATTTTTCTAGGAGTTAAACGATTTAGAGTTTGACTAATGCTACAAAAAATATAAACATCCATGATACTAGACCAACAAATATTAAATTAATTATAAATATATTCTCGTAGTGAACTTAGTTAAAGATATAAGTACTAATAATGTTTACTATAAATTTAGTTAAGATAGTTTGACTTAGATAAGGTCGTAGTTGTATGATTGTATCTTTTGTGGAGAAAGAGTGTGTAATTATCAAACCATGTCATTCGGAGGCTTTGCTCTTTTTTTTTTTCTAGAAAGTTGACAAAAATCAGCTGCGAGAGGCTGAGTGTGCCAACTTAGGTGATGTTTGTTCACGGAGAAAATTCTCTATTTAGCCCTAGAAATAATACTGCTATTCTATTCGATACTGAAACCTAGTGTCTTTCCTATATGTCCTCCACTTGGGTTTTTTTTCCCTATTTGACCTTTTCGTTAGTTTAGGCTGCTAACAGTGTTAAATCCTAGGAAAAAAAGTCTATTTTACCCTTGGAGTTTTTTTTAACAGCCATGACATTCCATGGTTGACAGCCATAACAGTGTCAAATTTGAATGCTCTTATATTGAACTACTCATATACTACGTATACACTATCAAAATTCTTATGATCATTTGTATGCATCACAAAGTATTTTTTAGATGGGAGCATCATCACATAGGACGTCCTATAGGAGTAGTAATGAATCGACGATCCATGTAGGCCGTTCCTCTGTTCCTGTCGGAGATTTCGCCTACAAGGATTCGCGGTGGGCTCAACATCCTGTTCCAGCTAAACATCACCGTCAGTATCCTCTTCGCCTACCTCGTCAACTACGGTACCAGTAGGTACGCTCTCTGCAATCTGCAATCCTTCGCTTTCTTGATATGTACGCGCGTGCGCAACATGCATTGCATACCTGGCCTTATGTGGCTACAGGATCAGGCCATGGGGCTGGAGGCTTTCGGTGTCCCTCGCCGGCGTCCCGGCAGCGTTGCTTACCATCGGCGCGTTCCTTGTGGTGGACACGCCGAACAGCCTCATCGAGCGCGGCCGGCAGCGGGAAGGCGTGGCCGCACTCAAGAAGATCAGCGGCACCGACAACGTGGAGGCAGAGTTCAACATGATCGTGGAGGCCAGCCACATCGCTCACGAGGTCAAGCACCCCTTCCGCAACTTGCTCCGTCGCCGCAACCGGCCCCAGCTCATCGTCGCAATCCTCCTCCAGGTATCAAGGATGCATCACGCATGCATTCACGCATGTGCAGTGCATGTGATTTATTTTCAAAGAGTATCTAATTATTTCTTGACAGATTTTATATGATCATATTTTTTTTATTTCTTTTAAATGTGATCTAGTTAAACAATTGTAGCACAAATTCTAAAGCACAATGGAACGTATAGAAATGTGATAGATTTATATTATTTACAGAAATAGAGATACCACAAAACTGTGAAATTGTAGCGCTTGCTTCAATTCCTTTTGCTAAATTATTATTTTTATAAGAGTGACTCTTAAGATATCAAAAAAAAAAAAATCAAAGACACCCTTAATTTCCATAGTGGCCTTCTTTTCATTGGTATGACTCCCTCTTGAATCAAATTCAAGTACATAGAGTTGGCCGTGAAGGAACCACTCCAAGAAAAGTTCCAAACAAACACATATTTCTTATTCGTAATAAAAGGTTGACCTGCACAACTTTAGATACTAATAAGTATCTTATATAGAGAAGATGGATAGACATATTCCTTAGTGGTTTATTTTCTAACTATATATAAGTGTCCTCTCAAAATCTAACTTGTGATCCGTTTTGAATTCAGAAATAACACGGGCCGAGAAATCATTCTTTACCTTCATTAGCCCCAACCAAAAATATACGAATCAGCAAGCTGTTTATGGGCTTGAGTCACAATTTCATTGGTCAAACATTTTCTTCTAAGAAGATTTTGCCAAACACCCTTCTCATTAATTAGTTTGAACCACCTTTTACTCAAGAGACACTTGTTTTGAATTTCAAGATTTTGAATACCAAAATCACCAAAGTTCTTTGGGCTACAAATTACACTCCACTTAGTGATCCTACATTTTTTTACAACTATCACTTCGCCCCAAAAAACCCTCGAGCGTTAGTAATCCAATTTTTGTAGAACACCATTTTTTGCGACTAGAGAAGAATTACATCAAATAATAGTTGGGTACATGTTACACTCTGAATTACACAAATATTGAAATATATATCCATCTAAATTGCACCCACATTGTAAATAGCTTCCGATCTTAAAACCAAACACGTACGACGCTTTGCATTATGGATGACCACATAGGCGGCAAACACTTAATAAAAGTCCATATAAAGATGCCCAACGAACAACGACCAACGTTCATTTAGGAGGAGTTGAAAAACTTCTTTTTTTTCTGATGTCTTCCTTCTTATTTCTGTCACCGAAGAATGAGGAAGAATGATCTAAAACTTTCTTCTAGTCCTTCATCGTAGCCAGATTTAATCATAATAAAACGGATAAGAGACCGAAGAAAGTTATTCCAAGAAGACAACATCATCGCTGCTCTTGATGTCGCTGTCTGAAAATAAAAGTCTCCATGTCATCATATATATCGGTGAGAATGTTGATGTCATAATTATCGCCCTCATCTTGAACAGAGCCATCATGGAAAAAATAAAGAGAAAATTATTTTCTCGGCCCTGAAAAAAGTTCGACTTAGTTTCTTGACCCTGTTTTCATCGAACTTTATTATTTGCCCCTAAAACGAAATTTGCTTATTTTCTTGGCCCTTCCGTCCACTTTAAAAGATTATAACTCTTCGATACGACATCAGATGAAGATGATTTTTATATGAAAATTATAGATCTCGATGAGATCTACAACTTTATAGTTTTAAGTTTTTTTATTTGAGAAAGTTCAGATGCCCAAAAATATTAATATAATATATTAATATTTTGGGGCATTTGAACTTGCTCAAATGAAAAAATTCAAAACTATAAAGTTGTAGATCTCGTCGAGACATACAATTTTCATATAAAAATCATCTTCAACCGATGTCGTATCGAAGAGTTATGATCTTTCAAAGTGGACGAAAGGGTCAAGAAAATAAGCAAATTTCGTTTTAGGGCCAAATAACAAAGTTCAATAAAAACAGGGTTAAGAAACTAAGTCGAATTTTTTTCAGGGCCGAGGAAATAATTTCCCCAAAAATAAATCCATGCTGCTCCCTTACCCCTAACCGTAATCGCTGGAGAGAATGAGGAGGAGAAATCATCGATACCACAAAATTTAGTATGAGAAGACTCTGACCATAAGAACATGATCTACTGGAATTTTATTAAAAACGATAGATGCTCACTCTCTCTGACCTCCAGTGATATGCCAGACGAGAGGGAGGGGGACTAGGGATGGTGGCCACAGGCGGTTGTGGCGGCGCTCGACTCGCTCCCGACTCGGAGGGCAGAAGTAGCTTTTGTGAAGAAGAAAAAAAACGCCTTGCACGTAGAACACCATCACAGACTTAACATGTGTATGCACCGTGCAATGCAGACGTTCCAGCAGCGGACGGGGATGAACGCGATCATGTTCTACGCGCCGGTGCTGTTCATCACGCTGGGGTTCAAGAGTGACGCGTCGCTCTACTCGACGGTGATCACTGGGGCGGTGAACGTGCTGTCCACGCTGTGGTCGGTGTACGCGGTGGACTGAGTCGGGCGCCGGATGCTGCTCCTGGAAGGCGGCGTGTACATGTTCCTGTCGCAGGCGGCCATGGCGGCGGTGTTCCGAATCAAGGTCACCGACGACGCCGACGAGATCGACATCGACCACGCCTGGGCCATCATGGTCGTCGCCGTGGTCTGCACCTTCGTGTCCTCATTTGCTTGGTCCTGGGGCCCGCTTGGCTGGCTCATCCCCAGCGAGATATTCCCACTCGAGACGCGCTCCGTGGGGCAGAGCGTCGCTGTCTTCGTCAACCTGCTGCTCACCGTGGTCATGGCGCAGTCGCTCCTCTCCATGCTCTGCCGCCTCAAGTACGCCATATTCGCCTTCTTCTCCGTTTGGATCTTTGTCATGTGGCTCTTCGTCCTTTTCTTCCTACCGGAAACCAAGAGAGTGCCCATCGAGGTGATGACCGAGAGGGCATGGAATCAGCACTGGTTCTGGAAGCGCTTCATGGACGTGGACGACGGCGGCAGCCATCAGCTGACTACGAGCGTCGAGCGGCGCCCATCACAAATACTCTAAGAGCATCTGCATGACTGCAAGAGTATCCAAGATTTTATTTTTAAAACCGTGGTATTTTCCTACTCGCCAAAAAGTTTAGAAGTGATCCATAGCAAAATCTGTGTAATCAACTGTTTTGATTCAGGAAGTAAGGTCTGTAACCTCACTGTGTCCTTCGGGATTTGAACATGTGAGACATGTAAGGCTATCATTTTCTTGAAGTACCTTCGTAGCTACCTAGTGAGCCTGCCCACAAAATTTAGAGTCAATCAGAGTTGTGACGGACGAGATCGAACCATTTTTGGCGGCGGTGTTACTGTTCACCCGTCTGAACAGTGGCAGTGGACGCTACTATCCACGTCTGGTGTGAACAGTAAACAGAGTCCGATCCTCTCTTTTGCGTTGTTTCATCCCGTTTGAGCTCCAATTTGATTTCTATATTTTTTCTTTGGTTTTCTAGCAACCTAAGGATCATTTCTAAGTACTCCTATCACCAGTTAGCTTGGGTTTTTTTTGTCTACAACTTGCTTCTCCGCTTAGGAGTTAAGTCCCTACCATCAGGGTCTTCGGTTCTCGAGTCTTCTCTGGTTTGCTCGGCCGTGTTTTGACGATCCTGCTGCATTTTTTGGTCTTCATCGAAGACATTCAGCCACCAGTTGACTCGTGGATTTCTCGTATCGTGAGAGTTCGCTTTTTTGTTTGATTTCGGACAACCATCGAAAGTTTCGAAAGAAATTTAGAAATTTAAGGCTCTCGTCCACTCTTCCTCTGGTCGTTGTTTTTGGTCCTTCAGCCGTTCAGGCAATCAAGCTGTCTGGCTGTGGCTGTGGGATATCGTCATGTCACGCAGCGCCACCCTCTCCATCTGTAACACCTGCCGCGACACTTCTCACTTGCTTGTGCGATCGCCTCTATCGATAGAACTAGAACCTGCCAAGCCTTGTCCATGGGATTGGCCATCAGCTTTTCGAATTGTCCAAGGGAATTTTTTTAGGTCACCTCTCGATCCTCAGCTTTGCCACATACACACAGATGTGATTTCTTAATTCCACTGGAAGACAAACACATACAAACAATACAAGTACCACAGGTGTACTCCTAAAATTCATAGTACACGTACACAAGCAAAAACACAACTGAAAAGTGAAAACGAAGGTCCAAACTCCTAAATGGCCAGAAACACAATTGGTATGGTCACACAATGATGTGTCTAAGACGTCATTAAATCTGAAGATACAATTTCAGATTTCACTTCAGGTATTTATTAAACCAGTGGGTCATGTCACCCAGAGCTTCCGCAGCACTCCTGACAGCAGCCACATCATCGTCACTGTATCTCACAGCCCATCCATGCGCTACGCCAGGGAAAATTTTGACGAAGTGATCTATCTGTGGAACAAATGAAAACATTGGGGAACTGATGCCACTGAATGGTTTTGTGCTGAAACAAAATGATTCTTGTCCAAATTGTTGCTTTGGCCTAACTTTGAAATTTATATTTGAAGCAAATTTGGTTACGGAAGGAAAAAAACGGAGTGGTGGGCTACTAACGTGGTTATTCAAGTAGGAAGACTTAAGGAATTCCGGTGCCAAATAAAAGGGCTTAATCAAGAAATAAAAAACAGAAAACAATATACTTTCAGGGGGGTCACTAATTGAGAGGCCAATTTTGGATGAAGTAAATATTTACTTAAGAGCACATCCCTCCATTGCAGGTAAATAATAAAAACTATATGCTCAACACCAAATACTTTTTGCACAACTGCACTCGTACTTTTTTGATAAGGGAAGCTTTATTAATTTCAAGTTCATTACATGATTACATCGAGTTGATACAAGGATCTTGAGCACTCATATGCATTAGAACAGTTTTAGCATGGAGTTTTAAATATATACACAGACCAATTTATCTAATAGTGGAGTCTGAATACTCTCATATGCATGCAAATGACCGAACTTAAAAATCAAGGTTTCAAAGATGTCAGTACTTACCCCAGCGTTTGCTGACAAGACCTGCTCAAACTCCTTTAACAATTCTGGGGGTGATGCTTTGTCAATTTCAGCTCCAAGTATAGAAATGGGGCATTTGATCTCTGAATATTAGGTACCACATCAAAGGGTAAGCATTTTCAGCTTTTGCATTAGAACAGTTCAAGCGTGTAAGGGGAAAAACTATCACAATATATTGGACCTTTAATGTCATCAACAGTAAGTAAAGAAGGGTGTAACAATACAGCTGCCTGGATCTCGTGAACTTTAGCCAGCTCGACAACGACCTTTGCTGAAAGTAGTGCAATCAAGTGTCTAAGGTTTAGCATCGAGAAACGGAGGAAGGGATGAGCACAAAGTTTATTTGCAACAAAGAAATATTCAAATATACTAACAAATAAAACAATTCAAATATTGGTATTTACCTCCCCAGCAATAACCTGCAGCCCCAATGGTCGCCACTCCCTTCTCCTTTAGAGCAGCAATTGCTGGTTTTGCCTCTTCAAATGCTTTTTGCTGTTACAAGAATCAATCTCAGTGCTCAGTATAAAATGAGAGACAGAAGGGAACAAGTAGGCAAGTGCTCAGAACCCCTAACAGGTGGCTCCTACATCAAGAAACATTACTTTGCTCAAAATAATCCTTCCATGCTACTAGCCAATAAAAAAAGAAGAGTTGTTCGATCATTTTATTCAGTTATCTGGAAAATGGTCATTCAAGTTGACAGCAGTTCTTGATGCTCATACCAGAAGTTTTTTTTGTTGTGACATTTTGTAGCCTTTCTGAAATTTTCAGTCTACAAATGTCATGGAAGTTGGAGAATGAAATCACCCCCACCCCCACCCCTCCCTCACTCACCAACCCAAAAAAGATCACTGAAACAAGCTGCCCTGGGTGCTGTAATAATCAAAAGGTCGAGGAAAGTTCAGAAGTCAACATACCGGAGAATGTGCCTGCAACCACATTGAACGATTATTAGGATTGCTGGGGTCGAATGGATCCCCATGCAGGAAATCTGGCACTACAACCAAGTAACCTGACAAAGCAACACTATCCGCTATCTTCCTTCATGAGAAAAACTTTTACCATCAGTGTAAAAAAAAAAAAAAAAACTTTAAGAACGCAGTAACAGCTACTTACAATTCAAAGCACCCTAGGCCAAATTCTAACACTAAGCTGTGAAGCAATTTGCACCAGACAGTCTACAGCAAGCACAAAATTCTGAGTGTTTTTATGCGCTTTACAACAAGTTTTTGCTCTGCTGACAACAGTCCCTATAAGGCTAGAATTAGGGATTAGCAAAGACAAAATATTGTGCCTGCATATGATGATTGAATGAGTTAAATTTTCTGAAAAGAAAATGGCCATGACATACTTTGAGAATCATAACGGGCAAGATCTCTAAATCAATAAAACAACTACATGGCGATGGTGCTGCAGTAACAAATCCAAGGGTTCCACTTTGTCTATTCCAGAGGGGCAAAAACGGAGGGATACCTCAGCTTTGGCGCCTCAAACCCTGTAATGAAGGGGAATAGTTCGGGTGATTCTTGTAGGCAAATCTTGGAAAATAGTGCAAGACCTTGATCCTTGCAATTTAAGTCAGGCAATTACTTACCGAAGACGTCAGAGACGAGGATGACGGCGGCCTTCGACTCCGCCGAGCCGGCGACATAGGCCTTGAGCCCGCCGAAGTCGTCGACGACCTCACCCACTCCGCCTGCCGGGTTCTGCGCCGGCGGGCTCTCCCAGCAGTGCGAGCTCGCCATCCTCTCAGTTCTTTATTCTTTTTTTTAAGAAGTCTAAATCCCCACACGCTGAGCACATGAAGCCCAACCGGTCTAATTTAACCATGAAGTATCTAAAATCATCTATTTTATGTCTGTACGGTTTTCGACGACGGTTTACTACCGTAAAACCAATTTTTTATTTTTTATTTATTTCTACTGAGTGTTTGAAAAATCATAATAAATTATAAAAAAATTATAAAATAAAAAATCTAACTTTGTTGGACTCCACATGATTAGATCTAAATAGTAAAAATATAATATGGTATATTTTAGTATAAAGTTTTTGCTGTAAAAAAATTTGGATTTGTTCCCTAATTGCAGAGTGCTGCCGTTGCCCGTTGGACTGGAGGCGCTCAAGCGAGTCGCTCCAAAGTCCAAAGTCTGACGAGTGAGAAAATGGCATCAAGTGAAGCGGACGGTGATAGCAGGCGAATGTTCACCAGACCGTCCTTCGACTTAATTGTTTTAGTGGACAAGTAGTGAGGTCCTTCGATTTAGAATTGTTTTAGTGGACAAGTAGTGAGCGTGCTGTGTGTGATCTCACTGCTGATGCAATTCAAGATAGTGCCTGACTACCGGGTTTGGTCATTCGTACATGTCTCGTTGCTGTGGGGAAGAGGGAATAGCGGCGTAATAATATCGGTACGCCACAATGTATGGACACAGAGACATGATGGCAGGCTCAGGGTATATTTTAAGTTCTACAAAATTTATAACCTCGGTCTCAAAATAAATGAATTTCTCAAACCATCCAAAGTTGAATTATCTTCAATTTGGCCAACTTTATAGCAAAAACAAAAAAAATTTATAACACCAAAGTAAATATATCATAAAAATATATTCCACGATGTATTTAGTGATATTAATTTAATGACATAAATTTTTTTAAAGAAAAATATAGGAACTTTACCACTCAATTAAGAAAAAAGAGTTACCTACAAATGGCACCATAGGTTCCTACTGCAGTCCTATAAGACCATAAAGATAAGTCACATCACTACTGGGCTCCATCCCAAAATTCATTGCATGTCTTAGAGGGTGTTTAGTTGATGAAAAAGAGGTGAAAAATGCAATGCAGCACTTATGTTTATATTTGACAAGCTTTTATCCATTCATGACCGAACTAGACTTAAAAGATTCATCTTGAGCTAACTAGATAAAAAGTACAAACATGCAACAGCTGTTACTTCATTTAGTGCTCCATGCAGACAGGAAAGTACAATTGATGTGATGAGGAATACTGCCAAATTTTGGCAAATAAACAGAGCCTTAGCATTATATCCTCATTGGTCAAATAGGAGACCTGTTGCACCGTTTTCAACTCATTCTTGAAGATCCTCCTATTTCTCTCCTTCTACAAATTCCAGATGATTAAATCATAAAATTCTACTAAAACACCTCCTGTCATGTTTTAGCACTCTACCATCCTCAAGTTCCCACCAATCGGTCAAAGAGGTAGGGTCTTATTGCGCGAATTGCACAGATAAATTTTCCCAAGACAAGACATGATCGCACTCAACTTTTGCAAAGGAATTACATAAATATTGATGTTCTTTCCCGTTAAAATTAAAATAGATTTAACTTAAAAGATAACTCTAGATTGATTTAATTTGAGATAAGAGGGAGGAAGTATATGGACATCCGTCCCCCTTTTTTCTGAAAGGCAGTCCTATTTATATTTAATTGGAAGCATGACGCACGCCCTTGCGTCAGCAGTGAGATCGCTAGCACTTATTAGAGCAACGCTAATAATACAGCCCACTTGGTGGCTGTAAGATTCTTACAGTCTTCTCTCAGCCCACTCGTATAGTAGTCAGCCTTTTACATCTACTACATGGCCCACCTGTTCCTCTCACAAATTTTTTTTGGTTCCTGTGCCCAAACTGGCTGTAAGCTTAGAACAAGTATACTAATGGGCTGTAAGCCGGCTAAATGCTGACGTGGAGAAGAGAAGGGAGGGGAGAGAAGAGAAGTGAGCTGTAAGCTTACAGCCAGCTTGGGCACAAGAACAAAAAAATCTGTGAGAGGAACAGGTGGGCCATGCAGTAGATGTGAAAGGCTGACTACTATACGAGTGGGTTGAGAGAAGGCTGTAAGAACCTTACAGCCAATAAGCGGGCTGTATTATTAACCTTGCTCTTACAGTCCACTTTTTTTCTCTTCCTTTCTTCTCTCCTCAACGTCAGCATTTAGCTGGCTTATGGCTCATTAGTATACTTGCTCTTAGTATTTTCTCCGCGCGCTGAATCTTCTCCGCGCGCCGCCGGCCTGCTTTGACTTTCTTTTCACGAAAGCTCGCCGCAGTCAAATTTCTCCAATATAAATAACAATACTGTAATTATATCCCATCGTCCCGAGAGCCAAAGGCAGCGTCCACAGAGAAAACTTAAGAGCTGTGAGAGCATGGCAAGCTCGCACTGCTTTGAGAACCCACCGGCGGTGGAGACGGCCAGCGGAGCAGGAGAGGTTGTGGACGACTTCGGCGGACAGAAGGCCTACGTCACCGGCTCCGCCGGTTCCAAGTCCGCCGTCGTCCTGATCTCTGACGCCTTCGGTAATACAGTATAATATCTCCCGCTCCCAGACTCAAGCTTCAAAGTTCTTGTGTTTTAATCTGCTGGCATTGAACTCCGTTCTTCTTTGTAGGGTACGAAGCGCCAAAACTGAGGTACGCCTATTTACCCTTTTTTTTCCTTTATTAGTTAATCCTAACTTTAGGATGAGTTGTTAAGCGGGTATAGAACAAGATTGAGGGCTGGTCTCTTCTTTCTTTTCTCCACCTCCTCTTCTCTCTCTTCGTATTTTCATTGATGCACATGTGTCAGTCTTACTCTAGCCCGGCACGAAGGCCGTAGGCTCGGCCCAAGCTTGGCCCTTCCAGGTGATGAACGGGCCTATGCTGGTCTGGTGCGGAGTTAGTAGTCCGTGCCTGGCCCTTACCAGGCACGTGGGTGGCACGCCACGACCCGGACAACAAAGCCCGACATAGTGGCGGCCTGGTAAAACGCACCTCAGCACTTTAACCCTAAATTCAGTACCTATACATCTCCCTCACCTAGTGTCGTACTTTCTGGCATCGTACCGTCACGCTTGGCTTCCCCTTGCTCCCTCGCCGTACCTACGAGTCGCAACTGGCATCCACGACCGCGTCGGCTTCTTCGCTAAGGGGCATGCGCCGCCTCCCTCTCCCTCTTCCCCATCGGAACCTTCCTCCCCCAAGCCAGAGCCGGTTCTTTGGCAAGGATGCGTGTGGCGCGCCCTTTCCTCCTTCCCACCGATTTCTTCTCGGCAAGATCCTCCTCCTCAATGGCGCAAGGATCCTCCTCCCCACCAGCTTGTTTGTGCACACCCCTTCCTCCTCCGCGTCAACGTCGCTCCACCACCGCGACGTTGACTCCTTTCTAGCTACTTTTTTTGGGCTGCGGGCCGACTCGGCCTGCTATTTCTACCGTGCTTCATGGACCGGTCTGGCACGAAAAATGGCCCATAGGACTGTGCTTAGGCCGAAGACCAGACACGTGGGCCATAAAGGCACGGCTAGGGAGGCATGACGTGCCATACTAGCCTGATGTTTATTGGGCCATGCTGGGCCAGCCCGTTGGCCATGTATACTCTGATTGTGACCTTTCTAGTATGATGGGATGAGTAGTTGTATAAACTATAGTGCTAGTAATCGCTTTACTCAGCCTGGGCTCTGGGGTCTAAAATTTGTCCAATGAGTTATTTATAAAGTTTGGATTGCATTAGCTTTCTAGTTTCTACCAGTGCTAAGCTTCAGTTATGAATTGCATTATTAGTAACTAATGCTACACGTTTATCTCGCGAAGGAAGATAGCCGACAAAGTTGCTTCGTCCGGTTACTTTGTTGTGGTGCCCGATTTTCTGCATGGCGATCCATTTGATCTCAGCACCAGCAAACCTGAAACGTGGTTGCAAGCGCATAGTCCGGTTTGTCTTCTCTTCAACCGTATTCTGATAATTTTTTAATTACAGTAGTAAATTGATGGGAACAATTTTATATGCGGTGGCGCCGCATGCTGCTCCTATGCGACAACCAGAAAAGAAAAAAGCTGACACATTTCCATCTGCATAGGGCTTTGGTCCATGTGTCAGTGTCACACCCAATTTTAAGGATAAAATGGGATGCATAATCTTATGTGCGCCCAGAGATCAGTCACACACATAAGTCCAACAAATTACATAAATTGTATCATAACTAATGTTTAATACATAGCGAATAATATCAAAGTCATTATACAGCGAAAAAATAAAGATAACTCTCGCGGTAGCTCCATAGCACAGGGACGACGACTGGTGAAGCACAAGTCTAGTAGTCCTCTGGGTAGTCCTCATCACTATCACCATCTGTTACCCATCCGGAATTTTTAACCGAGTATTGAAAAAAAAACAAGCGTAAGTACATGTCGTACTCAACAACATTAGCATGGGTTAATGAGGCTCAAAAGATTGACACGGTTTTAACAGCAGGTTGCTTTTAATTAATCATCCTTTTATGCAGTTGGATAGCAACAAATGAATAAGCCCATTCTCATGATCATAGTAAACATAATTAATGAGTAGCAATAAATAGATTTAGCAATAAGTAAGCATCACCCTAAAAGAATAACTACTCCGTAAGACGTCCAAGGCCGCTCTTGACCGTGAGCTTGGCTAGTATACCAGTTTTACACTCTGCAGAGGTTGTGCACTTTCACTATGAGCCGTGATTCCCATTTGCTCGGGTTAATTACTCCCATAACACTACCAAGGTGAGTGAGCAGGGTCTCACTATGAAGTCTTTCAAAGAACTTCGCCTAACAAGTTAGGGCTGCTAGGAACCCGGCAAGCAGATGTAGAGCCACCCTTCCTCGTGGCACAAGGTCACGCAGATTATACACACTCGGACAGGAGCCGCACTATACCCGAGTCGGCAGGTCCCATCACGCCTTTCGGTAACCTCTAACAAGCTAGAAAAAGTGCCCATACTTGACTAAAACCAGAGCCATGTAGCCCTCATAGTTGCACTGTCAATCCCGATGTCATACTTACAGATCATTATCAAAGGTGAAGGATTTTGAGCATCACAAAACTATACTCGAATCCCCTAGTTCCCTGTTGCTAAAAAGGCATCTTTTAATCATATTGCATAATCAATTAATCAAGTTTACATGATCATGATTCCCGAAAGCGCACTAGCAACATTTACCATATGCATAATCCCGTAGGTGGCAAGGAACAGGGTAACAATGCTAAGAAATAACTATGGTTAACAAGGAAGACACATGCAAATGCAATTATTTATTTGGTGAATAGGACAACAAGGATGATCCATATTAATACTTGCCTTAATCAGCAAACTCCTGGTGATCCGGGTTGTCGCAGTACTGATCTTGATCACCTACGTAAAGCTCACCGTCTATACTCGATCCATCATAACAACACACACGCATACAGGGCAATCATACATACAAACAAGAGTTTTCATTAAAACAGTACACCAACAAAAGGTTATAAAACAAATCTACACGTTGCTACGATCACATCGATATAAAGTTTGCGCAAATCGGATTTAAAACGAGGAAGATATGAATTTTACAAGGTTTATAATAGAATAATAATAGATTAAATATAATCTCGAATTTTCAAAGTTGAAAATATATGAAACAGTGGTACCATCAGATAGATTATGAAATTACGAATCTAACTCAATTTGAATCGTTCAAATCGGATCTAAAACAAGTAAATTATGATCAAAGTAAGTTTAGTGGCAAATCTGTAAATAATAGAAAACACATTTTCTAAACACCGGGAGAAAATATGTTTTCTAAATTGAAAAGCGCAAATCACAGAATACGCTAAGGGATCGCGGGTTTAGCATTAAAAACTGCAGGGGGTTATACGCTGGCCGAATCGGTATGGGCTGCTCTTCGGCCGTCTGATTCAAAATCGGCGGATCAGATTAAAAGAGAGGAGGGGTGGCGGTGCTCTCGACCGAAAAACAGAGGCTGACGGCGACGCCATGGCCGGAGGGCCGCCGGAGAAGGCGAACTCGGCCCTCGATGCATGAAATAGGTCGGGAAGGGTACCCATAGATCGGGAAGAGCATCGCAAGCTCACCTAGGGTGATGGGAAGGTCGGAAATCGACTCGGAGATAGCTCGCGGCGTGATCCGGCGGACGGTGGATCTCTGCAACGGCGGCGGAGGCGTGTCAGTGCACAAATCGAAGGGTGAAAGTGCTCGGGAACTTCACAAGATCACAGCGAAGCTCCTCAAAGGCTTACCGAGAGGAAATTGGTGGCGAATCGAGCTAATTGCTCGCGGCGGCGGCTGCTCGGTTCTCGCGGGAGCTCGGCAGTGACGGCGAGAAGAGGCGGCTAGGGTTAGGTGACGGCTACGGGGGGGTGTGGCGCTGCTTAAATACTCCCGAGATGTGACGACAATCTCGGAGATTGAAACAAACTCGAATAGCGGAGAAATCGGCTTCGGCCGTTTCTTCTCTGCTTCGGACTCTCGGCGCAGCGACGAATTCGGCTTCGGCCGTTTTCTTTCTTGCCCGCGTCGGACTCTCGGACGAGCAGCAGAGGGAAACAGGGGAGGGGCTGTCCTGGGGGTCCCACTGGTCGGTAGCACTGAGCGCTGGGTCGGGCTGGCAGTCACAGCAGAGGGACGCTTCGCGCGCGCGTGCTCGGCCGCGGCGGATGAACACGGCAGCGGCGTCTCTGTTCGCGCGGCGAGGGAGGTGGAGAAGGAAGGGGCTGACCTGTGGGTCCCGCCCGACAGTCAGAGGGGGGTAAGGGGAAGGAAGGGAGCAGGTCGGCCGAGCTGTCCTCGGGCCATCCGACCTGGGCCGGCTGTGGCTAGGGAGTGGAAAACAGGCCAAGCTGCTGCTCGGGCCAGAAAGGAGAGGGGAAGGGCTCTGTTCTAATTCCTTTTCCATTTTCCAAAAGGATTTTCAAATTAGGTTTTGAAATATTTGAGAAATTCAAATAAACTACAACAGTACAAAGAAATGCTCCAGCATGAATATATCATACATATGTATGACCTAGGTTTGATTTTATATTTGAGAAAAATTATTATTTTCCTATATTGAAATGATCAATTAATTGTATAATTAAATAAATTCCCATTATTTAAAAAAATACAATTTTTCGAGTGTTACAGTCACTAAGAAAAGACATGGCTGGAACTCCTGAAGATTACCGGACCGTGAAAGAACGGACGGTATATGGGGCCACGTGGCACACGTGACAATTTTTTTTTATTAAAGTGTTGCATAGGAGCAGCATGTGAGGCCATCGTATAGATTTTTTTTCCCCTAAATTAATTGTAGGGAAATGTGCAATTTTCGTGTAGTTCATAGCAGTGAGTACTTTATTTATTTTAACTAATCAATACTCACTCCGTCCCTAAATATTTATCGTTCTCGTTTCCCGAGAAATGACTTTAATTAATTTTATATAAAAAATATTATTATTTATGATAAAAAATTGATATCATTAGATAGATCTTTTAGTCTAGTTTTTTAATAAATTTATTTGGAGATACTGAATGTTGTCCGCAATATCTATAAAATCTAGTTAAACTTATGGCACAAAAACCTGAAAACGACACATATTAAGGGACGGAGGGAGTACTTTATTTTTGAGGTTCATAGTATCAGCCCTGTAGAGGTCATGACAAAAAAACTCAAAACTCCTGAGCATGAATGAAACTATATTGATATGAACAGATATTACATATACAAATTTACTACTCCCTCCATTCCAAATTGTAAGTCATTTCAAGAATCTTGAAGAGTCAAAGAATCTCAAGTTTGACCAAAATTATAGAGAGAAATATAAAGATTTATAACATCAAATAAGTGTACTGTGAAAATATATTTGATTAAGAATCTAATGATACTTAGTTGATATTGTAAAAGTTATTATCTTATTACATAAACTTGGTCAAAGTTGAGATGCTTTGACTTTCCAAGATTCTTAGAATGACTTATAATTTGGGATGGAAGGGAGTAGAATTTATTTCTTTCTATGATTCCAAGTCAGCTTTATATATTGATGGCTTCATTCGCATCCTATCAGAAATTTAACTTTGAAATTCAAATTCAGATACGGTATAAATATTAAATGCCTAGATTCATATATGAATGACCTATTATTTGAACCTCTTGGTGGACCGGTATTGGGAATTTTAAATCTCATTTACCACCCTACTCCCAAGTTCTAAACTATCTCCAACGATAACACCGAAAATATAAGACTCATTCCACGTTTGGGTTGGGTCAATGGTTCAATACCCATTTTTTATCTTCTCCAAGAACAATATCCAAAAGAGAATCATTTCTGCAAATGGGTTTTTCAAGAGAGAGGATACTTAAATTTAGGTTGTGCCTCTCCTGGCACCCAAAATAGGTCTTCTATATGGATACTCTGTTAGAGGCAGAAACAATATTGTTGGAGACCCTTTTTAAGTTTGGGTGCCCATTTGCATCTTTTGTTGGAGACAGCCCAAGTCTAAAGAATGTTTCAATTTGCATGATCATTTTATAGATAAAGAAAAGTTTGTTTTACACCCCTCAATTATTGGTTGAGAACAGTTTTCAACCTTCAACTACAAAATGTTCACTTTTCCCCTTAAATATCAAAATCTTCACTTGCTTTCTAATACAAAATATGAATTAGATATATGTATATTCAATGTTGTTGAAAAGAAATATACTAATCATATTATTACTAATTCGAGGCCTCTAATAGAGCCTCTATTCAAATTCTCACGAGACATACTAGAAAAAAATATAAATAAAAGAAATTCTCAAAAAAACTAGAAATACCTAGGCATCAATTTACAAATCTATTCATCATTTAATGATATATATTCATCGGATGTGTTTCTTTAAAGCATTTCCTACCACTGCCATTATGAAAACAATACAAACTAACCTACATATAGTAACCATATAAATCTGCATCTGGATCTCACCTCAACCATTATTGTACATAATCTATATAACCTGTAAGTTCGCATTAAATTACCCACCATGCTATTATGATAGATAATCAACTAATGCATTAAATATGCACCCAAATCCGCTAAATCTACGTCTAATACTGACAATTGTACAACCATGCAAACCAAGAATTTGTAGGCATACATGTTTTGCAATGATGCAAATCAAGTATGCATGCATGCATGAGTGGTAAATAAATATTTATACATTACAAGAATCATTAAAATTATTCCTATAATGAATCATACACCAATGGAACTAACTAATTGTTTAAAACTATATTAATATCCATGAAAAAATATGTGAAATGTTACTTTGATATTATTTTCATGGATACTAATGCATAAAGTAAAATATTAAACTAAGTGCATAATGAAGACACATGAACTGCAATGCAATGGGAGAGATCATGGATATGGATGAAAAAATATACAGATTAATAATACTTGATAACTTCCTCATAACCGGGTTGAGATTACAAGTTTCTATACATGTATTGAGTTAGAAAATAATCAAGTAGAGTGTGCAAAGATAAGTAATTTTGATAAGATGTTGGTACTAAACATAAAATTCTAATACTTATGTCTTGAATAATTCTAGCCGGTGGAAGAACAAGAGTAGATTGGCTAGTATTCCTAATTTGAGCAAGGCTTTTAAAACTTAATAGTTTGTAAATGAATTTATTTTTCTTAGTAAAGTTTGGTTGAATATAGACTATGCAGAACCTATTATGCTATGGAATTTAGTTTGCAAGAAAATATAAAGGTTCTAGTTTAGTTTGAAACAGTGTAGCAGTCAATTTTAATGGTTCTATTGTACTTATTAAAAAACCACTACCTCCGTCCTAAAAGGACACTCTAGCCTTATTTTAAGTCAAACCATTAAAAGTTTGACCAAGTTTGCAAAGAATATCATTAACATTTATGGCACACTAAACAGGTACATATTGAAACTATATTTCATGATAAATCTAATGACAATTATTTAATACTATAAATATTTAATACTCTTTTGTACAGATTTGATCAAACATAGAATGCGATTCTTTTTTAGATGAAGAGAGTATTTAGATACATTTTAAGTTTTTAGAATTCAATTACTATATAGCCTTTGGTATATTGTCACATCAGTACCATGTCACCAAAATCACTCTAAATTTGAGGGAAGGTTGTAAATCAGTATTGTTTTGATGGTTGGGAGTTGAAAAGTGAATGGTTTTATAGTTGAAGGTTGAAATATAGGCTTAATTAGTGCATAGTTGAGGATTGTAAAATTGGATTTTTATTGATAAGGTTATAATGGTTCAATATAGCATATGAGATCTTAAGCTATAAGTTCAATCTTACTATGGCATTTTTATCAATATTTTTTCTGACAGAAAACAATATACTACTTTATTTTTTCTATATTGTACTTAGGACTCTCTTGTAATTTTAGTACAAATGAATCTTTCTTCTAGTGATAGAAAACAATGCCTCTCTCTTTTAATAGTAAAAACATTTTTTGTGGTGATTAGCAAAAGGCATTTGAAGAGGCAAAACCAGTAATTGCTGCTATAAAGGAGAAGGGAGTGTCGAGCATTGGAGCTGCAGGTTATTGCTGGGGCGGTAAGTAGGATTCTTCACAAACATTTTATTTTGAGCTAGCTACCTAAAAAATTGTAAGCATTATTTTGTTCCCTTTATCCCTCTGTTCATAAACTGCATGCGCTGGAAATTTGACCTCTTTCAGCAAAGGTGGTTGTGGAACTGGCGAAAGTTCACGAGATCCAAGCTGCTGTATTGTTACACCCTTCTTTACTAACTCTAGATGATATCAAAGGTCAATTATTTTGCAAGAGTTTCTTCCTTGACACGATAAAGTTGTTTTAGTACCACAAGAGCTTGAATTGCTTACGCATTGATATTTTATCATCTAATCCAATACTTAGAGGTCAAATGTCCCATTTCCATACTTGGAGCTGAAATCGATCGGTCATCCCCACCTGAGTTGTTAAAGCAGTTTGAGCAAATTCTTTCAGCTAACTTTGAGGTAAGTTATACTAGTATCTAGTAATATTTTTGAAACTTTGATCTTTGAGCTAGAACTTTTACACGCATATAGAGTGCTCAGATTCCACTTAATTAAACTAAAATGCAAAACTCCATGAGTGCGAAATAAATTGAATCTGATGATACTTTTTTTTTTACCATCAATAGAGGAGCATTGTGTCTTAGTCTTCTATTGTTTCTTCATCCATAGTTTAGAAAGCACAGCCGTGCATAAAGTTGTTACTTCAGATTGTTTGAACTTTGAACCCACCCAAGTGATCATATTTACTTTTGAACCTCAATCATCATAACTTAAAAAAAGTTTGTCATTTTAGATCATGTGAGCTTTCACAGTCCAGCTTAAAGTATTTCACAGATCAATCAGTTTCTCCAATATTTCTTTTTGCACTACAGATCGATCACTTTGTCAAGATTTTCCCTGGCGTATCCCATGGATGGGCTGTGAGATACAGCGACGATGATGCAACCGCTGTCGCGGGTGCGAAGGAAGCTCTGCAAGACATGAGCCACTGGTTCAATAAGTACCTGAACTGAAATTTGTAGCTGCAGCTCTCCATGTAATAAGTTCCTAATAATGAACATTATGCAACTATACTGTATTTCTATTTTTTTATACACTTGAACTTCTGCTTGTGTATGCATGCTATGTATTTTAGCAATATTTGTTTGTGGTATTTACACTATGTAAGGAATATGGCATCGTATGCCATATTTATTTATAATAATTTTAGTGATTGAAGTGATGACATGTTGAATGGAACTAACAAGTATGTAAGGTAATCATTTACAAGTATTTGGATCCTATAGATAAAAGATAAAAAGGATCCAGCAAAACAAGAAAAAACCAACCAACACTAAGAGAAAAAAGCAACTAGGGAAGAATCGATTGGTGCATCAACCAAAGCCACTAGAGAAGAAGATGGTGAAAGTAGTTCGATGGAAGATTGTTTTCTAGGTTTTTTCCATGTATAATTTGGAATTATATTATACCAAATTTTAATATAATTTCTCCTTATCATGAAAAGGGGAGGTTTGAAGTTCATGAAATGATCAAGCGGGTGTAAATATGAATATTTTCGTGAGAAAAGTTTTTTTGTGTATACTGTTAGATTTAATATGGGCTAGGCTTAATATTTTATCTAATTAAATCAAATAATTTTGAGACTCGTATTAAATATTGTGCACGTGGTACATGAATTGGTTTTATCATTCAAGTAAATTATGGGCTAAGTTACAGGAGTTTCTACTCCTAATGGCTAGAGTTATGGCTCATGAAAAGAGGAGTTTCGGGAGTTACAGGAGTTTCTACTCCTAATGACTAGAGTTACGGCTCATGAAAAGAGGAGTTTCGGGAGTTACAGGAGTTTCTAATTCTAAGAGCATCTCCAAGAGTTTGCTAATTTTTATTTGGCAAATCTTGTGATTTAGCAACTCCCAAAACGATATGCCAAGTAAAAAAAACAGCCCATTTCTAAGAGTTTGGCAAATTTCGTTTCCTAAAATCTAAAATTGTCTATCTACACGGTTTTTTTTTTTTTTTGGGTTGCCCGCGCTGCCCTACGTTTGTTCTTCGTTGGCTTCTTGTGCTGGGAGTGAAAAGAAAATCTTGATGGATGTCCGTGCTGAGCTGCAGCCTGCAGGGATTCACATGCTGCTAGAGCAATGGAGCACAGCACGCCGCGGCTGCAAGGGTACCAGCCGAGTGGAACGCGAGAAATGCTGGAGTCAGACTCTGACATGGGAGGGCGTGCAGGCAGAGACAATGGAACGCGACGGAAGGAGAATGCGCGCTCGCAGGCCGCGCGCAAATATGCGCGCAGATGACCCTGTTTTAGCAATTGCCAAAAGATGGGAAGGTGATATAGCAAACTGTTTGAAATGATTTTTGCTCATTTTAAAAAAAAATAAAGATAGGAAAGAGATATACCAAACTCTTAAAGATGCTTAGCCAGATGCTATACAGCCCAGTTAGGCAGCTATCCTTTTCCCCAACCTGACCGCACCACATAGGAAGTAAGCAGCAACTTGACGACTCCCTCGCGAAGTCGAGTCGCAAGCCGCGACGACAGTACGGCAGCGCTGCAGGGGGCAGCCGGGTGGCCTAGTGATGGCACTACGACGCAGGGGACTCCTGCGATGGCACGGTGCACTGGCACTACGCGACGACGTAGGTGAGAAGCAAGATCCAAATCTCTATACTGGCATGGATACTTTTCTACCCTTATCATAGTTCTATGAGCACTTCGAACTACGTCGATCTTTGCTATATTTATTAGTGTATTGTGTATAGGGAGTAATTTTTCTTTTGCTCTATGTTATTTAACCCTCCTCTTGATCTGTTTCTGGATCCGCCACCGGTAACCATTAACCCTTTAGATTCCTAGCTTTTTTTGGCTAAATGTGATGGAAAGCATCTTTCTTCCATTTAGTGGGCGTCTTGCGCCCAATTGATCATTGAGGCTCCTAAATTTTGAAGTTCTTCGTTGACACCAACTTATACAAAGGTTAATATATACTTACTCCGTCCAAATTATAAGTCATTTGACATTTTCAACTATAACTTTGATCACTCGCCTTATTCAAAATATTTACACAAAAAGAGTTAAATTTAAATCAATCTTAAAGAGCTTTCATTAATAAAGCAAGCCATAAAAAATGATATTCTGCGCAAATTTCTGAATAAGACGAGTGGTCAAACTTGGAAAAAAAAGTCAAATGACTTATAAAATGGAGCAAATTTAGTAGCATCTAATTTAATTGGATATAATCTTTAGTTTGTTTTCTTTATTTTAGAGGACATTTATGTTTCGACTCATTTAATTTATTCTAGATCGTACATGGGACCTGCAGTGATGAAGTGGTTATCACCGATGGATAGTACACTGACCGGTGGTGATAAAGAGCTCATCACCGTCAGATTGTACACCGGGGGGGGGGGGGGGGTATTGAATCGTCCGTGATGAAGCTTGTGGAGTAGTATTATTTGCTTTTTTTACTCACTAGACTACAATAGCAAAGCCACATGCATAATAGATTAATAGGTTATTTGTTCGTGGAGAAGTGGACATCCTTAGCGGCACTGAAGTGTAGGTTATTTATCTTTTCTACAAGCATTCTTTTAGACTCACATCTGTACCGCGTTGAGTAGGTCCACATGAATAGTATCCAGAAAATGTGCGCTTCAGCTATCAAAGATGGAGTTGTTAGTCAAAGAAACTGATACAATTATGAGACTGCTACTTGCCAACATCTCTGAAACCTTTCCACGAAGAGTCCGTGAGAGCAATAACAGACTTTGCATCAGAAAAGGTTCTTTATTTTCAGAGTCAAGCACCAGTTTTTACATGAACTTTATTCAGACCGACGAAGCATCCGGGATTTTGCCGATTGGTGAAAAAGATGCCCACCACCCATAACGTAGCAAGCTCCGGATGAACAACTCCACAACGACATGCGCGTACAGCAATAGCGTTTTCACTGCGCCGCCAGCTCAACCGCCGCCACCGCGCTATTGAACGGCGTCTGGCCATCGCAGTCGAGGTTGCTCCCATAGCCGATGCCGAAGGCATCGCAGTAGCGCTTGTAGAACCCAATCCGGTCGGCGGCCTGGGGATCGGCCCCGTGCCCGCACTCAATCCCGCCGTTGATGATGTTGGTGACCACGCCGTACCCGGGCGCGCCCCGCCCTGCCGCCGTGTCCGCGGCCGTGGGCGTCCACTGCCCCGTGATCACGGCGTGGCACGACGGCTTGTTGTCCCGCGCCGTCATCCAGAACCACAGCGCCGTCTTGAAGGATATCACGGCGTCGGTCGCCACGAGCTCCGGGCTGTTCAGCAGGTCCACGCCGATGGCTCGCCCCGCCGGGCCGTAGTTGTAGTTGCTGATGATGGGATGAATAATGAGTTCGACACATCTCAATGGAGAGGAATGGTTGCAAAGTGCAAACTTTGGACGAGTGAAATGCATGTTTTGGTTGCTTACAAGGAGATCTGGATGGGGCCGCGGCCGAAGTAGGCCTTGCCGGGCGCGCACGGCCACTCCGGCCGCGGGTCGCAGTAGTCGGACGGCGGGCTACGCTCCTGCTTGAAGCAGTAGCCCCAGGAGAAGGGCCCGTCGGGCGCCGCCGGCCACCCGCCCGTGGTCTCGTGGGAGGTCTGGCCCAGGAACGCCGCGACCTCCCGCTTCCGCTGCTCGTCGCTGGCCCCCGTCGTGCCGAAGGCCGGGAACGCGGCGGCGGCGGCGAGGAACGCGTCGTAGGTGTAGAACCCGCGGGCGGGGCACGCCGCGTCGTCGCGGTGGAGGAGCAGCCGCTCGAAGAGGTCCCTCGGCACGACGGACGCCACGCCGGGGCCCGCGGCGCAGCCGGCGCACTGGCTCTGGCACCCGGCGCCGCAGTACGCGGAGGTGTCGCCGCAGAAGCCGAACTGGCTGCAGCAGAGGCAGTCACGGCACGTCGCGCCGCCGGCCTGCGACCCGCACTGCTGGCCGCTCGCGAGCGCTGACGGCCGCGGTCAGGACGTACAGGGCAGCCGCCGCTGTCATCGCCGGGCTCGTCGGGGCTCCTGACGTCGGCATTCTTTGATTTTTGCAGACTGCCGGGTAAGGCGCATACTGCCGGCATTTTATACAGACATGGATTCCGTCATCGCTGGAGCAAAGTCGCCGCAGGTTGCTTCGTTGCGCTGTCCGCCTGTCCACTCCAAGTCCTTGGGATGAGAAGGAGGCAAGGAGCACGTGTGGACTTTGACACGTTCGCTGAACATGGAACATCTCGGGCTCTTTTGCCCGGGCACAGACCATGTTGGGCTTGGAGGGCTCATGGATCAATGTACCCCCCCTATCCCAGATCGCTTGCCCGCTTTGCTTATCAATCATACAAGATTTTGAGCTTCTTTTCGACCATGTAACAGTGTTTCCTTACAACAATCAGCATCAGCCGAAATCAGTGTTCATTAGAAAAAAAATAATATTTTTTAAGAAAAATAGCAAGAGAGCTACATGTTATATTAAAAATAGGGGTGGACCTAGGCCCAGTGACCCTGGGCGCCTACCTGGACTCCCTTGCAAACGACATTGGGCAATAGAGGTTGCACGCACATCGCACACACACTGTTTTTGTCATCTAAGAGCAACTCCAATAGCTTTGCAAATAGACTTTGCATTCTTGTTTTTGCACAAAAATCTACAAAACTCCTATCCAACGGCTTGGCAAATGGACTTTGCATTTTTGTTAGCTTGGCAAAATTCTAAGATGGATTAGCATATATGCAAGCTCGTGATTGGCTTAGTATTCCGTCTCGCGCGCTACTCCCGCGCGCCTTTTCCTCCCGCGCACCGGGTTTCCTTTTTTTTATTTTGGCAAGTCAATTTTGCCAAACCGTTGGAGATAACCTTTTTTTTCTCCTTCTCCATATTGATTTGAGAGTTGGCAAACTCTATGTTTTGCCAAACAAAAAATGCAAAACCGTTGGAGTTGCTTTAACTTAAGAGTGTGTAAGAGACGCATTGGCCAACTTGGATGTCTACAGTACCATGGGAAATTTGCTCATGCACATGAAAAGTGAACTCTTTTTCTGGCGGACAACTAAAATAGAACGATTAGGCGATGGACACTCTGCTTCTTGATGAATTTATTGGTGGACACCATACACACTTAAAGTACTAATTTCTGCCTCAAGAGGTAAGAGAAGAGCAACAAAATATCATTCTTGCCCCCTTTCTTCTTCCTCCCTCCCTTTCTTTTCTTTCTCGCCGGCCACACTTCCCATGCGCGCGCTCTCCGGATCTACCGAGGCCGAGACCCACTGGTTCTCTACCAGTCACCGCCAAGGTTGCACGTGTGTCTGCCCCTGTGTCTCCTGTGCCGCGCGTCGTCGCACCGCCACTTGTGCCCGCGCCGCGCACGGCCCCGCTTGTGTCTCCCATACCCGTAGCCTCTGCGCCGGCCACAGGTAATAGGAAATAAAGGAAAGGGAGACAGAAAGAAGGGGCAAGAGTGACATTTCATAGTTCTTCTCTCACCTCTTAAATCAGAAATTAATGTTTTAACTAGGTGAGTGTCTGTGCACAACAGGAACATATAATACAACAATATATAGAACATGTGTTATATATTGATATTAAAAAATGTTTCGCAGTCGTCAGATTTGAAATTTTTAATATTACAATAAAAACAATCTTTCTAGTGTGATGTTCGGATACCATTATACATGAGTCTTTATGAAAGATGAACTTGAAAATAGTTTAAGCACCATATTAATGAGTTTTCATGAAAATAAACAATTTTGCTGTGAAAGTAAAACAATTTTTTTCGAACGAACCATTTTAGAATATAATGTTTTCTAATTTACCATTTTGAACAAACCCAACCAGGAAACAATTCAATCAGAGGTCTAGGCAAAAGAGTTCTAGTACCAAAGATTGATATGGCCTATAATACCCACATATATGCATAAACTTCTTTGCTTAGGAACTTCAGATTTGCATTTGCCAGCACTTATCGTTGATGTCAGCTACGTTCGTCCAACACCACTTTCGAGTGTTCATGATATGTAGTACCATTGTACCAACACTTTCAACTGGCTCAACAAAAAATGAAACTGAAATTAACCTAATAAGACAAACTTGTTGCATGAGTCAACTGTGCCAAGGCCAAAAACAGCAAGAGCCAACAACAGAGCCTACCTTTTTTTTTTTGACAAGAAACAGAGCCAACTTCAACCTTCCAGGTATTCCATACTGCTCTGGATGATTGTATTTTGTGTCATCACAGACACAAATGGCCTACCAGTTTTGAACGCGGGGCTAAAGTAAGCGTCGTCGAACCTGCCGCAGAGCATCAATGTGATCGTGCCCATCAGCACCGCGAGAGATGGTGGGACCTTTTTGGTACAGATCATACTTCATTGGAGCATCGTCCGCATCGAGTAGTAGCTGCTGCTACGCCGTGCACCCGCCCTAAGCATGCCGTTGTACACCTCCATGCATGATCCTGACATTCTCCTCCAAACCCCTCCCCACCTTCTCCTGCACAACACAGCCAACGGATGCACAGTCGTTAAACTTCCTCGTGCCACGGTGAATTCCTTTCATCATTTCAAGAACGACAATGCTCATGCTCACAAAAAATAAAAGCATATATATAGTGGCAAAGTATCAAATCTTATGTTCAAACATTAGTTGTAAACATTACTGGGACTGTTGGTATTGGATAGATTTTTGAAAGGGACGCAATCCTTGCATGGTTTTGAAGATGCCATCAATATGACAGATATAGATGAAAAAGAATAACAGAAACATTGACACAGATTCAGTTGCTAAGAATTTTAAAAAATGACAAGAAAAATTAGGCATTACGACAACTGCTTTTGATTCTTTTCAAGATCTTATCTAAAGATTAACAAAAAAACATAAATGCATTTGACTACAGGTGGCATTTGACATTCCTTTTTTAAGTAAAAAAGGTAAAAGTTGCCAATCTTATCAACGCCATCATTTTTTAGCAATTGTAGACATCAACCAAAACACTTCAATAAAAAAATACTCAGATCATAGTACAATGCACTTTATATTGTCTACATGAGTGGTTTTTTTTTTTCATACGGCCATAATTAATTTTAGGAGAAAGAAGGCTTCCTCATCATAATTGACATAAACGTCTAGCAGTTTTTGCATCTTTCCACTATACATCTTTACCAGATTAGACTCCTGATTTGTTCAAACTCAACCTTTTAGAGAATTAATGTTGCCAGCAAAATACTATTGTTCCTTGGCCATCTTCTTTTGTTGTCCTACATTTTTAAGAGTAGAAGTAACCAGCATAATAATCACATACTTATCGTGGAAGAAGAAAGGTCAACAGGTACACAAATGATTAATTGCAGTAAGATATGTCGATGCATACATTTCCTAGTAAAGAACAATAAGAGCCATAAACTACAGACTTGCAGGTCAATTTTCTTTAAGCTACTGATGCTGGCAGTGTGGAATGTGAGGTACCTGATAGAGACAAATAGTGCAAAGATAGTCCAGATGGCCAGGAAGCCCAGCATAGCTCATTTGCTTGACCCCTTGGAATTCAGAAATCATCTGCAGATTATCCCAATTCCTAGCAACAACAAACCAACCATTAGCCTATCTCTAAAAATAATTCAATGGCTAGAGACTCGAGAGAATGAAACAATACCATGCAGGTTATAAGAACAATTCATATAAATTCTAAATTTCACCTCAATTTGATTTTTAATTGCAAGTCAAAGACAGTCCAGATGGACAGGAAGCCCAGCATAGTTCAGTTGCTTGGCCCCTTGGAATTCAGCAATCTCTTCTCTTCAACTAAAACATCATTAGAACAATCATCCCCGCACACTAATTCAATGGCTAGAGACTCAAGGGAATGAAAGTATGAAACAGTAACATACAGTTTACAAAAACAATACCTGTTTCTCCACCTTGAAAGCCATAGTTTTGATTCCCCTATAGCAAAGGGAGCAGTCCAAATGCACCAAACTCCATCAGTTTATTTTTCCAACAATAGCTATCTTACGAAAAATCTGGTCTCAAATCAACTCCTAGACTATACATATATTAGATTTCAGCAAGACAAAAGAGTCGCCAAACATATATCAGTTCATTTCTGAAGTGAACCAAATATTACAGTACTTCTGTGGCGAGAAAATCAGAGATACTGTACATTTGGTGCCCATATCAACGAGCTCCTGGATGGCGGCGTCGAGCACGTCATGTGGCCTTGGGCGCAGGCACCCAGTCTCTAGTATTGCTACGCCGATTGGAGCTGGAGGTGGTGGCGTGACAGGGTGGGAGAGGAGGGGGCGGCGTGGGCGATCGTGGGGCGACAACGACGGCGCGGGCCTGAACCTCGGCAGTCCTTCTCCTTCTCAGATCCGTCAGCCGTGGATCAGGGCGGAGCAAGGACAACAGAGCAGGCGCCATGGTGAGGTCGAGACAACAGATCGGGCGCGACGGTGAGGTCGAGCTCTTGCTTCGCGGCGCTCCATCTGCGGACCTTCTCCTTCTCGGAACGGCGCGGCGGTGGCGGCGTCGTTGCCGTGAGCTAGGGCCGGAGCAGGCGTCGGCCTCGGCGAGGTAGGGGCGGGGCGGGGCGGTGGCCACTGCCCACTGGACTGCACGGCTTCATCGTTGCTCCTCGGCATGTTGACAGCGGGGCGGGCCGGCGGGCGGTCATGGCGTCGGGGAAGGGAGGCGGGCGGTTGCCGTGGCGGGGGCCGGCATCTCGCGACGGCGGGGTAGGCAGGAGGGGTGGGGTGGGCGTCGTGCGCCTTGCGCGACGGTTTGCAGGCACATGCGCGATGGTGTTTCTCCCGTGCGTATCCATCGCAGGCATGCGGCGAAGTCGCCGGGTGTGGACGAAAACTTTCGCTCCTTTTTAGTTGTAGATAGAGAAGAGATGTGTGTAGCGCTCAGTGCTGCTCTGAAGAAGGAAAGACTTGGGTTTGGCGCTTACTGCTGGGGTGGCGAGCTGAGCTATTGTGTTTTTCTAGAAAAATATGTCAGTTATTCATTCTTAGGATTCAGCTAAATGCCATGGAGTCTCTTCTCTGCCTCCTATCTGCAGCTTAAGGCTATCCGCACCGGTGCGGACGGCAAGCAACACGGCAAAGCGGCTGGGACCCGGTTGTCAGCAGCGATATGGGCCGAGGTGCTGCAGGCCTGCAGCGCATGAGACGGTAAAGCTCCCGCAAAAGAGAAAAAAAATTAAAAAAAAGCTCGGCAGATGCGAGTGCGGCGGCGGCGGCGGCGGTCGAGCACGGCTCCCCTCCAGCCCTCCTCTTCCCCGGCGCGGTGGCCCGGCGAGCGCGGCGTCATCGCGGCGGCGGCCCTCTTCCTTCTTCTTCTTCTTCCCTCACGGAGCTCGCGCGGCCTTCCTCGCAACGACGCGGAGCTCGGGCGGCCTCGTCCTCGTCGTCAGGGGCGGAGGTCCGGCGAGGGCAGAGGTCTGGCGAGCTCCTCCTCCGAGCGGCTCGGCGCGGGTTCCGGTCCTGCGAGCTCCTCCTCCGAGCGGCTCGGCGCAGATTCCGAGCGCGGCGCGGCAGCGATAGCGACGCGGCTCGGCGGCGCGGGTTCCGGTTCGGCGGCGCTGGGGCCGGCGGCGTTGGCAGGGGCGGCGGTCCGGCGAGCTCCTCCTCCGAGCGCGGTGGGACACCCGGCTTAGCGGCGAGAGCGGTACGGCACGGCGACCGGCTCGGCAGCACTGGGGCCGGCGGCATGGGCCCCGCAGCTACAGAGGATAGAGGCCTACGCGTCCGCCTCCAGCTTTGGAGATCCACTGTAGCCACCTGTAGGATACAGCTCCATTTACTCATTTAGCGACGCGCGGTGCAGCTCTTCGACGTTCAGATCCATTTAGGGCGTGTTTGTGAGGGCGGCCCACGGGCTCGGCTGCGCTCGTGGGCTGCAACTTGCCGTGTTTGCGGCGTTGGCCCGCGAGCGAGCCTGGCCCCGGGGAGCCAAAATCGCCCCCTCCGCCGAGCCCTCAGGCGTACGCCGAAAATCGGCGTTTCTTTGGGGCATGGCTCTTGGCGGCGTAGGCGGGCGATTTTGGGCGGCGGCGGGGTGGCTCGCGCGGGCTCTGGCGGGAAGGGGAAACTTCCTTCGCGCCCAACCGCCGCCGCGCGCGAAGTGAAGGAGCTGCGATTTCGCTGCCTTTATAAGTGTTGGCGCTCTCCACTGATTCTTCTTCCTACTCTTTCACTTCCTTCGTGAGATACCGGCGGCGGTGAGTGGTGGTGCGTGGCGGCGGCGAGGACCTCCGGTCTCTTTCCATTCCGGTGCCGAGGTTCTTGGCGGCGTCCCCGCTCCTACTGCTGCTGGGACTCCGTGGTGGTGGTCTTCTTCTTCTTCTCATTCTGCGTCCTCTACTTACAGATCTGCCTCCTCTCCGTTCGTTTCGACCCCGAGCCAAGGTGAAATCGACCTCCAAGAACCTTGCTTATTTGATTCATAAAGCTGTTAGGGTTTGTGGTTCCCTGTTCATGTTACGCTAGGGTTTGTTTTACTTTTTTGTTCCTGATCTGTTAGGGTTTAGTTGCCATATTCTTGATCTGTTGCGGATACACTGTTTATTGTTGTTCTTGATCTGCTTTTGATGAGTTCGGTCGATGATGTTGTCCAAATAGAGCACTGGGAGGCATCTGTTACAAGATGTAGCCGTGCTTTTCATATATATTCATTTCACATTCATGTTGATGCCTTAGCAGGGTACTAAGCTGAAATCATGTTACATTTTTACATGCTTGTAGATGGATCTGTCTCTGAGCCGTGACCAGCTGTCTAGGAAGGCAGTTGCCTTGACTGTTGTTATGGTGTCTTTTGTTTCCAGTAGGCTGAAAAGAAAAACCCCTGAGCCTGAAACCCCCCAGCCTGATCCTATAGCACTGGCCCTAATTAGGGATGAAAATGAACAGCACAGGCAAAGAACAATGAAAATGATATACCACTCCACAGATTCTGAGTGCATTGCTATGATTAGGATGAAGAGAGCTGCCTTTTTTCATCTAGTGAGCACTTTTAGAGAGAGGAGTCTTGTCAGTGATAGGGAAGGGGTGTCTGTAGAGGAGCAGGTTGCCATGTTTTTGCATATTGTTGGCCACAACCAAAGATTTAGGGTTGTGCACCAGTCCTTTACGAGGTCCATCCAAACTGTCCACAGACACTTCCATCAGGTGTTGTATGCTATGGGTGAGCTAAGGAATGAATTGATGAAACCAGCTTCCACTACCACACACCCAAAGATTCTTGAAAGCCATAGATGGAATCCATATTTTAAGGTAATTGTCTACCTTGGGTTCTTTAGTTACATTGGACCTATTGCAATGACTGACCCCCACATTTTTAGGATGTCATTGGCTTTATAGATGGCACTCATTTCTTAGCAAGGGTTCCTAGGCGTATTCAACAAGCTTTCAGGGATAGGTACAAGGAGCCAACCCAAAATGTGATGGTTGCTGTGAATTATGATCTAAAATTCACCTATGTCCTAGCTGGATGGGAGGGGTCAGCCCATGATGCCACTGTTTTGGCAGATGCTTTGGATAGGGCAGATGGCTTGACTGTGCCTGAAGGTAATTGCACACCCACACTAAGTACATATACCATGGCCCATTAACACACTCTCATAGTAGATGTCTTCTGTAGGTAAAATGTTCTTGGTAGATGCTGGGTATGCATGCAAGAATGGTTTCCTACCTCCCTACAGGGGGGTCAGGTACCATTTATCTGAGTTTGGTCCAAGGAACAGGCCCACCAATGCAAGAGAACTCTACAACCTTAGGCACTCATCACTTAGAGTGACTGTGGAGAGGGCTATAGGTGCACTCAAGGGGAGGTTTAGGATATTGGACAACAAACCCTTCCACAAGTATAGGACACAAGCCAAGCTGGTAGTTGCATGTGCCATTTTGCACAACTGGATCTTAGGTTTTGGCATTGATGAAGTGGTTCCTGCTGAGGAAGGGTTCACTGGTGAATCTGATCCACCCAACCTGCCCCCTGCCCATATGGACCAAGACTCTGTTGACATGACTGCAGTCAGGGATGCCATCTCTAATGCTATGTGGGAAGGGAGGAGAACAAATCTTATTTGATGTAATTTATTCATGAATTTGGTTTATGTACCCTGCTATGAAACTCATGTGTGTGTCATGGTGATGTAATCTATTGGACAAGGCTGAGACTAATTTTTTCTCCTTATGTTTTCATTCCTGCTTTCATTCTTGATTCATTATGTTGTCTATTGTTCAGTTCTATCTGTCAGTGCTTTGGTTAATTCATTCTATTAGTCTATTGTTCATTGTTGCCAACCCTAGGATGGACTCAGCTGCATTTGAGGGTGGGTTTGTGTCTGACAGTGATGTGATGGACCAGCTCATCAATGGTGGTTCTGCTCCTGTGGTAGCTGGTGCTGGTGCCAGTGCTGCTGCCCCTGTTGCAGCTGGTGCTGGTGCTGGTGCTGCTCCAGTTGCAGCAGACCCTGTTGGAGCTGGGGCTGGTGGTGGTGCTGCTGCAGTTGCAGCAGACCCTGTTGAGGCTCCTGCTGGCCCTGTGAGGGCAATGAGGTGGACCAGCACCACCTCAGGTTTTGTGCTTAGGAGGATGGCTGCCGTGGTTAGTGATGGTAGCAGGCCTGACAAGGTATTCAAGGATAAGGATGTCAATGCTGTGGCCAAAGCCCTAAAGCAGTTCTGTGGGGAGATTGTGAGCCCAACTCAAGTGTACAACCATTTGAGGAAGTGGAGGCAGAAGTGGTCTAGGGTGAGCAAGCTCAAGGACCTTAGTGGTGCTCTTTGGGATCCTACCACTAATGCTATCATGCTTAACCAAGAGCACTACCTTGGCCATTGCAAGGTAGCAGATTGACCTACTATGTTTGCCTTCATTACCTTTATTCTATTTCTTAAACATCAATTTCCCAATAATGCAGGACCACCTTAAAGATGCAGAGTACCTTAACTGCCCTATTAGGTTCTACAGTGAGATGGAGGCTATCTTTACCAATGCAATGGCCACAGGCAAGTATGCTGTTGATTCTGGTGAAGCCTTAGGGCAGAACCAGGCTGACAGTGGTACTGCCAAGGCTGAAGGCCCCCCTCTCAAACACACACAAGTTCCAAGTGAAGTGGGTGGTGGCAGCCAGGCCACTGAACTGCTTCCTACCTCCTCACCTGCTGGCCCAAAGAGGAAGAGAGGGAACTTCTCTAAGGCGGAGATCCTCATGCTGACCAACATGTCAGATGCTGTGAACAATGTGGCCAATGCACTTAGGGAGACTGGACCTGCCCATGTTGATGCCAATCTCTATCTTGCTGTGATGGAGATGCCTGGTTTCTCTCAGGAGGCACTGATTGTTGCCTACACCTTCCTCCTGGACAACAAGGCCCAAGGCAGGGGCTTTGTGAACATGAGTGATGCCCACAGGACCCTTTGGCTTAGGACCTTCCTAGCCAAGAACTACTGTGTGTAGTTCCACTACACATGATGGTCCAGATGGCCAGGAGGGGGTTGAGTGTAGAGATGTATAGTTCCTCCACCCCCCTCATCCGCTCTCTCTTCTTTTGACAACAGGAGCTTTTGTGCAGTCTTGTTCTTTTGACACCTGACCTTGGAGGTGTGCTTTGCCTAGGAGGGTGGCTAACAATAGGCAATGGTCTGGGAAACATTTGAGCCTTTAGCTGTTGGGCTGAACTTTGGTATTGTAACGAACTTAATTGTAGCTTCTGTTGGCTACTTTATATTTCAGAACTATTTGCATCTTTGCTGTTTT
Source organism: Eremochloa ophiuroides (assembly GCA_038502445.1). NCBI lineage: Eukaryota > Viridiplantae > Streptophyta > Magnoliopsida > Poales > Poaceae > Eremochloa > Eremochloa ophiuroides. Next base: position 52,366,647 of record JAHLJS010000008.1, read on the forward strand.
TATGACCTTGGTGGTACATGTGGGATTTGAAGGCCGACGATGCAACAAAACAACATGAGGTGGCTCCCTTGTTGTTTTTTGGATGTTTGAACTCTTAAACTTTGTTCCTTATTTGGCTATGTTGCTGTGCTTATGGTCAGTTGTACTCCTTAGCAACAACATCCTTTTGTGATGGCTGATGGCAGTGAGTGCAACTAGGTTATATGTTTCAGTTGGTTTGTCTTGAATCTTTATTTGCTTCTTTCATTTGTTTGGAGCCACCAATGACTGAAAATTGAAACAAACCACCTTTGTTCTAAGCTGAGGCCAATTTTTTGATCATGTAGCCTATGATGTCAGATTGAGGCAACATTTCAAGCTAAATAGTAGACTGAGGCATTTCATTGAGACCACTTACAAGTTCTACTATTGGTTTGTTTCAGAGAATGGCTCCTTGCTACGTGGTCTTCAATGGGAAGAAACCTGGGATTTATTTTACATGGTATGAGTGTGCAAAGCTAGTGCTTGGACACAAGGGGGTTATTTATCAGAAATACAACAACTATGATGATGCACTTAGAGATTTCAATGCAAGGGTACCTCAAGAAGAACCCTTGCTATTACCAGTTCATGCCCCTCATGGTGAAGCATCAACATCCCATCATTCTGCTACTGTTCTTAATCCACCTCTGTTGCATGGCTGTTGCAAAAATGTTGTGATCTTGCTCTTGATCTTGGTTGTAGTTGGTCTGTCAGTCAAGCTGTTCATGTGCCGCAACTGTTGTTTTAGTTAGGCCGATGATGACACAATGGGATTGATGCATTAGCTGGCTACTTGTCTTTTTGATTCATGTATTCTCCTTTCTGTTAGCTTCTTGTTCTTTTTGGCTTGCCAAACTACTGAATTCTGTCACTGTTCTTAATTTCCAGCTGTGATTATGCAATGTAGCCGGCAATGTTTGTGTTGGTTAAATGAAATTAGTCTGAGGCCTACGTGTTTTGTTCCATTTCATTCAAACTATTTCTTCTATCCAAAACTCTTGTCATCTTCTTGTTTCTTTGCATTTCTGGTAACGTGGCTATGGGCCTGGCCGCCGCTGGACAAGGCACAAACATGATCTCGATCTGTAAGTTGGAGTTAGTTGGTGGTTTGGCCCGGCTGTGTGGTGGGTTGCAAACACATTCTCGGTCTGGCCTGACCCGATTCATATAAGGACGCAAACAAGTGCAACTGCACCTCTTCGGGCTGGCCATAACAGGCCTGGGCCTATCGGGCAGGCCAGGCTGGTTCCGACCAGGGTCGCAAACACGCCCTGCGTCTAGCGCTGCAGATAGCCTAAGGTTGCCGACGAATTCGCGAAAACAGATTTGATCCAAGCTGTTGTCATTTCTGATTTCTCATCCTTCCCTGGTCACTGTCGACGACATGAAGGGTACTTCCAGTCTTCCGCTTGAAACTGAGGCCTATTTGAAACGCGAAATTTTTTTTCAGTTCCTTGTAAAATTGAACTGATTCAAGTACAATTCCTATATGGTTCCCGCTAAATTCCTTGGTTCCAAATAGGCTCTAAACGTGTTGTTCGTAAGAAAAGAAATACACCACTACTTCTTTTACAGTTTAAGAAAGGTATAATTTTTCTCTGATGTGCAGAGATAAAATGCCACATCGCGGTACTCGGAAGCGAGTATGATAGGCGTTCGCCGCCACAGCTGGTACAACAGTTTCAGCGTGTCCTGGAGCAAAACGAGGCGGTGAGTTTGCAGTTCGAGCTGCCTGGCTGGTTTCAACTTTGACTAGCAGTTGAGGCAACCAGCTCTTGGCTGGTGCTCGATTATTACTCGAGTACCCGATGCATGTGAAGTTCAATCTGTGTGGTTGCAGATCGACCACATGGTGAAGATCTTCCCGAGGGGCGAGGGCTCCCCATGGTTTCGCCTGCACTCTTCAGATACAACTCCAGTGACCCATTCGCCGTGCGTGAAGACCGCGGAGGAAGCTCGCGAGGACATGGCCACCTGGTTCACCAACCATCTGAACTCTGAAGGTGAAGCATTGGGATTTTGAGAGTGAGAGCTTCCAGTTCCAGTTCCAGCTATCTGCAGGGATGTACTGTACTCTATCGTGATGGTGGCCTTGCGGTTCACCAGACAAGGCAATTGGATTTCATCCAAAGGCTCAGAAAGCACTAGGGTAAAACAATTTTCTAAAGACTCAGAAATTACTACGGTATAAACGATTTGATTCTGATCCAAAGACTCGGAAATTGCTACGGTATAAGCAGTTTGATGTAATCCAAAGACTCAGAAATAAACTACAGTTTTTTGTCCTTGCGAGCGTTGGTACTCGTATCCCCCTGTCAGCTCTCAGCTACACGCCCAAAAAAAGTGCAGAACAACAAAAAAAAAAAATTCCGTTGCCGGGACTCGAACCCGGGTCTCTCGGGTGAGAGCCGAGTATCCTAACCAGCTAGACTACAACGGATCATGCTATGGACCGAGATATCTCATTTAATATTGATATAGTTCTCGAATGCCAAGATAGGATGGACAAGTTCTCCGGCTAGAATGATTTCTACACGAGAATTAACGCAAAGAAGAAATATTCAGACTTCAGAGCATCATGCGTAACAATTAAATTATGCTTGGCTTCAGAGAGCAAGCCTCAAACGATGCCCCCATAAAACCGCTACCAACTTTCCCTTTTTTTTTTTGTTTAGAAAGAAAAGTTGATTCGTTGAAGACTTTTGAGGGATATACATACGAGAGAACAAGATAGGCCGAAACTTACACCTGCTTTGTGTTGAATGGATAACCACCCTGTTTCTTCGGATTGGGTTGCAGGCTTGCAGCTGGCGCGGCGGGCGAATCTGCGATGCTCCCCCTGCAGCGGGCGACGACGAGATCCGTTCCTTGCACAGAGCAAAAGCAACGGACTCCTCTACTCGGCAGCAAGGAATGGCACCTCCTGGCTTCCTTGCAAAGCAAAACGCAAGAAGGACGTCGTCGTCGTCTCTGCCTTGTTTTGCCGCCGGTCGGTCTTACCCCTCAACCGAAGAAACGCCTCAAATGCCCTGCTAGTGCCAGCCTCATATCCTCCTTTCTTTCCAGCACGGCAGCGCAACGCATATATACGCGCCGCGCTGATGTCTTGACGCACCGCAAGAACCCACAGCTAGCGCAAGCGCAACAGCGGCACCCGCGCGCACGGTTGAGAGAGATAGAGAGTTGAGACTGCTCTGTCCCGCGAGCCGAGCGAGAGGCAGGCAGCGCAGCATGGCGTCCGCCGCCCACCGGTCCATGGCGTCCGCCCTCCTGTTCCTCAACCTCATCATGTACGTCGTCATCGCCGTCATCGCCGGCTGGGCCATCAACTACAGCATCGACGAGAGCAGGAACTCGCGTAAGTGCTAGCTCTCGACGTCGTCCGGCGCCTCGCGCCAGCAGCAGGACGTTAATGTTCATGCATGCATGACTCTGTATGTGTGCTGGTGCAGTGAAGGGCGCGACGCCGCCGGTGCGGCTGTTCCCAATCTACTTCCCGATCGGCAACCTGGCGACGGGGTTCTTCGTCATCTTCTCGCTGCTCGCGGGCGTCGTCGGCATCGCCACCTCGCTCACCGGCCTGCGCGACGTCAGCGAGGGGTACCCCGCCAGCATGATGTCCGCCGCGGGCTCCGCCCTCGTCACCTGGACCCTCACCGTCCTCGCCATGGGGCTGGCGTGCAAGGAGATCAGCCTCAGCGTCAGGCCCGGCAGCCTGGTAATTAATAACGACCACTACCAACAACTGTGATGATCCAGGACGTTGTTTTCGCGCTCGCTCGTCCCCTCTCTTATATGTGTACTTTTCTGTGCAGCGCACCTTGGAGGCGTTCACCATCATCGTGACGGCGACGCAGCTGCTCTGCGCCGGGTCGCTCCACTCCGCCACGCACGCCGTCATCCTGGAGACGCCTATCGGCGGCAGAGTCGGCGGCAGAGTCTAACTGAGGTCTGAGGCGCGCGCGCGATGACAAACTTGTGTCATATTGGCAGTGATTGATGGTGTGTGCATGTGTGCGTGCGAGCGCACGCGATCGGTGGTGTTGTGTGGCTTCACACGTGCCGTGTGTGTGCGCGCTTTCTGGTGGGTACCTAAAATGTGTTTGTTTGTTCCTCATTCGTTTGTAAAAAATGGTGGAGTTGTCTCATATGTCGTGAACTATCGGCGATTCTTTCCAATACACTGTATTTTATACCAAAGAAATTTCTCGATCTAACCAGGTTGCATTTCCCGAATGGATTTCGGACATGGTTAATTTAGCCATCGGATAAGATCTCGTTACCACCAAACGTCTCGTGTTTAGTCGTCTCTGGTAATGTGGGGAATTTGGTGAATGAGTCGCACAATAGAGGAAGGCCCTTATAGTCTCTCCGTCTCATGTTTAGTAATCCAAATCAGCCAATCCTAGAAACTAAGGCTGTCCGCACTGCTGGCCGGTAAAACGGTCCTGAACGCCAAATGTAGAGCTCAAACAGCTGCACCGCGCGTCGCTAAATGCAACTGTATCCTACAGGTGGCTACAGTGAATCTCCAAACCTGGAGGCCGGCGCTCGGAACTCTATCTTCTATAGATGCGGGACCCACGCCGCCGAGCCGGTTGCCGCGGCGTCGCGCTTGGAGGAGGAGCTCGTCGGACCTCCGCCCCTGCCCACGCCGCCGGCCCCAGCGCTGCTGTGCCGGAACCTGCGCCGCCGAGCTGGTTGCCGCGGCGTCGTGCTCGGAGGAGCTCGCCGGACCTCCGCCCTCGCCACGCTCACCGGACCTCCGCCCCAATCCTCCGACGCCGAGGCCGTGCGAGCTCCGCACCGTTGGGAGGAAGGCCGCGCGAGCTCCGTTTTAGAAGAAGAAGAAGAAGGAAGAGGGCGCCGCCGCGAGGACGCCACGCTCGCCGGGCCGCCGCGCCGAGGAGGAGGAGGACTCGAGGGAAGCCGCGCTCGACCGCCGCCGCCACGCTCGCCCCTGCCGAGCCTTTTTTTTCTCTTTGCGGGAGCTTTACCGTCTCGCGGGGCGGCAGCAAATCGACCTCTATCGCTTCTGGCAACTGGGCCCCAGCCCCTTTGCCGTGTTCCTTACCGTCCGCACCGGTGCGGACAGCCTAAGGGCTGGAGAATTTTGGGCCAATATCAGGTGCGTAGGCCTAGCTCCATAATCCCAATATATAGGACAAGAATCCCATCCTTCCCCTCAAGAAAAAAAATCATGAATTCCATCATACAAACTTCTAGGGAATAATCATTTGAACCCTCCTCAACTTTCATGAATATCCAACTTTCCCACTCAAAAACATTTTTTTTTGCTCTCCATCTTTGAAATCGTTGTTTTTGCAGCTTAGCTTTGTCCAATTTCAAATGTGGCACCACGTCAACTTGTCCTACATGGGACAAGCTGCTAAGTTAGCAGTAGGATAAAAAAAAAGTCACCTTATCCATAACCCTAACTCTATCCCCTCCATTTTCTCCAGCCATTGTCTTTTCTTCCCTCTCCGACTACGACAAGTTGAGCATCCATGTGGACCTATCGCTGCCCTTTCCGTAGTGTGGCTTAGAGCACGAAGGTGGAGCTTGGCCTTAGCGTACTTGCGTTCGATGATGGCAACCTAAATCCTTTTGGTTTAGTTGGAATTGATGTTCTTAAGTCTAATTTGGTTCCTTTAGGATTAAGGAATGAGCAACAGTAGTTGATTAATATGGTTGGTTAGATTTTTTTGTTTGCAATGTGCATTGTTCAATCGGACATTGGTATATTAGCACGTGAGATTGTTAAATGGCTTAGACATGCATTGTTTATGTATCGAGATTAGCTGAGCAATGCTCCAGGTGGATGTACTATTTGAGGACTCAAATTAGTTGTTTATATGTTGTAGTGTCATTGATGAATGTGGTGAGCATGTTAGTTATTATTAGGTTCCTTTTCAATGGAGAGTTTATAAATAATGGGAAAACATGCATTATGTTGGTGCAAGGGAGTAACTAGCATACATACAGTGTGATAAGGCATCAGTGCCAAAGGTTGTTGGTCATTTAAAGCGACATGGCTAGAGATATGAAGAATAGACAACATGTTTTGTGTGCTATGTAGTATTGTATATTTGAAGAAAATAGAAGAAGAGTGGACAAAAGGGATGCAAGGGGCAGAAAGTCGAGGAATCATGGGATGCCGTGCGGCTACTAAATTGCGCATATGGTGTGGTTTGATATGATGTACCGAGTAGTGCCTTGCTACTAGGAGGTAGGAGGGCAATGAGGCAGAGGATGACATGGTTGCAGAAAAGCATGGAGAAATCTGCTAGTGGAGGTCAGCTTCTAACTATATATACAGGATATAAGTAGAGATTTACTGTGTGCTCATCATTAAGAAAGTGTGTTATGGCTTATGAGATAGCTAGTTTGGCTTTTCCATGCCTGATTTTTTTGTTGTTGTTCATACAACATGTAATTTTGTTATGATTTGACTATACGGAAAGAATATGAATTATGCCATGTCAGTTGTCCTTTTAATTATAATTAGTTGATCAAGATTGTTGCCTGAAAATATATAGACACCACCTAAAATATAGCATAGATTAAAAGCCGTTTTCATGTATCTTGAGTCACGCTAGCTAGTACGTAGATATCTGCAATGGAAAGATACGTGCACCTGCACACGATATATATATCGATCGTACAAGCTATTAAAAAATACGGTACAATTTACATGTGAATAAGATACCATTGTTCTTCTTATATGTATACGCTGAAGGTCGAGAGTACATTAATGCAAGGCGTGAGAGTTTGCACAAATAAAGAAAAGTACGGTCACGATTTCAATTGATGCTTGACGTGAGAAACTACACTCATCGTCACTCTCGCTCTCAACTCACATCATCGCTGCGTGAAAGAAAAACTCACACGTAATAAAAGTACGTAGACGTACTCCCTTAGTCCCTTTTATCGCACTGCACATCCATATGAAACAGCTCCATGCATCGAGTGATCTATAGATACCAGCTCCCTGCCTCCCATGTTTTCTCAACAAACCATCGACGACCTCACACACATTCACCGTCGTTGTGCACGCACATCGATCCGACACACAAAAGCGAATCAGGAGAACCATGGCGCCCAAGCTCCCCGCCGTTCTCCTTGCTTCCTGCGCCGTCCTCCTGGCGCTCGCCACGACGCTGCTCGCCGGTGACCCCGACATGCTCCAGGACATCTGCGTCGCCGACTACAAATCGCTTGAAGGCCGTGAGTCACCCGTACTCGCTCTAATGCATCGGCCATTTCAGTCTGTGCATCCTTGCAATATGCGCACTGATTTTTGTAATAATTTCCCATTCAGCGCTGCGGTTGAACGGGTTCCCTTGCAAGCGCGAGGCGAACGTGACGCCGGGCGACTTCTTCTTCGGCGGGCTGGCCAAGGCCGCCGACGTATACGCCGGCAACCCGACGGGGTCGGCGGCGACGGCGGCGGACGTGTTGGTGCTCCCGGGGCTCAACACCCTGGGCGTGTCCATGGCGCGCACGGACTTCGCGCCGTGGGGCGGCGTCAGCCCGCCGCACGTGCACCCGCGCGCCACGGAGATCCTCTTCGTCGTCGAGGGCACCCTCGAGGTGGGCTTCGTCACCGCGGCAACAAACCGGCTCTTCAGCCGCACCGTCGGCAAGGGAGAGGTGTTCGTGTTCCCCCGCGGCCTCGTGCACTTCCAGCGGAGCGTCGGCGCGGCGCCCGCCGTGGCCATCTCGGCGTTCAACAGCCAGCTGCCGGGCACGCAGACGGTCGCCGCGGCGCTGTTCGGCGCTGCGCCCATGGTGCCGACGGACGTGCTGCAGCGGGCGTTGCAGATCGACGGTGGAGTCATCGAGAACATCAAGTCCAAGTTTGCGCCCAAGTAGGGCATATTTATACACTACTACAGATATGTCTCGAATCGCAAACGAGCAAGTGGTCGAAAAGAGTGTACGCGCATTACTACTAAATAAAGTGTAAAGTGAACAAGTTATTTCAGCGAGATTAATGTGATGCTTTATTTGGTTTGATACTACTCTTCCAATCCGTACACATGTCTCCTTTATCTTTTTTTAACCAATGTCTGCTTTGCTTGGTATATACTACTCCTCCTCCTCCTAGCTTACTGCATGCTCTAGTGCGTACAGACTACAGACCTTGTATGTAGTCAATTAGAAAATAATAACTGCCAACACTGACTACTGAGGTACTTTGGCCAAAACCAAGCCAAATTGCCTCGTGGCCGAGGTTAAGGCCGCCGGCGCCACGCACGTCCCATCCGATGGCCGCCGCCGTCCACCTCCGCCCTCTGCACTCGTTCGCCCTCCCTCTCCCCGCAGCGAAGGCCGCGCCCAGCTGGCTCCCGCTCCCGGCGAAACCCGGTGCGCGGAGGAGGGGCAGACGCGTCGCCCTGCTCGTCTGCTCCGCGTCTCCCTCGCCCTCGGGCGGGGACGGCGCCGCGGCGTCGGCCGCGACAAAGTGGGCGGAGTGGATCCCGCGCGCTGCGGCAGGCGCCGGGTCAGCGGCGGGCCCCGAGAAGATGCTCAGGCTCATCTCCGGCGCCGCGGCCACGCCCATCTGCCAGTTCGTCGACAGCCCGCGCACCTTCCTCCATTCCGTCGACCCGCGCGTCAAGCTGGTACGTAGCGTCACGGCTTTTCCCTAACACGCGTACTAGATAGACTTGCTATCCGGTTGGGGTGGGCGGGGAGGAGGGTGCATGGGTGGTGTTTGTGGGAATGTCGCCGCGAGTGTATAACGATAAATAGAATGCAAATGTGCCAATCTATCTGTGCCGCGTTGATGTACTAAAGCTACCGTGATTGGGATGCAAATCAGCGAATGAATTGGAGAGGGAGGCAGGCAGGCAGGCAAACATTTCCAGCTCTCTGTTTAATTCCTTCTGAGCAACTGCGCGGACGTGCATATTCTCTAGCTGACCATGAGTCCTATAACCATCTATGCTGCTTTGCTATTTTGATCAGAACAGCTTGTGTTCAATACTTCAATGTGTGGTCACTAATTGATTTCCTACCTTTGAGTAGCAATGCTGGCAGGATCTAATCATATTTGTTCTGTTGAATTAGTTGTGTCCTAATAAATCTCTTCTGATTAACTGACATGAATTCAAACGACACTCCAAAAATAACATAAGCATACATTATTTCTCTAGTTGTTGTGATTTCAGAAACTGTTAAGCTAACAAAATTACAAAAACATTCCATGAGAATGACATTGGGTTATGTATGGGAGTCTGAAAATCTGAAGAGGTTGTGCCTTTGATAATGCTTTAGTATTTTGGGAATAGCAAAAATAAATAAATAAATTATGCAACATCTTAACAAGCAATAGTTGCTTACTGAAAATTATAACAGAGTGTGCTTGATTCCTTGTTGTTGTGTTTTGAAAAAAAAATCATGCTGTTATGTTAATGCGTTTTCTAGCCAAAAGCCACTGCAAGCATGGTTGGACATACCGATATGCCAGGTAGGCCATGATGTTCCAAGTCGCAGCTCAGCACTCACTTATCCTACTTTAAATGAACAAATTTGCAACGGTAACCCAGTGATATGCTCCTTGGTCTCTAGCCGGGGGGGGGGGGGGGGGGGGGGGGGGGGGGGGGGGGGGGGGAGCTAGTTCAATTCCTTGTGTGTTGCATTTTTTGTTTTTATTTTTCTATTGTTATCCCTTTAGTTGTTATTTTCCTATTTTTTTTATCACATCACATCCAGAAATTAACTATAGATAGTATACTTCATGTCAACTAACAACTTGTTGCTAGAGCAGTTTTTTTTCTCAAACATGCAGGAGAGCTATGTACCTTTGTATTAAGAGAAATTTTTATTTTTCCTATTTTGTTTATCCGTTCATTTTTTTTCTATTTTTTATCCCCTCTAGAAATTTAAACTATTGTTCGCCCCAACTAACAACCAGATGATACTATCTCAGTAGGGCGTGACGTGTGTGCTGAATAATGTAGTAAGCGTAGGCTACACAAGTAGTCTTGTAAGATTCTTTTATGCATTTTTTTTCCCAAAAAACGCAGGAGAGCTACATATTATTATAAGAAGAAGAAGGAAAAAAGGGGAAATAACCTTATTAGAGTGTTGTTTGACTTATTTGTATTATACTATTTTGAACTATTAGAGTAGTGTTTGAATTATTTGTATTGTAATCTATGCAAATTCGAACTGAATTGTTGAATTGAGGACATTATTTTATATGGTACTTGTCTACCAAATTGCGGCGCAAATTCTACTATTATTTACCATATTGCTAACTGGATTTTACCAAATTGCATGCAAAAATTTTGGTGCGGCATACCCTTTGGCAAAATTATAAGTCCGCCACTGCTTCAAGTATTCTTTCTTTACTTTCTGTTTTTTTCCTTTGCCTTTGCCTTTCTTTACCATGTATCAGAGTTTGTCCTTGCTCTTCCCTAATTGATAGAACCTTCCATTATGCTTGTGGAGTTATGAGTCCTTGTATATACGTGATCAAACTGTGTTTTGCACAACAACAACATAGTGTTTCAGTCCCAAGCAAGGTGGGGTAGGCTAGAGTTGAAACCTACCAAGAACCCCTAGTCACGGTTCAGGCACTGTGCTTTGCACGATTGTCAGAATCAAGACTCTAAATCAGATTAAAGGCCTTAAGTAAGATCGGAATAATAGGATTGCAAACATAAATAATAGATTTCTTTGAATAGAATTATAGAATCAGACCCCTTAAAGTTTCATATGACAAAATTACGATTTTTAAAACTAGGGTATTTTGTATGCCATTGCTACCAGTATAGAATAAAATGCTTGAATCCCCAAACACAGCAGTTTTCTAATTTACTTTTCCCATGAATCTATTAGGTTGTTCCTCATATCCTGATGGATTGAATCTTGGTTGTTATTTTTTTTTGGCTTGGCTATCTCTAATATGGCCACATCATGCTACCAACTTACCATACCAGTTTTCAGTTTTTAAGCCCCTTTTCTGTATTAACATAAATTTGACTAAAGTTCAAAGATGAACTGAATAGCCTTGTTGGTGTTTACCTGCTATAATTAAACAATTCATATACTTCTTTCTGTAGGTGTGGCTCTTGGCCCTTGTTGTCCTACCAGCCAGGTCAAATATTTATATGCGGTTTGGTTTGGTAGTATTCCTGGCCCTTCTTTCAACGTGGGTTTTACCAAATCATGTTTGGAAGGTATGAATTTTATGTTCTATTAAAATTCATTTGCAGAGATTTAATTTGTGCTTAGCTAGCTGAATTGTGGTTTCAATTGTCTTATATTTGTTTCGAGTTTCTTTATGATGTTGATTCATGGCGCATCAATCATAATTTTACATATGTAGTTGCAGCTTATGGTGTTTGGTACGTCCATACGACATGTTAATACCTTTGAGTCTGATGCAGCAAAGCTGTAATGTCTGGCTTTAACTACAGCCTTGGCTGCCCATTTTTTCTAATGTAGCTGTTAATTTTCCTTCTAGGATTCAGCCTAATGTTATTTAGAACTCCATGGTTTTTGTTCCCTCGTATATTCAAACTGTTCTTGTGGGTTGTGCTTGTTTGTACCTGTAAACAAAATCACATTTATTCTGTAGGATCAACTTGGAAGGGTTGCTCTCCTTTCAGGATTCATATTCATCATGCTGGGATTTGGTGCTGATGGTGCGCCTTCTTTAGTCCAGACAAGAACAGCCTCCATCTTCTGTTCTAGGCATACCGAACATTCCTTGCTCCACAAGTGGGTATTCTTACACAATCTTGAAACTGGGACCACTGCAATTTACAAGGAAAGGCCTATCAGTAGCAAGTACTTCAGCAAGCCTCTCCTTTGCGGTATGTCCTCACTTAACTAACAAGTATTTTAGGCAAACTCTTTGGCTTAATCCTTCATCATCTTACACATTTTATGCGTTCTGTTTACATGCAACAAACCACACTTGATGGAGAGCATGTTGTTTGTCATTCCTTTTTTTTTTTTTTTGCGGCGGAAGAAGAATTATATTATATGATAGCTGGGGACATCAATCTGTTACAAGCACTTTGAATCACAGAAAAATACCCACGCTGTAAATAGCACAACTCAAAACCTAACCTGTTTGATGCTTTGCAGTATGGATGACCGCACAGGCAAACACTCGGCAAATGGCCTGAGAACAAATGCCCAACGAACGACGGCCAACATTCCTGTAGGCGGAATTGAGAAAATTCTTCTTTCTGGCGTCTTCCTTCTTCTTCTTTCTGCCACCGAAGAATGAGGAAGACTGATATGAAACTTATTCTCCCTAGTCTTTTATTATGGCCAGATCTAACCATAACAAAACAGAGAAGAGACTGGAGAAAATTATTCCATGGCGACGACATCATCTTCGCCTCGATGTCCGCTGTCCGGAAACAAAGGTCTCCATGTCGTCATGTTGATGAAGATGCTGACGCCGAGGTTGCCGCCCTCATCTTCAACGAAGCCGCTATGGAGAAGACGATTCCACCCTTCTACTTCGCCGTCGCCGGAGAAGAGAAGAAGGAGGAGATAAAACTCCAATACCAAGAACTTTGGCATGGAGAGACACTGACCCTAATGACTCGACTCGATTTATTAGGAAAAACTAATTAAAAACAATGGATCCCCGCTCCCTTCAACCCTCGGCAAGATGCCGGAGGGGAAGGGAGGGGGATCAACGGTGGTGGATGAGGAGAGGCGGCGGCGGCGGCGGCTCTAGCCTCTAGGGCACCGCGAGGCTCGTTGCTCTATACGCAATATGAAGTCAAAGTGTCTCTGGAGATGCTACTAAACCAACTCAACCAACTTTTTAATTCAAGTTATTCATTGGGACATCTCAGTTCTACCCAATGTCCAAACACACCGAACTTCAAGTATCCCACGGATTCGTTGGGATGACGAGCGGCACAAGCCTACTCGGCTTGTTTCGTGTGCGAAAGCCGCTGTCTTGTCTATTCCTTTTAGATATTAGGAGTGACTTGGTTTGCATCTGAAACTATATAATATTCACTCCCAAGTTTGTTGTTTGTATGCAGATATTCCAAAGTGCAAGTCTCTGCTTGACAACAACCACTCCCGAGCAGCTTGCTTCTGCTTTGTGGTGGTTTATGATTCCACTGAAACATATTGGTGTGCCAGTACCTGAGATTATACTTACACTACTACTCTCATTGAGGTTTATCAATTTAGTATTTGATGAGGCAAGTATTTATGGTAACCACCAAAGTACCTTTTCGTTCTGTCTAGAAATATGCTCTGCTATCTGAGATCTAACCTTGTAATATGATATTGTTCACACATCCAACCAGGTTCGCAACTCAGCTCTAGCGATTGTAGCGCGGCGAATAAATTGGAAAAAGCTGACAGCTATGGAAACTATAGATAGTAAGTACCTTCTGCATACTGGAAAAATAAATCATGCATTTGTAACCAGAGGCTTTGACAGAACTGGTTAACAAACACTCCAGAACCCAAACAGTCTAGATCTGCTAGCTGCTTGTCAGGAGCAGGAATCAAAAACTTGTCTCTTATTGGTTAAACATGTTGTTCATTCTTATCAATGCACCTGAAAATAACCGGGGCAACTTAATTTAGCAGGGTTAGACTTGCAGTATATGATTTCTTAAGCAATGAGTGAGGCAATTGTGTTCCAGGCTTTCAGCATTGATAATTTTGTCAAGTAATCAATTTTAGTGATAAGACTGGGGAAGAATGAGATGTCATGCATTGTTAAAATTAAAGGCAATTTAAGCCATCTCAAAATGCATACATAGTTTTGAAAACTAAGTTAATATTGGCCAGAACTGTATTTTTATAACTCTAAAAGTGACCCCAAAAAACAGATACATCTTAGTTGAATATGCCTAATTACCTTTTATGTTGCAATTCTTCTAGTTCTGTTGCACTCATCCCATGCGTGAGATCTTATATGACTAGGAGTCTAGGACTACCATAGTACCATTAATTGCTTTTACATGATACCTGTATGGAAACATTAACTGAAATATCTTATGTGCAAATGTAGTTTTCTTCAACTATGTCCGGCGGATATTCAAAAATATATTTGATCATGCAGAGCAAATATCCAAGGTTAGTTTTTTCTTTCCTTTTCTCCTTTTGTTGTCATTGACTTGAGTTACAGTAAATGCATTGTGAGTTGCAAATCTATACCTAATACTAAAGAGGCAAAGTTTCTCCCCTGAAATTTTCGTCTGGCCTCTCGCATGTTTATATAGTCCGTGGGTTTCTGTTCTGGCCGGCACCGAGAGAGGTTGTGGCGCCCTCGGCCTCTCCCTGCCGATTCAATCCTCTCCCCCTCCGATTCACCCTCCCTCACCAGGTCTCCTTTCCCTAATACAATACAAATTCGAATCAAACCAACTATAACGGCAAAATTTCTTCCGATCGAAATCAACTGGATTTCCTCCGCTCCTAAATCTATACCGATGACTTTCCAAACCGGCAAGCAAAGATTTTCCAAATTGACAACCAAGGCACAGGACCAAACCAAGTTTGAATCAAAATCACTGCATCGTTTCCAAATCTAAATCAATTTCTTCTCAATCGACCAAGGATAAAATCAGAGAAAGAGAAATAATAGAATCGAAGATATCAGAGAGACAGAGAGAGAAAAAGAGAATATCAGATGGGATTGATCCTGGCCTCTCATGGCGCCTGCGCCACGGCCTCCTAGGGTCGCGTTTTTCCCACCGTGAGAAAGCTTCCACTGGTTGCCCCTCCGCTCGAGTTTGCTCCCCATCCGCTCGCGTTTGGTTGCCACGTCGCTGCCTCAATTCGTGCTACTGCTCGCTGGTGTGGCTCATTGCGGCTCCCAGATGCAGAGTGGAGCGTCGCTCGCATGGCGTGGCTCGTCGCTAGCATGACCGGCTGTGTGGAGCGTACCAGGGGCTGGCTGCTTGGAGTGACATTACATTAGAAATCGGTGGACAGCGTAGGGCGGAGACCGGCGGCGCGGAAGTTGAGGCTGCTCGCGAGAGCTGTGGATTTGGAATATCGGAGGGGAAAAGTGAGTGGTGGTGGCTGATAGGGTCCAGATAAGAGGATAAATGCTACTTCATATAGTTTTTAGGTGGTCCTTTGAGAGTCTCAAATCAGAGAAATCTATGGCGAAGTCCGTTGCTATTTTTGTTTTTCCAATCAGAAGAGTACATTAATTACTATTCTTATTCTTTTTCCTTATATATGCGCAACAAAAGAAGTCTGCCACGAGTCCTTAACCATTCTTTTTTTGGGTGCAGAGATTCTTTTTCTATCATTTTTCACTACAATTGATTTTTCTTTTTTTAATATTATTTCCTTAATTTAATCCGATTTTTGCTCCTTCTATATATTCAAAAACAAAATATAAAATTTCCATACATCACGGACATGTAGTGATACACATCAGAAAATAAGTGAATTGTTTGAGCTGCCAAATTTGAGCTCTGTGCCCGTATACGTTACAACGGGGTAAAAATAGGTCCAGCTTCAACAAACAATTAATCCTTCTATCAAGCATTTCAGTTTATTGAATAGAGTTTTATGAGGAAAATCATTAATATTTTTCTCCCGTTGCAACGTACGGGCACGTGTGCTAGTTCCTAAAAAAGAGTAATTTGCTGAACATAGCCCATGGCTTTGAGTTAGGTATGTATTTTGAGCTGCTGTGCTTGTGCAACAGAAATGACTTTGAAACCAAAACTCCTTATCCTGGGGCAAATGTACTTTATAACTGATAGACTGATAGTAGGAAGATACTGTTTTAAAAAATTGCACTAGAATCATGGAACATCAAGGAATTGCCTTAACTATACAGGTTTTTTAAAACTCTTGGTGATATTGGTTCCTGATGCATCCATAAATCATGTCTTCATTTCTTAGCATTCAGCTATGTCACTGGTCCATCTCAAAGTAGAACCAACTATTTACATGAAGGACGCACTAGTTATTTTCTCTAACTTTAACTGGACACTGACAAGCTAATTAGGGATCGCACGACTGTGTTAAACTGTTGGAACATGTCAAGACTTGTGTCTAGATCACATACCATGTCACCTTATTGACCTGAAGTCAGTAAACTCTGCTAGAGGAGACAACACGAAAAAGGATATGGAGTCTTAATGAAAAGAAAAGCGCTGGTCCAATGATATTGTGAGCTCACAGAAAGTGTGAAACTTGATTATATTGCTCTGATGCGTAGCATTTTTACTTTTTAAGGAACTTGATTGTGTTCAGAGCATACATTACAACTACAGTTGTGCCAAATTTATATGCGTTTGATTGCTCCAGATATTTACTTTTAAATTATGTCTTATTGTGCTCTAATTTGTTCAGGCAATGGTAGCTCGAGGATTTCGTGGCAATCCAAGCAATCACAAGATCTACTTTCTTACAGAATCATCATTTGGAATTGCGGATCTCTTTTCATTGCTTTGCCTATTTGCTGTAGTGAGCTTGGCTTCCTTTTCTGACCAGTTGGTTTGATGGTAACAAAAAGGTCTTCATGGATATCCACCTGTTTGATATTTGTTTTGGTGGTAACAAGAATGTTGTGGAAATGAGCTAGAGTTAAAAGTGTATGTCATATGATCCGCCATTGGAAAGTGGTGCAAAGGATGACATTAACATGGCGTTCCAAGCAGGTAAGTTTAGTTAATGTGCTTTTATCTAACAATGAGATGTTCATGTCTATTGTTTCTGAACGAGTTTTTTTGGTTTTCCATCATTTGTAGGCACAGCATGACTTTGATTCTTTGCAAGGCAGATAATCACGGCAAGCTAGTGCAACACGTGGAACCGTTCGATTATTTTTGTTGAGTTGATCCTAGTTAGGAAATATGTGAGGGAGTATTGTTGATAGGAAATTGACTCGGCAATGTATCCTTGTTAAAAGGTAATTGTCTCGTGTCCACAAGTTCTGTTGTACGCTATCCGTTACAATTAACCGTTTCAAATTGTAAGTAGTGTTAAGTTTATCCTAATCATAAGTCAAACTTCTCTAGTTTTGACCAAATTAATAGGAAATTGTAAACATCTGCAACATCAAATTAGACTCATTTTATGCACCATGGAATATATTTTAATGGTGTACTTCCTCTGATGCTAAAAAAGAGTCATCGTTAGTGTATGTACCACAAATTTGACTCAATTTATAGAAATACATGCAATATTTATCTCTCTAAATAGATTTATTAAACTAGATTCATAATTCTTTCCAGTAATACTAATTATGTACCATAAATATTAAATAGATTTTAATATATATTGGTCAAAGTTGTTTATCAGGAAACGAAAACGACTTTTTTTTAAGGGACGGAGGGAGTGTATATATGATATTTTTAGATGTTAATATGTTTTTTCTATGAACTTAATGAAAGCTAGAAAATTGAGATAGAATAGCTACACTTACATTTTAGAATAGAAAGATTATATAATTATTAAATTGCGAAACTGTAGAAATCCACTAATGTAACATAGTCAATTTTAGAGCATGAGTTATGGAGATGTGAAAAAAATAGAAAACGATAGGCTGGAACCAAGTGTAGAAAATTAAGCAATCAAAAGCAGACGTAAAGGAATGCTCCAAATTGAAAGTATGAGCCCTGATTTGGAGGCTATTGCTCAGTCTCAACAGGTTCTGCAGTCCTTACAACCATTGCGGTTTTAACAGACCACCGATACACATGTAGCCTGCAATAGTACTAAGAAGTCAGAACATTGGAGTACAATCTCGTTTCTTAGACCATTTAGACTGCTGCACCAGGATCGCTGATAACACCCAGAAAGTCATCCTTTATTGTCCCAATGCAAAACTGCAACAACAGCGCTTGAACTGTTAGAACATTGCACAAGTACAACATTGAACTGATACAAGGCAGGAAGTTTGTAACGATTTTTCAGTAATGAAAATATCCTTTTTCTTCAGCCATCTAATATGCTTTTAGGGAGGGATAAACAATAAGTTCTTGGCACAAGATGCAGTACATACAAAAGATCTTCTAGGCTAGTGCTAAACGAGAGTATGAGACTGGAGTATCTAAGGCCTAGTTAGTTCCAAACTAAGATACAGGACAGAACATCAGTTTTTTATTATGTGGCAAAAGAACAGTGAAATAAGCATGACAATTCATGGCTGCTTAATCTAGCACTAATCAAGGTTATTATTTACTAGACATAAGTTCTTTGTTCATACAATCTCAGAAAAGAATATTAGAAAAGCGACTGCAAAATGTTCTGCGTTCACACAATGGTGTCAAAGAAAAGCAATCATTCAGTGGCACCACAGAACTTGCAATGTGGTTAGCCACCTGCTGGTCTATATTCAAAATGTTTTTTTTTTAAAAAAAAGGAGCATTCAAAGTTGGGTTTTACTGTAAACAATGTAGACAGTAATAAGCTTACAATTTCTGTAGCATCAACACGAGTACCAATAATCTTCAGCCGCACCTCGCTCTCTTTTTGAATTTTCACCTGAGTAAACAAACAAGCAATTACCGATGAGCACAGCAAAATGACTAGTAACCATGATACCTAATACCCATGCACACTCTCTTTTTAAAAATATATCCAAATGCAACCACACATTGATGTAACATTTAGATTTAGCAAAAGTATATTATTTCAAAAGATCTTTTTTTTCCTCGAAAATGAGGAGAACTGCGCTTCATTATATATAGAAAAAAGTATTTCAAAAAATATTATTTCATGATATCACCAAAATCCTCAAGAGTAAACAGTTAGCGAAGCATATGTGAAAGCAATAATCCAATGAATTAGAAATATAGTCTGGTGCTTATTGTAAAGTGCAAACTTGATGAGATTAAAAGTTTTATTCCCTCTGTGTTTAACTATATGATGTTTTTAGTTCATTTTTAACTAATTAACTTGTTCTAAATGTCATATTGTATTTTAAAAAGGAAGAAACTTCTGCAGAAGTTACAGATGATGAGAGGACTCATCACTACTACTTAAAATAGATAGAAAAGAGACATACCGATCCATCAGAAGTTGTGTAGTTCGGCACATCTCCCGATTGGAATTCCATATCGTCTGGAATCAACTGCATTGCGATTGACAGCACAAAGGAAAAAAACAATACTCAACAAAACAGCATTGACTGACATTAATTCATTGAAGTTTAAACAAGACGTCAACACTAGTATCCTGTGACAAAAGTGAGCCATGTATATTTATCAAAGTGATAAAGGACTAATGGAGTATAGGTAAGCGGAGCATAATTCCTAGAATGGCCAGAAAGAATTCTGAAACTTCTTTAAGCACTTGACACTTTGACTACGAAGCAGCTACAAGCAAGGCAAAATCACTCACATGGTTGGACACGAAGATCTGCACCGGCCCAGCCTCTGCAAAGAAGCCCATCTGCAGAGTCAATAACACACAAAGTTCAAACACCAAACCAATCCTCGCAGTCACATCCTCCAACACCAAGCTCATCACCACCCAGCTAACCAGCACACCAATTCACATCCAATTCGAACGAAGTAAGCACAGCCCGAGCGGGGAGGCAAGTAGGCACCCACCTTGTTCACCATGGTGACGACAGCCTCGAGGATCTCGCCTTTGAAGGGTCTGAAGACGACGCACTGGTACTTGACGGGGAAGGTGACGTATCCCGTGCCTTCCCGGATGAGCCCCTTGCCGATGTCCTCCACACCCGTGATCGCCACCACGAACCCGTGCCGCCCGCTGCAAGGCAAGAGCGAGAGAGAAACCCGCATGCCAATCTCAGCGCCGCCCTCCACCTCGTAGCCCTAGCCAGGTTTGGGAGGGGATGGGGAACCCTACCTGCAGGTGCCCTCCACGTCCTTGATGAGCTTGGAGACGAGCTTGTCGCGGAGGTGCGGCCCGAAGTGCCGCGGGTGCAGCTGCATGTTCCGCTCCAGCACGATGTGGAAGAACATCTTGCTCCGCTCCCCTCGGCGGCGGCCGGCGGCGAGTCGAGTTGTGAGGCGACCGAGTCTGTTCTGGTTGGGAGTGCTTTTTTTTTTTTCTTTGATAATAACTGGTTGGGAGTGCTTGGCAGCTTGGGCTAGGCCCAAGTTATGGAAGGTGGTTGGAGGCCTGTTTAGGCCCGTAGGCCCCGCTTATGCACCGGCCCGCATCACAGCACTAAAAAGCCATTAAGCCCACTCATCAATAAACTGAAGCGCCGCCGCCGCCGCCGTCACCGCCGCCGCCGCCACAGCCGGTCCGCCGCTCTTGCCCTATCCGGCTATCCCGCTAGCCAGCCGCGGCACCGGTGGTGGTAAGCGTGGTTTCTCATCCGTATATCCTCCCGTCTGCTTAGCGGTGGCTTGGAGGCTCATACTTGCTCGCGCTCCTAATTTGCTTTGTTGCTCATGTCTATTCGCTTCCTACCACAGTGGCGGAGGATGGCGTCGAAATGCGCGGCGAGGGTACCGTCTCTGCGGTGGGCGCCGCGGCGTGGCTGGGTGGGCTCGTGGGTTTCAGTCCGCCCGGCGAAATGCGGCGCATCGGGTAGGTAACTATGTATTCCATTTTGCTTTGCCGTCGTCTGTGGCTTGAGATAAATTGGCCGTGGCGTTCCGGCAGGAGGACGTGCCGTTGTGTGCGCTGCCGTTAGCTTCAGACCATGCATCGACATTCACAAGGTGCTTAGAAATGGTTCCTTTGCTTTGTTCTGATATTATGCTTGTGTGTGAAATAAAAAAAAATGTGGTCAGCTCTACACTTCTACATGATTGTAAATTGTGCCCGGGTTGTGTCATGCCATGACCAATTTTTATGACTCGTATATTCTTTTCTTTCATGTGTTTGGTTAGGCTATGGACTAACGGTGCTAAAATTACTGAATGGTGCCAATCAGTAGTCATCTAAGTTGAGTTCAGACACCTGTGTCATCTTATGAGATATATGTTTTAAAATTTTCAGGGAAAAGTTAAACAGATTGTTGGCTCTACTCTTCGGGATTCATCAAACGATAGCATGGAACTTGTGACAAACTTTGAATCAGACAAATCTCCTGCAGAATTTGCAAAAATTTATAAAGCAGATGAACTTCTTGGAGGACATGTTATAATGCTTGGTGCAGATCCTGCAAGCCAGGCTGCTGCACTGGAGGCACTACGTGCATATCCTGGTGAGAATTTATTATCTAGTTGCAGCAAGAACTATGATTGCTCATTGTGTTAGCCTCTTGTGTTGTTTGGATGTTTGCTCTTATTAGTCTTATTTGTAGTAGCACTTATTGTTTTCCCCTTGTCTCTTACTGTGTGTTCTACATGTTGCAAATGCTAAAATGCGTGAAGTATCTATTTTTAAAAATAGCAGGTAGAATTTTGAGACTTATGGAAATTATCCTGTTGATGAAACTTGGAAGTAAATTTGTTTTTAACAAAGCACTATAAGCTGCATTATCTGTCCATTTTAATCATAATTTCTTGTAGCCATCTTAATACATGATCAATTGCTGCTACTGAGAGATGAAAAATATTATTTATTTCATTTTCATCGTTTGTATTCAACACACTAAGTTGAGTACATAGTCTTTCACATGTCAACCACATGTATATCGCAAATAATTATGGTGACTGTGGTTTTTGTTTTGTTAGAGTTAGATACAAGATGACTCTTCATATGCATACCAGTTTATTGTATTCAAGAAACTGTATTATGTACCAGTTGAACTTATTTTCTCAAATATACTACCTTTGTATAGGATCATGAAATCTACAGAATAGAAAGGTGTTATTTGTTGTAAAGCAATTATGTTCATTGTGTTAAGTGCCATTCTGATAGGCCTCCACTATAAAAAGTAGATATAAAGCTAGGCTGGTGATGATTAAGAGCATCTCCAAAAGATTAGCCAAAAAGGACTAGCCAAATTTACTGATTTAGCTACACTCTAAAATAGATTTAACAAGAAAACATTAGAGTATTCCAACAGACTTTGTAAACCCAAGAGGTGAGATGGCTAGTGAGATAGACTATCCAAAAGTAGAGAGCGATAAGGTGGGATGGAGAGCTACTAAATGTAGATAGCTATTTACAGCTGTTGGAGACGTTTTTCCTTCAATAATAGCTAAATTTAACTTTAGAAAACGATTTGGCTAATCTCTTGGAGATGCTCTTAACACATCAACATATTAGCCTCCTACCCTGTAGAAGGCTTTCTTCAAAGGCTGTTTGAAGGCTGTCTAGTAGTATTAGCTGATACTCAGTGTACTTCAGCTACACTTAATCTTCATTGAAACCCTACCTCCAGTATTATCGCTCATTTAATTCTCTACGGTCACAGCCATCAGCCTTCTTGTGATTGAGACTTTTACATCTTCTAGTGATTCTTCTGTTAGTATGGTTTGTTTCTTCTGTAATCCATGAGATGCCATCAATGATAATAAACTGCAATAAACATGGGCTATTCCCCTATCATACTAGGTGGTTTGCAAGTTGGAGGTGGGATAAATTTGGAGAATGCAATGTCTTACCTTAATGAAGGGGCCAGTCATGTGATAGTGACCTCTGTACGTGCTCATGCTCTAAATCTGTGTAAACTTTGTTATTCTTTTTTTTTCTTCGATATGTGAAATATTGTACAATATTTTTTTGCTAGCCTGTACTTCTGTATGAAGATATAATTAGGGCCTATCTCCATTATATTCATATTTCTATCTGCTTTCATTGGTCTAAAGATACCACTGTTTCCTCAAAACCTGGCGTCTCTTGTCAGAACATGGTTTATAGAAATCCTACCTCCAGTTGCTGATGCATCCCATCTTCCTTATTTTTCTCTTGTCCAGCTCCAAGTTTCTACCACCACATTTTGTTTATTCCTTCATGCCAATGCGATTTGCGTCTTGGCTGCCTTGATTTCATCTCGATGGACATGCAAGTTTGTAGTCACATTGCTGCCGTCAAGGAATACTTTATCATCATTCTTAGAAAGCCCCTATTCCAGATTGGGCTTGTCAATATTCTTTCCATGGCTTGGTCAATACCCTTAGTTGCTCATTGTAAGCCTCATCTCTGTATGCCACTTAGAACTTTGGTGCAAGTAGATGATGTTATCACTTTTCAGCTGCTAATATTGATGATTCTCTGCTAATAAGATCCGTATCTTCTGCTTAAGCAACCTTCAATGACAGTCCTGAGCTAGCTTGTTCTATTGTGGAGGTGAAAGCTTTTTCCCCATATTGCACTTTTTGCTTTGTTTGATTGTTATCACTGTTGGATATTATTCTTTGCACAAACATACCTGAAATTTTCTTTTACTGCAGATTGCCTTGTATATTATTTGAGTATCTGTAACTCATGTATTCAAGTCTTTTATGTAGTATGTGTTTAGTGATGGCAAGATGAACACTGAAAGGTTAAGAAAACTTGTCGAGCTGGTTGGGAAACAGAGGCTTGTGCTGGACCTTAGCTGTCGTAAAAAGGTACCAAGTAACATAGGACAATTATGCTAATTTTCATTTATGATGCTAGATTCATGTTTTTGTTCTTTTCATCCGTGAAACTGAAATTATCAATTAACAAGTGAACATCGCGGGGTTGTGATTTGCTGAATTATGCTAATAATACATGTGAAGTGCAATGAAATAGATAGAATGAAGTAAGCATTTCAATTATTTTATTTGGACTGTGGTAGATGCATTCTTATGTGTGGCACTCTTTTTGTGGTCACAAACGCTACTCTTCATTGTATTTTCTATTTTTCTTTGCTGTAAACTGAGAAAGAAAACAAGCATATTCCTTTTGCATACACTTTTTTCATCTTATTTTCCACTCTTTCAATCTTTGATTATCTTCTTCTAACCATATTGTTCCTGCTTAGGATGGCAGATATACCATTGTAACTGACAGGTGGCAAAGGTTCAGTGATGTGTTTGTGGATGAACCAACATTAGAATATCTTGCTGCCTTTGCAGATGAGTTTTTGGTTCATGGTGTTGATGTGGAGGGCAAAAGGTGCAACTATGTTCCTTGTTATCAAGTCTTTCTTTTATTGTTAGAAATTCGTATTGCAATGTTGACATGGCCATATGGGACAAAATATTGCAAGTTGTCACATCCAATATTCTGACATATATATGATGGACCAGTCTTTATATACCGATTTGAACTTCAGAAATCCTTTCTTTTTGAGCTTTTTTATATAGATATATATTTTTTGTCCTACCCTCTGCTGCTCCCAAATGAAAAGCATATTATATGTGCTCTCTCTTTTTTGTGAGTGCCAACAACAACAATAACAAAAAAGCTTTTTATCCCAAGCAAGTTGAGGTACATAAACTACTAACAAAGGGGAGTATAAAATAAAAGGCATTAATAATTGTATAATAGTACAAAGGGTTCTAAAACCTTAGCTCTTTGTTTGGAGTTTAATATAGTTCAAGAGTTTGATTTATTTCTCTGTTTGGATTGATTATAACTTTGTATTATCCAATTAATTTCCATATGTATCCATGTTAAATACTCTAACACACTGAAACTTGATTTCTTATCTGCTGAAATCTTGTTGGTATCCTGCTCTTGCAGTGTGGAATTTGCTATCTCCAGTTAACCTGATTCTAATCTAGGGTAGGATGTGATTGCAGGTTAGGAATTGATGAGGAACTTGTGGAACTATTGGGGCATCATTCACCAGTGCGTACAAACTTTAAATTTGGACTTCCAGTTTTCTTTTCTGGATCTTCTTTTCGTTCTTTATATAATTTTCTCCTGTTTACTGCATACTGTTATCTTCACTAATTTTACAGCTTTGCTATGCTGTCAGCAAACTATACCAAAATAGGAAGCAAAGAATATCCCTGTAGTCTTTTTTATAGCAAATATTTTGTGATGGTGATTTTTATTTCAAAATCAATGAACTAAATTGACTGCGGTCATAGTTCAAAATTCTCTAGTCTTTCTACAGGTCTCGGTCAAGTCGAATCAAAGACTAGTTGATTAGCCATCTTTCCATGCTTATTTCTATTGAGCTCACAAAAAACTATCTTCTTATTTTGTGAACGAGCTCAAAACTATCATGCGTGATAACTCATGATGATTATCAACAAATGAAATTTTAATATATTCCTGTGCAGATATGTTTTATGTTTTAGTGTTTCTGTTCCTGTTTCTAAGATCACAGTTGGTTCTTTGACTCTGTAGATCCCAGTAACTTATGCTGGGGGTGTGTCAATAATGGATGACCTAGAGAGGATAAAGAAAGCAGGCAAAAGTCGGGTAGATGTAACTGTTGGCAGTGCTCTAGATATATTTGGAGGAGATTTGCCTTACAAAGATGTTGTCCTTTGGCACAAGAAGCAAAGTATGGTTGGTCAAGTGTGAAGAAACATGAGGTATTGATCAGTATTACCAGTTCATATGGTTCAAGCTTCAACACAAAGTATATTTTCTGAACATTCGGGTGCAAATAATTTAGTTGGTCTTCAGTGATGTAATTCAAAGCTGAGGAGCATGACTTGTTCTTTTTTGGACATCAGGGTTGCACTAACTAAAAGATGGTCAATTTGTGGTTAATGTATTGTTCTTGACCGTTTCTTACCTCTATTTGTCTATTGTAACTATGAATAGGCTCGATTGATGCTGATATATACATTTTGCTTATTGTTCAGTCACAAGTCACAGCCTACAACACTCGCATTAATGTGTTTAAAGTTTGTCTTGATGTAGCCAGGTTATAGCTAGTTTTTCTTGAAGCGCATTGATGTGTATTGCATATGGATTCTTAGTCCCGAGTGGTAGAATGACCCATTTGTTAACTGAATATGAGTTGAAAGCAATTATGTAATGATTTTTAGTTTGATGAACAGAAAACATCTTATGATTGAATGAAATTGTTATATTGTCGCCTGGAGTGCGAGCATCTTGGGATTTCAGGCCTATTCCTAGCCATACCCATACCTGTTCCTTGCATGTTTCAGCAGAGTCACAAAACACAAAAAATGAACGAGGCCCATCTTATCTAAATCTAACAACATGTATACATCTACACGCTGGGCTTAACACGTTCCATTCTTCCATTCAAATTCAAAGTTTTAATTTTCATAAGAGATAATCTTCCCTGTCAGAAACTAGGCAATGCAGCGTTGTACCAACACCTTCTCTGGGGAGCGACACTGATGGAACATAAACTTGCACTTGCACGGATGAAGGAATCAGATCGCCAGTATCTTATCTTGTTATCTTCTAGGATTGCTAGCTTTAGTAGGCTAGCCAGCAAATGGCCGGTGTCTTGATAGGGAGAAGTGGATGGAAAGTGTGGTCGATGATAGCACGGCCAGTCGGCCACGGAACACAGATGCAACACGATGCTGCGTCCTTGCCAAACGGGTGCAAGTAAGTTCTAATAGACACTAGACTAGACAGGCACCTATCTACACGATGCTGCTCGTGACGGGTGAAAACGGGGAAAAGGCGAGCCTGTGAAAACGCAGCAGCTACCCTATCTCATTCAGTCATTGATACACAAGGTCTTTTACGATCCGAGATCTGTTCCTGACGATCCTTTCGCATCCGGCTCCTGTCCCTCTCGTGCTTGGGGAAATTTGCATTTTCTCATAGACAGAAATCACGATATATATATCTATATATGCATATAAATGCGATATTCCTTTTTTTTGGTGTGTGCCCACAGTACCACCAACAAGCTGAGCTTCTCCCGATCGATCTCGCTCATGCACGGCACGCTTTCGCGCTGCGAGCATGGCAGAAAGCAATGAAGAATGTCCCAGTACAGTACAGCAACAGCAACAGCAACGGCCATGTGGTTTGGCGCGCAACGCAAGACGACGCCGGGAAGAAACAAAACAAAGCGTTGGGATGGGGATCGGGTCGGGCCCCAACTGACGACAAAGCAAATCTCAAATCCCTCGCGCATCACTGGCCATCCTTGTCCCCTGACAGGCATGTCAGCACCGCAGGTCGCAACGCCACCAACCACCGTAAAATTTGTGGGCCCGGCCACTCCACTTTGCTCGTTACCAGCTTTTTGGGCGATGTCCCAACCGCACATCTCCACGTGAAACAATTGTGATTACACGGACATGCCCAACTTCGCGCGCCTGGTGAACTCGGCGGACGTCATGCACGGCGCCGGCCCCACCAACTGACCAACATGGTGTTCCTGCCCAGCCGCGCCGTGCTGATGCAGGTGGTGCCCTTCGGAGGGCTCCTCGACCCGCGTCACCTTCAAGGACCCCGCCAGGTCATTCCATTCCATCGATGTGATTTTTGTTCCAATTTGTACGAAATTCATTTTTCTTGCTCTTGAAAGAGGGCTGGTTTTTCTTACTGTAGAAGCCAGTGTGATACGGCAAACAACATCCTGCCCCCAGAAGGGAAAGGATGGCAACTTATCGTGTAATGCAGGTTGGCAACTAGCTGCTAGGCTCTCACCAAATAAGACATGTCTTTGTCCCGCCACGATCCTAGTTTTATCAACTTCGCGTAAGAGAAGTTATACTTGTGTATTTTTTATCATGATTTTAATCCAGTATAGTATCGGTGTTTTGTCACCGATAATGATTTTAGAACTTAATGCATGCCAGATGATAGCACATGAGACATGATATTTATACTTGTTTAAGCATGACCTACATCCAAAATGCATGCAGACATTACTTGTTCGTATAGTTGCTGTCGTGATAACGCTGTGGTCTCATGACACCTCATCTCGTGGCCCAAGGAGATTTGTTTTTAAAAAAAATGGGAATTGCTATATATTAGGTGCATGTTTTTTTGTTGCACACCATGGTCGTTGGATGTAGATCAAATTTCCATAGCTCATCTTTACTATTGGAACAAAACTTTCTTTTTGAGTTTGATCGAACCTTTGAGCCTTAGTGTGTAACAAGCAACAACTATATGCATTATTCGATGTAGAAGATAAAATGTTAATATATTTCATTTTCTAAAAAAAAATTATTTTTATTATTGGCCTTGTGGATGAAAACGAACAAAATAAATCCCAATCCCGCTCCATTCTATCATGTTTCTATTTTTTTTATTTTGCCCATTTCTTTAATTATGGGGAAAAACCAAAAGACTGTTTATTTTTGTGGGATCCCATCTTCATTCAAGATTTATGTATATTATCTCGCTTTCAATCTATATGGGATATACCTATTAGTTACATGTCTTTGTGCTATGTTAAATACACCTTCAAATCACCAACTATGCATGTTAACCACACATATACAAGTGTATATTGGACCGATCACTTCATACGTATATATTGCTATGTGATTTCATACATTATACTTCAAAACATTAGATCATGTTATCCTAAATTGATTCTTCGGTTCTTTCTCCATCTCTAATCTTTTTTTAAGTTGGTACATCTCGATTCTGTTTTCAATCATAGTTTGTCTAAACCTGTTTCTGCCTAAACATATACTATATAAACAAAAATAGGAAATGATTTTTCCATCCTTTTTCAATCTTTTTTTGTCCCTAATTGAACTATTTTAGTCTGTGTCATATGTCTAGATAGACCTTGCTCCCATCTCCCACCAGCCAACCCCATCGTTAGCGGCCTCTTGGACGCTGCGACGAGCATTGCTACCTGGACAACCTATTCCCCTAAGCCACTTTTCTAAGGGATACATGTCTTAGTAACTCCTCCCTAATCAGTGCTCGCTGTTGTATGGACACAACAACATCTAAAAAAACCGCCGTCTATCTCTGTAATTAGTATAGGTTAGTGCAAACCTCTTGTAAAGATCCTAAATAAAAACTCGATTTTCTAAAGAAAATCCATTTAGCAGCCCATACTAAAAATATCTTTACACCTTAAGGATGTCCGCACCGCGCACCTGTAAAACCACCTCAATGCCAAATTTAACGGCCACAACCTCACGCCGCGCATCTATAAACCAGCCGCTATAGTTCAGTTCGTTACAGGGCACCGCCAAACCTGGCGTTTCTCTCTCATCTCGCTAAATCCGACAAGGAGGCCAGTGAGGAGGCGGGAAGGGGAGGCGACGGCGACGGCGACGAGGAGGCCGTCCACCGCTGCCTCGGGAACCGTGCCACCACTGGGAGGCTGTCGTGCCCTGCCGGAGTCCGCGAGGAGGAGGATGCCGTTCGCCGCTGCCGGGAGCTGCGCCCTGTCGGAGACCGCGAGGAGGTTGTCCGCTGTGAGCAGTCGGGAGCTGCGCCCCACCGTCCGCCGGGAGCCGCGAGGAGGCCGTCTGCCGGGAGCCGTGCGCCCCATCCGCCACCATCTTGGGACGCGCGCACGCGCTGAGAGGCTGCCACGGGAAGGAGAGGAGCGAGGGGCGACCTGCAACGCGTGGATAGTAGCGCCGCCACGCGAGATCCGCCGGGTGGGGAGCCGCGTGCCCGCGTCGCGGGAGGGGCGATCTGCTACGCGGATAGCGCTCGTAATAGAGGGTCGACGGTGGCACCTTCTGGCTTCTAGCGATCTGTAAAGAGGCTCCTAACAAGTGGGCCATACTAGTTTAGAGATGGGTTTAGAGTTTGAGCGGTGCGGACAGCCTAGGCTGTGCGCACCGCGCACCACTAAATGGATCGCAACGGCACATTTAGCGGTGGGAAGAATGTACCGCGCACCTCCATCCCGCCCTCCATCGTAGCGTTCACTACAGGGCACCGGTATGCCCAGAGGTAAGGAGAGAGGAACGGCATCCTCTGTAGCGGGCCCCACGCCGCCGGTCCTCGTCCTCGTCAAGCCAGGCGGGAGCTCGGCGCGGGCCACTCCATGGCCGGCAGGACCGCTGCGCGGGAAGAAGGAGGGAGGGAAGGGAGCTGCCCCGAAAGACGCCGCGGTGCCGGTTGACCGCGCCGCGCCGTCGGTGCTGGAGACAGGAGGCGCGGCCCACCGCCAGTGTCGGAGGGAGAAGGCGCGCCGCGCCGCCGCTTGCCCACGCCCGCGCTCGCTGGTGGCCGTACCGGTGCCCGCCGGGATCCCACGCCCGCGCCACGCCTCCTGGAGGACGCCGAGTGGCCGCGCTCCCTCCTCGGCGCCCGCTCGCTCGCTCGAATGCCCGCGCCGCAGCGGGATGCCGGCGCACGCCGCCACCGAAAGCCCGCGCGTGCGCGCCGTGCCTTCTGGAGCCGCCAGGGAGCCGGGGAAGAGGAGGCGAGCCGGGAAGGCAGCGGGGCGCCGGGGAGCGCGGGGGCGCCGCGCTGGGAGCCCGTGGCCGGTGGGGAAGAGGAGAGAGGTGAGCCGGGGAGGCAGCAGGGCGTCGGGGAGCCGCGCCGGGAGCCTACGGCCGCCAGGGAGGCAGTGGGGCGCCGGGGAGCCCATGGCCGGCGGGGAAGAGGAGGAGGTGAGCCGGGGAGGCAGCAGGGCGCCGGGGAGCGCGGGCGCCGTGCCGGGAGCCCACGGCCGCCGGGAAGGCAGGGGGCGGTGGGGAGCCGCCGGGAAGCGCCCGCGCGTGGGGGCGCGTCGTTTTCGTATGGGAGCAGGGGAAAAGAGAGAAAGAAGGGGAAAAAAAGAAAATCATGTGGACCCCACCGGTATAAAGTAAGTTATAGAGTTTTAATGGGTGCGGGAGATGTTAATATAGAAGTGAGAAATCTTGCTAACTAGGATAGAATATTCCTTTAGAGGTAGATTTTAGAGGTGAACAAGTGCGGATAGGGTAAGTTACAAAGCCCAAAAAATTATCAACAATCGTAGGCACCCATTTTTTTTTATCATTAATGGCCTTCCCCAGACCCCCACCCAGACTCGAATCAAATCTGCAGCAGCCCCAACTCTGCTCCAAAGCTTCAGCTTCAAGCATTAGCAACCACCACCACCACCACCGCCTCCTCTAGTTCTCTTCCTCCTCACCTGGAGTTGTAGCAAGCAGCAACACAGCACAGCAGAGCGGACTGGAGTGGAGTGAAGTAGGGAGCAGGGCAGGGGAGCCCCAACCGCCAGCCCCGCCGCGGCCATGCGTTTCTCTGCGCTGCTCCTCGTCGTGGCCCTGCTCTGCCTCGGCGGCGGCCGCGTGACGGCGTCCACGGACTTCGACTTCCCGGCGGTGTTCAACTTCGGGGACTCCAACTCCGACACCGGCGGCCGCGTGGCCGCCGGCTTCGAGTCCATCTCCCCGCCCTACGGCTCCACCTTCTTCGGCGGGCCCGCCGGCCGCTTCTGTGACGGCCGACTCATCATCGACTTCCTCAGTACGCCTGCCCTCTCGCTCCCTCTACCTCCTCAGACTCCATCTTGTTGAACACCTGCACTGCACCCGAGATAATCAAATCGGTGCACAGATGATTGTATTCTCCATGAATTGCGCTTCCACAAGTATAATCGTTCTGCGGCATGAGCTCGTCAGATTGCCTTGTGATGTTCTTTTCTTGGCGCACACCGACTGTAGCAACGAGAAATCGGTCCATGTGCTATTGCCTGTCTTTGATTCTTGAAGGCATCTCGTTTAGTTCGTGCGGGCGGTTGTTGGGAAAAGGGCGATGGTCTGTGGCCGGACAGGACAAATACGCCCGTGTGGTGGTTAGGCAGTGGAGATTTGAGGCATCATTGCAACTTTGCAAATGGTCCTGGTCTCCCTGGTGGCTGTACGCTCTGTTCCAACACCCGTTCAGGAACTTTGTTTGGTGTATGCGGTCCAGTTCCTGCAATTAGTGGGATTTGGTAGATCTGCAGGAAAGTGAGTGCTGCTCTTCTTGGTGGAATTCTTAGCAATTAGTGAGAGTTGCTGTTTGTATTTGCTTAATTTCTGGTGAGATTTGGTTTGCCATAGGCTGCCTTCTTTCCTGGGTCTACTGATTGAGCCCTCCCAGTCCCATGTGCTTGCATTTAAGCAACTTGACAAGGACTATGGCTCACAGCTGCTTTAGATTCTGCTGAAACCAATGAGAAACCGTGGGGGTCCGATGGAGTAACTACGAAGCAATGAATATGACTGTGCAGATTTATTGTACAGAATAACAGAAATGACATTTTTTTTTCCTCTCACAACATTCAGCCGTAGCATCAAAAGATTTAGTTGTTGGCCACTGCAATGTGCAGTGCAGTACTGCAGTATCTATTTGATTGGCTCCAAAAGCAAACTATTGCAGCGGCCTATACCTGTCAAACATAGCAACTCTGTAGCATTTCAGTTAGCTGAGAACCAAGTTTCACCTCTCTCTTTTTTGTCACATAGAATTTGTTGTCTGTGTTATCTCATTCTTATATGACAAACTTATTCGTGCAGTGGAGGCAATCGATATGCCACTTCTCAATGCGTATTTGGATTCTCTTGGAACACCAAGCTTTCGGACTGGTGTTAATTTTGCTCAAGCTGGATGTTCAATCACACCAGCAAAGCCAACATCAGTCAGCCCATTTTCATTTGGTCTCCAGATTAAGCAATTCTTTGCCTTCAAGGATAAAGTCACTAAGCTCATGTCTAAAGGTATGGAAGTTTGCTGTTTTGGCCTCACCTTCTAAAATTTTGGGTTACCAAGCAAGATAGGAATATCGTCTGCCTATTCCATAAGCATAAGTGCATAACCTTCTCAGCAAAGCAATGGACAACATCGTTGTAAATAAGAAGGTATAATTTAGAGTATTTTGCAAAGAAGACTAGCTCATTGCTTCTGCAATTGATAACCAACCAAAGCCTTTTAAATTCGACAACTGAAACTACAGAGTTATGTTAGTGAAGTGACTTTATTTTAGTTGTACAGGAGATATGTACAGGAAATATATTCCTCAGGAAGATTACTTTTCAGAGGGACTTTACATGTTTGATATTGGGCAAAATGATCTTGCTGGTGAATTCTATTCAAAAACTGAGGACCAAGTCATTGCATCCATTCCAACTATTTTGTTGGAATTTGAAAATGGTCTCAAGGTTTGTAAAAATATAGCACTTTTATCCTTGCAGCTTTCTATGATCCTTTCCCTAAAGCTGTTACTAATGTACAGGGATCAGGTTTTGATGTTATTCAATTAGGTCTCAAATTCAGCAATTTCATTCTTTCCTACTCTTCTTCCTATATGCTGTCTTAGGTAAGATGGTGCTTCACACCTAACTCATTTTCCTTGTTCCATAATTTCAGAAACTATATGACCAAGGTGCTAGGAAATTCTGGATTCACAACACAGGTCCCCTCGGCTGCTTACCTCAAAACATAGCCTTGTTTGGCAAAGACCCATCCCAATTGGATGAGCTTCACTGTGTAGCAAAGCACAACCGTGCCGCAAAACTTTTCAACTTACAGCTGCATGCACTTTGCACAAAGTTGAGAGGAGAATTCGCTGGAGCCAGCATCACTTATGTGGACATCCACACAATCAAATACAGCCTGATCGCCAACTACTCTCGATATGGTATGTAGCATACAGTTTCCATTTCTTGTTATTATCATGCATCCAGATCATTTAAGATTGGTCGGCATATTGGAGCACTACTGTGGAAAGATATGATATATCTTGACTCTCGAGTGTTATGATTACTTTGAAGAGCAGTCTTATAAATTTATAGTGAGGTAGCAGTGTAGCACTATCAATCCAAAACAAGTGCTTGTAATAATAACGCCCCACTAATACAGGTGGGAAAATAAAGATGCTTTAGTTTTGTGGGCATTCTGTATCACTCTGCTTACATGTATTGTGGCATCTCATTCCAATGTAGTGCTGTAGACCTTTTCTGTGGATTGCTGGCACATCAGGAAATTAAAGCAATCGTTTCTGCGTGACCAATAACTGAAGAAGCAACTATAATACCTGCTTTTGTTTTTTCGACAGGGTTTGAGCATGCCACCGAAGCCTGCTGTGGATATGGAGGACCACCCCTGAACTACGATGGTAACGTACCATGTGGACAGACAGTTTCTTTGAATGGTAAGATGGTAACTGCAAAAGGGTGCAGTGACACTACTGAATTCGTCAATTGGGATGGAATACACTACACAGAAGCTGCAAATTTCCATATTGCATCGCAGATCCTGACCGGGAAATACTCTGATCCTCCGTTTGTGGACAAGATGCCATTCGTCCTAAAACCTAGATTCTGATTAGCATATAGTTATTTTTTTCCCACTTTACTCGGCCGCTTTAACAGCATTGGTTGCAGATACAATGTATTTATTACTTGTCAATAACCATATATAGCTTGATGTCAAAAAAATAAAATCATATAGGGCTTGGTTTCAGTTGCCTATAGCTTCCTGTGCCCGATTTTGATGATTACATTGCATTATCCAAATTGACTAGTAAGGCCTGCTTGTTTGAGAGAGCTTCCGAACCTCAGCTTTTGAACTTTTAAAAACTAAAAAGCTCCTGAAAGCCAGAGGCAGGAGATCACTATGCTTTTGGGCTTTTAGCTGATAGGACTTGTTTGGCTTTTAAAAATTCCGAAAGCTAGTAGTTTAAAAGTGACCAAAAGCTCAAACGAACTTGACAGAGGTAATAACTTAAGTGTGGCAATTGATTGTTATCGATCTTCAAATAATGAACCCAGTATAAAAGCATAACAATATGCTACCACAAGGGGGGAAAAAATATTAACAGGCACGGGTGCGCACTTGGACTCACCATTTTCTCTGTTCACTTGTAAGAATTCCAACAGAAGAAGCTCAACCTGGGAGATTAAAAATCCTCTTCGGCATAACATTTACTGTACACAGCACGCTATGGTTGACTCACTTCTTGGACACGTAGGCGTAGTACTGCGCCATGGGCACGACGAAGGCGATGACGAGCAGGCCGCCGACGACGAGCGTGAACTGCCCGCGCTTCTCCTCCGTCTCCTCCTTGGTCTTGAAGTTGGACTCGCGCTTGTTCTCCTTGAACGACGGGCCCCCGGTGTCCGGCAGCCCGTCGATCGCCGCCGCCAGCCGCTTCGCCGTGCTGAAGATCGCCTCGTTGTACTTCTCGTCGGTCGCGAGCACTGCACGCAGCAAACATAACAATTAACTAATTAATTAATTGCAAGTTAATTAGGATCGGAGGAGGATGGCCTTGAATTAATTGTTAGCTACATATATACTCACCTGGGAGGTTCTCAGACACGGTGGCGTCGAGAATCTGCTCGCCGACGGCCTGGACGAAGGCGGGGCCTCCGGTGACGGCGCCCTCCTTCTGGCTGGTGACGAGCACGACGATGCCCTTGTTGTTGCCCTCCTCAATCGTGGGGTACCACTTCTCCAGGACCTGGTCCGCGTACTCGAACGCGTCGGCTTTGCTCTGCGACACCCTTGATCCATGGGTCAGTGACAAGCCTGGCAGACGACGCGGCCGGGCCGGCGCCGCGGCGGCATGGATGCTGCTGCAATGCCGGCGGGGTACGTACCGTGAGCTTGCGGACGGTGATGAAGTTGAGGCGGATGTTCTTGCGGGCCTCGAGGTCGCGGGCCAGCCGCTTGACGTCGGACTTGGTGACGCGGCTCAGCACGCCGGCGTCGTCCACCACGTACGAGTCCACGGGGGGCCCGTCGTTCAGCACGTCGAACTCCGACGCCACCGCCGGCGCGGGCGCCGGGGCCAGGCTGATGGCCAGCGACAGCGCGGCCGCCGCCAGGCCGTGGTGCAGGAACGACATCCAGCTCCTCCTGCCGCCGCCGTCGTCTCCATGGGAGGAGGAGGAGGCATGCGCAGCGACGGCGGCGGCGGCACCGGCCTGTGGCCTCTTGAGCGCGCAGGAGACGACGGTGGACCTGGACGGGACGCTGGAGCCACGGAGCGATGGTGCGAGCAATGTGGAGGGGGAGAGGAGGGTCTCCATTCCTGCCGCGCGAGGGGATCTCGGCAAAAGAGGGGAGGAATCAGAATCACGCTCGCAGCATTGTGAGGGCGCAGATCGCTGGAGGTCGGGAGCTTCTGCTGCGCTCGTCTGGTCTGGAATTCTGGATTGTGATTGGGTGGCTGGGATTCTGGAGCCGGATAAGGTGCCTAACAGCGTGGACAGCGCTTGTTCTGGTTGTGACAACTCATGAGTCACGACCATGTCCACGTGTCAAGCTGACGCACTCCCGCGTCAGTTGTAGGAAGGTGCGAGATATGTTGATGGATCCCACTCACTAAAAGGTGTTGTATTAATAAAAAAACATATTTAGTGCATGTTTAGATCCTATGAGCTGATAAATTTTAGCTCATGAGGATCAAACAGGAGGGCGCCCGCTCCGCTTAGTGGACAAAGTCCCAAAAATCCCGCTAAGAGGAGCGCAGAGGAAGCCGAAGTTGAAAATTATAGCTTCGCTTGGCTTCCTCCTGATCCTTTAGGGCTAACACGTGGGCGAGGTCCGCTTTGCCCACGTCAAGGCCAGCGCAACAATTCGGGGACAGGCGGTGGCCATGCGACGGTTGATGGCAGCGCAAGGTGGGTAAAGAGTGGCGCTGACAGGATTTGGGCAGGTGACTTTCAGGAGATGGAAGCATGGGACTGGGAAAAAGGCGGCTAAGGTGAGCGAAGGCAAAGATGATGTCGTGATGGGAGGGGCTTTGGTTGAGATACTCCCAAGCAGAACTTGGATGCATTGAGACAGCAAAAATGGAAAGAAAAGGTGGAGAAATGATGCACGGATCAGTGCGGTATCGTCGTATCCGGTCTGTTGGCTCTCTGCACGTCCATTATGTGTGGTGATAAGGTAGGGAGAGAAAGGAAACATAAAGAGAAATAGAAGAGACAAATAAATTAAAAATGGAATTATGGACAATATACCCTTTTCGACCACTAGGAAAGTTATTTTACCGGACATATTTTGTACTGACAAAGATGAAGCTAGAAAAAGTTGCTCAGAGAAGCTAAATCTAGAGTTGTTTTGGTCGAAGCTTGAGCTCTACCAAATAATCCCTTGCTACCTTCATCGCTTGGCTTCCTTTTCTCGCCCATTGTCTACTCATGCTTTCTTGCTCAGCATCTCGGTTACGCTCATAGCTCATGTTGCGAGAAAGCCCTTGAGTGCGCTCTCTCTCTCGATGTATCAGTCCTGATACAGTTGAGAGAGGCGAAACAAAACGCACCGCTCTTCGCCGGCAGTGCCAGCAATCTTCCTAGCCTCAGATGCTCCATGTGACCTTGCGAGGTGGTGGAGACCGTCGATCTCTTGCCGGTCCGTAGTAGGGGTCCTAGTAGCAGTAGGGTTATGTTTCCGGTAACACAGTTGAGGCGGCGACGACAATGCCAGGAATAAGGTCGCCTTGTACTTTTTCCTGTCTCGGTGGTGCTCTACTCCGGTGTTGTTGACGAGCGCGTGGAGGCGAGCCAGGGTTCTCTGCCTCTAATGTAGGAGTCTACGCGGATTGCTGTAGCGTCGTCTCAGGGAGATGGTGATGCCGGTGGCGCGCTTTGTCAGGGGTGCAGCGACGGTTGCTGGTGTTGCAGTTGGATGGAGAGTGGATTGATCTCGAGCTCCTCTCGGCGTGAGTCGATGGCGAGCTTCGATTCATGGTCGAGGAGCTTGGGGGTGTGTCCTCGGCTGATATTTCTTCAACGACAGTTTCAACTCGGTCACGGTGTCAGGTGTCTACTGTAGCTCGCTCCAAAGCTATTGTGCGATGGTGCTCCTCCAAATCTGGAT
This sequence comes from Eremochloa ophiuroides, assembly GCA_038502445.1. Taxonomy (NCBI): domain Eukaryota; kingdom Viridiplantae; phylum Streptophyta; class Magnoliopsida; order Poales; family Poaceae; genus Eremochloa; species Eremochloa ophiuroides. The sequence goes on from JAHLJS010000008.1 coordinate 52,404,135, forward strand.
GGTGTCGGTCATTTTCAGCGTCAGTAATGGAAGATGGTGAGTCCGCCGACACACTTGGAGTGCACGGTGGGCCGGTGGCCGTGGACCTTCTTGTGTTTTTCTTTTTCTTTAGGGGCTTCTGTGCAAATGCGTTGGGGCAATTGTCTCCCTATCCTGTACTATCTGCATTTGCTTTGTGTATCTATATGTTTTACTTGGCCTGTAATACATGTACGTATTATAAAAAAAAGATGCCATTGCTGGTTGATCAGTGACTCCAACAAGAGACCAAGCACTAAAGGGCTTTTTTGGATTGGCACCAGACAAACTAGCCTGCCAAGCAAACCGAGATCCAAGTAGGAGAAGAACATTTCAGTTAACAAACTGTTAATTAGGGGCAAACCTAGGATCTTCCTCTGTCCTTTAATCATAGATGGGTGCATGTATGAGCATCATGTTCCTCTATGGCCCATTACATATACCTAATTCTCAAGTATCATTTAAATCTTAATCCCTATTTAAAGCAAAGAACAATCGTAGTAATCAGATGGTCACAGACATGATGGCATGACATATTAGTGACTTTGATTTAGGACTATTCAACTCTAAAATCCGGAATCTGACAGCATCAGGTGAGTCTTCAGCTCCGGTCCTCTAGTTTTTACGAGCTATGTGGTTCTACCGACAGTAACGCAAAGGCAACCATTTAAAACTCCAGACCTTACCGGCGGAAAATGCAATTGAACTAAATTCAATTACATTTATATGTTACTCTAGTGTTGAGCCAAACGAGCGCTATCTTAGTTTTTACGCTCCTAGACTAGACTAGTGAAGTTCTCACGTTATTAATCAGACATTTGTATGCTGTTGAAACTGATTCTATGCTGTTGACGGAAGCAATTACGTCCACCTCGGGAGATCTATCTATTAGAGGAGGCCTGTTCCGAGACATTCGTAGTCTAATTCAGGACGATTTTGTGTGCTCTAGTGTCTTATATTCCGAAATCCTGTAACTCGTCTGCGCACGAGCTGGCTAGTCAGAATTCGAGTTGGGACCCGAGTCAGTTTGGCATTTGATCTGATCCCCTCCCAGAGTTTATACTGAATATTGCTGCTCGCGCTGAACATTTGTCTATTGTCTTCCAATGAAAGGCCATAGAGCCCGGTGAAGTTTGAAAAAAAAAAAAATCAGACATGAGTGAGTTATTTTAAAGAAAATCACCACGTTTGTCTTCGTGCCCGCCTGGCCGGTGGCCCCGGCTACGTACTGCGGCATCGCTTATCCGAAATCACCCCGTGCTCGCGCTCTCGCCACGGCTCCAACCGCACTCGGCCCTCGTCTTCGCCGCTCGGCGCGGCGCCATGGCCCCCGCCGCGCTCCTCCCGCTCGCCCCTTTGCCGCATCACCCGAACCCACCACGGCGACCTCTCTGCCGCTGCGGGGCGTCGCGCCGCGGCTTCACCGTCCACACTGCTATCGCCGTCGCCATTGCCTCGGCCTCCGCCCCCGCCCCCGCCCTGGCCACGGAGGCGACGTCCCCATCTCCGGCCCCCTCGCCGCCAACGCAAACGCCTTCCTCTAAACCGGGGTCCCCGGTGCTGGGCGGCATCGCGAACACGAGGTCCTGGTCGCAGTACTACGGCAGCGGCTTCTCTATCCGCGTGCCTCCGTCCTTCGACGACATCCTCGAGCCCGAGGCAAGTTACAGTTACCAACCTGAACTGTTTCTTCTCTCCTACGTTCCATCCTCCTCCTGCGGTTAGGGTTGCTGGCCGTCGCGTGTCTGGTTTCGAATGGGTGAATGCTGACTCCTCCAGTCCTTCCGCGCCTCAGGAGTACAACGCCGGGATGACATACTACGGCGACAAGGCCAAGCCCCGGGCGTACGCGGCCCGCTTCGCGTCTCCAGATAGGTAGGTAGGTAAGGCCTCGCTCTACTCCATGAACTGCGGCCATTCCAGTTCTGTACATTAATTTGTGGTTACATTTGTCTCAATTTCGCAAGGATGCTGTAGGAACGAATTTTGGTGGTGACGTGTGTTGCACATGCTAAATACGGAGTGCTCTGCTCCTTTTTTGATGTAGGGATGAGCTCATAAGTGTGGTGATTAAGCCGTCAAATCAGCTCAAGATCACATTCCTAGAGGTTACAAGAGCTTTGCCATTTTATTGTTTTTGCCAGACATCTGTAACCCCCCCCCCCCCCCCCCCCCCCCCCCCTCCTCCTCAATTTATCTGTTCTCTGAACTATATAGTAAAAAATGACATGACATTTCAGAGCAGGCCTAGTGATATGTGTTCTCACATCAGTTTAGAGCATTCTCTTGTATCCTTGAAACATACTCCCTCCGTCCCATTGAGATTGTCACTTTGGATTTGGATGCCATCTTGTTTAACCGTTCGTCTTATTCAAAAATTTTATACAAATTTTATTTATTTTATTATGACTTATTTAATCATTAGAGATATTTTAATAATAATTTGATTATTTTATTATTCGTATAAAAATTTCAAATAAAACGAACGGTCAAATAAGAAGTTTAAAAGTAAAAAACGACAGTCTTAATGGGACGGAGGGAGTAGAAGATAGAACATAGACAAGCTTGTTAAAAAGGAGTTCGAACCTAGGTAAATTTTGTAGAATCATAGTCATAGCTGCTTAATAATTATATCTGGCATCAGAGTGAGTAGTCTGTAAGCTTGTCTATACTGATTGACACCCTTATAGACAAGCACTTGTCTCATCAGTCGAACTATTTAACAATAAAAGGGCACACCAGCATAGGTATGAGTATGGCCAAAACCTTCTTTGTAAAGAGAGTCAATTAATAAGGCCTATATTATCCGACTGCATTGATGCTGTCACTGATTTGCTCACCATGAAGGAGCTTAAAATGGTCTGTGCATGACCATTTCTAAATGATGTTCCACAAATATTTGTTTGCAGGCAAAAGATATAACTGATTTGGGAACTCTAAAAGAGGCATCCAAGATATTTGTACCTGGTGATTTCTGTTATCTTAGAATTGGGTGCTGCGCTGTTTTCTTTACATACAAATTAAATGATAATGAATACGAGAACATATTTCATATATGAATGATTAAAATTAATCAATGTTGAGCCTAGCTTCTTGTGATTTGTACATTCTAAATGAGACGGTTCGTTTTATGATCAGCCTGACACATATTAATGTTCACAGCTTTGACTTACTTTGCATCCAAGTTTTTAAAGCTAGCAAAAATTGTGCCACTTACTGTCATGATTAGTTACACAAATAGGAATCCTGTTTTAGCCGTTGTTCTTTCCGAGACTTTTTTGTTTAATATTATATAGTCTTGGCACTATATAGGGTTCGCTATTTCAAAAATTTCCATTTTCACTACCGAAGTATGGACTGAAGTAAAATCCCATTCTAACACACAAAAAAACATTGATAAGGGAAATATGAAGAAGAATATTATATTAAATTCTAAAGCATTGCCATGATGTACTGATCTAGGATGATATGCCTTACATATTTTTGTTTCGTTCTGTAGCTGGTGCAAAAGTATTCTCAGCTCGAACAATTAAAGTTAAGGAAGAGGAGGATGTTAGGTACTATATGATATTTGTACTAACTTTATAGACAAATATCCAATTCAAAATATTTTCTAGTTATAAATAGCATCCAAATTTGGAAATAGTTTCTCTTTGTAATTTGCTCACGATTTATTTTTCCACAGGACATATTACTTCTATGAATTCAGTCTGGACAAGCAACATGTTGCTCTGATGGCTACCGTGAATAGCGGGAAGGTACTCAGCTGTTCTTTTGATTCACATTCTTAAATGATTATTGATTCCTATTGCACTTTTCACTTGGATTATATCTCCTCCATGTCTGCTTTGCTGCTTTCTGTTACTCCCTCTCCTAAAATATAAGGGATTTCAGTTGTCCTAAGCCAAACCATTCTAAGTTTGACCATCTTAAATATTATTGTTCTTTTCTGCAACTACTTTCTCCGTTTCTTTACTACTTGGGGCTTAGATTCTGGTGTTTAAATTTTCCTTTGAGAATAGGTAAATGTACAACAGAACCATATAGGCACAGCACATATATGCAAATCTTAGTTCTGCTATACTTAAACAGCTTTGAAAGTTAGAAGGCACGCACTCGTTGCTTACAATGATGGTGGGTCAAAGAGCTCTCCAACACAACATGCTGTTTCATGCTTTGCCATATCATTAGGAATCTGTATAGCACTAAATTTTTTCACCCCATAGAGCAAGGATCAGCCATACTAGAGAAACCAGGCAATTCCAAATTAAGAACCAGAATTTATCCTTAGTGTTAGAACAGGATACCTTGGTATGTTTCATGGAATTGCCTTAGAAAGAAGTGCCAATAAGCATGCAATATCTCGTGGGACATTATTGATCAACAGGAGGTCACTTGTTCTGGTTGAAACAGAGCAATTAGGAAGCCAAAGCTAACTAGAATTACATAAAGAGGCAACAAGAAGAGGTCTCATACTGTTGATGCAACACAACGCATGACAGTTCAGTAGTGGCCTATGGTAGGAGCATTAACAGACAGACTGGTGAAGCAATGAATAATATGTCAAAAGTTTAGATAAAAAATGCAGGGAAAAGTTTAGATTCATGGATGAGCACTGAAGCTCAAAGATGCAGATATGGAGCAATGTAAAAATGGAAGGACTATTCAAATAAATAGCTGTACATAAGGTTCCATCAGAGCTCTGAAAACTGAATTATTCAATGCTAAAATGAGCCATCTGAAAACCCAAGGGAGAGTAGTACCTGAAGAAGTATGAGATGATATGACTAAACATGAAGATGACAACAACCTGAAGGTCACTCAGAAGTATCTAAAGCTAACCCAACATATTATTTCTCAACTTCAAAGTCCTAATCACTGCCAATGGCAGAATTAACACCCTGAGATGCACATGTCACATGTGATCTCTTAGCTCAGGATAAAGCTCCTAGCACCGCTCAGCAGGATAACCCGGTCTCTTGCACTGAGAGCGACAGTTTGTGTATGAGCAGCAGACAGAAACATCTTTGATAATCAGCACAGTAAGAACCCCATTCATGGGTGGGAAGCATGGGACGTGCAACAAGCTCAACCACAGTAGGATCAACCTCTGGGCGAAGACGCGCAAGGAAGTTAATCAGGTCTTCTGATTAAATTTCTCCTTGGCTGTGGAACAGTCACATCCAGGACAGGGCTTTGGCATCATGGAGTCCAACTGCCATGTGATATGCGTGAATGCATTATAAAACCCCTGGATGGACATGTCATGCTGCCACAGATTAAGAAGCCTCTCCAGAAGACGTGAAGTGCTCAATTATGCTCATAACACCTGAAGATACTCCCACATCTCCTGAGCTGATGAGAGACCAAAGATTGTAGCTTGATCAGTTCCTCTGCACTCATGCACATGATCCTCACTGATCCTCCAGGCGTGCAGCAGTCTCTCATCAACCTCCTCCTCAACAGGAGCCTTGTGAGTAGCACACAACTGTAGATGCCATAGGTGATGATTCTGGTCATTCAGGTTGCTAATAATACCAGCATAACATCATCCGATGCCATAGGCTAGGACAGCAGTGTGAATTGTGAGAAACAGGTGCAGCAGTCAGTCATAAGTCACAATGCACGAACAAGTTCGTAAAGCAGACAAGGCAGAGGCACCAAGCACTTTTGACTCTTTGACCTAAGGCCAAAAGAAAGTAGAAGAATCCACTGAAACATTCCTTGCTAGAAGCTGTTATAATCAGTAGCCGCATGACATGACACAAGTTTGCAGATGGCTTCAGGCAGTGGAAGGGCTGCAGACGACTCCAGTGGTGGTAACCGCAGCAGGAAGGCCCTGGGCAGCGGCACTTCACTGAGCGGGAGTAGTGGCATGCGCCTAGAGCACCGCCGGAGTCTGCGGTGGAAAGAGGACTGATATTCAAATCAGACAACCAGGACACCAGGACCAGGTCCCTGCCGGCAGCAAGCCAGTCTTCTGTCAGATTGCACTGCTAGCGCCTAGCAGCTGCTGAAGGCGACTCCAGTGCAGATACTGAGATAACAGCAGCAACTGGCTTTGGAGGGCGGCAGCCAGGAGGGCTGAGGATCAACTCATTACAATCAGATCAACGACAAAGGACAGTTTCGGCCTAGAACCTTACGTATATCAAGTCATTCTCTTTTTTTCTAGCCACATGGAAGTAATTAATCATACTTTTGTTCCTCTCATCTCTCAATATATAAAGTAAATCAAACTTTGTCTATTTTAAAAATCCCTTAATTTGTTGAACTGAAAACTTATGCCAATCTTTAGCTATATTACCTTAGCCAATTGCATTTTCTTCCTGATTCTTCAATTTTCTTGAATTTTGTGTTGTCATGTGGTGACAGACGTACATTGCCGGCGCTACTGCTCCAGAGATGAAATGGGGTGACGACGGCGTGAAGTTGCGTTCGGCTGCTGTATCTCTATCCGTTTCATGATTGATTGTGCAAAAGATGACTTACAAAAAGGATTGTGATACAATTCTCGGATTCAGCACTATGCATAGAGGGATCGATTACTATCGTAGTCATGGAAAGAAAGTAAATAGTTCTATTAGTCGGCAAAAGCAACAAAAGCACCGGATGAGACTGCACAAGGTTTCAGTCAAGTCGGTAAACAATTTTGAAAGTGGATATATATTGTTAAGAAGACTGGCATCATAATTGAAATTTGATTATTGAAATCTTATTTACCTAAAACTGACATGCTCATTCTAAATTGTAAGTTGTTTTAATTTTTGTTTTAAGTCAAACTTATCTAGTTTTGGCTAAGTACACATGCATCCATAGTATCAAATAGGGAAATTTTGCCGTGGGACACTGAAGAAACGTCTAATATGTTGTTGGACACCGCCAACTATGAAATATGCTGAGTACCATTATGAAATCGTGATTCTTTTCCGCTGGACACCGCGCTGATTATTTTATTCATTTGTTAGTTTTGGGGAGAGATGGCTGGGAAAATATCTAAACTGCCCGGGTCTTCATCCTATAGTGATGAGGTTCTTGGTCCTGATCTTCACGACGTAGGATCACACCCTTGATAACTAGGTGTAGAACAGTCGGATAACTTGCTGCAAGCAGCGAGGATAACTAGTGCAACATGACGACACGCACAAGGAGCCAACCACTGTCTCTATACGGCAGTCTGAACCAAGGATTCGCCCAATCACACTCTCAAAGAAACCAACCTACGCAACCTGGAATCAATGGACCAGGAGCACGGATTGGGTGCCAATGACGCGGCCGCTGTTGACACTTCTTAGCGCAACCACCAGAGACAGGGTGTTAGGCTATCTCTGATAATGGCGCCAGAAGTGCCTTGATGGTATTTCTTATGACTATTGGATAATTCCGCAAGCGCACAGAATATACCGTTGTAGCATTTCACCCGGGAGTATTTCAAGGTATCGTTATTTATTTTATCCCAAGGAAAAGCGATTGCTAGAAATGTTAATAGAAAGAGATCTTTAAATCTATCTCAACCTAGCACAACTAGTGTAGAGGGGGGTAATCGAAGTATAATAGGAAGGTGATGATTCAAAGATAACAAATAAAATGATAAAAGATAACTAGTGTAGTATAGTTAGGTGGGAGGACAATGAGTGAGAAAGGTTCCTGTGATTCTTACTTTACTTCTATGAACTATCCTATCAAATGGATGAAATACACTAAGATTGCTACCTCACTACCGGCGTGCAGGGGGTAGTGCGAGACAATAGAGGACAAAACCTCTACCCGAAGCGCCTACACTCTTATGGGAGCCTACCTTTTAAGAACTTGCCTAAAACACGTGGAGGGATACTAAGACTAGACAGGGCTGTCACCATCTGCTAGCACCCACTAACAATCCGTGCGACAAGCGGCAATCAAAGGCAAAATCTAGTCTAAGCACCATGCTTACACTAATTCTCACTACTCTAGCTGTGGCCAAGGCAACTAGAGCACCCTCTGACAGGCGATGAACTAACACACGTTGAGTGGTTACAGGATCACAATCTAATGCAAGACGACCAAGTAATATGATAACTCACAACAATACTATTGCAAGAATAGTAATGCACTAAGTAAAGACTCAGTAAAGTAAAGCAGCAATATTATATTAATAAAGGAAAGTCTTACAGGAAGAGAAAGATACAAGAGCTATACCAGACTCTCCAGCAGACGACTCCGGAGACCCCGAGTGCAGCTCGACTCAACTCTAACTCTCATACTAGACTACAACTACTACTAGAGTGGAACTACATTGTTTCTCACTTGTATCTTGAATGAATCATATCTTGAGATGGTGGAGGCAGCCTCTATTTATAGTGGAGAGTGGAGGGTTGCCACGTCAGCGATCGTGTGCTCCCCAACTCTTCACCCTTGGATAAACCGCCTCAATACCGCCTTGAAATGGACGGCATCGGTGATTCCATCACGTGGGAGTCATGCAGGAAGGCGGTGGAGGAAGTCGGTGGCCGGGGCCCACACAAGGTGGTTCGGCCGACCCCCTTTATGGCAGGTGGGCCCAGCCAGGAGCTTCTAGAAGGTGTCCCCACATGTCCTGGAGTGTGGTGGTGGCTTGGGCCCACCATGGGTGGTTCGGCCGAACCACCTATGGCAGGGTGGGCCTACCACTACGGTCCCCATCTGTCATAGACTATAGCTCTGTACTTAGTTTGTCTTGATCTGATCGTTTCACGCCTTGATCCATGTGCTTTGTTTCTCCACCGTTGAATGGAAACACATGATGATCTGATGGTTGGGATGAGCTGGGTAGAGTGTCACGAGGATTGTGCCATGTCACCAAAGCTAGGTGGGCCCCATGAGTGGTTCGGGCGACCCCACCATGGGCCCCACCCTTGGCTCTCCTCTCTTCCATTTGATGTTGTATGCAAGGTGATGAAATGTGGTGGCCTGAGGCAACCAGACATGGTTCGGCCAAACCACATAGGTGACCCCAAGCTGCTCACTTTTGCACTGTTTTGGTCTTCCCTGCATTCACAAGCTTAAGAGTACAAGTGGAACTAGTTATTGATAAAATATATTCATGTTATGTTTATTCTCCCTTGAATCCGAGGCCTGTTGATGATGTTTGAATGTGGAATATTATGGTATATTCACCGTCAACAGCTGCTTCTGTAATCTCCGCGAAGGAAAACACAAGAGCAAAGGGGTAGAGATCACTCTCAATATTTGTTAGCACTCGGCTGAACAAAGGGGTCTGTATTCATATTATCAAAAGTCCCCTAATGCTTAAGAGTAGATGGATATTTATACTAGGAACAATCCTACTGTGTAGGTGTGAAAATAAGATGGAAATGAAAAGACTAAGAATATGAAAAGGCTTCCACGAAATGGTTTCCAGGAGTCTTCTCGCGGCTGGCAGTTTCTGGAGCAGTCTCCACTAAACTTGCAGTAACTCTTTATTGGTAAGTCCAAATGACGAACGGTTTATTGGGTTTGAAAGTAGACTTGACGTGCTTTCCAACCATGTATGCCATGCACTATGGAATATTGTAGATTGGTACAGTTTTGTACGTCAACTTGAGCATCATGCTGACTGTTGAACTTCTGAGCAGTCTTGACTAATCTGAGCATAATTGCTGATTGCTACGTCCAAATGAGGTGGGGCCAGTTGCATTGGAAAGTAGACTTTAGCGGTTTTCGAACAATTCCTCATGGACCTCTAAATCTTCATGGAATCAAGAATTATAGCTGTTTCTTTAACTAGTTCAAACTGGTCCAAGTTTCTCACTGCAGTGCTTCGATCTTCATGGTCCGAGTCGGCCTCCTCTTTGTGTATATACCTAAGTAGAATCAAAATAGAACAGTTAGGTAGTATAACATTCTTAGAAGTGTTGAATTAAAATCAGTGAGGAACGAATTCACCTGCTCTTGTAGTTTCTTGGCACGGCTTCTTGTCATTTGACCATGATTTGTGTGTTTCTTGTTGGATGGTGAGCTGTTGATACTTGAGCTACCATGTACCATTGAGATGTCCTCATCATTCGCCTCCTCTTGAAAAGGAGTCATCCTCGACTCTTATTCATCTAACCCAAGGAATGGTGTCAAGTCAGCAACATTGAACGAGTTGCTAACACCATAATCTTCAGGGAGATCAATCTTGTAGGCATTATCATTGATCTTGGATAGCACTCTGAATGGACCATCTCCTCGTGGCATCAACTTGGATTTACGCTTCTTTGGAAAGCGGTCTTTGCGAAGATGTACCCAAACCAAATCTCCAGGTTCAAATGTCACCTTCTTGCGATGCTTGTTTGCCCATTCAGCATAATACTTTGATCTTTTCTCAATTGCTTCTTTGGTCTTCTCATGAATCTTCTTGACATAGGACGCGCGCTTGGTGGCTTCCATGTTACTCTGTTCCTGCAATGGTAAAGGCAACAAATCGATCGGAGCAAGTGGTTTGAAACCATATACAACTTCAAATGGACACATATTTGTTGTAGAGTGTACTGTCCTATTATAGGTGAATTCCACGTGTGGCAGGTACTCTTCCCATTCCTTCAAGTTCTTCTTTATCAAGGCTCGCAGCAGCATAGAGAGTGTTCTATTCACAACTTCAGTTTGCCCATCCGTTTGATGGTGGCAAGTGGTGGAAAACAGCAGCCTTGTACCGAGTTTTGCCCACAACGTCTTCCAAAAATAGCTCAGAAACTTGGTGTCACGGTCTGAAACAATCGTCTTGGGCATGCCATGTAATCTCATAATTTTCCTAAAAAATAAAGAGGCTATGTGGGAAGCATCATCGCTTTTATGACATGATATAAAATATGCCATTTTAGAGAATCGATCAACAACAACAAAAATTGAATCCATCCCCCTCTTTGTCTTTGGTAAACCCAAAACAAAATCCATACTAATATCTTCCCAAGGAGCACTAGGAATAGGTAAGGGAGTATATAATCCATGGGATTTCGGTTTTGACTTAGCTTTGTGATAGATGATGCATATTTGAACAAATCTTTCAACGTCTCTTCTCATCTTTGGCCAATGGAAATGGTCAGCCAACATTTCATATGTCTTTTTCCAACCAAAGTGAGCCATCAATCCACCTGCATGTGTTTCCTGCAACAACAAGAGTCTAACAGAGCAATTTGGAATGCACAATTTGTTAGTTCTAAACAAAAAATCCATCATGTATATGATATTTTTCCCAGCCTTTTCCAGTGGTACATTTTCCATAAGGTTCTGAAAAATGAGGATCAGTAGAGTATAATTCTTTTATGTGTTCAAGTCCTGAAACCTATACATCAAGTTGATTTAACAAAACACTTTTACGAGATAAGGCATCGGCAACAATGTTTTCCTTACCTTTCTTGTATTTCACAACATATGAAAAAGTTTCAATGAATTCAACCCATTTAGCATGTCTACGGTTCAGTTTTGATTGGCCCTTTAAATACTTCAAAGCCTCATGGTCTGAATGAATAACAAATTCTTTTGGCCATAAGTAATGTTGCCAAGTTTCAAGTGTTCTTACCAAGGCATACAACTCTTTGTCATACACTGAATAATTCAGTTGTGCTCCTCCCAACTGAAAGTCCCTAGTTTGGTTTTGGTAATTGATGAAACGTAGCTACTAACCTAAGTCCTAAGTGTGTGTAGCAAGAGAGGTTAGTGGAATATGACATGGTGCTCAAGTGGAGATCAAGAGAAGAAAAAGGGAAAAAGTAAAGGATCAAAGAGCTAGAGGCAAAGGTATAAGTTAGGGCTCTTTGGTTTGGTGATCAAGGCACTTAGTGAGTGCGATCACATTTAGGATAGTTGGCCGGACTATTAAGAGGAGAATTATTTCGTGAACCCGGTCGGCAAGTGCTCTAGTTGCATATTAGTTGCATACACTTGATCTAACCTAGAGTGACTAACTCCACCTTGCAAATGCGCTTAAAATCTGTTAACGTACGTGTCTAAAAGTGTGAAACACTTAGTTGTTAGCATCTAGAAGTAAGGTAGTTGGAGAGAGAGTGAAAACAGCTCTTAGAAGAGCACCGGACGCTGGCTGCATCTGGTGGGTGCTCACCGGACGCGTCCGGTGTGCATTTGACCTCTCTGGAACCTCTCTGTGTAAGCACCGGACGCGGGAACAGTAACTCCAGCGCGTCCGATGACTTGTGTCGTGCGTCCGGTGATGGAGTTCAGAAACTGACTTGGTGAGTGCACCGGACGCTGGGAGCGTCCGGTGACTTAACAGCGGACGCGTCCAGTGCCAATTTATGCTCTCTGGATGCTCTCTGTTGGTGCACCGGACACGGGCGTCGGAGCGTCAGGTGTGACTGCTCCGCGTCCGGTGCGAGCGCGCGCAGTAAAGAAATTCAAACGGCTAATACACGTGTCAGCAGGCGATACACCGGACAACTACCGGACGCGTCCGGTGTGAACTTAAGTGTTGGTGTTTCTTAGCGTCATTACTAAAGATAGATTAAAAGCCCATCCCTAGCAACGATACTAGAAACGTGTGTTGACATCCCTAACCACCATTACTTCAGAAAGGTAACTCTCGGCCCTTAACGGCACCGGCCAAGATATTGCAGTCTGGTAATAACAGTTAGAACTGCCTGATTGGCCTTCCCAACCATCATTACTTACGATATGCAAAACTGAAGCAAGACGCCTTGGGGTGCAACAAGAATTATAGTCCTTAGGTAATGGTACTTAGATATGCCAATCATGATAGCTCAGTATAGATAAATCCGCAAGCGCACGAAACTATCATTGTAGCATTTCAACCCGTGAGTATTCAGGGGTGTCGTATTTATAATTTCCCGTAGGAGGGCAGGACGAATGCATCTAGCTTTGGCATAAACATGATTGCTTATTGAATGCATAGGTAGACATAGCATAGGCAGGGGTAAATCATAGTTCAAAGATGGTGGACACACATCTGAGCCGACCTCAAGGATAAAAGAGAAATAAAGAATAAAAGAATATATCTAATTGAGCAGGCATTGGTCATATATAACTATGCAAAGAACTGTTAGTAAACATCTAACTAGCATGTCTAGTATCAGGACTAGGTCTGGGATGACAGGGAGATCCCCGCAGCTGGTCTGCCAGCCGATAGATACTTTACGAACTCCTACCCAATATCCGAACGTGGGGGAGTGCTAGGAATGGACAGGGCTGTCACCACCTGCCCACCTACCCCTCTGCCCGTGGGATACCGACATATTTGCCGATCTCCGCATACCCGAGCACCATGCTCGCGTACTTGGAAACAACTCCTAACCCCCTAGGACCCCACCCCTTCGGAGTGACAGGATAGGGTAAGAGCAACCGAGAAGGCACGACGAACCGTCACCTCATCCCTAGTTCTTCCTCTATTCATACTAAGTCGATGAACGATGAAGAACAACGATGAACATATCAAGAACATAACACATAAACTATATGCTAGTTCATATATCATGATCATAACATGACCGAGACTATACTCTAGTTCATATGTATTGCTATATAAATAAGATAAGAACTTGAACTTGGAAGAGAACTGAATTGTATTCATACCGAGGTGTTCCTTCTTCTCCCAAGGATACAAACTCTCATTGCTAGCTCTTGCCTTGCTCTAATACTAAAACTAATCTAAAGAATACAAGTGAGAGGTGAGGTAAATGGCTCCAAATGATGGTGTGTGTTTAATGATGAAGGAGCACTATCTATTTATAGCTAGAGTAGGGCAGTTTGGCGTCTCTAAGTTTAGAAGGAGGTGAAACCGCCATTGGGAAACCGTCTAGAGCACCGCCTTCGAAGACTGGGCCCGGGAGGCCCCACCAGGGGGCGGCCGCACCCGGGGGCGGTCGGTCCCCTGGCTGGGCCCGCTGGCCACCGCCTTCGGGTGGTCGGTTGCTCCATGGGCCTGGACCTCTCCCGTGGTTACGGATGGATCCATTTCAATTCTTAGGTGTGCTTTCTCGTTTGGTTTGTGCCTTTTCTGAATACGCTTTTCGGTAGTGCGCTTTCTTGTGAATTTTATGTATTTCCATGTGTCAGACCTGCAAGTTACATATACAACAAAACTCATGGAAATGTTAGATAAAAGCCCTACCTATTATTTATTTTAGTGACATATTGGCGGTAAGAAATAGGCTCTAAGGACCGCCAACATTAAGCAGCGTCCGGTGTGCCCGATTTTAGAGTAAAACGGCTAGATCTTTGAGCTCGCTTATAAATAGGAGTGTGGCTGCCTTGGGGCATCTCTCTTGCGTATTTTGATCTTCCTAAGTCTCTTGTGAGCCACGCACACTCCCTCCAACTCTCTCCCTTTGATTCAACTCAAGATTTTGATTGAGAGAGTGAATCAAGTGTAGTGATCATCATTTTGCATCCTAGTGCACTTGGTGGCTTGGTGGCGGAGTAATTCTTGTTACTCTTGGTGATTGCCGTCACCTAGCCGGTTTGGAGGTGAAAAAGGTGTGGAGAAGCTTGGTGATTGTGCTTGCTCACACCGGTGGATTGTGAGGGGTTCGTGCCTACCCCGAGCGGAGAGCTCAGAGGTAACTCTTGTAGATTGCTCGTGTCATTGAGCTACTTCCTCCGTGGTAGGTCCTTGTGGCGCCTTGTGTAGGCTCGGTGTGTGATACCGATTAGCCACCGGACCACCGGTTGAAGTCGACATAACGGGGATGTAGCGTGCCGGCAAGCACGTGAACCCTGGGAAAAAATCGATTGTGTTGGCTTCTTTGGACTTCATTGTGCTCCTCACCATCGTGTGAGTGATTTGTTCACTTCTCGGTGATTGGCAAATTTGACACAAGGCAAAGGTATAACAAACAAGCCTCTCCTCTACTTTGTGCAAGTTAGCCTTTGTAGCTAGTTGCTCTTGTGTTTGTTGTCGCTTGCTTAGTGCCTAGTTAGTTGAGTGGCTTAGTAAGCATAGAAATACTAGAATTGTGTAGGTAGTTTGCCTAGGTTAGTTGTTGCATTAACTTTGCACATTTTGTCGTTTGTCATACTAACCTTGTGCTTAAGTACTTTGTAGAATTTTTATTTAGGCTATTTACCCCCCTCTAGCCATACTAGGACCTTTCACCAACTTCTCACTGAAATATGCAACGGGCTATCCATTTTGCATGAGGACACCTCCAATTCCAATCCCACTTGCATCACATTCAACCTCAAAGGTTTTAGTGAAATCCGGCAACCCAAGCAAGGGGGCTTCAGATAACCGTCTCTTTAATTCTTCAAAAGCTTTTTCTTGTTGCTCACCCCATTGGAAGGAAACACATTTTTTTGTTAACTCGTTCAATGGAGCAGCTATGGTGCTGAAATCTCTCACAAATCTCCTGTAAAAACCAGCAAGTCCATGAAAACTTCTCACTTGGCTTACATTTGTAGGAGTTGGCCAATCCTTAATTGCTTCCACTTTTGATTCATCAACCTGAATTCCTGAACCTGAAACAACAAAACCAAGAAACACAACTTGTTCTGTACAAAATGTGCACTTCTCTAGATTAGCAAATAATTTTTCTTTTCGGAGCACATCTAACACTTGCTGAATATGATCCACATGTTCCTCCAATGTCTTGCTGTAAATATCGAAGTAAACAACTACAAATTTTCCAATGAATGCTCACAAGACATGATTCATCAATCTCATGAATGTACTAGGTGCATTAGTCAAACCAAAAGGCATAACTAACCATTCATACAGCCCAAACTTTGTTTTAAAAGCATTTTTCCATTCATCTCCAATTTTTATTCTAATTTGATGGTAACCATTTTTCAAATCAATTTTAGAAAATATCATAGATCCACTTAATTCATCAAGCATATCATCTAGCCTAAAAATAGGATGACGATAGCGAATAGTGATGTTATTTATGGCTCTACAATCTACACACGTCCTCCATGAACCATCTTTTTTTGGCACCAAAATTACAGGAACAGCATAAGGACTTAAACTTTTACGCACATAACCTTTATCTAAAAGTGCTTGTACTTGCCTTTGAATTTCCTTGGTTTCCTCGGGGTTGGTGCGGTATGCTGGACGGTTTGGAAGTGCAGTTCTAGGGATGAAATCAATTTGATGTTCAATGTCATGCAAGGGAGGAAGTCCAGCAGGTGTTTCCTTTGGAAATACATCTTCATATTCTTGTAGAACACGTGCAACAACACTAGGTACAGAGGTTAAGTCGTTAGCTGAAAGCAAAGTGTCCTTGCACATAAGTATGATGAGTACTTGGTCTGGGTTTTTCCTCACATCTCTCATTTCAGATTTGGTGGCTATCATCACTAAGTTCTCTCCCTCTCTTTTTTTATTATCTCTCATGTTTGGCTTGTGGCTCTCACTCCCTGATTTGTGGATGGCACTCCAATTCTTTCTCTCTCCTTTTTCACTCTCATTCCTCACACTAGAGCTCTTTTGCAAGTGCTCAGTTAGGATTTGTTGTGGTGTCATGGGTATAAAAATCAACTCCTTGCCCTTCCACTTGATGATGTATTGATTTGTTCTTCCACAATGAAGAAACGACCGATCATATTGCCATGGTCTTCCCAACAGCATATGGCACACTGTCATGGGTACAACATCACACTCCACGGTGTCAACATATTCACCAATCTTGAAAGGAATTTTCACTCTTTGTGCAATCTTGATGGAACTTGAATTATTCAACCATTGCACATGATAGGGATGAGGATGTTTCAGCAGCTTCAAACCAAGCTTTTCAACCATTTCTTTGCTAGCAAGATTGTGGCAACTTCCACCATCAATGATTACCTTGCACACCTTGTCTTCAACCTTGGCTCTAGTTTGAAAAAGATTGTGCCGCTGTCCATTTTCAGCTTCACTCATTTGTACACTCAAAATCTGAGTTACAACAAGAGCAGCTCCAGTTTCAAATTCACAAATATCCTTATCAAGATTATCTTCATTTTCAATTTCTTCGTGTTCTTCTTCACTAGCAGATTCAAACTCTCCTTGGTCATTGACAATGATGGTTCGATTGTTTGGACACTCTCTTATAACATGACCACAGCCTCCACACTTGAAGCATTGAATTCCACTACTCTTGTTTGAAGAACCCACTGAAGTAAATGGCGAATTCACTGGTTTATTTCTCTCACTTGCAACAGCCAGCTCTTTGCAACTAGAAGCACCAAAATTGTTTGATCGCGCGCCACCACTTGAGTTGGAGATTGCACCTCGGGTTGCGCTATTTCTAGATGTGAATTTGCTACCACTTGGTGTACTTCTTGTGCTGAAAGATACTCCTCTATTTGACTTCATATCCTGCTGCAACTGGCACTCAGCTTTGCTAGCTTGATGTACCAATTCAATAAGGTTACTATACTGCTGAAACTCAATAACCCGCTGAATATCCCGGTGCAGCCCAGACATAAAACGTGCAATAGATTGCTCTTCATCTTCATACACATTGGCTCTTATCATTGCCTTCTCCATCTCTTTATAATATTCATCAACATTAAGGCTTCCTTGCTTCAAATTCTGCAGCTTATCAAATAGATCACGGCGATAATGTTTTGGGACAAACCTTGCTCTCATTTCTCTCTTCATTTCAGCCCATGAACGGACATCACCTTGTCAAACTTCCTTTCTATCATTGAGCATTTGTTCCCACCAGATTAGAGCATAACCATCAAACTCAAGAGTAGCCATGGCCATCTTCTTTTGCTCAGAATAATTGTGCAAGCGAAAAATTTTATCACCCTTCAACTCCCATGTAAGATATGCTTCAGGATCAGCCCCTCCATCAAACTTAGGCATGGTGAATTTTAGCTTGCCAAACCTTTCTTCATTAAATCGATTGCACCCATGATTACCTCGGCGTCGGCGGCCATCATGGTGTTGTTCAACCTCTTCGTCTTCATCCTCTTCCTCAGTTCCAGTTCCCTCTAGTCCATGATCGCTCTCATGATCACGACCAGCAGCTCTACTATCATTTCCACGTCTTGGAGGTGGAGGTCTTCTCGCATGTGCAGTAGCTCGCTCTCTACGTTTTCGTTGTTCTCTTGCATGTCGAGCAGCAGCTTCACCTTCAGTTTCATCACCATCTTCACCTTGGTTGCTTGCACCATCATGACGATGATTTTGCACTTGATCCACAAGTGCGCGGACAGTGTTTGTCAACTCCTCCATGCTTTGCTTCATCTCATTGAATTGTGCCATGGTGACACAATCATCAATCTCAACATTAGAGCCCATCTTCCTGTAAAGTTAGAGTGGACAAAGCAACAAATATATGTGTAATAGAAAAATATATGTGGAATCTCACAATCTCACCTCTCTTACCAATTGAAGCTCTTATGAATTCCTGCGGATTACAGAGGGCTAAAGCGAGATGGTAACAGGAAAGTGATGGTTAAGCGAATACAAGATCAGTGTTCCTATGACGGTGGGTTTTTAGTGGAGCTTGGTGGGGAATAATTAACAAGGAATGCAATCTGAATTCTAGTTGTTGTAAAGTTAAATAACAATCCAAACTAGAAGTTCCCTGTCTAGTGCTGACCACAAGATATGAATAAGATGTAAATGATCACACACACAAAGAAATTTTAGAATTGATGCAAACAAGGAATATGATTGGGATTCAAGTGTTGCGATCAGACCCAACCAAAATTTTGCACCAAACATAAATAGCAAACTGGTTGCTCAACTTGAGATGAAAACTTTCAGCAATTGTGCACATACACAAACTGATCTTTCTATTCCTCTTTCTCAACATTCTCAACTCTTTTTTTTCACTTTTCTTTCTTTTATATGACTAAACACAAAAATCAGATATAACACTTGCACAATTTTTGGTTGAAACAAGACACAACCATCGGCTATAATTTGATAGGATCAAAGTTAACGCGAAGGATGATACCGGTTTCAATTTTTTTAATAGGGATTTTCAGATATATAAAAGAGGCACAAAGGACACATAAAGGATAATGATCAGCAACTATAACAAAGATTCTAATAGATTGAAACTTAACAAAACTCACAAGAATAACAAATTGTAACAAAGTGCTGTGGCAAAAAAATATTTTTGTGGCTTTTGGTGGATAGGACCAATACAAATATATATGTAGCTAGGGATAATGAATCCTACCGTGGCAACGAAAGCTTTGATACCAGATGATGAGGTTCTTGGTCCCGATCTTCACGACGTAGGATCACACCCTTGATAACTAGCTGTAGAACAGTCGGATAACTTGCTGCAAGCAGCGAGGATAACTAGTGCAACCTGACGACACGCACAAGGTGCCAACCACCATCTCTATACGACAGTCTGAACCAAGGATTCGCCCAATCACACTCTCAAAGAAACCAACCTACGCAACCTGGAATCAATAGACCAGGAGCACGGATTGGGTGCCGATGACGCGGCCGCTTCTGTAATCTCCGCGAAGGAAAACACAAGAGCAAAGGGGTAGAGATCACTCTCAATATTTGTTAGCACTCGGCTGAGCAAAGGGGTCTGTATTCATATTATCAAAAGTCCCCTAATGCTTAAGAGTAGATGGATATTTATACTAGGAACAACCCTCCTGTGTAGGTGTGAAAATAAGATGGAAATGAAAAGACTAAGAATGTGAAAAGGCTTCTACGAAATGGTTTCCAGGAGTCTTCTCGCGGCTGGCAGTTTCTGGAGCAGTCTCCACTAAACTTGCAGTAACTCTTTATTGGGAAGTCCAAATGACAAACGGTTTATTGGTTTTGAAAGTAGAGTTGACGTGCTTTCCAACCATGTATGCCATGCACTATGGAATATTGTAGATTGGTACAGTTTTGCACATCAACTTCAGCATCATGCTGACTGTTGAACTTCTGAGC
Source organism: Eremochloa ophiuroides (assembly GCA_038502445.1). Taxonomy (NCBI): domain Eukaryota; kingdom Viridiplantae; phylum Streptophyta; class Magnoliopsida; order Poales; family Poaceae; genus Eremochloa; species Eremochloa ophiuroides. Next base: position 52,423,969 of record JAHLJS010000008.1, read on the forward strand.
AGTCTTGACTAAACTGAGCATAATTGCTGATTGCTACGTCCAAATGAGGTGGGGCTAGTTGCATTGGAAAGTAGACTTTAGCGGTTTTCCAACAAGTCCTCATGGACCTCTAAATCTTCATGGAAGCAAGAATTATATCTGTTTCTTTAACTAGTTCAAACTGGTCCGAACTGGTCCAAGTTTCTCACTGCAGTGCTTCGATCTTCATGGTCCGAGTCGGCCTCCTCTTTGTGTATATACCTAAGTAGAATCAAAATAGAACAGTTAGGTAGTATAACATTCTTAGAAGTGTTGAATTAAAATTAGTGAGGAACGAATTCACCTGCTCTTGTAGTTTCTTGGCACGGCTTCTTGTCATTTGACCATGATTTGTGTGTTTCTTGTTGGATGGTGAGATGGTGACATGCTCTACCTTCCTGGACGATGGTCACACAGCAGGGAGTGAGACAGACCTTCGGCTGCTGACCTCCTGCAACAGGGGTTAACAAACCCTGAGTACTAGGGTACTCCGCAAGACTTACCCGACTAAGAAAAAGAATGAGACTCAGGAATGCAGACTGAGAGGAGTCAAGGTAAGGCTTTAGCAAGAGTCAAAGTATTTTGTGAAAAAAGCATTACTAATCCTGCTTTCAGTATTTTACTCAATATTATTATAATCCACATCAATAATTCTCCAATCTTTCACATATATCCTTCAAATCCAATTACTTATTCAATCTCAAAAACATCATACTTCTGAACCACTTTTCAATGTAGGTGTAAGGATCAAGTCTCCATAACCGAGGAGCAACGACGATTCGAATCAATTAAGTACCCAGCTGGGGATCCCTAACCACACTGTCTATGTAGCACCTAAGCTTGCATATATCAACCCCGTCTACCACGGCTTTTCTATCCCTGAACCGGTCCTGCGCCACCCGAGAGCACAGTACTCCTCTCGTCTCCAGGCACGCCGGCCACGAGGGTACACGCTACTCTCGCCATCTCTCCACTCCCAGTGCATGGTTGTCGGTTCAAGCAATAGAGCCACCGGAGATAGGGCTTCCCAGAGTACGTGGCTAGTTGCAAAGTCTCGATCACAGCAGGCCGACAACGAACGGTCCCTAATACTTTCCGTTGGAAACCATGCCTTAGGACTCTAACCCAAATACACTGGTGACCACCCGGTTTTCACATCCCTTTTCCGCTGGCGACGATAAGTTGGGATTCTAACCCAAACATATGACCGCCACCTGGAAAACCTATCCCCTGTTGATGACAATGGACAGGCCAAGTACACTACCGATGACGAAGACAATACCATTCCCTTTTCAATGTTTCATTCTTTGCATAGCACCATAATTGAAAACAACATTTTTTTTGCAAAGCTAGTAATTAAGCATGACTAGTCATTTTTTAATACTTTAAATAATTTAGGTTCTCGGGGTATAATAAGTGGTCAAGGAAGGGTAAAGCATCAATAGGTTATCAATCAACTCCTATTAACCTAATGCAATAGATTAACTCAAGTGATAAAACATTTATAAATAACAATGAGGGGCTAATGCACCGGGGTTGCCTTGGATTACGTAAAGAGTAGGGTCCGGGTCGGTACCACAGATGTCAAAGCCTTGCACAATCTCAGGAGCACTCTCCTCAGCTGTCACTTCAGTTTTTACCTCCTGATTCTCGGTCACTACACGCATGCAATGATAAATGCATGAATACAATGCAATAAAACAATACATGAAATAATGAATAGAACAACCTTCAAACCCTACTGCCATCCACAACCTATTCAAAGTAATTGTTTCTAAAAATTTGCCCTAGGTCATAAGGGTGTTTGACCTAAGACCACAATCAATCCAAAATTCACACCAACCCTAAGTGATTAAGGTTTTCTATTTATTTTATTAAACAATTAATCAAACATTTAATTAATAAATAACTAAACTACTTCCAATTGAGGCCAAACTTCACCAGCAGATAGATCTTGAGTTCAAATAGTACCAAAATAATTTTCATGATTTTTGGAGTTACAAAGAATTAATTAAAATTGCTCAAAGTTGCATTTATTATTTAATCTACTGATTTTTAGATTCCACAGAAAGTGTCCAAAATATTTATTTTATATTTTTTCTGTATACTAAACATTTCAGAGAGCATCCACAAAATTTTTCAAGATTTCTAGCACAATAAAAATATTCCTACCAAAAATATCAAAGACTAGCACTATTCCTTTGAAATATAAATGGAAAAGCCTATTCAAATTCATCTGAAAAATGAAAACAGAAAGCAGGCCGGGGCAGCCCAGTTAGCCAGGCACCGGCCCAGCGCAGCCCGCGCGCTCTCTCTCTCACTCAGGGACACTGACAGCCCGGACCCCCACTGTCAGCTCCCTCTCCCTCCTCTCGACGCGCCTCCCGCGTGCAACCGACGCGGCGGCTCGCCGCGGATCTCACCGCCGGCGAGTCGGTTGGCCCAACCGAGAGCACCAAAGTGATTGGGACACTCCTGCGAACCCAACAGCTAGATGGCGACTTGCTTTAGGGTTTGGGGTATACCCAGCGGTGGTCGCGGCGGCACGGCGGCGGCGACTCGCCGTACTCCGGCGAACACAGAGCAGTAGTATTTAACATAAGACGCGCAATCGGTGTAGAAGCTCACCGAGACTCTGATTAGCACGCTAGTCGGGCCCAAGGTGCCGCAAAGGATCGAACTTGATGACGACGGCGGTTGCCGCGGTAGTCACCGACGACGAGCTCCACGTTCCGACAATCCTAGGGGACCAAACAGCAAATAGTCGCGCGCATGAGCAATAATAGGGCACGCAAAGACCGAAACACACTGAACACATGGTCCAGAGCTCACCCTGAGCAGTCTAGTGACTACGACTATCCTCGCGGCGGCGCTCCGGCCACCCGCGAAGACGGCGAAACCCGTTCTGCCTCACTCAGGGGACTATGGTTAACACCAAAGGCACCAAACGACGCGCAAGGAAGCTGCTGGTTGGCTGTGAGGTGGAGGGTGTGGAGGTGGTCGAAGCACGATGAATTTGGCCAGAGACCGGAGTGATCTCGTCGGCGGCCGAACGGAGAAGAAAAGTTGTAGGGGGGTTCTCGCCGCCTTTAAAGGCAGGGAGGGGGAGCGGATAAGGGCGAGCGCGACCCGGGACCCCCGAGCGACGCAAACGTGGCGGCGACAACGCACTGCCCCTGCCGGACGACGGCAGCGCGCGCCGCGCTCACGCGCACACGGGCGACGGGCAACTAGTAGGGGCTCGGTACTGTAGCTTGAGGGCTATGGTCAATTCCTATTCAAACCAATTATGGCCTATACATTTTGAATCTGCAGATGCTCCAAAAATAAAAGTTGTAGCAAATTTGGTGTAGATCAGTTTTGCTTTTTGGACCAATATCAAATTCGGTTTGGATTTGAAAATATTCAAAAGGGGGCAAATGTCAAGTTTGAATTTAATTTGCAATTCGATGAAATTCTCCAAATTTATCTCAACAACTTGAATTTCTGTAAAAATAAAAGTTATCCTATTTGCTGAGATCTACAACTCTTAATAAGGAAGTTTAGTTAGATTCCTTGTAGTTTTTAAAATGATATTTCAAATTCAAATTTCAAACTAGTAATTAGGGTTTAATTCAAATTTTTATTTAATAACTTCAAAATCACCCAAAATAAAAGTTGTCCCATTTTAAAAGATCTACAACCTTTATTAAGGCTCTTTCATCAGATTCTTTATAATTTTTGAATTAGTTTTTAGGCCTATTTAGGACTTAATTTGAATTTCCCTATCGAATTTATTTTTGATTCTAAATTATCAGTTTAATTGCATAATCATTCTCAATCACAAACTAACCACTCTAGAGGCCCTAAGCACAATTAAATGCAGGAAATTAAATTAAATGTTATGACATGGCATTTTAATTAACCGTAATACTGGAGATATTACATTCACGCACGCGAGTGGCTCATCCACTCCCTGACTCGTCGATGCCAGGCGAACACGATAGGAGCGGCAGCACGCGCATGGCCAGGTTTGGGGTCGGGTGCGGCCTCGCTAGCGGTGCAGCCATGGCGGACGGCGGCTACAGTTAGGGACGGGCGCGGCCTTGCTAGGCAGTGTGTAGCCATAGGGGAGTGCGCCAGCGCGCATGGCCTGAGTCGACCTCCCACACTGGCGCGTGCCAAGCAAAGGGAGTGGCTGCACTGGTGGCTGGTAGCTGCAGCTCCACAAGCCAGCGAGTGCCCGACTCAGCCGCCCTCCACCCCCACCACCCATACGGACGCACAGCCCTCAGCCATGGCTGATGGACGGAGGTGGAAGAAGACTCACAGGGGGCATTTTGGTCTATTCACTGTCCTTTCTCTCTCCAAAAACTAACAAATGAATAAAATAATCAGTGCGGTGTTCAGTGGCAAAGAATCGCGATTTTAGAATGGTACTCGGCATATTTCAGAGTTGGCGGTGTCCAACAGCATATTAGGCATTTTTTGAGTGTCCCATGGCAAAATTTCCCTATCAAATAAGATTTATCAGGAACACTATGGAATATAATTTGAAAGTGTATTTAATTAATATTGCGTTAGCTGTATCATAGGTCGTCCCATGCGATGTCATATACTATAGGAATATTATGATGCAAAGAAAAGGGGGATGTTCATTGTTTCACTCCATAAACTAAAATTTGGACTACAATAGCTATTGCATCATTGCATAAGTTATTGTCATGTAAATCAAAGCATTCCTTCAGTTATATACATAGATTAAGGACTTTTGAGTTACTATGAGACAATTCAAATTCAAATGACCTCTTCATAAAAAAATGATAACTATATATGTCATCTATTAACTTGTCAAGATTGCATAGTACTCTATCCATTCCAAGTTATAAGATATTTTGGTTTTTACTATATATCCGTATATGAGTTAAAATACATGAGAGGCTCTAAAGCTTATCCTAAATTATCAAGGGAGCCACTTAGGACCCCCAATATTTGAAAATGCATCGTTAGGTCTCTAAACTCATAAGTGATATACCAGAGGACCATACAAGCCACATGGACATTGCCATCGTGACATGCATAGGTGATGCAATATGCATGGAGGCCTCAGAACACGTAGGCCTCCCTTTGTCAGTGGCAGATCTAGACTTTAGTTGTGGGGAGCTTTTGCCAAATTTGCTTATAAAATTTACAACTATATATGTTAAGTGTTAATTGGTCTAAAATTAATGAGCTTCGGCCCACAGGTGTTTAACCCTGGATCCGTAACTAATCCTTGTCAAGACTGAAGCCTCATTCAACATTGAGGATTCAGGGCAAAGTGGGTCTAAAATAATAGTATCTTAAGAGAAGACATGACACACTCTAAAGATATAGCTAAGAGATTAACATCCAACAAGTGGGCAACACAAGATGCACCTTTTACCAATACATATAGGACACCAAACTCAGCATAAATGCATGCATGGCAACATCCATCAAGTTCTTCTCGGAAGGGGGAAAAAAAGGGGGGGGGGGGGGGGGGGGGGGTGGGTGGGTAGGATGAAACAAAAGAAAAACCCTGTCCTGATTCTGACTTCACCTAACCCTAGACCCATGCTCCTCTACCGCTTTCTGAACTCCGCTACTCACTCACAGTCACAAGTCACAATCCCGGCTAAATTACAGGCGGACCAAAAGCCCTCGAGAAAAACAAAAAACCACACAGGTCACCAAAATACACAGACGTCCAAACTCAACTGCCCGCGCGTTTTGACCATTTTTCTTCTTCTTCCTCTTCTTCTTCTTCTTCTTCTTCTTCTTCTTCTTCTTCTTCTTTTTTTTTTTTTTTTTTTTTTTTTTTTTTTTTTTTTTTTTTTTTCCTCGACGACGAGAGAAAAAACACTCCAAGAACCCTAGGAATTAAACGGTGGCTTATCGCATCGGGTCCTACTTGACCGTTCGGTTCGACGGCGACGTGACGTCGTCGGGCGGGTCCTCAGCCCTGCGCCTCGATGGGCGACATCATCGCCGAGAACCGGCGCTTCTGGATGCGCGGCGGAAGGTGCTTGTTGTACCGCTTCGGGCCGACCGTCCACGGCAGGAACACGCCGGTGCCGCTGCGGCCCATCCGCTTGCTGATGTTGCCGCCGCCGGTGCCCGACGAGGCCATCACCATGGGCCTCGCAGGAGCTGCGGCCACCATCATGACGGGCGCGCGCATAGCCATGCCCCAGGCCGCGGGCGCGAGCACGGCCTGCGGGGTCGGGGCATAACCGATTATGGCACCGCTGACCGGGGGCTTCTGCGTCATGCACGCGGGCGCCGCCACCTGGGAGGCCGTGGCCGGCTGCGGCTGCCAGGGCGTCATGGCCTTGGTGGGGGACGGGAGTGGGCTCAGGTCCACCACCGGCGCGGATGGCCTCACCCTTGCGAACGTGATGCTCACGCGCCGGTTGGACGACGGGCACACCACATGGCGTGCCATGTCGGCACTGTTCCCACGCATCACTAATAGGGACCTGCACGTTTTTTGGAGCGCAATTCCATGGCCATGAGCCTTATTGTCTCATCTTAGATAGTATGATCAAATGAATAATGCGATTGTTAAGCTTACCCTTGCTTTAGTGAGAGTGTGAGAGGCCCCTTGTAGTTGCCGTTGCTGTCAGTGACAAGTGACCTGCCAAATGCCATCGTAGTTTCAGAAAGCAGAAGGGTGCAAATGGGGTTGTCCAGATGGGGAGGCTTGAAGTAGGGCTGCGAATGTTCATCCTGCGAAACAGATTAACCGACTTGTGAGAGCCTAAAAATGACACTTCCCCAAGGAAGGGATATTTGCTGTTTCTAAAACTGAGCTATCTATCCATGCCCTGTAAAGAACACAGATGTCCAGGTAACAATTTCTTAGTGTTAATAACAATTTGAACATCAATTCCATTTTCCGGTCCCACAATTGGCCAATTGTAGGTTCACTAGAGGATAGTTAACAGGGTGTTTAAAGAGATACATAAAATAAATTTAAATTTAATATTCTAAAATACTTTATTTTTTCGAAACAGAGGGTGAATGACTGTAGTTCTGAAAGAGGCCCAAATTTATTCAACTCGGGTGAAAGGTACAAGATTTGCACAGATATTATGACTAATAGAAGCCAAAGAGCATTTGATTTCATCGAGTGTGCTGTCATGTTTATTTATATAGTAAGTAAACATCGACATCTACCTCATCGAAGAAGTTGATGATGACACTGTTTGGTTTCCTGCTTTCTGGTATTAAACGCCAAAGAACAAGGTGGTCAATGACAGCCTGCAGGACAAGGGGGATTGGTTCTGTGTGACCTGTGGACAAGGAGAAAAAGAGGACATTTGTGACATCATTCACAAGGCATTTCAATGTCTTTAGATGCCATAGTCATACAAATATATGCTATGCACAGAAAGCATATTCTTGCCAGTGTAAGCAAGTTGAAGAAAACGAGGTACTGAGTCTTCAGAACATACAATTAGCTTCCTCTGTGGTAGGTTGAAATAACGGTACACCGAGCTGTATGATCTCCCTCTTGTTTCCTTTGATCTGCTTGTTGAAGAATATGAAAGTCTCACCTAAATTTAAAAAGAAAAAGATATACAATAAGCACCTGACTGGAAAAGGAAATTGCACCAAGGCAATATTGCAAGATACTCATTTCATTGAATGCGTAAACATACAGGTACATTTCAAGAGATAAAATAGATGAGCACACTGACCAGAGGTAAGAAAAAAATTAGTGGTTTCCAAGTTCAGGTTGCTTACTTGGATGTGATGATTTCAGCCAAAACCCAATGGAAGAGTACCCAGTTTGTGGGTTCTATGCCAATTCTTAAGGAGGGGTCAACATAGTGAGGAACTTAAGAGGTCATTTGAGGTCTTACTTGGATCAACATTTTGTTGTGCGCGACTTTGGACGGACGTTACCATGGCTTGGCACGACCTATTCCAATAAGAAAGAAGCGATCTAATACGTTACTAGTATTAAATTATAGAGTTATTTAGTTCAAAGGTGTTTCTTTTCATTAAGAGAGGTAAACTTCAAGTTAGCTGAAGATAAGGAAAGGCATGTCAAATCGGTCAGCGTGTTAGTCACTAGATTGATAGCTTTACTTTTTATTGTTAGATTCGTGTTCTACTGTACCTAGGAAGATAGACCAGTACTAGTAATCTAGTTATAAATTTCAACATCTTATATTTTTCTGTTTCTATAATATGGGGCGACAATTGCTAGGACCTAGGACCCTAGATCTATGAGCCAGTTAGAACATAATTATATATGACAAAAAAAATCAGCAATGATAAAAAAGGTAATAAGTGGTAGCCTGAACTAGGATCACAGTTAGATGCTATGCACAAAGCATTTTGGTACCTTTAAGCATCAATTGATGATACCACAGATTTTTTTTTTCTTTTGGAGAAATAACCACATGTTAGCTATGGAAACTAATAGAAGTAAGCAAACACAATGAAAAAAATAATACTAAAATTTTTAGACGTATAGGTAAACTTCATGAACAAGAACTTCTGAAGCAATCTGAACACAACTTACCTGAAAGTTCTCCATTTCTGCCAGCCTGACGAATTTCATTGATGAAATCTGCAACTTTCATGATCTCCGATGTTGTAAACACATCTTCATATATCTTCAAGCCTTTCACGACATTAACCTGGTTGTAGCAAAAGGTCATGAACATCAGTAAAAAAAGAGTGGTTTCAGAAGAAATGAATTTTAAGATGAATAGAAGTGCTACTACTTCCTACAGCATCTCCTAGTCCTTCTGTACAGAAAGATTGCCGAGTGGTGTAAAGTTGGAACTCGCCATGTGCCCCTTCACGGATTCCTTGGCCACGAAACCTTTCTGGATCTTGATCCTCTCAGGACGGGCAATGCATTCCTCGTGGTCAGAGCAGATGGGATAGCTCTCTGGTAGGCTGTGTTCCCCTTGAGATCCTTGATCAGTATGATCTGCTAAGTAATATATATCTCAGAGGCTACCCAACCATTGTTTGATATATATATACACACACACACACACACACAACGGCTTGCAACAATAAAAAAAGAAAAAGAAAAGAAAAGAGACACCTAAGTTCTTCAACGAAGCTATCTCATTTAGGACATAACATCCTTATTGCTGGGTATCAAAACTTTTAAACTTTGGAGAAAAACAGGAAGAATAAATTAAAAAGCCTACAGATACAAGTGTTCGAGGGAGACAAAAACAGATTGATTCAAGAGAACACAAACATTTCAGTAAAATAAAATACAGACTGTACTTAACCCTACTTAATCCTCACTTTCACGCATGGCATGATTAATTATTCACTTGGGAGTTTGTTATGGGGCAAGGTCTGTCGATCAGTAACAACGGGTCCAGTCTATCACCCGTTCAAACTCTCACATATCGTTCTGTCACATATGCTGCTTTTATCACCCGTTGGATCTTCAAAATCTTCATCATAACCCAGGAAGAAATGATTTCGTTTTTGGCTGAATCTCAAGCTGCTGCACCCTTTTGGTGTCACTTTCTACGGACTACAGCATGAATGCTGAGAAAAAAGGTGTCTTCCGTGATATCTAAATATAAGAGGAGAGCACGTACTAGACAAGAGATTCGCCAAAGTTGAAAGAAGTGAACACGGGCTTGTATATAGTATGTAGGTGCACGCACCGAATGAAAGCAGGGACCAGCAGCAGTATACATGTTCAATTATTGGGCAAGAACAGGTATAAAAAATGATATTCCAGAAACCCGCTTCCTTTTCTTTCTAGCTTTCGCAATGGTCCATCGCACGCACAAGGTACCTTCTTTCTTTAATAAAAAAAAATAAAATCATAGTCCATCGGTTGTGAATTTTGGGAGAGATCGATTGAAATCTTCTAAAAATCGAGACCGGTTGCAAAAAGACAAGCTGACTAACAACAGCAGCATCTGGACAAAGCTTGGAACATGATGGCATCATCAATGGACAGCGCATACACCAGCGACTGTTCACTGTTGTAACCCAATTAATCAATTCCATGGCACAGCTCAATCGTGCATGTGCAAAGAAATTCAAGAAGCTCTAAAAAAATTCTCCGGTCTCCACTCCCTACGCCACAGGCTGCACCTAACCCTGACGGCCGCGCTAGGGGCCGAAGACTCGACGGGAGCCGCCACGGTCCACCACCTGACCCACCTTCAGCCACATGGCGTACGGAGACAAGAAGTTCTTTCGCAAAACCCAGCAGACGGGACCCCTCATGACAGTAAAATCGGCTGATTGGCCAGGGTCCCACGAGACAGTGGCCCACGGGCGACCACGTGTGCGGCCCGGGCTGCCCGGCGCGGCCGATCCGATCGGCGCGGCACCAGATCCAGCCTCCTGCCACCCGGAACCCGATCTGGGGCCAGGTGTTCGGTCTCCCTTGGTGCCGGTTCATGTGGGTCCATTAACTCGACTGACTCCAGCGTCAGAGGCACGCCGTTAGGGAGCTCGAGTTCAAGGCTGGCGTCAGTGTGGCAGTCACCGCCCGCCCGCTCGCTCCATCAAGTGAGGAGTCACAACTCACAAGTTCCGTCGAGGCCAACCGTGCCAAGTCATGAGCCGATCGATCTGAGAGCGACACATAGGCAGAAGAAATATTCTACTCGTAAAGCCATGCGCAATTTGCAGACAGGGCAACAGCCAATCGCAGCAACGCCTGCACACTTGCACGAACCAGACCCAACCAGGCTGTGTGCCCAACCGCAACGATGGATTCGAGGTCGCTGTCCCCCTCGGCGCGAGACGGGTCGGGCGGAGTCGCCCGAGCGGGCGTAGCTGCACAGCACGTTTAATAAATACAATAATACTAATAAACTACTACTACTCCAACATCATTAGAGGCGATGAAGTACAGTAAGCGCATCGCGTAATTGCAAGAGGCCGCCGTACTGCCACCGGTACTTTTTCCGCGGGACCTGAAAGGGCCAAAAGGGTGGCCGAGGTGGCCGCGTGGAGGCGGAGCAAGCCCGAAAAAAGAAGTAAAAGGCCGTCGGAGTCTCAGAGGAAAAGCGGTAGGGTTTTTCGACCCTCGCAACCCCGTGATGCCCATTCACGGGTACTACTAGCTCTCCGCCGCCGCCACAGCCGACGGCCAGGATTGACCGAGAGTCCGAGAGGACGGTGACTCTGACTCACTGGACGAGAGGATGTTGACTCGTTTAGACAATGAACATGCACGAATTATTGGACCTCGGCGCTCCAAATTTCCACAAACCACAAGAAGAAATGGACCCCGTGCGCCATCTCCATTCCCATTCCCCATGAACCAAACGCTCCTGTGCAGCTTTAAGCAATAGTGCCATGATTAAGCGTAATCTGGAAGCCTGTTTAATCTCGTGAATCGGAAACATTAATAATAATAAATAAATCCCCCAAAAAACATATTATTAGTATACTAGTCCTCATCCCATTTTAGTTAGGCCCAAAAAGTAGGGGATTAGTAAGAAAAAAAACTTGCGGAGGAAGCCACAACAGGCTACCAGTAGATCCACAAATTACGAAGCGGCCCAAATTTATTTGATAATAATTTTAGAAACTTTACTCTACGCTACTAGTGCGGACGTCGAGCTGAAGGAAACGACGATGGATTCGGCAAATTCGAATGCGGAGGCCGGAACATGAACAACGGGATGCAGCAGGCAGGGATAATTAATTGACGTGAGCACGGGAGGATTCAATTTGCGGGTTGGTAGTGATTGTACTTACGTCCGTCTGCGACGGTGTCGTCTTCCGTGGAGGGGGCCTTCCGCTCCGACGAATCTCCCGAGGAATCAACCTCCGCGTCCGGCTCGTGGTACTCCACGTCCACGGCGGGGTTGACGACGGTGCCGTCAGCCTCCTCGGCCACCGGTGCCGGATCCTGTTGTATGGGCTCCTGCTCCTGCTCCTGCTCCGCCTCTTGCTCGCGCTCCTGCTCCTGCTCCGGCTCCGGTTCGGGCTCAGCCTCAGCGGGGAGGTCTTCCATGGGCTCGTGGATCACCGTGGACGCGGCCTCCTCCTCCGAGTAGCAGCAGGACCCCGCGACGGCGGCGGCGGCGGCGGCGCGGGAGTCCGCGACGCGGCGCAGCTCGGCGGTAACGTCCGCGACGGGGTAGAACTTCTGCATGTGGAGGACCGGGAACCAGTTGGCGCGGCGGCGGTGGATCGCGGCGAAGACTTGGTCGTACTCGGCCCCGCCGAACCCGCCGCCGCCGGTCTGCGCCAGGTGGGCGCACAGCGCGTCGATCATCGCGTTCGCGGCCGCGAACTCGCCGCGGAACCACCCGATCACCGCGTCCCTGGCCGCCACCTCAGGCGCCGCGGGGCCGCCAGCCGCCGCCGCCGCGGGCGAGCCCACCGGCGACCCCGGCATGCCGGCCGCCGTCGTCATCGCTCCCGCGATCGCCAGCCCACGCCTCGTCACAGCCCTTCCCCTCTCTCTCGCTCGCTCGCTCCCACTCTCTCCCTGACGAATTCCCTACGCCTCTCGTCCACCTCTGTCTTCTTCTATAATGGCGTTGGTTCAACTCTGCCCGTTGGCTGGGTTGGCCCTGGTAAAAACAGAGGAAGACGGTGTGGGGCGCTGGCTCGCCCGGGGCGCTCGTATAAATACCTCGGCGGGTGCCCGTGGCCGGGTGACGTGGCGGCGAGCCGGGGCCTGTAGCGGGCGCGGATCCGGCGTCCAGGTTGAATTGCGGTTAGTTAAGGGCCGGGTCGCTTTTATGCTACTAGTATGCCTGCGGCCAACGGTGGGGCGGACCGGTGGCGCGTGCGGGCCGCACGGGCTACCGGCGTTCGGCGCTCACGTCACCGTACGCCCGGACCCGACCTTGGGGCCCACGGCAAGGTGGGTAAAGGCCTAAGGCCATAGACGCCTTATCCGTGCGTTCGTGGGCGCGGTCCGCTGAACCACGAATGATCCTGGCCGTCCGCTTCAGAGCCCCCACGGACATGTCCGGGTCCGGCCCGGGTTATGTTCTTTTCTTTTTCGGAAAAAGGAAACGATGCTAGCGATGTGTATTGTGGACGGGGGGCTATGTTCCAAAATGGCGTGGTACGTGGAGGAAGGGCGTTGAAGAAGTGAAGACGACACGGGATGCTGTAACGCACGCAGAGACAATTCAATGGCTCTGTTCGGCTGCCCATACCAGCCAGCACCAGCCAGCTACTCAGCAGTGTTTTTCTCTCAAAATAATTAGGCAGTCAGCCGTACCGTACCAGCCAGCCGAACAGAGGAAATCTTTGGGACGTTGTTCGGCAAACCAGAGAAAAGCTATTGGAGCCACGGGCCACGACTAATCAGATGATCCTGTTGTTGTGGTTCTACAGATAGGCTGTGTTCGGTGAAGCTGAAGTGCTGTAGATAAGCGCTGAAGTGCTGTAGAAGTGCTGAAATCTTGTGAGAGAAAAATACTGCTGAAGTGCTGAAAAATAAGCGCTTATAAGCGCTTTTCACATCAACCGAACGCAGCCATAGTATGCTTTTGCGATGGTTGTGTTTTAATTTTTTTTGTGGATATAACATGAACCTAAGATTGACCATTGTTCACTTATAGTTTGGTTTTAGAGGGTCCAAGTATATGATCAAACCTTTTGGACTGATAATTAATAAGAATGCAAATTGTAGAGCAGTGTTGCATGGTCGTAACTACTTTGGGCCAAATTGTTTGAACCGCTGTTTTTGAACTTTTGTCTTAAAAGCTTGCTTTGTCAGTTTCGGCTTCTAGCTATTGACTCTTTGTTGTTGACTTTTGCAACAATTTTTTATTTGGCTTCCAGTTGTTGACTTTTGCTATTGAGTTTTCAATAAAATTTTAGCTTCTTAGATTCTCAGCACATCAAAATCTAGAAAAGTTTTTTCTTAGCGTGCTTTTAAACTTTTAGGATGCATTTGGCAGCAAGAAAAGCTTTAAATTCTCAATAAAATCACTGTAGTAGAAGCACCATGGATAGAGAACCATTTCAAGGAGAATCACTTGGAACAGATTCTCATTTTCTACTAGTCCAAAGAAACATCCAAAAGTTGGTTTCTCCTAATCTTTGTTCCTAGTTTCAAGAATCCATCGAGCTAGGCAAACGGTTCCATGAAGTAATTCTGGTTCTTCATAGAAACACTTTTGAAGGAAATTTGGATCTGAAACAAGAATTTAGAACCCTGTCATATTTCCTCAGAAGTTAGCTTTCCAGTTTTATTACTGTGTTGTTCAGCTTGTGCCTTTGGACGGAAAGAAGTTAGCAGAAAACTAAAACAAATAGCCCCTAATTCCTCCATGAGTTACAGAACCAGGAACAAGATGGACTAGATTGCTACCACCTCAACTTTTACCTTGCCAACATGTATCTCATGCACCAATAATGTAAAGCGATTTTCTTTTTCGAAAAGATGTTAGTGATGTATAGATGTCAAGAACAGACGGTTCAACGTTTTGTGGTGGTTGTTTGGCATACCAAAGAAAAACTATCGGAGTCACAACTGTATTCGATGATCTCGTAGGCGCGATTCTAGAAATATTAAGCATTGCGGTGGCTGTGCTATAATATTTATTTCAACTGTTTAATATGCACATAGATTAATATTCAATTAAGACATGATTAGAGGGTTGAATTACAGGATCTATCTAAAAGATTGATAGTAAGAATGCAAATTGTAGAATATTGTGGCTCCATCCTAACTGCTCAGTTTCCTCCAAGAGTTGAACAAAACTTCACTTCTGGAAGAAATCAGCGACAAAAGATGCTAGAATGTTTCCATAGTTCAAGTTGCCTGGTCTATATGGAACTACCTCAAAAGGCTCAAGCACCAATGGTCCATGCACCATCTTTCTAGAGGACACATCTGACAGATCATGCTGGAACATTTCAACAGCATGACTTCACCCGTCATTAATCCAACCCTCTAGATTGGCAAAGTTTTCTCCTAGTAGTCATGGCAACGACAGTACATTGAATTCACATCCTTCTCTACATACTTGAGGTGGCAGTGGCACTGCACAACACGGCAAAGATCAAATTTGTGTATATTTCCGAAAGATTAAAACAAAGGAAAGAAAAAGATCAAAGTTGTATTGTACCGCTAAACACATGCATCTTGTTTGATCTCCATGTTCATTCCCTTTCTTAATTGACTAGCGCCTTGGAACTCGCAGCTTCGCCAACACGAAAACTACTTGTGCTGTGGGACTGATGCAGGATTCAGTTAAAAAAAAGGAAACAAACAGTGATGAGTGATCTAGGATCCCTTGTTTTAGCGACTCTTTTAAGTACAGCGCTCTTGGCGGCTTGGGCAGTACTAGCAGGAGTATTTTAAGGTGGGGCAATACAATATGGAATCAAGTTTTATGTTATGATGCTGGATTGATGCGGTTGTTTATACTGGCGCTGATTTTGTTGTGTTTAATATGGTTGGGCACATCTGGTGGGTAGGTGGATGCGCTGCGCCTGTTCTGGAGTTCCCTTTTCGGAAGCTTTTGCTGGAGAGAACACAGAGCAATCCGCAACCACCAAAGTACTATGTGGCATGTGATCAACGATTTTGTACCATCTGACCTGTTTGTGACCCTACCTAGCGTGCATTGTATGGCATCCAGCCAATCATCTGGCGTGGTAATTTGGTGATGTACCTTTGGGAAGCGGCTTGGTAGGTATGAAATCAATCGGCAGGCACGGCATTGTCGTCGAGAACATAGACCATGGACCTCAAATTTTTTGCCTTTTTTATTCCTTTCAAATATGGCATGTTTGTATATTCATATTCAATCCCTTGAGCTAGTTTCAGCTTCCAGGTAACCATAGAACAGTATTTTTCTCTCACAACAAATCAGCCGTACAATTTAGCAAGCCGGAAAAACCCGTGTTTCTGTAGCAGTCCATTTGGATGGAGGCATCGTCTTTCGTAGAAAATCGTTGATCGACGGACACGCTACCTAGTTTATGATATAATTTTAGCTTGTATTTCTGTAGCATTTTTTTTAAGGGATGCAGTTTGACTTTTGTATGTACTAAGATGAAGAGAAGTTGTGACGACGTATGCTGGGTGCCGAATGAATAAGCACGGCGTACTTTATACGTGTGACAGGTTTAGATACATTTATAGTTGTGACGACGTATGGAACAGAAGTCCAGCCCGTGCTTACACCTGTTGCGGCAGCATTAGGTCATCAAGCACGGGGGTGAGGGGACACATTTTTCGTCATCCCTGATTCCCTGTGCTGGGGCCGGCGTTGACCATGCTGCATCGCTAGCTACCTCAATGGCCCTCCCCAAATGGAACGGCCAGTCCGTGTCAGCAGCAGCACGAAAATGTAATGTGCAACAACATGGCCAGTTAAAATATAATTCGGTATCTAGCAGCTCGAAACCAAGACAGGGGAACGAACCAATCTATAGTTTTCCTGTTGATCTGTGCTTCTTCTTATATAATAAAAAACAAAACACTCCTAAGAAAGATGGAGTGTGTGGTCTGTGAGACTGTGATGGACTGATGGTAACATTTGCATAATTAATCCGCCAACAATAACAGCCTGTTGCGGCCAGACAAGAACCACGTAGCGCAAATCGGCATTCCGGCTAGTTAGTTAATCTATATCTGCGTAGTATATGAATTAACAACGCGCGTTGCTTCTCTCTCAAAAAGAATAGAAAAAAAGAACGCGCGATGCGCACGAAAGAAATCTGCCGTGAAAACGCAGGCAAGACGAAGGCGCGATCAGGGGCAGCAGCCAGCAGGCACTGATTGGCCGTGGCCCTCAGCCCTGCCCTGGGATGACGCGATCCCGTCAGCGACCGCTCTGCCCGCCGGCCGCCGCCCACCTCTATTTGCTGGTTCTGTAATCTATTATATCAGCCTGTTCTTTTACTGAGAATAAACGCTGAATTTTAGCTTATGCTGATTTATTGTGAGAGAAAAATACTCATTCTGTTTGGCTGGCTGGTACGGTATGGCTGGCTGACTGGCTGTTCTGAGAGAAAAACACTCCTGAGTGGCTGGCTGGTGTTGGCTAGACCAGCCAGCCGAACAGGGTCACTGTTTTGTGGCTGAAAATAAGCGCTGATTGTCCCAAAGAACCAGAGTCGTCAACTAACGGCCGGGGCTGCATAATTATCGGTATTTTATTGGGTTTCTGTAGTATGAACAAGTCTGTCTCTACTTTCGAAATTCAACTCCTAAGCTAAGATGACAGGCAGTGGAGATATGTTAGTCTAGTAGCTAGGCCCTGACCAACCATCAATCCATAATGCTCATTAGTTTGTGGAAAACTAAGACAACTATAATGCTCGGTATCGGGCACTGCTGAGTGCTGAGGACGTTTTTTAGTGGTCCACGCGTTGAGCTGATTCTTTTTTCTTTTATTTTATTTTTTTGCCTTTTGCGGCTTGCATGACTTACATATAATACTTGATGATATATACATTTCTGTTTTTTTTTTGGCCTTTTGCGGCTTGCATGACTTACATATGTACTTGATGATATATACGTTTCTTTTCTTTTCTTTTCTTTTTTTTTTGCCTTTTGCGCCTTGCATGACTTGCATATGATGATATATGTAGCATTTTATTTTATTTTGTTTTGGAAAACGATGTGTTTTATACTTTATAAGCTTAGATCTTTTACTTTGTTTTTCATAGAAAGTGATCTTTTAATTTCTTGCGCTGCTCTCAAGTATAATCCTCTAATCCATTTACATGGATAACGCAGTTGTCAGAAGCCGGTGAGCACGGTTGACAAATGGATGGTTTTGAGGAAGAGGTAGTAAAAGCACAATCGAACTAGTGATTGTGCTCACAAGTCTCGTGCTCAGTTTCTTTTTTTTTTCTTAATTGTGACTGTGATGAGTATTATTGGCATGAGAAATTGCTAAAGTATTTAAGGAGAGAAGGATTCCCTTTAGGAGTTGACCATATTGAGTAGCTGTACAGAGAGATATACCTTCGGGCTGGCTAAAGTAACGAGAGGTCGTAGTAGATCCAGGGTCCTCATTATGGCCTATCTTTCGTGGCCTCGAAAGGCTAAACTGGCTCGCGGCCAATGATAACAACCTGGGAGTTGGGTTGTCCCTCATGAATGCACGTCGCCACGAACAATTAACACAAAACAGTCAGGAGGTGGCAGCAGTTTCATAAAATATAGTGGATCTGATCAACATTTCGAATTGGTAAAATCGTGCAGCTGGTTAAAGAAGGCAGAGACATCTCTATAAATCGAATTTCGCTTAGTTGGTTATATTTTTTTTAGTAGAATTTATCTTTTCAAATTGAAATTCTTGACTTAATTTAGATGCTTGTATTTATTTTAGCACTAACTATTTTTTTATTGATAGACGATATCTACTTTGACAACAAGATTCTTGTATAATTCTGTCAATCTCGAGATCCACTGGCTTAATTTTTCAAATATTCTCATAGAAAATAGGTGTGTACATATATCAATATATAGCCGAATGTGTGCATATATGTGAGCTTTTGTGTTTTAATAATGTGGGTTAAATAAACATTTCAAGTACACGGAGAATAAATTTTAGTCCATGAAAGCAAACACTCTAATCCGCGAGTAAAATCATGGCCAGCAATTATTTATTTTTCACGACCGCCACTTCACGCGTTTCTCTTTAAGAAGAAGAACCGAAAGAACGGTAAAGTAACCGATACAATGGATTCGCAAGTAATCCATGGGTTACCAACGAAATCCACAACACAAAAACTATCGGGTACTAAAGTTTGGGGTACCCAACTTCAACGCAAAAATGATCATTCCCAACGTGGCTCGGCCCAAGTAAGGCCAGTGGAAGCCCACGAAGGCCGCGCCCGAAGCCAGCGAAGGCCGCGCCTACGGAGGCCCACGATGTCATTGCACCAATGACAGCCAATTCTCCGATTCGCCCGAGCCTCCCTGGGAGAGCTCGGGAGAGCGGCACCCTCGGCGCCAATTCTCCGATTCGCCCGAGCCTCCCCAGAAGAGCTCGGGAGAGCGGCACCCTCGGCGCCCAAATCTCTGATTCGCCCGAGCCTCACCAGGAGAGCTCGGGAGAGCGGCACCCTCGGCGCCCAAATTTCCGATTCGCCCGAGCCTCCCCAGGAGAGCTCGGGAGAGCGGCGTCTTCGGCGCCCATTCTCCGATTCGCCCGAGCTTCCCCATCCCCCTCGAGTGCAATCTCACAAAGGCATCCAAGGCACCGGTGATGTCAGCAGAGCAATCTTGGACCACAAGAGACCTCTCTGACCACTTTACAGGCATTGTCCTGTCAGGCGAGATTCTCGACGCAACTGTGCTTCGCACGCCCCTGACGGCCATACTACCTGTCAGAATTTCCCTGGCAGCGGATTTGATAGGCTCACTACGGCCGTCCTCTCCACGGTATGGTCTACGGTGCGCCGCCCCGTTTTCCGCCGGGGTCTATCAACTCCGACTGCGACAGTCTGAGCGCCTGACGACGGGCTACGCAAGAACGGGAAAGGCGCCTACTGCACTGTCCACTTGAAAGGACGAGCACGCCTTCCATCCGGGCCCACCTAACCCTCGGGAAGTATTGTTCAAAGGCCGAAAGTATGACCATGGGGAGATATCACCTTGCTCCATCCCATCACGGCTTCAGGAGTCCCGAGCCTCGGGAGACAATGCCCCGAGACGACTCATCCTCTTGTCACATCGTGCGGAAGAACAACCGTCAGGTGTGACCCTACGGCACGCCATAATCCGACGACTGTTGCCGCCTTGGAACTCACCAAGATCGTGCGAACCACTATGGCCATACCCCGGAGACGCGGAGAAAAGACCGTAGCTGACGACATGCCGTAATCCGACGACTGTTGCTGCCTCGGAACTCACCAAGATCGTGCGAACCACTACGGCCGTACCCCGGAGACGCGGAGAAAAGACCGTAGCTGACCATAGTCAAACGAGGAACAGCAACTCCTCACTGTAACATACGTAGCATTGTAAGCGCTGCCCTTGCCTCTCCCTTGCGACTATAAAAGGGAGAGCAAATGCCAGCTTTAGACAAACCACCCCGGAAATCCTAAGTTCTCACCCACACATACACATCAACAGCAAACGACTTGCATACACTTAGACACTCACAAGAGACCTGGGAGCACTTCCCTCTCTCGCCTAGCTTGTAACCCCCTACTACAAGCACCACGGTGCAAGACAACACGACTCTCCTCTCCATTGGACGTAGGGCTTGCTTGGCCTGAACCAGTATAATCCCCGTGTTCCCCCTTGCACACCATCCGTAGCCTCAACTGCAAAACACATATTTACTAGCCGGTGTTAGCCCCGCTAAAACTAGCACCGACAGTTGGCGCGCCAGGTAGGGGCCTTTTGCGCGTTGACGTAGGTTTCGGATGGCAGCCAGCTCCACCACGCTTCCCGCTGGCGCGGTACTCCGGTTCGGGACTCTCGAGTTCGTGGCCACCGGCCAAGGGCTCGAGATGAACCTGCGCCCGATCGGGCCCCGCGTCGTTGTCGTCCCAACTCCAGCCTAGGAGGCAGCCGGAGAAGGGACCCCCGCAACGCTTCGACCTGCCTCAGAGGACGGGGAAAACGTTGCACGCCGCTCTCGGTGGATCAGGAGGAGGAGGCGCAGCAGCGCCGACCAGCCTCTCACCGCGGGAGGTGTGGCCAACCAGGCACCCCCAACGGGGGAAGCCAATACTGCACCAGCCACTGTCCCGGGATCTCCGGCACCAGCGGTCATGTATCCGCTCACTGCCCAAAGGACGGGCGAGAGCGGAAACGCGACGCCGGCCGATCTTTCTCTCCGCCCTCACCGGGGGAGGGGAACTGCGCCGTCGTCCCTCTTTGGGCTCCAGACCGCCAAGGACGCCCACGTTCGTACAGTTCATGCATTATTGCACGAGCTGTCGGACACTCCAGTCCAGCGCCTCGAGCGCCAGGACAGCCTCGTGGGAGACCACGTGGCATCCTCACCTCCATCCCCTGGGGAAAGTGCCAGGACACATGGCGGTGGGGAAACAGATACCGCCATCAACCTCACCCCTCGAGAACACTCAGAGGGGAGGGACCGTTATGGCCAGACCTCGTCGTCTCGTCGTAGCTACAACGACGATGATGACGAGTTCTGGGCAAATGTGGACTTCGCCGCCCACACCGACGACTCGGGGGAGAATGCACCGAGCGTCATCTCCAACTCGGACCAGTCCTACATCGACCCCACTCGGGAGTGCTACAACTTGATGCACCCTGATGAGGGGCGGGTGGAGGATGTCCACTCGAGGGTCAACGACGACATACCCCCTCCATCGCAACCCCAGCACGAACAAGTCACGCCCCCTCCAGTGGCCCCGCAGCCCGCACGGTCAGCTCCGCCGCTGGATCAGGGGCAGGAACCTCTCGCCCCGCACCTCAAACCCTGGAACTAGAGTAGCTCCGGGAGCTTGAGGCGCGGATGGACGAGGACCGCTTGCGCCTCACCCAGCAGCGAGCTACGCTGGAGCGCGGCGAGCGGCAGAGCGATGGAGGTGCAGCTCGACGTTGAGCCCAAGATGTCTAGGCCCGAATCGTTGCTGACGACGGGGCTGAGACACCGGGGGCCGCCCCCCGGCCAAGCCGAAAGCTCGCGGAAGCAGCGATGCTGCTCCGGAGCATACCTGAGCCCTCCACCGAGGAGGCACGACAACTCAGGAATCAGCTCAAGGACCTCTTGGAGGATGCAGCCGTCCTCCAGGCGGAAAGCTCAGCGTCGCGACACCGTGGCGCTGAAAGTCACCAGCTTGGCGGCATAGCACGCCACGAGCGCGAAGCCTCGATTTGATCCGAGGCTCCGAGGGCCCCGCCAGTCCACGAACGGCTTGGCAAGGACGTCGACGTCCGAGCCATTCTGCAAGCTCGTGGTCGGCGAAAGACTGACGGAGCCGCGCGTGGCTACAGCGTCCATCGGGATGAGCGCTACGACTCGGATGAGGATCGTGAACCCTCACCCGAGCCCTCAGGACCTCGCGTCTTTAGCGAGGCCATCCAAAGGGCCAAGTTCCCGCCCTGGTTTCGACAACCGGCCAACATAGCCAAGTACTCGGGGGAAACTAACCTCGAACTCTGGTTAGCGGACTACCGTCTTGCGTGCCAGCTTGGCGGCGCGCAGGATGACCTCATCATCATCCGCAACCTCCCCATGTTCCTCGTCGACTCTGCAAGAGCTTGGCTGGAACACCTTCCCCCGCGGATGATCTTTGACTGGAGCGATCTGGTCAAGATCTTCGTAGGGAACTTCCAGGGCACGTACGTGCACCCTGGTAACTCCTGGGACCTCCGCAGATGCAAGCAGAAACTGGGCGAGTCCCTCCAGGACTACATCCGGCACTTCTCCAAGCAGTACAACGAGCTGCCCCAGGTCGCCGACTCCGACGTCGTCGGAGCGTTTGCCGCAGGAACTTCCTGCAAAGAGCTTGTTCATGAGCTCGGGCACCAGACACCCACCAGTGTCTCCGAGCTTATGAAGATCGCTATCAGCTTCGCCTCGGGGGACGAGGCGGTAGGAGCCCTCTTCTCTGACCCCAAGGGCAAACGGAAGGAGGAGGCCCCCGAGGACACCTCTTCCCGAGGCCCGAACAACAAGAAGAAGAAGGGGAAGGGAAAGGCCCCACTCCGCGACGACTCCCTCGTGGTGGCCACCGAGCCCAAGAGGGAACGACCCCCTCGAGTCCGCTTCGACGACATGCTCAGCAAGCCGTGCCCTTATCACCAGGGCCCGGTGCATCACACACTCGGGTAGTGTGTGATGCTCAAGAAGCATTACAGCCGGCAGGCATTCAAGGACGATGCCGGCAAGAAGCCCGCTAGGGATCAGGAGGACAAGGACGGGAAGGACGACGAGCTCCCGCCCATCGACAAGTGTTAACAGCTACGTCGCTTCTATCCTTAAGATTCCGAGCATTATACTATTCTGAAAATTTTGAAATCAATGAAAAGACCCGACTTCTACTCTTTTTACATGATTTTTAGATTTTCAATCCGAGCCTACACTCAGGAGTGAAATGACCCTTTATTTCACCGCATAGTAAAAGCGAGGCTCGGCCTAACCTACGGAAAGGCCGACCCTCCCTCGGGGGCTAGGATGGGGAGAACCCCCGGACTTTCCCGAAATTCAACAATTTTGGAAACGCAAAAATTCCAAAACTTGTCGAATTCGTTTCTCGCTAAAACACGCTTCCTTCCGGAAATCAAGCATGAACTTATAGAATTCGGAAGAATGAGGGAAGCCCATAGAGAACAGAGTCCGGCCGAGTCGAAGACCGCTTACGCTCCAGGGCCACACCATCTCCCCTCGCCACTCCGTGTTCGAAGGCTAACCCTGCACTCGGAAGAAAACCTATAAGATCTACGCTCGGCCAAGGGAGGAAGCTCGGGAGGAAACGCCTAAGCCTTTTTTGTAAGGATTCTTTCTGCCAAAGTTCCTAGGACATCGGCTGCGTCTATGCCGCTAAAGCTATGACATCCGAAAAGCGTCCCCCGAGGCTCGATGGCTCGGGCACAGGATCGGCAAGAAAAAATGACTAAGGAAAAAAACACGAAACAAAGCGAAGCAAACATCTAGCAAATATTTACATAAATATTGAGGCCACGAAGGGCCATATTGTTTGTTTCCTCTCAAGCCACTCACGAAAGGTTACTTTTTACAAGGGCACTATGGCCCGCTTCTTCTTCACGGCAGGTTCAGGGGAGGGAACTCGACCTCGGCTTGGAAGAGGCCCGCTAGCGCTTCTCCTGGCTCCTTCATCGAATCCTCCAACGCCAGGAGCTCGGCGTCGTCAGCTTCAAGGAAGCCCTCGCTGACAGGGCCGGCGTCAAAATTCCCGTAGTGGGACTTCACGACCGCCAGTGTCTTTTGGACACCCGTCAGAAGGGCCTCCTTGATACGGCCGCTCATGTTGCCGTAGAGTGCCTCCAGTCGGCTCCGGAGCGACATCCCCGAGGGTTCTCCACCGGTGCTGACGGCGTCACACAGCGCCCGCGCGACCTTCTGCAGGTCCAGGTGTTCGACCACCTCGCCGTCATAAGACGCCTGCAGAACTGTGGGAACAAAGCACGGAGATGAGTAAAAATACAACGAGCAGCCGAGACGAGCAGAATGGAAAAAATACAACGCTGCGCTTACAGTTAGCCTCTTCCCGAGCCTTCTGTGCCTCCTTCCCGGCCAAGTCCGCCGCGCCGAGCGCCAGGCGCAACGCCTCCCGAGTCTCATCCAGGTCGAGAGCCAAGGCCTCGGCGGCCGAAATCTTCTCGGCGGTGAGCTCTCGGGCGGCGTCGCGCTCCCTCGTCATCGTGGCCAGAGCGCTCTCCAACTCCTGCACTCGCGTCGCCGAGGCAGCGGCTCGGCCCTGCGCCTCCGTGACCTCCCCCTTCAGGATAGTGTTGTCGACACTAACTTCGGCAAGCTTGGAGGTCGCGGTGGCGAGCTCGCCCTGGGCGCGGGCAAGGGCTTTTCCCTTGAGGTCGAGCTGCCTCTAGAGCCCGAGCTCGCCACGAAGGAAGCGGGACTTGTCCCGGGAGGTGTGCATGAGGTCCTGGAAAAAAAGGAACAAGCGGAAACGGTAAGAATGATGCCCATATGCAGGAAAAATTTACAAGACACAGGGATTTACCTGAAGTTGGGCCGGGAGATCCTTCTCGAGGACGTCGGCAATCGCGCGGAGCCCCGCCGCCGAGTTAAACCCGATCTCCTGAACAGCGTCCCACATGGGGGCCTCGAGGTCGTCTCGGAGCGAGAAGACAGGCGGCGCCTGAGGGTCCGCGCGGTCCGCCCACTCGATCCGGGAGGCGGTCATCTCCCGAGGCTGAGGTCCCCTCAAGGCCAGCGCCCAGGGGCCTTCCTCACGGGTGGGGGGGAGCTCCGGCGCTGACGTCAGCGGCCGATGACCCCGTGGCGGCAGGCTCTGTGGGGACGGCATCGGCTGGCGCTCCCGAGGCGTCTCCGGAACCGACGGTCGAGGCTTCGGAAGCCCGCGCTGGCTCCGCCTCCAGGTCAATCACGGGCACGACGACGGTGGCCGCCGCCGAGATAGCCTCCCCCGAGGGAGGAGCCTCAGACGCCACGGGCGGACCCGTGGGGGCAGGAACTTCCTCGCCCGCCGACCGGGCACTTCCCCCAGCCGTGTCATGGCCCCGCACCTTCAGGACCTTCAAGTGCGACACCTGGAGGTCCGTCCCCGAGCGTTTCCTGAAGCAGAGAGGGAAGAAAGGAATGCTCAGGAAAGGATCCCCACTAGAAGGAATTACAGGTAAAGATACTTACCTCGTCTTCGGAATCACCCTCTTCTTCGTCGCAGTGCCCACGCTCGGTGAGACGACGGATGGTGTGGGCTGCGCCGGCTGCGGGGGAATGGGTGCCAACCCGGCGTCCGGGCCAGCACCGCCTAGTGACGAGGGCTCCGCCTGGGCACCGGGGGCCGTCCCGACTTCATCGCCCCTTGGCGGGGAAGCTTGAGCCTGGGAGGGCCCCAGCTCAAGCGCCGGCGTCTTGGCGCCGGTGGGCTCTGGCTCCGGCAGCGTCTTCCCAGCACTCCCCCTGCCTTCAGCCGCCGCGCCGACCAACAACGCGTCGGCGGGGAGGGTCCGCCGAAACAGGGGACTCTCGGTCCCCCTGCTAGAACCTCGGGGCATCTCGGGCGCCGGGCCTGAGCCCGTCCCTGGCCCCTCCGGCCGAGCCACGCCGCTGATGGCGGGCGGAGCCCCGCCTGCTGATGTTGCCCTGCCAGGAGCCGCGTCCTTGGACGCAGCCTCCGGCAGGTTTGCCCAAGGGTTCGGCTCACGAACCCCGGCACTTCCGCCGGCGGACGCTGACAGCGGAGCCTTTCCAGGCTCGTCAGCACCCACCGCGGGCTGTGTGGCCGCAAGCGGCCAGTCCGACTCTATCAGATCAAAGATGGAAAAGTCATCTTCTTCTTCATCGTCGTCGTCGCCGTCATCGTCGGTGGGGGTATCCACCTCAGGCTCCCCGTCCTCCCTCAGGCGATGGCGGCGCTGGGAGGACTCCTCCACCTTTCATGCCCTCTTCTGCTTTCGGGCGGTTGAAAGGTCCTAAATGGCTAGAGGGGGGGTGAATAGCCTATAAAAATCTACAAACAACACTTCACAAGCCGATTAGTAACAATAGCAAGCTTTGCAAAGCACTAGCTCTAAACTACACTATGCAAGCCAACTAGACAAGTATACAACACTATGATCTCTATCAATGCAATGCACTTGAAGCTCTCCAAACTCACCAAATGATGATTACAATCAAGTAGGATGAGTGAGAGTGGAGTGGGAAGGCTCACAAGTATGTTATGATGTTTAGGAGTACCAAGAGATGCCCCCCAAACCGGCCAAGTGCTATTTATAAGCCACACACAAAGAACTAGCCGTTTAGAGTTCACTGCGTACCGTCGGACTATCCGACGGCCAGAGCGTCGGACTAATCCGCACGGTCCGACGCCTCGGATGAACGCCACGTGTCACTAGCCGTTTGAAGTCGAACGTTGGATCACAACGGCTATTTCCTCGCGCCAAAACGAACCGTCGGACGGTAGGTCGTCGGACTAACACAACCGGTCCGACGCCCTCAGCTGACACCGTCGGACTCAGCGGGACGAAGCCGTCGGACCAACGATCGCGGCCGTCCGACGTTTCCAGAGAGCTCCCCGAGCCCTGAAAACCGTCGGACGTTGGTCCGACGCTCACCGTCGGACTAACGCCGAGAGTCCGACGCTCTCAGAGCTCGCCACGTGTTATCTCTCGCACGAACTGCACCGTCGGACGCTTCGGCTAATGGTCCGACGCTCAGGAATCAAGCGTCCGACGCTTGCTGAAGGGGTTAGCCGTCGGACCGAAGACAATGGTCCGACGCTCAGTCAAGTTAGAGTCCGACGCTACTTTTTCTATTGTAACGTTTCCGAAATTCGCCGAATCCTGCCTCGCAAGCTCGGCAGGAGGAAGAGAGGACCAAACCCTCTCTAACCCTCAAACTTCACCCAGTTTCTTAAGTCACTAACACTCCAAAGTGTCTCTCACTTAGGTGCACGGGTGTTAGCCTTTTTCAAAGAGTTTTCCACGGGTCAAGTTAGTGTCACTAGCATCTATATGCATATGCAATGATCATGAACACCTAGTGGCACTTGATAACCGTATTTCATCAACGATTTCGCCCCTCTTGATAGTACGGCTATCTATCCTAAATGTGATCACTCCCTCTATGGAGTCTTGATCACCAAAACCAAAAGAGCTCCTATTGGTTATACCTTTGCCTTGAGCTCCCGGTTTCTTATCAACTTCCTTCTCATCTCTTGATGGACCTTGTGGACACATATGATGATGGACTTATACCATTTGCATGGATGCCGTCAATAGGGCTTTCTCCTTTGTTGATGGACTTACACCATTTTCATGGACGCCGTCATTTCCCTTCACTTGTGACCTCCACCGACCCGGTCCTTTGCTCCATCTTGTTGTTTGCTAATTAATTCTCATAAAACACTTAGAGCAATCGTTAGCAAACTAGGTTTCATCAATTATCCAAAACCAAACATGGGCTTTCAGCGGTCACCTTGTCCTTCCTCGCCTTCTCCTCCGTGGCCCGGAGGCGGTTCTGGGTTCGCCGCTCTTTATCCTCCGGGACAGGCGGAAGAGAAGCCTTCCCGGTCCTCGAGAGGCCCTACGAAGAACGAAGAAAGGTCAGGAGAAAGAAGGGGAAGCCAGCGGCCCGAACGAATGTACAACACTTACCAACGTCGGGAAGCCCGTGCAGGGACGCATAGGCACCCGGTTCACCTCCTCCCAGGTGGGATAACCCCCTACCATGTAGCCGACGCGGCGCATGACCTCCGCCTCGCCAAGGTCACGGGGCAGCATCGCCGTGCCTTCCCGCTGCGACCCGGTCACCATCTGATGAAGCGCCAGGCGGCGCTCCATCAGAGGTAGCACCGTCCGCATGTGGAAGTTCTCCGCCACGCCGGCCCCTGTAAGGCCTCTCCTGTTCAACTCCTTGAGTGCGTCGAAGTACACGTCCAGGTGCTTTGACTCCTTCGACGGGCACCCCCACTCCCATTGGGGAAGGGGAGCTATGAGTGCCCTTCCCATGAACTTGGGGAAGAGACCCCCGTCGTTGCGGAGGTAGAACCAGCCGCTGTGCCACCCCTTGTTGGAGGAGGGGGCCTTACAGGGGATGTACAACGAAGAGCGGATCACGAGGCCGCATCTCCCCATGCACTGGATCTCCCGCGGCTTCCTCGCGCCGACCCACTTGGTGTACCAGTCGACGTGGGAAATGCAGCGCCACAGGTTCCAGTGCGGGGGCACCCCGAAGTATCCTTCACACAGGGCGGCGAAAATCGACGCCTGCGTGATGGAATTCGGGGTGAGGTTGTGGAGCTCCAGCCCGTTCTCGAAGAGGATGGCCCAGCAGAAGCGGCTCGGCGGCGAGCCGAGCCCGCGCTCGTAGTAAGCAACGAAGCTCACCACGTACCCCTCGCCGGGGTTCGGCTCCTCGTGGTCGCCCGGCAGCACGACCCACTCCAGGTGCTGCGCGTCGGTACGAGGACGCATCTGCCCCAGGGAGACGAGGTGCTCCAGCTGTGCCTCCATCACAGTGCTCCTCGGCCACGGCTCCAGCCTGAGGACGCCGGCGGCGGCCGCGGCAGCATCGGTGGCGACCGACGACGACGTCGGTCGCGGCGGCGTCGGTGGCAGCGACATCGGCGGCGGCGTCGATAGGAGCGGAGGAGGAATCCATGGCAAGAGAAGGGGAAAAGGGCTGCGGGAAGAACGACAGCCGTGGCAACAATCTCTATCGAAGGCAGGCAACGAAGGCGAAAGAGCAGGCGACGAAGGTAAGAAAGTGAACGGTCAAGCGAGCGAATGGCTAGGGTAGAAAGAAAAAACCGTAAGTTTTTCTTATAAACTCCACCGGCAGATCGTGGGTGGATGCGGAGAATCCCCCGCATTAACTGCGTGGGGCCCGCCACGATCCCCACGCCGCCACCATCGCCGCGCACGCAAACCGCCTCGACTGAGCCGAACCGTCGCGTCCGTCAGGCGTCGCGCCTAAAAAGGTGAGCCGAATCATTTCAACCGCGCACCTCGATTCCGCCTACATTTTCTCCTTCCCAACGAAGGAACCCCGGGCTCGGGCGCCAATTACGTTCCCAGGGGATCGAAGACTGGCCCTCCGTGCCGAACAGTTGCCCCAGGGAAACCGAGTTAGGGACAGCTAGTGGATGGGTCACGAAAACGGCCAGTATCCCGACGCCTGAAACGTCACAAGGGGCATCCCATGCTGTGTCCAAGTCCCAATAGCGAGTCGATTACATGGAATCCCTCCGTAGGAGGCATCATGCCCTCGGGACCCATCGAAGGGACCCGACATCCACTAATTGACCCTCGGGAAATATTTGGAGTGTGCTCAGGCCACTAGCCGACCCTTAACGAACAGGGCACGGACCTCCACTTGGACCAACCCGTTTGTAGCTCACTGGAAATGCCGACTCGTGCCCCAGCGGGGAAGTCGAGCAGGACCAAACCTTTCTCTTCCCGAAAAAAGAGCGTGAAGGTCGAATTAAAAAAGACAGGGAAGGACCCGACCGATCTCCGATACGAAACGGAGGCTCAGAAACTTGCCCTGCACCTTGGAAAGACCACCGAACGACCTCCCAACACGATGGGAGGCTCGGGGGCTCCGCTTCCAAGGAAACAAACCTCCTAAATAAATCGAAAAACACCCGAAGACTAGCAAACACGATTCAAAGCCTTTGAAGGGATATACCATCCCTCCAAAGCCTCGAGGGCTACACCCGGCGGGGGCGCTCGCGCGCACCCACCGGAAAAAACAGCCCACACTTTATCTTTTTTGACAGGAAGAACCAGCATGAACCTGTGGAGGAGTGCCTTCACTCCGCCACAGGCTCGGGGGCTACTGTCGGGTACCAAAGTTTAGGGTACCCAACTTCAACGCAAAAACGATCATTCCTAATGTGGCCCGGCCCAAGTAAGGCCAGTGAAAGCCCACGAAGGCCGCGCCCAAAGCCCGCGAAGGCCGCGCCTATGGAGGCCCACGACGTCATTGCACCAATGACAGTCAATTCTCCGATTCGCCCGAGCCTCCCCGGGAGAGCTTGGGAGAGCGGCACCCTCGGCGCCAATTCTTCGATTCGCTCGAGCCTCCCTAGGAGAGCTCGAGAGAGCGGCACCCTCGGTGCCTAAATCTCTGATTCGCCCGACCCTCCCCAGGAGAGCTCGGGAGAGCGGCACCCTCGGCGCCCAAATCTCCGATTCGCCCGGGCCTCCCCAGGAGAGCTCGGGAGAACGGCGCCGTCGGCGCCCATTCTCCGATTCGCCCGAGCTTTCCCATCCCCCTCGAGCGCAATCTCACAAACGCATCCAAGGTACCGGTAATGTCAGCAGAGCAATCTTGGACTACAAGAGACCTCCCTAACCACTTTACAGGCACTGTCCCGTCAGGCGAGATTCTCGACGCAACTGTGCTTCGCACGCCCCTGATGGCCATACCACCTGTCAGGATTTCCCTGGCAGTGGATTTGATAGGCCCACTACGGCCGTCCTCTCCACGGTATGGTCTACGGTGCGCCGCCCCATTTTGCGCCGGGGTCTATCAACTCCGACTGCGACAGTCCGAGCGCCTGACGACGGGCTACGCAAGAACGGGAAAGGCGCTACTGCACTGTCCACTCGAAAGGACGAGCACGCCTTCCATCTAGGCCCACCTAACCCTCGGGAAGTACTGTTCAAAGGCTGGAAGTATGACCATGGGGAGATATCTCCCTGCTCCATCCCATCACGCCTTCAGGAGTCCCGAGCCTCGGGAGACAATGCCCCGAGACGACTCACCATCTTGTCACATCGTGCGGAAGGACAGCCGTCAGGTGTGACCCTACGGCACGCCGTAATCCGATGACTGTTGCCGCCTTGGAACTCATCAAGATCGTGCGAACCACAACGGCCATACCCCGGAGACGCGGAGAAAAGACCGTAGCTGATGACATGCCGTAATCCGACGACTGTTGCTGCCTCGGAACTCACCAAGATCGTGCGAACCACTCCGGCCGTACCCCGGAGACGCGGAGAAAAGACCGTAGCTGACCATAGTCAAACGAGGAACAACAACTCCTCACTGTAACATACGTAGCATTGTAAGCGCTGCCCTTGCCTCTCCCTTGCGACTATAAAAGGGAGAGCAGATGCCAGCTTTAGACAAACCACCCCAGAAATCCTAAGTTCTCACCCACACATACACATCAACAGCAAACGACTTGCATACACTTAGACACTCACATGAGACCTAGGAGCACTTCCCTCTCTCGCCTAGCTTGTAACCCCCTACTACAAGCACCCCGGTGCAAGAGAACATGACTCTCCTCTCCACCGGACGTAGGGCTTGCTTGGCCTGAACCAGTATAATCCCCGTGTTCCCCCTTGCACACCATCCGTAGCCTCAACCGCAAAACTCATATTTACTAGCCGGTGTTAGCCCCGCTAAAACTAGCACCGACAAAAATGAAAAGCAAGAAACATGAGAGGGAGGGACCCTCCACCAGACAACCCCAACTAACTGAACCTAATACAATAAAACTCAACACTTTGGTAGCCAACAGTGAAGTGAAGCCGTAGAAGAGAACTCCTCAGCTACGACCTTAGCGGCAAAGTATCCGCCAAGGGAGCTGGTACCTCCACCCAGCTACGATCTCAGCGGCAAAGCATCCACCGAGGGAGCCGGAACCTCAACCCAGCTACGACCTTACAGTCAAAGTATCCGCCGATGGAGCCGGTTCCACAACTCAGCTACGACCTTAGCGGCAAAGTATCTGCCGAGGGAGCCGGTACCACAACCGGACGGCAAAGTATCCGCCCAAACACGAGACCGTCAACGCGGCAAAGCATCCGCGGATGGGGCCAACACGCTCCCAGCAGCAAAGCATCTTCCTAAGGGGTGCCTAAGCGACGACTACCGCTATAACAACCACCAGTTGGACATACCAAAGTGATGAGGAAATGAAGCACAATTAGGATCAGCACAGAAACCACGACGACCAGCAGGAAAAGCGACAACAGCCGGAGATTCTTCAGCAACACCTTTAAGAAGGGGAAGACGTCCAAGACGCCATCGCTGCTGGCCTTAGGGACACCTAAGGCAGAGCTTTCGCCCAGAATCACCACCTACTGGCCCAGAGGTATGGTGTGTTCGAAGACGACGCCTCCAAGGAGGTTTGTGGCGCCTAGGGCGTCACCGCCGTCCGCCCGGCCACAGCCGGACTGGGCTTTCGCCCCGAACACCATGGAGGTGCAGACCGAGCCTCTGCACGCCTACTGGCCCAAGCTGCGAGCCCAACCGCCGGCCTTCCACGGGGAGCACACCAGGACGGGAAGGGGCATGACTGTCGCCACGCTCGCCGACGCGCCAGCTCGCGCGCGCACAGGCACGCGTACCGCCATGCCCTCCGACGCGCCAGCGCGCATGCGCAAGAACAGGCACGCACGCGGCCGCAGGGAAGGCATCCCGAGAGGGGGCTGGTGGGTAGGGGCCGGCCACCGCCACACCCCCACCGCCGTTGCTGTCCCCGCGCCAGACGCCTGGAGCAGTCGAGTCGCCGGATCCGCCGTTGAAGAACCAGGATCCGCGTCGGAAGGACCACCAGCTCGGCGCAACCAGAAACAGCCGGGAGGAGCCAGATCCGGCTGTGAGGAGCCCGGATCCGTCCTCCGGCCGCCCGCGCCGGAAGGACCACCAGCACGGTGCGACCAGAAAACGGCCGGGAGGAGGCAGATCCGGCCGTGAGGAGCCCGGATCCGTCCTCCGGACGCCGAACGCCGGCCGCTGGCTACCGAAACCCAAGAAGTGCCGAAGGGTCGCCTGGTGTAGGGGAGGTGGTGGGAAAGGGAGGAGGGAGAGGAGGGAGATGGAGGGGAAAAAGAAAAAGGGGAGGGGGCGGGGGCTGCTGCCGCCTCACGTCGGAGAGCGGCGACGGTGGCCGAAGGGGGCTGGGAGGGGGTGCCCGACGGCGCTGGCGGGGGAGCCCCCGAGTCGCCCACACGAGCGCTCGGGGTGTCGGGAGGCCAGGAGCTCCTTGTTGACAAAATGTTGCCGCTGGCCAGCAATTAATTTAATGTTTGAACATGGTACACGGGCGCCTAGACATCCATCGAGCCACTCTACAGTGGTAGTAGCAGCATATTTTAACTTGTGCACTAACGTCGATTAGACATGACTACACGAGCCTGTGTCGCCACATGAAAAAAAATTCGTGGTACTTACTCCTCCGTCCCTTTAAACATGTAACTCCGTATTACGTGTCAGATAAAGTAGTTCATATTTGACCAAATTTCTAGTAAATAGTATTCATATTTATAGCTCCAAATTAATATATTATAAAAATATATTTTATAATTAATCTATTAGTATTTATTTGATATTATAAATATTTATAGTTTTTTATTTATAATTGGTTAAAGTTGGTACATTGAAACATGCTACTGTGCTAGAATTGTATCGTCAATGGGACGGAGGGAGTAAACGGCAACAGCCAAGCCGTACGGTACGGGCCTACGTGCCCCTCCCTGGGGACGTCGATCGTCCACGACACCAGACAGTAGAAATGGTCGCGGTCCTTGTCGCGCTCGCGCAGACCTGCACGTACTGCACTTTCGGTTTGGGTGCCCGGCCCGGCGGCTGTTCTACTGGCGAGATCCGCACCGCAAGCGCAAGCAGCAGAGGCATCTCGGCGCCAGGCATCCGTGGCACGAGCCGATGGAGATTCCGAGGCCGACCCGGGGACGGGGAGATGCCGCTGGGGGCGCCGCGTTCACACGTCCCGCGGCCCGCCGCCGCCGCCGTGCGCGCTCGTCTTCGCGTGCGCGTAGCATCCTGCGATTCGCTCCGCGCGCTCGCCGCAGGCTCAGTCTCCAATCCACCTGACAAGTGGCCGCCGATCGTACGCACCAGGGGGGCGTGGTTGGGCTGATTGCATTTGTTTCTATTCTACCACCAGTCCAGCACAAACAAACATGATGATTGCAATTGGAATTTGCAAATGCAGGAGAGAACGAAAGGGTGGAGAGGATGATGCGTACGTTCCGGCGGGCGCGTCGCGATCCAAGCTTTTGTGGAACTTGTGGACTGGGGACGTGGCGGGTTGATCGTGATCCGGGAGTGGCCCAGAGCCCCAGACGCCGGTGACCAGGGGAGCAAGGGGCCAAGGGCGTCCGCTTGACGGCTCGAGCTCGCAATGCAAGCTGGGTGCCAAATCTAGCGTCGCATAATTACGTGGCACCGGTGTCAAAATGATGATGGTGAAATTAACGTGAAGTAGGTACATACCTCCCGTCCCATTACAAATATCGTTGTGTTGTTTAGTTTGTAACGCAAATGGAAAAGAAATTAGTTCATTTCCATTCCCTGAGGGTAACATCCACAGCTCTAATTTCATCCCCTTTTATGTTACGGTGGTATAATCAAACAACACCTATATTCCGTGACATCTTATTTGACCGTTTATCTTATTCAAATTTTTATAAAATTTATATTTATTTTGCTATGACGTATTTTATCATTGGAGATACTATAATAATGATTTAATTATATTTTTATTTATAAAAAAATAAAATCAATGGTCAAACCAAAAAATTTAAAAGTTAAAATGATACTTTTAATGGGACGGAGGGAGTAAGTCTGTTGACAGATGTGGCCTGGCTAGGCGGCTACTCGCGCATTGTTGTTTTAGGTTGTGCATATTCACTTCATCTCATTTTTTTTTGTTTTAGGTTTGAATACAAAAATAAGGATAATAGAATATGATGTACTGAAAAACAAGGTGACAAGTAGAGAGAAGCAAAATTGATCTAAATAGACTCTCTAAACCACTTTGTGTCGATTTCGCTCTCTAAAATCACCCTTCTCACTCTCCCTGGTTCCGGGGATGAAGAAGTCCATCAAAACCTGCATAATTTCGCTCTGTAGCTCCTTTTGAGTTTTATTAGCAATGGAGAAGCAGCAGCACAAAAGATTGTTAAATGGTGGCAGCGGCTTGTTTAGATGGTGATTGCCTCTCACAAGCTGGTGGCTGAACTGTAAAAACTTGTGTAAATAAAAGCTTATATATTGCATGTTTTGATAAAGAGACTGAACCAGGGTTTTTTTTACCGACAGAATACCGCGGTAACCGGCCGGTTACCGGTCATACCGGTCCGGGCCGGTACCGGTACCGGCCGGTTTGAAAAAACCGAAATTTCAAATTTAAAATCGGAGGAAAAAATGATAAAAAAATTCCTAAAAATACTTCATGATTTATAGATTCCAATGGTGTCAAATTTTTTCAAATTTGACTACATTTAGAATTTTTTTCGAAGTCCCGAAGTAAAAAAAAAGGCCCATTAAGGCCCGTTAGGCCTATTAAATCATGAAGGTCGAAAAATATACTAAACGCACTCAAATTTGAAAAACTTTGACATCATTAGATTCTATAAATCATGAACTATTTTTAGAAATTTTTTCAGCATTTTTTTTAAAAAAAATAAATCTGAAATTTGAAAATGCGACCTGTTACTACCAAACCGGTCGGTAAACCGCTCAAACCGGCCGGTAACCGGTCAAACCGGCCGGTATACCGGTCCGGAACCGATTGAACTGGGGTTCAAACTCAAAATTTGAATTCGACCGGTTTCTACCGGTAACCGGTCAAACCGGACCGGTATACCGGTACCGCCGGCCGGCGGTTACCGGCTACCGGTCGGTAAAAATAACCCTGGGACTGAACTTCCAAAACCACAATCCGCGCATTCTAGTTGGATCATGCTCGTCATGTCGTGGTCGTTAGTTATTATTAGTTAGTTAATGCAGTACTGCTGGGTGCTGGCCATATCATCAACCGCATCATGTATGTCCTCCACACTTGTTTGCGTTGCGTGGTTGTACCGCGATACACACCGACGTTCGTGCCAGGAGTACTGTACGTAGTGCTCGCGGTCGCGGCTCTTTGGTCTTAGAGAGGGCGGTGCCCCCGCAGCCAGCTAGCGTGTGGATCAGCCCGCGATCGCGATGCTCCCTGTCCTGGTCGCCGGCCGCCCGGGGTACCGAGACTGCAGCCGGTCGAGCCCCCATTTAATCCACGCTGACGTCACGCGGTTACTATGCCCGGCCGTGGGGCGCCGACGCCCCGTACGCCCGACCGCGACCCTGCCTGACCTGTTGGGTTTGGGTTGGCCTTGGCCCGGCTGAGACCTGGGGAGGCCACGGCCACGGCGGAAGCGGAAAAGCGAGCGCGGGTGGAGGAATATAACGGGATCTCGCCCCTTGGTGCCGTCCCGGAGCGGGAATATCCCGCCGCCACAGCGGATTTCGGTGGTGCCGTGTGGGCCAGCCAAAGCAAGCCAGGCCGGTAGCGATTGCACGCTTTGCCTGGGCAAAACGCGATACCGATGCGATGCGATCCGACGCGGCACGCGCGTGCGTCAGACTCACGAGATCGGGGTGACGGTCCTGACGGGACAGCAGCACGGTACTACCCGGCACGCGAGGACCGACCGGTGGAGGGAGGAACGGCAGCCGGCAGGGCGCAGGCGTGCGTGGGCGCGTGGCCATGCATGCGGCTGACGAGTGCGGCGGCGCGGCGCCAGCGCGAACGGCTGTAGGTGGCCGGTGCTGCAGCAGCCGTGTCCTTGTTTTGTTTTTCTTCCAACGGCACGGCACGGCGCGGTGTTCCAGACGGAAAACGGTGGTTGTAGTGGTAACGCGTAGTCGTAGCTCACGTCACCCGACTGACTGACTTGTGTCCGTGGCCGTTCCGTCCCGTCCGTGAAGACTGCACGAGTACTGTACGTGCATAGTACCGTGTCACTATGTGCTCCATTTCTAAAATTACCGTGCCATTGTGTAATCGTTTTCCGTGCGAACAAGTTGGCAGCCGGCAGCCGCGGAGCATGGTCTCAGTTTTGTAGGAGTCCGTGCATACCCCTGGTACCAAGTCCAACCTGTCGTTTCGTACGATGTTACCTTGTGCGGGTTAGGTTCAGCCGAGCCAATCTCGGGCATACAACTAATACCGTTCGTTCTGTGGGGAGGGACCGGGCGGTAATCGTGCCGCAGGTCTACTCCGCACGGCATGCACTTGTAGGAATGAGCACTTGTGTGGTGACTGGTGAGGGACCGGCACGGCACTTGGCCTCGCCAGCAGGTCTACTATGCGCCCGTGGAGCCTCGTCTGCAAAAGCAAACCAAAGACTATTCCTACTCGTACGAGAGAACCTGCGCCTGCGGGCGGTGGGATAGCAGAGATAAGGCGCATCACAGTACCAGTGTCTGCCTCTAGCTAAGCTAGCATCCATGCATCCAAATCAAATGCCGTGGTCTGTTCACCTATAAGCAAAGATCTCGCAGCCATCGCTGGCTCGGCCAGCAGATTCCCCCCGCCACCGGCGCTGCGCCTGCGCGAACGGCGTGCGGCGCTCGCGTCGCGGGTCAACTGTGAACCCGACGGCCCACGCGCACCAGATGGCGCCGAAAGTTGGCGCCGCGACAGTGCCGCCGGTCGGTCCCCCGTCGGCTTTCACGTTTCAGGCTCTCACGCCCAGGGACTCAGGGAGGGATAGGGTACGGCGGCCGCCGGCAATTTGCGCCAACATGCGCTGCGCATGCAGTGCCTACTGCTTCCTCGGTACTGTACCCTTCCTGTTTGCAGTGCAGGGACTGTTGCCAAATGCCTACTAACTGCTGTTCGTGGCTTCATGCCTGTAGTGCATAGTCACTTCACTCCATATCAGGCAGGTAGAAAGGAGCAACTGATTATCCCTTTCATCTTTTCATCATCTTCGCTCGGTCGTTCCTCAAGTGCAGATGAAAGGAACACTCCGAAACAGACATAACACACAGCTCTTCGTTTTTTTTTTTTGACAACACAGCTCTTCGTTAAGACATTATTGCCTCTAGACAATTTATATAAATATAAATATAAAGAACTACCGTGGCACCGGCCCAATCATTGTCCTGTGTCAAACTGTCAACCCTTGCTCCTGCTTTCGAGAACATGGTGGAGACGTCACTGTCCACAAGCTAAAGATCGCATTGAGATACTCCCAAATAAGAACGTAATCCTGAGCTCCACCCCTTTTGGCCGGTAAATGTACCTGGAGCTGGAGCCCCCGGGACTCACCTGGCTCTGCTTTTGAGTTTTGACTTTGCAAGGTGAGTCACGATGGAAGGACTTTAGTTACGTCAACCGTGTAATAGTATCGTTTTTTCCTTCTAAACTTTCTATTTAATCGTTCATCTCATTCAATTTTTTAAATATTATTTGGCTTGTAATACCTTATTTTATCTCATGATTTATTTATTTTGTTTAAATAAAAAAATTGAATAAAACGAACAGTCAGACTAGAAATCTAAAAGTCAAAAGCATCATTATTTTAAAACAGAATTGGTGACACTACTACCGGCACTCGTTAGGAGAACACAAACATTTTCCTAAGGGTTTGTTTGGTTTGGATTTATCGGCTTCAGCTTCGCCTAACACAATCACTGTAGATCTACTGTTCACTGAATCCATTTATCTCTCTCCTTTTCCCTCTCACTAATACAGCCGGAGCAGGCAGAGCTGAAATTTTTGGCTTCTCCCGGCTTGTTACAGTGCCCTATGTCAGCAGTGTCGCTATAGTAAATAAACTGAAGCCGATACGAGCGCTACTAAACAGGCCCTAACTTTCTCTTCTCAATATACCTTTTTTTCTTTTTATAATACATGTACTCCACACTTTTGAATGTCACTTTGGTTACTTTGGTCTTTTGTCTTCTGTATTAGTCACTAAAACGTCAAAGTATTACGAGACAAAGGGAGCACTCCTTTCTCATATTACGAGACAAAGGGAGCACTCCTTTCTCATAGCAAAATTCAACCTCGTAGCAAAATTGATCTTGTCAAGTTCGACAACCACCTTGACAGATTTTCTAGGAATGAAATCGAAGGCAATGGTCCTCTTGCGTCTTGACTTCTTCTGATTCTGAACCGCGAACGGCGCAGCAGTCGATTTGGCTCCGCCACCTTGTCAGTGCATGCAGCAGAGCGCTCGCTTTCAAATCAAGTGGTACCGGCCGTATCCGCCGTAGTATAGTGGCATCGCGTGTTCGTTTTCAGCAAAGAAAAGTCGCTTTAATTATACTCGGCATTTTCGATCAAGCGCAATACAAGCAGGCTACGTCAACTGCAGGTAGCGAAAGACGCCACAAAATGACCCCCTCTTCATTCATTGGTGCCCTGAACCGGCGCACAGGTACCTCAGTTGCCTTGGTGACTCCCATCAACTCTTCGTGTTCGCCATTGCTGCGTCCACTGAAACTGAGATCGAAACTCGCTTTCACTACATTGAAGAGCCCTCTTCATCTGATTGGGAAACAAAGAACTCCCTCCCACTGGTAGACAGCAGCTGCAGCACTGGAGATGTCTGTGGAACAGTGCGACCTAACCATATTCTATGGAAGGAAATCAGCACCCCTTATTTATCGACCAACTTGTGTTCATTCATGCTCTATAATGTACAGTAAGTACATGCCTCAATGCGGACCGGAGTTAAGATGGGGTTTCTCAGTAACTTAACGCCGACACCACCAAATCTGAGCCTTTTCTTTTTGGCAAAGCCGCAATGGAGTCTCGGTGAACTTTATGACATCACGCGACATGTTTGTATTACTATGGTGTGGTGACACCTCATTTGAGCAGGCTGCAGGCAGGACCTGTTCAATGTCTAGTGTACTGCTGCCTACTGGCTCCCGGCCCCCGGGCGGCTGGTACATGTTCTATTCTAGGCTCCAGAAAGGAATCTGAGATGCTTTCCCATTGCATGAAGATAAGCTTTGAGTTGCTTTTGATTGCCAGGCCACTTGTCAAGATGCAAACCACAACTGAGACTTGGCTAGCGTTGTTTAGTTGCGTCAGTTGAGGCGCTATTAATACTCCTACTATAAGAAGCAAGTTCAGACTTTGAGTGGGTTATTATTATTATGCGCACCTGCCCTGTGAACAGTGTGTAAACGGTAGATTCCGTCCTGGCTTCACATCAAATGGGAGACCGAAAGACCCTGACGGGAAATACTCTGGATCTGCATGCCCGGTACCATTATCTTTACAGAATCTGTACACGCAACCATATACTAGCTAAATAAATACTTTTCTTTTCAAAAAATAAAAAA
Organism: Eremochloa ophiuroides; assembly: GCA_038502445.1. Taxonomy (NCBI): domain Eukaryota; kingdom Viridiplantae; phylum Streptophyta; class Magnoliopsida; order Poales; family Poaceae; genus Eremochloa; species Eremochloa ophiuroides. Next base: position 52,464,153 of record JAHLJS010000008.1, read on the forward strand.
GAAGTGAGTGAGTGTACATCCAATCAGTTTATATCCCTCATGTACCGTAGGATATAAAGTTCCAGGTCTAGAAAATCAAATCACCTTTAGATGGCTACTATTGCCAAGCTGTTTTGTGCCCTTGTGGCGGCATCCGTACAAACGATTGCGATTACCACTGCCCGGAGACGAGTCGCCATCCACCCCACACACATCCCCTGACCGCCTGACGGGGAATGCGTTACATCAGGGGCGATGGCCCATTGCACGGCGCATGCACGTCCAAGTGTTTGAGCCGACGAGGCGGCCACCGCGAGCAGCATGGGGTCCCGTGCCCGGTGCCTCTCTCGCTTTAATCAGTCGCCATCGGCATCACGGAGCTCAAGTCCGGACCAAAGACAAAGGAGAGGGAGGCGGAAGCTGACACGCCTTTTGCAAGAAATCCATCGCCATCCCCGGACGACCCGGAGGGGGAAGAGGGAGACACCCGGAGCGCGCACGCACCGGATAACCTTTTTGTGCCACGGGTGCTAGCGCTACAGGAAAGGAGAGAATGGAGCAGTCGCTCCCAGGCAGGGTTCTATTTACCGACGGCATACCGCGGTAACCGGCCGGTTACCGGTAATACCGGTCCGGACCGGTACCGGTACCGGCCGGTTTGGAAAAACCGAAATTTGAAATTTAAAATCGGAGGGAAAAATGGTAAAAAAATTCCTAAAAATACTTCATGATTTATAGATTCCAATGGTGTCAAAATTTTTCAAATTTGACTACATTTAGAATTTTTTTCGAAGTCCCGAAGTAAAAAAAAAAGGCCCGTTAAGGCCCGTTAGGCCCATTAGGCCCGAACGGGCACAAAACAGCACCCTGGGTCACGGGGGGGGGGGCAGAGCCACCCCCCATTTCCCCCCTCCGCGCCGCAGCAGCCCGAAAGCGCCGCCTCCCCGCTCGTCCGCTCGCCGCCGCGTTCGTACCTGGCCGGTAGCACCGGTATACCGGTCGGTAAGACCGGGATACCGCCGCGCGCGCGGATCCGCCGGGTACCGGGCGGTTTCACCGGTTTCTCGGCCGGTTTCTACCGGTAACCGGCCGGTATCGCCGGTTTCGACAGGTAAGGATGTTTCTTCTTTTCTTGAGCATTTTTAGTAGGATTAGCTTTAGGATTTGGAATAGGAAGTAGTTATCTATTGATCTAGGGTGCAGTGGTAATTTGATTTAGGATTTTAGTAGGATTTATGATGTGTTTAGGTTATTAGTTAGGGTTATGTTTAGGATTTGGTTTAGGATTTTAGGTTTGATGTATATTTTAGGTTGTAGGTGTGCTAATACTGATGTATATTTTAGGTAAATACTGATGTATATTTTAGGTTTATATTGTTTAGGTAAATTTTATTTAGGTGGAAGGTTGTGACTTAGCCACTTATTTACGTAGATTTAATCTATGTGATTGATTAGTTTGTGTTGTCCATTCATGCAGGTGCACAATGTCAAGCAGAGGAAAAGACATTGTATGGGAGCATGGTGAAAACCTTTCTCCTGGGTGAAGGTGCAACTACTGTCATACGATGAAAGGAGGTGGTGGTGCAACAAGATTCAAAGAACATTTAGCCGGTCGCGGGTCGCAGGTGGTGCATTGCAGAAGCGTGCCAGATGATGTGCGTGAGTACTTTCAACGTGATCTTGACAGAACTAAAAAGGCAACTTCTGACCGGTCTCGACAAAAGTTGGCAAGAGAGAAGGCTGCAGCGGAGGGTAACCATCCACTTGGTGATGATGAATATGAGGAGCAGCTCCAGCAAGCACTTAATCAGTCGAGAGCAGAATATGAGTACGAGCAGGGGGTGCAACAGAGAGGAGGTAATTACGACCGTGGAGGGGGTAGTGGTTCACAGGGTGGGAATCCTTTGCAAAGGATGTTTCGAAGAGCAGGATCACAGAGGGAGACTCCTGTGGTTCTGCAGGACTACAATTTGGCAGCCGGTAGGAGGAGAGGAATGGTCCAACCAAGGATTGATACAGGGTCTTGGACGCAGAAGGGGAAGAATGCAAAGGAAGCTATTGGGAAAGCTTGGGGAAAGTTTTTCCATGTTGCAGGAATCCCAGGACGACAGGCCGACAATCCGTACTTTATAAGTGCGGTGAGAGAGACACAAAAGTGGGGTTAGTACAACTTTCAGAGTCATCTCTCTCAATTTTGACGTTTGTATCTTTATGTATTCTCACGAATGGCTTCTGCCTACAGGTGAAGGCATTGTGTCACCTACTGGAAGGGATATCGATGGCAAGTACCTAGATGAGAACGAGAAAGACTTGAAGGCTAGGTACGCAAAGTTTCAGAAGGAATGGACCAACTTTGGCGTGACGTTGATGTGTGATTCTTGGACTGGCCCCACTAGAATGAGTGTCATCAACTTCCTGATTTATTGCAATGGGGTCACATGGTTTCATAAATCTATTAATGCAACTGGGCGAAGTCAAGATGCCAAATATTTATACCAGGTAGCTTCTGAACATGTTGTTAGGTTCATACTATTTATAATATTGTGATTTACGTCACATTTGTAAAAACTGTTGTGGTTATTTTTCAGGAAATTCGTAAGGTTGTTGAAGAGATTGGCGCCGACCATGTCGTACATGTGGTGACCGACAATGGCGCCAACTACAAAAAAGCTTGCAAGATACTGGGGAACCATTATGCTCATATTGTTTGGACGCCATGCCTTGCACACACCATCAACTTGATGTTGAAGGATATTGGTGAAAGGCCCGAACATTCAGGTACAATCGCAACATGCAAGTGAATCTCAACCTTTTTGCACAACCATGCTCAGTTGAATGCAATGATGAGGAAGGCAATCGGTGGTGAGTTGGTCAAGTGGAATGTTACTAGATTTGGGACCAACTACATGTTCCTAGAGAGCTTTCACCGGAAACGTGACAAGTTCATGCAGTGGATGTCTTCTCCTGAATTTCTGCAAAGCAAGTGGATAAAATGTGAAGACGGTCGCTTTGCTCATTCAAGGTTATCAAGTATCCAGTGGTGGGAGGGACTGGAATACATCATCAAAACAGTTCAACCAATTTATAAGTTCCTCCGCTTCGCTGATCAAGACAAGCAGCCTAACATGTGTGATGTAGTGTATGCCTACCAGACTTGCAAAATGGAGATGGAGTCTGTCTTTGGAAGAAATAAGCAGACATGGAATGAGTATCGATAGATTATGGACAACAGGATTACTGACGTGTACATTGACACGTATGTGGGTGCAGGTACGATCATGAATTATATTTACTTAGCAAGCTCCATGAAATGAATACTTACCGTTCCCTTGTTTGGCATTTGTCATGTGTTGCAGGTGCTGTCCTAAATCCAAAGTACGCATATAACATGGATCCAACTCCAACAATGTTTAATGGTCTGAAAGATACATTTTCGCGCATGACGGATTTGCAGAGCGCCATGCAGGCTTTACAAGAGGCAGAGATTTTTCGACAGAAGCTTGGTGAGTTTGGCTCCGAACTCGCTATGAAAATGGCAGCGGATCCAAGGACTAGCCCATGTAAGAGCCTAAGAGCACTTCTCTACCCTTGATGCTTTGCTCTCGTGGAATATATATCTAACATAATGTGTTACACTTGCAGCGGCCTGGTGGATGATATTTGGTAGTCAAACTCCAAATTTGCAGCGTCTTGCTTTGCGGCTTGTTGCACAATGTATCTCCTCCAGTGGATGCGAGCGGAATTGGAGTACTTTTGCCTTGCTTCATACGAAGGTTCGCAATCGGTTGTCCCACAAAAAACTAAACAAGCTTGTGTATGTCAACTACAATCTTCGGCTGCGACTAGCGGATATCTCTGGACCGCCACTGCATGATGACGAAGATTTCATTGACAAGTTCGCCGAAATCTCATTCTATGACTCGAACAATCCAGTTAGGCAATGGATGGAGTATGGTAGATCAAACCAGGCACCAGTTCTTGATGAGGATGATGACGAAGTAGACGCCCCTATGCCATCACATATTGTCAGGTATAATGTGTGTCTCTGTCTGGCTTTCATATTATGTATGTCCATTTTATTTATGTGATTTATTTGTTTGTGCTCGTAGTGACCACATAGACGCCCAAGATCTACGTCAGGCCACGGGAGATGATTCCATCAGTGATTGGGCCCGTAGACATGTGGGTGATAGTCACCTCGGGAAGAGGAAGATGCAGATGCCGCCTAAGAAGGGTGACCCCAAGCGTCAACGCGGAAAGAAAAAGCAAGTGATCAGTGACACTGAAACTGAGGATGAGGCTCAGCGTAGTCCACCGTATAAGGAGTCTCAGGATAGCAGCTCAACTGATGACGGTTCTGATGACGACAGTGACGGTGGCGGTGATGGTGATGGTGATGGTGCTGGTGGTGCTGCTGGTGGTAGTGGTTCTGGTGGTGGTGGTGGTGGCAGTGGGTTTGGTGCTGGTGGTAGTGGTTCTGGTGGAGGTGGTGATCTTCGTTTCACAGGTATCCATTGCACCTACGTACGCACAATTGTTTCTGTGTATGACTTCTAAACTACTAATAATGTTTTTTTGCAGGCGAGACCCAGTTCACGCATGCTACTCAGGACCGCGACCATGGACAACCGGAGTCGCAGAGGACTGTTTATGCACCTACAGACTACGACACTCCGCAGCATTCTTCTTCCTCGTACAGTGATACCTCCCAGGCAAGCTATAACTATCACATTCCCGACATTACCACGCAACCTGCGACCAGATGGGTGTATGAATGGGAAGACCCCCATTTTTACGCTATGTTAGTTCAAGAATGGGAGACAACAGCGGCATGGACGGGCCAATCTTGGAATGATTTTAAGGCCGAGTTGCTTAGACTGCGAGGTATCGCTTTGATGTCCACCGCCGAATATCAGATGTCTTGCAGCATGGGGGCCTTTCCATACTTCATACAACGTTGATTATGCCTATGCCGATGACTATCACATTTGTTCGTGTATGAGACTACGAATATGCTATTTATATGATACTATGTATTGATGACTTTGATGTGCCTTATGTATTGATACAATAAAAGTATGTGTATGCCCTATGTATTGCTACGGCACTATTTATCCCTGAAATGTATGGTGTTTATACTTCATTATGTGTAAAGGCCATTCAAAAAAAAATTTGTTTTCTGCATTAAAAAAAAGAAAATCAGCTGGTTTTGACCGGTTACCGTTTATACCGGTCATACCGGCCGGTATACCCGTCTAAAACCGATTGAGCTGTGAGTTTGAATTCGATTTCGAATTCGGCCGGTTTCCGGCCGGTTACTGTTTATACCGGCCGATATACCGTTACCGCCGCCCGGCGGTAACCGGATTTCGGTCGGTATAAAAAACCCTGGCCGGCCCGTTAAGGCCCATTAAATCATGAAGGTCGAAAAATATACTAAACGCACTCAAATTTGGAAAACTTTGACATCATTGGATTCTATAAATCATTAACTATTTTTAGAAATTTTTTCAGCATTTTTTTTAAAAAAATAAATCTGAAATTTCAAAATGCCGGCCGGTAAACCCTAAACCACCAAACCGGCCGGTAACCGGTCAAACCGGCCGGTAACCGGTCAAACCGGCCGGTATACCGGTCCGGAACCGATTGAACTAGGGTTCGAATTCAAAATTTGAATTCGACCGGTTTCTACCGGTAACCGGTAATACCGGTCCGGTATACCGATACCGCCGGCCGGCGGTTACCGGCTACCGGTCGGTAAATCGAACCCTGCTCCCAGGGCCATGAGCCCATGACCATGACGCGTTCCATATAGATGCCGTTCGATTGGACACAACCAAGCGCTTCGTGTCGTGTCTAGGGATAGCTAGGAGAGCAGTCGAAACTTTCAAAAGAGCAAGATTTACCTTACTTGGAGCATGTACCGCAACTTCAACAATCCGATCGATCGAGTCCTTTAGTTCCACATGGCTAATTATAGCAGGTTTACTGAGATCCCAGAACTGGCCCTTGGGACTAATTTTAGCGTTGGATTGACAAAAGGAGAAGCAAAAGAAAGAAAAAAGGAAAAACAGAAAGGGGCCAGCATGCATACGGTCTTTCTCGAAATTTTAACCCAATTTATCTGGAAATTGCATATGACCAAACAGAGAATGGCACTTGCACATTTTCATACCCATAGGGGTTCGATCTTCAATCCTATAAATTCTAAAATTATAACACTAAACACTCCCCAACTATCGAAACTAGATACCATCTGTTTGCTTTTGCTAATGTGGCATTGAGGGTCCATTCTCCCTCTCTCATCGTCCTATGGGTCCCACTCATTATCCCTTACTTCCAGCCACCAACAACATCTTCGGAATAATATTTTCTCTCACAACAAATTAAAATAAAATCTCAACGTGAACAAAAACGACAATGCACTTTGAACCGGTTTAGAGGAGGAGGGTTGTTTGGTGTGGTTTTGGTACATGTGGCGCTGGGTGCTTGATTTTGTAATTCATGGGTTAAACATCAAACTATCTTGGTAGTTGGAGGTAATAAGACGGACTTTAATTAACCAAATCTTACCGAAAAAGTTTCAGATAAGTAATACCGTGTTAAGTTCACTTAAATGCTAAACAAGCACCGCTCACCATTCATTAGTCATTTAAACTGATTCAACTAGGCTAATCACCTTGTAGCGTTTAAAACAAGCTAAAAGGACATTTAGGTGGTCAATAACGTCTAGGCGTGTTCTAGAAAAAAAAAAATAACGCAGTGCCCGGCCACGGGGTGAGAAAGTTGCATTGTTTTCATCCAAATGTGGAATACTTGGACGAAGGTTCTTTCAGCTCAGAAATCGATATGCACTGATTGCAACCCTAGAAGAAAAAGCTAGCAGTAGTGATTAATTGTACACAATAGTGTCTAGGTAGCTAGATGCTTCTCTTGTTTCTGTCACAACTCAGAAGCACGCATGACTATTCCATTGCCTGCAAGTCGATCAAGCTTCAAGCTTTCCTCACCCACCCAAAGATTGCGCGCTTTGAGGGGCTCTTCACGTGGCATCGACGATCGGCATTGAAAGCGAGCGAGAACAAACTGCTCAAGTGGGGGAAGCTTCAGCTTCAGCGTCACTCTGAGCCTGAAAGTGAGAGGGAAAAGGCCGCGCGCCTTTAAGCGAGGTGATCGGAGTTTCTCTTGCCCTCTACCTCCTTTTTTTTTTTTTTGACAACTGGTGGTAGTTTCCTGAAAGATGTTCTGGTTCTTTGCTAAATTAGATTTTGATTGTGATGTTCAGTATTTACAGTATTTAAGTGCGAGATAAGTTTGTGGCCAATTAACCCGGTGTTGCTTGTTTCTGTCGAATTAACAGTAAAAATTCTTCAGCGTGTTGTTTAGGCATGAGATGAGTGAGGGTATTAGATCCGTGCATTTTCATTGGTATATTGGTTCGATAGGAATCGAACATTCATACGATCTTGTTGTGGTTCAGTGATAAGCAGATGAATTGTTTGACGAAAGATTTATCTTGGTGACCACAATCTAGCTAAGCCAACTTATTTTTGTTGCAAATTCAGTAACCCTTTGTTCGCGTTTCAGTTCCACATAACATGAGGAATGATCCAATCTAAATCTAAGGTGGTGGCCCTCCTCGCCTTTAAATGTTGTGTAGGATAGGGTGTATCTGATTCGGTTTAGTTGATAGCTGCTCACTCTACAGACATGATAATTTACTCTAGTTTCCTCATAAAAAGATAATTTACTCTATTTCCCAGGAATGGCATCGATGTAACCATAAAATTTAACAGCGAACTAATTCGCCCAATTCAACCTCGACAAACAGGCAATACTTTATCCGGTGCCTGCTTAAATCAGCTCCTGCTTTTGTGTAATCAGAGCGAATCAGCCATACGATCAGCCCGCGATATATGACAAGCGTTTGATACCGACTTACTGATACACACCGTGATCTTTCTTCAAGATCGTTTCTTGATGTATATATTCTAGAGAGATTTATTTGAGTGCTCAATCGGTAATGCATTTTCAGCTCATGGTGAAACAAACTCTTCTCCTACTTAATAAAACACGTGACGAGGTGTCAGAGAAAAAAGAAACGGTAATGCATTTTCATACTCAATGTTACACCCGTCGTCGTCAATCATCGTCATTTGCGACCTCCTCACGATAGACACGCAGTCTTTTGATTCACTACCGATTTTGACTTTAGTACCAGAATTTTTTACGCTCAGGAAGAAAGAAACCTTTAATCCCGGCTAGATATAGCAGCCGGTACTAAATCCTCCTTCTCAACGGCTCACAACGGTTAGGGAGCTTTTAGTCTCGGTTGGTGATCAAAATCGGGACTAAAAGTCTATCTTTAGTCCCAGTTTTGATAATTAACCGGGACTAAAAGTTTAACCACGGTTTATGGGCAGAACCGGGACTAAAACTTAACTTTTAGCCCGGGTTTGTAGCCTAAACCGGGACTAATGTTCCTTTCTTCCAATTTAAACCTTTTCTTCCCCCCGAGCCCAAGGCCCCGAGCCATTCATGCTTGTTCTTGCTTCTGCTCGTGCATGTTCTTGCTTCTTCTCAGCTCAAGTGTGGAGCTTGGCTAGGTTACTCCTCCAACTTCTTCAATTCTACTGTTGCAAAGGTTACTATCTTTATTCTCTCTTGTTTAATCACTAGGATATTTCTATGGTTATTTCTCTAATAATTTGTATTTCAAGGTCAAAATCACTTGATATTTCTTCAATAATTTATATTTCAAGCTCAAAATCACTTGATAGTTTGTATATTTGGTTGAAGGAAGATTTATAGTATGCATAGCTCACATTTGTTACTCAAATGTTGTATGTATATATTTATGATTTAAATTTTAGGAGTTTTATTTTTTGTTTCACTTGTTAAAATACATTATTAGGAATTTAAGTGTTTTACAAATTTGAGTCTAGAAAGTAAAGAGTAGATGACGAATGCTTCCGGGTCGTCGGCCTATCATCAGGTTCAAAAGAGGCTGAAACCAGACCTCCCTCTCATTGAGTGCGACGAGTGCAAGAAAAAGAATGTGCTTGAGTTTCGAGTGAAGAAGGAGGGTCCCAACAAGGGGTGCATCTTCTACAAGTGTCCGGATCGTAATGTGAGTTACTCCATCGCATTTGATGATTATATATAATAAATTATGTATTTTTTTTACTAAACTTATGTATTTTTGTCTTAATTTCAGTGGGATGGCAGTGGATGTCCAGGGTGGTACTGGGAAGAAGAGTATGCCAAACACGTGTTTGGACCTCTTGCAGAGGCGGCTGCGGTGGGTGATGAGCTAGCTGATGAGGCACTGAGCCCGCGAACGAAGACCATTGATGTTGAACAGACGAATGATTTGTCTGTTTTAGTTGAGATCGGTCGTGATATGCTTAGGCTGTTGAAGTGTATTTTAGGTTTAATTAGTTTAGTGCTAGTTGTGACTGTCTACATTGCAGCGAGGCTTCCATAAATTAATTAATGTCCAGTATTGTGATATATGTTCGTTTGTCTTGTAATGTAGATGAGTCGGCATTGGATGTACAACACTGATCGTCGCTTCAAAGATTTCATTGAGGGCGTACATATTTTCTTAAATGTGGCCGAGTCAAACAAGCGGGATGGATTCATGTGCTGCCCATGTGCTATATGTAAGAATTTGAAGGAATATTCTTGCTCAAGGATTCTTCATTCTCACTTGTTCAAGTCGGGTTTCATGCCAAACTACATCTGCTGGACCAAACACGGAGAAAGAGGCGTTATAATGGAAGAAGACGAAGAAGAACAATGTGACGATGGTGACACTATTGCTGACTATGGTATATTAAACAATGATATTTCAATGGAGGAAGCTGAAGAAGAGGTACCAGCACAAGATGATCCCGTTGATGATCTTGCTCAGGCTATTTGCGATGCAAAGAGAGAATACGAAAGTGAAAAGGAGAAGATAAAGTTCGAGCGTATGCTAGAGGATCACAAAAAGTTGCTATACCCAACTTGTGATGCAGGACAGAAAAAATTGGGTAGCACACTAGAGTTGTTGCAATGGAAGGCAAAGAATGGTGTATCCGATAAGGGATTCGGGGAGTTGCTTACAAAAATAAAGAAGATGCTTCCAAAGGATAACGAATTACCAGCCACTACCTATGAAGCCAAACAGGTTGTCTGCCCTCTGGGATTGGAAATCACAAAGATACATGCATGTCCTAATGATTGCATCCTCTACCGTGGCGAGGAGTACGAGGAGTTGGATTCTTGCCCGGTATGCCATGCATCACGGTATAAGATCAGGCGAGATGACTCTGGTGATGTTGAGGATGAAAGAACCAGAAAGAAAATCCTTGCCAAGGTTATGTGGTATGCTCCTATAATACCACGCTTGAAACGTTTGTTTAGAAACAAAGAGCATGCAAAGTTAATGCGGTGGCACAAAGAAGGCCATAAGATAGACAATATGCTGAGACACCCGGCTGATGGGTCTCAATGGAGAGCAATCGATCGAGAGTTCCCAGATTTTGCAGGGGACGCAAGAAACATAAGGTTTGCTTTAAGCACGGATGGTATGAATCCTTTTGGGGAGCAGAATTAGTAGTCATAGCATTTGGCCTGTTACACTATGTATCTACAACCTCCCTACATGGTTATGCATGAAGAGAAAATTCATTATGATGCCCGTGCTAATCCAAGGACCAAGGTAGCCTGGCAATGATATCGATGTGTACCTGAGGCCACTAATTGAAGAACTACTGCTTTTATGGAATAAACCAGGTATACGTGTTTGGGATGAGCACAAACAGGAGCACTTTGACCTCCGTGCATTGTTGTTCGTAACAATCAATGATTGGCCTGCTCTAAGTAATCTTTCAGGACAGTCGAACAAGGGATATAATGCATGTGTGCACTGTTTCACGGACATTAAAGGTATATTTTTGAAAAAATGTAGAAAGGTTGTCTACCTTGGGCATCGTCGATTCCTGCCTGTGAATCACCCTGTAAGAAAGAAAGGCAAGCATTTTAAAGGTAAGGCGGGCCACAAGTCCAAGCCTATCAACCGCACCGGTGAGGACGTACTCGATATGGTCAAGGACGTGATAGTAGTCTTCGGAAAGGGACCTGGCAGTGAACCCGTTCCGAACGACGCTAGCTGTCATGTACTTATGTGGAAGAAGAAGTCCATATTTAGGGAGCTACCATATTGGAAAGTCGTAGAGGTCCACAATGCGATTGACGTGATGCACCTAACAAAGAATCTTTGTGTGAACCTGCTTGGCTTCATGGGTGTGTACGGGAAGAGCAAGGACACACCTGAAGCACGAGAGGACCTCCAGCGTTTGAATGAGAAGACAGCTGATGGACGCCAATACTTAGGACCTGCTAGTTACAGTCTTAGCAAAGAAGAGAAGGAGAGCCTGTTTGAATGCCTAGACAGCATCAAGGTACCATCCGGATACTCCTCAAATATAAAAGGTATAATAAACGTACCAGAGAAGAAATTCCAAAACTTAAAGTCCCATGACTGCCACGTGCTCATGACACAATTGCTTCCAGTTGCATTAAGAGGAATTCTACCTCCAAATGTACGTCTAGCCACCGTGAAGCTATGTGCATTCCTCAACTTAATTTCTCAGAAGGCAATCAATTCTCTAGATCTTGCTAAGCTACAGAATGACGTGGTTCAGTGTCTTGTCAGCTTCGAGTTGGTTTTCCCTCCATCCTTCTTCAATATCATGACGCACCTCCTAGTTCACCTGGTCAAGGAGATTATTATTTTAGGTCCTGTGTTCCTACACAACATGTTCCCCTTTGAGAGGTTTATGAGAGTCCTAAAGAAATATGTTCACAACCGTGCTCGGCCAGAAGGAAGCATCGCGAAGGGCTACGGAACCGAGGAGGTCATTGAGTTTTGTGTTGACTTTATTCCTGATCTAGACCCAATTGATGTTCCAGAATCACGACATGAGGGGAGGCTAAGTGGAAAGGGGACACTAGGGAAGAAAACATATATCGGTCAGGGTGACGATTATTTCAATAAAGCACACTATACAGTTCTGGCAAACTCCACCTTGGTGGAGCCATATATGGACAAACACAAGGAATTCCTACTATCACAGTTTTCAGGCAAGTCTGAAGCTTGGATTTCGCGCCATCACATGGAATCTTTTAGCAGTTGGTTACGAAAAGAATGTCAGGGTGATGAGAGTATTCCGGAGCAACTGTGTTTGTTGGCTAGGCAACCATCATGGCATATCCTCACATACAAAGGGTACGATATAAATGGAAATACATTCTACACAGTAGCCCAAGATAAAAGGAGCACAAACCAAAACAGTGGTATCCGCATAGATGCCACAGACCCGAACAGGACTAAGCAAACATACTATGGCTGCATAGAGGAGATATGGGAACTAGACTATGGACCTACTTTTAAAGTTCCTTTGTTCAAGTGTCAGTGGGTAAAGGTGTCCGGAGGCGGGGTAACAGTGGACAACCAGTATGGAATGACAATAGTGGACCTCAATAACAGTGGGTTCAAAGACGAACCATTTGTGCTTGCCAAGGATGTCAACTAGGTATTCTATGTCAATGACATGTCTTCGAAACCGAAAAGAGGGAAAAACGATAAGAACCCATTTAGTAATGAGCCAAAGCGTCATATAGTTCTTTCAGGAAAAAGAAACATTGTGGGAATTGAAGATAAGACAGACACATCAGAAGATTATGAGAAGGATGATCGAATCCCACCCTTCATGGTCAACAAAGAGCCAAGCATCCTATTGAATAATGAAGACACCCCATGGCTATGTTGATTATGATCAAGGGACATATATTTGAAAAAAGTTCAGTACTGTGATTGCTTAGAGCGAATTTAGCTATTATATAATAATTGTGAGACATTAGATCCATGAATTTACGTTGAAATAAATTGAAAATAACTTTTCTGTCAAATACCAACCATTTTATTTATATTTATTGAGCACTACATTTTTGCATTAATGAATTAATGATTATTATCGTATATTACTATTAATATTTGTAAAGAAATCAAGAAATACAGGTAAAAGATTTTTCTTCTATGTAGTATGCAGTAAAATAAAGCAGGAACCTTTTTTTTAAAAATTTTTTGTCAACATTTCCATTTACTATTGAATTAGTAAGGTTTATAAGTATTATAAAGTAAGACAAAAAGAAATGATCTAGTTGGCGGGAGGTGAATAGAAATTTCACTTTTAGTCCCGGTTGTAGGCTACAACCGGGACTAAAGGTGGGCCGAAATTTACAGGCCCGCCAAAAACATACTTTTAGTCCCGGTTCCTACCAAGAACCGGGACTAAAAGTATGAGCTTTAGTCCCGGTTCCTGGTTGGAACCGGGACTAAAAGTTTTTGTCCCGGTTTTGGATCAGACCCGGGACTAAAAGTCCCGACCTATATATTGAACTTGCCTTCAACCTCGATCCATCGGATTTCTTCGATTCACACTCCACAGCCGCCGTTCGCCCTCGACGCCGCCGCCGCCTCTCGGACCGCTCCAACCGACGCCGGCCGCCAGTGCCCCGCCGGCGCGACGCCCGCCCGCCCGCGCGCCGCCTTGACCTGCTCGAGCTCGCCACCACCGCCTCGCGCGGGATCTCGACGCCTGGCCCGCCACCGTCGCGCGCCCGACATCCGCCTCCTCGACCGCCGCACGCAGCCTCCGTGTTGCCGGCCGCCGCCGCAGACTGCCCCTCTGCTGGCCTCGACGCCGGCCCCCACGCGATCCGCCGCCGGCCCTCTCTCCTCTGCTCACCGCCGCGCCCTACATCGCCGAGGTATATACGCTAGCGGTTTTTTTTCATTTAGTTAGTTTGTTTTATTTTTAGTTAGTTAATTAATTTAGTTTAGTTTAGATAGTTTAATTAGTTAATTAGTTAGTAAATTAGTTTTAGTTTAGTTTAGGTTAATATATTAGTAATTAATTAGTAAATTAGTTTTAATTTAGTTTTTCTATTTAGTTTAGTTAGTATCTTATACTAATTAATTGTATTATTTTTAGTTAGTTCATTAATTTAGTTTAGTTTAGATAGTTTAATTAGTTAGTAAATTAGTTTTATTTTAGTTTAGGTTAATATATTTGTAATTAATTAGTAAATTAGTTTTAGTTTAGTTTTTCTAGTTAGTTTAGTTATTAGCTTATACTAATTAATTGTATTATTTTTAGTTAGTTCATTAATTTAGTTTAGTTTAGATAGTTTAATTAGTTAATTAGTTGATATTATTAATTTAGTTTAGTGTTAGGGCTAAGGCTAGGGTTTAGTGTAAGGGCTTAGGGCTACGGTTTAATTAGTGCTAGGGTTAGGGTTTAGATTTTCTGTCTCTTTTGTTTCACATGGAATATTAACATTAATAATTTTTCTCCTCTAGATGGCCGGAGAAAGAGCCATTATGGAACAAGAAATGATGGACATTATCAACACTGGCAGTCAACACTGGCCGGAGGGAGAAGACAACGGGAGTCAGTACTTAGTGGATGATGAGAATGTGCAGTAAGACAATGTTGCAGATAATACTACTGGCGAGGTATTTATTTATTGCGAACACATGGTTACGAAATTATTATATGCGTGGTTACCGATACTTATTAAATATTTGTTTCTTAACTTAATTTTGTAGCCATCTGGAACGACGACATCTACGGGCAAGAGCAATGGAGTCCGGGGCCCGAAGAAGCCATTAGAGGGTCGCTTTGTGATCACAGAGTTCAACACAGATACGGACGAACCATTAGGACCACATGCAAAGAAATTCGTGAACCATTGTGGATACCTTGTAAGGGACAGGATCCCGATCAGTGCACGAGAATGGAAGGCAAAGCCTAGTGCTCCTGATGTTAGCTTTGTTTCTGATGTTGACAAGAATCTAGTGTGGAACGATATTCTTCAACATTTCACGCTAGAAATGGATAATTATCCAGAGTTCAACAGCGAAGACTTGAGGTCGCTAGTTAGGCACTGGGCAATGAAGAAGATGGCCACACAGTTTCAGAGTTGGAAGAAAAGTCTCTACAAGACATATGTGAAGGAGAACAAGATGCCAGATTTTGACTGAGCCACTGGTCCGATCACAAAGTGTAGGCCATACTGGGATGAATTTGTACAGTACAAGTTATCGGAAGAGGGTGAGACACGAGTCAGAAGGAACACTGAGAATGCTCGCAAAAAGGAATACCACCATCACTTGGGATCAGGTGGTTACCCTTCTGCCATTCCCAAGTGGAAAAAATTGAAAGCTGATATTTTAGCCAAGGGGCTCATACCAGAATCAGCTGCATGGCCTGTACGTGCGAAACAATGGTTTTTTGGTCATGGGGGAAGTCTTGACCTGCAGACCGGGAAGGTAGTTTATGGCCAGAAACTTGTAGACGCAGCAGAAAGATTGCAATATATTATGCACGCTAAAGAGAAAGGGGTATTCAGGCCGAAGAGAGAGAAGGACGAACTGACATATGCCATTGGTACCGCTGAGCACCCTGGCCGAACTAGAGGCTTGGGACCGGGTGTGACGTGGGAACATGGTTTCCCTGAGGACAAAGATAGCTACAGAAGCCATCGAAGAAGGAAGGTAGAGGAGGCAGAGCGGATGCGCAAGTTAGAAGAATATGTTCTCGAGTCACGTGAAGCGCTACGTCAGTCTCATGAACGTGAGAAACAACTTGAAGCAAGAATGCAAGAGAAAATAGCAAGGCAGTTGGAATTAGCATTGAGTAGACATACATCAGAAGGAGTTAGCCAACCAGAAAATCTTGCAAAAAGCAGTTTTGCTTCTACTGAGGTGCCAAATCAGCAAGATGACGGAGCGTTGCGCTTCCCCGTGGATGATATCACTAATCCACTTACACCGTGTGAGCTGCACATTGCACAGGGGAACTCCACAGTCATGGTTGCTACCGGTATTGTAAACCCGGTAGACCCGACCAAGACACCCACTATCCATGGGAGAAGAATACCACCTGGATATGCTAGCGTCTCGGTGGATAGAGTTACCAAAGGTTTTGGTAATGTGCCTCTTGAAATTGAAGGAGGTGATGGGGAGAAGGCACTAGGAGAAGCTAAGAAGGCATTCATTGTATGGTGCAAGCGATACATTATTATTCCAGGGGCGCCACCGCCGCCTCGTCCTGAAGAACAGAAGCAAAGGCCAAGTCCAATAATCTGTTCCCCAGACCATCAGAGTGCTCTAGGCTGCGAGTACGAAGATGTGTTTACACCAGGCAGGGCGCCATCACCTCCACCAACAGCAAAGCCGTCATCGCCGCCACGACTTCCAACACCTCCCCCACCTACCAAGCCGTCTACTAAGAGGCCTCCACCGCAGGTGGTGCAACCAACCCCGCCCACAAAGAAGAAAGCCACTAGGCATACAAAGCAACCCATTCCTCAGAAACTGCCCGGTGAAAAGACTAAAGAGGAGTTAGATATTGCGGTGAAAAAACAAGTCGCAGATTTTTTCACAAGAAACCAAAGGAGACAGAAAAGATGAAGAAAAAGAAAGCGCAACCGTACTACTATCTACCTCGCGATGCTTTAAGGCAGAAAAGGATAGAGCACGAGAATAAGTTGAGAGAAGCTAAACAGCCCCTGTCACTATCGGACTATGACCGCTCTCTCACGAAGTCTATTGACAAACAGAAGAAGGCAGGGAAAGATGTTCCGCAACTCGGCAAACAAGACAAGCAAGCAATCCCCCCGTTAATTGTTAGTGATCAGATACCGAATCAATATGGCTCATTTATGGACCGCATCCAGGTACCTAGTGAGGTCAATTTGAACGAGTTTGAAGCTTTCATGGCGGAAACTGGTATGAACCTTGCCCAAATGGTTGGATGGGAGCATGTGGAGAAAGCGCAAGTAGTTGACGAGTGGAGGAAATATCAACATGGTTGGAGTCTATGGAATCCAAAAACCCTCGGTCAACTAGGTACACAAATGTACTTGCTAAACAAGTGGTACCTTGGGGCATGTACACGAGGTGAGTCTTAGATTTCTGTCCGAATTAGAAACCAACATTGGTTCCGTGGCGATGATATTATGTTTGTTGATTTTGCTGAATTACACCAATTATGCCACATGGACTCCCTCGACAAAACAATAATGAGCTGCTATTGTCTGTAAGTGTACTTTCTTTCTGCAATTCAAATCTTTCTCTCTCTCTCTATATATATCCTTACTCTCTCTCTCTATATGCAGCTATGAGATGCAAATGTGCAAACAGAGAGGGTCTAATGAAGTTGGTTTCATTGATCCACATATTGTATTCAAACACCCTACACCCAACCCAATATAGAAAGAAGACACAGAGAAGAATCTCATGAAGTTCTTAGCAAAGCAACGCGGCAAGAAACATATACTCTTCCCCTACAATTTGAACGATCATTGGATATTGATCGTCATCGATCTTCAACAAAGCCACATGGAGATCTTAGATTCTATGAGAAAGAGCCTGGACCAAATCCAAGATATGATAGCTATTTTTCAGAGGTAATTTATTTCTCCTTACCTTCTTCAATTGCAGTGTTTGGAAAATATTCACATCGATCATTGGATATTTTTATTTTGATTGGCAGTGTTTGGAAAAGTTTCATTGAGAAATACGACCTCAAACATTGCAAAGCACCACTGACTATAATCCCACACATGGTAAGTATATATACTTAGAGGCCATTCATGTTATATATGTATCTATATATATGTATTGTCCGGATCGGATGACAATCTTTTTTGTCTTGTAAAGTGGGTTCTGCGGCAACAACCCGGGAATAACACTTGTGGATACTATGTCTGCGAGTTCATGAGGGTGTACTCAGTCAGAACTGACCGGAAGAAGCTAAAAGTACGTTAAATCGATCTCATATTAACTCACACAATTGTGTGTGTATATATATATATATATATATATATATATAATCATATATATTAATACCTTTCCCTTTGACTCTGTTTGAAGACTGATTATTTAAAGAAAAAGGTCCTGGTAAAAGACGAGCTCAAGGCAATTCAAGAGACCATAGCAGGGTTTCTTAATGATCAAGTTTTGAATTTCTCCGGAGAATTTTACAATGACCCTAATGAATCTTGGAAGCCGGGCAACGGTGGTGATGAAGATGACTGAAGGGCATATATATATGTTGGAGTGAAAACTTTTGGAGAGGAAAACATTTGGAGTGAAAAAAGTGTTAAACTCACTAGTATATATGTATATGTATATGTATATATATATATGTAGTTTGTAATATATATATATATATATATATATATATATATATATATATATATATATATATATATATGTCTTATGTCGTATTGTGCCTTTTGTCAAAACCGATACACACACATATAATATATATATACATATATATATTTTACATATATATATGTAAAATATATAGATATATGTATATATATATGTAATATGTGTGTGTATAGATAATTTTAAATCAAAACCATAATTAAAAAATAAAACGAATAATGAACTGAAAAAACACGAAAAACAAAAAAAAGGAAGGCTTTAGTCCCGGTTGTTGATACAAACCGGGACTAAAAGGTTCCACAGACCCGAGGACACGTGGTCTGGGCTGCAGACCTTTTAGTCCCGGTTTGTGTTTCAAACCGGGACTAAAGGTCCACTTTTAATCCCGGTTCTGGACCCGGGATTAAAAGGGGTGTAACAGAACCGCCTAAATCACATGGCTCACAGGCACCTGTCAACGTCACTAATGGCATCTGACAGTCAGGGCCCGTGTTCCAGATGACCTAGGCGGGCTCTGCCGGTTACATAAGCACCCGTTATCTCCGACAGGATCCCATTGCGAAGCCATTACAGAGTTACAACATTTCATAACAAAATACATCAGAGTAGAATTTGCGGAAGAGTAAATAGTACTTAATATTACAGACCTAGTGTTTGAATAAAATTAAGTGCAGTTATTACAGACCATAAATTTAAAAGAGTAGCAGTAGTGTTTGGATCAACAGTACGACAGATAGTTTAATATTACACGAACCCTGCCCAAGGGTTTAACCTTAATCTTCTTCACTCTCCTGGACGATGGTGACGCAGCACGGAGCGAGACAAACTTCGGTCTCCTGCTGCCTCCTGCAACGGGGTTAACAAACCCTGAGTACATGGGGTACTCCGCAAGACTTACCTGACTAAAAGTGTAAAATTAGACTCAGGAATGCAGGCTGAGGGAAGTCAAGGTAAGGCTTTAGCAAGAGTTCAAGAGTTTTGCGGAAAAACATTACTAATCCTATCTCAATACTTTATTTCAATAATACTATTCATTATTAACCATGCCTCCAAGTTCTTTCTCATATTTCATCCTTCTTTCATTTGCTTTATCCATTCTAAAACAATCCTAGTTCCGAACCACTATCCGATGTAGGGGTGAGGGTCAAGTCTCCATAACCGAGGAGCAACGACGATTCGAATCGATTAATTCCCAGCTGGGGATCCCTATCCACACTGCGTATGTAGCACTTAAGCTTGCATACGCCAACCCCGCCTACCATGGCTTTTCATAGCCCGGAACCGGTCCTGCGCCACTCGAGAGCACAGTACTCCTCTCGTCTCCAGGCACGACGGCCACGAGGGTACACGCTACTCTCGCCATCTCTCCACTCCCAGTGCGTGGTTGTCGGTTCTACCGGTAGAGCCACCGGTGTCAGAGGCTTTCCGTAGTATGTGGCTAGTTGCAAAGTCTTGATCACAGCAGGCCTGACAACGAACGGTCCCTAATATTTTTTTTTCCGTTAGAAACCATGCATTGGGACTCTAACCCAAGTACACTGGTAACTACCCGGTTTTCACATCCCTTTCCGATGGTGAGGATCGTTGGGACTCTAACCCAACAGATGGTCGACCAAACGGAACAACCCATCCCTGTGGTTGACAATGAACTAGCTAGGAACACTGCCAACCAACAAGGACATACCATTCCCATAAAGTGATTCATTCGATTAATCTCATCACAGTTCAAAATAGCATTTTCGCAAATCTAATCTTTAAGCATGACTAAGCATTTTTGCAATACTTTTTAATAAATCAGGTTTTCAAGTATTGTCAGGTATTCAAGGATGGAAATGCATCAATTGGTTATCACTCAACTCCTATTGACCTAATGCACTTAATCAACTCAGGTAATATATATTTTTAAATAACAAGGAGAGGGCAAATGCACCGAGGCTTGCCTTGGATTGCATAAAGTGTCGGATCCGGGTCGGTACCACAAATATCAAATCCTTGCACAATTTCTTGGACAGTCTCCTCCGATGGACCCTCAGACTTTACCTCCGGATTCTCGGTCACTACACGTTTGCAATGATAAATGTATGAATGCCATGCACATGAAATGACAGATAAAATTTTGAATAATGAGTAATGCACATCCGTGATCAAGATCCTACCATAGGCTAGCTATGATCACTTTAATTCACAATGCCCTAGGTCATAAAGGTGATTGACCTAGAATCTCAATCAACCCAAAATCACACCATTCAATAATTATTCCATTTACTATTCCTATTATTAATCATTTAAACCAACATATAATTTAATAAATATTTAACTATTTCCATTTGATGCCAAATTCCACCAACAGATAGATTTCAGTACCAAACAGTGGCACAATAAATTTCATGATTTTTGGAACAACACAGAAATTATTAAAAATCATCAAAGTTCCTTTTAACATTTAATGTGCTGATTTTTAATTAATACATAAATCATTCAAATCCTACATTTAATATTTTTATTAAATTCTACACATCACAGAGAGTATCTACAAATTTTTTCATAAATTTTGGTGCAGTAGATTAATCCACACAAAAAAATTAAAAGCTAACACTATTCATTTTAATTAAAAAGAGAAAAGCTCTAATAAATCGGCCGAGAAAAAGAAAATGGCCATTCGGCCCAATCAACGAGCCGGCCTAGCATGGCCCAGCCACGGCCGCGCGCGCTGAGCCCGCCGCACGGGGACACTGACAGGCCGGCCCCGGCCGTCAGTTCCTCCTTCCACCTCTCGCCGCGCCCCTGGACGCGAGCGCGCGCGTCGGGCCGCCGTGGAACTCGCCGCCGACGACCGCAGCAGCGAAGCCAAGTGACTCTACACCTACCCTCGAACCTAGTTAGCCGTCCTAAGCACCTAGCCCCTACTATAGCCGCCTTCGACGAGCACCAACACGCCCATGGCGGCTCGGCCACTACGGCGGGGAGAACTCCGGCCACGATGAACCCCAAATGACCCAAGGAAACCGTTCTAGAGAACCAGAGGCTCACCCCGAAGATGAAACGCACCCTGGTGGAGTTAGAGGCAGAGTGGAGACTAGGAGTTGACGCCGGTGTAGAACGTCGCAGAGTGCGCCGACGACGAGGCTTCCGTTCTGGCGTACCTAGAGCGGCAATGTTTAAACCAACGCACGCATGAGAACGACAGTAATCACAATAGCACCGGACGAGGATTGGAATAGCGAAAAACTTACCGGAGCAAGCTGGCCTTACCACGTCGGCCCGCGGCGGAGCTCTAGCCGGAACTGAGGACGACAGCGGCGTTCCGGGACCCCTAGGCTACGGCAGCTTGCGCCAGAGGGCGGAAATGGAGCGCAAGAGCGAGACGACACTACTGGCGAAACGAATTTGCTCGAGGAGGAACCGAGAGGGGGAATTCGGCCGGAGGTCGAAGGTGGTTGCCGGTGACCGCGCGGAAGGGAATAGGGAAATGGGAGGGGGCTTGTCGCCTTTAAGCGATCGAGAAGGAGAGGATAAGATCGAGCACATGTCCGGGTCCCCCGAACGGCTTCGGCACGGCGGCGACAACGCGCCTGCTGGCCGGACGGCGGCCGGCGCGCGGCGCGGGCACGCGCGCACGACGCCGCGCACTGTAGGGGCCCCCAGTACTGTAGCTAGTTTTTCTAGGCCAAAACCTATTCAAACCAATTGAGTGCCTAAACGTTTGAATCAGAGAAAAGCCCCAAAACAAAAGTTGTGCAAATCTTTCTGGAGAACAACTTTGCTTTTGAGACCAAGTTCAAATTCTGCACCAATTTGAATTTATACAAAAGGGGGTAGAATTAGGTTTTGAATTTCAAACTGATATTTTAAAATTACTTTTGATTCTTCTCAACAACTTGAAAATTGGTCAACATGAAAGTTGTCCTACTCAGAGAGCTTGACAACTTCTATTAAGGAAGTTTTTGAAGATTCTTAATATTTTTGATATTGAAGTTTCAAATGTAAATTTCAATATAGTAATTTGAGTTTAATTTGAATTTTTATAATATAACTTCAAAATATCCAAAAATAAAAGTTGTTCCATTTTAAAAGCTCTACAACTTTCATTAAGACATTTTTCCCAGATTCCTTATAGATTTTGAATTGGGGTTTTTGGTCAACTTTAGGGTTTAATTTGATTTCTTTTTAATTTTTATTTTTAATTTTGATTAAGGACTTAATTACACAATCAATACTACCTAAAATCAAATCACTCTAGGCCCTAAGCACAATCATATGCAGATGCTTAAATTTAAATAAGATGACATGGCAGATTAATTAATTTGTAGTACCAGAGGTATTACAAGGGGTGACATTTACTCCCGGAAGCTTGTTCCCGGTTGGAAAACCGGGGCTAAAGGGGTTTCCCAACAGGGAACAAAGGCCATTTCTGTACCAGTGACAGCACGTTCTAGAGCACAACCTCTCTCGATGACAGCTACTAGTTTTTAACCGGTGTTTTTTATGGCCGGCAAAAGTTTTGCCGTTATTTTTATTATATGGTAAAATAAAAAGGAAAATTACACTCTCAACTTTACGAAAGCCAGCGCTATCACCGCTGTCTGGGTTTAAGGAAACCCTAAAACAAGAAACAAAACTCCTAAAAGCATCCTTAGTAGTACTACCTTAGTCAGATTACTAAAATGTCTGTTTAGATAGTCACCTATTTTTCTACTATCCATATTTGCTCTTAACTCCAGCAGCACTATCTAAAACAGACTACCTAAATTCAGCTTAGCAGAGAATAACAAGTGAGTACCACATATCAGCTTCTTCCTACGGAGAGTAGAGCTAGGGGCAGGCCGCGTGGCAGGGTAGTGCCGTCAGCCTCGAGGGCAGCAAGGCACGTTATCGGTAGCACAACGCGTCAGGGGCTGCTCGCCATGCCGGGGAGCACGCCGCGCCGAGGAAGAAACTAGGGCCGGCCGAGGGTAGCAGGGCACGCTGGGGCCGCTCTCTGCACCGGGATCAGGTCGCGGTGAAGGCCGCTAGCTGCTCCAAGGTCTGCCGAAGGGTGCCGCCGCTGGGAAGGAGAGTCGGTAGGAGGGGGTGGAACAACCAGCTGAGGATGAGAAGAGCCGGTCGTCGCCGTGGAAGGGAAGGAACAGCCGGACCGGGAGGGCCGCCACCGTGAGGATTGACGCTGGCAAAGTCATCGGCAGCGTCGGGCAGTTCTGAACATGTGGGGAGGGGAGAGACGATAAAAAATAAGGTAGATGTTGGTATAAGATAACTCAAACAAATAAATACTAAGATTATCTGCAAGCGGACAGATACTGATGTAGCACTTCACCTGGGAGTATTGTAAGGTATCGTTATTTATATTTTAGTACAGGAAAAATGAGATAACTAGAATCTAGACTTAACGCATGAGCTGCTATCAAGGACGGAGAAAATAAAGTGATAAAGGAGATTGTTAAGGCTTCTAGTTCTAATCCTCACAAGATATGATATGATTTTTCTTAATAGGGAATTACTATAGGAAAGTACCAGTAAAGGGTAAATTCTTTAGTAAAAGGGACCTACGGTCCTACTGACAGGAGGTGGACTATGTAGGATTCAACAAGGCTAGGTCACCATCGTGAGCTACCACAGATCCGGATAGTATGGGGCATTTACGAGCAAATATAATCTAAGCACCACACTTAAACTATAAATTATTACTTCAATCAAGGAGCTACTAAGACTAAAGCACTCAAAAGAATCGTAAACCTTAAAAACAATAATAACAATGTTACTCACTTGGCTTAGAAGTTGAACTCTGAAGAAATCTTCAGAAACAAGCCCTAAAGAAAGACTTTTATCCACGGGTACAAGTCGTAGAGTAGTCACCGACAGACCGGCAACTTCTCAAACTATCTCCAGCTCTTCTAGCACACCACTTCTAAAATAAGACTAGCCCTAATCTAGAGAGACTATAAGACTAATCTTCTACTTAATGCTTGGCTCTAAATCCTATCTTGTTTCTACTTTCCTCTAGATATGTCGGTGGATTTCCGAAACCCTGGATTGATTTCTCTTTGGATCATCTAAAACCCTAGGGGTCTGGGGTTGTACATATAGGCCGGAGCGATGAACCGTAGCCCTTGGATCAAACCGACTTCGACAGGTGGTGGAGATTAATCCTCAAAGGCGGTGGAGAGTCCACGTCGAAGCGGACGCGGAGATCTCTCTCTGACAGGTCGGCCGACCTGGTAGTGGGGTCGGCCGACCCCCCCTCTATCTGCCAAATGGGCCCCGCTTGAAAAGTCCTAAATGGCTAGAGGGGGCTGAATAGCCTATAAAAATCCTTCAAACAACACTTAAACAAAGTGGTTAGACAATTATGAGGCGAAGCGAATTTTGCACTAGCCTAACGAAAAGCAAGCCACCTAACCGTTCTAGGTTATTGTCTCTAAAACACACACAAGAAGCTATGTTGCTACTTTACACTACTCCTATGTGAGCAACTAAGCAAGAGAGCTACACAAAGATAAATACAAGAAAGTAAAGAGTAGAGAAGTGATTTTATACCGCCGGTGAAGGGAAGATGAACACCAAAGTAACAATTAATCAATACAAATGAAATCCTCGGCAAGAGAGTTGACACAATGATTTTTACCGAGGTTCACTTACTTGCCGGCAAGCTACGTTCTCGTTGCAGCGATACACCCACTTGGAGGTTCACGCGCTAATTGGCATCACACGCCAAACCCTTCTTAAGGGTGCCACACAACCGACACAAGATGGGGATCCACAAGCTACGCACAATCCACTAGAGTAGCCAATTGTGATCTCCCGCAGGGGAAGGCTCAAGAACCCCTTACAACTTCACCGATCGGAGGCGGAGACAATCACCAACTCCCCTTAACAATCCTCGTAGCTCCAAGCCATCTAAGAGTCGGCAAACTCTAAGAATAACAAGAGAATCCGCTGCGAAATCCAATCACCAAGTGCCTCTAGATGAACACACTCATGCAATGCACTTGATGCTCTCCAATCTCACCAAATGATGATCACAATCAAGTGGAAGGTATGAGAGTGGAGTGGAGAGGCTCACTAGTTAGTAGGAATGATTAGAATGGCGAAGAGAGCGAGAACAAGCCAGCAAATTGACTATAAATACTTTCCTCACTCAAACCTAGCCGTTAGGCCTCTCTGCGGGGCGTCGGACGCCCACGCGCGCTACCGTCAGACCAAAGTCCATGGTCCAACGCCCTTGATGATCGCCACGTGTCCCTAGCCATTTGAAGTTGAACGTTGGATCACAAGGGCTCTTTTCTCGCGCCAAAACAGACCGTCGAACGTTCAAGCCGTCGGACTAACACCAGAGTCCAACGCTTCCAGAGAGCTACCCGAGAGCTAAAACACCATTGGACTCTGTCCGAGGCATAGCGTCGGACCAACTGCTAGCGTCTGAAAGCTCTTTGTTTGGTTTTGGCTAATTGATGACACTTAATATCTAACCATGTGCTTAAACTATTGATTACAAGTATGGTTAGATGATCAAGTGGGAAGCTATGACGGCATCCAAGTCTTTGGAGTAAGCCCATCAACATGAAGATCAAATGCTTCAACACTTGGTGTGATGGATGGAGCTCAAGGCAAAGGTGAAACTCATAGGGCTCTTTCCATTTTGGTGATCAAGACACTATAGAGAGTGTGATCACATTTAGGATAGATGACCGTACTATTAAGAGGGGAGAAATTCGTTTGCAATCTCGGTCATCAAGTGCCTCTAGATGAATTTCTTTGAGCATATCATGTAGATCTAGAGCACTAACTAAAACCCCGCAGATTTTCTTTGAAAATGCTAACACCCTCTACACTTGTTGGTAGATCACCTTGTGGTGTTGGCACATTTGAAAACGCGGTTAAGAGGTAGAATGGGTTTGGTTCGGCAGGATTCAGCGGTTTCTGGAAGCGTCGGACGCTCAGAAACAGTAGGCGTCGGATCATTTCCCAGCGTCCGATGGCGAACTCAGCTTGCCCTGCGATGAGAGCGTTGGACGGTGTTTTCCCGAGCGTCGAACTATTTCTCTAGCAGTCCGACGAGTTGCATAGTACGCATGTTTCACTGGTTTAGGGCACCGGACCCTCTCTGTTAGTCCGACGGCCACCGTCGGACATAGTCCGACACGTTTTGTGCTCTCGAGGAGCTCTCTGGAAGCGTCGGCTGTGAAAACCGTTAGTCCGACGCTTGCCCAGCTTAGCGTTCGACGGTACCGTCCGAGCGCGCGAGCTGAGTGCCATTGCGCGGCAACGGTCAAATTCAAATGAGTTGTACACTGTGGCTACTCACGATTCGGCGGTTCGGGAAGCGTCGGACGGAGGCTTTAGTCCGACGCCCCCGACGCTGCGTCCGACGGTTAGTGTCCGACGGTGCGTTTTGCAGGGTAACGGCTATGTTTGTTTGAGGGAGTTTATAAATACCACATGGACGGTTCTTGCTCGCTCTCTTGGCTCTCTAACTCGTTGATACATCTTGTGAGCATCCTCCAAGCACTCGAATTCAACTAGATCATTTCATTCTCATTCATAGTGAGCTAGAGTTTGATCCAAGTGCATTGTTCATTCTAGTTCATCCATTGGCACTTGGTGATTGTTGTTGCTATGGATTTCTCTTGTTTCTCTTGGTGATTGCCGTCACCTACACGGTCTTGGAGCAGCTGAGGAGCTTGGCGGAGTTGGTGATTGTCTCCGGCCACTCCTGTTGACCTTGTGAGGGGTTTGGTGCCTTCCCCGGCGGAGTGACAAAGGTAACCTTAGTGGATTGCTCGTGTCATTGAGTTACCATGCTCGTGGTAGGTTCTAGTGGCGCTCATTTGTTGAGCTTGACATTGGTTGTCAATTAGCCACCGAACCACCGAGTAGTGGTCGACACAACGGGGACTAGCGTGCCGGCAAGCACGTGAACCTCTGGATAAATTCTTGGTCTCCATTGTGTTGATTTAGATTTCATTGTGACCATCCTCCTTCGAGTGTATTGGTATATTTCTCGGTGATTGGCCATTTACTCTACTCGGAGGTATAACTACACTACACCCCTCTCCTTCACCTTTGTGCAAATTAGTTGTGTAGTAGTAGTGTAAGTAGTATTCTTGTCCCCCTAGGAGTAGTGTAACTTAACCTAAGCTAGCTTATGTGTGATCTTAGTGATTTAAGTAGAACGGTTAGTAAGGCTTGCATTTTGAGTAGGATAGCGCATAATTCGCTTCGCCATTTGTTGTACTAACCCTTGGTCAAGTGTTGTTTATAGAAGTTTTAAATAGGCTGTTCACCCCCCTCTAGCCTCTTTGGACCTATCAATTGGTATCAGAGCCGTGGTCACCGTTGTTGTATGGCTTAACATCCTTCGGTGTCAAGATGGCTCACAACAACTTGATGAACCATATGGGCAAGCCACCTCGGTTTGATGGCACAAGCTATGGGTATTGGAAGAAGCAAATGAAAGCGTCCAACGTCGTGAACTCAGCTCGCCGCGTAGAGAGCCAGAGCACGGACTCGCGTTCGCCACGCGTCGTACCCAGAACACATGTACGATTGATGAATGAATGCGATGCACCAGAATCAAAAAGCATGATAGCAGGATGACTTGCGACAGGGAACCTACCCAGCATGACGGGTTCACCTTCAGGAATGTCTCCAACTTGCGTGTAGTAGACCTGTCCTGCTTTTCTCACAACTTTTCCCTTCTGGGCCTGCTGCTGGTGGCCACGGTGCTGAGTCTGCTTGCAGCGTGCCATGCTGGAGAAGATAAGTTGGGATTAGCGAGGATATAATACAAGCTAACAAGAATAGGTTTGATAAATCCTAACCCATAACCCTTTTTAAGGAGAAAGTTATTTATAATGTGAATTAATCATGATGCATGAATCGTACTTACGAACTTTCGAAATCAATGCAAAAATGAATAACTGCATATTTAATTTTTAACATAGGGCTAGTAATAGCACTATTCCACTAGCTACCATAACTATAATATAGATTTAGACAAGAATGAGCAATTTGGACCAAAATAGCAATTTAAAGTTTATGATCCAAAATATTTTAAAGTTTTGCAAAGTAATACGGTAATGATTTAGCAATGGAACGCTCCGATACCAGCTGTGACAGAACCGCCTAAATCCCATGGCCCACAGGCACCTGTCATTGTCACTAATGACCTCTGACAGCCGGGCCCGTGTCCCACATGATCTAGAAGGTTCTGTCGGGCTACATTAGTGCCTGATTTCCTCCGATAGGATCCCATTGCGAAGCCATTACAGAATTACAACATTTCATAACAAATTACATCAGAGTGAAGGCGCAGAAAGATTATAAGGTATTTAGATTACAAACCATTTGTCCAGATGCAATTAAAGTGCAAATATTGCAGACCATAAATAAAACAAGTAGCAGTGGAATGATGATACAATATGATTAAGTATTTAATGATAAGAACCCTGTCCACGGGTTCAACATTACTCCTCCTCACTTACCCTCCTACACCACTGTCACACAGCAGGGGGCGAGACAAACCTCCGGCTGCTGTGTCCCTGCAATATGGGGTTAACAAACCCTGAGTACTGGGGTACTCCGCAAGACTTACCCGACTAAAAAAAATGAGACTCAGGAATGCAAGCTGAGGGGAGTCAAAGTAAAGCTTGAGCAAGAGTCAAAAGTTTTGCAGAAAAACATTACTATCCTATTTCAATATTTTAACTCAATCTTATTTTAATCATATCCATAATTACAAATTCATTCCCAAGTATCATCATACCTTCAAATTTTTAATCATTCTCAAAAACACCTAGTTTCGAACCACTTTTCAATTGTAGGTCAAAGGATCAAGTCTCCATATCCGAGGAGCAATGACGATTCGAATCGATTAGTACCCAGCTGGGGATCCCTATCCACACTGCGTATGTAGCACTTAAGCTTGCATATGCCAACCCCGCCTGCCACGGCTTATCCTACCCCTGAACCGGTCCTGCGCCACCCGAGAGCACAGTACTCCTCTCCTCTCCAGGCACGCCGGCCACGAGGGTACACGCTACTCTCGCCATCTCTCCACTTCCAGTGCGTGGTTGTCGGTTCAAGCAGTAGGGCCACCGGAGTCAGAGGCTTTCCGTAGTATGTGGCTAGTTGCAAAGTCCCGATCACAGCAGGCCTACAATGAACGGTCCCTAATTCTTTTTCCGCCGGCGACATTGCATTGGGACTCTAACCCAAATACAAGTGTCCCAACGGTTTTCAAATTCCTTTTCCGCCGATGGTCAAGCATTGGGACTCTAACCCAAATTCACAACCAACGAACGGAAAATCCCTTTCCGACGGTTACGGTGCATTGGGGCTGCTACCCAAGTACACAATTTCCGAACGGACTCACATCCCTTTCCCTTTTCTCATGATTCATAATTGTCACATTTTCATAGGTCAAAAATAGCCTTTTTATGCAAATCTAAATTGATTAAGGAGGTTTTGTCAAATTACTAATATTTTTAATTTTAAAGTTTCAAACTTGAATTTCAACATAGTAATTTGAGTTTAATTTGAATTTTTATATTATAACTCCAAAATCTTCCAAAATAAAAGTTGTTTCATTTTAACTAGATCTACAACTTTTATTAAGGCACTTTCATCCAATTCCAAATATTTTTTAAATTAGGGTATTGAGTCAATTTAAAGCTTAATTGGAATTTTTCTTTTGCTAATATCTTTAATTCCCAATTAAAGGTTTAATTACACCATCAAACCTAAATATAATTAAATCACTTTAGAAGCCCTAAGCACGATCATATGCAGATGATTAAATTAAACATGATGACATGGCATAATTAATTAACCGTAATACCCGGGGTATTACAACTCTCTACACTAAGCGTCGGACTGTCCAACTCTCTCAGCCCTTTCCACCGTCGGACGCTCACTATTAGTGCGTCGGACTAAAGAGACCCAGAGTCCGACGCTTCCAGAAACGACCAGGGAGCTCCAGAAAACCTCGGACGCTGTCCGACGCCTACGGTCGGACTGACCCTCAGCGCCCGACGCCTTTAGACAGTGAACAGCAAGTCTGGGGACCGGCGGACGCTACCACTCAATGGTCCGACGCCATGGAACCCCAGCGTACGACGCTCGTTTCTCAGCGTCCGACTCCAAGAGAAGAAGAGAAGCTTCAATTCAATGATATTGCTCTCAATGCAATATATAGTGCTCTTGATGAGAAGGTCTTTGAGCAAATCAAGGACTTGGAGTTTGTTCATGAAGTATGGAAGAGATTGGAAGACTCATATGAAGGCACCACCGCAGTCAAGAGTGCCAAGCTATACATTCTCAAGGACAAGTTTGCAAGCTTCAAGATGAAGGATGATGAGAGCATACCGAAGATGTTTCACCGGTTGAGTGTCATTGTGAGTGATCTCAAGGCTCTCGGTGAAACAATTAGTGATATAGACTTCTCCCACCGGTTCTTGAGATGCCTACCTCCCCGGTTTGAGACCTTGGTTACTATCATTGCGAGGGAGGATCTGTCAAAGGTGACTCCAACACAAGTACTTGGTGATGTCATGACACAAGAGACATACCGAGTTGAGAAAGGTGAAGGAGTTAAGGAAGAGAAGGATGATGAGAAGAAGGACAAAAATGAGAAGAAGAGCATTGCATTCAAGGCAACTTCATCAAGACACAAGAGCAAAGCAAAGAAGCAAATATCAAGTGATGATGATGATGATGAGGTGATGACACTCCTTGTGAGAAGATTTAGTAGATTCATGAGAAAGAAGGGCTATGGTGCTAGAAAGAGGAGAGACTTCACCAAAGGCAAGGGTCCAACCATGAGATGCTATGAGTGCAAGAGTAAGGACCACTTGATAGCCGATTGTACTCACAAGAATGAGAGTGATGATGAGGCTGACAAGAAAAAGAAGAAGTACAAGAGGGACGAGAAGGATAAGAAGATGCAATTCAAGAAGAAGAAGGGGCATTCTTATTGTGTTACATGGGATAGTGATGCTTCTTCCGATGATGATGATGATAGTGATGAAGATCACAAGATCACCAAGAAGAAGGCCATTGCTAGTCTTGCTATTCCTAGCAAGCTATCTCTATTTGACTCTACACCGACTTGTCTCATGGCTAAGACATCAAAGGTACAATCCGAATCCGATGAGAGCGGTAGTGAGAGTGAGGAGGAGGACTTCTCCAAGGAGGAGCTCCTTGATATGTTGCGTGACGCACACTCTTATCTTAACAAGAAAGTGAAAGAGAGCAAAGAATTGAACAAGAAAAATAAAATTCTTGAGCAATCCTTTGATGAGCTAAGTGCTTCTCATGAGTGTCTAAAAGAAGACCATGAGAACCTTAAAGAAGCTCACTTCAAGCTTTAGAAGGCTTACTCTTCACTTTCGGAGTTGGCTAAGATAGAGGATGTGCCCACAACATGTGACGTAGGTGTTACTTGTGATATTCTTGATACACCTATTGTTGTTGCCTCCACTAACACTTCTTGTAGCACATCCACCTCTACCTCATCTAAGGATGTTGGTGTCACTTGTGATGCCACAATCTTGGTTGAGAACAAGAACCTCAAGAAAGAGGTGCATGAGCTCACTCTCGCCTTAGGCAATGCCTATGGTGGAGATGCCCGCTTGCTTAAGTGATTGGGTAGTCAAAGGTTCTCCATTAACAAGGAGAGTCTTGGCTATACCCCCAAGAAAGGCAAAGCCGCCTTTGTCCCTCACAAGACTACTTTTATGAAGGGCAATGGTGTGGTTTGCTTTAGTTGCAAGCAAGTGGGGCACAAGGAACAATACTGCAAAAAGAGGATGATGAAGTAAAGCAAGCCTAATGTTTCATCCATTAGACTTGATTCTCGCTATGTGCTTGCAAAGAGTGCAAAGGGAGTCAGAATCAAGTATATTGGTGCACCTAATGAGAGCCCAAAGAAGAAGGCTATTTGGGTGCCCAAGAGCTTGGTCACTAACCTCTAAGGACCCAAACAAACTTGGGTACCAAAATCTAATTAATTTCTTTGTTGGTGAACTACAAGTCCGGAGAGAGCCATTGGGTGCTTGATAGTGGGTGCACTCAACACATGACCAGAGAATCAAATATGCTCAATTCAATAAAGCCAAATAAAGATGAAAATCTTGATAGTACCACATTTGGGGACAACAAGAAGGGCAAGGTTATTGGTCTTGAAAAGATTGCAATTTCAAATGATATGTCTATCTCCAATGTCTTGCTACTTGAGAGCTTGAACTTCAACTTGTTGTCCATGGCTCAATTGTGTGACTTGGGATTCAAATGCATCTTTGGAGTTGATGATGTGGAGATTGTTAGTGTTGATGGAAGCAACTTGATATTCAAGGGATTTCGGTATGGCAATCTCTATTTGGTGGACTTCAATGCTAGTGAACTCAATTGTCAACATGCTTGTTCACCAAATCTAGTATGGGTTGGTTATGGCATAGAAGGCTTGGTCATGTTGGAATGAAGCAACTCAATAGATTGGTCAAGCATGACATGGTGAGAGGATTGAAAAATGTGCAATTTGAGAAAGATAAGTTGTGTGGTGCTTGTCAAATGGGAAAGCAAGTTGGAAACACACATCCTAACAAGAGCATGATGAGTACATCTAGAGCATTTGAGTTGTTACACATGGATGTATTTGGCCCAACCACTTATGCTAGTCTTAGGGGAAATAAATATGGCTTTGTGATAGTGGACGACTATACAAGATACACATGAGTCTTCTTTCTAATTGAAAAGGGTGAAGTGTTTGGCATATTCAAGACATTCATCAAGAGAAGCCAAAATAAATTTGAAGCGTCAATCAAGAGTGTGAGAAGTGACAATGGAAGTGAGTTTAGAAATGCAAGAGTTGATGAGCTTTGTGATGAGTTTGGAATCAAGCATCAATTCTCGGCAAAGTACATTCTAACACCTCTGGTGTTACTGTAATTAAAACCTGCCATGTCATCATGATTGCATGCAAATCATCCCGCATAAACTCATTATTACTGTGCATCACTAAAATAATTTTATTTCCATATATGGTTGTGCATAGGTAATTTAGAGTGATTGGTTATATGAGTGCTTGTTTGAGTATATAGAATTAGATCAAATTCGAGATCCAATCCGGAATCAATTAAAAACCCTAATCGGACCCAACACCATAATTCAAAAACTAAAAGGAACTTGAGGTTGGGCGTTAAACCAAAGTTGTAAATCTTTAAAAGTTGAGCAACTTTTATTTTGGGCAATTTCGAAGTTATTAAAAAGAATTTCAAATAAAAACCTTAATCGATGCTTTAAAGTTTAAATTTGAAACTCAATTTCAAAAACTAACGAGAATATGATGAAAGTGCTTTAATAAAAGTTGTAGATCTTTTAAAATTAAACAACTTTCATTTTTGGTGATTTTGAAGTTATATAGTGAAAATTCAAATTAAACTCAAAACATTGCTTTGAGATTTGAATTTGAAATGCCATTTCAAAAATTATCAAGAATCTGCCCAAACTCTATTAATGAAAGTTGTAGATCTTGACAAATAGAACAATGTTAATTTTTAGAGATTTCCATGTTATATATAAAACTTTTGGGAATTTGATTGAATTGAATTTGATATTCAAATTGAGAATTTACCCCCTTTCTGATATTTTCAAAAATATTTCGAATTTGAACTTGGTTCAAAAAGCAAAAATGTTCTACACAAAATTTTCCACAAATTTTATTTTGGGTGTTCCTACTGTTGCTACTTGGGATAGGTAGTAATTTCACCAAATAAGAGTTGACCTTGGTCCTGCTACAGTAACTCGCGATCCTTCCCGACCCATTCGTGCTTTAGCTCACCGTCGGAATCGGCCGCACGGGGCTATCTTCTCCACTGCCGGTAGAAACGCCGCTGTGCATGCCTCCTCCGTGGCCGGTCCTCTCCAATGGGTTAGGTCATCTTCCACCTTTCGTTTCATGTTCTTTGAGACTCCGGGAAGCTCACATGATCGGTGGTTTCGTCGTTGCTTCACAGAGCTCACCGGAACGCGGCCTTTGGCGCCGGAGCAGTCCACCGCGACCGCCACCTATGTCGATGAACCCTCTTGGTCCTGTCTCTGCTCCAGCTAGCACACGCAGCATGACTCGGTGAGTACTCTCTTCATGTAGTGCCAGCCGGTTAGGACTGCGATGCCCTGTCTCGACGAAACGTGGTTCGCCGCCATGTAGTTTGTCGGCTGTCTGCCATGGACGCTGGTGCGTTCGCCGCCGTGCTGTAGATGCCTATCATAGCACCTAAATGGATTCGCCTGCTTATGGGGACCCCACTGTTGGTTTTCCCCTCGACAGGGAAGCCACCGGTGACGAGTCGACGTGGCTGCACCACCGTGCTCTGTTCAGCCGCGCCGCCACGGCCGCAGTAGGGCTCAAGCTGAACCCGTTTTGAACAACCGATTCCCTGGACTTGTTCGCTGTGTCGTGGGGTAGTCGTAGGATTCCTTACCCTCGCCGGAGATGCCGCCACCGATGAGCCGCCGCGGTCTTGGCCGCCGCGCACGCGTACACGGTGGCATCGGAAGGAGCAGAGAGGGAGAAAGCCTAGCTGGGCCCTGTTGGGCCGGCCCAGCGGCGCGGGAAGGCGACTGAGCGCGGGAGAGGTTCGGGCAGGCCGGAGCTGGGCCGAGCGGCACCTAGGTGGGCCGTCCCGGGCCGATTTGGCTTTTTCATTTTCCTTCACGAATTAAAATTGTTTTCCCATTCCTGATGGGGTGAATAGTGAGCCATTTTGTAAATTTTGTATGAATATTTATGTTGCTCCTAAAATTATAAAATTAAATGTGGTTGCTTTCTGTGGTATATTGAACACCAGAAAAATATGAAACATTTATTTTGAGCACTTTCTGCATAGGATAAAAATGCCTCTTTAAATTCATAAATGGGAATTCCAGGAATATTGTAGGCCAAAATATTTACCCAAAAATCATGAAATTTAATGTGGTACTGTTTTGGGCTTAACACTATCTGTTGAAAAAGTTTGGGCTTAACTGGAAGTAGTTTCCTTATTTATTGTTTAAGGCTCTATTAAATGATTACTAAAATAAATAGAAGACGCTACTAACTTAGGTTTTGGGTGACTTTCAGATTTATTGTGGACCCTGGGTCATTAACCTAAAATGATTCTTGGCATCTTTAGTAATTGTTTGAGTACATTATTAACTTGTTTAATAGCAGAATGAATTGATTAATGCGGCTTTCTACGACTGTTAAAATGATCAATAAACTAAATTGCTTAATCACCACATTGTTTAGTAGAGTTGGCTTGCAAATACATCGTGAAGGAAAGTTGTACTCAACTTTCTAAACTAAGTTTACTTTTTAATTTAGCGCATCTCCTGTATCATGGCATACATATCATCATGTTAAGCATTGTATTATTATCACGTGTAGTGATCGGGTTTTTGGGAGAATTGTTTGATTTATCCCCGACGGAAGGATTATTTAACCGGAGAAGTCAAGTGGGTTTCTCTGATTTTCTGACATAAGAGACAGACCTGCAACACAGGCAAGCCCCGGTGCATTCATCCATTTCCTTGTGATTTACAAAATGTTTATAACTTGAGTTAATCTACTACATTAGGTTTATAAGAGTTGAGTGATAACCAATTGATGCATTACCATCCTTGATCACTTATCATAACCCGAGAACCTGATTTAATAAAGTATTCAAAAAATGCTTAGTCATGCTTAATTATTAGATTTGTGTTATTTTAAGCTATGATGATATGAAACGAACGAATCATTAAAAGGGAATGATTTTGTCCTCGTTCGGTGGCAGTGCACTTGGCTAGTCCATTGTCATCAACAGGGATGGGTTTTCCATTTGGTGGTCATATGTTTGGGTTAGAGTCCCAACTTATCGTCGCCAGGGATGTGAAAACCAGGAGGTCACCAGTGTTCTTGGGTTAGAGTCCCAATGCATGGTTTCCAACGGAAAAGGGATTAGGAACCGTTCGTCGTAGGCCTGCTGTGATCGAGACTTTGTAACTAGCCACTTACTACGAGAAGCCCTGACTCCGGTGGCTTCATTGTTTAAACCGACGACCACGCACTGGGAGTGGAGAGATGGCGACAGTAGCATGTACCCTCGTGGGTTAGAGTCCCTGATTGGAGGTGTACTGTACTCTCGGGTGGCGCAGGACCGGTTCAGGGATGGAAAAGCCGTGGTAAACGGGGTTGGTATATTCAAGCTTAAGTGCTACATATGCAGTGTGGTTAGGGATCCCCAGCTAGGTACTAATCGATTCGAATCGTCGTTGCTCCTTGGTTGTGGAGACTTGATCGTCAAACCTACATCAAAATGTGGTTCGGAACTAACATGTTTTGAGAAAGAATGAATAATTGAGAATTGAAGGATATATGTGGAATAACTGAGATTAATGTTTATTAATTGAATGATGAGTTAAAATATGGAAAGTAGGATTAAAGATTCGCATTGCTTTTCTGCAAAATTCTTTGCCTCTTGCTTAAGCCTTACCTTGACTCCCCTCAGCCTGCATTCCTGAGTCTCATCTTTTTCTTTAGTCGGGTAAGTCTTGCGGAGTACCCCATGTACTCAAGGTTTGTTAGCCCCCTGTTGCAGGAAGGTCGAGCTTATGGTTTTACCTGGAACCGTGCCGGTTGGCGGATCAGGATGGATGCTGATGTGTATATGATATAACCCTTGGGCAGGGTGTCTAGTTGTATGATGCTACACCACTACGAAACTCCGGTTTGGGATAATATAATTTATACCTGCAAT
The DNA here is from genome assembly GCA_038502445.1 of Eremochloa ophiuroides. Classification (NCBI taxonomy): domain Eukaryota; kingdom Viridiplantae; phylum Streptophyta; class Magnoliopsida; order Poales; family Poaceae; genus Eremochloa; species Eremochloa ophiuroides. Next base: position 52,501,200 of record JAHLJS010000008.1, read on the forward strand.
CTATGTTTAAGTAATACTTCTGCACCCTGTACTATGATTCAAACTATTTGTGTAAACTGTTATAATTCTTGCAAGGTCTTTACAATGAGATCCTCGAGGAAATCAGGTTTTCTGAGGAAACCCGGCAGGCCACCTAAGCTGTGGGAAACTCGTGCACAGTAACCGGAGGTCCTTAGGAACGATGATGATGCATGTGGGCCTGGTGATTTAGGCGGTTCTGTCACATACACTCCTCAATCAAATGGCCTTGTTGAGAGAAAGAATAGAACACTTATTGATATGGTAAGGTCTATGCTTAGTGAGTACAATGTGAGTTTGTATTTTTAGGCCGAAGCAATCAACACAGCCAACTATTATAGCAACCGGCTCTATTGTCATCGGCTCTTGAAGAAGACACTATATGAGATATTGAATGGAAGAAAGCCCAACATTGCATACTTTAGAGTGTTTGGTTGCAAATGCTATATCTTGAAAAAGGGTGCTAGATTGGGTAAATTTGAAAAGAAATGTGATAAAGGCTTCCTAGTTGGCTACTCCACCACAAGCAAAGCATATAGAGTATGAAATCACTCCACCAAGCTCATTGAAAAAGTTCATGATGTGAAATTTGATGAAACAAATGGTTCTCAAGATGAAGATGAAAATCTTGATGATGTGAGAGGAACTCAATTGGTGAATGTTATGAAGAACATGGACATTGGTGATATCCGGCCAAGACAAGTGGTTGATGTGGAAGATGAAGATGACAAAGATCAAGTGCAAACTCAACCTAGTGTGCAAGCAAATCTAAATGAAGTAAGCTCTAGTGATCCTCATGATCAAACTCAAGTGCAAAATGATGAAGATCAACATGCTAGTCAATCTCAAGTGGGTCAACCAAGCTCAAGCAATCAAGTTCTTCAACCGGTCCATATTGCAAGAGATCATCCATTGGATCAAATAGTTGGGGATATTAGAAGTGGTGTTCAAACAAGATCAAAGTTAGCAAACTTTTGTGAGCACTTCTCTTTTGTGTCATTTGAAGAGCCAACTACTATTGAGAAGGCCTTGACTGATAGTGATTGGGTAAATGCTATACATGAAGAGCTCAACAACTTTGACAGAAATCAAGTTTGCGAGCTAGTTGAGAGGCCCAAAAACTACAATGTCATTGGTACCAAATGGGTGTTCAAGAACAAGCAAGATCAAGATGGCATTGTGGTAAGAAACAAGGCAAGGTTAGTCGCACAAGGATACCCTCAAGTGGAAGGATTAGATTTTAGTGAGACTTATGCTCCGGTTGCAAGATTGGAAGCAATTAGGATCCTTCTAGCTTATGCATGTGCACATGATATCAAGCTCTATCAAATGGATGTCAAAAGTGCTTTCTTAAATGGATACATAAATGAGCTAGTATATGTTGAACAACCCCCGGGTTTTGAAGATGAGAAGAAGTCTAACCATGTCTACAAATTGAGAAAGGCTTTATATGGTTTGAAACAAGCTCCAAGGGCATGGTATGAAAGATTGAGAGATTTCTTTGCTATCCAAGGGTTTCAAAATGGGAAAGCTTGATACCACTCTCTTCACTAAAAGAATTGGCAAAGACTTATTTGTGTTGCAAATATATGTTGATGATATCATTTTTGGGTCAACCAATCAAGACTTTTGGGAAGATGATGACTAATGAGTTTGAGATGTCCATGATTGGAGAGTTGAGTTATTTTCTTGGTCTTCAAATCAAAAAATTGAAGAATGGAACTTTCATAAGCCAAGGCAAGTACATTAGGGACATGTTGAAGAAATTTGGGATGGAAAATATAAAATCCATTAGCACACCTATGGGCACCAATGGTCACCTTGATGAAGATAAAAGTGGTAGTATGGTGGATTAAAAGAGGTATTGGTCCTATGATTGGAAGCCTACTCTATGTGACCGCCTCTAGACCGTATGTGATGTTTAGTGTTTACATGTGTGCAAGATATCAAGCTTCACGTAGAGAGAGTCATTTGAAGGCAACCAAGAGAATATTGAGATATCTCAAGCACGCACCCGATGTTGGACTTTGGTATCCTAAGGGGTCAAACTTTGAGTTGATTGGTTATTCGGACTCCGATTATGCGGGATGTAAGAAAAATAGAAAGAGCACTTCCGGCACATGCCAATTGTTGGGAAGATCATTAGTATCATGGTCATCCAAGAAGCAAAGCACCATTGCACTTTCCACTGCCGAAGCTGAGTATGTTAGTGCGGGGAGTTGTTGTGCACAATTATTATGGATGAAGGCCACATTGGGTGATTATGGAATCAAATTCAAGAATGTGCCATTGCTATGTGATAATGAAAGTGCCATGAAGATAGCCACCAATCCGGTTTAACACTCAAGAACAAAGCATATTGATGTGAGGCATCACTTCATTAGAGACCATCAAGCCAAAGGTGACATTCAAGTTGAGAGGTGGGCACCGATGATCAACTCGCCGACATTCTCACCAAGCCACTTGATGAAGCAAGATTCTACATATTGAAGAATGAATTGAACATCCTTGATTTCTCCAACATGACTTGAGCTAGCAGCCCCACTATATGACTTGCCTCTACTCTGACAAAGCAAAGGTATCATTGTTTGGCATGTCATTCATTTGTTGTTAGGACTTGTGTAGAGCATATAGACATACTTTCTTTAAATAGGCTCTTTCATGAAAAACTAAATGTTTTTGAGATCATATGCCACTACTATTGCTTCTATGTCTTGTTTGATCTAGTGGTGATATATGACTAGCTCGTGGAATTGTGAACCTAGTATTTAACTATAATATGAGCATTTGGTATATAATTCAACTTTGTCGAGATAAGGCGTGAAAAAGCTTGCCAAAGGACAAACCGAGTTATATATTTGTGTAAGTAATCTAGCTAAATGCTTAAAAGAAGGAAGATAATGGAAACAATCTACGAAATTAATAAGTGGTTCCCTCCATTGATTTCAAATCATATCCTACCCATACTACCCTTTTGTGGTCTTTGATGACAAAGAGGGGAGAGAATGGTACAAAGATATGGAGGTTGAGCGATGAACAATCATTAGGCCGATGATGGGAGAGCTATAGGCCAAGTAAGAGGGATCACAAACTTTTAAAATTTAGATCTCACACTTAGGGGAGTAAGCTCACAAGCATGATTGCAAGCATTTGATTGTCCATTCTCATATGTTTGATGCATTACATTTGTTTGCTTGGTGTATGCTAGTCTTAAATTGTGTGGTGAATTGAAGTACTAGCATGTATAGGAAGTGGTAGCTAGTTCCCGGTCTTTCCAAGCGACTCTAGAACCTAATGTTGATCTCACGAGGTATTCTAGTGTCTTTGGTTGCAAGAATTCTTTCAAATGAAATCTAACTATCCATGTTGCTATGGATGGTTTATACATGCACTCCGATGGTATCACGCTTCAAAGGTCCAATTCTATAAACCTTAGCATCAAATTGGTAGTAATATCTCTCCCACACTACTTATCCAATGCATATGTGCAAAGCCTTTCAAATCCAAACACTTGGCACATATGTAGGGGGAGCTAATACTACCAAATTGAATTCATTGCATATCTTTGTGGAGGTTGTCATCAATTACCAAAAAGGGGGAGATTGAAAGCTCTATGTTTGGTTTTGGCTAATTGATGACACCTAATATCTAACCATGTGCTTAAGCTATTGATTACAAGTATGGTTAGAAGATCAAGTGGGAAGCTATGACGGCATCCAAGTCTTTGGATTAAGCCCATCAACATGAAGATCAAATGCTTCAACATTTGGTGCGATGGATGGAGCTCAAGGCAAAGGTGAAAGTCATAGGGCTCTTTCCATTTTGGTGATCAAGACACTATAGAGAGTGTGATCACATTTAGGATAGATGACCGTACTATTAAGAGGGGAGAAATTCATTTGCAATCTCGGTCATCAAGTGCCTCTAGATGAATTTCTTTGAGCATATGCATGTAGATCTAGAGCACTAACTAAAACCCCGCAAATTTGCTTTGAAAATGTTAACACACCCTACACTTGTTGGTAGATCACCTTGTGGTGTTGGCACATTTGAAAACGCGGTTAAGAGGTAGAATGGGTTTGGTTCTTAATGATTCAACGGTTTCTGGAAGCGTCGGACGCTCAAAAACAGTAGGCGTCGGACCATTTCCCAGCGTCCGACGCCTAACTCATCCTGCCCTGCGAAGAGAGCGTTGGACTATTTCTCTAGCGCCCGACGAGTTGCACAGTACGCGTGTTTCACTGGATTAGGGCATCGGATCCTCTCTGTTAGTCCGACGGCCACCGTCGGACAGAGTCTGACGCGTTTTGTGCTCTCGGGGAGCTTTCTGGAAGCGTTGGACTGTGAAAATCATTAGTCCGACGCTTGCCCAGCTTAGCGTCCGACGGTAGCGTCCGAGCGCGCGAGCTGAGTGCCGTTGCGCGGCAGCGGTCGAATTCAAATGAGTTGTACACATGGCTGCTCACGATTCGCCGGTTCGGGAAGCGTCGGACGGAGGCTTTAGTCCGACGCCCCTGACGCAGCGTCCGACGCTCAGCGTCTGACGGTGTGTTCTGCAGGGTAACGGCTATGTTTGATTGAGAGAGTTTATAAATACCACATGGACGGTTCTTGCTCACTCTCATGGCTCTCTAACTCGTTGATACACCCTGTGAGCATCCTCCAAGCACTCTAATTCACCTAGATCATTTCATTCTCATTCATAGTGAGCTAGAGTTTGATCCAAGTGCATTGTTCATCCTAGTTCATCCATTGGCACTTGGTGATTGTTGTTGCTGCGGATTTCTCTTATTTCTCTTGGTGATTGCCGTCACCTAGACGGTCTTGGAGCAGTAGAAGAGCTTGGCGGAGTTGGTGATTGTCTCCGGCCACTCCTGGTAATCTTGTGAGGGGTTTGGTGCCTTCCCCGGCGGAGTGCCAAAGGTAAACTTAGTGGATTGCTCGTGTCATTCAGTTACCATGCTCGTGGTAGGTTCTAGTGGCGCTCATTTGTTGAGCTTGACATTGGTTGTCAGTTAGCCACCGAACCACCGAGTAGTGGTCGATAGAACGGGGACTAGAATGCTGGCAAGCACGTGAACCTCAGGATAAATTCTTGGTCTCCATTGTGTTGATTTGGATTTCATTGTGACCATCACCTTCGAGTGTATTGGTATATTTCTCGATAATTGGCTATCTACTCTACTCGGAAGTATAACTACACCACACCCTCCTCCTTCACCTTTGTGCAAATTAGTTGTGTAGTAGTAGTGTAAGTAGTATTCTTGTCCCCCTAGGAGTAGTGTAACTTAACATAAGCTAGCTTGTGTGTGATCTTAGTGACTTAAGTAGAACGGTTAGTAAGGCTTGCATTTTGAGTAGGAAGGCGCACAATTCGCTTCGCCATTTGTTGTACTAACCCTTGGTCAAGTGTTGTTTGTAGAAGTTTTAAATAGGCTGTTCACCCCCCTCTAGCCTCTTTGGACCTATCAATTGGTATCAGAGCCGTGGTCACCGTTGTTGTATGGCTTAACATCCTTCGGTGTCAAGATGGCTCACAACAACTTGATGAACCATATGGGCAAGCCACCTCGGTTTGATGGCACAAGCTATAGGTATTGGAAGAAGCAAATGAAAGCGTCCGACGCCGTGAACTCAGCTCGCCGCGTAGAGAGCCAGAGCGCGGACTCGCGTTCGCCACGCGTCGTACCCAGAACACATGGTTCGACGCACTCTCTACACTAAGCGTCGGACTGTCTAACTCTCTCAGCCCTTTCCACCGTCGGACGCTCACTATTAGTGCGTCGGACTAAAGAGACCCAGAGTCCGACGCTTCCAGAAACGACCAGGGAGCTCCAGAAAACCTCGGACGATGTCCGACGCCTACAGTCGGACTGACCCTCAGCGCCCGACGCCTTTAGACAGTGAACAGCAATTCTGGGGACCGGCGGACGCTACCACTCAATGGTCCGACGCCATGGAACCCCAGCGTCCGACGCTCGTTTCTCAGTGTTTTTCTATAGTAACATCTCTGAAAATCGCCGAATCCTGCCTCACAAGCTCGGCAGGAGGAAGAGAGGAGCCAAACCCTCTCTAACCCTCAAACTTCACCCCGTTTCCAAAGGCGTTAACACTCCAAAGTTTCTCTCACTTTAGTGCACGTGTGTTAGCCTTTTTAAAAGAGTTTTCAACGGGTTTTGTTAGTGTCATTAGCATCTACATGCATATGCAATGAATATGAACACCTAGTGGCACTTTGATAACCGCATTTCACGAACGATTTCTCCCCTCTTGATAGTGCGGCTATCTATGCTAAATGTGATCAGTCTGGATCATCAAAAGCAAAAGAGCTCCTATTGGTTATACTTTTGCCTTGAGCTCCTAGCTTTTCTCCATCTTTCTTCTCATCTCTTGATGAAGCTTGTGGACACCTTTGATGATGGATTCATTTGCATGGATGCCGTCATTGCCCTTCACTTGTGGCTTCCACCGACCCGGTCATTTGCTCCATCTTGTTGTTTGCTAATCATTCTCATGAAACACTTAGAGTAGACATTAGCAAACTAGGTTTTATCAATTACCCAAAACCAAACAAGGGCTTTCACCGCTTCTGTAGGCGAGTCCATGGTGTTCTCTAGAATGTTTTTGATCCCCCGTCGTGGCGGAATTCGATATTTTTCTCTGATATATGGGTCCTTCTTGCTTCTTTTCCTGTATAGTTCCTGAAAAACACAGATTCACCAAAACTCGTGGAATTCTGTTAGTTTAAACCTTATTCTAGGTGGTGGCTCTCATTTATATCCTTTATGATTAGTTGACGGGTAAAATCGTACAATAACTGCCGTCAATAATAGACAGATTTGTTGACCCAACAGAAATATGAGAGACGATGAAAATTTGTTGGAACAACAAATTGAGTGGCTTGTTAGAGACGTTTTTTTTGCCTTAACTACCTAAATGTAGGATTTGCAGTGCTCTGAATACTCTTAGATTATAACACCAAAACGACTAGAACCCCTTAGCGACAACAAAACAACTACCAACAGAGAGAAGCTGTTGTGGTAGCCCTGCTAATGGGCTAATACCCACTCCATACCTAACCCAACCCGTAATAAATTAATTTTTTTTCAACCCGTCCCACTCCATACCATTTTATCTTCGACCCAACCCATTCCAACCCATTTCAACCCATAAACCGGACCCTTAATTTAAAACCTCGCGTTCACACCTTAAAATTTTATCGAAATTGGCTAAAATTTGTTGTAGATGATTTAATATAGTAAGAAGCAACTTCATGCCAACCGGCACTGCCGGATATGTATGTGGGCCCCACGTCAGAACCGGACCTTAGAAACAAAACCTCGCGTTCACACCATAAAATTTTATCGAAATCGATTAAAATTTGTTGCAGATGATTTAATATAGCAAGCAGCAACTTTATGCCAACCGGCACTGCTAGATGTGTATGTGGGCCCCACGTCAGAGCCGGGCCCTAAAAACAAAACCTCGCGTTCACACAATAAAATTTTATCGAAATCGATTAAAATTTGCTGCAGATGATTTAATATAGCAAGCAACAACTTCATGAGAATCGACACTGTCAGATGTTTATTAATCTAACATCCATCCGCGGGTTCAATCCATTCAAGCCCACAAAAATGAGATGTCAATCCCAACCCGTTTTTCTATTAAACCCACCCCACCCCAACCCATTCAGTAAGTTAACCTATTTCTACCCGTCCACAATATACTCACTTGAGAACCCAACCTATTAAACCCGTTTCAACCCGACCCATTAGCAGGCCTATGCTGTGATGGAGAAGCTTCCGTTTGCATTGCCAAGCTTTAGTGTGAGATGTAATCTTTTTCACAACCACGGACGCTTGGCTTTTTGTTGGAAGGTCCTCTTATTATGTTCTTTCCAATTTTTTCTTTTTGATGAAAATGTTCTTTCCAAATGTTGTTTAACCAGTGTTGTTTTAGCCTTTGGATTGAACTTCTTCAGCACCCTAGTAGCCTGCCATCGATCCTGCATCATGGGGCATCGTTTACCCACACTATCATCAAGGATCCGTGGGCACTCGAATACTCGATGGACGCCGAGACAGTAATACCCTACCCCTACGGACAGGTGAAGACGACTACACGTACAGGTACAGTGGCCGGCCGGGCACCGGAATCCGATGCCTTTTCTTTCCATCTGAGCCGCGCGTGCAAAGAGAACGGATCGCCCATCCTGCTGAGTGGTGATGATGGGTGTTGATGAGTGCACGCACACGGGACTGCTAACAGCCGGGTGCTGGTAGCTAGTGGGATCCCGTTCCCGTCGCATTCCCATTATTCATTCATTCATGCATTATATCCAGCTGCGTGATGACTGCTACGACGACGCGCAGTGCAAGATGGCCCGGGCTCCTGCAGATGTACTCGAAGCCGATCGCGATGCGAGCGTAGGTACTCCGTACGTGTCCGGATCGGAGGCAGCAGCACAGCGCAGGAGAGAGCTCCATGATCGAGCTTGGCGCAGAAATGTCCCATGGAAAATGACAAGCTGGAAAACAGTCGGAGTGACTGCAATCGGCAGATCAATTCGATGGCTTCCTTGTACGTTCCTTCCAGCAGGGTGTCATTTTCCTTGTACGATAATCTCATTGTCTTCATACATCCTAAGGCTGTGTTCGCTTCAGCTAAACAGCATATATTTTTCAGCTCTGGAACAGTATTTTCCCTCATAATAAATCAGCTTCAATCAAAATCAGCTCAACTTTTCAGCTGAAGCGAACAGGACCTAAGTTTACTTACCAATCAGTACCGTATAACTCATTCGCGCACCAAAAGAGGGCTCATCCGTGTGGCCACATCATCGGCTTTTTCCGACCGTCGGATCCGACGCATAGACAGCCAGATTGGACGAACCACGGCTTTTCCACCTTGCACGCAGCTTTATCTATTTGCTTCTCTCTCATCTTGTGTCATGTACTACTTCTACTGTATAGTACGAGTTGTCCTTGGCGTTCAAAGGTGACTAATTTTCTTTCTAAGCATTACTGTATGTTGCATTTGTATGAGTGAGCGGATTGCTATTAAAAAAAGAGTGGGCGGATTGCTACTACTACAGTAGTTTGACATCCCAGCAGGCGGATTCAGGGGTGAAGCACGTTCTCGACCGCCTAACCGATCTCCCCTGACTCTATACTCTACTGTAAGAATTTTGGCCAGCATTGACCCTGGCCAAAATTATATACTTCACGACCCTGAAACAGCCCAACAATGCAGCTTCCCAGGCCTATACAGTCCAGCCTTCCCGTTTGGCCTCCAACCTCTAGGGCTCTACGCTCCTTTGTATGCACTGATCGATTTTTTTCTCCCTGAAAGCATCTCATCCAATTGTCCAATTCCACCGCTTGCCTTTTCCCCTTCCATCTTTAGTCGTTCCTGGCCATGAGATCGGGCGCTTGGACGGTCTAGATCGGACGAACAGTGGTCTTTTCACAAAAAAGCCTTCTCTTTTATGAAAATCAATCTGTGCTTTGGAAGCCCTCGGTATATTTTGTGACACACCCTCATTTTTTAAAAAAATAACCAAAGTTCATCTTTGATTATGTTTTTTCTTTTGTGAATATAAATTAGCTAAAACTTTAAAATTGCATAATAAATCATATAAAAATAAGTTGATCTGAAATCTTCACAAATAGATCTATACAGTACATCCATAATATGATATGTCTTAGTAGAAATGTTTTCATAAAAAATTTTAGAGGTAAAGTCATATTGCAGCAATGCGTTATTGTTAATACTAAAACTACTTTTATAAAGAAAGTAAAAACACAACCTAACATTCTATTTTGCTATAAAAAAACATTACTCTCCTACATATTTTCATGCTACCTATATGCCACTATTTTCTTAAAGAAAATACCATCACGGCTATGTATTGCCAAATTTTATATAATTCAATATCAAATTCTTCTTATTTCACAATTACATTAACCTTCCAGCTACTTACGCTCCTCCATCGTTAATAAATAATTTAACCCCTCCTTTTTCTACCATAAATATAGTCAAAAAATATTTCCATTTGAATAACTAAAGCAATATATATAAATAAAATAATATCTTTGTGATGATGAATTCTCCAAAAATATATAACAAGTACAACAATAAACTGCAAACCATGGCATATATATAATTTTTTTTACCTAAGTAGCTTAAAAATATGTGCAGCTACTTATATACAATTATTTTTATTATATAAACGAAGCAAAGTTTACATAAAATATAATACTACACATAGTAGATAATACAGACTCTGCGTGGCAAAGCCACGCGCTTTTCTGGTGGGAGACGATGGGATTGTGCTCGATGGATCGATCATTACAGCATGTAGCGCATCTCTGCTGCTGGTTGCAACAAGATACGATGTAAATTTCCCGAGAAAAGCCGTAGCAATCATCAGTGGGAGGCCGATGCCAGTGTATACACGCTAGCTTTATCATATTCTTGCTAAGGTACGCATCGGATACACAGAATGCCATATATTCCCCTCGTCTTTAACTGTACTCGATCCAATCCAAAGCCTACTACGAACGATCGAGCTCAACTTTATACTGGTGGCCCGTAGGAAGCAGCACTATCAGATAGTTCTTCTTGCCTTTATACTTTTTTTTTTCAAATATCTTGGGCTAGGATACCAGCTACCGCTTGCGCTCACCCGTTCGTGCCAAAAGTGGACTGTCAACGGAGGCTGGCCGGCGAATACATTCATTTAGCCCGTTCTCGTCTTGCAGTTGATTGATCGATATATATGCTTCTTGACGGCGCTCAGAGCACCAAACGACATCCTCGAATAACTTGAGTCTATCTAAATGGAGACATGCACATCCTATGGATCGCCGCGGATAGAATCTCAGGGGGAAAGTGTTGGGCGAATTGGTGACGGTACAATGGTTCAACCACACTTTGGGCATCCTCTCAGAGCGCTCCTGACTATGATAGTTACCGAGGAAGTGAGCCTATAGGTCAACTGATTGGATATGACCCTGTTTGGATCTCCTCAATTTTTACCAGTTTTTAAGAATCCAGCTTTTCGAAACTAGGTGCAATCTAAACAGGCTCAATTTCTTGTATCAGTTTTTTGCCAGATTTTTAAAAATCAAGAAGCTTTAGATAAGAGTACCTATCTTTTGCCAGTTTTCGTGACCGATAGAATAATAAATGAACTCAGATTCTTAAAAACTAAAGAATCCAAACACCTTACTAGTTTTTGCTCAAAATTCAAATTTTAGAAACTAGAGATAAAAATTGGTTTTTAAGAATCTTAAACTCATTAAACATGACCTATGACTGGTTAAATAGGAGTATGCTCCATTTTTTTCTTTTCCCGGTCATCGAGGCTTGGTTTCCGTTGTATTGTGACCTTGTCTAAACTGAACTAACACAATTTAGGCAGAGTTCAGCTGGCTTCTTTGGGTGGTTGATTGTCTAACTGTCGTCAGCTCAAGTGCACCCATTTTATTAGACTGCTGGGCACTTTTCAATACCACACCTCGCACCTCTGTAATGGCCATGTCTTGCTTGCTTTGCATGGACCATTATTAGCAGCAATTGATCCATTGGCCTTTCTGGACCGGTCTTAAGGGGAAGAGACAAGACAAGGCTCTCCTACAAGCTACAAGTACTACGACACATGAGCTGACATTTGCTTTCGGGGCTGATTGTAAAGTAGGATGTCCATTTGCTTGCAGGAGCATGGCATGATTGGGAACATGTGCATTTGTGACCACCAATGGCAATGGGCTTTAGGGTTGTATGAAATAAAAAAAGTTGCCACCTTTTAAATGGTATATCTTCTTTGTTCCTTTTTTGGGTGAAAGAAATGTAGTACCTCCTACTGCTGATGTCTCGAAGAGGCTCTCTGCTCGGCTATGTACGAAAGTAAGGCCAGTATATATTAGGATAATAATGACGATGATTTAACGGGATCCAAGTACTACGCTGCAAAGGATAATAGTGATGCTATGCTATTTGTTTATTTATTGAAGGGACAAAGATCAGCTAAAGCTCATATGGTTGGTGAAATTTATAAACCAAACTGACGTGTGATTCTGCTTGATATCCAGAACCGAAACAAACAGAATAATGTGTGTGTTTTTTTTCTGATCGTCATTGCATTAACTAATGTGACTTTACAGCGTAGTACTACTATATATATAGCTCATGGAGCCAGCTAATCTCCAAGGAAAGTACGTTTATGTTGTTTTTTGGTTTGTCCTTACCACGTTTGGCATCTTAAAACGAGAGATGGAGAGAGAAAACTCCGTTGCCTTCCCATCTCCTTTCTCACCTCCTCAGTCCCATACCGCAAGTGACTTTTCCTGTGTGATTTGGCAGGTTCGTTCAAAACTTTCACAGATCATGGGTCTCCAAAGGTTCTTAATTTGGAAGCACGACACGGCGAGCTTTGATGTTCAGAGCTGATTATTAGATCTTAGAATGCTACAGCAGCAGAACAAAGTCGAGTTGCAAGAGTAAATGCAGCAACTGATAGCGATGAATGATGATGCAACAACCTCCATGGTCCATGCCCATCAACTAACCTACCACATTTGGCATTCCTTTTATACATTCTCCGTGGCCTTCCCCTTCTCTTTTCTCCCGTCCTCAATCCCATTCTGCTTTCCATTGTGATTCTGATTTGGCATGGGTCTCAAAAGTTTCTTAATTCACTACTGCTACTAATAAGCGTTTTCTATGCAGTGCTACAGAAGCAGCACAATACAGCGTTGCAACGCCTCTGTGCCCATCAAGCAGAGATTGCGACCCATGCCTGCCGTGCGATCTTTTAGACTTTTCTCTCGGAAGTTGGACGGTACCTGCCTTGCCTACCCGCCATGTCCATGCATCTCCATCCCATGTGAGGCGCGCGTGCACAGTAGATTTGCCCGTGCCGGGCAAAGGCGCATGGCATCGCAACGATCGAGTGGCCCGCAGCCCGGCACACGGGAGGGGTGGGTCGACGCGCACGCTCCACCCGACGACGGATCCAGCCATCCATGACCATGATCGACAGGACAGACAGCTCGAGACGCCGCTTTGCTTTGCACGAGTGGCTGCGAAGGCGACGGGCGCGCGGCCACCATGACCTTTGCCCGAGCACGGGGGGCGTGGCGTCGGGGCCCATGCGTCTGAAAGGCCGAAACGATCCGTGCGCGCGGGGTGGCTCGCGGTCACGGGAAAAAAGCCGCGGGGCCGGCCGTTTCGGCGGGCGTATCATTCGGGGATTGGCCAGGCCCCGGCGTCGGCGCCGGCGCACAATTTCCCGCGGGGGATGGGGTGGATGATCCGGTGCCCGACGGGGCGACGGCATAAGTCGTGGGATTTCGCTTCTCGAGGGAACGGAATTACGGGGGCGATGGGAGGATGGCCCGTGGCCGTGCCAACTTGGAATGGTACCTGTACCCGTAGGCACGGGACGGGACGGGGCTACCTGGCTCAACGTCACACGGCACTAGCGTCGAGTAGCTTTGATTTGGCCGTAACATCCTACTCCTAGGTTTCTTCTGGAGCTCGCGGGCAATCCTATCCAAAGGAGAAGAAATTTTGCTTGATTGCTTCGGCAAAATTCTCGAGCACTTGCGAACTGTAGGCCTTGAGCTTTTGAGCCTATACGTGGAGATTCCTTGCGCCAACGAGCCCACAACTGAGCTACAGAAGAAGGCTTGTACTACGCTTCTAGTGTGGGCGTCGTCGGCCCATCACTTCCACACCTCGAACGCGTGAGAGCGCGGCAGTCTGTTGAGTCCCCTATTCAATAATTTTTCGGTGGTTGCAGCGTCAGTAGTACTGAGTGCACGGGGGATTTGTACATGTCGGTGGGCCGGCGGCCCAGCACAACATTTGATATTCGTCTGCCCAAACTTTCCAGGATTCAATGAGCACTCAAGTTTTCATGACCAATGTACCCATTTTTAGAGCCAGGGCATGCACGATTAATAGTGGAGATATGCCCCAACGAATATGACTTGCTGATTCTGTTGTTAATGTTAGTTTCACCATTATCTCTCAAGTTGAGATTATTCTGTGGCTTTTAAGTAACAGCATTACCAATTCTCTCCTTTTCGTTCTGAGTTATTTTGTACCAAAATTACAGATTTTGCAATTTCTATAAACGCAATCTGCAATTTTAAAACCGATAATAAATATCTCGTTACACAACCCGTTAAAATCTCATTTGTGTTGACACAAAGACAATTAACAATTATTTCTATAGAAATGCAAAAATTTAATATATCACGACACAAAGACAAATAACAGATCACAAAATAACATTTTAATTTTAATTATACTAGTTGGTAATATGAAAGTGTGCTTGAAATCATCTAAAATTGCAGACACCTACAATATACAAAAAGTGAAAAAAAAAAAACACGACGGATCTTCTCAGCCTTGAAATTAAGCAGGGAGATTTCAGCTCAAGCAATAATGTAAACTTGTGCCCCAAATTTCTGCAACGAGTGCTAACAAACACATGACAATTGAACCGAAAACAGATCAAACGTAATTACTTTGCCGTCTACGAATCAAATGGGGTGCAGCTTTTCATCACAAAGTAAAATGGAAGATTGCAAATAACACGTGTAAGCATACAAGGTACTAACCATTATTGGCAGTATCACAGAAGATTAGGTAACAGGCACGTCACGGTGTTACATTGGGCAGATTCACTATACATATGTTGTACTTTGATCCCATCCTCTAACGAGAGTACAGGATCATAAAACCATGGGTGTTCAAAACATCAAGGACGCTCTGACCAGGTTGGAACAAGGTATATCTTGCTTGACCCACTAGTTGTCAGATTGCATGCTCCTGAGCATGTTTAGGATGGAAAGGAACAGGTTCAGGATGTCAAGGTATAGCCCAACTGATGCCCAGATGTACTCATCATATGTGTGGCGCCTGATCAGGTTCTCGGTGTCATACAGAATGAAGCCTGAGAAGACCAAAGCTCCTAGCCCACCAAACAAACCAACTGACACAGGCCCCAATGGGAAGAAAATCTGCAACACAGAATTCCACAGAACAAAAATGTTATTGCACGCAGTGGATCGCTCGTCTGGTAACAAAGCAGCATTTGCGAATAGAGCACATTCTTTCAGAGCTTATCATAGGCATTACCTGAAGAAAGCTAGTTAGGACAAGGATAGTAAGCGCAGAAGACAAAATCGGTCCCAGATACCCGAATTCCTTGCCCTTCTTTGAGGCCCAGAAAGCATAAGCAGTCAAGGAAACCACCACACCAGCCGTCAATACCAAAGCCTCCAGAACAATTTTTCCTGCAATAAGTAAATGATTGTTAAACAAAGACCACAAGAAACACCTACTAGAAACAAATCAAACCATTTGAAGAAAAGAAACAGACCTTGAGTGTTAGCACAAGCCACACCAATGCTGAAGCTCAAGCACAATGTGAACAAACCCAGGAAAACGAAGTTGTGTGGGTGCTTGTGCTGATAATGATACAATGGGATCATCACTGCCGCAAATATCAGAAAACAAGTTAGTGAACAAAAACCAACCTACTAATAGAAAATAACAATAATGGAAGTCACTCTGCTCAGATTTTAAGTAAACGAGGAGGGTATATTTTGGTGTGCTCCGGCCTACATGGATACAATGACACTGGACAGAAACCCCCCAAAAGAATCTTGCACTCTCAGATCTAATAACTGAGACCATTTCTGATTCCTCCATAATCCACAGAAAGATAAATCTATTGCTTTCATTATCAAAGCATTCTCCTATGACTGTATACCTGGCAAACAGCACATCAAAAAGTCTATATTGAGGTAATAATCAAAACCCTGAATTTGGTCCAACCATATATTAAAGTACACATTTTCATTTACTTTTTTTTGGAAAACGTAAAAAAAAAATGAAAATGAGCAAACCATTTTCATTTAATTGACATCATTGCCCTTGGCTGTTACTTTTTGATTAACCACCAGAGAAACTAATAGATTTAAATGCAGATTGGTAGCAAAGTAGTTTTGATTACATGTCTATCATGCCACTTTTATGCTACATAAACGGATACTTCAAAAAAATAAAATTATTCCTGGCCAAAAACCTTGATCAGTCAAAGTCAAGCCAACAATATCAAGCAAACAAAAATGGATGGATCATGGAAGCATGCATGCAAATGATTCTCAGAGGCGGTCCCCCTACCTCCCTCTCCGAACTCCATGCTCGACTTCTACTCTTTTGTATGAAGGATGAATTGGGTATAGAAATAACTCATTGAAATTGAAAAATGACAACCCAGTTTCATGCCTCCTTAGCAAGATGCCATTATTTTCTATTCTCATATTTCTCAAATCATTCCTCAACTAAAATCCCACTATCAACCATATAACATTAAAAATACTGAATCAGCCCTCTTTGAAAGCCTTAATTATGCAATTATCTCTTATGTTCTACATGGATTCTTGTGTGGGCAAGTAACTAAACTCACGCCAATTAGAAATTAGGAGAAACTCCTATAGCTAATTCTAATTGACCAGGGAAGTAGTAGGCCTCACTGTTGATAAATAAAATAAATATAACAATAACAACATTGAGATAAAGCACAGCACTACAAGTCTACATCACCTATATCCTGTTCAAGTTTGATATTAGTACATCATCAGAAACATAATCACAATACAACAGATTATCAGCACAGTAACACACAACTAAGCTTCCTGTTAACTTAATACAGCATGTGTTAAATCAAGGCAACTTGCTGTGATGCTCACGTGAGCCCATTATCATGTTACTAACGTGCTGCAACATCATTAATGAGCAGCTGACAATCAAGCACTCAATCACAAAGATATTAAACTAGAACAAGAGACGGATGATAATGGGCTCACTAATACTGTAATATGTTTTCCCCAGGTGAATAGTTTAGCTAAACTAAGGCCCGTTAGAGGCAACCGGCTACAAACTGTTTCTTCTATTGCAAGGGAACCTCTCCACCTCCTTATAATTTTCATAGTAACCCCTTATACAGGGCCAGGGAATATCATCAACATGCAATATCAAGGGCATAAATAAAGTTGAGATAAAGTTTGGGACAACAACGCTTCTCTCTTGTTTCAATTCATATTTTCATTGAATCATCAACGACATGACCATAACATCACAACACGTTATCAGCACGATAACAGTCTCCCATTGACTTACCAGTAAGTAGTAAGTCAAAGATGTTAGATGGAGGCAGCCACCAGGAGGCCTGTGTGAGACTATTATCATGTTGTAACATGTTGCAACATTATGGTCAGGTTGAAGATGATCAAGAAAAATATTAAACCGGAACAAGAGAAATGGGTAGCAATCCAATCTCAACTTTGTTGTGCAATTAGCCCATTTTAATGTTGTGCCATGGGTTTGATTGCACTAAAGCTCATGAGATGCAAATGGTTCCCATATCTGCTTATTCATTTACACAGTGAAGTTCACCCAACTCCTGGCATCAAAGAGGCCTCATTATAATTCTAGTGTCAATCCACAGTATAGTTGAGAGACATTTTCAGACTACAACATGTTCCTTTTGTCCCAATTTAATATTCATTTGATCATTGGTAATAACCATGAGTTCAACAACATCTTCAGCACAATAATGCACGTGTAAGCTTATTGGTAACCTGATACAAAACATGTTAGACCAAGGCAAGTTACTATGAAGCCTGCATGAGATCATCTGCTAATAACGTGTTGCAATATCATGATGGAGTTGGCAATGATCAGTTGTACACAATCATATAAATATTAATTAAACTGAAAAAGAGACAAGTGCAAAATAATATCCTCTAGAATCCATAAATAACATGTAACTAAACTAAGGTAGTAGACCTAGCAAGCCAATTGCCTCTATAAAACCTTAGTCATGTAACATCTATCCAATATCCAATTGCAAAGCAAAAACAATCTGAGCAGCATATTCCAGGTTCAAGCTTGGATCGACTATATCTAAGATCTATAGTATGCCAAAGACCTGATCCAAACAGCTATTCATCATAAAAAACGAGAGAACCTAATAGGAACACTGCATCGACTTGTCTAGAATCTGGATCCAACCAACTCATCTCACTTATCGACAATTTGTGTAGTTTCAGCAACACATGCCCCCATAATCAAGTGATGATCACCAGAAAAGAACAGATTTTTCCCCACCCACCGACATCGGTTGGAGAACACGGGTGCTTACGGATGAAGGGCAGGACGGCGAGCACGAGGGCGAGGCCGGGGGAGTCGGAGAGCGTGGCGTTGAGGGTGGGGTGGAGGACGGTGAGGGCGGAGACGGCGGTGGTGAGGAGCAGCTGCGCGGCGAGGATGCCGTAGACCTTGCGGACGAAGCCCCAGCGGAGGGCGCTCTCCCCGCGCGAGATCCCCGGGTACAGCGTCTCCCCGGTCCCGGCCTCCAGGTCCACCACCGACGCCTCCACCTTCTCCTTCATCTCCGGCGCGCGGCGGTACCCCGCCGGCGCGAGGGGCTGCATCTCCGCCACCGCCACTGACGCCATCTTCCTCTCTCTGTCTCTCCGACGGGGGATGGGGATTCGGGGAAGGGGAAAGAACGCGGATTCTTCGCGGGTTGGGAAGACTTTGTTGAGGGCAGTTGGGGATTTTGTAGATTGGCTACGAGCACTCGTGAATCCTGCCAAACTTGTCCTCGCCCACTGAAAAGTAGGGCCAAATCGGGCGGAGGGGTGGGCGGAGCACTCGAAAAAACTCGCGTGCACTAGGCAGCCTAGGTAATGATGAGAGAATAAAAATATCCACATGCAAATGCTCTTTTAGTTGACCTTACTTACTCACCCCCTTCTAAAATAATAAAGTGTGACAATGACGTTGGTACCGATTACTTTTAAAAAAATTAATTAGATATATAAAAAATAGTAAGTAATATTGAGTTTATTATGAAAATAGATTAACGAACTACCTATTAATATTAATACTAATTATGTGTTATATATATTTGGTCAAAGTTATAAATATTTGACTTTTCAAAAAATAAGAACGACACTTATTCTGAAATAGGGTCTAGAAAAAAAGGAAATTCTTGTATTTCGAGAAACCAAATGCTAGTATCAAGTTTGGTGAAAGTTATACGAAACATACTAACATTTATTATATAGAGATATACTTTCGTAATTATTCATGGTAAACTTAATCAAACTTAAACTGCTATAGCATTTTTTATGGATGAAAGGTTACTTCCTTTTGATTCAAGAAATATCCGTGGCTTTGATTTACTTCGTAGAGTTTAGATTTGATTCATACCTAGAAATTTAAAAATCCATATAATCTCATATATTTTCCCATAAACTATAAAGCAGCGTTGTGTTCATCTTGGTTCTCACATGCAATTGTTTTGTCACATGCTAATTTCTACAATTTCTGTCCTTTGCTATGTTCATATATATTTCATTGATTGATTTCTTAATAATAATAACATAATAATATGCTAATTCCTAAACTGATTGTCCTTTGCTATGGCTATACATCACTCAGTTCAGCATATTTTTAAATACAAAATTGCAAATTCAGCATTCATACATCATATTTGTCCTTGATCAAAATGAGTATAGTTCATGGTCACTGGATAGATAATAGAGGCCTTTCTGAAACAATTGGCTAGCACTGCACACAGAACAAGAGCTAGTGTGTGGGCACTAATGCTACTACACACAAATCTACAGAAACTGCAACTATATAGAACCAGTCAAACCACAAATGGAAAGGAAATGGTAGCTGGCATAAGGAGTCAAACCAAAGTTGAAGTTTCAGCATTTCAAAAAGCTCACAGTATTCAGTCCCAAAAGAACAACACTGAAAATAAATGATAAATTGGGCAATGCAAATTTTGCATTCATTCCACCAAATCTGTGTCCGAAATAGAGTGCTTAAGGGAAAAAAAACATAGATCCAATTTATCCAGCTAGTGATAGAAAAGATGGATTCGTAGAAAATACACTCTTTCTTTTGTTATTTTGGTTTATCTGCCAATAGCGATGAAATAAAAACACTGCAGTTCTTACCCTTCTCACAGCAGCAAATTGTTCAGTCATTTTAGCAAACACGTAGCAGGTAGAATATGGCTTACACTGCGTACTATATTTAGTCAAAAAAAATTCTCGGGAAACGAAATCGACGGTTATTTTGGTACACCCTCTATCTATTTGATAATGCAACTATGGAAAACGTGTCTGTTAACGTAACTTAAGTTTAACCAAGTTTACAGTAAATAATATTAGTGTTTACATTTTTAAATAAATTTATTATCCAAATATATTTTCATAACTAATCTAATGATACTTATTTTGTATCTTGAATGTTTAGTACTTATTTATATAAATTTAGTCAAATAAATTTAGACAGGACAAACAGAAAATTTAAAAGGCACTAACACTGGTACCGTACACATTAAACAGATCGCTGGATCGGCACCGGTTCGATTTGTAGTTGAGCCATCCCCATCTTTAAGTTCCAAGCACCAGAAAACGGCTACCTGAAGAGCTCTGGAAATCCAAACAATCGAGAGAGGTAGGGCAATCGAACAGCAGTGTGGACGACCTCGCCAAACTGTGAATAGGCATAGAGCGACAAAGCATAAGTCGTGAAGCTAGAACGAAATAGAGGATGGTGCACTTCTCTTATAGATGTAAAAATATAAGCAATTACTGTGGTAAAACTTTGATTTTATTAGTGTAGGGGCACGATTGCACAGGTCTAACCCTGCGAAATCCATTTTTGTTGTTGTATGCATTGACATAAAAGCAAGTACAAAAAAAGACTATAAGACAGCTAAATGCTGACATGGAGCAGAGAAAGAAGGAGAGAGAGAAAGAGGAGAAATTAGGTGTAAGCTTACAGCTAGCTTAAGCACAGAAACTAAAAATCTCTGTGAGAAAAACAAGTGAGCTATGTATTAACTGTTAAAGGCTAACTACTATACGAGGCCGTAAGAAACCTTACAACCAGTAAGTCGGCTGTATTATTAACCTTGCTCTGACGAGACATACATGAATGTTCTTACAGGTGTTGCCGTGGAGTGGCACCCGAGTTAATACAAAAACTGAACCTCTCCCTGACCCTGCACCCACCAAACCAGATCTAATCAGAATGTCATCTTCTGCCTCATCCATTTCGTCGCGGACCATTTCTCTCCTTTCAGAACAGGGCACCCGCTGTGGATACTGTTTGGGTCTGTGTTACCATCCAATCCCTGAAACGAGCCCCCGAGGCCAAAAGAACACCATTAAGAAAAAATTGAGCTGCCTCAAGTTTAATAAAGATCTAAATTCCGTTCAGGATATCTAACTAGAGAGAATTAACACACCACGCTCCAAAAGAGAACAGCGTCCCCTTTGTTTGGCTTAACACACAATCCTTTGACCACGTTTCCTCCACAGCTGCACTCCCCATCTCCTGCCTGGGACAGAGATAACAGCCGTCAAAGTATCAGGTTGCCACAAATGGCATGGCATGTACAGTATACGATATGATAACAAGTTATCTTGATAAAATATCAGCTAACCAGCGGAAAGTGAGTTTCACCACCTTCAACACCATCTGTCAAATACATAAGCATTGTAGCAACACGCTGCCCTCCACGCTTCAAGTTAAACTGAAGGCGTACAAATCATATTGAGTTGTGAAATTGATAACAAGGACGGTCAGGTCAATTGTAAATCTAGAAGCCTGGCCAACTTACAGTGTCAGAAAAGTAATCATGATGTGGTCTATAATACTGACTAGCTTCATACCTGCAATTATTGAAGTTAGCTCAAGAAAATACTCAAGGAAAAAAATACAGAATTACTGTCTTAATTGCACCAAGTACCTCAATACTTGAATGAGCTCCCCATTTTCCATAGGTATTTGAGAGAACACAGATATTCGCTTCTCTATAGCCTACACAAGGGAAAGCAAGTGTTCACAGAACAACAATCTTCTATAGAGCTGGTAAGGTTAAATCGCAGTGTTTAGAACTTGGATCTAGCTTTGTGATACAGGTTAGATATTCAAACTATTGCCACTAATAGATGGCGAACAAGATAGCACACTACATAAAAACAGAATTAAACACAATAAACATATTTTGAACACATGATATTGTTATAATGAATAATTCAAGGGCCATGGAAACTGCTAGACTTGAATGCACTAATACAATGCTGAACTAAGGTTTGCATCATGCATATAATAAGATATAAGATAGAGTTACAGACACATCATTAAATCAGATGTATCTTGAAGACTATACGATATGCAATTACTATGTCAGGAGCACCATGCATTTAAAATAAAAAATTCATAAGAAATTTTTGAGAGTGCCCCTGCTGTATCTTCACACAAAAGAAGATTAGGATATAAACTGATTAGATGTGTATAATCATATCATGATTGCTTCTAGTAAGGTGCATTAATACCTTAGTGTCAAGCTAACGTAGTAGCAATCGTAAATGCAACGTTTTCTTTTTGCCTATACTACCAGATATAAGGAAAAACAGGTTACAGGTTTGCCAAACTATGGCAGGATTAGGGGATACAATTACAGCATATTCCAATAACTAACGTAGATGCTAAAGTAGGATAAGAAGATAAGGGCGCTGACACAGGCACCAACTATTCGTCATCCCTGGCAAGAAGAACAAAAGGCCTCCGCCTATGCAAGGCTCTCTACGGCTTGCGACAGGCACCACGAGCTTGGAACGCCAAGCTGGACTCTACCCTCAAGCAAATGGGGTTCCAGTAGAGCGCTCACGAGGCTGCTATCTATCGGCGAGGCAAGGGGGGCAATGCTTTGCTGGTAGGGGTCTACGTCGACGACCAAGGAGGGGGAGGGGGGAGCAATCGAGGCGAAGATGAAGGCTGCCTTCCAGATGAGCGATCTGGGGCTGCTCTCTTTCTGCCGTGAGATCGAGGTCCACCAAAATAGCTCTACCATCTTCCTTCGCCCAGACTGCCTACACCAAGGCCATCGTCGAGCTTAGTCAGACTCACCCACTTCAACCCAGCCCACACCCCCATGGAGAGAGCCTGAAGCTGAGCCACGAGAGTATGCGGAGGAGGTGGATGCGATGCAGTACCGGCGCATTGTGGGCAACCCTCGCTACCTCCTCCTCACGCATGCACGTTCCCTGCCTCGACGCAAGCACGGCATTAGAGCCTCGCCGCCAGGCGATCGAACCTCGTCCACCCACCTCCCACTCCTACTTCCTATGCAATAGGTCAAGATCCTGCAACATGCACTCTTTTGTGTCCCTATAATAGCATGATTACTAATAGGGAACGACAAAGCAGAAAAGATTAAAAACCATGTCAAGCAACACAAAAGAATGTCTTAATCTTATAGAAGTTCATTGCCACAGCACAAGGAGAATGTCTTTTTATAGATCAAAGAAGTAAAGTATGGTAAAATGACCTGAATGAATCCTGCAACATGCACTCTTTTGTGTCCCTATAATAGAATGATTACTAATAGGGAACGACAAAGCAGAAAAGATTAAAAACCATGTCAAGCAACACAAAAGAATGTCTTAATCGTATAGAAGTTCATTGCCACAGCACAAGGAGAATGTCTTAATATTTATAGATCAAAGAAGTAAAGTATGGTAAAATGACCTGAATGACTGGAGATTTTCTTTCTTCAGAATTCACAAACATACCAGAACTCGTCCGAACATCACTTTTTACACCCTGGAGAACATAGGACCAGTGACATCAAGAAAAACTTGACTAGCCTGGATTTTCAGGTACCCATAGCTACACAGAATAAATCTAATGGGGCACAGATTCCCGAAAATACTTGCAGCCTAATGATTGATGTTTTCTGAAACATATAAAGATGCCATACAAAAGAACATGTTTAAAATAAGATCTAGAGAACCTTTCTGTCTTCAAAAAACAGTACATAGATATCATGGCTACTTATCTGGACCAAAAATTGAAAAGCATATATCAAGCTTGTTCTAAGAAAATGAAGACATATCTTGTTATAATATTTCTTATTAGTACATACTTGTACACGGTAGTTAAATGATGAAACCAAAAGTTTGCCAAATAACCCACTACAATGGAAATTTCTTAAACTGCTGGTTTAATGAAAAGTAGAATGTGTAGTCAAATATTGGAAGGTATTAGTGAGAGCAATTAGATCTCTAGATTGATTGATGATGAACAGGGTACAGGGTACAATATATAGGCAAGGATCATTAGATTTATAGAAACACCCTAATCAATAGTGATCCTTGCCTAATCAACACCATCTATCTATCTTGACACATGGGCATAACAGCCGGCATGGGCTGGGCCCCTAGCCCAATGGGGCGCCTATTCTAACACACCCCCTCAGTCAAAACGTCAGCCACTTTGCACATTTAGAGTGGACCTAAACTCCGTGAAAACTGAAGTAGGCAGCCCTTTGGTGAAGATATCTGCATACTGCGAAGAAGTGGGAACATGCAGAACACGAAGATCATCAATGGCAACTCGCTCCCGGACGAAGTGAAGATCAATCTCAATGTGTTTCGTATGCTGATGCTGCACTGGGTTGGAGGTCATGTAGGCGGCACTGAAGTTGTCGCAATACACCAGTGTGGCGCGCCGTCAAGGAGCGGGCGGCCGCCGAGGCCGCCCTCGGCCCCGACCCGATGGGGGGCGCCGTCTCTTCTCCGCCATCTGGCGGCGGCCCTGCCCCCACCGACCTCCACGCCGCCATGCTTCACCACGAAGCCGTGGCCCTGCTCTAGCTCCACTCCCAGGCCGTTGCCGTCAGCAACATCCGGAACCACGTCACCACTATCCTCGACGTCGATTCCGGTAACTTCAATCGCTGGTGTGATCAATTTCTGCTCATCCTCGGCAAGTTCTCGCTTCAGGATCACGTCCGCGAAGAACCTCCGGTTCCCATCTCTCCCGATTGGGCCCGGATGGACTGCGTCGTCAAGTCCTGGATCATCGCCACGCTCACTGATGATCTTGGTGAGATCATCTCCGCCCGGGGCTCCACCGCTCGGCGTGCTTGGCTCGCCGTCGAGTCACAGTTCCTCGGCAACCACGAGGCCCGCTCCATTCAGCTGGAGACACGGTTTCGCAACTTCGTCATGGGCAATCTCTCCGTCACCGAGTACACCCGCAAGCTGAAGAAGATGGCTGATGATCTCACGGCCCTTGGCGAGGTCGTCACCGACCGCACCCTCGTCCTCAACGTCATCCGCGGTCTCAACGAGCGTTTCAGCCATGTCGGCACGCTCCTCCGCCGCGCTAGACCCTTCCCCACCTTCCTGGAAGCTCGTGAAGACCTCATCCTTGAGGAACTCACCCTGCAGCACCGCAAGGAGGCTTCTGCTGCTGCATTCGCCGCCTCCACCATGCCCACGGCCTCTGGCACGAGTTCTGGGAGCGCTGGTGGAGGTGGGGTCACTAGTGGGGGCTACAAGGGCAACAACAACCGCCGCAACAAGCGAGGGGGTGGCGGTAAGGGCCCCGGCAACGCCAACTCTACAGGGCAGGGTACCCGGCCCCCTGCTGGACAGCAGCAGCCGCAGCAGCCTGCTGTACAGCAACAGCAGGCGGCTCCTGGGGGTCGATCTTGGCCCAACTACTACAACCCCTGGTCCGGCTCCATCCAGATGTGGCTTGGGAGACCTCGTCCACCACTTGCGCCCATCCCGGTGCCTCCTCACCTTCAGGCGCAACAGCAGGCTCTACTCGCCCAACAGCAGCAGCAGCAGGCGCTTGTTGCTGCTCACCAGCAAGCTGCACCTCCAGGTGCTGGACAGTGGGTCACTCCAGGGCACTACAACCCTATGACCGGCCTCCCTTCATGGGACCCGACGGATCTCGCCGCCGCCTTCAGCACGACGTCGCTGACCCCTCCTTCCAACAACGAATGGTACTTCGACTCAGGTGCTACTTCGCATATGACATCTCAGTCCTCCTCACTTTCACATGTTTTTCTACCGCGGTACCCCAACCCTTCATCCATTATTGTCGGTAACGGCTCCCTTATCCATGTTATTGCCACTGGTTCCACAGAGTTATCACCTTCTTTACGTCTTAATAATGTTCTTGTGTCGCCACAAATTATTAAGAATCTTATCTCTGTCCGCCAGTTTACTATCGATAATAATTGCTCTATTGAGTTTGACCCCGCTGGTTGTTCTGTGAAGGTTCTTCCATCTCGGAAAGAGATCGTCAGGTGCAATAGCTCCGGGCCGCTGTACCCTCTCCGCCTTCCACCCGCACTATCCTTTGTCGCTCAGAGCTCCTCTCCACTGTGGCATCGGCGTCTTGGGCACCCCGGTCACGAGACCTTGTCAAAGCTAGCGTCCAGTGTCTCTGCTCCTATCCAGGATTGTTCAGATTTGTGTCATGCTTGTCAGCTAGGGCGTCATGTTCGCTTGCCCTTTCATGTGTCCACCTCCCGTGCGTCTAGCAAGTTTGATCTTATTAATTGTGATTTGTGGACATCACCAGTTGTTAGCATTTCTGGTTATAAATATTATTTGGTCATACTTGATGATTGCACCCATTATCTGTGGACCTTTCCATTACGACTCAAATCTGACACTTTCAGCATGCTCGCCAACTTCATCGCCCACGCCTCCACTCAGTTTGGCGCCCGCGTCAAAGCTGTCCAGTGCGACAACAGGCGGGAGTTTGACAACTCCAGCACCCGTCACTTCTTCCTCACTCAGGGCATCCACCTCCGCATGTCCTGCCCTTACACTTCGTCTCAAAACGGTAAAGCTGAATGCATTATCCGCTCTGATACCATGAGAGCAATTAGATCTCTAGATTGATTGATGATGAACAGGGTACAGGGTACAATATATAGGCAAGGATCATTAGATTTATAGAAACACCCTAATCAATAGTGATCCTTGCCTAATCAACACCATCTATCTATCTTGACACATGGGCATAATAGCCGGCATGGGCTGGGCCCCTAGCCCAATGGGGCGCCTATTCTAACAATTAGGTTTAGTCCCACATGGGAAATTGAGGGTGAAGGAGCCTAACATATTAAGCTGGGACAGCCCTCACATATCAATTTGGGTTGAGTGAGGCCTGAGGCCTTGGTATGTTGTGGGCTTCAATAGACCTAGGACTAGTGTGGCACCAGCTGCGTTAAGTTAGGCCTAAGGCCTTTGGTATGTTGTGGGCTATGGTGGACAAGGCCTAGTGTGGCACTAGCTCTTTGGTATAGCCATGGTTCTAAAAAAACTAATTAAACTTACATTTACTCTTGGTTAAACCTGCAATGGACCCCTGGTACCTCGACGGGCTATGTGTGACCGTGCCGGCTGGCAGGTAGGAAAAACACACACAGAAAAGCCAGTGAAAATGGAAATAGGATGCACAGGGATCAAAATTGCAAGTACCTTCACCACTTCTTTGCAAGTTGCAAGAAATGGAATCTATATTGCCTGAATGTGTAACAATTTCTTCTAAGACCAAAGTTGGGCATCTAATCTGAGCCATATGTGTTGCCAGAAAAAAAAAGAAAAAAAATCACAAACGCTTAATCATGTTTAATCTACGTTTAGTCCATCTAGGTGCTAGGCAAACGCTTAATCATGTTTGATCTATGTTTAGTCCATCTAGGCGCTAGGAAGTGGCCTAGCGCCTAGGGTCTTTTGGAACCTAGCGAGCTAGGCCAGATCCGTTGCGCTCTCTAACAAAGGCCAAAAGCAAGATGCTACGAATTACAACCCAACCAACATACCTTTCCTGTTGCAACATCGACTACAGTGGACACTTGGAGTCTTGGTCTAGCAATTGCCATTAGGTAATCACACTCCTGCAAAGATTAAATGTAGTACCAGAAGAACCAAACACAAAAAGAAAAAGCATCCTAATACAAAGTAATATGCATTTTGCTAAACATTTGATGCCTTGGTTACGATCAACAGGGGAATGGACTTGAAGTCATAAGATAATAATACCTGTATAAATAGATAAAAAGCTATTACATTAGAAAGTTATTTTTTAAAAAAAAAAAGACTGAGGAGAAGGTACCAAAAAGAACGTGCACAGAAGAATGGAAACTGAAGTATATTATGGTGCCAATGTGATTCACAGTTCTGACTGTTAGGTATTGTTTGGTTGGGCATCAATTATGCAGAGTCCCTTTGCAGGGACTTTGGTTAACTTCTTGGCGACTGTGCCATAACATAGTCAACTACTATATGCAGCAAACTGAGATTGAAAGATGGAGTAGGTCCATTCGTCCCATTCCTCCAAAACTTCCGAAGATCCTCTAACCAAATACCAAAAAACCCTGCCAAACAAACTTCTTAATGTATCAACAGTCTCCTCCGTCTAACAAATTCTTTTAGTGGATTAAATCAATGCCTTCCCAGCAACATGTGAAGCACAGATATTCAACTAGTATATTTATAAATTGCTCAGTTTTTCCAACCATTTAAAAAATGTGTGCAGTTGCATTTTGTTCCTGCACAACACACTTCACGCACTGCTGGACTGGAAATAAATATTCCTGTTCATATGTATAAAAGTTACCAGCAATAAGAGCAATCTAGAGTTCTACATAACTCCATTTTCCAGCAAGCAAAAGAATCTAAGTGCCACTGGTCTTGCCTACTATGATTTATGTTGGTGATATGAATGCAGAGTGACATAGTGCATACCGTTAATGCCTTGGGGTTACAGAGAGACGGACAAACCTCTGAACTAAGAAAATTATGTAAAACAATTATCCTTGGCGTCCAGCTGATAACTTCAGGCTTCACCTACACATTATAATTACAAAGAAATTTGGTGAGAAACAAGAAAAATGTTGGACAGGTGGATGCCAAACTGAACCTTTAGTAAGTAAACTGAAATCATTTGGGGGGGAAATATGCAATTATGTTTCATGACTGAAACAGTGAATCCAATATCATTCATGCCACAAGCTGACCAGTTCTCAAATTATATTGATGTAGCAAATTTTACCAAGAATTCAAGATACTTTTCTCTAGTGACCTGCACTGTTTCAGTACATTCCTCACACTAGCAGTTGCCTTAAATTGCTTCTCTCTTCTAAATCTATTTGATGGTTCCCAGTTTTAGCAAAAATTAATAGCTAGACAATGTCCATAAACTATATCTGATTAGAGAAGCCATTTAGGGTGGACTGCAACAAAATAATCCAGATGAAAACTATATTGGCTAGTCACTCATGTAAATCATACCCTAATGGGCTGGTATGAGTCTTCTTAGATTCCTATCTTCTTCATATAACGCTGTGCGTTTGAGAGAAAAACTATACCTCACACATACATAATTTTTATGGAGATTATGCAGCTTAAGGCATGAATGTGATACCAGAACTTACATATCCAAGGCGAAGAAGAACAGCCTCTGGATCACTATCTGCATGCACTATATTTGTGATGCATAAAAAAGAAAGTTAGTGAGTAGTGACACACACTCAAAGGCAACCTAAATGAAAGTTGAATGCATGGGAATAAACAGGTAAAGAATTTGATATTACAGAATAGAAACAAAGATAACAGAATTTGTAGTATAATGCAAAATAAATGAGGAAAGGCAACCAAGCATGAATATTGGAGTTCAGCAAAATATGAGGGGATACATACCCGAATAGTCATCTAGTCGATGGAGAAGTGCTAACTGAAGCAAAGATCCTGTCATGGAAAAGGAAGCAAAATGAAACTAAACTACAATTACTGAATTATGTAAGATGTAAACAATTTTGTAAAATGCTAGCTGAGTTAAGAAACCAGTATTTGAGGATAAGAGAAGCATAGTGAAACTAGATGCTAAAGCTACTCACATGAACAACATTAAAAACTACACAGGGCATCATGCAATGCCAAGATGCGCCCCAAGCAGCCATGGCTCGACACCAAGTTCAATGGCCCCCTTAAACTGACTTAGACACTGAAGCCACATCCACTCCGGCAAACTGCAACTGCTCCGAAGTGAACCTGATGAGGGGTGTAGATCCGTAGTGTGAATGGAGTCGAATTTCCGCAATTTACCCTTGGCGCCTACGCAAACCACTAATCGAGCACAGATGCGTCGAATTTAACGGGGAAACGAACAGTTCACTGGCACCTGAGCAGCCAGAGAGAAGCATGCTCGAGATTCCGCCCCCCTCCCCCAACAAACCCGAGCCAAGCTGAGACAGGAGAACGCAAACCGAGGGACCGCAGGAGCAGACGGGCGAAAGAGGGGAGTAGATGGAGGCGTGGTGTGGTGCGTGCTCACCAAGGATCATGCCGAGTGTGACGAAGGTGACCAGAGGCAGCAGGCGCCGCGCCCGCCACCGCGCCATCCCCGGCGAATCTCGTCGTGCCCGTGATACCCAGGTACCCACTGTCCCACTGTGGAGCACTGCTATGGCGCCTGAGTCCTGACTGCCTTACAAATTACTGTAGAACAACTCATCAGTCGTTAGCAGGGTTATTTTTACCGGTTACCGGTAGAAACCGGTCGAATTCAAATTTTGAGTTTGAACCTCAGTACAATCGGTTTTGGACCGGTATACCGGCCGGTTTGACCGGTTACCGGCCGGTTTGGTAGTAACCGGTCGCATTTTCAAATTTCAGATTTATTTTTTTTAAAAAAAATGCTGAAAAAATTTCTTAAAATAGTTCATGATTTATAGAATCCAATGATGTCAAAGTTTTTCAAATTTGAGTGCGTTTAGTATATTTTTCGACCTTCATGATTTAATGGGCCTAACGGGCCTTAATGGGCTTTTTTTTTACTTCGGGACTTCGAAAAAAATTCTAAATGTAGTCAAATTTGAAAAATTTTGACACCATTGGAATCTATAAATCATGAAGTATTTTTAGGAATTTTTTTACCATTTTTTTCTCTGATTTTAAATTTGAAATTTTGGTTTTTTCAAATCGGCCAGTACCGGTACCGGTCCGGACCGGTATGACCGGTAACCGGTCGGTTACCGCGGTATTCTGTCGGTAAAAAAAACCCTGGTCGTTAGAGACCACCTCCTAGGTCGTCAACGCCTTCGTGACATGCGCGAAGAATGAGGCCCTCGTTCGGGGCATCGGTCGCCAGAGGGGGAAAGAAAAAAGAAAAACATTACGGTTCGGGACATGTTTGACCTCGCTGGTGAAAAAGGTAGGTAACGGCGAAGACTGCGTCAACACCAGCAATGGAAAGTTTGTGGCCGATTCCTCTGAAAAAAGGACCCCAAACGCAATTACTAAAAAAAAAAAAAAAGGACCCCAAACGCAGGGGCGAGTTTTGTGGCCAATACTGAAAAAAAACAAGGTCGCCGTAACCGTGGCAAGTCCAATAAGACCATAAACAGTCCATGCTAAAACCACGACAGACTGGTAAAGAAACGCCAAGTCAACTCCCACCCTACCTAAATAAAGACAAGATCGAAGATGGTAATGACGATCAAGACAGATACCCGAACGTCCAGGGCACCAGCACCATGATCATCTTCGGTGGCCTGAAGGCTATGAAGATCGTCAGCACCAGAAACTGTGACAGAAATAGACGCACCGTCACAATTATGTCGACGCCTATGTCGACCCAATCTACCTGAAGTGGTCAAAGGGCCCGATCACCTTTGACAGAACGACCACCCTGACCACATAGGTGTTGTTTGGTTAAATATATAAATATATGGTAACGCAAACGCAAATAAAATAAAGCTAAATTTGTTACCGGTAGAAATGGATTTGAACTGTTTTTGTTTCTATTTAAGTTATGGACAAAGCAACCAAACAACTCCTTAAAGGCTTGCGGTGGATCTGATCATTGATAATGAAAGATTCCAATACCTGTGACTGAGGGCAGTGACGAAACTAGAAAAATATTTAGAGGGGGCTAGACTAAACACAGAGTTAAACCAACTTAATTTAATCTAAGCCTAAGTTGAGCATAAGATGCAACTATTGTCTTCTTCAACCTCCACATCTTGTGTTTAGCCCCTCCTACCTTTTAAAAATACCTCCAAATCACGTTTTCAGCCCTCCTACACTTAAAAAATACTTCAAACTTTATATAAAAATCACAGGTGTTCCATTGGTTCATCGGCAGTAGGGGCTAGAGCCCCCAACTCCACCGCTGGCTCCGTCCCTGACTGAGGGCCATTTAGTTTTCTAAAGCACAGGACAAAGCAAGGGATATGTATATCAATGAGAGGTCGCTGCTTTTCTTTGAATTGTATTTCCAGCATGACAAGACAATGGCACAAATAAAATGGGGTGTATTTTACGAATCAATACATTCTTGTTTATCTTTGTGCTTGCACCTTTATATTATGAGAATAAGAATTTGTAGGCTGAGAAGATTTAAAATCGTTGTGTGAAAGTTTATATACCTATTAAAAGAGTAAACCTTGTTTGAAATCTGTGTTGTGTATAGGAATGGTTGTCCAGAAGTTTCTGTTTGATGACTTAAGTTTCTATGATAGTTGGATAATGAATACCTATTAGAAATGCCAATGTACTTGTATTTCTTACCTGCACACTGAATTGACATTTGCACTCATACATTAAATATGACAGTGCATTCTAATATTATGGCCTGTTTAGTTTGCCAAAAGTTTGCAAAAAGTGCACTCTAGCACTTTCGTTTGTATTTGACAACTTTTGTCCAATCATGACTCAAGTAGACTAAAAAAATTCATCTCGAGATAGCCAGGCAAAAAGTACAAACATTTAACAGCTACTACTTTATTTAATGCTTCATGCATTTATAAAAGACAATCGATGTGAAGGGGAAAGAGAAAAAATTTTGTGAACTAAACAGGACCTTAGTGTCATTGTCCTACATGCATTTTTTCTTGTAACTTGTAGTTAACCTCTTTATAGTTGCATTCTGATAATGAATACATCTTAGAGAAAATCACTGCTTCCACAAATTGGGGGTGGGGGGCATGTGCCCCCTAACAAAATCTTTATGTACTGACTCCTAAACGAATTATTTGGGATTGTGAAGTTTATCTAGCTTCTGTTGTTGAGCTCGAGAATCATCAGGCGATGGTCTCGAGCCGCTGGTGCGATCCGGGCCAGAGATCACACCGCCACTATCGCCACCACGGATGGATCAGCCACATTGAGGATAGGTAGGAACTCTCTCGCAACCCATCATGTGTTTGGCCTGCTTGAGATGTGATGTGAGAGTATGGAGAGCAATTGGTAGGTGGCGTGGCCATCGCTAACTATAAACTCTGGTCATAATAACATTCTTCTTCCACAGCAATATAAAGAATAGTGAGAAATAATTATAATCGGCCGGCGAATATAAAGTTCGAGCCGATTTTGTGTTCTCTCTCATGAAATAATCAGCTCTTCTATATACAATATGTTTCTGGTAAAAATAAATGAGCATTATTTACTGTTGTTTCATATATGAGGGCTTTTCCCTTGTTACTGTAATGAGGATGCTAGCTGCCGCTTGGACTTTGAGGCCGAACATTTCCCTCTGGTGGTTAGTACTATGTATACTACGCGAACAACACACACACAATATATATCATTAAAATAGAACATTACATTAACACTACACGAACATCGATAAAATAAGTATAGAACATCCTTGTATACTATGCGAACAACATATCATGGAAGTAAAACGTCATAGTAACGCTACGCGAACATTAACAAAAGAAGCATAAAACTTCCTATATATATTATATACTACGTGAACAATAGCTAAAGAACATTTTATGGATACTACAAGAGCCAGCAAAAATATACTGCACAACATCTTGTGTGCACCATTAGAACAATTTAAAATATGTCATATAACATACTATAGATACTACTGAAACAACATATATTACAGCACGAAACATCTAAAAAACACTATGCATAGAAATCCAAAATAAATAAAATATAAAAAAGTGAAACGTAAAATGATAATTAAAAAAAAAAGAAAGAAAAGGTAAAATAAAATACAAAAGTAGAAAAAGGAAATAAAAATAAAAAGAAGAAGACCAAAAAAGAAAAAAAGGAAAGGAAAGGAAAAAATAGAAGAAAATAAAAAAGAAATAAAGATAAAATATAACCAACATAACAGAACACTACTAAAAAAGAAAAATAAAAAATAAATAGAAGAAAGAAAAGAAAAAGAAAAGAAAAAAGAAAAAAGTAAAAAAAGAAAAAAGAAAAAGAAAAAACTTACATACAAGGTGACCTGGTCGAACAAGAAGACTGGCCTAATAAGAGCCCTCGATTCTCTCTAGACCCTATCAATGGGGGAGAACGGGAGCTCAGTCCTCGGCACCCGTATCGTTGTATCTTCCCTATGCCTTCCTTTGTCACGTCATTTTCGTTGTGGCTCGTAAAGGGTTGACTCCTCCCTTCCCGATGGTTAGAGGCGCAGGGCCTGCGTGGACGCGGTGGCACCAGCCCCCAGTGCATTGGCCCCTCCTAGGGATGAAAACGGATCGAATACGAACGGATATCACTGATATCATATTTGTTTTCATATTTATGATCGAATTCGAATTCGAATACGGATAGTGTCAGCCATGCCGGATAGGATACGATTGGATGTCGACATCATAAATATACGATTTAAGTATTCGGATACGGATACGGTCTCAGATGTTAAATATCCGGACTCGGATACGGACAGATCTGAACATCTCTAAACGGATTCGGTCGAACAGACGGTCGGATAAATATTCGTACCATTTTCATCCCTAGCCCCTCCTCTCCCGTCTGACGTAGCGGCACGTACCTTCCCTTCCCAGTGCGGCCCCAGCCGAAGCTTCTCCTGGCATGCCCCAACGAATCTCCCTTCGTCCGACACCCCCGTGATCTCCCTCCACCGCGCTCCTTTCCCCGCAAGCTCGGGCGACTCCTCCTTTCCCTCTGCCGTACTGGCAGCTGCCGATTGCCGCATGAGCGCCCTGCCTACTGCCGTGCAGTCCCTCTGTGCCTCTGCCCTCCGCTGTGCAGTTGTGTCTCCCTCACTCTAGGCCAGTGAGCCCAGAACTCCCTCCACCGCTGCATGGTATGTACATAGGAAGAAGCCAAAGAAAGGAGTAATGATGAGCGGGTCCCATATGTCATTCTACACCAAAATAAATTTAGAGGCCTAAATTTAGATGTTGTCGATTGGAGCAGAAGCAGAAAACTGAGCACCCAAAAGCACTCAAATCAAGTTTAGGAGGTGCACCTGCTGTCTGCTGGAGTTGCTTTAAAGGTAGGACTATGTATGAACGTTGTTGTGTATTGTATGAATGAGTGTGTGCATTGCAATGTATAATTCTTAAAAAAAATGCTACGAGTTTTTCTTGGCAATTACTTTTCTGTTATTGTCATCATCAATAACCAATCCAATATACCGAAGAGAATACTAAAGAACGGACATATGGATTCCCTGAAACAGACCATAACAGTCCATCGAGCTCAGTGATTTTTAAGCATGATCAGAAGCTTCTTTGTAGTCTATATATGACTGTAACAAAGGTTAATATGTACTGTCCATAAAAAAAAGGTTAATCTGTACTGGATCAAGTTATCAAAGTTTTCACCAAATTATATATAAGAATAACCAAAAGGGCCGCTATGCCAGGTTTGACAACTACCAGGCCCAGGCCCTGTTCGACACAATTTGTTGTGGCTACAACTCATTTGTTGTGAGAAAAAAATACTATTACATGGCTGAAAAGTTATGGCTGAAAATAGGCTGAAATTACATGACTGAAAAGTAGAGTTGATTCTAAGCCTAGCAAATGCACACCGAATCGTATCTTCAGGGACACAACCCAGAAACTTTTGTTTTTCGACATCGATATTGCAATGTACACCTCAACATCGGCCATTAAGATCAGTGCGCATTTATAACAGAAAAAGAATGAAAACCTAACATAGCTTCTGTATTTTGCATTGTACATCAACCGAAATTGAAATTGATGCCATCTCATATCAGCTTACATATGGTAACTGAAAATTTTAGTAATCCTGACAAGTATGTAAAGTGCCGACCCTGTATCCTCCTATCATTTAGGGCCTACACTTTCAAAATTCCCCTAGGCTACAGATTAGATTGAATCTATGCCAAAACATGATCAGTGTGTACTGCCAGGTAACCAATGGGCAGCAACGGGTAAAGATTAAGTTGCAGACAGCAAAATGATTCTAATCTCGCTTTTTCTCCAAGTTTGCAACTGCCTGTTTCTGGCGCTTCTCCCACGCAGGCATCTTGCCTGGGAACACCCATCGCAGAAGCCGCTCCCATCCATAGCAACCACAAAACATTAGAATAGCCCACAACATCAACTTGCCCCGCATTCCCTCTGGCAAGGGTTCAAGCTTCATGTAGTCATTCAAATCCCTGAACATATCTGATGTGATCACTGTGAAGAAAGCAACTGCTCCGTACAATGCATACTTGAAGGGCTTGTTCTCGGATATGCTCTGGTTAAATGGGTGGCCCATGTAGTTTACAGCAAAGGTTGCCACCTGGATCATCATGTTCACCATGTATGAAACTGTATTCACAAGGTTAGGATGGAAGTCTGAGTCGGGCTCAATGCATTCCTCTGGCATATGCTTGGATGCTTCATTGACAGCTGTGATAAGGAAGAATATGTGCATGGCGAACTGGCCAAGAATGGAGAGCAGAACGTATGCACAGAATATGTTAGGATGAGGCCGCTCTGCAGACAGTGTTTGGAGTGGCCGAGCATGGGAGATGAAGAGGAAGAAGGCTGCAGTAAAGACACCACTAATTGTAGCCTGAACATCGCCCAGTTTGACACCATCCAAGTACATGACACTGAGAACGTAAGCCGTTGCAAGGCAATTGAGCCCAAGAATCTTGAACATTTGAAGTGTAGTGACTAGGGTGCTTCTCCCCTGACGGATGATGTCAAGGGTAGGGGCAACAGAGGCATGCTTTGCAGTGAAAGGTGAAGCCATAGAAGCATCACCAAGCTTAACAATTGGTGCTGAACGGCCATCACTTTCATCATTCATTTCATCTAACATTTTCTGAAGCTTTTCTCGTTGCCTCTCAGCAGCAGTCAAGGGGCGGCTGCTCGATGCTTTAGCAGAACTATTAGCTGCTGGAGTCACTTGTGATGATGCTTCATTAGCAGGCTTCTGTTTTTTCAATTTCCCAGATTTATTTTCAGCTTTGGATTTTGAGTTGACTTTCTGAACTGGTTCAGCATTCAAAAGAGCTATGCCAACATGTGCCTGAATTTTTTTTAAAAAAAACATCATGAAATTAATGGCAAAACAATAATATGATAAGGTGGTTAACAAGAGTCCTACATTTCAGTAACAAATTCAAAGTGCCAATAGAAAATAAAAGGCCTAACAAAAGCTAGAATATACAATTGCCTGAGGTTCAGAAATTTTAAAATTATTATTATTCAAGTGGTTCACTATCACCATGTTACAGTTATGTCTTATCAAACAGGTAATGAAAAGAACAAAACACCAGGCTAATATTGGTCAATTTGCATATCAGTATTCAGTAGCATGGTGCCCTCACAGTTACTGGCTCAAACTTCTTCCATATGTGTCATACTTCAAGCAGAAGGAAAGTCATTGCTTAAGAAAGTGTAAAGAATGTCCAATAACATTTTATTATATTACGTAATAGGTGAGAAGTATTACCATGATGCCCTCAACTAATGAAATATAAAACAAGAAAAACGAATATAAGGCACAAAATGTAGGGGAAAAATCTCTACACAATCAGTGTCAATAAACACTTCCAGGATCAATGCAATAATTGTCATGGTCACAAGTAACATGCCTGTGTGGAATATAAGGTCGTAGAAACCAGAGTAATATAGTAGTTTCCTATGTAAATTGATCAAAACTAAGTGCGATAGACAGGTAATCACCTGCTTCAGTGCACCGACATCATTGGTTCCATCTCCACACATCAGTGTCACCCTCCCAACACTTTTGAATGTAGTCAGTACAAGTTCTT
Source organism: Eremochloa ophiuroides (assembly GCA_038502445.1). Taxonomy (NCBI): domain Eukaryota; kingdom Viridiplantae; phylum Streptophyta; class Magnoliopsida; order Poales; family Poaceae; genus Eremochloa; species Eremochloa ophiuroides. Next base: position 52,539,171 of record JAHLJS010000008.1, read on the forward strand.
TTTGTTCTGGAGCAACACGTGAAAAAACCTAAAAGAATGACAAATAAAAATATATAATAACTGCTAAGCATACAAATGAAAGCCTTCATTTTTGGTACATCTGTTCACACATACCTTCACATAAGGGATAACCTGGAGAACAGCCTCAGTACTTTGTAGCATTTCAAAACAGTCCCCATTAATACAAAGGTCATGAGATTCTGATAACACCGCAACCTCCACAGCACTGCAACAGCATACACAACATCAAATCAAAAGGACACCAACAAGCCACAAACTGTTTGTGATAACAATGACATAAGACATGCTAAACAACAGAATTAATATATCAAAAATAAGTCTGAGAGATTAGAAAGAGAAAAGAAATTATGTTATTTGTTAACTTGAGCAAATGTTTGTAATAATAATCATTTTCCTGGACAAATTGGACACAATTATAATCTTTATAAAAACTTAAGTCTCCGAACCACAATGCTTGTGGCATAGACCAGATGATAAAACAAGCAACATAATATTTGTTGCGAAGAGAGATCAGATAAAACAAGCAACATAATATTTGTTGCGAAGAGAGAGATCAGACTACTCTCAGTCTCTCGCACTGGAACAGGGTAAAGATTTGCCAGGCAAGAAAACAAGGTACGAGTTCAACACAAAAGAATCAGCAAAGATACAAGCACTATATATAGACAGTTACCTGTATGGAGCTCTATCATTTTCATCTGGTGAAACCCACTCAAAACCACCAGTCTTTATCCGTGTCAAGATCAAAACAGGTTTGGAAGATATATGTACTTGGCTAGCAACATGGCAGGCAGTCAATGCTTGGTCTCCGGTGATCATGACCTAATAACATCAGCGAGCCAACAGTCAAACAAAACAGACAGATTGAAAGGTTGCTGCTATGAGTACACAAGCATGTCAGCTAAGCCTTGGGCAATATGTATCACATTACTGACACAAAAACAGGTTTCTGGCAGAGCTGAATTTATTACCGATAAACGGTTACAAGATAAATAGGAGGATATACCAAGTCATGTGAAGATTGTCCCAGTTCTTGTAAGACAGCACCAGAGTCGCCCCTTATAGGACAGTTGAAGACCTGAGTCCACCAATCAAACATGGCCACATAATTAAGATAACCATGTCGTCCAACATATAACTAGGATAGTTTTTGAAAAAAAAAAAGTATAAGAGGAAGATTACATACTGCAAAACCAGCAAATGTTAGGTCGCTCTCTACTTGATCCCTTTCCAAACTTCTGGCTTCACTAACCTGTAATTTAAACAACAAGAGGTCAAACAAATCTAACCTGATACAGTTTTCGTAGAAAAACAAACAAAAAGGTATGAACAAAATGCAAAAGCTGTAAAACTCGAAGGATAATAAAGTTAAACGTATGCAGATAATAAAATCTGTTTGAAAATTATTTGAGTAAATAAGTTAATGAAATATGCTTCATAAAATCTAACTTCTGACCCCCCCCCCCCGGTACACACACACACACACACAAAACCCTTCTGAACCCCCCACCCCCCCCCCCCCCCCCCCCCCCCCGGTACACACACACACAAAACCAGTGAATAAAAAACCAAGGGAAATGTATTTTGTTCCAAATACATCATTTCCTGACCTTTCAATAATAGATTAGCTCAATCTGACAGATATCATGTGCACAAATCAAAACATATCAGATAGCATATAAAAAGTACCATTATGAATTTCATATAATAATTCATATCCTAGTATTAACTTATATCCCATTTTTGTATAGCAACCATTATTTGAACAGAACCCTTTCAACTAGCACATCAGCACTGTCAAAGTTAATAAAAACACAGGATTCCAATTTCCAGTAAATATTCCATCAGAGTATCACATCAGCATGTGAAGTATCATTGGATTATCACAAAACCACAATGTTGGTAGTTGGGATTTGCATGATCACTTTGCATTAATCAAAAAGTTTTATGCTCTGTTTTGCTCGGGGAAAGCTGCATGCATGTGGGGTATCATTGGATTATCAAAACCACAATGCTGGGACTGGGACAGTTAGAATTTAGACGGTCCCTTTGGATTAAAGAATCAAATTTTTTTTTGCTTTGTTCTGGCATAGGACCATGGTTTTTGAAGCGTCGCCTAGTCCAGGGGCAAAGCAACCTTCAAATTCATTGTGGTGCACTACTAATTAAGGTCTGGACATCTGGTAGCAATACATGGTGAAAATTTATCTAGCTAGTGGCAGTATTTTTCTTACCCTGGTGCATCGGCACCAGGCAAGACCAATGTAGCTTCGCCCCTGGCCTAGTCGTCACCTAGGGGTTGAGGCGTACCCCAGGAGCCGCAGGATCCCACAGGGTTTTAGTTACACCATATTGCCGGTGTCGCCTAGAAGGCTCCTAGGCGTCCAGGCATACCCCAGCGCCACAAGATGCTGCAATGCCTCAAAAACCATGCACAGGACTTTTATTGAATGGAAGTACACTGACAAAAGAATAACAGAATAGAAGAGGATGGCTATAGGAAAATGACATTATTAATATCAACAGAAACTTACAGGCATCTCAGGAAGCAATTTGTATGCAAGAGCCAAGACCCGAGAACCTTGCCGTGTGTATTTCTTATATGTCTCCACATATGCAGCAGGCAAATCAACTAATCTCTCTTGGATGGTCTCTGGTGCACCCTGAAGATCACAAACTAATAAGGCACATGGATATATCTAGAAAAAGAAGATCAAATTAAATAAGATCTTGGAAAAATAATTAAAAGTAATCTGTCAAAGTATCAATATGGATCTGATGAAAAATTCTGCCTTTTTCAGCAATGGTATGGGCTAAAGAGAATTGTCTTGTGATTTGCTCCAAACCTCAAGCGGTAGCCCAACTCATAATTGGTAAATCAGTGTATCAAAACCCTAGGAAGATCATTTTGGTTCCTCCAAGGTATAGATGTCTTGGAACAAGAGAAAATACTATGTTTCATTATGTTACAACTTACAAGCAAATGCTATGTTTCGTTATTTTAACAGCTATGATCACATTTGCATCTAAGGCCAAAAGAAACTGTTTCTGAACTACCCCAAATAGGAACCCTAAATTAACAAGTACGGAGTAACAACTTGTGCAGAACCATGAGACCAAAATTTCATTGGATTTCTCAGAATTCTTACCTTAATGAAAGCGTAAAATTTCTCCTGAATACGGACGATAACTGACATTCTCTTCAAGTGAGAAGCAAAATGGTACCTTTGCACAATCTGTACAGGTTGACCACCAGGCCTGAGAGGAAAGAAAACATGAATTAACACATACAATTTAATACATTATGCTCACAAGTGGAGCAGGATAAGCAGCAATAACTAATACCACCCAAGATATTCTTTCCTGGTGACCACAATAACATTATATTTTATGATTTCATCATGTTCACTCGATCATAACTCACTTGCTTACATATTTATGCAGGTTAATACATATGACAGCTTACTTTCTAGACATGGCCTTCTCATCAGATGTGTAGATCCAGTCTATGCCCTTTATAGCAGCCTTCTCGAGGGGATCACCAACCTTTATTAAGATGAAAGATATCATCAGACTTTTTCATGGTTGCTAGGTTATACTTCAGACCTTCTAAAAAGCAGTAAGTTATTAGATAATTGCACATGACATACCAGCTTGTTGTCAACAAATACCAATGCATGGCAACTGGAAAGCACTTCTTGAGTTCGAAGGGGCAGCTTATTTGCATCAGATATTAACTCATCGCCATCTTCCAAAGTAACAATACCTTGGAACTCCTGAAACACAGGGTTTGTCATCCCCGGCCCCCATCTTATTGAATAAATAAGGAAATAAATTAAGCATACAGCTTACCATATCATCTGATGTCAGAGTCCCTGTCTTATCGAAGCAGCATATGTCAACCTGATCAAAGAAAACTGTTAAAAAGCTTCAAAAGAAAGGAGAAACAGGGGCTCATAAGGTTTCCTCACTAACCTTCCCAGCAAACGGTATTCTGAATGGCTCTGTGCAGAAAATACCACGCCTAGCCAATGCAATTAAAGATGTGTTGACTGCTATGGAAAGTTCCATTGGCAATTCCGGGGGTATCACAGAAGTAATAATCAATGAACAACTCAATAAAAGTTTATATCTACTCCTTGTTGGATCCTCTAGTCCCTGTATACAGATAAAACAACAGTTTAATAGAAGACAAGAAGCGGAAAATGAACTAAAGAATAGGATAAAAAGTAATGATTCACTCTAGATAATATATTTTCTGGTGTTACCTTCATAAGCACATAACCGGACGCAATAATTGCAAAGAAGAGCAAAAAGAGTATAAACAGGCCACTTTCCTTGTTATTTGCAGTAACCTGATATTTTCATTAAAATGCAGGCGTCAGATTTTCATTACTTCAGATAATTTACTTTCATTACTGAAGAAAAAAGGTGTTACCCTCTCAGTTGAAAATAAGATAGTCCTCATCAATTTCCCTTGGCTAGTCTCAAATCCAGTCCTCAATACAAAAGCTAGACAGCCACCATCAGGTGCTCGAAGATTTACAGACTATAAAAATAAACATGTCAGCAACGAAATTGGGCACAGACAGCTAGCTCAGGAGATGTATCTACCTTATCTGCAGTGTGTTGCAATACTTTAGTGCCACCAAATAGGATATGGTTCTTATCCCGCTTTATAGATAGCATATCGTCGGGACCACGTCCAGCAATTGAAACCTATCGGTAGATGTGGTCAGAGCTTTTGAAAGAACAAATAATTATGCAGTTGAGGTATATAGGGCAACAAAGTTAATCAGTAGAGTTTTGGCTATGACAAAAACACAGATGCTATTGAAGCATACTGTTAATTTCATCCACTGCTGGCCATAATGATTTAACTATTAATAGCAATGCAAAATGAACTGAATTTAAGCATGGTTTTTTCTACGGAACTGATGCCTTAACTTGGTTGCAAATTTTAGTAGTTTCATGTAAAGCATTGGTTTTTAGTTCAATATATTTAAGCATAGTTGACTGTTGTAAATTGTAATGGATTCAAACAGAATGTGCAACACAAGAATGGCATACTGTAATAGTCCAGTAACTAGAATGGCAACCAGAATGCAGTTTTCAAAAAATAGGATTGAAAGCACAAACTGTCAAAATGGAACTACTTTTTCTAATTATTTACATCCAAGGGAAACCAAAAGAAAACCTTCCACTGTGGAGTAGATTCTCCTGTAAGAATAGCTTCATTTACTATTGCAGACCCAGCTAACAATAGCATATCTGCTGGTACAGATCTATCTTCGCCACTAGTTGAGCGGCCTATTGACACAATATCTCCTGGTAGTAGTTCAGTTCCAGGAATTTTAACCCATCTGAACAAAGAACACACAATTAGGATGGGATATATGCTGAAACGGAAAAAACTTAATTGAAATGGAGGATCCATACTTTCCACATCTATAGGTCAACACAATCTGGCTATCAACTTTCACACGCCTTAGCTCAGTCAATGTCTTCAGCCTATTCTTTGCCATAGTAGACTCAAACAGGAAAAGCATGAAAAGGGTAAACAAACTGTAGTACCAATACTCATCCAGGCACCAAAGAGCAACACAAAAAACCTGCATAAAAAGCCCTCATTAAAATAAAGATATATATAAGTGAGTTTACCAAGTATTGAGATAAATAAAAGTAACCTGGAAAACAAAAAATGGTTCCATGATTTGCTCCTTCATTAATTTCTGAAATGTGGGCTGTGGATACTCAAATCTGGAGAGAACAATAAATATTCAGTCACTGTTGCTAGACAGATGAATATTGTAAAAGAGATCTATTATGTTCAATTCGATGCAAAAATCACTAGTACATCGGTTCTTTGATTTAAGACATATAGATTCAGATGCACCCACTCCCACTGTGCATAATTGAATTCCCTCGGCACATACTATTTTCTTACTTTAGTTCTATTATAGATTATCCCTGCAGCATATATTCCTCTATTTAGTTCATAATTTGGAATTAAACAAGTTGTATGGATATTACTGCACCCTCCCACCGGTGCAGTCACAAATACATGTCGTTTAGTGGTCTCCAAAATGCAGTGATCACTCACAAGAAACTTGTCATTTAGGACAAGATTTGATCAAACCTAAACCAGATACATTAATAAATACTCCCTCCATTCCAAACTGTAAGATGTTTTGGCTTTTCTATATGCATTGCTCTTACTATGTATTTAGACGTAGTGTATATCCAAGTACATAGCAAAGCAATGTATCTAGTAAAAGCCAAAACGTCTTACAATTTGGAATGGAGGGAATAATACATTAGTTTATCTGATACTATGTAAGTTAGCCCTTGTATTAGCCCTCCTATTTGGATACACTAGAGCTAATTTCTAGCTAGCCAGAAATTAGCCCCTGTATCCAAACAGGCCAAAGTACGAAGAGAATCCACTATAGCAACAAGTTATATAGCATATCTATGTATGCACAAATCCTTTCAGCTACTAGCTTACTCTTTTAAATCTAGCCCACAATTGAATCACCTGCTATAGTACAAGTCTACTTTGGATAACATGTGAAATAAACATGCATTACAGATCAGCAACAGTCATCCAGTCTCATGGTGGGTTCCCCATAAGTTGAATTGTGAATTTCCTTCAGGATGTAGTGCTGGATGGAGCAAATTTTAATATCCAATTGTGCAATGTTGATGTTAATCTTAAATTAAGTTCAGCCTAAACTACGTTCGTGTTTCTTGTGTTTGATCTACACAATTCTTGATTATATGAACACCTATCAATTAAAAGTTATGTAGCTCAAAGACTGAAAGCACAGTAAGAAATAGGGAGGGGAACAGCAATGCAGCTTACACGTTTCTACCCCATTTATCCACAGCTGTGCTAATCTTGGCCTCAGTTCCATAACCAGTGCCCTTGGAATAATGACCGATCAGCTCCTTCGTCGGGTACCGGAGTTTTAAAAAGTTATCTTTCTCCGGCGAGTAGATGAACCTCTGCTTCCGAAAATCAAAGTAAATCTCCTCTGTCTCACCTGCAGCTGAAGTTGAGGCCACCTGAACAAACACTCAAATAACACACTCAGTAACCCCCAAAGAGAGCTGAAGGCACAACAAGCTCTCCGAAAAAAAAAACAACATTTTGAACTCACATCTTTCTGTATGTGCAGGGGTACAATCTCCTTTGACCCCGAGAACTTAGCCGGAGTCACCTTACAGGAGTTAGCGGTACGGATATCCTTGACCTGCAATATCGCCAAGCTCAAGCCGTTGAGCCCTAAAATCTAAAGAGTTCAAACAGATATTGATAATGCTGACTAGATGGGTTAAGAATTGAGAGGCGACTCGCCTTGGAGTACCCGACGAAGGCCCGGAAATCGACGGACCAGGCGGTGAAGAGGAAAGCGAGGATGTGAGCAGCGGAGAGCGCTGCAAGGACAATGAGAGCGTCGGTGAAGTCGAGCGCCGGGACAGCGAGCAGCAGCCAGAGCGCATAGAGCGCAAGGAAGGGCCAGAAGTCGAGGCGCGACGCCCAGTGGCGTCGCCGCAGCAGGTCCACGCCTTGCACCGACTTGCCGTTCACCTCGAACCGCGCCATGCCGGCGCCGCGGCCACCCGGATCGGGGAGCGCTGCGGAGCTACCAAGAGTCTCAGATCGGGTCCTGATATGGACCAAAAAGGGGACACAAGTGGAGATTTGGGGAGGGTTTACCGACTCGGCTCACCGGACTCGACCGGCGGTGGGGGTCGGGAGGCGGGCGGCGGCCGCGACCGGCGCGAGGGCTTTTGTCGCCGCTGCTACTTCACTGCGCGGTTCTTCTCTCCCCACGACGATCTGACGAATTCTCTCGTCCTCGGGCTCGTCTTCAGTGGTTTTACGATGCGGGATCCCCACGACAATCTGAATACTCTCGAGACTTTTCCTTTTCGTTTTCCTTTCGTAATTTATGCAAAGTTTTGTGCCAAGCAAAAACAGGTGGACCCGAGAGAAACTGAACTGTGTCGATGAAGATGCTAAAGTTATTAAAGTATAATAGCACTACTATTTTAAATTAATATTAATTATATAGAGAGAGGTACTCACTATTCTAAATTAGATGATATTTTGGGTTTTTTAAATCCATTGTTTTTCTAGATAAAATATATATCTAAGTGCACAGTAAAACTATAAATCTAAAAAATCAAAATATTTTACACTTTGCAATAGAATACAAACATGATGCATATGTACGGCTCAAAGTTTATTCAAACGATTGTGTCATATGTTTCAAATCACCTTATAATCGTACTCCTCAATCTACTGCATGTTTATTGTTTAAACTCATATGGCTAGAGGCTAGAGGTGTGTTTGGTTCGTTTGTTCTATCTATCTTGCGCTGGTGGAGTCATATACTCTCTCCGTCCCGAAAAAACTGTCGGTTTAGACTTGCTAGATATCACGTTTGACTATTCATCTTATTTGAAAATTTTATATAAATATCATTTATTTTATTATGATTTTTTTATCGTTAAAGATACTTTAATAATTATTAATTAATTTTGTATTTTATACAAAAATTTTGAATAAGACGAACGGTCAAACATAATTTCTAAAAAAATCTAAAACGATAGTCTTTTTAGGACGGAGGGACTAAAGTTGAACGGAATAAAAGGCTCGAATCGAGCTTCGCTCGCGAGCCTAAGGGCGTGTTTAGTTCACGTCACCACTCGCCACACAAAAACTGCCACAATTTATTCGCTGTTTGGTTGATGTATAACCGGTGACAGCCACAGTTATCGTTTTTCTCTTTTTCTTGTCTTTTTGCTCCGTGGCGAGTGGCGAGGTGCGGTGGCCACTTCTTCCGCCACAACCTGTGGTGCTGCCAAAGCTACGACAAGGCAGTGGCTTAAATCCAAACACTCCCTAACTCAATGTTCGCAAGATGAGGAATAGAGAACCCACGCATCATTCTTATATGTTAGACAGGTTGCATATATGTAAATCTGTATGTAACCAAACATTATTTTATTTTTTACGCTCATACAATCATACCAAACGCTATCTTTTCTAGAAAACTGTTACGGTGACCTACTGTTAGGATTGGATATCAGCCAACGAGCTCTTTAGTGAGCTTGGCTCGCGAGCCAAAGCACAAAAATACTGCGTGGAAAGGGGAGCAAATAGTTAAACATAATCACTTGCATATTCAAAATAAAATAAACAATGTATGTATAAATTTGACTGTGGAGAATATAATCTATTGATTGATCCACTAATGATTAATGAACTAGAGTTTTTGCCGAGCCACCATGACCGTCCATGACCATGATGTAGATAGTCACATAGCTCAACACCATTCATTGAACAATTTCACTTAACCATACATTTTTTTAGAAATTTTGGAGGAAAAAATGAGCAACAGCTAGAGTGACCAGGTTTGTAGCATTATAAGCTTGTTGTTACATGGTTACGGCAGCAAAACACCAATAACATACCAACTGTTTTGACTTATTTTGGCTCGCGAGCGGCTCTTGAGCTGGCTCATGTTGGCTCACTAATTACCCGAGTTGACTCGAGCTGGCTTGTTAAAAATTCAAACAAGTCGAGCGAGCTAACGAATTAAGGGTTTTTCATCTAGCTCTATTTGAGGTTATATTGTTGGATGTGGTAGCATAAACGATGTGGAGGTGCTCACAAGGTAGCCAAGGGATATTCCTGGGCACAGTCCTATTAGTGACATGTGTGGGCATCGACCCTTTGCCATTCTCTTTTTGGAATTCTTGCTAGCTAAAGATAGAGCGGGGTTCATTAGAGTGCACACAAGATAATAATTGTTGTTGGAGAATAGAAAAATGTAGAGAGCAACTTTTATATTTATATATATTCAAATTGCTCTCCAAACAATGATATAAAAAAAGTGCTTATGAAAGACTCTTAAAGTATCTCTAATAGTCTAATGAGTATTTTCAAGTTGCTAAAACAGTTTTGAGTATATTTGTTGTTTTTTATAACGATTTTCAATAGCTTGCTCTTAAAAAATAAAAAATCATTATTGCATGAAGGATCTAGCACACCTAGCCTCCCCCTACACCATCCAGCTGCTCTGGTCAACCAATAGCCACACCACCAAGGCACCAACCTATAACCGGCCATAACTAGTCGTAAAGGGCATTCTCAATATAGAAATCATCATAGTTTCTAACTTTCTATAGATATTAATTGTACTGCTACCTAAGCATTTTCATGATGTGGCAAGGTAGATATTAAAGAGAGAGAACAAAAATTATAGAAACTAGATCTAACTTAGAAACTATGCCTACACAAGAACCAAAACATGATGGGATGTGTTTGATTGAGGATGGAGAGAGAAATATATGTGATTGGATAAGAGATTGTTCTGTAGAAACTATATGGGACCATGGTTTCTATGTGTAGTGTCTTTAATAATTAATACTATATCTAATTTCTAGCATTAGGACTGCTCAGATAATGGTGACCGGGAGTGACTCCGACATGCCACAAAAGAGGCTAGGATAGAGAGAAGGGTGATAATGCCAATTTTACCTTCTATAGGGTGGCAGGGGCAGTGACCAGCATCCCGATGGTCAGAGTCTCCTAGTCCTAGCACTCATTGCTCATTGGATTGGACTACTTCTTAGATTGGAAGTCGCTCCAATGATGCATCTTTTCGCATCTATCTAGTTTATTAAATGTGGAATGACTAAGAGTTAAAACAAGAGTAAGTGGAGAGATGTTTTTTTTGGCAAAATTAGTTATAGAACATTAAAAGTGACTACTCTTTGCTAACGAACAAGTAAAATAGAGCATTTTGCTGGTTGGCACTATGTCTCTTATCAAATGTAATGAAGGACACCATGCACAACATTTTTTTAAAAAAAAGTAGATATACAATCATATAAATATCCAAATTTGTACTATAAAATCTTCTACATTCTACGTGATGAGAACTATATAGTAAAAATATTGTTTTGCATTAAAATGACCATTTTGCCCTATCCTCATAAATAGACAAAGTTAACCATGATTAATTTGATCATCATCATATATTTATGGGACGCTATAAACCTTGGGAAATCAAAGAATGCACACCTCACCAAAACATGACTATGCTAAAAATATTAGCTCGAAATAATAAAGTTTAATATATCAGTTAAGCTTGATAGGAGATAAATCTATAACTCAGTCATGCTAAATATGCCATTATAAACTTTATTATTTTGAGTTAATATTATTTAGCATAGTCATGATTTGGTGATGTATGCATCTTGCATTTTTTTTCAAGATTTTTAGTGCCCTACAAACATATTAGCAAATTAACCATAGTTAACTTTGACTATCTATGAGGAGGGGCAAAATAGCCATTTTAGTGCAAAACAATATTTTACTGTGTAATTCTCATTATGTGGAGTGCAGGAGATTTTATAGTACAAATTGTGGGCACTTATATGATTTTATATCTATTTTGTAAAGATATTTTATTGTGTACGATATCATTCAATAAATTTAATAGGAAAAAGAGTGTCCACCAGCAAACTACTCCATTTTACATGTCTGTTAGCAAAGAGATGACTTTTAGTGATTTGTAGCCAATTTTGCTTTTTTTTATTTAGCGAAGAAATAAGCTTCTATTGAAGATGCACAAACAAAGGCTAAAAATTCATAGCTACTCCCTCCCTCCAAAATTTTAAGTTGTTGTGTTGTTTTTATTATATGCCTAGACATAACCGATATTTAAGTAAAAAAATTTACTGTGTATTGAAAAAACAAAAACATTTTATAATTTGGGGCCACGTTTGGAATGAAGGATTTTCCTCTCATTCCTGCGGGAATAGAACTAATTCCTGTAAAATTCCTTCATTCCAAATAGTCCCTGAATCAGAAGTAGTAGTTGTTAAACCATTAGATCCAACAGGCTTTGAATAAAGTAAAACTATCCTTTTCGCCTAGAAAGAAGAGATGAGTGTGCAAAAGTTTTGTAAAAATGATATTGTAGCACGCGTGCTAACTTTTGTAATAAGTGTCTAATCATGGTCTAAATAGGTTTAAAAGATTTGTCTCGTGATTTACATGTAAAGATTCATCTACTGTAGTACTCTATGCATGTGTCCAAGCATTCGATATGACGGAGATTTTGGAATTTAGAAGTGCATCTAAACAGGGCCGAAGAGTTCAGCCAATCTAAGGGGGTGTGTTTGAGGCCGAAAGTTTTTGCGTGTCGAATATTTTAAGAGATGTCGGAAGAATTTTTTGATATAAAAAAACTAATTACATAGTTAGCTCTTAAACCGCGAGACGAATTTTTTAAGCATAATTAATCCGTCATTAATAAATATTATTGTACCATAACATTGTAAAATTATGGACTGTTGGGGATTTCTACCTCGAATCAAACTTAGTCCCCAGACTTCGATGGAAAGATTGACTTCGTGAAGAAGAGATGCGAAGACGAAGAAGTATGAGCGAAGTTGACTTCGCTCAAAAGAAGAAGTCTGGTAAAGAAGAAGACACTGATTGAGGATAAGCAGACATCGGAGGGGAACCTTCGATGAGACATATAGCGAAGCTAAAATAAGTCAGAGAAAACGGGAGAGCGAAGACAAGAGATAGTATTGTAATAGTCGCGAAGGTGTGAAAAGACGACTTCGCCCTATATGTAAACACGAAAGTTGTAATAATCAAGTAGGGGTAGATTGGTCTTTTTAACATAGGATAGCGAAGATCAGACCCCTATAAATATCCCCTCTGACATGTACAGTGAGGAGGCGAATAAAGTTACTTTACACGTGAGCGATTCAGCCACGTGGACTTTCATTTCTGTGTTATGAAAGTTCTACCCAATATCTGGCGCCCACCGTCTGTGTGTGCTCGAAGGAGACTTCGACCACAAGGTTAAGAAAAAGATGGCGAAGACTATAAAAAACAGCAAACCCAAGCGAAGTCCTCCCCCCAGTAGGTGAAGACAGAAGGCCGGATAATGAAGAAAGAACACCTCAAGAGCAAGAATCTTCAGAAGAAGAGCGAAGGCTAAGTGAACTAGAAGAATAAGTTCTTCAGAAAAAGAAAGAACTGCAAGAATGTCGAGCTAGAACACGAGAAAAGTCAATCCAGCAAAGAATCAAAAAAGCAGAAGAAACTCTTAAACAGCTCAACGACGAGCTGCACAGCGCAAGCCACGAAGTCATCAACATTGACGAACCAGGTTCAGCAGCAAAAACCACTCAAGAAAAGAACTCGCAAAAATCACTTCTAACAATCGATCAAAAGTCCCCGCTGTCAACAAATCTGCAACTCGCTCCATAGCTTCTGGGGTACAAATTCAACATGCTTCCATCTTTTGAAGGTGACTCTGACCCCAGACAATTCCTAATGAGCTACGAAGCCGCAGTCATAGCAAGCGGAGGTGACGAAACCACCCTAGCAAAATCGTTAGTCATAATCGTCAAAGGACCGGCACAACAATGGTACACTTCGCTGCGTCCACATTCAATCCAATCTTGGGAACAACTCAAAGCAATCTTGCTAGTGGATTTCCAAGGTTTTCAACTAGCGGGACTCATTGTACAAGACTTTTTCAGTTGCAAACAGCAGCCTAAGGAACCTCTAAGCCAATACTTCCGAAGATTTCTCCAAACAAAAGCTCAAGTGGCAAACGTGCCCGACGAAGTCACCATAGTAGCTGTAATAAAGGGACTTCGCATGGGGCAATGTGCTTGACACTTCGCTCGAGAACCTCCGGCTTCAATTGCAGAACATTACGAAGTCATGCAAAAATTTTACAAATCAGATAACGATCACAGGAAAAGAGTCGAAGAAGAAAACAATTTCAAAACTCAGCCAAAAAACAATTCTTATCCAAGACAAAGCAACTTCGTGCGAAGACCGCCAACAACTTTTCAAATTAATCAAATTGACAACAAAAATCCAACAGCAGAAAGCAATTTCCAAGAAAAAAGCAGCCAAAGAGAAAGAACATTTGAAAAAGGAGGATCCAACAACAGAGGACACCAAAAGGGTGGCAAGGTGAACGGGAGAAGACTTCTCAGACCCGAGGACATGTTTTGTGTCATTTATGGCAAAGGGACTGGGCACACTTAAAAAATGTGCCCCAAAGTGAAAAAGAGTATTGAGGAGTTACAAGACGAAGCCAAGTCAAAACATGTCAACCATGTAAACTCAGCTCCTCATCATCAAAATTATTATCCAATCCATTTTGGGCAACCAATGATTTAGGCTCCACCAAGTACATTCAACATTGAGCCAATTGCAATGTTCCATCCTCCACAAAGTCAATGGAAAGCCTACCAATAGCAAAGTGCAATTCAACCAAAAGCTTCAATAGCAAACAACAATCAAACAAACAACCAAAACAGACAGGAAGTACAATCCCCATCACCCTCTGTAGCTAACAATTCAGTGATACCTATCAGAGGAAGAATCTTAACAATAACAGGAGGAAACAGCCTGGGGCATGAAAACAGAACTCAGAAAGAATTACTTCAGAAGAGTAAACTCAATATCAATGGAAAGACCGTTCAAAAAGACAAAGTGGTCACATTTGCCCATAACTTTTTCTGAAGATGACCTCAAGCTAAAAGACTTTCCTCACATGGATGCAATGGTAATCGAAGGCAACATTGACAGGTGGACCGTATCCAAGGTCTTGATTGACGGATGAAGCTCCGCAGCCATTATATTCACCACAACACTTGATGTATTGAAAATAGACCGTAGAATCCTACAAAGAGCCGAGAATCCTCTATACGGCTTCGGAGGAAAGAAAATACACTCAATTGGCAGAATAATCTTACCAGTATCATTCGGAACAGTAAATAATGCAAGAACAGAGCAAATAGCCTTCGACGTTGTCGAAATGCATTATTCATATAATGCAATCTTTGGAAGAGGAATTCTAAACGCTTTCGAAGCGGTAATAAGCTATTCTTACCTCTGCATGAAAATGCCAGCTATCGATGGAGTAATCATCATTCATGGAGACCAAATGGAAGCACGAAAAATAGAAAAAGATTATGTCCTAGGACAAAAGAACATCTACACCATCTCAGAAGAAGAAGCAGAGACAGAAAATGCAAAGCCTCAACCAAAGGCAAGACCTTGTGAGGACACTAAAAAAGTACCATTAGATCCTCTATTACCAAAAAAGCAAGTAATCATCGGGACACATCTAAGTCCAGAAGAAGAACTAGAGTTAATCCAATTTCTTCACGGTATCTTTGCTTGGTCTTCAAAAGATTTAGAAGGAGTCAGCAGAGACATCATTGAACACAAGTTAAATATAGACCCAACCTTTAAACCAAAGAAGCAGAGACTAAGGAAAATAGAAAAAGAAAGGACAATAGCCGCGGAATCCGAAGTCCAAAGATTGCTCGATGCAAAAGTCATAAGAGAAGTACAATTTACAACTTGGCTAGCAAACATAGTCATGGTTCAGAAGAAAAACGGAAAATGGAGAATGTGCATAGACTTTACAGACTTAAAAAGGCATGTCCCAAAGATATTTTTCTCCTTTCAAAAATAGACACTCTAATAGACAAAGCTGCAGGCAGTGAAATGATGAGTTTCTTAGATTGTTTCTCCGGTTATCACCAGATATGGATGAAAAAAGAAGATGAAGAATATACAAGCTTTATCACCCCGTTCGGAACTTATTGCTTCGAAAGAATGCTAGAGGGGTTCCGCAACGCCGGGACAACTTTTGTCAAAATGACTTCACATGTCTTCAAAGATCAAGTCGGAGACAATCTCCTCACTTATGTTGACGACATCATCGTAAAAAGCAAGAAAAGAGCGGATCACATCAAAGACTTGCGGCAGACATTCTCAAACATGAGGAAGGCAAAGTTAAAGCTAAATCCAGAGAAATGCACTTTCGGGGTAAAAAAGGGAAAATCCTAGGATGCATAATATCAGTAAAAGGAATAGACCCAAACCCTGACAAAGTCCAAGCAATCCTAAACATGACCGTTCCAGAAAACATCAAAGATGTTCAAAAGTTGAGAGAAAGACTAGCTGCACTAAATAGATTCATATCAAAGTCAGCAGAGCAAATTTTACCAATTTTCCAAACGCTCAAGGGAGCAAAGAACTTTGAATGGTGACCTTCGCAACAAAGCGCATTTGAGGAGATAAAAAGTTACCCCTCCAATCCTACTACTCTGACAAATCTGACGTCAGGAGCTGATTTACTACTTTATGTCTCGGCAGCAGAAAGCGTCGTAAGCGCGGTCTTGGTAGAAGAAAAAGAAACCGATCATTCAATAAAACAGTTCCCAGTCTACTTTGTATCAGAAGCCCTTTCAGAAGCAAAGGAATATTACTCAGAAACAGAGAAAATAGCCTACGCAATACTAACAGCAGCAAGGAAGTTGAAGCATTATTTCCAAGCGCACAAAATCAGAATACCCACAACCCACCCACTCAAAGAAGTATTACAAAGTCCAAAAACTTCAGGAAGACTTGGCAAATGGGCAGCGGAGCTATCCCAGTATTTCATTGAATTCGAAAAAAGAACAGTCATAAAATCTCAAGTCTTGGCTGACTTTGTAGCAGAATGGACACCCGCAAGAAACACAAATGAAGTCCAATAAGGCCCAGAATGGATAATATGTTGCGACGAGGCACATAGGGCGCTAGTCGAGATGCAGCTCAAGGATGGCACCGCGCCGAGCGCGGCCACCTACCGCGTGCTCCTCGACGGGTGCTGCGAAGCTCGCGACTTCGACCTGGGTCTGCGGGTTTTCAATGCGATGCTCGTGAGCGGCCATTGCCCCCTAGCTCCCACGTTCAGGCGCTTGGTGAAAGGGCTCGGGGAAGATGGCAAGGCGGAGGAGGCATGCTTCGTGTTGGAGCAGATGGGGCAGAGGGGGATGCGGCTTGATGCACAAGGGTGGCAGTCTGTTGCTGCATGCGTTTGCAGCAGCAGCAGGAGTGCAAGTGAGACGAAGCTCTTCGATCACCTGATGCCTTTTAGGACGCACAATGTCAAAATCTGGAAATAAATACTTTCTATTCTTGATTGTTCTCTCGTGAAAGCGAAGAGGCTCCCAACCTTTTCTCATTGGCCAAACTCTAGCTGCCACATACTCTTCACACAAATCACGGGCAGACTGAATAGAGGCAATAAGTTTATAAGCTTTTTCACAATCTTTCGAAACCTGGCTCCTTTCGAAAGAAGGTTTGCACTCAAAGTGAGACCGAACAAGCTTCGAAGCAAGAGAAAATTTCTTAACAATATTTTCTCTTTCATTCTTTTCCTCAACCATGAGAACCTTGTGATAAAACCACTATCTTGACCAGTTCTTAGGCCACTTGTTACGCGAAGCCGGAGGAATCTAGACGGCACCTCGAGCAGCCTTAAAACTGCTACAAGCAAAATTTGAAATGATCTTCTTGTCATTGATCATCTGGCTCTTGAATTGAGTATGCATCTCATACAACTTGCAGAATGCAGCAATGTCAGGCTTCGCATGTGTTGGTATAAATTAACTGCACTCTATTAAATATTATTATTATCAGATTATCCACAAGCGCACAGATGTAATACCGATGTAGCACTTCACCCGGAGGTTTTAAATATCGAATCCACAGGGAACAGTAGGTGATAATGACCAAGCCGATGAACTTAACCCTACAATTAGGCTAGATAATATTAAGAAAGAGGAGATAGCTATTGACTATCTAGTTCCAACAACCGGTAAGCTTTGAATAATGCCGTTCTAACTGGGCAGTAACCTGAATAAGAGCAGAAATCAGAGTTCTCTCCTACCAAGCACCTATACACCTACCAATCCTATCAACAGGAAGTGGACTACAGAGGAATCAATGTAGCTGTCACTTATGCGAACTACCACTATCCGGCTAATCAGCGGGCATTCACAAGTAAACCTAGCCTAGGCACCACGCCTATATTATGAAATACTACTTCAATCAAGTAATGACCAAGATCAAAGCACTCAATATGAGTTGCAAACTTAAGAACAAATAAGAACAACTGCTTACTTGAATTAGAATGTTGAATACAAAAGTACCTCCGAACGCAGCTCCGGGCGAGGAAGCCGAATCCCAAAAAATACAGCTACGGAGAAGCACTGACAGGCCGGAACTCCTCCAGAACTCTGCTCCTCTACTCTATCTCTCTACTTCTCTAAACAAGACTAGATCTAGAAGAACTAGTCTCTCATAATTGCTATATCTAACCCTAACTGGAGATATTGAACTGAAGCTCAGGAACAGGGATGCCTCCAGGGAGGGGGTCTACCCTTTTATTTATAGCCCGGTAGGATGAATACGCGCCGTTTGATCAAACCGATTTAACGTGGGGTCGAGATGGCTCCTCATAGGCGGTGGAGGAAGCTTCTAGAAGGGCATAGTCAAAACCATAGGGCTGGGGCCGTCCGGCCCCACCCTGGCACCGGCTGGCGCCCAAATGTGGCATTTCGGGTCTATTTTGGTTGTGTTATTTTCTTGGGCCTCTTGTAGTCCAATGGTGCATGTGTTGCCGCAGATTTTGATTCCGAACTCCGAATATAGCAAATGATAGGTCCTTTTCGATCGTCTGCCGCAAATTTTGATTCCAAACTCTGAATATAGCAAATGATAGGTCCGTTTCGATCGTCTCAACGAGCCCGTTGCAATGGTGCAGTCAAATTCCTTATTTGAGATACTTTTATTGATGGAAAATTGCATATTCCTACAATACAAGTGAGAACACCAAAACTCGTGGAACTCGTTAGAATCAAAACCTATAACTATGCTTTGTGACTCATTTTGTGTCAAATCATGCTATAGTTGACGGTTATTTTTGGTACTTAACGGCCGTCAACAGCATGCTAGGATTTCACAGCCCAAATGAAAATGCAAACACCATTCGGAGTCAGATGGTGCATCCCTATGTTGTAGGCGCGGAGAATGTGCTCAAGCAAATCATCCACTGGAAAACGAAGTCCACCAGTGAAAAGATCTTTGAAGACCACACACTCATCATCATGAGGATCTGGAACAACTTCATCCTTTGGAAGACGAACAGAATCCCTGTCCAGAATATTGCGCTCGTAGAAAGGAAGCAACTCCTCTTCAGAAATCAAAGTCTTTCCAAACTTAAAGGAACGCGTTTCATCTGCGACTAACTCCAATTTAGACGCGAAGACATCACCAAGGGAGTCAGTCGAGCCCTCGGAATTTGTAGCAGACATTTCAAGAGAATTATCACCAGATTTTTGATCCAAGTCAAAAAGATCACGTTCCATGGAAACCTGAGAAGAACAGAGAAATAAGTTCGCAAAGACAAAAATAAGGAAACATCAAAAATAGAGAAAAATAACTGTAGGATCACTGGAAGCCTAGAGGGGTGGGGGGTGGATAGGCCTGCAAAAACTCAACTCGAGCAGATGTCAGAACCTAGGGCGGCACTGCCGCACTCTGAAACCTAAACAGAACTGCGCAAATGATATATGGATAGAAAGAGAATACTTCCTACAGCCTGTTTCCCAGATTTCACCTAAGTTCACAGCTCGAAGACTGGATACTACAGAAATCCTCCAAATCACCAAATCGGGGCAAACCCTAGAACAAATCAACAACACAAGAGTAATATGGAGACAACAGCACACGGTGATTTATCCCGTGGTTCAGCTCGCTACTTAGGCTTGCCTACGTCCACGTTGTTGAGGCTTGCCACAAAAGGCTAGGGTTACCACAAAGGTTGCCCTATTCCTCGTTCTCAAATCAAGAGAGTGAACTCTTGAAGATAGGGGTGATTTCTTAGATGCACACGAGATTACAAACCTTCCTACGCTGCCACAATGTGGTTGGCAAGCTCTAGGGCGACGCCTAGCCGGCTAGGAGCAAAGCTCCAAGGAGAGGACCTCAAGAACACCGGCCAAACATGAACCAAGTGCTCTCAAACTTTGGGAATCAGTAGATCTGCTCTCAACTCCCAGGTTGCTGCCCTTTTTCTCAAGTTTCTATGGTGGAAAGTGGAGATCCAACTTTGAGCTCAAGGTCAACAATGGAGGAGAGAGGGGAGCTGCTTTTTCTGTCTGTAACGGGCAGAAAGTCGGGAGCTGGAAGAAGAGGCCGCTGTGAGGAGGAAAAGTAGTATTTATACGCTGTCGTCCAACGGTCGAACAAAGTGCGGCACTGCCGCACTGGCAAATCCTGGCGAAAAGATGCAAGTGAGGTATTGCTGGAATTGTCTGGGTGTGAGGATGTTGTTTCTGAGATATGAGCACTTGATTCAATAATTTAACTGGCATCCCTAAGAACTCCTTAATAGTACGGCATCCCTAAACTCAAATTCAAAAGTAAAACAAAATTAAACCTCCATTTGTGTTGGTCACCGCAGCTGCAAGTTAGTGTCGAGTTCTTTGAAACATATATCCTCATCTCACGTGGATTCCCTGCTCATGATCTCGATAGAAATCTAGTTCTCTAATTCGGTGGTCATCAATACCAAAACCCACATTAGGGAGTAATTGCACTTTCAATCTCCCCCTTTTTGGTAATTGATGACAACCCAATTAGAGTTTACAAAAGATAATCAATAATACTGTAAAGAGCAAGCTTTGAATGTAAAGAACTTCTCAAGAGTTGTGGAAACGGAATTTGAATTTCCAATTTGGCATAAGAGGCCAAGCATCCACACATAAGTGAATATAGAAGAATTTCTTTACATTCAAAGGTTCTGTGGGGTGCTGCACACTGTGTCAAACAAATAAACATGATGCATATGACAGTTCAAGACACACAAGATTTGGCTGAGAAAGCACAGGGCGGCACTGCCGCACTGGCTCCTCCAGTCGGATCACAACCAAATTTAAACAGCACCTGCACACTCACAAGATCTACACAGATATATAATATGAAGTTCCAGATCACACAACCACAATATATATCCAAATATGATAGATATAGAGTCGAGTAGATAGCTAAATTATTATAAAGCATAATGAGAATAGTTTTAACTCTCAAGCTCACACACTACTGAACTGAAACTAAACTCCAATCTGCAGCAAGGCGATGAAAAAGAATTTGACCCCTCTAATTTCTCCCCCTTTGGCATCGAATACCAAAAAGAGAAAAAAGAGAGACCTGCATCATCACCACCATCACCACCATCGCCTGAACCTGCACCACCTCAAAGACCACCATGAAGGCTACCATCATCATCATCATCTGAGTCTGAAACAACTGCCTTGCCCTGACGGTGAGTAGTACCTGTGAAGCGAGTGGTGTCTGAAGTGCCTGCTCTCTTAGTGGTGTGACCAGCATGCCTCTGCTGGCGCTGCCACTGCTGATAGGAAGCAAGAGAGTCATCCCAACCGGGCATACCATACGGAGGCTAGTAAGGCGGCTGCTGACCATACTGTGGCTACGGATACCCATACTGAGGCAGGTACTGCTGGTATGGCTGATACTGCTGCTGCTGTCCTCCATCATCATCATCATCATCATCAGTCATCATCATCATCAGAATCTGAAGGAAGCTGGAAGGGAGGAGGAGGCTGAATAGGAGGTAAATCTGGAAGTCCTAACTTCTGCCTAGCCTTCCTAGCCTCAAGTTTGGCTTCATAAGCTGTAGCTGCTGAATAAGTGCAAACAGGAAAGATAGCTATCAGCATCTTCTTGATGAAGCCCTTCTTCTTGCCTCTCCTTCCACCATGAGATGGCCCTGGAACATCTGTGTGAGGCTGATGACTGCCACTGCCCTTCTCTACTATATGTGGCCTTGGCCTGTCAATCTTGTACACCTGATGTGCTGTATCATGAGGAAAGCGAATACCAGAAACTCTCTCAATGATAAACATGAGATAGGGGGCATAAGGCAAGCCCCTTCTCCCATCAAACAAAGCAGTGGAGAGCTCATGCCACATGAAACGAGGAGCATTGAACCTCCTGTGTGAAAGCGAACTAAGCACGTTCCTAGCATATCCATTAATATCAGAGGTTGCTCCATCCTTTGGGTTTATGCTGTTTCTGATCAAGCTTTTCATCACATAGTACACAATAAGCAAGCCACTCCTCTTGCCATTAGCCACCCTGGAATCCCTATAGAGAACCCTCATTTGCTCAACCTCCAGGCGAGACTCATCATGAATCTCAGAAAACTTCCTGTGAACATCACCAAAACCAAGAATGCGACTGAAGGTGATGAAATCAACTCTGTAGTGTCGCCCCTCAGTCATCCAATGAATCTCATCAGTGTTTGCATTGTGATAATAAGTGGCATGGAATTGTGCAAATACCTCTGTGTTTCAGCCATACCTGAAACTCATCGATCAGTCAAATCAAACCTATCACAAAGCCTGATAGCAGCATTGAACTCCGGCTCATTTCTGTCTCTCATATCCTGGAAGTCCAAATACTGCATATGCACAATCTTGGATTTCCTGCCACCAAGAATATGTAACAGAACCACCTAAATCACATGGCCCACAGGCACCTGTCATTGTCACTAATGACCTCTGACAGCTGGACCCGTGTCCCAGATGATCTAGGAGGCTCTGCTGGGCTACAGAAGCGCCCTTATTCTCCAACAGGATCCCATTGCGAAGTCGTTACAGAATTACAACATTTCATAATAAAATACATCAGAGTAAAAGTGCGGAAAGATTACATAGCATTTAGATTACAAACCAGTTGTCCAAATATAATTTAAGTGCAGTTATTACAAACCATAATTAACGACAGTAGCAGTAGCAGTGGAACAACAGTACAACATACTTAGATAAATGATACCAGGGACCCTGCCCACGGGTCCAACTTCACTCTTCTTCACTTCCTTCCTAAACAATTGTCACACAGTAGGGGGCGAGGCAAACCTGCTGTTGTGGTTCTCCTGCAATAGGGGTTAACAAACCCTGAGTACTGGGGTACTCCGCAAGACTTACCCGAGTAAAGAAAAGGGAATGAGACTCAGGAATGCAGGCTGCGGGGAGTCAAGGTAAGGCTTTAGCAAGAGTCAAAGTGTTAAGCATTACTAATCCTACTTTCAGTATTTTACTCAATATTATTATAATCAATATCAGTAATTCTCAGTTCTTTCACATATATCCTTCAATTCCAATCACTTATTCATTCTAAAAAACATCCTAGTTCTGAACCACTTTCCGATGTAAGTCAGGGGATCAAGTCTCCATAACCGAGGAGCAACGATGATTCGAATTGATTAAGTACCCAGCTGGGGATCTCTAACCACACTGCATAGTAGCACCTAAGATTACATATACCAACCCCGTCTACCACGGCTTTTCTATCCCTGAACCGGTCCTGCACCACCCGAGAGCATAGTACTCCTCTCACCTACAGGCACGCCGGCCACGAGGGTACATGCTACTCTCGCCATCTCTCCACTCCTAGTGCGTGGTTGTCGGTTCAAGCAATAGAGCCACCGGAGATAGGGCTTCCCGAAGTATGTGGCTAGTTGCAAAGTCTCGATCACAATCTGGCCTACAACGGACGGTCCCTAAAGCTTTTCCCGCTGGTACAATGCATTAGGACTCTAACCAAAGTACAAGGTGACCAAATGGTTTTCAAATACCTGCCCGTCGGTGACAAAGCCTTGGGGCTCTAACCTAAGTGTTCAACCATCGAACGGACAAAACCCTTTCCGTCGGTGATAGTGTACTGATCAGGTGCACAGTCACCAAATGAAAATAATACCACTACCCTTTGTTCATGAATTTAATCATTAATACATCACGATAGCTCAAAAATAGCATTTTGTGCAAATCTAAATTAATTTAGCAGGGCTAAACATTTTTCAAATATTTAAAATGGTTCAAGGTATTTCAGTGGTCAAGGTTGGTAATGCATTAATTGGTTTATCAATCAACTCCTATCAACTTAATGCAATAGATTAACTCAAGTTATAAACATTTTGTAAATCACAAGGGAGGGGCTGAATGCACCGGGGCTTGCCTTGGATTGCGAAGAGAATAGGGTCAGGGTCTGTGCCACAGATATCGAAGCCCTGGACCACTTTAGGAACAACCTCCTCAGCAGTCACTTCAGTTTTCACCTCCTGATTTTTGGTCACTACACGCATGCAATGATGAGTGCTTTAATGCAATGCAATAATACGGGTACAAGAAATAATAAATAAAACAATCCACAAACGCTACTATCTTTCACAACATATTCAAAGCAACTATTTCTAAAAATTTGCCCTAGGTCATAAGGGTGTTTGACCTAAGACCACAATCAATCCAAAATTCACACCAACCTTAAGTGATTGAGGTTTTCTATTTATTTTATTATTCAATTAATCAAACATTTAATTAATAAATAATTAAACTATTTCCATTTGATGCCAAACTTTACCAACAGATAGCTCTTGACCTAAAACAGTGGCAAAATAAGTTTCATGATTTTTGGATTAACAGGGAATTATTTAAAATTGCTCCAAGTTACATTTATCAATTAATCTACAGATTTTTAGCTCTTAAAGAAAGTGTCCAAAGCATACATTTAATATTTTTATTAAATACTCCCTCCGTTCCAAATTGTAAGTCGTTCCAAAAATCTTGAAGAGTCAAACTATCTTAACTTTGATCAAAATTATAGAGAGAAATACAAAGATTTATAAGACCAAATAAATGTACTATAAAAATATATTTGATGAAGAATCTAATAATACTTAGTTGACATTGTAAATATTATTATCTTATTATATAAATTTGGCCAAAGTTGAAATAGTTTGACTCTCCAAGATTCTTGGAATTACTTATAATTTGGGATGGAGGGAGTATTACATATCAAAGAGGGCATCCACAAATATTTTCACAATTTTTGATGCAACAGAAATATTCCTACAAAAATAATAAAGTCGAGCACTATTCATTTTTAATATAAATCATATAGCCAATCTAATTCCATCGGAAAAATAAAAAACGGCTTCAAGCCAGAGTCGGCCCATGGCAGAACAGGCCGGCACAACACGGCCTGCCCGCACCGCGCCCTGGCAGGTTTGCAGAAAGGACCCGAAGAAATAAGCTCTGAACCCGCAGTCCTGGGCCTACTAATCACATGAGTCGTGGGCTTTGCACATAACCCCCTATAACTTCTTATCTTTTAACCTGACACCCCTCTCTCCCCCTGCCAGCGCTGACCGACCGGCCGCCGGCGGTTGGCCAGCCCCAGCTCGCCGCCGGCGAGTCGGTCGACCCAACTAAGAGCACCGGCGTGCCCCTGACATCACTGCGAACCCATTGAGGTAATTGGTGACACGTGGTGGGGTTTAGAGTGCACCCAGCCGCGACCACTGCGGCTCGGCGGCGGCGGTTCGTCGCGTTCCGGCGAGCACCGAACGGTAGTGTTAAAGATCAAGTGCGCAAACGGTATAGGAGCTCACCGAGACTTGACAGGGCTAGGTGGCTAGGTCTGAGGCAGTGCAGAGGAAGGGGCGCGACTTCGGCGGCGGAATCGGCAGCACGGACCCGGCGGCGTCGAGATGTTCCGACGAACCCTGCGACCCAAACCACGAACCACCAGGAGCATGAGGATCACTAGGCCATCTAGAGTTTACAACGTGCCAACACGAGGGGAGGAGCTCACCACAAAGGGCTAGGCATGGCGAGGTTGTCTGCGGCGGCGCCCCGGCCGGTCCCGAGGACGACGACACACGTTCCGGAACTTGCAGGGCACCGAAGCTTGCACAAGTGGAAGCAATCGACGCGCAACAAGGTGGGGAGGCTAGCGGTATAAGGAATTGGGAAGCAATGGAGTGGAGACGGCCAAGTTGACCACGAATCGAGAGAGGTGCTCGGCGGCCGGGAGGAAGAGAAAAGGGGAGGGAACGGGGCTGTCGCTTTTAAACCGGCGGGGAAGGAGCGGATAAGGGCGAGCAGCACCCGGGGCCCCCAGCGCTCGCTGCTCGACGGCGACAGGACCCTGCCCCGGCCGGACGAGTCCGACGCGCGGCGCGGCGCACACGCGCGAGCGTGCCCTGCCCCTGTGTCGGGGTCCGGTACTGTAGCACAGGGTATAGGTCAAATGCTATTCCATCTAATCATGCCCTATCTAATTCGAATCAGGGAAAATACCAAATACAAAAGTTGTGACAAATTTCATGCAGAACATTTCTGCTTTTTGAACCATATTCAAATTCGGCCTAGATTTGAAAGTATTAGAAAGGGGGTAAATCATGAGTTTGAATTTGATTTGTAATTCAATCAAATTCTCAAAACTTTTCTCAATAACTTGAAAATCTATAAAAATGAAAGTTGTCCTATTTGTCAAGCTCTACATCTTTTATTAAGAGAGTTTGGTCAGATTCCCTATAGTTTTTAAAATTATGTTTTAAATTTGAATTTTAAAAGAGTATTTAGGGTTTAATTCAAATGCCTATGTAACAATTTCAAATTTTCCCAAAATAAAAGTTGTTTCATTTTAAACCATCTACAACTTCTATTAAGGGACCAACTCCAAAATCCTTTTAGTTTCTGATTTAGGGTTTTGGGGTCCAATTTAGGGTTTAAATTAATTTTCCTTTGAATTTTATTTTGATTTCCAATTATAGGTTTAATTGCACAATCATCTTTATACACAATCAAAGCACTCTAGCAACCCTAAGCACAATCATATGCAGGCAATTAAATTAAACATGATGACATGTCAGTTTTAATTAACCGTAATACCGGAGGTATTACAGCCTTCCCCCCTAAAAGAAATCTCGTCCCGAGATTTGATATAAGACTAAGACTTAAGACTAAGTAATGGAAAATAAAACGTGTCAAGTAAACCTAATTCAACCTTGATCATTAAACGAGTAGGGGGGTTTACACATTACACGATTAGAAACTATACATCTATAAAGTAGCAAAGAACTCGGGGAAGTTTTCTGAGAGATAATCTTCCGACTCCCAGGTAGCTTCATCTTCGGAATGCTGACTCCATTGTATCTTGTACCACCTGGTGGTAGTTCTTCAGGTAACTCGATCCTTTCGATCCAAGACTCGAATCGGATACTCGGAGCATGTCAGATCCGGTTCGAGTTCCACTCCTTCAACATCAATAACTTGATCAGGCACTCGAAGACACTTCTTCAATTGCGACACGTGGAACACATTGTGCACACCAGAGAGGTGCTCTGGCAATTGTAGCTTGTAAGCTACCTTGCCCACACGTTCCAAAATTTGAAATGGTCCAATGTAGCGTGGAGCTAACTTGCCTTTGACCCCAAAACGATTGACTCCTTTCATTAGTGAGACTTTCAGATAGACATAATCTTCAGTACTGAATGCTAAGGGTCGACGCCTTTGATCAGCATAACTTTTCTGTCGCGATTGTGCCATTTTCAAGTTCTCTTGTATTTGTCGGACTTTTTCTTCGGCTTCATTGACCAAGTCCACTCCATAAAACCACGTTTCTCCAGATTCAGACCAATTCAATGGGGTACGACACCTACGACCATAAACTGCCTCAAACGGAGCCATCTTGATGCTTTCTTGATAACTATTGTTGTACGAGAACTTTGTCAAAGCTAAACACTCATCCCATGTGTTTGTGTAATTGAGTACACAAGCCCTCAACATGTCCTCAAGTACCTGGTTAACTCTCTTAGTCTGTCCATCGGTCTGCGGATGGTATACTGTGCTATGCAAAAGTTTCGTTCCCAAGGACCTATGAAAAGCTTTCAAAAAATTTGAGATAAACTGAGTACCTCGATCAGAGACAATGGTCCTTGACACCCCATGAAGCTTCATCAAGTTTTCTATATAAAGTTTTGCGTAAATGGCTACAGTATATGAGGTTTTGACGTGGACGAAGTCAGCTTGTTTCGTGAGACTGTCCACAACTACCCAGATTGAATCAAAACGTCGGGATGTCTTGGGAAAACCTACAATAAAATCCATACTAATATCTTCCCACTTCCACACAGGAACAGGCAAAGGTTGTAGTTCTCCCCCAGGCTTCATATGCATAGCTTTTACCTTTTGACAGGTGTCACATTTGGCTATATACTAAGCAATCTCTATCTTCATCTTAGTCCACCAGAACTTCTGTTTCAATCCTGGTACATTTTATTACTTCCTGGTTGAATAGAGAACCTAGTCAAATGCGCTTCATCGAGAATCGTGCGACATAACCCAGCAACCTTGGGAACAACTAGCCGATTCTTGAACCATACGACACCGTCATCATCAATTCTGAAGCAATCTGCTTTGCAGGTTTGGACTTTCTCTTTAATGTGCTTGATTCCTTTGCTTTCCTTTTGAGCAGTAATAATTTGCTCACGGATAGGTGTTTCAATACTGATGTTGGCCAGACTGCCTTGTGGGACTATTTCTATACCTAATCTTTCTAGCTCATGGCTGAAGGATAGGTCATAAGGTCCTACGATCAAACAGTAGTAGTGAACTTTCCGACTGAGTGCGTCGACAACCACATTGGCCTTACCTGGGTGGTAGTGCACTTCAATATCATAATCCTTTATCAACTCGAGCCATATTCTTTGTCTCATGTTCAACTCTTCTTGAGTGAAGATGTATTTCAGGCTCTTGTGATTAGTGTAGATGTTGCAAGTACTACCCAACAAATAATAACGCCATATCTTCAATGCATGGATAACAGCGACCAATTCCAGATCGTGAGTTAGGTAATTCTCTTCATGATGCTTGAGCTGCCGTGAAGCATAAGCAATGACCCGTCCCTCTTGCATCAGGACACAACCCAAACCAGTGCCAGAAGCATCACAATACACATCAAATGACTTTTCAATATCCAGCTGAGCTAGTACGGTGCTATGGTCAACAACTTCTTCAAAGTATGAAATGCTTTCTCACACTCCGGTGACCAGACAAACTTGACCTGATTCTTCAGTAGACTGGTAATAGGCTTGGATATCCTAGAAAAATTTAGAATAAATTGACGGTAGTATCTCGTCATTCCCATGAAATTACGGACTTGATGTACAGTGGTTGGTGGCTTCCAATTCAAGATTTCTTTCACCTTGCTCGGATCAACTGATACACCTTTCGCCAACAGAATATGTCCGAGGAATGGGACTCTGTCCAACCTAATTCACACTTGCTAAACTTGACATAGAGTTGATGTTCTCTCAAACGAGTCAGGACAACACGAAAATGGTTGGCATGTTCTTCAGGGGTTTTGGAATAGACAAGGATGTCATCGATGAACACGACCACGAATTTGTTGAGCTCTGGCATGAAAACGGAGTTCATGAGGTACATGAAATAGGTAGGGGCATTGGTTAGGCCGAAATACATAACTAGGTATTCATAGAGGCCATATCTGATAGTGAAGGCTGTTTTTGGAATGTCTTCGGGACGGATTTTTATTTGGTGGTAGCCAGATCTAAGGTCAATTTTAGAGAATGCTTTGGCCCCAGCAAGTTGGTCAAAGAGAAGATCAATGCGAGGTAAAGGGTATTTGTTTTTGATGGTGACCTCGTTGAGTGTACGGTAATCAACACAGAGTCGGAGGGATTTATCTTTCTTTTTCACAAAGATAGCAGGACAACCCCAAGGAGACAAGCTAGGTCTAATGAAACCCTTATCCAACAGATCTTGCACCTGAACCTTAAGCTCCGCCAGTTCCTTGGGAGGCATCCTATAGGCTCTACGAGATATAGGTGCTATCCCAGGCTTCAACTCAATAGCAAACTCCACATCACGATCAGGCAGGCAAATCATCGGGGAATACGTCTGGAAATTCACAGACTACCGGAATATCTTGTACTTCTTTGACTGCGGTTGCACATATCCTACCAACTGCTCTTTGAGGTATTGGAAGTTGGATGAGGAGTTGGGTTTGACTATTAGTTAAGTTTACCCTGATGGTTCTATTCAGCACGTCAATGAGAGCCTTGTGCTGATACATCCAATTCATGCCTAATATCACATCTATGTCCTAGTCTTTGAGTACTATCATGGTGGTAGGGAATATATGCCCGCCCAGTTCTATAGGTACTCATTGCACTACCTCCTTAGTACTTATACGCCCCCCGGGCGAATGTTTAAGGAAATTTTCCTTTATTTCCCCAATTGGAATCTCATGCTTGACGACAAATGTGTGATTGATGAATGAATGAGATGCACCAGAATCAAAAAGCATAATTGCAGGATGGCTTGCGACAGGGAACCTACCCATCATGACGGGTTCACCCTCGGGAATCTCACAAACTTGGGTGTAGTAGACCTGACCTGCTTTCTTGACCACCTTTCCCTTTTGGGCATGCTGCTGATGACCACGATGCTGAGCCTGCTGTTGCTGACCACCTGGACCCTTCTGTGCATTCTAGTTGTACTGCTTCGGGAAAAGACAGTTGACAGCCCAGTGCCCCATCTTGCCATAGTTGTAGCAAGGATGGTTGTAGTTGACCTGTGGGGTGGTGACACGAATGCCAGGGGCATTCGGCTGAGTGGTGTTTTGTTGGTTGGAGGTGTGGGAGGTAGTAGCAGTGCGAACAACGACCTGCTGCTGAGGGTACGGTGGACGAGAGTGGTGAGTGGGATGATAAATGATTTTCTGATGCTTCTGACCACCAGAAAACCCAGACTTCTTCTTCTTCTTTTCCTCTTGGTGCTTACGGCCTCTCTCTTCAAAGGCAATGGCAATGTTGATAGCCTCGTGATAGGTGCAGTGGAGGTTGTTGGACAGACTTCTCTGAATCTTGTAATTCAGACCCCTGACAAAGCAGTCCTTCTTTTTTTGTCGGTGTTGGCGTGCTCAGGAGCATACTGTGACAGGTGATTGAACTGACCAACATACTGCATCACGGTGGATTCTTTTTGCTGCAGAGCCAGGAATTGGTCCAGCTTCATCTTCATCACACCCGTAGGGATGTAATGAGCACGGAAAGCCTCACGAAATTCTGCCCAGGTGAGTTGGTGACCATCGGGCTATGTAGACAGAAGGTTTGCATACCACGCGCTTGCAGGACCTCGCAGTTGCTGTGCTGTAAACAGTGGCTTCTGAATCTCAGTGCAGTGAATCAAGCTAAACTTCTGCTCTATAGTGCGGAGCCAGTCATCAGCCTCTAGGGGCTCATCAGCCTTGGTGAACACCGGTGGACGGGTATCAGTGAAGTCCACGTATGTGGTCTCATCTTCATTGCGGCGGCCACGACGCCCACCACGGTTGTCTCGGTTTTGCGCCATCGCTGTGGCGGCATTGGCCAAGGCCGCAATGGCATCGGCTAAGGTTGGTGGAATAGGCAGTGGGTTGGGAGCAGCTCCATCCTCAGAGGTTCTGGCACCGGACGCGCGGGTATTGACAGGCATCTGTTTAGTAGCAAACTGAACTTAGGACTAGTATTACTTAAGCGAAACGTAGTAGCAGTACACTTAAACATTACAACACTTAAACAACACTTAAAAGACGCGACTAGGACTTAAACAAAGTTCTCATCCCATAGCTAAGGTTCTTGGCAACACCAACATTACAACACAAAGGATAATGATAGGCTAACATTCCTAGTCCTATGACTAGTCTAGTCGTCGTCGATCACGATCACGTCCTCCTCGTCGTCATCCTCCACGATCACATCCTCCATGGTATCAACTGCCTCCTCAATGTCGTCCTCCTTAACCTCTTCCCCAGGCCCCTTGACCACGCCCAACTCAGGCTCTTCCTCATGAGAAGTAAGGATGGGGTTGAGCTGGTCATTGAGCCTGTGGATCTCCTTATGCAGGGCATCATTGTAGTGCTCGATGTGCTCCACATAAAACTCCAACTCGTGGACCCTTGGGGCCACGTCCTCACGTGCCCAAGCCTCCTCCGTCTCACAAGTCAAGCGGTCCACCTCACGCTGCAGCTCGGCGACCATCTTCACGTCCCTGTAGTGGTCACGACGAGCCACCTTGAAGTCCTCAGTGAGTAGCTTGATCTCCTCCTTGAGCTCCTTTCGGCTGCGGCAGGGGCGGCTGCTGCCAGAGACCTCCCCGTCACGTGGTGCCAGCTGGTGGCGCGGAACTCCCTTAGGACCAGTCATCTTTCGAGCGGTTAACTTGGTGCGTGCCAGCTGGAGAAGGTGAGTTTAAATTAGTATAGATATTACAGGCTAGCAAGAATAGGTTTGATAGATCCTAACCCATATACCACTTTTAAGGAGGAAGTTAATTAACAAGTGAATTCCTCATGATTCATGAATCGTACCTACAAATTTTAAACCAACGCAAGATAAATAAATGCATAGTAATTTTTAGCATAGGGCTAATAAACATGTTATTCCACTTACTACCATAACTATATTACGGATTTAGACACGAATAAGCAGTTTGGACCAAAATAGCAATTTAAATTTTTATGATCCAAAACATTTTGAAGTTTTGCAAAGTAATACCGTAATGATTTAGCAATGGAACACTCTGATACCAGCTGTAACAGAACCGCCTAAATCACATGGCCCACAGGCGCCTGTCATTGTCACTAATGACCTTTGACAGCCGGGCCCG
Organism: Eremochloa ophiuroides; assembly: GCA_038502445.1. Lineage (NCBI taxonomy): Eukaryota > Viridiplantae > Streptophyta > Magnoliopsida > Poales > Poaceae > Eremochloa > Eremochloa ophiuroides. The sequence continues at coordinate 52,571,637 of JAHLJS010000008.1, forward strand.
TATCCCAGATGATCTAGGAGGCTCTGCCGGGCTACATAAGCGCCCGTATTCTCTGACAGGATCCCATTGCGAAGCCATTACAGAATTACAACATTTCATAATAAAATACATCAGAGTAAAAGACCGGAAAGAGTACATAGCATTTAGATTACAAACCAGTTGTCCAAATAGAATTTAAGTGCAGTTATTACAAACCATAATTAACGACAGTAGCAGTAGCAGTGGAACAACAGTACAACATACTTAGATAAATGATACCAGGGACCCTGCCCACAGGTCCAACTTCACTCTTCCTCACTTCCTTCCTGAACAATTGTCACGCAGCAGGGGCGAGGCAAACCTGTTGCAGTGGTTCTCCTGCAATAGGGGTTAACAAACCCTGAGTACTGGGGTACTCCGTAAGACTTACCCGACTAAAGAAAAGGGAATGAGACTCAGGAATGCAGGCTGAGGAGAGTCAAGGTAAGGCTTTAGCAAGAGTCAAAGTGTTTTGCGGAAAAAGCATTACTAGTAGAGTATAGCTAGGTGGGAGGACAACGAGTGAGTATAAGACTCCTATGACACTTACTTTACTCTTGTGAACTATCTTATCAAATGGTTGAATTATACTAAGACAGCTACCTTACTTCCGGTGTGTAGGGGATAGGCGAGACAGCAGGGGATATAACCTCTACCCGAAGCGGCTATTCTCTTATGGGAGCCTACCTTTTTAGAACTTGCCTAAAACACGTGGAGGGATACTAAGACTAGATAGGGCTGTCACCACCTGCTAGCACCCACAAACAATTCATGCGACAAGCGGCATTCAAAGGCAAGATCTAGTCTAAGCACCACGCTTACACTAAGCCTTACTACTTTAGTTGCGTATCAACAACTAAAGCATCCTATGACAGGTGATGAACTACACACATGAGCTGGTTACAGGATCACTATCTAATATAACTCAACTATAAGTTAAGACAAAACAAAACAATACTATAAAGAATAGTAATGCACTAAGTAGAGACTTAGTAAAGTAAAGTAAAGATAATATATTGATAAAGGTAAAATCTTACAGAAAGAAAGGTACAAGAGCTATACCAGACTCTCTAGCAGACGACTCCGGAGACTCCGAGCGTAGCTCGACTCGACTCTAACTCCCACACTAGACTAATACTACTACTACTAAAGAGTGGAACTACTCTTGTCTCTTATGGCTCTTGTGTATCTTGGGTGTGTTGAAGAGGGTGATGGCAGCCTCTATTTATAGGGGAGAGTTGAGGGGTGCCACGTCAGCGATCCGTGTGCTCATTGCCTCTCCACCCTTGGATAAACTGCCTCAAGATGGATGGCAGAGGTGATTCCATCACGTGGGATGCATGCAGGAAGGCGGTGGAGGCCAACCGACTTGGCTGAGCACCAGGGGGTTCGGCCGACCCCCCTATGGCAGGTGGGCCCAGCCAGGGTCTTCTAGAAGGAGTCCCCACCTATCATGGAGTGCAGCAGTGGCCTGGTCCCACCTTGGGTGGTTCGGCCGAACCACCTCTGGTGAGTTGGGCCCACCATTGTGGTCCCCGAACCACCTCTTGTGAGTTGGGCCCACCATTGTGGTCCCTATCTGTCATTGATTGTCCCCGTGTGTTGGTTCCATCTTGGTTGCATGTTTGTCATGTTGAATCCTTGTGCTTTATTTCTCCACCGTTGAATAGAAACACATGTTGATCTGATGGATGAAATGAGCTGGGTGGAGGGTCACATGGATCATGCCACGTCACCAGAGCCAGGTGGGCCCCATGTAGGGTTCGGCCCACCCATACATGGGCCCACCCTGGGCTCTCCTCTCTTTTAAGTGATGTTGTGCACCATTTCTTGATGTTTCTTGGCCTGTTTGATCTTTGCTGCATTCACATGCTTAAGAGTGCAAGTGTAACTAGTTATTCATAAAATATGTTCATGATATGTTTATTCTCCCTTGAATCCGAGGCTTGTTGACGGTGTTTGAGTGTGGATTTTCATGGTATATCCACCGTCAACAGGGACCAAACCCTAGAAGTCAAGAAACTCAACAAATAGAGAATAAAACAAGCAACACAATTGACACAAAATTTATCCCGTGGTTCAGCTCTCCACAAAGGCTTGCCTACTCCATGTTGTTGAGGTTCCACAAAGGAAACTGGGTTCACAAAGCCCAATCCTCGTTCTCAAGTCAAGAGAGTTAACTCTTGAAAAGAGGGGGTGATTCCACTAGCTTGTGAGGGTGATTACAAACCTCCCGGGGCTACCACAAGATTAGCAAGCTCACCGGGCGACGCTCTAGCCGGTTAGGAGCAAACTCCAAGAGTAACAAATGCAAACCACCGGCTTGAACGCGAACCAAGTGCTTGAGGAAGTTAAAGATCAGTGGGAGAAGCTTGTTCTTGCTGAGATTCAGCTCACAATCTTCTAAATTCAAACTTGAGAGTGGAGAGCTTATTGGGAGTGAGAGAGAGCAAGAAAGAGGCTTCTTTGGTCTGGGAACTGAGCAAATGGCAGAGATAACCGTTGGGGGCGACAGGAGGGAGACTAAGAAGCCCCCTCAAGTCTAATGGTCGAAACAAGCCGCGGCAGTGCCGGGACTAGGGCCGGCAGTGCCGCGCTGCTAAACCAGGACAGAAAGATCTGGAATTTTGTGGCTGGCTTTGACAGTGGAAGTGAGGATGTTTGGTGTAAAGATTTGCACTTGGTCACACTTTCAAACCTGTCTTTTGCATCCCCATTAATAGTACAGCTTTCCTATACTCAATTTCAAAATAAAAACAATTTAAACCTCCTTTGAGCCAGATGCCGCATCCTTTAAGTGTTAGGGGTCCACCTGCATAAGATTACATCCTCCTAATGCTTTTGCCTATCCATCATCTCGATAAATCTCATTAGTCTTCTAATCGCGTGGTCATTATCACCAAAACCCACTTTAGGGCTTGACTGCACTTACAATCTCCCCCTTTTTGGTGATTGATGACAATACGATTAAAGAGGTAAAAGATAAATTACAACGAGATTTAAATGAGATTTTGAATGTAGAGTCTCTCCCTGAATGTGTGAATGGAATTTGAATTTCCAAACTTAGCATAAAAGGCTAAGTTTCACACACTAGAGTGAAATGGGGTCTCCCCCTACATCCATGATCTCGGTGGGGTGCAGTACATAGTGTCATAAAGATAAACGTGATGCGAATGACATGTGAGACGATCAGAGTTAGCTTCTGCCATCAGATAGGGTGGCACTGCCGCTCTGGGCCGGCACTGCCGCAGGCGCGGCACTGCGGCTCCAGGGCACGACACTACTGCTCTACCTGAATATAGAAGCTTTGCGGAAGCAAAGCACCTACACAGAGTATATGAAAAGTAGAACTAGTTTACGCATAAACACAGGCTGGTTCTCAAATAAAGTACTAAGGTTCACAACCAAATAAAAATAGAGACATCAAAGTACTTATTACAAACCAAATGAGTTTGAGAAACACTCTCAACTCTACAACTACTAGCTCTCATAAGGTCTAAACATCAAGCTCACAAGCTGAACACTAGTAAAGATGATTAAAAGTTATTGTACCCCTCTCTAATCCCCTTCTCCCCCTTTGGCAACAAGCACCAAAAAGGAAGAGAAGAGAGAAGAGTGAAGTACAACTACTCGTCATCATCCTCACTAGAGGCCTCCTCCTCGTTATCGTCGTCGTCGTCGTCTTGGTCTTCTTCCTCCTCATCATCGTCATCGGACTCGACAACGGCGCGTCCCTGGCGGTGAGTGGTGGCGGTGAAGCGTACGCCGCAGGACGACGTGCCAGGACGGTCCTCCTCCTCACTAGCAAGCTGATCCCAATCGACGTCCTCAACGTCGGAACCAGACGTCTCACTGAACATAGGTGGAGGTGTAGGAGGGTCAATCCTTCGCATCCCCAAATGATCACGTATCTCCCTGTTCTCCAAGCGAGCCTTATATGCAGAGTCAGAATCAAGCATACAAGCCCCGAAAATCCTCTTTAGCATGCGGGGGAGACGGCTCTTCTTCCTGGGACGCCGCTGGGAGCCAGAACGGGAAGAACTGGGAATTTCTGAAGACGGGGCAGCCCGCCTGCTGGAAGACCAGGTAGCTGCCCTGCTCTCACCAACGCCTGAGTGGTGAGTCTTGTCAACCTGAAACGGCTCATGAGACACATCCTTCTTGAATATAATGCCAGACACGCGCTCAATCATGAACATCAAGTATGGAGCAAAAGGTAGGGCCTTCCTAGCATCCTCAGAAGTGATAATCAACTCACGCCAAATGAAGCGAGACACTGAGAAAGATCCACTACCTGGCTGTGTCCTGGCAAGCATGTTCCTCGCTGTCCCATATAGGTTGGAAGCTGAACCAACCTTGGGATGAAGAGTCTGGCGGAATAGGTTGTTCAGGATGTAGTACCGACTCTTTAGCCCTTTCACCAAACCATCTGCCTGACTGGGATGATCATATAGATGGGCCAACTCGCCGTCAGTGAGTGCCCGCTCATCATGAAGGTCATAAGCATACCTCTCCCATTCACCAAAACCAAGGATCCGGGCAAAAGTAGTGAAATCCACTCGGTAGTGGTGAACATCAGTCATCCAGTGCAACTCATCATCCTCTCTGTCAAAGTAATAGGTGGCTAGGAACTGATATAGAATCTCGGTATTCCAGTCATACCTAAAACCCATCAAGTCATAGATGCCTCTGTTCTTGCAGTAGGCAATGACCTGGTTGCACACTCTGTCATTCTTACTTGCCAAGTGCTCCCAATCAATGTACCTCATCGGAACGATCTTGGGTTTCTTGGAAGCGAAGAGGACGGACTCATAGAAGTCCGACTAAAAGGCAGACCAAAACCTATAATCAAGCTCAACATCCTTATGCCTAGCATAAGGGTTGACCTGTCTCTGCTCCTGCACAGCCCTGAACTGGTTGTAGTAGCTGATCTTGTGCCTTTGCCTCCTCTGAACTGAAGCACGCACATGGTGATCATGCTCATCCCACTGCAGGTATGCTCCATCAAACATGAAGAGATCATCTGGGGTCTCCGGGCAGGCACCATCTGGAATGGTCTTGCCTGCCTGCTCCAGCAACTCAGCATCACAGAGTGCCTGTCTATCCATCCTGCACTCCGGGTTCCATCCATCTCGACGGGCTGGCTGCTTCGTACGCGGGGGACGCGGGTTGCTGGACCCAGCCCCAGCGTCGAAACCACCCTTCGTCCTTGCTTCACGCCTTCCTTCATCCGCCATCTACGTAAATGTGTGAAAATTGTGTCAAAATTAGGAAGAGATGAGTGCTGACCGAATCTCTGGAATGAATAGAACCAATATGATGATTCAAAGAATGAGGTGAAATTTTGAGAGCAAAGGCTCACTGCACAGGGTCCGGCACCGCCGCGCCTGGGGCCAGCACTGCCGCGCCTGCGAGTGAGGCTGCTCTGCCTCCAAACTTCCTCATCCTATGAATCAACAGATCGGCGATATCCAGCCCATAGACTTGATGCAATACACATCAAACAACCCTAAATGGCACTTTTCTTCAACAAAAAACAACACATTTCATAGATTGGGGAAGTTCTTCGATTAGGGCTTCCTATACCTTGAAAGAGGGAAGGAGAAAGGAGATGCTGTGCCTTCAAGGGACCTGGACGCCGGTGGGGAAGAGGAGCATGCCCTCCAACACAGCAGGCCCAACAGGGGAGAGAGCGCGTGGCAGGGGGAGCGGCGGAGCCGAGCAGGGGCGCCGTCGCCCTTTCTCTCGGTGTTAGAAAGAGAGAGGGAATCCGAGAGAATGAGGAGAGAGGGAGGAACGGTCGCGGGTTAGGGATAAGATAGAAAGGATACCCGATCGTTCTGACTAAGATGGCCCACGGGCCGCCAAGCTGGCAAGGCGAAAGGCCCGGCACTGCCGGGGCGCGGCACTGCCGCGGCTTAGAGCGGCACTGCCGCCCTGCCTTCCAGCAGAGAACCTAGACCTATACTGGACTTCACCTAGAACAAGGTTACATGATATTATTTGTGCAATCACTTGGTCAGAAAGACTAAGAATTAAGAGCAGTGACCAAGATTGCACAAGCACACATTCAATATAGTTTGGAAAGACATAATTGAACTTTTCAAATCCTTTTCAAACAACCTAGCTTAAGCAAATAGTTGTGTGCTAAGTTTCAAATCACATTTCAAGAATCAAGAATATTTAGTTCACTACGCAAAGCGCAAAATCTTGACTCGTCGAGAGGCTTGGTGAAGATATCGGCTAGTTGCTTTTTGGTGCTCACATGGCGTATTTCGATATCTCCTTTGGTTTCGTGGTTTCTCAAGAAGTGATGTCAGATGTCAATGTGCTTAGTTCTTGAGTGGCTTGCGGGATTGTTTGCAAGCTTTATGGCACTTTCATTGTCACACAATAATGGGATTTTGGTAAAGTGACATCCAAAATCACGAAGGGTTTGCCTCATCCAAAATAGTTGCGCACAACATGCACCAGCTGCAACATACTTGGCCTCGGCGGTGGAAAGGGCTAAACAATTTTGCTTCTTAGAACTCCAAGATACTAGGGACCGTCCAAAGAATTGACACGTCCCCGAAGTGCTTTTTCGATCCACTTTGCAACCGGCGTAATCGGAATCCGAATACCCAAGCAAATCGAACTTAGAGCCCTTAAGATACCACAAGCCAAGGTTTGGAGTGTGTGCTAGATATCTCAAGATTCTTTTAATGGCCATCAAATGACACTCTTTCGGGTTAGCTTGAAATCTAGCACACATGCACACACTAAGCATAATATCGGGCCTAGATGCACACAAATAGAGTAGAGAGCCGATCATGGAGCGATATACCTTGATGTCCACGGCTTTCCCTTCCTCATTGAGATCAAGATATCCGTTGATTGGCATGGGAGTTTTGAAAGCCTTTGCATTCGCCATGTCAAACTTTTTAAGCATGTCATGGGTGTGGTTGGTTTGACTTATGAAAGTTCCTCCTTTCAATTGCTTGACTTGAAACCCGAGGAAGAACTTGAGCTCACCCATCATGGACATCTGAAATCTCTTTGTCATGGTCTTAATAAATTTCTCATAAAAGACATTGTTAGTACTACCAAATATTATGTCATTGACATATATTTGGCACACAAATAAATCTTTACCAACTTTGTGAGTAAAAACAGTAGGATTAACTTTGCCTATTTCAAAGCCTTGTTTGAGCAAGAATTCCTTAAGGCATTCATACCATATTCTTGGTGCTTGCTTAAGCCCATAGAGCGTCTTATGGAGTTTGTAGACATGGTTTGGGAACTTGGGATCTTCGAAACCCAGTGGCTGCTCCACATATACCAACTCTTGTATTGGGCCATTAAGAAATGCACTCTTCACATCCATTTAATATAGCTTGAAGTTGTGATGAGCAGCATAGGCTAGAAGCATTTGGATTGCCTCTAGTTTTGCTACCGGTGTATATGTTTCTTTAAAGTCCAAGCCTTCTACTTGAGTGAATGCTTGAGCCACCAATCTTGCCTTGTTCCTTGTCACTATTCCATCTTCATCTTGCTTATTTCTGAAAACCCACTTGGTGCCGATGATGTTGGTGTTGTGTCTTTTAACTAGAGTCCATACTTGGTTTCTCTCGAAGTTGTTCAACTCTTCTTGCATGGCTAACACCCAATCCAGATAACCAAGTGCTTCTTCTACCTTGAGAGGTTCCAAAGAGGATACAAAAGAGTAAAATTGACAAAAATTTGCCAAATGTGAATGAGTAGTTACCCCCTTCGAAGACTTCCAAGGATATTGTCAACGGGATGATCCCGTTGAATAGTTTGACGTAGCCTTGGATGATCAATGGATTCTTGTTTTTCTTCTTCTGGCTAATCATCTTCATCTACTTCAAGAACAGGTGCAAGATCATCCCTCGGATGTGGTGTTCTCTCAGTTGTTGCAGGAGTTTGATGGCTCTGCTGTTTGGGGGAGCGGCACTGTCGGGCCTGAGGTTGGCACTGCCAGGATCCCTGCAGCAACAGCTTCTGCAGTGGCCTTCTCTTGAGGTCCTTCCACCTCTGTAGCCTTGTCTTCTTGTGGTCTTATATCACCAATTGCTACTTGCTTGATTGCTTCACATGGTGGATCCTCCTTTCCTACAACACTTAAATCAATTTGCTCTACTTGAGAGCCGTTAGATTCATCAGATGTCACGTCCACCGCGACTTCAACTCAACCGGTGGTCTTATTGAAGACACGATAGGCATGCTCATTTGATCCATAACTAAGTAAGAAACCCTCATCAACTTTAGGTGCAAACTTAGAGGTTTTGGGCCTTTTGTTAAGTATGAAAAACTTGCGTCCAAACACTCTAAAGTAAGACACCTTTGGTTTGTTACCGGTGAGCAGCTCATATAAGGTTTTCTTCAGCTTCTTATGTAGGTAGAGACGGTTGATTGCATGGCAAGCGGTGTTGACGGTGTCACTCCAAAAGAGATCCGGCCTCTTGTACTCATTAAGCATTGTTCTTGCCATATCAATTAGAGTCCGGTTCCTCCGCTCTACTACACCATTTTGTTGAGGGGTGTATGGAACTGAAAACTCATGCTTGATGCCCTCTTCATCAAGGAAGCCATCAACTTGAGTGTTCCGAACCTCGGTCCCGTTGTCACTTCTTACTTTCTTGATGGGAAGCTCAAATTCCTTTTGTGCCCTTCTAATGAATGTCTTCACTTTGTCTAGTACCTGGAACTTATCATACAAGAAGAATACCCAAGTATAACGGGAATAATCATCAACAATAACTAGTCCATATTTGTTACCCCCGATGCTTAAGTAGGCCACCGGTCCAAAGAGATCCATATGAATTAGCTCCAATGGCTTGGTGGTTGTCATGATGCTCTTTGGTGGGTGTGGTGCTCCTACTTGCTTTCTGGCTTGGCACGCGCTGCATATCCTATCTTTCTCAAAATGAACATTCGTTGGTCCAAGAATGTGGTTGTCCTTTAGAAGTTTGGCCAAGTTCCTCATCCCAACATGAGCTAGCCGGCGATGCCACAACCAACCCATGCTAGATTTTGCCACTAAATAAGTCTCAAGGTTAGCTTTACTTTTGTAGAAGTCAACTAGGTAAAACTTCCCTTTCAAGCGACCCGTAAAATCAATAGAGGAATCCTCCCTTCTAGTGACTTCCACACCCTTATCCGTGAAGAAACAATTGTAGCCCATCTCACACAATTATGATACGGATAACAAATTGTAACTCAATGAATCAACATGTAAAACATTAGTAATTGAATGTTCATGAGTTATAGCAATTTTACCAAGACCGATTACTCCCCCTGTCGAGTTGTCTCCAAAAACTATGTTTTCACTTGGATTCTCAATAGGGGAGTATGAGCTAAACATACTATTCTCTCCGGTCATGTGATTTGTGCATCCGCTATCAAGTACCCAACTTGATCCACCGGAGGAGTATGTCTGCAAAACAATTTAGTTCCTTGATTTAGGTCCCCAAGTAGAATTGGGGCCTTGCATGTTAGTCACAAGTATCATAGGAACCTAAATTGCCCTTCCTACATGCTTGCTGGCCTCTTGACCAACAATCTTAGCAACAACTTTACCATGGTTATTGCACTTCAACACATAGCAAGACTCCAAACTTTCACGGGTGACATTCGGCTTTGGTTGATGCACAAACTTGTTTTTGGTCACCCATATAGATTCCTGTGGCTTCTGGAAAACCTGCTTCTATTGGGGCACTCTTTGGACATGTGCTTTGGAATGATCAGGCTTCAGATTGGTGGCCTTCCCTTTCTTGGGGCGCGGCACTGCCGCTCTAGGCCCGGCACTGTCATGATCCGGCATTGCCGCGGTCGGTGCAGGCCTCTCTGTACCAATCTGAGCCTTCCTCTCAAACTTGACACATTCCACTCTATTTTTCATGTATCTTTCATTGGTCTTACCCCCAGCTACATGGCCTAAGCCACTTTTGATGTGAGGGTGCCTTCCATCCTTGTATTGCATCTTTGGTTGCTCTCTAACCTTGCTCTTGCTGTTTTGCACCTGCAAGTTCTTGCCCTTACCAGTAGCTAAGGCATTGAGCCTTGCCACTTCTTTCTTCATTGTCTCTAAGTTAGCAAGGTTAGTAGCATAAGTATCTAAATCAAGTTTGGTGCATTGTTCACATACTTGACTAGTGGAAGAGGTAGATGTACCTTTGCTTTCGAGGAGGAGTGAGTTACTATCAGTAAGAAGCTTATGCTGATCCTCAAGTTCATTGTGCTTTTTCAAAAAGCTATTGTATCTTTGGTTGAGGTCAACATTAACCTTCTTAGTGATAGTGTGGGCTTTTTGCTCTTTGGCCAATGCCTCTTGCAAAGAGTCCACCTCACTATTCTTCAAAGCAAGAACTAGCAATATAGAGATCTTCTTGTTTGATAAGAGTCTTTTCTCTAGATGCTAACTCAGCTTGGGTGCTTTCTAATTCTTCCATTAGTCTAGCAATGAATATTTTGGTTTTGTTATCCAAGTTCTTAGTTAACTTATCAATTTCTTCATCGCTAGATTCATCATCACTAGAGCAATCACTTGAATCACTACTAGATATGTCACTAGGAGAAGGAGTTTTGGACTTGGATTTGTTTCGTACCTTCTCACCCTTTGCCATGAGACAAGGGTGAGTGGAGTGCTCATCTTCATCATCATCCGACATGTTGTTGAAGAGCTTCGGTGTAGAGGATGGTGCATGAATGGCAATGGTTACAACCTTCCTATCCTCTTCACTTGAGCTGTCCACGGTTGAGTCCCATTCATGTCCAATGTGAGCCTTTCCTACATCTCTCTTGTATCTTCTCTTGCTGCCCTCTCTATAATTTTTTTTGTCTTGTCTCTTGTCTTTCTTCTCATGAGGACAATCGGCTATGAAGTGCTCCGTGCTGCCATAATTGTAGCATGTTCTCTTTTCCTTATTTGGGAAGGTCCCCTTTACTAACTTGTAGCCATTGCTTTTGATTCCCTTCCGAAACCTTCTCATGAACAAAATAAAGTCATCAATTTTCTCTTGTTGCTGCTCACTATCACTTTCTTCTTCACTAGATGATGAAGTTGTTGGCACTTCTTCCTTCTCTTTCTTGGCTGCCCTTGACTTGAAGGATGTGAAAGGGTCGAGATGGCGGACTAGAGGGGTGTGAATAGTCCAATAAAAAATAAATCACAGCGGAAATAAAACCTAATCGGTTCTAGCGACAATTCACCCCTCTAACTAAGACTCTAAGCACCTTGTAAAAGATCCTAGCAAGAAGCAAAGGTGCAAGTCTAGCTTGAGCTTCTCTAAACCGTTCTAGCGCAAGATCATACAAACCTAAGCGCTAGTTCTTTGAGCACCGGGGAAACTCCTATCAACTAGCAAGCAAAAGCGCACCTAGCACCTAAGCTCACTACTTGCTCAATGACAAGGATACACAATCCAAATCAAGGAGCACAACTCACTTAGCTACACAACCTAAGTGAGAACTACTTCTAACCTACACAAGCTAAGAAGGTGAGTGGCAAGCTACACAAGCTAACCGTTCTCACAAGAGCAACTACAACTACACAGGTAAAGTAATGCACAATATAAATAACTTGTGTAGAAGGGAGCAAACCACCGCGAAGGATGGGAAGATGTTGACGCGGTGATTTATTTCCCGGAGGTTCACTTGTCGCCACAAGCTACGTCCTCCGTTGAGACAAGCTCCAAGGTTGCCGCCGGTCCTCTTGCTAGTGGTGACCCGCAAGTCACACTCTCCCATGTGGAGTGCTTACCACAAGCTCTAGCACTTGACTCGGCCGGACCACTTGTCGCTCTTCATGTCTCGCTCTACTAGCATTGCTCTTTGCGATCTCCCGCGGGGTGAGCTCCAACCCCTCATAAAGCTTCTCCGGAGCTAAGCACAATCTTCTTGCTTGCTTCACGGAGCCACAAGCCACCAAGCCGTCTAGGAGGTGGCAACCTCCAAGAGTAACAAGCACCACCGGCTTGCAACTCGATCACCTAGTGCCAGCTCTTGCAATCTCTCAATGCAACGCACTAGAATCACTCACTAGCGATCAATTGGATGAACACTAAGCACACTAGTGAGATAGAGAGCTCCCAAGCACACCTACACAAGCCACACAGGCCTAAGGGTGCTCAGCTTGCTGCCAAAGGCCGCCAAGTGCTTGGTTTTATAGCCCTCAAACGAATAGAGCCGTTGCCCTCTCAAACCGGCCGTCGGACTGAGCGTCGGACGCTCAGCCGCGCCACCGTCGGACCAATGTCCACGGTCTGACACTCCCGATGGCCGTCACGTGTCACTAGCCGTTTGAAGTCGAATGTTGGATCACAACGGCTAACTTCCCGCGCTTCAGCTCACCGTCGGATGGAACACCGTCGGACCAACGAATTCCACGGTCCGACGCTTCCAGAGAGCTTTCCGAGTGCTGAAAACCGTCGGACGATCGTCCGACGCTCGCCGTCGGACTAAATCCAAGAGTCCGACGCTCTCAGAGCTCGCCACGTGTCAGCTCTCGCACGATCTGCACCGTCGGACGCTCGGACAAAAGTCCGACGCCCACAAACTTCAGCGTCCGACGCTCACAGGCCAAACACCGTCGGACGCACGAGGATGGTCCGACGCTGTCACTGCAGACAGTGTCCGACGCTCGCACTCAATCGCACAGAGGCTAGGGTTTACCATCAGACTGAATGCAATAGTCCGACGCTCACCCAAGCCAGCGTCCGACGCTCTTTTTGAGCTCCTCTCAACTCCAAACTTCACCACCTTTGCAAGTGTGCTAACACCACCAAGTGTACACCTCATGTGCATGTGTGTTAGCTTTTCACAAACATTTTTCAAAGGATTTTTCTCTCTTTTCACCGCGCCACTCGATTCTAGCAACGTATGCAAGTTAGATCGCTCAAGCGGCACTAGATGACCGATATGCAAACAAGTTTGCCCCCCTTGATAGTACGGCCATCTATCCTAAATCCGGTCAAGCACTTCTCTACTCAACCTTAGACCGGTGAAATGGAAATGCCCTAGGTTATACCTTTGCCTTGCGCTTTCCATTTTGATCACCGTCTTCATCACCGTCTCTGACACCATCGATGCCGGTGCAACACATGCACCAACATCTCATGAATGATATGATCCACTTCATACCATCACGTGGCTTTTGGTTCATCGATCCTTGACTTGCTTGCTGTTCACTGTTGCGTTGGTCCATCGGCGCCAAACCATCACCCGACTTGCCCTTCACACTTGCAACCGGTCCGTCGACGCGAAGCCTTGTCTTGATCTTCTCCACCTAGCCACATGACTCCATGTCATGTCTCATGCGTTTAGCTCCTTCATACCATATGTGTAAGCTAAGCATCATCTCCAAGCCATTTTCACCTCCATGGCATAAATGCTCACACACATGTACCTGTGGACTAATCACCTGTGTAATCAACACTTAAGCACATATTAGTCCACCTAAGTTGTCACTCAATTACCAAAACCAAACAAGGACCTTTCAGGATGCACCTTGCTTGCTGCCCTTGGACTTGCTTGAGGTGGACTGTTTGCTTGCTGTGGGCAACAAGCCCTTCTTGCTTGCTTTGAGTGCTACATCCTTGATCTTCATGTCTTCAAGCTTTGTTTGTAGCTCCTCAAGCCTTTTCCTTTCAAGTGCTTTCTCTCTATGCATGTCATGAGTCAAAAGCCTTCCAAGAATATCACTAGGAGTGAATTGCTCAAATCTCTTCTTCTCTCTAATCAAAGTCACAAGGGTCTCATTCCTAGGTGAGAAAGCTTCCAACATAACCCTCACAACCTTGTGATCATTCACCTCGGTGCGACCAAGACCTCTAATCTTGCCAACTATTACCATCAACCTATCAAACATCTCTTGTGGTCCTTCTCCTTCATGAATTGCAAACCGGTTGAGCTTGGACATCAATATCTCAATCTTGGATCTTCTCACCTTATCAACACCCTCATGTGCCATGTGCAAGGTATCCCATATTTCCTTGGCCACCTCCAAGCCCATCACCTTGTTGTATTCATCACCATCCAAAGCACTAAGCAAGACACTAGTAGCTTGGGCATTCAGATGAATATTGCGGAACTCAGCTTGTGTGGACTTCTTTGGATCAACCGGTGCCTCCAAGCCATGATTCACAATCTCCCAAATCCCGGGATGAAGACCTACAAGATAAGTTTTCATCAAGTGCTTCCACTTGGCAAAGTTTGTCCCATCGAAATGAGGCAACTTTTCCGCGAGCACATTGATGACACGTCTAGTGTCAAGGTTAGATAAAGATGAATAATCAAAGGATACGGCTCCATAATCAATGTAGCCGCTATCTTTCTTGTTCTTGCTGCTCTTGGTAGGTTGATAAGTGCTATCATCATCTCCATCTTCGGTGCTACTTCAGTCATCATCACTTGAGGCCTTCTTCTTGCCCTTTTCTTCTCTTTTCTTCTTCTCTTCTTCTCTTCTTTTCTTTTCTACTCTTCTCAGCCTTCTTTCTTCTCTTCTTTTTAGCTTTTCTTCTTTTCTTTTCAGCTCTTCCTTCTCTTTTCTTCTTTCTTCTCTTCTAGCTTCTTTTGCTTCTCTTTTCAATCTTCTTTCTTCTCTTCTTCTAGCTCTTTCTCCTTCGGAGATATCAGCTGGTGGTAGCGTGGATTGGCTTGCCGTCAACACGCTATCACTGCTGCTGTCGGTGGTGTGAAGATCATCACCACCACTACCAACACGAACCTCACGTGCTGTACTCGCCTCCGCTTCACCATTCTTGGCCATACCTTACGCGGTTAAGCGTAAACCTGAGGTAACCTGCTCTGATACCACTTGTAGGATCACGTACTGGCCTAGAAGGGGGTTGAATAGGCCTGTGAAAAATCTTTGTGAACAGAGGTTAGTAACACACACGGCATTGCTGGCCTGTAGAGCGGCACTGCCGGGCTGCTCGGCACTGCTGCTCCCAGAGCGGCAGTGCTAGATCTCGCAGAGCAAATTCTACACAATTCAAAAACTGCTTGGGGAAATTTAGATCGAACAAATTACTGATGTTCCCTGGTATGTGTAGACCTAGCACACTCTTTCCTTATAGCTAGAACACCACCAATTCGTAGATCAGGACCAAACCCTAGAAGTCAAGAAACTCAACAAATAGAGAATAAAACAAGCAACACAAGTGACATAAGATTTATCCTGTGGTTTAGTTCACCACAAAGGCTTGCCTACTCCACGTTGTTGAGGTTCCATAAAGGAAGCTTGGGTTCACAAAGCCCAATCCTCGTTCTCAAGTGAAGAGAGCTAACTCTTGAAAAGAGGGGGTGATTACAAACCTCTCGGGGCTACCACAAGATTGGCAAGCTCACCGGGCGACGCTCTAGCCGGCTAGGTGCAAGCTCCAAGAGTAACAAATGCAAACGACTAGCTTGAACGCGAACCAAGTGCTTGAGGAAGTTGAAGATCAGTGGGAGAAGCTTGTTCTTGCTGAGATTCAGCTCACACTCTTCTAGATTCAAACTTGGATTCAAACTTGAGAGTAGAGAGCTTGTTGGGAGTGAGAGAGAGCAAGAAAGAGGCTTGTCTGGTCTGGGAACTGAGCAAATGGCAGAGATAACCATTGGGGGCGACAGGAGAGAGACTAAGAAGCCTCCTCGAGTCTAACGGTCGAAACAAGCCGCGGCAGTGCCGGGACTAGGGCCGGCAGTGCCGTGCTGCTAAACCAGGACAGAAAGATCTGGAATTTTGTGGCTGGCTTTGGCAGTGGAAGTGAGGATGTTTGGTGTAAAGATTTGCACTTGGTCATACTTTCAAACCTGTCTTTTGCATCCCCCTTAATAGTACGACTTTCCTATACTCAATTTCAAAATAAAACAAATTTCAACCTCTTTTGAGCCGGATGCCGCATCCTTTAAATGTTGGAGGTCCACCTGCATAAGATTACATCCTCCTAATGCTTTTGTCTGTCCTTTATCTCGATAAATCTCATTAGTCTTCTAATCGCGTGGTCATTATCACCAAAACCCACTTTAGGGCTTGATTGCACTTACACTATTCACCCCCTGTTGACGGTATTTATACCCTATTTTCTACCATCCTAACCGTCAACAAAACACTCTTTTTAGTGAAGAAACAAGCAAACACATAGTGACTTAGGTACAAATAACTTGGTTACACACGTACATGTTAGTATTTGTTTGCAGGTGCTCAAACTAGGTGTTTTCAGAGTAGAGAAGCACCAAGAAGAGAGTGGAGCACCTGGAGGGCCCACATGCAGGTCGGCCGACCCACATGTAGGGCCTACCAGGGCTCTGCTGACATGGCACGCTTCATGTGACATCCCACTCTGCTCAATTCCACCATCAGATCAAAGTTGTGTTTCCAATCAACGGTGGAAGATCAAAGCACATGGATCAAGGCGTGAACCGACAAATACCAACAAATCAAGTACATAGCCATGCTCTATGACTAGTGGGGACAACACCTGGTTGGGCCCACCTGCCATAGGGGGTCGGCCGACCCACCCATGGTGGGCCCAGGCCACCGCCATGCTCCACCGCCTTCCTGCATGTTTCACATGTGCTGGTTTGATCATCACCGTTCATCTGAGGTGGTTTCAAGATGGTTTATCCAAGGGCCAAGGTGGAAAGGCACATGGATTGATGACATGGCACTCCCCTTCATCCCCCTATAAATACCCCCTAGTCCTTCACTCTAAACATCAAGGAATAAAGTATCAAGTGTATCATAGACAGAAAGACTATTTTAGTAGCTTTAGTGTTAGAATAAGAGGGAAGAGAGTGAGGGAAGTCTTCAGGAGAAAGCTCTAGGCCTGTCGGGAGTCTTCTCCAAGGTGTACCTCAGCGGATGCAAGCTTCTAATAAGTTTTACATTTGAGTCCTTCTAGTATTTGATATTCTGGTTCTGCTACTTTAAGTATATACTTGCTTTACTTGCATATTGCTTTACTTAGTAAAGTACTCTAGTCTCTAGCTAAGATTAGAGTAGTAAGTATAGTGTAGACGTGGTGTCTGGACTATATCTTATCAGTGTGGGCCGCTTGTCGCACGGATTGTTTGTGGGTGCCAGGAAGTGGTGACAGCCTTGTCTGGTCTTAGTATCCCTCCACGTGTGTAAGACAAGTTATTAAAACGGCAGGGCATCAATACAATAGCATAGCCACCTCGGGAGGAGTTATATCTCCTCCTGTTTCGCCTATCGCCTCTTGTAAAGGGAGGAGGTGGTAAACCTCTTTGTACTTAGAAAGCCAAGACCAGATATCGTTTGCTACATAGAACCTCTCTATACCTATATCCTAAACCCCTTTGATCACCAAATCCTTTGATCACTATCTGATGGTCTTGAACCTAATTAGTTCACTTCACGTTCCCCGTGGAAAATACGATTCTTGAAAATATTCCCGGTGAAGGCTACATTGACTACCGTACGCTTGTGGTATATCCGTTTGCCACTTCTGGTGTCAACACCCCCTCTAGCCTATCCGGTCTTTCAATTGGCATCGGAGCCGAGGTCACCACCGTTTGAGGCTTAACATCCTTGTGGTGAAGAATGGCTCAAATCAATGTGTTGGGGAAGCCGCCAAAGTTTGATGGCACAAGCTATGATCATTGAAAGAGAAAGATGATAGTTCACTTCATGACTATGCACATTGAGGTATGGAAGGTGACGGAGACAAAGATTGAGTATGAAAATGCTCAAACTCCCACCGATGCTGACAAGAGAAAGATGAAGTGCAATGCCCATGCAATCAATGCACTCTACACCGCTCTTGAGTCTCATGTATTTGAGCAAATCAAGGATCTTGATTTGGCTCATGACATTTGGAAGCGGTTGGAGGAGACATATGAGGGCACACAAGAGATCAAGAATGCTAAGGTCTATATGTTGAGGGAGAAGTTTGGCACATTCAAGATGAATGATGATGAGAGTGTGCCGAAGATGTTCAACCGGTTACAGGTGATTGTGAATAATTTGAAGAGCTTGGGTGAGGATATCAAGGACAAGGATTTCTCTCACAAGTGCTTGAGGTGCTTGCCCCCAAGGTTTGCAATCGTCAAGACATTGCTTGCAAGAGAAGACTTGAGCACCAAGAAGCCCAACCGAATCCTCGGTGAGATTATCACTCAAGATATGAACAACGAGGTGGTGGTTGAGGAGAAGAAGAAGAAGAGTGTGGCTCTCAAGTCTATATCATCCAAGAGTAAGGGCAAGAGCAAGATGATTGAACTTGATGAAGAATCTACTTCAAGTGATAATGATGAGGCTATGGCTCTTCTAGTGCGCAAGTTTGGCCGGTTCATGAAGAGAAAAGGATATGGTCAAGGCAAGAAGAAGTTTATCTCCAAGAACAAGCAAGAGCCAAGAAGATGCTTCAAGTGCAAGAGTCTAGATCACTTGATTGCCGATTGTCCTCAAAATAGTGACAATGACAATGAGAGTGAAGATGAGAAGAAGAAGAGCAAGAAGAAAGACAAGAAAGAAAAGAAGAACAGGAATATGACGCTCAAGAAGAAGAAGAAGGGGCAATCATATTGTGTCACTTGGGATGATAGTGATGCCTCTACCGATGAAGATGATAGTGATGATGAGAGCAAAACAATCAAGAAGAATGCTATGGCAAGCATTGCTCTCAACAACAAGCTATCTCTCTTCAACACTCCATCTACATGCTTGATGGCCAAGCCATCCAAGATACAATCCGATGATGAGAGTGATGAAGAGGAGCTCTCATGTGATGAGCTTAAATCCATGCTTGATGATGCCAACACTTACATTGAAGCCTAGAGAAAGGAGTGCAAAGAATTACGCAAAGGCAAGATAGCCATTGAGCAATCTTTTGATGAGCTCTTGAAGTCTCACGAGAGGCTAATGGAAGCCCATGAGAACCTCAAGGTGGCTCACTCCAAGCTAGAGAAAGCTCATTCCTCTCTAGTGGCTGAAAATGAGAAGAGGGCATCCATCAAGACTTGTGACATGGGTTCATCATGTGACATCTTTAGTGACAAGTCAATTACTTCTACTATTATTATCACTAACTCTTCTTACAGCTCTACCACTCCTATTTCACTTAAAGTTGATGACTCTAAATCTCCACTTATGGTGAAAAACAAGAACCTCAAGGAGGAGGTCAACAAGCTCACCCGTGCCTTAGGTAATGCCTATGGTGGGGATGCCCGCTTGCTAAAGTGCTTGGGTAGCCAAAAATTTAGTCACTCTAAAGAGGGACTAGGCTATACCCCAAGAAAGGCAAGGCCGCCTTTACAACTCCCAAAACTAGCTTTGTGATGAGCAATGGTAGGCATTGTCAAAGATGCAAGTAAGTGGGGCATAATGAGCAATATTGCATGGCCAACAAGATCAAGCAAGTCAAATTTGCTAGTGCGACTTCAATTCGCCTTGATTCTTGTTACATGCTCACTAAGGGAGTGAAGGGTGTTAAAGCCAAGTACATTGATACACCTAGTGGTAACCCAAGGATGAGATCCATTTGGGTTTCCAAGTCTTTGGCCACTAACCTCCAAGGACCCAAGAATGCTTGGGTACCTAAAACTAATTGATTTACTCTTTGTAGATCAGTTACAAAGCCGGAGGAAGGCATTGGATGCTTGATAGTGGATGCACACAATATATGACTGGAGAGTCTAGTATGTTCAATTCTATTAACACAAGTGGCAATCAAGAGTTTGATTCTATCACATTTGGTGACAATGGCAAAGGCAAGGTGAAAGACTTAGGCAAAATTGCTATCTCAAATGATATGAGCATATCTAATGTGTTGCTAGTCGAATCTCTTAATTTAAATCTATTGTCGGTTGTATAACTTTGTGATCTTGGTTTCAAGTGCATCTTTGGGATTGATGATGTTGAGATTGTGAGTGTGGATGGTTCCAATTTAATCTTCAAGGGCTTTAGATATGGGGACCTATACTTGGTGGATTTCAACGATAGTGAAGCTAAACTCTCTTCATGTTTGATCTCAAAATCAAGTCTTGGTTGGTTGTGACATAGAAGGCTTGGACATGTTGGCATGAAGCAACTAGGAAGATTGGTGAAGCATGAAATGGTTAGAGGCTTGAAAGATGTGCACTTTGAAAAGGATAGATTGTGTTGTTCTTGTCAATTTAGAAAGCAAGTTGGGAATACACATCCTAAGAAAGGCATGATGAGTACATCTAGTCCACTTGAGCTATTGCATATGGATTTGTTTGGTCCAATTACTTATGCAAGTATTGGAGGAAGAAAGTATGGATTTGTGATAGTTGATGACTTCTCTAGATGCACTTGGGTATTCTTTCTTATTTACAAACTGAAGTATATGAAATCTTCAAATCTTTGATCAAGAGAAGTCAAAATGAGTTTGATACAAGGGTGAAACAAGTAAGGACTAACAATGGTAGTGAGTTCAAGAACACAAGAATTGATGAGCTATGTGATGATTTGGGTATCCAACATCAATTCTCGGCCAAGTACACTCCACAATCAAATGGTCTTGTGGAATGAAAGAATAGAACACTTATTGACATGGCAAGAACAATGCTAAGTGAGTACAATGTTAGCGATAAGTTTTGGGCCGAAGCTATCAACACGGCTTGCTACACTAGCAACCGTTTTTATTGTCATCTAATATTGACGAAGACACCCTATGAGCTCTTGAATGGAAGAAAGCCCAATATTGCATACTTTAGAGTGTTTGGTTGTAAATTCTACATCTTGAAGAAGGGCACTCGTTTGGGTAAGTTTGAGAAGAAGTGTAATGAAGAATTCCTACTTGGATATTCAACTACAAGCAAAGCTTATAGAGTATGGAACTTAGTACATCATATAGTTGAAGAAGTTCATGATGTTGAGTTTGATGAAACTAATGGGTCACAAGATGAGAAGGATAATCTTGATGATGTGAGAGGACCTTAATTAGTTGATGCTATGAAGAACATGGACATTGGTGATATTAGGCCAAGACAAGTTAAAGAAAATGATGATCAAGATGTTACCCCTCCTATTGTGTAAGTGGAGGATGATGCAAATCAAGCAAACTCAAGTGACTCTCAAGCTCAAGTGCAAGATCAATATCAAGATGAAGTTCAAGATGCTAGTTCAACTCATGTGCTTCAACCAACTCACATTGCAAGAGACCATCCTCTAAATCAAATTATTGGTGATATTAGTAGAGGTGTGCAAACAAGGTCAATGGTAGCTTCTTTTCGGGAGCACTATTCATTTGTCTCACAAGAAAAGTCTACTAACATTGAGAAGGCTCTCAAGGATGAGGATTCGATCAATGCTATGCATGAGGAGCTAAATAACTTTGAGAAGAATCAACTATGGGAACTAGTTTCAAGACCAAGAAAGCACAATGTGATTGGCACTAAGTGGGTCTTCCGGAACAAGTAAGATCAAGATGGGACTGTTGTGAGAAACAAAGTAAGATTGGTTGCACAAGGTTACACTCAAATTGAAGGCTTAGATTTTGGAGAAACCTATGCACCTGTGGCAAGATTGGAAGTAATTTGGATTCTATTGGCTTATGCATGTGTTTATAATATCAAGCTCTATCAAATGGATGTCAAGAGTGCATTCGTTAATGGCTACATCAATGAGTTAGTATTTATTGAGCAACTTCTCGGTTTTCAAGATGACAAGAAGCCCGATCATGTGTACAATCTCAAGAAAGCTCTCTATGGCTTGAAACAAGCACCAAGAGCATGGTATGAGAGGTTGAGAGACTTTCTACTCTCTAAAGGGTTTCAAGATGTGTGGGGATATAAACCCCCGGTACCACAAGACAAGATATGAACGGCATCATCAAAGCTAGCTCGGCCCAGAAGACAAAGACGTGCGGCGCAAGACACTGCACCACACGGTTATTGTACCAACTTGGATAGTTTACTTGTAATCTTATCCTTTCAGACTATATAAGGAGGGGTAGGGATAAATCCCAGAACTTAGATCCAATCTCATCTACTAGTAATATAATACAGCAACACACAGGACGTAGGGTATCACGCCTCGCGGCGGCCTGAACCTATATAAACCCCGTGTCCCACGCTTACTGCGCAACTCTTGCTCGTCTCAGGCGTACATTCACCGATCAATCTACTACCTTGGGTATACCCCTCGGTAGACCACCGACGATATCTCGTCGACAATTGGCGCACCAGGTAGGGGGTGTGCTTCCTGATTCCATGTCGGGCAAGATGAAAATTGCTCTCGTCATCGTCGGTAACAGCATTCGGCGGCGGCAAATCAGATCCAAATCTTCGTCGTCGTCGACGGCGATCTCGATATCCAGCGGTGGTGAACCAGATGGATTTTCTTCACCAACATCATCCACGACGGCTCGATGCAACTCGGATTTTTTTCTTCATCTAGGGTCGTCCACGACGATCTCGCTATTTCGGCGGCGGCTTCTCTTCGGCGGCTGGCCACGAGAGCACCGTCCTGATGGAACTCGATCAGCGACATGATGATCCAGCTCACAAACGCTCAACAAGACGACCGCACGCTCCCTGCGCACGTAACCCGATCGGATTGACGCCGGCCACTGGCCAAACAAGACGCAGCGACCGCGTCATATCTACAACCCCATGCATGAGATGTCGTGCACAACCAAACAAATCAGGGATGGCGGCGGACTAATCTGTAGAGTCATGCAGTTTCGTGTCAATCGCAGGCCATCGTCGAACGCCACGCACATAAAAGCTAAGTGAATATTTTACTCTCGGTCAAATATCCTCTCATATGCGTATATATATACACACCAGAATGCTATTTGCAGCAATTTGGTTGATCTTTTGCCACCATCGTCCCACGCCGACGGCATGTCATGAGCACCTCTACCTTGAGTCGTCATCGACTCCTCGTCGCCCTGCAGCGCCCCTCGTCGTCGACTCCTCGACACTCTGCAACTGCCGATCGTCTTCCATCGTACATGATGGGAGGTCATGTATCTAAGTTGCTCAAATCCAATCTGGCTCGTGCTGAAAGACCAAGACGTGCAAGCCGATCAAGACCATACTTATGGCCACGTTCAATCTACCACACGTGCAAAAAAAGCTAAGTCCTATTTCTTATTTTAATTAAAAAATTTTATTATATATTACTCGTCTCCGGATTTCTTCACGAATCTACGTGATGTGTGTTAACAGAGAATCAATCACGCTTCTCGTCGTCAACGCTCTGCGGTAGCCTCGACAACAGCAAGCCACATCGAACTGTCTAGCGAGCCACGTCGATAAAAATTTTCTTTATCGGAATCGTCCACGGCGACGCGGATTTCTCGATCAACATCTGCAATGTACTCCAGTACCAAGCTTCGATGATCTCCACGTGATCTTGGTTCCTCGTCATCCCCATGAGAAGCCCAGCCAGATACGATCTGTGGTCCTACCTACAGGGCCGCAAGAACTTCGGGCAATAGCCCTCGTACATCTCCGCCGGCAGGCAGCGGGACACTGGCGCTCGTCTACTCCTTCATCAAGGCTCTCGGAACCGAGCTGCCGAAACCCATGGACGAGCCATGGTCTGTCCGTGTTCAGCATCGTCAGAGGACAGATACGGAGCCGAGCACCAAGAGCAAATCAAAGAAGGTCGGATGTTGGTTTAATCCGTAGAGTCATACAATCGTGCAAAGCTAAGTTGAATATTTTTATTCAATTAAATATTTTTAAATCTCTAGATATATCTATCTACATGACGGTTATTGACAGGTCGCCCATACTGACATATGGGTGTCATGCGTCGTTGGCTCATCGTCTATCACGCGCCGGCTCCCATCGACTACATCCTTCGATTGTGTCGATGGCAATCATCAACACCTCGTCAACCTCATCGTCCCTCACGCTTGTTATCAGCATGAAGTAGCCCCGTCGAGGCATGGAGCCCAGCCAAGGAACCTCGCCCAATGATCTGATCTACAGTACCATGCATGCAAGAGGGAGCCAACATCTGAGTTTTCAGATCAAAACAGCAATGTCCAGCGGGATGCATTGAGGAGCCATCGTATATGAGCCATCCGAGCCATCAAGCCGAAGCAAGCGAGCCGTCCAAGTTGCTAGCGAGCAATATCGAGTCGTCTAGCGAGCCAAGTCGAGCCGCCTACCGTGCTACGTCGAGCCATTCCTAAGCGAGCCATCTACGACAAATCATCGCCAAGATTATCTTCAAGATTTTCCGTCGCTGACAAAAGCCCCGACCAGACGCGGGCAATTAAACTTCGCCAACGTATAAGTCCTACACATGCTCAGGCAGCTAAAGACTCCACTTCATTACCAACAGCACGTAAACCTCGCACCTGTTCGGGCAGTCTAACCTCATCGCAGCGTAAGCCCCGCAACTGTTCGGACAGCACGACCTCGACTATGCATAAGCCCCGCAACTGCTCGGGCAGCACGACTTCGACTACGCGTAAGTCCCGCACCCGTTTGGGCGGCCTAGTCACGACGACGCATAAGCCCTGCATCGCGCAGGCTGCCCGACTTCGCCCCTTCATCGACTGCCCCGATAGATTCGGGAAGCCATCGCCCACGATAAACGTAAGACCTGCCAGGCGCAGGCAGCTTCGCCACCACGTAAGCCCCAGGGACACGTAGGCCGTTAATCTTCGCTATTACGTAAGCCCCGGGGACGTTTGGACAGTTTTAACAGCGTCTCCACAAGTCCCGTCAAAAGGAACGGGCACCGGTCGCCGATCTCTCTAAAAAGTCACACGTTCTGGCTCCTCGTCGACCTCTCCAAAAGACCCGACCACACTCGGGCACTTACTAAAGATTTTTCTCCGCAAGAATTCATCGCCGCTCGTCACGCTCCTCGCCGGATGAAAAGCTGAAGCTAACAAAGATCCGACCAGATCGGAGTCACAAGCAAAGCTACTCGACCTCCTCGCCACCCTAGCTGCCCACGTGCAAACGAGCCACACACAAACCAGGAGAGGGCAGCCACAGTTCGATCGGCGGACAAACTGTGCAAGTCTTTGCTTGCATGTGCCAACGTTCAATCTACAAAGGCAACCAAGGAAGACGGTGAACGAAAGAGATATTTTTTCGTGCTACTTGCCATCGGATCCAACAGCAACTCTAATCGGAGAGCTAAGTCACGCTTTTAACTTCCAATAAAATATTTCCTATGAAATATATTTGCATATATCTATAGATTTATTTCCATACTCACATCGTTATTGTTCTCGGTGGTCTAACTGCCCTTTCTTCCGTAGCACGATGGTGCTGCCATGCATCTAGGCCAACCAGCAAAAAAGAAACCGGACTCATCAAGACATCACGCAAGCCACGACGAGCCGCGTCGGGCAACTCCTTCAAGTTGCTAGCGACGCGCCGGCTATTCCATCCGACGTCGATTAAGCTAAGTAATATTTTTAATATCTTTCTACATATTCTTCGACCTCCATATATCTCCGAAAATTATTTTCATGGTTCTTCGCTGCCCACCTCTCCAAAAGCCCCGACAAAGCTCAGGCAACTCGCCGACAATTTCTCCATAAGCCCCGACAACGCTCGAGCACTCAGAAGATTTTTTCCGCCGACGATATATTAAGTATCTCTCTGTTTTCTTCTCTCAAAGGTTGTTTAACGTACCTTGGTAGCACACGCCTTAATCCGTAAAACCTGGCTTTGCCCCGTAAGCCATCACAAACATGGTCATGTTAAGAAACCTCTGAACCAGACGCCAGGTCAGGTGTTTAAACGTAACAGGCCAACTACCAGAGAAAATTACGTGACCTGACAAGAGCAAGAAACGGACAATCTTATCATGCATTCTACAATTTTGGGATTCGCTCCAAAATCTACATCATGTACTACCCAATGTACATATTTATTTTTTGGAACTCGTCGCCGAGCTCTCGTCGCTTTTCGCTGTTCTCGCACTGCTCGGACACCGTTTTCGACTACACTGGGGACTCGTCACCGGACTCGTCGCCGTCTCTCCTCGCTGTCCTCACGCTGCTCAGACATCGTCTTCGACCACGCTAGGGGCTCGTCGCCACTCCTCATCATCCTCGCGCTGCTTGGACACTGTTTCTGATCACGCTGGGGACTCGTCGCCGCTTCTCGCTGTCCTCGCGCTGCTCGGACACCTTCTCCGACCACGCTGGGGACTCGTCGCCGGACTCGTCGTCGCTTCTCGCCGTCCTCGCACTGCTCGGACTACGCCTCCGACCAGGCTGGGGACGCGTCGCCGCTCATCGCCGTCCTCGCACTACTTGGACTACGCCTCCGACCATGATGGGGACTCGTCGCTGGACTCCTCGTCGTCCTCACACTGCTCGGGCACCGTTTCCGACCATGCCGGGGAGTCGCCGGACTCGTCGCCGCTTCTCGTCGTCCTCGCGCTTGCTCGGACACCGCCTCCGACCACGCTAGGGACTCGTCGCCGTCGCTCCTCGCCGTACTCGCACTACTCGGACATCATCTCCGACCGCGCTGGGGACTCATCGTCGCTACTCGCCGTCCTCACGCTGCTCGGACATCATCTCCGACCACGCTGGGGACGCGTCGTCGCTACTCGCCGACCTCCCGCTGGAACCCGTCTCCGACCACGCTGGGGACTCATCGTCACTACTCGCCGTCCTCGTCGTCGCTCATCGTCACCACCGACCACGGTGGGGTCTCGTCACTGAGCTATCAAGATAGTCCACGCTGTTCGGATCAGGGTGCTGATCTTGGGCAGCACATCGGGAGTCTTGATATGCGCCTCGCCTGCTCGGAAGATTGTCCCGAGCACCAAGCTATGCTCGGGGATTTCGTCATTGCCTCGCCTGCTCGGAAGACTTTACCGCGCACTTGCTGTGCTCGGAGACTTCGTCGTCGCCTCGGCTGCTCGGAAGATTTTTCCCGATCACTTGATGTGCTCGGGGATTTCGTCATCGCCTACTCGGAAGATTTTTTTCGATCACTTGCTGTGCTCGGGGACTTCGTCATCGCCTGCTCGAAAGATTTTTCCCGATCACTTGCTGTGCTCGGGGACTGCGTCATTATCTCGCCTGCTCGGAAGAATTTCCCGATCACTTGCTGTGCTCGGGGACTGCGTCAACACTTCACATATAAAGGTTTTGATCCTGACACCATGTGACTACGTCACCTATTATCAGGCTTAGGGACTAAGTGGATACACTTCACCTAGCCGGTGAAGGTATTGATTCTGGAAAACCAAAAGTGGATACATTTCACCAAAGGGAAGACACTTTTCAAATTTTTTCTGAGCTCCTTACATCCATCTGGTCAAGCAACTCTAAAGATCTGCACTTCCCGACGAATGCAAGGCGCTCGGGGACTAGCTATGGGGATATAAACTCCTGGTACCACAAGACAAGACATGGGCCGCACCATCAAAGCTGGCCCGGCCCAGAAGACAAAGACGTGCGGCGCAAGGCACTGCACCACACGGTTATTGTACCAATTTGGATAGTTTACTTATAACCTTGTCCCTTCAGACTATATAAGGAGGGGCAGAGATAGATCCCAGAACTCAGATCCAATCTCATCTACTAGTAATACAATACAACAACACATAGGACGTAGGGTATCACGCCTCGCGGTGGCCTGAACCTGGCGTGTCCCGCGCTTACTGCGCAACTCTTGCTCGTCTCAGGCGCACCTTCACTGATCAATCTACTACCTCGGGTATACCCCTCGGTAGACCACCGACGATATCTCGTCAATAAGATGGGAAAGGTTGACATCACTCTCTTCACTAAGAAGATTGGTAATGACTTGTTCATCATGCAAATTTATGTTGATGACATTATCTTTGGATCAACAAGTCAAGCATTTTGTGAGGAGTTTGGAGAAATGATGGCCAAAGAGTTTGAAATATCAATGGTTGGTCAACTTAGTTACTTTCTTGGACTCCAAATTAAGCAATTGAAGAATGGTACATTTGTGAGTCAAAGCAAGTATATCAAGGACATGGTGAAGAAGTTTAGGTTGCAAAATGCAAAGGCAATCTCAACACCTATGGGCACTAGTGGAAGCTTGGAACCGGATGAAGAAGGTGAATTGGTTGATCAAAAGCAATATCGGTCAATGATTGGTAGTCTACTCTATGTGACCGCTCCTAGGCCGAATGTTATGTTTATTTTGTGCATGTGTGCATGTTTCTTGTGGGGTAACGGCTAGCAGTGCACTTAGGGGTATTTATACTCCTTCCCTGGTCACTTGGTGACACTCTTGCACATTTGATTCATTGCCATACACTTGTGAGCACTCTCTAGTCTCCCACTCACTCACTCATTTGTTCATCCATTGATCATTTTTTGTGAAGTTGAGTGATCCTCTAGTGCATCATTGCTAGTGATTTGCATTCTAGAGAACTTGAGAGCAAGTCAAGGCTGAGTTCTCATTCTCTTGGGGCATTGCCGTGTCGCTAGCGGCTTGGAGGCGATCCCGGTGTTGAGGTTAATTGATGATTGTTCAAGCCCACACCGAAGGTTTGTTGTGTAGGGGTTCTTGTGGTTATTTCCCGGCGGAGTGCCAAAACCGACTCTAGTGGATTGCTCGTGGTTGATAGCCACTTCTCTTGTGTTGGTGAGCGGCTCCCGGTGAGGATTGGCGTGTGAAGCCTAACTCGCAATCCACCAAGGAAGACCGGTGCCACAACGAGGAGTAGCGTGACGGCGATCACGTGAACCTCGGTAAAAAATCGAGTGTTCTATCTCTTCTCCACCTTCGAGTGGATGGTTGGTCTTTCGGTATTCTAGTGGTTGATCACTTGGTTGTCATATTGATCATTTCCCGGTGATTGGTTCAACCTCTACTCTTCACGGTGGCATAGCCTTCTCGTTAACTACTCTCTTGCGCTTATCACTTGTTTAGGTGCTCTCTCCTTAGGTTTCGGAGGATTGAGTTTCTAGCAATTGAGTGCATACTTGTGTAGTAGTATATTGTGCTAGGTGGCTTGCATAGAGTAGCTTAGAGCTAGTGCATAGCATCGCTTTATTAATTACTAACTTTGTAGAAAATTTTATAGGCTATTCACCCCCCTCTAGCCTATCCGGTCCTTTCATCCGGTCATGTGATTTGTACACCCACTATCAAGCACCCAACTTGATCCACCAGAGAAGTATGCCTGAAAAACAAGTTTAGTTCCTTGATTTAGATCCCCAAATGTTCTTGGGGCCTTGCATGTTAGTTACAAGAAACTTAGGAACCCAAATAGAAGTGTTATGATAAACATTCTTTTCTTTGCCAATGTACTTGGCAACCACTTTACCCTTACTGTTGTTCTTCAACACAAAGCAAGAACTCAAGCTTTGTCTAGGTGCAACGGTCTTCGGTTGATAGGAATACTTATTTGGTTGCCCCCAAATTGATTTCTTACTTTTCTGTGGAACCTGCTTTGGTTGTAAGATCTTCTTTCTATGCTAATTATTTCTAGAGGCAGTGGAAGTGACCTTCCCTTTCTTTGGGGGAGCAGCACTGCTGCCCTTCACTGCGGCACTGCCGCCCTGGACAGGGTGCAGTGTTGCTCGGGGGGCTGGTCATGCTGCTCTCTGTGCAGGTCCCTCTGTTCTTCCACTGCTGTTAGAAGTGAAATGCACACATTCATAACCATTTATTACCTTTCTCCCATTTGATTTGCCTCCATGTCAGTGCCTAAGCCCGGTCCTGATGTGTGGATGTCTCGCATCTTTGAATTGTGGCTTCTTTGGTTGATTCACTTGGCCACCAACATACTTGTTCTCAGATTTGCTCTCTTTAGCAATTATTTCATTGAGCCTAGCTATTTCCACCTTCATAGCCTCCATGTTTGCAAGGGTAGTAGCGTAGATATCCAAATCAAGATCATGACATTTTTCACAACTTTTGCTAGCGGAGGCAATAGAGGTGTCGTTTGCTTTAGAAAGATTTGAGGTGCTCTCTCAAATAAGGTTATATTGCAACTCAAGTTCTTTGTGCTTTTCATATAAGACACAATACTTTTCATCAAGTGCAATATGAGCCTTCTTAGTGAGTGCATGGTCCTCTTGCTCTTTGGCTAAAGCCTTGCGCAAGGATTTCACCTCACTTCTTTCCGAAGCAAGTGCTTCATTGTTAGCAATATAGAGATTTTCTTGTTTGATAAGAAGTTCCTCTCTAGATTCTAACTCGGCTTGGACACTCTCTAGGTTCTCCATTAGCTTAGAGATGAAGAATTTAGTTTTAGAATCCAAGTTCTTAGTTATGTTATCTAGCTCCTCATCACTTGAAACATCATCACTAGAGCTTTCGCTAAGTTCGCTACTAGAGATGTCACTAGGAGGAGGGGAAGGTTTGGATTTAGCTTTTACCTTCTCACCCTTTGCCATAAGGCAAGTGTGAGGGGAGTAGTAGTCATCATCATCGGTCAAGTTGTTAAAGAGGTTTGGTGGTGAAGATGTATTTTGAATGGCCACGGTTGCAATCTTCACATCTTCATCAATTGAGCTATCATATGTTGAATCCCATTCATGACCAATGTGAGCTTCTCCCTTTGTCTTCTTGCTGCCCCTCTTGTATTTTTGCTTGTTTTCTCTCTTCTCCTTGTTGTTCTTGCCATCTTCTTCAACATGAGGACATTGGGCAATAAAGTGCTCGGTGCTACCACACTTGTAGCAAGTTCTTTTGTTCTTGTTGGGAACCTCTTCTTCACACTTCTTCAAACCTTTGCCATACTTGTTCATGAAGAGTGCCACATCTTCTATTTCCTTAAACTTGGTGTTGTCATCTTCACTTTCACTTGAGGATGATGTAGACTCAACTTTTGCCTGAATTTGCTTGATTTCTTTGCCTTTACTTGTAGTTGCTTGCTTGCTGCCCTTATGCTTGTGATTTTGACTTGGTTAGCCTGCTTTGAGTGCTATGTCCTTCACTTTCAAGCCCTCTAACTTGGCTTGCAACTCTCCAAGCTTTCTCCTCTCATTTGCTTCTTCTCTTTGCATGTCAAATGTCAAAAGTCTACCAAGCACGTCATTGGGGGTGAATTGCTCAAACTTCTTCTTGTCCCTAATTAGAGTGACTAGGTCTCATTTATAGGTGAGTATGCCTCCAACATGACTTTCACCACCTTATGATCATCCAAATCATCACACCCATAGCCTCTAATCTTGCCAACAAGTGTCATCAATCTATCAAACATAGCTTGTGGGCCTTCATCATCCAAGATCACAAACCTATTGAGCTTGGTCATCAATATCTCAATCTTTGCCTTTTTAACTTTGTCAACACCTTCATGAGCAAGGTGCAAAGTGTCCCAAATCTGTTTTACCACATCAACTCCCATCACCCGGTTGTACTCATTCCCATCCAAAGCACTAAGTAGCACACTAGAGGCTTGCCCATTCAAATGGACAGCCAATAGCTCCTCATGTGTGGGCTGCTCGGGGTCGACGGGAGGCTCAAATCTATTGCACGCAATCTCCCAAATGCCGGGATGAAGACCTATAAGATAAGCCCTCATCAAGTGCTTTTACTTGGCAAAGTTAGTCCCATCGAAATAAGGTAACTTGCCCGCGGGTACATTGATGAAAGACTTGCGATCACGGTTAGTCATATGAGCATAATTAAAGGATACGGTGCCATATTTCTTCTTGGTGGTGCTGCTGCCCTTGTCCTTCTTGGAAGCATGATAGGAGACGTCATCATCGCCATCATCAGAGCTACTAGAGAGCTCACTAGATGACGTATTCACTGCCTTGGCCTTGTCTTTCTTCTTCTTTCTAGCTTCTCTTCCTCCTTTCTTCCCTCTTGAGTCTACTTTCTTCCTTTCAGCTAGCCTCTTCTTCTCTCTTTCTTGTTCATGAGCTTCTCTTCTTTGCTTCTTTTCGGCCTTCCTTCTTCTTCTCTCTTCCTTATCTTGTTGCCTTTTCATGGAGTCGGAGGCAACAAGGGAAAGATTCTCCTTTGCTGTGGAGGCTGAGAGCTCACTGCTCTCGGTGTCGGTGTCGTGAAGATCCACGTACTTCGCTTCAACTCGAACGAATCGAGTTGAGCCCGCTCCGGGCTCCATACTTCACGCGGTAAAGCGTATACGAAGCAACAAGCTCTGATACCACTTGTAGGATCACTGGAAGCCTGGTGGGGGGTGAATAGGCCTGCAAAAACTCAACTTGAGCTGATGTCAGAACCTAGGGCGGTACTGTCGCACTCCAGGGGTGGCACTGCCATACTCTGAAACCTAAACAGAACTGCGCAAATGATATATGGATAGAAAGATAATACTTCCTATAGCCTGTTTTCCAGATTTCACCTAAGTTCAAAGCTCGAAGACTGGATACCACAGAAGTCCTCCAAATCACCAAATCGGGGCAAACCCTAGAACAAATCAACAACACAAGAGTAATATGGAGACAACAGCACACGGTGATTTATCCCGTGGTTCAGCTCGCCACTTAGGCTTGCCTACGTCCACGTTGTTGAGACTTGCCACAAAAGGCTAGGGTTACCACAAAGGTTGCCCTATTCCTCGTTTTTAAATCAAGAGAGTGAACTCTTGAAGAGAGGGGTGATTTCTTAGCTGCACACGAGATTACAACCCTCCCTAGGTTGCCACAATGTGGTTGGCAAGCTCTAGGGCGATACCTAGCCGGCTAGGAGCAAAGCTCCAAGGAGAGGACCTCAAGAACGCCGGCCAAACATGAACCAAGTGCTCTCAAACTTTGGGAATTAGTAGATCTACTCTCAACTCCCTGGTTGCTGCGCTTTTTCTCAAGTTTTTATGGTAGAAAGTGGAGATCCAACTTTGAGCTCAAGATCAACAATGGAGGAGAGAGGAGAGCTACTTTTTCTGTCTGTAACGGGCAGAAAGTCGGAAGCTAGAAGAAGAGGCCGCTGTGAGGAGGAAAAGTAGTATTTATACGGTGTCGTCCAATGGTCGGACAAAGTGCGGCACTGCCGCATGGGCAAATCCCAGCGAAAAGATGCAAGTGAGGTATTGCTGGAATTATCTGGGTGTGAGGATGTTGTTTCTGAGATATGAGCACTTGATTCAACAATTTAACTGGCATCCCTAAGAACTCCTTAATAGTACGGCATCCCTAAACTCAAATTCAAAAGTAAAACGAAATTAAACCTCCGTTTGAGTTGGTCACCGCAGCTGCAAGTTAGTGTCGAGTTCATTGAAACATATATCCTCATCTCACATGGATTCTCTACTCATCATCTCGATAGAAATCATTAGTTCTCTAATTCGGTGGTCATCAATATCAAAACCCACATTAGGGAGTGATTTCACTTTCAATAACCTCGAAAGCACTAAGCAAAGAAATGGCGAAGCTAAAAACGACTTCGCGTCAAAGCATCAGGAGACAGAATCTCAGTACTTCAAGAAAGGGACACAGTAGGGGGACCTCATCTCCGCCCTTTTATAGGGGGCACCGGTCAAAGCGAGAACTGACGGTCAAACTTCCAAAACAAAGCTCGGCCCAAAGAAACTCTGAAGTCCGGGGACGGCGTTTGGGAGCTCAGTAGCAAAGCCAAACTTCGCGTGATTCAGACCTTCGGAGTAGGCCTTCTCCCGCGAGGGGCTGCTATTGGGGATTTCTACTTCGAACAACACTTAGTCCCCAGACTTCGTGAAGAAGAGATGCGAAGAAGAAGTATGAGCAAAGTTGACTTCGCTCAAAAGAAGAAGTCTGGTAAAGAAGAAGACACTGATTGTGTATAAGCAGACATCGGAGGTGAAAGGACCGGGTAGGCTAAAGGGGGGTGAATAGCCTATAATAATTTCTACAAAGCACTTAAGCACAAGTTAGTAATTAACAAAGCTATTGCAAAGCACTAGCTCTAAGCTACTCTATGTAAGCCGCCTAGCACAATATACTACTCTCAAAGGTATGCACTCAATCGCTAGAAACTCAATCCTCCGAAACCTAAGGAGAGAGCACTTAAACAAGTGATAAGCGCAAGAGAGTAGTGAACGAGAAGGCTATACCACCGTGAAGAGTAGAGGTTGAACCAATCATCGGGAAATGATCAATATGACAACCAAGTGATCAACCACTAGAATACCGAAAGACCAATCATCCACTCGAAGGTGGAGAAGAGATAGAACACTCGATTTTTTACCGAGGTTCACGTGATCGCTGTCACGCTACTCCTTGTTGTGGCACCGGTCTTCCTTGGTGGATTGCGAGCTAGGCTTCACACGCCAATCCCTCACCGGGAGCCGCTCACCAACACAAGAGAAGTGGCTATCAACCACGAGCAATCCACTAGAGTCGGTTTTGGCACTCCGCCGGGGAATAACCGCAAGAACCCCTTCACAACAAACCTTCGGTGTGGGCTTGAACAATCACCAATCAATCTCAACACCAGGATCGCCTCCAAGCCGCTAAGGACACAACAATGCCCCAAGAGAATGAGAACTCAGCCTTAGCTTACTCTCAAGTGCTCTAGAATGCAAATCACTAGCAATGATGCACTTGAGGATTACTCAACTTCACAAAAAATTATCAATGGATAAACAAGTGAGTGAGTGGGAGGCTAGAGAGTGCTCACAAGTGTATGGCAATGAATCAAATGTGCAAGAGTGTCACCAAGTGACAAGGGAAGGAGTATAAATACCCCTAAGTGCACTCCTAGCCGTTACCCTACAAGAAACAGCCGTTAACACACTTTTTGGGGCGTCAGACCCTACCGTCGGACGGACCCCGTCAGACTAACAGTCACGGTCCGACGCTCGGATTGCTGCCACGTGTTAACTTAGTTCAACCACAGCCGATTGATCCCAACGACTACTTCCTCGCGCCAAAACATGGATCGTCGGACTGGACAGCGTCGGACTAAACGTTCTCAGTGTCTGACGCTTCCAGAGAGCACACAGAGAGCTAAAAACCTGTCGGACGCTGTCCGATGCCCAGCGTCGGACTAAACGCCACCGTCTGACGCTTTGAACTCGGCTCGCCGCCCACTGCGCCAGAACACGAACTCACCATGACGCACTGTCATACCGTGAGCCCATGGTCCGACGCTCGTCCTCCTCCATTTGTCAGACTGTCCGACTCTCACAGACGAGAAACCGTCCAGCCACCGTCGGACTCTACATAGTCAGTGCATCGGACTAACGAGCTCCACCGTCTGACGCTTCCAGAGAGGTCCAGAAACGCTAAAAAACCGTCGGACGATGTTCGATGCCTACCGTCGGACCAAGCCAAAACGTCTGACGCCTTTGCACAGAGAACAGCACGTCTGCGGACCGTCGGACCCTACGAAACAATAGTCCGACGCCCTACATCCCCAGAGTCTGACGCTCGAAACTCAGTATTTTTCTGATGCGACTTCTCCAGAAATCGCCGAATCCTGCCTCGCAAGCTCGGTAGGAGGAATAGAGAGACCCCAAACTCCTTTCTACCACTCCAACCCTTGTTTCCAAGTGCTAACACCAAAGAACCTAACGATTGTGCATGGTGTATTAGCTTTTGAAATCATTTTCTAGGGTTACTAAGACAAGTTCTAGGTTTGTTAGATCAATGCACATGAAATGCAGCCTAGAGCACTTGAAGGTAATCCAATCACTTAGTTCTCCCCTTAATAGTCGACTATCTATCCTAAATATGATCACACCCACTAAGTGTCTTGATCACCAAAAGAAAAGCTTACTTGGGGTTATACCTTTGCCTTCAAGTCTTTTCTTTCACTTTGATCAACTTCACTTGATCCACCAAACTTGGTCCATGGTTGAGCCTTATATGATCATCACCATCATCTCCTTGGGCTTCACGCTCTATG
Source organism: Eremochloa ophiuroides (assembly GCA_038502445.1). Classification (NCBI taxonomy): domain Eukaryota; kingdom Viridiplantae; phylum Streptophyta; class Magnoliopsida; order Poales; family Poaceae; genus Eremochloa; species Eremochloa ophiuroides. The sequence continues at coordinate 52,607,352 of JAHLJS010000008.1, forward strand.
GATAGGACTACCTAAACCTTGCCAACACTTAGCAACTTAGGTTAGTCCTTAGGATGTCATTAATTATCAAAACCAAACTAGGGCTTTCAATCGCCCTCTTTTTGGTATTTGATGACATCCTATAAAAGATAAGAGCTAAGTTTGTTTTTAAACTTGTGAACTTGTCCAAACAAGATTATCATGTTTTTGGAATGGACAAACAACACAAATTCGGTTTGGTGGCTATTTAGCTCCCCCTACATATCTGCATGAGTTTGGACTTGAAGCTAGCACAAATGCATTAACAGAGAGTAAATTTTCACCAAGATGTGCTAGGATGGTTAGGATAAACCTTTGAAGCGTGATACCAAATGAGAATTTCACATCGAAGTTGCGGAATCTCCATCCTTAGCACTTTGATAACTAGATGATCACAAAACTTGAGCATACCCGTGAGATCAACAATATAAGCAATGCTCAAATACCAAATGAAAACACACACAAGATCATCTTGCTACCACCTAAGCATGCTAGACATCAAAACATCAATCAATGTTTACACTAGCATAAGTCACTCAAGAACATGGTAATTTAAAATAAGTACATATGCAAATGCATCAAGCATATGTAAGTTCACATTCCAAATGCATTCAACCAAGTTCATGAGTTTGCTGCCCCTCATGGTGAGCTTATCTTAAGTAAAGGTTTTGATTCAAAATTTTGATCCCTTTACTTTGGCCTATTGCTCTCCCATCATCGGCCTTAATGATGGTTCATCGCGAAGCTTATCTTCTTCTCCCCATTTCTTATCTTTTCTTATCTTTGTTTTTCTCCCCCTTGGCATCAAGTGCCACAAAAGGGTCAAATCAATGAGGGGTGAGAATAATTTTTCAATTTTGGTTCAATTTAGCAAATTTGCACAAGATGTTTAATTCGGTTTGAACCAAAGACAAGCTTCTTCACGCCACTAGGGGTTATCTTGCCTATATTGAGTTAAGCATTTAGTTGCTCATTTAACTAGATTCAACACTAGGTTTGCATCCCCATGAACAAGTTATATACCATCATTATATCAATCAATCAAACAAGCAATAGTGATGCCATATATACTTCAAAGCATTTTGGCTTTCAATGAATGATCTAGAGAGAACAAAAGTATGTCCATATGTTCTAACAAGTCCTAGCAAAGTATGTATGCATGTGCCAAACAATGATACCTTTGCCTTGCTTGGAGGATAGACATGTCATAAATTATTCATGAAGTGCATCAACACATGTTGGAGTAATCAAGTATGTTCAATTCATTCCTTAGCTTGCAAAATCTAGCTTCATCAAGAGGTTTGGTGAATATGTCGGCTAGTTGATCATCGGTGCCCACACTTGTGATTGCAATGTCTCCCTTGGCTTGGTGATCTCTTATGAAGTGGTGCCTCATATCTATGTGCTTGGTTCTAGAATGTTGTACCAGATTGGTTGTGATCTTCACTGCACTTTCATTGTCACATAGCAATGGAACCTTGTTGATTTTCAATCCATAGTCCTTTAATATTTGCTTCATCCATAAGATTTGTGCACAACAACTTCTCACACTAATGTATTCGGCTTCGGCGGTAGAGAGTGCAACACTATTTTGCTTCTTGGATGACAATGATACTAGTGACCTTCCAAAGGGTTGACAAGTACCGGAAGTGCTCTTTCTATCGATTTTGCAACTGGCATAGTCCGCATCCGCATAACCAATCAACTCAAAGTTAGAGCCCTTGGGATACCACAAACCAATGTTAGGTGTGCTCTTCAAATACCTCAATATTCTCTTTGTAGCCTTCAAATGACTTTCTCTTGGAGAGGCTTGATATCTTGCACACATGCACACACTAAACATAACATCCGGCCTTGAAACGGTCACATAGAGTAGACTACCAATCATTGACCTATATTGCTTTTGATCAACCAATTCACCTTCTTCATCCGGTTCCAAGCTTCCACTACATTGGTGTTGAGATTGCCTTTGCATTTTGCAATCCAAACTTCTTCACCATGTCCTTGATATACTTGCTTTGACTCACAAAAGTGCCATTCTTCAATTGCTTAATTTGGAGTCAAAGAAAATAACTAAGTTCTCCAACCATGGATATTTCAAACTCTTTATCCATCATTTCTCTAAACTCCTCACAAAATGCTTGACTTGTTGACCCAAAGATGATATCATCAACATAGATCTGCATGATGAACAAGTCATTTCCAATCTTTTTGTGAAGAGAATGGTGTCAACCTTTTCCATCTTGAACCCTTTAGAGAGTAGGGAGTCCTTCAACCTTTCATACTATGCTTTTGGTGCTTGTTTCAAGCCATAGAGAGCCTTCTTGAGCTTGTATACATGATCGGGCTTCTTGTCATTTTCAAAACCGGGAGGTTGCTCAATAAATACTAACTCATTGATGTAGCCATTAAGGAATGCGCTTTTGACATCCATTTCATAGAGCTTGATATCATGAGCACATGCATAAGTCAATAGAATCCGGATTGCTTCCAATCTTGCCACGGGTGCATAGGTTTCTCTAAAATCTAATCCTTCAATTTGAGTGTAACCTTGTGCAACCAATATATCTTTGTTTCTCACAACAATCCCATCTTGATCTTGCTTGTTCCAGAAGACCCACTTGGTGCCAATCACATTGTGCTTGCTTGGTCTTGGAACTAACTCCCATACTTGATTTCTCTCAAAGTTGTTTAGCTCTTCATGCATTGCATTTATCCAATCCTCATCCTTAAGAGCCTTCTCAATGTTAGTAGGCTCCTCTTGTGAGACAAAAGAGTAATGCTCACAAAAAGAAGCTACTCTTGACCTTGTTTGCACATCTCTACTAATATCACCAACAATTTGATCTAGAGGGTGGTCTCTTGCAATATGAGTTGGTTGAAGCACTTGAGTTGAACGTGCTTTTTGAACTTGATCATGATCTTGTGCTTGAACTTGAGACTCACTTGAGCTTGCTTGATTTGCATTATCATCCACATGCACACTAGGAGGGATGGCATCTTGATCTTCATCTTCTTCAACTTATCATGGTCTAATATCACCAATGTCCATATTTTTCATAGCATCAACTAATGGAGGCCCTCTCACATCATCAAGACTGTCTTTCTCTTCTTGTGACCCATTAGTTTCATCAAACTCAACATCATGGACTTCTTCAACTATCTTGTGTGCCTTGTTCCAAACTCTATAAGCTTTGCTTGAAGTTGAATACCCAAGTAGAAACTCGTCATCACACTTCTTCTCAAACTTGCCTAATCTAGTGCCTTTCTTCAAGATATAGCATTTGCAACCAAACACTCTAAAGTATGCAATATTGGGCTTTCTTCCATTCAAGAGCTCATAGGGTGTCTTCTTCAACATTGGATGACAATAGAGACGGTTGCTAGTGTAGCAAGTCGTATTAATAGCTTCGGCCCAAAAGTCATCACCAACATTGTATTCACTAAGTATGGTTCTTACCATATAATGAGAGTTCTATTCTTTCCTTCCACAAGGCCATTGGATTGTGGAGTGTATTTGGCCGAGAATTGATGCTTGATACCCAACTCATCACATAGCTCATCAATTCTTGTGTTCTTGAACTCACTTCCACTGTCACTCCTCACTTGATTCACCGTTGTGTCAAACTCATTTTGGCTTCTCTTGATGAAAGATTTGAAGATATCATACACCTCACTCTTGTCAATGAGAAAGAAGATCCAAGTGTATCTAGAGAAGTCATCAACTATCACAAAGCCATATTTCTTTCCTCCAATACTAGCATAAGTGGTTGGACCAAACAAATCTATGTGCAATAGCTCAAGTGGACTAGATGTACTCATCATGCCTTTCTTAAGATGTGTATTTCCAACTTGCTTTCCAAATTGACAAGAACTACACAAACTATCATGCTTGACCAATCTTCCAAGTTGCTTCATTCCAACATGTCCAAGCCTTCTATGCCATAACCAACCAAGACTTGATTTTGAGATCAAACAAGATTAAAGTTTAGCTTCACTATCATTAAAATCCACCAAGTATAGGTTCCCATATCTAAAGCCCTTGAAGATCAAGTTGGAACCATCCACACTAACAATCTCAACATCATCAATACCAAAGATGCACTTGAAACCAAGATCACAAAGTTGTGCAACCGATAATAAGTTGAAATTGAGAGATTCAACTAGCAACACATTGGATATACTCATATCATTTGAAATAGCAATCTTGCCTAAACCTTTCACCTTGGCTTTGCCATTGTCATCAAATGTGATAGAATCAAGCTCTTGATTACCACTTGTGTTGATAGAACTGAACATACTAGACTCTCCGGTCATATGTTGAGTGCATCCTCTATCAAGCACCCAATGCCTTCCTCCGGCTTTGTAATTGATCTACAAAGTGTAAATCAATTGGTTTTAGGTACCCAAGCATTCTTGGGTCCTTGGAGGTTAGTAACCAAAGACTCAGGAACCCAAATGGATCTTCTCCTTGGGTTACCATTTGGTGTACCAATATACATGGCTTTAACACCTTTTACTCCCTTAGTGAGCATGTAACAAGAATCAAGGAGAATTAAAGTCGCACTAACAAATTTGACTTGCTTGATCTTGTTGGCCATGCAATATTGCTCATGATGCTCCACTTGCTTGCATGTCTAGCAATACATACCATTGCTCCTCACAAAGCTAGCTTTAGGAGTTGCAAAGGCGGCCTTACCTTTCATGGGGGTATAGCCTAGTCCCTCTTTAGAGTGACTAAATCTTTAGCTACCCAAACACTTTAGCAAGCAGGCATCCCCACCATAGGCATTACCTAAGGCATGAGTGAGCTTGTTGAGCTCCTCTTTGATGTTTTTGTTTTCCACCACAAGTGAGGACTTAGAGTCATCAACTTTAGGTGAAATAGGAGTGGTAGAGCTGCAAGAAGGGTTAGTGACAACAATAGTAGAAGAAGGAATTGACTTATCACTAAGGATATCACATGATGAACCCATGTCACAAGTCTTGATGGATGCCTTCTTCTCATTTTCGGCTACTAGAGAGGAGTGAGCTTTCTCTAGCTTGGAGTGAGCTACCTTGAGGTTTTCATGGGCTTCCATTAGCCTCTCATGAGACTTCAAGAGCTCATCAAAGGATTGCTCAATAGCTAACTTGGCTTTGCGCAATTCTTTGCACTCCTTTCTCTTGGCCTCAATGTTAGTGTTGGCATCATCAAGCATGGACATGAGCTCATCACATGAGAGCTCCTCCTCATCACTCATATCATCGGATTGTACCTTGGATGGCTTGGCCATCAAGTATGTAGATGGAGTGTCGAAAAGAGATAGCTTGTTGTTGAGAGCAATGCTTGCCATAGCTTTCTTCTTGATGGTCTTGCTCTCATCATCACTATCATCCTCATCGGTAGAGGCATCACTATCATCCCAAGTGACACAATATGATTGCCCCTTCTTCTTCTTCTTGAGTGTCACATTCTTGTTCTTTTCTTTCTTGTCCTTCTTCTTGCTCTTCTTCTTGTCATCATCACTCTCATTGTCATTATCACTATTGAGAGGACAATCGGCAATAAAGTGATCTAACCTTTTGCACTTGAAGCACCTCCTTGGCTCTTGCTTGTTCTTGGAGATGAACTTCTTCTTTCCTTGACCATAGCCCTTCCTCTTCATGAAATGCCCCAACTTGTGCACTAGAAGAGCCATAGCCTCATCATCTTCCATCACTTGAAGTAGATTCTTCTTCTAGCTCAATCATCTTGGCTTTGCCCTTGCTCTTGGATGATGATATAGCCTTGAGTGCTACACTCTTCTTCTTCTTCTTCTTCTTCTCCTCAACCACTTCCTCATTGTTCATGTCTTGAGCGATGATCTCACCGAGGATTTGGTTGGGCTTCTTTTTGTTCAAGTCTTCTCTTGCTAGCAATGTCTTGATGATGGCAAACCTTGGGGGTAAGCATCTCAAGAACTTGTGAGAAATGTTCTTATCTTTGATGTCCTCACCCAAGCTCTTCAAATCATTGACGATCACTTGCAACCGTCTAAACATCTCCGGCACACTCTCATCTTCTTCCATCTTGAAGGTGCCAAACTTCTCTCTCAACATGTACACCTTGGCATTCTTGACCTCTTGTGTGCCCTCATAGGTCTCCATCAGCCGCTTCCAAATGTCATGAGCTAAATCAAGATCCTTGATTTGCTCAAATACATAAGACTCAAGAGCGGTGTAGAGTGCATTGATTGCATGGACATTGCACTCCATCTTCCTCTTGTCGGCATCGGTGGGAACTTGAGCATTCTCATACTCAATCTTTGTCTGCGTCACCTTTCACACATCAATATGCATGGTCATGAAGTGCACAATCATCTTCCTCTTCCAATGGTCATAGCTTGTGCCATCAAACTTTGGCGGCTTCCCCAACACATTGATTTGAACCGTTTTGCACCACAAGGATGTTAAGCCTTAAATGGTGGTGACCTCGGCTCCGATACCAAATGAATGGAGCGGATAGGCTAGAAGGGGGTGAATGTTGACGGTGGATAAGCAATAAAATTCCACACTCTAACTCCGTCAATAGACTCGGTTTCTGATGAAAGATCAACATAACATGATCATATTTTATCCAATAACTAGTTCCACTTGTACTCTTACCTTGTGAATGTAGGGAAGATCAAACAGAGCAGAAATAAGCACTTGGAGCCCAATATGTTGGATCGGCCGAACCACCCACTTGGGTACCAAGCTGTCACACTTCAACAAATGACTCAAGAAGGCACATAGAAGAGAGTGGAGCACCTGGAGGGCCCACATGCAGTTCGGCCGACCCACATATGGGGCCCACCAGGGCTCTGCTGACATGGCATGATCCGTTTGACACTAAGCTTAATTCCACCATTGGATCAAAGATGTGTTTCCAATCAACAGTGGAAGATCAAAACACATGGGTCAAGGCGTGAACCGACAAGACCAAGGCGAAACCAGTACATAGCGACACTCTATGACCAGTGGGGACCACAGTGGTGGGCCCACCTTGCCATAGGTAGGTCGGCTGACCCACCCATGGTGGGCCCAGGCCACCGCCATGCTCCACCGACTTCCTGCATGCTTCCCACATGATGGTTTTGCCACTGCCGTCAATCTATGGCGGTTTCAATGATGGTTTATCCAAGGGAGGAGAATGAAGGAGCACGCGGATCGCTGACGTGGCACCTCTCCACTTCCCCCTATATATAGAAGCTGCCTCCACCCTCTCAAGACATGATTCAATCAAGATACAAGTAGAGATCAATGTAGTTCCACCTCTAGTAGTAGTTGTTGGCGCAAAAAGTGGTTCCCTAAGCCCAACACACCAGCAAAGCCGGAAACGACCCTTGTCGCAGATCCAGCTAGCTTCGAACCCAGTCTGAGCGTGTCAGTAACACCCAAGCGTGCCAATCAATTTGACCTGCAATTGACAAGGAAAAAATAGTAATCAGTAATCACAGGGCGGAACTAACCGGTGTGTCTAGGTAGTTCCAACTGTACGGCTCAAAGAGCCAGTATAATCGGAGATCGACTAGAAAGCCGATTCCGTCATGTTATGAACCGATTGTAGCGAAACATGCATTATAACTCAAGTTAACCAATTCAGACATGAATTCAATGACATATACTTGCATTAGACAGAAATACGCTATAAAAGATGTAGTCACAGCAAGCTAACATGATCATAAGATGTCTCAACGTAAAACAAGATGAAATCGGCTACTTCAGCCGATTCAGTGTATACGGGCAACATACAAGCCTATAAAGTAGACAATATTTTAACTCTCCGGCTAATAGATCTAAATCGCAATCTTGCAACAGTGGAGATCGAGCGGATCGAGACAGTCATGATGAAGTTGCAACTTAAATCCGTTAACCTTTGAATCTAGACAATGTTTATTTTATTACTTGAGTGCGACCCGTATCTAATCTAGATCCAAAATACAACCGGCTGGTGCAAAGCATTCTATCTTATCAATATAAAACAAATGGCAAGCATAATTCGTTGAACATATAGATCTATTAGATATAAGCCGACGCATATGGATCAAGACGGGCAAATTGATGATTGCTTTAAATAATAAACAATAAACATAAGCAACATCGGTAATTTAATGAATCTAACTAAGATGCCAAATTAATTAGAGCCGATAACTAATCCATGCATGCAAACCATCTTAATATATAACCTGTCCACCGGATGACGTTAGCTAATAGATTAATCATGCAAACAAACACAAATCGATAACTAATCCGCGCGTGAAAACCGTCCTAATCTGCATCTCGTCCACCGGATGACGGTTAACACAGATTGATCGGGTAAACCAGCGTGAATCATCCTTGACTCACTATGCTTCCCACGTCCACCAGATGGTGCCAAAGAAACAGAGCTTAGCAAGGACCCTGGTCCGCCATGCTTCCACGTCCACCGGATGACACTAAAAAGACATAGTTTAACAGAGGGTTGATGATACTTACAAGCAAGCCTGCGTCCACCGGATGACACCCAGCCTGGATGAAGTAACTCGCCGGACTCGACTGACTCTAGGGTTTGTTGGCCGGAGCAAAAGTTATGTTGTATTGATGTTGTTGATGTTTTACAATGGCTGAGGGTTTATATTTATACCCTGAGCGTAGATAGAGTCCTAGTCGAATTACAACTTATCAATAGATAAGGAAACTAACAAACTATCCTATATCTAAGGTAACTTGGAGTCCCAACTTCCCTTTCATCATAGACTCCGATCGTGATCGCATCTTGACGACGCGGACTCTGGATGACGTCATCAATACCGACGCTGCATGCCTCCTGTCACCTTCGCCCGATAACTGATTCACCGTGCAATCGGCTATTTTCCTTCCTTCCGCTGGACGGAATCTGCTTCCGAGATCGGCTATCTTCCTCCGGTATCGGCTATCTCCCTCTGGCATCGGCTATCGGCTCCCCAGCCCAAAATTTGGTGTTAACACATGCCCCCCCAATTTTGGAATAAACTGGTTTATTCTGAAATTAGCGCTTGAGCCTTCAAATAGCCAAACCGCAGCTTCCCTCTCAGCGCTTCAAACTTTCGCACCAAAACAAAACCCTAAACCGTCGCAACTTCTGCCACGGGCTTCAATCCGCCGCCATCAGCTTCGATTCGCCGCCGCCAGCTTTGATTCGCCGCCGTCAAATCACCCCCGAGCTAATGGCGACTCCTTCCGAGGTCCCTGAGGTATCAATTTCATCGATCCGCCCCCTAATTCGTGAATCCCTCTTCAACCTCACCGAGTACGAGTTTCAAATCCAGGTGCTGAGGGATGATATTCTGATTCCACTGAAGGACATCCCCGATACCTACTATCTGGGCCCGATGGGTGATCCGATCCCCAAAGATTTCATCATTCAAGAAACCAACCAGTTCCCATTCCGAAGCTCCATGATGGGCGCCTCTTCTTGGGCCAAATCTTTCAGAAACTAGCCAAGCGCACCTGCTGGGTGGAGGAACTGGTTCCGTTGTGTCGCGGCGAAGAAGCGCGCGGACTAGGGAGATGCGCCATCTGAGCCAATGTCTTGACCTATCATTATCAGAGATGGCAAGGAATGAGCCGCTCCTGATTGCTGCCAGTCATTTTTGGTCCAACTCCTTGAATGCTTTTGTATTCGGAGATGGTCCAAAAACCATTACCCTGGGTGATATCCATATGCTCACCGGGCTTCAGATCACTGGATCATATGACTTCTGGGATCTCTGCTCCAGTGGCAAGAAGGACCCGTACTTCCCAAAACTGGACACATAAAAAGGGTGGAGTGGCTATATTCAACACCACCAGAAAAACTTCTCTTCTGTCAGCGAGAAAGAACACGTCGCATTCTTGACTATGTGGCTTGAGAGGTTCGTGTTCTGTGGTGCCACTGCCAGGCCAGCATATCCTTATCAGGTCTTAGCAGAAGAACTGGCTCAAGGGCACTCCATCCCCCTGGGCAAGCTCTTGTTGGGTGCAGCATATAGGCTTATGAGCCGGGTATTCAGTTCCTTGATTATAGGTGAAGAAGTGCAATGCATAACAGGCCCTTGGTGGCTAGTACAGTTATGGCTCAACCTGTATCTGCATAAGCTGGTAAGAACACAACTCCAAGGCCTCAACTTTCCATCCACCGAGTATTCAGAGGAGGACGACCCAAAAACCAGAGGCTGTCAAAGTTTTGGTGAAGCTGCTTCTGCCATAGTCATCCCAACTTCAAAGGGCAACATGCTGGAAACATTATACAGGGGCCTGGGACCAAATGTTACTACCTGGTTCCCCTACGAGGATGAAGATGAATTTCCAGCACCCTCCAGCTTCAAATTCAACAATGGGTGTTCTGATGACGAGGCTATCAGCATCTTGAATGCAATCATCAAACCCTGTGCCTTGCCAGTAGACTTCAAGCACTTTCGGAGCGCAAGCGGCAAGGCAACTAGCTATCCTTCTTATGAATTCTATCACCCAAACATATCAGCAAGACAGCTAGGTTTCGGCCAATTGCCCCCTCGGCTCCCTTTTTTGAATACCTTGAAACCCAGGGAGAACATTACAGAGCACCTTCAGGCTGGCAGAATTTTTTAACTCGGAGCAAACCTGCCCACATTCTCGCCGAAGCCGTGGAATCAAATCTGCATCGCTCATCAGAGTTTTGACGATTGGTGGCAACAATGGCACGCTCACTTGTTCTGCCAAACTGTCCATGACAGATGCAGAGTCCTGGACCCAAACTTCCAATCTCCCCGAGCAGTAAGTGTTCTCAGCAGATTCCAATAAAAACGGCTTTATTCAAACATGTTACTTAACAGATATTTCTCGCAGGACTCATCATCCAATCCACCAGAGCGAGTGGAATATTATCCTCCTTATCCAACAGTGAGGCTAGGCTCCCGAGCACCGACGCTGAGACAACTAATGCTAGGCCCTGCTGTACTGACCCCCCCTTCTACTTCAAAACGGCCAGCTGCATCTCAGCTTCAAAAGCAAGCTCCCAAGAAACGCCGTTCGATAAGAAAAGTTCAGGTATCCTGAAGTAGCATCGACCTTCCTTTACTTTAGTATGCTCCGACTCTTAAATCGGCTTTTTACCAGGTGAAACTCCAGCCAATTCAAGATACCTTAGGAGAGAAACAGGCCGAAGAACCACCAAAATCCACCGGCCATGAGGAGTCAGCTGCTCAAGAAGAAGGGATCCAGGAAGAAGGAGCCAAAACTCAGGTACTACTCGTTGGGCTTTTATCTCCTCGACGCAAATGCCCTGATTGACTAAATCTTCTTTTCAAAAATACAGCCGAACAGCCCTTCCGACGAAGTCTGGACGAACCTTGAAGAAGAAGAGTCTCCCCCTGAGAGGAATCCAGGTAACTCCTATTCGGCTGTTAGCAATTATCCTTGCTTCCATACTGCTCTTACTTCTGGTTTGCAGAAACCCATCTGCCCGAGACAATGACAACCGAGGATCCGCATGCCGCAAAAGACACAACTGCCTTAGTCGAACAAACAGCATCGGCATCAACCCAACAACCTTCAGGCCTCATTCAGGTATCCCATCTCTGCCAGAAAACAATTAATCTATATTGTACCTTTTCTGATGAGAGAATGTATGTATTGTAGGCACCGAAGCCTTCGTCTCCTGGCTATTCATTCGACATAGAAGAGTTCTGTGATAGAGACGAACTGGCCTCCTCCTCCGAGAGACTTTCAGAGCCAGATTTCAACAATCGGCTAAGTGCACTGCTACCCCATCTAGAGGGTGATCTAGTTGCTCTGGCCTCGAATCCCGGACTGATCGATCAAATAATGGAACTTGTCCAGCAGCAACCCAATTTGTCAGCCTTGAAATTCCTGCAAAGACTCGATGATCTTAAAGTTACAGCATCAGGGATTATCACTGCTCACAAGAACCTGGCAGAGCTTGAACAGCTGAGGAGCAACAAATCGATCAACAGACAAGAGGCCACCGGATTAGCCGATCGAGCTAGGCTGCTCAAATCCTCCATCAGCATGGCCGAAACAGAACTGGAGACATTGAAAATAAGACGAGACCAGCTGAGAAAAGAATTGGAAGCAGTTGAGTCGGCTATCAGTGAGCGCGAAATCACCATCTCCACCAGCACGATCGAGCTCTCCCAGAAAAAGAAGGAAATCAGCAGCTTGGTCATTGCAGGCAGGAAGACATGCCAATGCCTAAACCTATTGCAGTTCACTAAAAACCGAGATCAACAATTGCTGTAGGCTGGCAACGCGCTCCGTGCCGAATTAGTAGAACTGATTCGATCCTTATTAACTTTGTAACATGATGAGTGTACTGCTTGGCATGTTTTTTTTTCTATTTGCAACTCTGTCTTCGTGCTGATTCACTCTGAGTTTGAACACTTAGCCTGATCTGCCTTTGGATTCATACCTTAATATCGGCTTCGCCCTGTTTCGAATTGACTTGTTCGGTCTGATACGTTTCTGCATGCGAATCGGCTCTCAGGCTTGCATTGTACCTTAGAATCGATTACTCAGCCTGATCCGTTCTACATACGAATCGGCTTGTGGGCCTGCTTCTTAGCATCGGCTTTATTCTGCTTTCCCTTAGAATAAACCTCTTAGCCTGATTCACTACGAATCGGCTTGTGGGCACTCACAATAGGATCGGCTAAGCAGCCTAATCCAAAAAGCCGATCGGTGTGCGACCATTGATGGCGGCGGTTCGTCTCCCTGATCTGGCAACTGTTTCGGATTCAAGAAACGCGGATTAACCGCAACCTAAAATACGCCGCGTCGTCTCGCCTTCCGAGGAGGAACCGTCTCGATGCCCTCATCTTTATAAATACACGCTCGGCCTGGACAAGCAACCGCAACATCAAAACCTTCGCTCACCCGGCCTTCTCTCCTCAGATCAGAGAAAACAAAATCCCCCAAATCCATGGCTAGCGACGGAAACCACGGCAAGCGGCTGGCCTCGAGTTCCGCCGAAGGTGACAACTTCACCCGGAGCCTGCGAGCCGTGGGTGAACGGAGGCATCGCCTGCGAGCCTGGTCAGGGTAAGGTTGCTGCTCACTTCTTGATAGATTGACCTGACCTAATCTGACCATCACCGTCCTGCGCAGTGATGCGGGAACTGCCGGCGTCGGAGGTTCGGGAACTGGTGCCGGGCCGTCTCAAGCCGTCCCTGCGGCTGCTGGAGCCACCCCTGGCGCGGATGCCGCTGCTGACCCGCATCACGGCCGTTGTCACTGGGTGACGCCCCGGCAGTTAGCCATCTACAGTAGGTAAATCAATCTGTACCCAAGACATTGGTTTTCTTTCGATTCTGACACATCTGCTTCTTTGTGAAACTTCAGTCAGGCCCGCGTGATTCCTTTCCCACCGGGAGCACCGATTGGTGTGGACACCCGGCCTCTCAGAACTGCGCCTCCTCAGGAACCCCCTCAAGATCCGACCCCGAGCGCTGGATCAGAATCGAGGCCTTTTGACGGGTCCTACACCACCGCCGACGGTCGTCAATTCCATCACCAGATGGTGGAGTACCGTAACCTCTACTCAGAGGCTACGAAGGAGAATGGCCGGCTGCAGGGCATCACCGAAGCCCAAGCCGCTGCTCTTCAGGCCGCCGAAACCGAGGTGGCCAGGGTGCAAGCCCAACTCGCCGAATCGGACGCTGTAGTGGCCGGTAATATCTTGAATTGTGACGTGCTAACGATCACCTTCATGCTGACACTTCTTTCTTTTGCAGCCCTTACCGTGCAGCTTGAAGAGTTGCGTGTGGCCGCCGAGGCCGCCGCCAATGCCGTCAATGCCCGTGGCAACACACAGGCGGAGCGGCTCCTGAGCGTTCACCACCGCGTCTCCCAGGTGGCCATAGTCGGCGTTCGTCACGGCGCCACTGGGGCTCTCACAGCCGCGCGACTCCGCTCCGGCATTGCTTTGGAGACCGTCGAGCCCGGGTTCCCGGAGGGCCAGAATATGGAAGAAGCCAGCGCCCAACTGGCGAACTTCTTCCCGCACGCCGATGAGGCCGTGGCTGTCACCGATGCCCAGGACATCATAGACAGAGCCACGCATGATTAGAATGTAATAGGGCTCCTGTAAGCACAATACGAAATGAAACGTCCTTCAAAAAGCATCAATCTGATTTTCATATGTGCCCGGATACATATATATATACTTTCCTTTATTATTATTATTTTTTTAGACTAAAGGCGATACTTATCGCATCGGCTGTTACACCTCATCGAGGGTATTTCATTTTTGTGCTAAGGGCGACTCGTTACTACGATGTCGGCCATTTTTGTCCTGAAGGCGACCCGCTTGCACGACATCGGCTGTTAGAGCCAGATTCACATGAATCGGCTATCACCCCCCAACTGGGATGCTATGGTAGTATTTCTTCAGATGCTTCCCGTTGATGGACCTGGCGAGTCTCTGTCCTTCCAAGTCTTCAAGGATGTAAGCATTACCCGAGGCGCATTCCACCACACGATACGGGCCTTCCCAGTTTGGCGACCATTTACCGAATCGGCTATCTTTTGTACCAATAGGCAGAATGACTTTCCATACTAGCTCTGATTCGGTGAAGCTCTTGCTTCTTACCTTAGTGTCGTAATACTTGGCTACCCGTACCTTGTTCTTTTCAATATATTCCAAAGCCCTAAGCCGATAACAGTGCAAATCTTCTAAACTGTCCATCATAATGTCTTTGTATTCACCGGCTGTAAGCTTGTTTTGCAACGTGACACGCCGTGTCTCAGACTGAATCCCCCATGACAAGACGACAGCGTGTCCATAGACTAGCTCATAAGGTGAAGCCTTGATCGATCCATGCTGTGCCATGCGATATGCCCATAGCGCCTCGCTCAGATGCAAATACCATTTTCTGGGGTTCTGCTCAATCTTTTTCTTGATGACCTTGATCAAAATTTTATTGGAGGCTTCTGCTTGTCCGTTGGCTTGGGCATAATACGGCGATAAATTATAAATCTTGATGCCCATGTCGTCGGCAAAGGTCATAAACTCCTCTGAAGTGAACATTGTCCCCTGATCGGTTGTGATCGTCTGAGGTATGCCAAACCTGTAAATAATGTGCTCCTTTACAAATTCGATCACGTCAGCTGAAGTGGCGTTCCTCAAAGGAATGGCTTCTACCCACTTGGTGAAGTAATCAGTCGCCACCAGGATCCATTTGTGACCCTTGCTCGATGTTGGATAGATTTGGCCGATTAGATCGATACCCCATCCTCTAAACGGCCATGGCTTGATTATAGGATTCATAGCAGAGGCTGGAGACTTTTGTATATTTCCGAACTTTTGGCATTCTTGACACCCTTTATAATATTTGAAACAATCTTCCAGCATCGTAGGCCAATAGTAACTAGTCCTCCTGATGATCCACTTCATCTTGTGAGCTGATTGATGTGCACCGCAGACTCCATCGTGTACTTCGCTCATCAGCTTTACTGATTCCTCTGTCCCCAGGCATTTGAGCAGCACTCCTTCAATAGTCTTGTAATACAACTGACCATCCAGCAACACATACTTGGTGGCTTTGTACCTTAGCTTTCTGTTGACCCATTGTGAAGGATTTGCCAGGTAACCTGCTACCTCGCCCCTCCAGTCATTAGCTGATTGCTCGCTGTTACAAATCTCCTGCATCGGCCGATAACCCGACGCGTTCTGCGCCAGCCGATTTGCTTCCTGGTTCTGGGCCCTGGGGATGTGACAAAGAGATACCGTCATGAACTTCTTGATGAGAGCCTGGCACTGATCATAGTAGCCTCTGAGTAACTCGTCTTTACACTCATACAAGCCGAGCAATTGGTCGATGACTAGTTGTGAATCGCCAAATACTTCAACTGCATCGGCTTTTGCTTCATGCAGAAGCTGAAAACCTTTCCACGCGGCTTCATATTCAGCCTGATTGTTTGTGACAATCGGCCCGATCTGGAAAGCATACTCAAAGCGCACACCTCGCGGTGAGAAGAGCACTAATCCGGTGCCACCACCTTGCTTACACAAAGAGCCGTCGAAAAACATAGTCCATGGCGCTATATCCGCTACATTAGCCGATCCTCCGTGATGTTGTGTGATGAAATCGGCTATCGCCTGGCCTTTGACTGCCTTAGCAGATTCGAACCTCAAGTCAAATTCTGAGAGCGCCAGGATCCATTTACCGATCCGACCATTTAAAATAGGCATCGAAAGCATGTGCTTGATGACATCCTCCTTGGACACCACCACACACTCCGAGGCAAGCAGGTAGTGCCTCAACTTGGTGCATGAGTAGAATAGGCACAAGCACAACTTCTCGGTCGGTGTGTATCTTGTCTCAGGGTCAAGGAGCCGCCTGCTCAGGTAGAAAACTGCTCTCTCTTTCCCTTCAAACTCTTGAAAAAGGGCCGATCCAATAGTATGGGTTTCGGCCGTCACGTACAACTTAAAAGGCCTCCCTGTCCGTGGTGGTACTAAGACAGGGGGAGTCTTCATATATTCTCTGATTTTGTCAAAAGCCTTCTGTTGCACGTCACCCCATTGAACTCTTGATCATTCTTGAGCTTCAACAATGGCAAGAACGGCAGCACCTTCTCTGATAAGTTGGCGATGAACCTTCTGATAAAGTTAATCTTACCAAGCAAAGATTGCAATTCCTTCTTGTTGGTTGGAGGTACAAGTTCATCGATCACCTTCTTGCTCTTGCTGCCGATCTCTATCCCTTTGCGGTGGACCATGAATCCTAAAAATTCGCCAGCCGACACACCGAACGCACACTTGTTAGGATTCATCTTCAAACCATGTCTCCTTGTGCATTCCAGAGTGGCCCTCAAATTGGCCAGGTTATCTTTATTGCTCTTGGATTTCACCACCACGTCATCTATATAGATTTCAACGATTTTGCCGATCAACTTGTGAAATATATAATTCATAGCTCTCTGATAGGTTGCACCGGCATTCTTCAAACTAAACGTCATGACCACCCATTCAAACAAACCAAGCGCACCAGGGCACCTGAAAGCAGTTTTCGGGATGTCTTCATCAGCCATAAAAATTTGATTATAACCAGCATTGCCATCCATGAAGCTAATAACCTGGTGCCCAGCAGCCGAGTCTACCAACATATCGGCTATTGGCATAGGGTAGCCATCCATTGGTGTAGCTCTATTTAAATCCCTGAAGTCAATACAGACTCGCAATTTACCATTTTTCTTATACACGGGAACGATGTTCGATATCCACTCGGCATATCGGCAAGCTCGAATAAACTTGGCTTCTAACAGTCTCGTGATTTTGGCCTTAATGTCGGGTAGAGCGTCCTCTCTAAAACGACGTGGAGGCTGCTTGTATGGCTGAAACCCTGGCTTGATAGGTAGCCTGTGCTCAACAATAGATTTGTCCAATTCAGGCATCTCATAATATTTCCAGGCGAAGCAATCTTTGTACTCCTTCAGCAGTTGAATCAGCTCCTGCCTGAACTCCGGGTCTAAGTTGGTGGCAATAAACATCGGCCTTGGCTTGTCGCCGGGTCCAACATCTACTTCTTTGAGCTTGTCGGCCGACGTGAATCCTTGCCCCAACTTACCCTCTGTGCCGTCGATCGGATTCTCCATTTAATAAAAAGACTCAGAGCCGATTGCCCTGATCGGCTGTTGACTCTCATCGCTGACCTTGATGGAGCCTCCTTCCCAAGCCTTGCCAGAGAAACAATCATGATCCCCAGCTTCCCAGTATGTGGCATCCGCCGTCGCCACGCTGACCGAGTCGTCGGCCGGGACCACTTCGAACTCATCGCCATACCACTGAATGAGGCACTGATGCATGGTGGATGGCACGCAGCAGTTGGCATGAATCCAGTCGCGTCCGAGCAGCAAGCTGTAGGCACCTTTACTGTCGATCACGAAAAAGGTAGTAAGTAGTGTCTTCTTCCCCACTGTCAGCTCGACGTTGATTGCCCCCCGAGTGTTGGAAGAATTCCCCCCAAAATCCTTGAGCATCAGATCAGTTTCTATTAGATCATCGGGACCCTTGCCTAGCTTGCGGAATGTAGTGTAGGGCATGAGATTGACGGTGGCGCCGCCGTCCACCAGCATCTTCGTCATGGGCATGCCGTCGACATAATCTTTGAGATAGAGGGCCTTCAGATGTCGATTCTTGGCCGGCTTATCAAAAGTAGGTTGCTGTGCGAGCACTAACTTGGCCACTCCTTCTTCTGATCCCGAATCGTCTGAGTCAGAATCGGTATCATATTTCTTGGCTCTGAACTCTGCAGGTAGCACAAACACCATCTGTGCATCGGCTACAGCCTTTCCATTATTTTGTGAAGGCTTTTCGCGCCACACCTGTTTGGCGCGCTCCTCAGCCTGGAGCTCCCTGTTCCTGAGCCGCTGCACCCGACGCCTTTGGCTTCTAGTCAGATCCCCCGGGCACCACTAGTTCTCTTGCCAAACCGGCTGTCGGCGTTCAACTACCGCCTCATCAAGCCGATCGCGCAGGTCCCTTTTTTCACGCCGATCCCGCGGGCTATGGGGGCTCCCCAGCCTCTGGTGCACGGATCGGCGGTTGGCCTGGGACTGCCTGTACTCTCAGTACTGATCGCTGCTTCTGGACAGTTGCGCAACGTAGGCAATCTCAGGCCTTCGTTCTAGCAGTGTCGGAAGAATGGGCAATGCGAGTGATCCTCCTCACCTTCCCGGTGGTGAGCCATTTCTTCGTGATAGCACGCCTCTTCTTCCTCATGGAGCCACCTACAGTACTCCTCTTCTTCGCGCTGCAGCTGTCTCTGATGATCTTTCTCTTTCTGTCGCCGCCACTTATTCAGAAAGTGCTGGTGCGTGGGCCTCCTGCTCTTGGTGCCGCTGGACTCTCCCTGCTCCAGCTGCCTCTGGTTCTGCTCCCTCCTTCCTTTGATCAGCGCTAGCTCCTCAGCTGTGATCTGTGCATCGGTATCAACTGAGGAGTTCTTCCTGGCCCGTTCTGAGGTTAACACCTTTACCTTTGTCGGAGGGTTTGCGATCTGGACCATGTTCTGCCCCTTTGGGAATGGAAATTTGTTGATCTTCATCTTCCCCTTGGGAGGGGCCTCAAATTTCAACAGGCCACGCCTAATAGCATTCTGGATTACTGCTTTGAAATTGCGGCAGTTGTTTGTGGAGTGTGAGGTGAGGCCGTGGTACTGGCAGTACGGTTTCCCCTGCAAATCCTCAGGAGACGGCTTGACGTAATCAGCCGGGAAGGTGATGTGGCCCGCACTGACTAACAGGTCGAAGAGCTTGTCCAGCTTGCGTGTGTCAAAGTCGTATTGAGCTTCCGCGCTCCAACCCTTCGGCACGGCCATGGGCTTTGTACCCCATTTGAGCTCAGCAGCAGCCACTTCTTCATTCTCCCCATCCTCTGAGTCAGAATTACAGACGTCGGCCGACTGCTTGTATTTCGATTCTTTCTTAAAGCTTTGGGCCTGCTGTTCTAATGCGGCCACCTTCTGCATCACCTCGCTGGTGCTGTTGAAGTTGGTGCCCACCAGCTTCTCTTGGACGTGTGGGAGCAGCCCACTGACCACTATCTTGGCGAGCTGTTTGTCGTTCAGGTTCAAAGAATAGCACATGTTCCTGGTTTTCATGAATCGTCTGATGAAAGTCGATCCAAGTTCATTCGGCTTTTGGC
Organism: Eremochloa ophiuroides; assembly: GCA_038502445.1. Classification (NCBI taxonomy): domain Eukaryota; kingdom Viridiplantae; phylum Streptophyta; class Magnoliopsida; order Poales; family Poaceae; genus Eremochloa; species Eremochloa ophiuroides. The sequence continues at coordinate 52,627,015 of JAHLJS010000008.1, forward strand.
GCATGTTGGTGAGATCTGTGATGTCTTTCTCCCCAGTGCCAGAGAAGAAGTAATTATGAAACTTGGTCTCCAGGTCCTCCCAACCTTGAATTGAGCCAGGCTCCATGGACGCGAACCAGCTAAACGCCGACCCTGTCAGTGATAGTGGAAAGAGCCGGACCCTGTGAGCTACCTCATATGAAGCTTCGCCGAGCTGGGTCAGGTAGTGGCTAATGTGTTCTATGGTGGTGATGTCGTCCTGTCCACTGAACTTGGAGAAGTCGGGTAAGCGATACCTGGGCGGCAACGTCACTCGATCGTACCACTTGGGGTAAGGACGTCTATACTTGATTCCAGTCCCGGTCTTCGGCTGCAAACCGAACGTATCACTGGAGCATGGCACTCATCTGCTCCAGCAGCTGATTGTTGGGCGTCTGAGCGTACCCCGGATGCGGCGCTGCCTGAAGGTCTTGATATGTGATCCCCTCATGGTATCCAGGAGTTGGGTTGGCCGTGTCTGCCGCCGGTGTATTTCTAGCCGTCGGGTTCACCGCTGATGAGTTCATCGAGTTCACCGTCTGCCCAGTGGCCTGCATGAAAGCGGCGAGCTCCTCCGGAGTATGATCCTTGTATAATCTGGGAGAAGCTGCTATTTTTGAGCCGAACCGGCCGCAGTGGCACCTTGCACTGGCGTTTTCGGCTGGCTCGGCTGTTGCGGTGAGGAATTGGAGGTCCCTGCCGCTGCTTTTGGATCCGCGTCTTCTGCGGGTATGTTGAAGTATACTGGACCCAAAGACTCCCAATCCTGCCGCTTGAGAATGGTCTTCATGATGTTATAGAATGTCTGCAGGAAGGATTTATGGTGATGGCCGACTGCTGAATAGGCGGCCTCTCAGGTCGCTTCTTCCAGCATCTGTTTGAGGTCGACCTTGCACTCCTCTTCAGATTTATCATAATGTCCATCCATGATCCACCTTGGGAATGCATTCTTCTTCACTATAGAGCCATCATGCTGCTTGCTGAATGAAAGCAGGCAGGCATCAGCGAATTCTTCAACGATCTTGTTCAGCACTGCCGCGTCCTCCTCGCTGAGACCTTCGACCCTGACCCTGAGGACATCGTCGTCCCTGGAGGATCCGTCTGCCGCAGTCTTTCCTTTTGCCATGGTCTTCAGTGAATTGTCCCACCGGGCATGCCAAAAAGTGTGTTGGCGCAAAAAGTGTGTTGGAGCAAAAAGTGTTGCCACTGCCGTCCATCTATAGCGGTTTCAATGACGGTTTATCCAAGGGAGGAGAATGAAGGAGCACGCGGATCGCTGACGTGGCACCTCTCCACTTCCCCCTATATATGGAAGCTGCCTCCACCCTCTCAAGACATGATTCAATCAAGATACAAGTAGAGATCAATGTAGTTCCACCTCTAGTAGTAGTTGTTGGCGCAAAAAGTGGTTCCCTAAGCCCAACACACCAGCGAAGCCGGAAACGACCCTTGAAGGCAGTAGAGCTCTCGCAGATCCAGCTAGCTTCGAACCCGGTCTGAGCGTGTCAGTAACACCCAAGCGTGCCAGTCAATTTGACCTGCAATTGACAAGGAAAAAATAGTAATCAGTAATCACAGGGCGGAATTAACCGGTGTGTTCAGGTAGTTCCAACTGTACGGCTCAAAGAGCCAGTATAATCGGAGATCGACTAGAAAGCCGATTCCGTCATGTTATGAACCGATTGTAGCGAAACATGCATTATAACTCAAGTTAATCGATTCAGACATGAATTCAATGACATATACTTGCATTAGACAGAAATACGCTATAAAAGATGTAGTCACAGCAAGCTAACATGATCATAAGATGTCTCAACGTAAAACAAGATGAAATTCGGCTACTTCAGCCGATTCAGTGTATACGGGCAACATACAAGCCTATAAATTAGACAATGTTTCAACTCTCCGGCTAATAGATCTAAATCGCAATCTTGAAATAGTGGAGATCGAGCGGATCGAGGCAGTCATGATGAAGTTGCAACCTAAATCCGTTAACCTTTGAATCTAGACAATGTTTATTTTATTACTTGAGTGCGACCCGTATCTAATCTAGATCCAAAATACAACCGGCTGGTGCAAAGCATTCTATCTTATCAATATAAAACAAATGGCAAGCATAATTCATTGAACATATAGATCTATTGGATATAAGCCGACGCATATGGATCAAGACGGGCAAATTGATGATTGCTTTAAATAATAAACAATAAACATAAGCAACATCGGTAATTTAATGAATCTAACTAAGATGCCAAATTAGTTAGAGCCGATAACTAATCCATGCATGCAAACCATCTTAATCTATAGCTTGTCCACCGGATGACGTTAGCTAATAGATTAATCAAGCAAACAAACAAGAATCGATAACTAATCCGTGCGTGAAAACCGTCCTAATCTTCATCTCGTCCACCGAATGACGGTTAACACAGATTGAACGGGTAAACCAGCGTGAATCATCCTTGACTCACTATGCTTCCCACGTCCACCGGATGACGCCAAAGAAACAGAGCTTAGCAAGGACCCTGGTCCGCCATGCTTCCACGTCCACCGGATGACGCTAAAAAGACATAGTTTAACAGGGGGTTGACGATACTTACAAGCAAGCCTGCGTCCACCGGATGACAGCCAGCCTAGATGAAGTAACTCGCCGGACTCGACTGACTCTAGGGTTTGTTGGCCAAAGCCGAAAGTTGTGTTGTATTGATATTGTTGATGTTTTACAATGGCTGAGGGCTTATATTTATACTCTGAGCGTAGATAGAGTCCTAGTCGAATTACAACTCATCAATAGATAAGGAAACTAACAAACTATCATATATCTAAGGTAACTTGGAGTCCCAACTTCCCTTTCATAACAGACTCCGATCGTGATCGCATCTTGGCGACGCGGACTCTGGATGACGTCATCAATACCGACGCTGCACGCCTCCTGTCACCTTCACCCAATAACCGATTCACCGTGCAATCGGCTATTTTCCTTCCTTCCGCTGGACGGAATCTGCTTCCGAGATCGGCTATCTTCCTCCGGTATCGGCTATCTCCCTCTGGCATCGGCTATCGGCTCCCCAGCCCAAAATTTGGTGTTAACAGTAGTGTAGTCTAGCGTGGGAGTTAGAGTTGAGTCGAGCTGCGCTCGGGGTCTCCGGAGTCGTCTACTGGTCTTTATGTAAGACTTATTTACTTTAATATAATATTCCTGCTTTACTTCACTGAGTCTTTACTTAGTGCAATATTATTCTTGCAATAGTATTGTTGTGAATTATCATATTACTTGGTCGGCATATATTAGATTGTGATCCTGTAACCAACTCACGTGTGTAGTTCATTGCCTGTCATAGGGTGCTCTAGTTGCCTTGGCCACAGCTAGAGTAGTGAAAATTAGTGTAAGCATGGTGCTTAGTATGGATGAAAATGGTACGGATATTTATCCGACTGTCCGTTCGACCGAATCTGTTTAGAGGTATTCAGGTCAGTCCGTATCCGAGTCCGGATATTCAACATTCGATACCGTATCCGTATCCGAATACTCAAATCGTATATTTATGATGTAGACATCTAATCATATCCTATCCGGCATGATTGACACTATCCGTATTCGAATCCAAATCCGACCAGAAATATGAAAACAAATATGATATCAGTGATATCCGTTCGTATCCGATCCGTTTTCATCCCTAGTGCTTAGACTATGTAACACCCCAGGTGTTAGTCATGAACTAACCAGCGAGTGTGGCCCTAACCAAGTTATGTCAATAAATGATCTTGATCACTGTCTCACATTCATGTCCATCTACCATGACTATTGGAAGAGTCTCATAAAGATCCAAATCAAGAATCCACTTGAAATAGCAAATCATATGCTTGTTTGGATTTATTGATTTAGGAAAGATGAGCATGCAAAGTCAATCAAATCTTGCAACCTTGGCCAAACAACTCTATTTGAACTCTACAACAAAAGTCATGAAGGACTCATGTTGAGCAAATGCCAAGAAAATACCTTTATTGGCCTAAACATCTACTTTGAGCTCTCTAATTACATTAGTTTGACCAAAGTAGAAATATTATTTTGGAGTAAGAAATGAAGTTTGACCCAAAATAAAAGTTACAGATATTTTGGAGTAGAACAAATGTTATTTATGGACCAAGTCATGATTCAACTCCTAAGTGCCTCAAATAGTGGATACAATATAGAGGAAAAGCTGATTCCAGAGTTTGAATTAATTCTAAGTCTGGAATTCTATGCCGATTGCATTGACGTGCCACTTTCTTCAAATTCCTTTAAGCAACTCAAGTTGGACCAAAAATAGAAGTTGAAGGAAATTTGTTGAGGCACAACATATCAAAATTTGAGAGAAATCCAATGCCGTTTGACAAGGTTTTGACATCAGTTCTCGTTTGTCATCATCATGTTGACAGCAGCAGGTTCACGGCTAATTATCTCCTAATTGGGTGATCAAACTGCCGAGCACCCTTAATCAAAGTTGTAGAGCATCTGGAAGGAAAGAACTTTCTTATTGGCGCCCAAGACCGAATATGCTCTGAATATGCTGAAAAATGGGTTCAAATCTGCCTACTCCGTCGCTCTCCACATGTTTGACAAAATGCCACAACGGGGAGGACGTGTCGGCCATGCACAGAGCTTCCTCTTCCATGGCTGCCACCTTGCTCCCCTCTGTCCTCGTCTCTGCCCGAGAAAAGGCGAGCACCAGAGTGCTCCCTCAATCCTCTCTCACTCCCGCTCTCCTTCTTCCTCGCTTCCTCGCTCTCAGGCGCCGCACGCACGCAAGCGCAGCACGCCGCCGCCATTGCCGGCCAGGCAGAGCTCGAGCGCGCCGTCGCTCTCCCCTTCCGGTCACTCTCCAGCCCGACTGAGCTCTCCACCACCTTCCTCGTGTCATGCCGCCCCCACCGAAGCCCTCTCCTCGGCCCTCTGCTCGCCGGAGCGCTGCCAGCGACGGGCACCGCTCGTCGGAGCCGCCGTCGTGCGCCGCCAGGCCGCCTCGAGTCACCTCGGGCCGCGCCACCGGCACCAGGAGGTTCGTCGGAGGACGGGCTACCTTCAGCCCTGAGCTGCCACCGTCGGACGCCGGCTAGCCGGAGCTGGCCAAGCCGGCCGAGCTCTTTCCCCCGCGTGCGTTCTGAAGAAGAAGAACAGCAGCTCTCTTTTGTATCTATGACAGGCGGGCCCCCACTCAAATCAAATGGGGATCAAATCTACAGATTTCATATTTGCTTTAGAAATTTATATCTCCAGTTTGGTAGCTCCAAAAATTGTGAAACTTGTTTCGTTAGATTCGTGGTGAAGTGCTCTGCATGTTAGATCCATAAAATGTGCTATGTTATTTACATTTATGTGCTATAGAAATTAATTAGGAAAAGTGGTTTTTAGGATTGATTAACTTGCTTTTGGCCATAATTTGAGAAATAGAAGTCCAACATGTGTGATTCAAATTTTGTTAGGCTTATAATGACATGCACTAGCTCATAAAAATATAAAACATATATGTTGTTTATTGTTTTCAAGGTGTTTCACATTAATCTTTTTAAATAGGAAATAAATGGTCGAATTGCTTGTTATTTTTGTATCTGAAGTTATATTGCTCCAAATGGCATGAAAATTTAATTATATATTCTCTGTATGATGTGTAATGTATGGGTAAAATTTCATGATTTATGGTGCATGTATGACTGAGTTGTTGATTTATCTTGTTTGATGCCCATTAAGTAGATTTAAATGCTTTATAAATATTATATAGACGTAAAAATGGAAAATGGTACTCCACCATCTTTTTATGATGTTGTAGTAACCTGAGAAACACTAACATGGCCATGTGTCTACTGAAAGTGTGATGTTGTAGATTTGTCTTGCTCTCCAATGCATTGTTGAATTATAAATTTGTCTATTTTGTGGTAATTAAATTATAATACCTGAGAAGGTAAAATTTGTTCAGTAGTCATGATTTGTATGCATCTACCTCTCATAAAAGTTTGGGATGCCTTTGAGGTGTTTACCATATAACTAAAATAATTAAATAATAGGATTTTTATGTAATAGTTAGTGAATAATTATGGGCAAATGAATATATATATGTTTCTTGTGATTCCTTAATATGCTTTGATCTGAGATGAATCTTGTATGACCATACAATGATGTTTGGAGCTATCTAAATAGCCCATTCCTATGTGTGCTTGGGTGATATTTAAGTGAAAAGCATGTTTTGCTTACATGCCGAAAATGGCTGCAGGCATAGTCCCTGTTGTTGTGGTGTTTTCTCCATGAAAATGATATTGTATGAAAATGTGTTCTATACAAAAGTTGTAGCCAACTTCTATATCTAGCTTTTCCTAAAATTTCTTGGTCATAGGCCTAATAGTTTAGGAGTTATGGCTTTTGGATGACTGCTATCAGGTTTTGCCAATTTTCTGTCTAGATCTGATTGATTGCATTATTTGACTGAGTTATGCTTTGAATCACTTCTTGGTGATAATAGATCCGTTGTAGTATATTTCTATGTATTTCCAAATTGTCTATGATCATCCCTTTTGGTGGTCTAAATCTCTAGTTATGATTGTTTGAGTTGGGAGGACAGAATCTGTCCAAGTCTGGACAGAGCTGTCTTCTTTGTGTTGTTTGACCTTTATATGAATTAAATCATCTGAAGAGGATAATACCAAAGTTGTAGACAATTTCAATAGCTTTCTAAAAAGTCTTAGATCACCCTGGTTTGATGTATATAGCTTCAGTTATGGTTAAATCTTGTGCTTACTGTCCTTAAACTGCATATGTGAGATTATGATTGCTTTCATGTTGCCTTGCTTGGTGTCATTGTTAGCTCATGGTTCAGTGATGCTAGATTAACATGTCTTGTATTAATTTCTCTTATTCATACATGTGTATTGTGCATCTCATTTAGGTACGATAGATGATGAACACGTGGAGTGAAGGACATGATGATGGAACTAACCACAAGACGGTGTGGTGGACTAATCACGAAGGTGGAAGAACTAATCGAGTGCTTGGATGGGAAATGCTCGTCGAACAAGTGTCATCTAACAAACACTAACTTAGTGTTGAACCCCAGGCAAGCCCCGGAGCATCTCTAAGCCTCCACCTATCTCTTTTTATAAATGCACCGGTCTTTATTAAATCGTATGTTTGTGCATTTAAGTATAGGAGTTGGTTTGAAACCGTTGCTGCATATCTACCTTGTCTACTATATATGTGAACTTGATACTATTACTAGACAGGTGACCGATCTTATGCTTAGCCCTGCTTAGATCGGTATAAGTCGGGTGATTTCCTGTCATCCGCGAGAAAGTCGGGTGATTTCCTGTCATCCGCGAGTGTAGGATGTGACTGACGAGATCCACATGGTTGGCTATATGTGTCACCATGCCACAATGAAATAATGAGAGAATCAAGGCTAGGTAGCGGGGAGCTGCATGACATGGGTCATGTTGACTTTGGTGCTGCTTGCGGCCGACTAGGACTGAGGCCACCAGACATCAGTTGAGATTGAAGGACGTCGTCACATAGCTGGCCAGATAAGTCGTTCTGACCGCGAAGCCGAGTATTTCTTTCTGAGCCGAGCTTTGGTGCGACTAGGCAGACATATTCTGGAGGTAGGAAGTATGTGCGGAGACACCATTTTACCAAGGGCAGGTGAGGGACCTGATGCATCCTGGAAGTGGGTTGGTCTCTGAGAATATGGTCCCCGCCAAACTCGCGACATATTGTGTCTCAGAAGGATTTAACGGTGACCCAAGAAGCCAGTGGCTCGGCTGACAGGGTTTGTGATTGGCATGTTTTGCCACCTGGTACAATCGATTCGAATCGCCATCTCTCCTGGTTAGTGAGAAACTGAACTGATCTTCTGGTGAGGTAGAGGTTAACAACTTGAACGTGATTAATGGTGAGATGAGGTTGATATTTGTGGATATCGGAAATCATATGGTTTATTGATTGCTATAATATCAAGTGATTGCTTAGTATAGCTGCAAACCTTAGCTATAATAGCTGAACTGAAATCGAAGCTGAACAATATCTGAAATTGATAAGTTGAGGGATTATTGTAGTAATGCTTTTTCTGCAAAAATGATGCTATCTCCTGAACTCCACCAAATAAGCCTTGCATATCCTTGAGAGTCTTTTTATTTACTTCCTGTCGGGTAAGTCTAGCTGAGTACTCAGGGTTTTATTCCCAATGTTGCAGGAGGAATGTTTCGTTGACTAAAAGAATTACTTCTATCCTTCGGAAGAGGAGGACTAGACCTTGGGCAACGTCATGTTATCTATCTTACCTTTGTTGCTGTGACTGGTCGACACTTGGCACTGTATTATGAAGTTAAGTATGTGTAAATCTATTTCGTTTCCACTATTGAACTTTTATGTAAAAGTCTATCTTGTACTCTGATGTATTTGAATTATGTGCGAATCTATGTATCATGTGTATGTGTGCTGCTGAGTTTCTGCGATCCTTAGGTGAATACTGTATAAAAGTTTGAAATCCTTCGAGATTTTCGGACTACCGGGTTTATATTGGCTCAAGTGTGACTTGATTGCTAGTAAAATAGCTGTCGTTATACTTGTGCTCGTATAAATTGGTCGGTTCTGTTACAGACTAGATATTACCTTTGAATGCCGCTTGTCGCACGGATTGTTTGTGGGTGCTAGCAGGTAGTGACAGCCCTGTCTAGTCTTAGTATCCCTCCACGTGTTTCAGGCAAGTTCTTAAAAGGTAGGCTCCCATAAGAGCATAGGCGCTTCGGGTAGAGGTTATATCCTCTATTGTTTTGCACTATCCCCTACACACCGAAGTAAGGTAGCAGTCTTAGTGTATCTCGTCCATTTGATAGGATAGATCACAGGAGTATAGTTTGAATCACAGGAACCTTTCTCACTCGTTGTCCTCCCACCTAACTATACTACACTAGTTATCCTTTACCATCTTCTTTGTTTATCTTTAAATCATCACCTTCCTATCATACTTCGATTACACCCTCTACGCTAGTTGCTAGTAAGTTGAGATAGATTTAAGGATCTCTTTCTATTAATATTTCTGTCAACCGCTTTTCCTTGGGATAAAATAAATAACGATACCTTGGAATACTCCCGAGTGAAGTGATACATCGGTATATTCTGTGCGCTTGCAGAATTATCCAATAGACATAAGAAATACCCTCAGGCACTTCTGGTGCTATTATCAGAGATAGCCTAACACCCTGTCTCTGGTGGTTGCGTTAAGAAGTGTCAACAAGCATTTCTGGCGCCGTTGCCGGGGAAAGCATAGCCTAGAAATTTTAATAAGATCGAATCCGGAACCTATCATCAATTTAGTACCAATTAGTTGTAGTAGGGTTTACCCTTGTCTCTGCTTCTCTTTATCGTGAAGCATGGCATTATATGAGTGGATTCCAGTTTCGAGCCACAACAATAGAAAATCCAGGGACATCCACCAGGAGTTCTAGACATCGTCTAGCCTCCACTTGGAAGTCTGATTCAGTTTTGGAACCACTCAAGGAAGGAGGCTCTGCACTGTCACCTAAGGAAGCTATGGCCTAAAAGACCATCTTCAAGCATTCTGCACCATCGGCCGACAATGTCGCCATCGGTCCGCAGCCTAGCTTGGGGGATGCCACTTTTGAGCTCAAGCCATCTTTTATCAATATGATGCAAGCCAACCCATTCAGCGAAAAGCCCCATGAGGATGCAAATGCGCATCTCCAGAATTTTCTGGAGTTGTGTGGCACTATTGCCATAAAAGGACTCAAAGTGGACGCCATCTGTCTTCGCCTTTTTCCGTTCTCCTTACTCGGAAGGCAAAACAATGGTTCTACACTTATTCCGAAGATATTGGCAATTGGACAAGCTGCGCCAATGCATTTCTCGAAAAGTTCTTCCCGATGGGCAAAAACCACTGCTCTTCAAGAAAAGATCTCAGGCTTTACACAATAAGTGGATGAGATGATTCCCGAAGCATGGGAACGTCTCCAGGAATACATTCGGGAATGTCCTCACCATGGGATCCAAGAATGGCTCCTGATTCAAGGTTTCTACCAAGGGCTAACCCCAATAGCCCATAGTCACCTTGATGCCGCTACTAGAGGAGCATTCACTTCACTCAATGTGACACAAACCGAGAACCTGATAGAAAAGATGGTGACAAATCAAGGGTGGAACAAAGACCGACTCCAATACAAGAAAAAGAGTACACATACCATCTAGGAAGTAGATATAATCTCTGAGAAGATGGATCTCTTATTGAGAAGGCTGGAAGAACGTGCCAACTTCAAGAAAGATCGAGAGGCCATCCAACATTACGCTTCCAAGCATCAATGGAATCAGCTATGTAGTACAACACATTCAGGAAAGAAGCCTAAGGAGATAGATGCCGTCTACAACAATGCAAACTATCCTCAACAAGGAAGATGGACGTCACACTCCAGGTTTCAAGGGAGGTAAGTCCACTCGCGATCCGCCACATCCTAACATGGCAGGAAAGGCTGCAAGAAAAGACCAGGAGAATAATAAAGAAGAAGAAGAGTCGCTGCCTTCTGAAGATAATGCCAAGTTCCATGGGAAGACAGTCCCTCATGAATACTACGATACCAATGTTTTGCTGCCTTTCCCAAGGACAAGGAAGCAAACCACCGACGAGCAATTCGGGAAATTCGTCGAGGTAATTCCTGCTTCAAGGACTTGAGAAGGTAAATCTCCCGCCAAGGTAAGTATTGTTGACGGTAGTCATTGCTCATTTTTACCCATCAACTAAACATGAATCAAGGGCATAAAACAATACACAACATAGTTATGGGGTTTGATTCTAACAAGTTTCACGAGTTTTGGTGTTCTCACTTGTTTTGCAGGGTATAAAGGGATATTCAATTTTTCACTGATTAAAAGTATCTCAAATGAGGAATTAGAGTTCACCATTGCATAGAGCTCATCAGGACGATCAAAACGGACCTATGGTTTGCTATTTTTGGAGTCCAGAATAAAGAGATATGGATTTTACAAACAGTGGAAGATTCTAGAATCTGAGCTGCGGGATTAATTAAAGGCTGCGGGATTAATTGGGCCTAAATCAAAATTTGGCCCATTAAAGCCTATGTGCACATGGTGGAAAGGCTTAGTACCATATCGCTTGCCCAAGGTGGAGGGGAGGCCAGGCGCCCCCATATAAGGAACCCAGGACCCCCCCGAGTCAAGGGCACCATGATGGAGTTGTAGAGGCGTCCCTCGAATGGATAACCTCTTAATTCTACAGAATTAGGGCTAGACTTTCCAATGTAATAGATTAGTTCTAGTTGAGAGTTAGGGAGAGTGGAGCTGCGCTTCAGTTCTGAAGAAGTCTTCAGGGGTCTGGTATATCTTTGTACCTCATCTTTGTAAGACTTATGCTTTAATATATTTATCTTCTCTATTTACTTTATGCCTTGAATTTGATTGGTTAGTATAGTTGTTATACTTTGGCATAGGATCTCCGCTCGCATCGAGTGCTCTAGTTTTCATATGGGATTAGAGTAGTAATTAATAGTGTAGGCATGGTGTCTACACTAGAGGTTACCCGAGATTGCACTCAACCTTACGAATAGTTGTGGTAGCCCCAGGAGGTGACAGCCCTGATGGCCGACGTATTCCACCTCGTGCAGGTTGATGATTGTAGGACCGTAGTCAGAACTTCCTAGTCCCATTCTCATCCCGTTCCGTGGCTAGTGTTCTGATGTCCAGAAGTGTTATTGTGTGATTGCTTTATCTACCATGAATCAGTTATTATAGAACCCCAGTAATAGAGAAGTATTTAGGAACCTTGAACTCTCCCGTTGTCCTCTCACTTTAGCTATCTACTCTTTTATCATAGAATTCTCCTATGTGTCTATATCATTTAAGCATAACTCTTATTATTTATCGTTACCCCTACTATCGTCTAGTTGGTGTACTAAGTTAGTAGACACATGATGGTCAACTATCAAATTCTTTAACCACTGCTTCCCTGTGGTAAAATATAAATAACGATACCCGGAATACTCCTAGTAAAATGCTACAGTGGTATTCTGTGCGCTTGCGGAATCTTTCATATTTTAATTGTGCATAAGAAATATCAACAAGCATTTTTGGCGCCGTTGCCGGGGAAACAATTGGCATAAGAGTTTTATAGTGATCTTGATGTGTGCTAATTTAGTGTACTACTAGATTTAGTATGATTACCCATGTTCTGTTGAGTTATGGAATGAGACAGGACAACAGAAGTCGTTTTGACCTTCCGGCAAGTTTCCACAAGACAAGAAGATACATTGAAGAGCCCAGGGTGCCTAAACATTCAAGATTCATCAATAATGGAACCCTACCATCTCACAGGTTTGCACACATATATATATTTCTTTCTAACCTTATGTAGATAGGAGAAGGAGGTCGTCATCACAACAATTCAAATCACATCTCAAATGATGAATATAGAGGCTGTGCTACACACAAGTCATGGTAAGTATGATAAAAAAGGTGAGAAAGTCTTGCTCATGGACTTTAAACTTTTGAGTAGTTATCTTTTAATTCTTGCATCTCATTGAATATTTATTTTAATCCATGCATTCACACCATTTAGTTTATATTCCCTCATATCAAATCCATAGCATGTTTAGTTCTTGCATACATCCATACCACTTGCATATTAATATATATATATATATATATATATATATATATATACCTCACTATGATCATATTATTTTATCTCTATTTGAATAAATCGTTGTAATGCTTTCATGCTACCTTTACCAACTATAGTTTATGACTGGAATAATTTCATACATCTCTTAAATGAAGCATGGTGCCAAGTTTAGGAGTGTTTGATCTTACTTTCAAAGGTTTTTAATCTAAGTTTATTAACTAAAAGTGTAATAATTAGAAGGTCTTCCAAGAACGACTTTTTGTCCTAAAGTAACCACTCTTGAAAAAATAATGTGAGCTTGTACCTTTTGATGTAATAGCCTTGAGAATTGAGCATAGAATTATAATTATAAAAATATTCTCACGGGTATTTTTTGTCACTAACCATTCCAGGCTTGAAGTAGAAGAATGACATCATTAGGTATGTCCAACCAATCATCATGCAACATTAATCCATCCAAACTTAACTTTACCTTGCAAAATTCAAGCTTGGGGGAATGGGCTTATTAGAAAATCATATGTTGCTAATATTGGTTATCTCTACCTTGTCAATCCATGTTCAAATTATTAATCAATGATCATGCGCTTTTATCTCTGTTTGCATAACTCTCTATAAACTTTCATGTTACCTTTGTTCGCTATAGTATACTTAAGGTTTGGATAAATTTCATACACCTTTTAAAATTAGGCCTGGTGTTTAGTTTAAACTGTTTTCTGGAATCATAATTAGACAACGTGTTTAGTTTGATTTTCGAACCAAAAGGTGTGATGATTTTACTTTCAAAGGCTTTTTGAATTAAGCGTGGTGCTTAGGTTAAAATGCCTTCCTAAGTCAAATTGGACGTGGTGTCTAGGTTAATTTTTGAGCCGCTCGTATGCTGTAGTAAACATTGGATATTCTGTTGACTAACCCTTGCAGAAAACTTCCAATTTAATTTGGGTATGTCTCAAATCAGAGATGAGACAGGGCACATGCTGAACTTCAATAACTTTGCAGAGGAAGACATAGCTCATTCATTATGAATGGAAGAACTATGAGTATTAATGATTCATTCACTTTATCTTCTGCTGCAAGTTACTTGGACTCAAGTCATGCCGGTATAGAACATGATCTATGCTAACATAATATCAACCCTATCTTCTTAGTAGCGTAGATGGAACATGATAAAATTCTGGACAAACAACCTATGTTCCAAAGTTGTACATCCCTTCGGGTATATGTTGTCCACTAATCTGTTGCAGGCATAATAATGAATGGAGTGACAAGGTGTCATAAGATCAAAGAAGCAAAAGATGGCAAAGAGGATAAGCAACAAAGGAGACAAGATGCTCATGAACAATTCAAGATGCGAGAGAAGGAAAGGACCACCAATCATCTACCCTTCATTATTTAGTGCCATCATGCTCTAATAATGAAGGTAATATCTTAAGTTAAGTGGTCAGTATTTTTCTCTTGATCTTGAAATGGAGATAAATAAAGACACAAATATGTTAGAGTTACATCTTTAATTGATTAACCTAATTAACTCAACATGCTTTGTCCTTTAAGATTGTTCCTGGCATCATTCTTTTGATCTCAATCTTAACCAAATGTGCTAAAACATTGTATTCTATCTTTGGAAGATGATAGTCATACTCATGTGAAAATTTATATATTATACAGAGATAGACAACCATTCCATTGGTTAAGAAATTTAAATCTTTTCTGCCATATGAACTTAAATGCAACATTAGTGCTTAATCGTCTGATCTTACCACTCATGTCATGAGTAAAACAAATTATGTAACATCAACTTTGTCTTGTTTAATGTGCCTAAGGCTAGAGAAGAATAAATAAAGAAACAGATTCGGTTCTGTTGGTGTTTTTCCACCAGCAGAGCCCATGCACTTGATCTCTATCTTGGTTTTGCAAACAGGACAACACTTTAAGCAAATTTATTAATTCCAAAAATTCTACAAGTGAAAGTTCTGTGAACGTGCACGCTGAGCAAGATGCTACCAGCTTTCACTATTAATGCTCTACTTCAACCTGCTGGCCAAGCAAAGAACAAAAGTGACATCACCATCACCAGAGGTGCAACCATCAAGACCTTCATCTCTAAGACGGAGAGATACACAAGAGTGGAAAAAAAGTCCTGTCGGTAGACTTTAAATTCCGCACCCTTGCCATAAGGTAACATGGTAGTTATCTAATTAATTAGTATTCATAATTTACATTAGTAATTTTACTTTAGCATATTCATCTTTATGCATATAAAAAAAAGAGATAGAAAAATCTTTATTGCCTTATTTACTGCATCATGAAACATTAAAGCCCCATGTGAATAAACTTATAGAATATTCGCTATGGTGGCATAAAAAATATAATAAATAAAAAAATGATAATAGCATATGTATTTACTTTCTTGCATTATACAAATCCTAAGCCCCATGAGAATAAATATTCTCCGTGGTGGCATAAAAATATATAGCATGCATATATATTTGATTGTTGCATAAGAAAGTTAGAAAACCCTAAAAAGAGAATTCTGTTAGAATTTGTCAATTAAAGTCAACTCAGAGAATAATCAATTACTTATTGGCTGACCGCTAACCCCTTATCACATTCGAGCCTCGAGTTTTGGTTTTCTTGTTGGAGTATAATTATGCAGGATAACACTATGTCTGAGGAGTGAGTCCATCAGTGGCGCCCACCAGACTGCTGCTGGTAAGCCCACTCTAAAGATCATCAACACCAAATATTGCAAACATCTAGCTTAGGGGAGGAGCATCCCCTAGTTATCACGTATCTATACCTAGGCGATTATCGAGTCTATTTTATATAGTCATAAAATACCAAAAATATGTGAGCACATGAACGTTCATAATAGTATCATAGGAAAATTAAAAAAAATATGTGGGCACATGAAGGTCCACGTTTTTTTAGAAAGTTCCCTAAGTGGGTGAAGTAAAGAAAACTTTTGGCTGGAATCATAAAATTAATCACTTACCATGGAGTGGTATTAACCCAACCCCTCTCCATGAGATTTGGTATTCTTGTTGGCAATTGAGTATTACAAGACAATACAAGATCAAGAGCTAGTCAACTTGGCGCCCTTACACGGACAGTATGCCTGCTCCCAGAAGGATTGCTCAACTTGCAACATCAAAGACCACGTCAACATCCAGCTTGGGGGAGAGCACCCTCCATTTAAATCCAGCTAAGTAAAAGTTTCCCATCCTTATTATTGTACCATATTGCTTTTCACGTGAGTTAGCTAGTG
The DNA here is from genome assembly GCA_038502445.1 of Eremochloa ophiuroides. Taxonomy (NCBI): domain Eukaryota; kingdom Viridiplantae; phylum Streptophyta; class Magnoliopsida; order Poales; family Poaceae; genus Eremochloa; species Eremochloa ophiuroides. The sequence continues at coordinate 52,642,963 of JAHLJS010000008.1, forward strand.
AAATAAAATTTAAAAACCAAATAAATAGTGTTTAGGTTAGTTAGTGTGTTTGAATAAAATAAAAAGAGAGTGCTTACAATAATTTTGCTCAGAATCGATGGAAACCATGCTCAGGAATTTGATAAGTTTTCAACCTTAGTTTTCTACCTTGAATCATCCCAAGTTTTCAACCTTGAATCATCCCAAGTTTTAGATACAACCATTTTAACTTGAAGATTTTCTTTGAACCTGAAACTTGTGGGTAGCAAATGCTTGATCTAAGTCTAAGTAATTGAGGGATATGATCTGCAACATTTGAGCTGCTATTTATCTTATTCCTAGTGATACTTGAATTCTGGAGATTTATTTTGAAAATCCTTAAAACCACAAGTTCCTGTATGACAAGAGCTTTATAATCCTACCACAGCCATACATGCTAGATTAGGAAAATATACACATTATATGCTACTTGCTTTGTTTTGAGTTTAGTCAAGCTTTATTGATACCTTAGGAACTTGTCATGCTTTTACAATCAAGATCACATGCACTCCACCCATAATGAACTACTCATATCCGAGTGGGCGCATCCACATTCCACATATTCCATCTAGATCCACCTAAAAATATTCTACTCCTACACTAGGAATGAACACTAAAAATATCCCATTGGTTACCCCAGATCAATGCTCCAAAGTTCTTGTTGCTATCTCTCAAAAGAAAAAGAAAAAGAAAAAGGGAAGTATTGTTGCAGAGAAGAGGCATGAGGCTATGCAAAAGAGTGAGATAGAGAAAACAATGCGTACAAAGATGCCCGCTTGAGAGGTAAAAATGGACAAGTGTCCGAATTTATCAAAACAATGGGTACTCTGATGCCCGCCTGAAAAAAAAGAAGAAAAAAAAAGAAAGATAGCCAAAATTCCACATTCAAACACCGTCAACAGGCCTCGGATTCAAGGAAGATCAACATATCATGAACATATTTTTTTCAATAACTAACACTTGGAGCCCAATATCATGGTTCGGCCGAACCATAAATTTGGGAACCAAGTCACCACACTCCAACACATGACACAAGGGACCACATGGAAGATAAAAGAGCATGAGCCAAGCCCATGCATGGTTCGGCCGAACCATGTATGGAGCCCAACTGGCTTTGGTGACATGGCTCAATCCTCGTGACACTCCACCCAGCTCACTTCAACCATCAGATCAAGTTATGTTGCTATTCAACGGTGGAGAAGCAAAGAACAAGGATTCAACGTGATAAACATGTACTCAAGGAGGAACCAACACTAAGGGACACTCTATGACAGATGGGGACAACATTGGTGGGCCCACCTTGCCATAGGTGGTTCGGCCGAACCACCCATGGTGGGGTCAGGCCACCAACACACTCCATGATCTGTGGGGACATCTTCTAGAATCCCCTGGCTGGGCCCACCTGCCATAGGGGGGTCGGCCGAACCAGCCCTGGTGCCCAGCCAGGTCGGTTGGCCTCCACCGGCTTCCTGCATACTGTCCACGTGAGGAAATTGCCACTGCCGTCCATCCAAGTTGGTTACAAGGTCGGTTCATCTAAGGGCCAAGATGGAAAGGCACACGGATTGCTGACGTGGCACTCCCTCATCTCCCCCTATAAATAGAGGCTGCATCCACCCCCTCAAGACATGATTCATTCAAGATACAAGTGAAGAAGTAGTGTAGTTCCACCTTTACTAGTAGTTGTAGTCTAGTGTGGGAGTTAGAGTTGAGTCGAGCTGTGCTCGGGGTCTCCAGAGTCGTCTACTGGAGAGTCTGGCATAGCTCTTGTATCTTTCTCTTTCTGTAAGACTTATCTACTTTAATATATTATTCTTGCTTTACTTCACTGAGTCCTTACTTAATGCATTACTTTAATAGTATTGTTGTGACTTATCATATTATTTGGTCGGTTTGCATTAGATTGTGATCCTGTAACCAGCTCACGTGTGTAGTTCATCGCCTGTCATAGGGTGCTCTAGTTGCCTTGATCACTGCTAGAGTAGTAAGGCTTAGTGTAAGCGTGGTGCCTAGACTAGATCTTGCCTTTGAATGCCGCTTGTCACACGGATTGTTTGTGGGTGCTAGCAGGTGGTGACAGCCCTGTCTAGTCTTAGTATCCCTCCACGTGTTTTAGGCAAGTTCTTAAAAAGTAGGCTCCCATAAGAGAATAGCCGCTTCGGGTAGAGGTTATATCCCCTATTGTCTCGCCTATCCCCTGCACACCGGAAGTAAGGTAGCAGTCTTAGTGTACTTCGTCCATTTGATAGGAAAGATCACAGGAGTAAAGTTTGAATCAAATGAACCTTTCTCACTCGTTGTCCTCCCACCTAGCTACTACACTAGTTATCTTTTAGTATTTCATTTGTTATCTTTGAATCATCGCCTTCCTATCATACTTTGGTTACCCCCTCTGCACTAGTTGTGCTAATTTGAGGTAGATTCAAGGATCTCCTTCTATTAACATTTCTAGCAATCCAGAACTTATCATCAAATTAGTATCAATTAGTTGTAGTTGGGCTTACCCTTGCCTCTGCTTCTCTTTATCGTGAAGCAAGGCATACATGAGTGGATTTCAGTTTCAAGCCACGGAAATAGAAAATCCAGAGGCATCCATCAGGAGTTCTTGACACCGTTCCGTCTCTGATCGGAGGTCCGATTTGGTATTGGAACCACTCAAGGAAGGAGGTTCTGCACTATCACCTAAGGAGGCTATGGCCCAAAAGACCATCTTCGAGCATTCTGCACCATCGGCTAACAAAGTTGCCACCGGTCCGCAGCTTAACTTGGGGATGCCACTTTTGAGCTCAAGCCCTCTCTTATCAATATGGTGCAAGCCAACCCATTCAGCGGAAAGCCCCATGAGGATGCAAATGCACATCTCCAGACTTTCCTGGAGTTATGTGGAACGATTGCCATAAAAGGAGTCAAGATAGACGCCATCTGTCTTCGCCTTTTTCCGTTCTCCTTGATCGGAAAGGCAAAACTATGGTTCTATGCTCATTCCGAAGACATTGGCAATTGGACAAGCTGTGCTAATGTATTCCTCAAGAAGTTCTTCCCGATGGGCAAAACCACCACTCTTCGAGGAAAGATCATAGGCTTTACATAGTAAGTGAATGAGACAATTCCCGAAGCATGGGAATGTCTCCAGGAATACATTCGGGAATATCCTCACCATGGAATCCAAGAATGGCTCCTGATTCAAGGTTTTTATCATGGGCTAACCCCAACAGCTCGTATCCACCTTGATGCCGCTGCTAGAGGAGCATTCACTTCACTCAATGTCACACAAGCCAAGAATCTGATAGAAAAGATGGTGACAAATCAAGGGTGGAATGAAGATCGACTCCAGTCCAAGAAGAAGAACACACATACCATCCATGAAGTAGATACAATATCTGAGAAGATGGATCTCCTCTTGAGACGGTTGGAAGAACATGCTAATTTCAAGAAAGACCGAGAGGCCATTCAACATTATGCTTCCAAGCATCAATAGGATCAGGTATGTAGTGTATCTTATTCCAAATTAAATCCCGAGAAGATAGACGCCATTAACAACAATTCAAAGTACCCTCAACAAGGAAGATGGGCGTCGAACTCCAAGTTTCAAGGTAAGGTAAATTTTGGTAATCAATTATCATTAAAAATCTTGTTATGAATCAAGCTAAAATAAATAAAAGCATGAATAAAAAGTTGATAGAAAATGACAAGACTCTTGAAACATTAAATTATAAGATGGATGTTCTCTCCTCTTCTGTTAAAGAACAAATGAGTTTTAATAAAATGCTAGAATCTCAATTAGCTCATCTTGTCGCTACTACTTCATCTCCTAAAAATACTTGCAACACTTCAAATATCAATGTGGTGATCATGAGGGGAGGTAAGTCCACTCGCGATCCACCACATCCTAACATGACAGGGAAGGCTGCAAGAAAAGACAAGAAAGATGATGAAGAAGAAGAATTGCCAGCGCCTGATGACAACACCAAGTTCCAAGGAAAGACAGCCCCACACGAATATTATGACACCAATGTGCTGCTACCTTTCCCAAGAACAAGGAAGCAAACCACCGATGAACAATTCAGGAAATTCGTCGAGGTAATTCGTCATCTTTATGTGAATATTCCATTATTTGACGCAATGCAGGAACCAACCTACGCCACGTACCTAAGAGACATCCTCAACAATAAGCGCCCGCTGCCCACAACGGAAATTGTCAAATTGACGGAGGAATGCAGCGCGGCCATATTGAACCAACTGCCAACCAAGAAGAAGGACCCTGGGTGTCCCACCATTGACTGCTCCATTGGGACACAATACTTTGAGCATGCACTATGCGACTTGGGAGCAAGCGTCAGCGTCATGCCAAAGGTAGTGTTCGACAAACTCAATCATACTATCTTGTCCCCTACATCAATACGCTTGCAGCTGGCGGATCAATCAGTCCGTTACCCAGCGGGGATAGCCGAAAACATTCACGTCAAGATATGCGGATTCTTTGTCCCTGTGGATTTCGTGGTCTTGGACATGGAAGTAGATGAGAAGACTCCACTCATCTTGGGGAGACCGTTCCTCAGCACCGCCAATGCACATATTGATGTTGGAGCTGGAGAAATTCAATTCACAATCAATGGGACCCTGGAGACATTCAAATTTCGACCAAAGGTTGAGCAATGCTCATTGATCATGCTACGGGAAATACATGCCTTTGCTATTGTGAAAGACCTGAAGAAGCCCAAATCACAACCAAGAGCAAAGAGCAAGCAAGTATGGAAGAGAAAGGTAATACAACCTGCAACATCTCCAAAGAAAATTTCTACACCATCCCAAGGAGATGGTCTTACCCCAAGGACCTAAAGGATTAACTCTTCCATTAAGGTAAGTACACTAACATTTAATTAAAGTTTACTTCCTTTATTTGTTTAATTGACTTTAGCATTTATATCCAACCCCAGTTCTGTCGATCAATAATTAAGCTCAATATTAAAATAATCAACTATTTGACCTTCTAAGTAAGTCAACACCAGGTGGGGCCCTTGGTGGGGTCGGCCGAACCCCATCATAGTGCCACCCACCTGCCATCTGTTCTCCAAATTAATCCATGCCACGCTCTGATATGTCCCATGCACGACAACACTCTAAAATATTACATGTAATCTTGATCATTTAAATGAGCTAGCGAGGCAACCTTGGATTTTTCCTCAATCACTTTTCTGTGCTCTCACATGTTTTAGTGCTAATTTACTCTACTCAAGCCTCATGTGAGTTGCCCTATTGAGTGCTGCAAGACATATATTTGTCAACTCGCACTCTGGGCACTAGATTCTTCTCTCTCTCATCTCATGCTTTATTAAAATGCTGACAAAAAAGTGCATAACAACCATGAGTGAGCTGAGAGCAAAAATTTTGTCATGACAAAGTCCATTCTCTCTCTCCTTAAATTCCACACATGCAAAGATTGATCAAAATACCTTTTGCTAATCATGGGAAAAATTCTTACTTAAACCCTTAAGCAAGTCACCCTTTGAAAGAGCTATCCCGTGAAGCATCTCATATGCAAGCCTCCACCAGCCATGGTCATGTCTTGCTCGCTCCTTTGGCCCTTTGTTACACTCATCACTCACTCCAAGAAAGAATCCCATGAGCAAGCATCCAAAGGAGAGAAAGTTCAGCACTTCACTAGGCAAGAGATGACTAGCGTAGACACCTTTGTTTGGCACATAGTAAATGGAGTGGGAGCAGGGTTCGGCCGACCCATTAAAGGACCCCAAATCACTCTATCTTTCTCTATTTTCTACACATGATAGATTCCCACAATTATTGTTGCAAGTGGAGAGAAGGATGGGTTTAGCCGACCAATCCATTGAGCTCCATCACTCCAGCTTTTATTCCATTCAGTTCACCAGAGACTCCACCAATTAGTGCCACAAAGTAGAGGCAGCAAGGGGGTCGGCCGAACCAGGCCAAGTGCCCCTGCACCCTTTGCTTCCTTCTCCATTTAATCCCCATGCTCGTGAGCTCATCCTTCAAACCAAACCACCAGTAGAGCACTCCGACACTCTAAACTCCCAACAAGGCTTTTTCCCTTCCAAAAGAAAAATCAAAAATATTCTTCTCTCATCTTTGTTCTTCAATTATTCATCGCCCGAGGGATTCAACGAAGGTAATCATCCGGTAAGAAGGTTCAATTAAGCTAACCCCTATCATCTGAATCTTGGTTCGTGTTTTTGTTTTGTGCAAATATGAAGAACCCATTCAAGGCCGCAGCAAAGAAAATGCGTTCAGCATTGAGCGGGAGTTCATCACGACGATCATCCTCCCATGACACTGAGATACAACTTTCAGAGTCACAGGATGAATATTTGTCTGGGGCAACTGAGCCAAGCAACAACACGGAAAATGTTGAACAACCTCCTCATGATCATGAAGAATCCGAAGAAGAGGAAGAACCTGTTAGAACACAAGACCAAGAAACAGGCATTTGGGTCACTCCACAAGAACTTCTCGTCCTCAACTCCACCCGCAACCGCAACTTTGAACACATCAAGGTAATTGATTTAGAACTCCTCCAACGCACAGGTATGTATGAGGAGTTCTTTGATATTTTTGGTGCAATAGGATGGGGTGAATTCTGGGATTTTTCTGGGTACCAAGGTAGCAAGAGTCTCACTTTACAATTTATGTGCGCAGTAAAAGCAACTAGAGACAACATCTATTTTCGCCTGTTTAATCAAGCCTATGATCTTACTTGGGACCAGTTTAGTGCTTGCCTAGGCTTTATGAACTGCACCTCAAATTTAGAATCTGCTACTCGAAGGTTCAATAAACTTGAATTTTTGCATGACATAATTAGGGAAAATAGAATGGGGAAACCATGTACTAGTCACATTTGCAACCCCACACTGCGCTTTTTGCATAGATGGCTAGGAATCACTTTGTTTCCTCGGGATGATGTGAGACCTGTTAGGGAGATTGATTTAAGAATAATGTATGCCATGGTTTATAAAATCCGAGTATCACCTGTAAAAGCCATGGTGGAGCATTGGATTTCTGCACCATCAAGATGTGGATCATTTGATTTCATATCCATCATCACAAAAATGTGTAGCTACCTTGAACTGCTAAATGGATTTAATGATTACATACCTACACATAGAACCATTCTGGGTGAGGAATATTTCGTAAAAGCTCATATTATTGCCGGTGGTCCCCAAAGAACAATAGAATTTAAATTCCATAATAACGATGCAAGACTCACTTTGCCATGCCCAGAATTAAAACTATATGGGGGCCACCCTTTAGTGCCTAACATTGCAAGAGTAGGCGGTCGATGGAGTTTTTCAGGTCCTGCTACCCATGCAAAAATGCGTGCTTCACAGCGTAATGAATCATCCGAAGAAGACGACAGCACCTATGCAGGCAGCTCAAATGCCATGCAAGCCTCCAGCTCTGGAGGAGGGCGCCGGTCAGGGGCACAAAGTGCCAGATTTTCTTACTCATCTATGCAGGATGCAGGAACGCGAAGCCATCGACATGACATGGAGTTGCTAACACATCAGTTTGGTGTGCTGCGGGCGGGCCACGAGGCCATTCACAACATCACTGCACAAACCCAGCAGTAGCTCCAAAATTTCTAGGAGCAGACTGGCAGACAGTGGGCTGCCCTCTATGCACATCATAACATACCTCCACCTCCATATATCCCACAGCACCCACAGCAGTTCCCGCGACCATATCCACCACAATATCCTCGTTATTATCCGCCACGTCCACCTCAGTGAGATAACTACAAAAGTGCAAGCTTGGGGGAGATTCTCTCCCCACCAAGGTAAGTATTCTATCTCAGTATTTTATATTGTTCTTCATTTAATGTATTTAAATAAAATAAACTAAAAACACCAAAAATATTTTCTGTTGCTCTATTAATATTTCTTTAATGCCTAGTTTACAACTTAGTATTTCTTTGAGTATGGATTACTTGGCTTATTAAAAGTCATCATGAACCTGAAAACTTTATGGATGCTAAGTGCTAGAACTAAGTCTAAGTTGTTGTGAGATATGATATAGTGGAACAAGAGCTACTATAATATTGTTCTAAGCATGTATGATTACTGGAGATTTATTTCTTAACCATGAAAACCTTATTGTTCCTCAGTGGTGATAAATTCCTACCACAGCCATATATGCTACACATGTCTAAAACCTTCCACATAAGCTATTTGCTTGTATTGAGTGTTGTCAAGTCTTGTTGACCCTTATTGAGAGACTTATCATGCTCCCAAGATCAAGATCACGCACACACCACATATACATGCTGCTTCTACACTGGAAGTACGCAACAACATGCCTTTTATTTCCACCAAATAAATGCTCCATGTCTTAAAATTTTAAATATCTCTCTTAGTTATTTTGGTAGAAGAGACAAAAAGGCTATACAAAATAGAAAGAAGAGATGGACACAAGAAAGTCCATAGAAAAGAAAAGAAAAAGAAATGAGCAAGTTTAGGCTCATAAATAAAAGAAAGAAAAAATGATAGCCATGTCTCTAAAATTTAGAGAGAGATACAATTTCAAATAGAGGAGCATTATAATATTTCCACACACTTGAACATCTTGATCTAAGGGCATGAAACTTTTCTCTTTGGATCCAAGCTTTGACTCTACAACATATGCAAAGTAAGTATGCTAAACTCTTTTATTCCTACATAAGCCACTTTTAGAAGTAGGATCATAAAGAGAAGGAAACATTTACTTTGTGCCTTGGTAAGGAATCATACATCATTTGAGTGACATGAGAGAACCATATGAGGAACATTAAGCTATCTTTTGCAAAACATTGCTAAAACCTCCAGTATAAAACTTGCAAAGAATGAGAAAAGTAGTGCTCAAGTTAAACTGTTCTATCTCTCAACCACCTAAGGAAAAGTAAAAGTCATTAGCCCCATAAAGGACTAAGGTAAAATGAGTAAATTTTTATAGCCAATTTTTCCATTCAAAAGAGAAGTACTTTGTTGTCTACATGGTATTATTGAAATATAACATAGTAGCAACTCCTGATCCACCGAGGCTAAGTTTAATTATTTGCTCAGGACGAGCAAAGGTTAAGCTTGGGGGATCTTGTTGACGGTGGATATACCCTAAAATTCCACATTCAAACACCGTCAACAGGCCTCGGATTCAAGGAAGATCAACATAACATGAACATATTTTTTTCAATAACTAGTTCCACTTGTACTCTTAAGCTTGTGACTACAGGGGAGATAAAACAGAGCAGAAATGAACACTTGGAGCCCAATATCATGGTTCGGCCGAACCATAAATTTGGGAACCAAGTCACCACACTCCAACACATGACACAAGGGACCACATGGAAGATAAAAGAGCATGAGCCAAGCCCATGCATGGTTCGGCCAAACCATGTATGGAGCCCAACTGGCTCTGGTGACATGGATCAATCCTCGTGACACTCCACCCAGCTCACTTCAACCATCAGATCAAGTTATGTTTCTATTCAACGGTGGAGAAGCAAAGAACAAGGATTCAACGTGATAAACATGTACTCAAGGAGGAACCAACACTAAGGGACACTCTATGACAGATGGGGACAACATTGGTTGGCCCACCTTGCCATAGGTGGTTCGGCTGAACCACCCATGGTGGGGTCAGGCCACCAACACACTCCATGATCTGTGGGGACATCTTCTAGAAGCCCCTGGCTGGGCCCACCTGCCATAGTGGGGTCAGCCGAACCAGCCCTGGTGCCCAGCCAGGTCGATTGGCCTCCACCGGCTTCTTGCATGCTGTCCACGTGAGGAAATTGCCACTGCCGTCCATCCAAGTCGGTTACAAGGTCGGTTCATCCAAGGGCCAAGATGGAAAGGCACACGGGTTGCTGACGTGGCACTCTCTCATCTCCCCCTATAAATAGAGGCTGCATCCACCCCCTCAAGACATGATTCATTCAAGATACAAGTGAAGAAGTAGTGTAGTTCCACCTTTAGTAGTAGTTGTAGTCTAGTGTGGGAGTTAGAGTTGAGTCGAGCTGCGCTCGGGGTCTCCGGAGTCGTCTACTGGAGAGTCTGGTATAGCTCTTGTATCTTTCTCTTTCTGTAAGACTTATCTACTTTAATATATTATTCTTGCTTTACTTCACTGAGTCCTTACTTAATGCATTACTTTAATAGTATTATTGTGACTTATCATATTACTTGGTCGGTTTGCATTAGATTGTGATCCTGTAACCAGCTCACGTGTGTAGTTCATCGCCTGTCATAGGGTGCTCTAGTTGCCTTGATCACTGCTAGAGTAGTAAGGCTTAGTGTAAGCGTGGTGCTTAGACTAGATCTTGCCTTTGAATGCCGCTTGTCGCACGGATTGTTTGTGGGTGCTAGCAAGTGGTGACAGCCCTGTCTAGTCATAGTATCCCTCCACGTGTTTTAGGTAAGTTCTTAAAAAGTAGGCTCCCATAAGAGAATAGCCGCTTCGGGTAGAGGTTATATCCCCTACTGTCTCACCTATCCCCTACACACCAGAAGTAAGGTAGCAGTCTTAGTGTACTTCGTCCATTTGATAGGATAGATCACAGGAGTAAAGTTTGAATCGAAGGAACCTTTCTCACTCGTTGTCCTCCCACCTAGCTACACTACACTAGTTATCTTTTAGTATTTCATTTGTTATCTTTGAATCATCGCCTTCCTATCATACTTTGATTACCCCCTCTGCACTAGTTGTGCTAATTTGAGGTAGATTCAAGGATCTCCTTCTATTAACATTTCTAGCAATCGCTTTCCCTTGGGATAAAATAAATAACGATACCTTGGAATACTCCCGGGTGAAGTGCTACAGCGGTATATTCTGTGCGCTTGCGGAATTATCCAATAGACATAAGAAATACCCTCAGGCACTTCTGGCGCCGTTATCAGAGATAGCCTAACACTATGTCTCTGGTGGTTGCGCTAAGAAGTGTCAACAAGCATTTCTGGCGCCGTTGCCGGGGAAAGCGTAAGCCTAGAAAGCGCAAGGCGGCACGGTGGCGGACGGGAACTCCGGCGAGCGGCGTCCCGGCCGACACAGGGCTCGAGCGGCTCGACCAACCCTCTAGGCTAGATCCACGACTGGCAGAGACACCTAGACGAGCAAGAGAGAGGGAAGCCGGCCACGGCATTGTGCTCGACGAGGCGAGCAGTGAGCTCGGTGGCGCTCCGGCAATGCCACGGCGGCGAAGGGCTCTAGGTTTTATACCTTGCCTCGGCTGGTTCCAAAAATGGGCGGGGAAGGTGGGAGTAGAGGATGGCGAAGCTTGGGTGGAGATGGAGCGGTCGGAGACGGTGCGGTGGCGGCGGCGGATTTCACCGCGGAGCTGGCTCGGCGGCGATGGCGACGGCGGAAAGGAAGAACGGAGAGCGGAGAGGCGAGAGCGAGAGAGAGAACGAGTGGAGTGGCCAGGAGACCAGGTGGCGTGTTGCCTTCAGTTCTTGCAGGCCGGCCGAGGGCAACGACGGCGTACGGCACCACCTGGCACGATCTTTCTGAGTCAACTATGAGCTAGAGGGGTATTTTGTGGATTTCACCAGCATGAACATTGTTCCAAATGTTAACCCAAAAATGTTTAAATCATATAGAACAGTAAACAAGCATCACATTTGCATGCTAACACATCTATGGCATTGTAAGCATATAAACAAACATATAGCATATAAAAGGGATTAAATTCAATTCAAATGGTAAAGATGCATGAAATGATATGATCAATGCTTGATGGCATGCAAATGCAAATGTGAAAATAGTAACTAACACTAGGGTGTTACAGCACTCCCCCCTTAAAAGAATCTCGTCCCCGAGATTAGAGTTAATTACCATTGTTTATAGAAAGAAGGATAAACTTCCTTGAGATAATCTTTGCTTTCCCAAGTCGCATCCCAGTCACTTTGGTTATTCCAAACCACCTTGTAGAACTTGACCACTCGGCTACGAGTGACTCTTTCCTTGTAATCTACCACTTGTATAGGCTTCTCTTCATATGTCAAATCTGATTTTAACTTGATATCACCAAGATCCACTTGTTCTTCCGGTACTCGCAAACATTTCTTGAATTGCGATATATGAAAGACATTGAAAATAGTGGACATGTGTGGTGGCAACCGTAACTTGTATGCTACTTTTCCACTTCTTTCCAAAATTTGAAAAGGACCCACAAACCTTGGAGCTAACTTTCGTTTCACTCCGAAACGTTGTACGCCCTTCATGGGTGACACCTTACACATAGTCACCAACTTGAAACTCCAACAGTCTTCGACCCTTGTCTGCATAACTCTTTTGGCGAGTTTGTGCGGCTTTGAGATGTTGCTGAATGGTATGCACTCGTTCTTCGGCCTCTTTCACAAAGTCAATGCCGTAGTACCTCCTTTCTCCTGGTTCAACCCAATTAAGAGGAGTTCTACATTTGCGCCCATACAAAGCTTCAAAAGGAGTCATCTGAATACTCTCTTGATAGCTATTGTTGTATGAGAACTCTGCTAATGGTAACCATTCTTTCCACGAACCTTTGGACGAAATGACATAGGCTCTCAACATATCTTCCAATATCTGATTTACTCTTTCAGTCTGAACCGAAGTCTGAGGATGACAAGCTGAGCTGCGAACCAAATTGGTTCCCAAACACTTGTGTAGATGCTCCCAGAAGCGTGCAATAAATTGCGGGCCTCTGTCAGAAACTATCATCCTCGGCACACCGTGTAACCGAAGTATCAGAGCAAAGTAGAGCTGTGCCAGCTGATGAGGACGATCCGTAGTTCGAACTGGTAAGAAATGTGCAATCTTAGTCAGTTGATCTACAATCACCCAAATAGAATCATGGCCTTTTTGCGTTAATGGTAAGCCCGTTATGAAGTCCATGGTTATCTCATCCCACTTCCAGCCAGGAACTGGCAAAGGTTGTAATAAACCGGCTGGCTTAAGGTGAATAGCTTTCACACGACAGCAGGTATCACACCTAGCCACATAAGCTGCAATTTCTTTCTTCATCTTTGTCCACCAAAATCTAGGCTTCAAGTCTTGATACATTTTACTGCTACCAGGATGAATAGATAACATGGAAAGATGAGCCTCATCAATAATCTGATTCCTCAGCTCACGATCTTTTGGTACTAGTAATCGGTCTTTGAACCATAATATACCTCTTTCATCTACTCGGAAGTGAAGTGTTTCTTGCTCTTGCATCTTTCTCTTGATGTGATATATACCCGGATCTGTTTTCTGACCTTCAATGATTTTGCTTTCCAAAGTACAACTGAGAGTAATATTATTCAATACACTGGATGCATAAGATTAAACCCGTCCGCTAGCAACGGCTACAATGCATTACAATGAGACTTTCGACTCAAAGCATCAGCAACTACATTAGCCTTGCCCAGATGGTAATATACCTCCAAATCATAATCTTTGATCAACTCCAACCACCTTCTTTGCCTCATGTTCAACCCAGGTTGAATAAAAATGTACTTAAGACTCTTGTGATCAAAATAGATATGACATTTATGGCCCATCAAGTAGTGACGCCAAATCTTCAGTGCGTGTACTACTGCAGCAAGCTCCAAATCATGGGTAGGATAATTCTGCTCGTGTTTTCTCAATTGACGTGAGGCATAAGCAATGACTCGGCCTTCTTGCATGAGCACACAACTTAACCCAGTGCCACAGGCATCACAGCACACATCAAAAGGCTTCTCAATATCAGGTTGTGCAAGAACTGGAGCAGTGGTCAGCAATGTCCGCAAGGTGTGAAAAGCTGCTTCACACTCCTCACTCCAAACAAACTTGGTGTCTTTATGCAACAGTTTGGTCATAGGTTGAGCTATCTTGGAGAAATCTTGAATGAAACGGTGATAATACCCAGCTAACCCAAGAAACTACGAACCTCTGACACATTGTAGGGCGATTTCCAATCCAACACCTGCTGCGCCTTTGAGGGATCCACAGAAATACCCTCAGCAGACAAGATATGGCCCAGAAAAGGTACTTTGGTTAGCCAAAACTCACACTTGCTAAACTTAGCATATAGCTTATGCTCTCTGAGTCTAGTCAAAACTATCCTCAAATGTTCAGCATGATCCTCCATGTTTTCAGAATAAATCAGAATGTCATCAATAAAGACTACCACAAACTTATCCAACTCCGGCATGAAAACTGAATTCATTAAGTACATGAAATGTGCAGGAGCATTGGTCAACCCAAAAGACATAACCAAATACTCGTACAGTCCATACCAAGTGGAGAAAGCCGTCTTGGGAATATCTTGTGGCCTAATCTTAATCTGATGATACCCAGATCTCAGATCAATCTTGGAGAAAACCTTAGCCTTGGACAATTGATCAAACAAGATATCAATACGAGGTAAAGGATACTTGTTCTTAATCGTCACAGCATTAAGTGGCCTGTAGTCCACACACATACGCAAAGTTTCATCTTCCTTCTTCACAAAGATAGCAGGACAACCCCACGGAGAAGAACTAGGGCGAATGAACCCCTTGTCCAACAACTCCTGGAGTTGTTTCTTAAGCTCAGCTAACTCACGCGGTGGCATTCTGTATGGCCTCCGAGAGATAGGTGCTGTTCCGGGAATAAGTTCTATCGCAAACTCCACATCCCGGTCAGGAGGAAGTCCAGGTAGATCGCCCGGAAAGACATCAGGAAACTCACACACTACAAGAATATCATGAAGAGTTGCAACATCCGCCGCAAAGCAGAGACTAAAAAGGTCTCACCTCCGAGGTAAGAAAACTTGAAAGGTACTTTTTTCCCGAGGTTCCCTCAGTGTTAAGGTTCAGTTAGCGATGTCCAACACCGCACCCTGCTTGTTCATCCAACTCAGCCCCAGAATCACATCCAGACCCAACCCAGGCAACACAATGAGGTGACTGACAAAACTCCTATTATAAATCTCAACACTTGCGTGCTTGACACCCTCACGTGTACAGATTTCAGCCCCAGCTGATGTTATTCAAAAGTTACATCCCAAATCAATAATTTGAAATGCATGCTTTTGTGCAAATGCTTGACTCACAAAAGAATGCGATGATCCAGAGTCGAACAAAACAATAGCAGGATGTTGATTTACAGAAAACATACCCGCAATGACTGGTTCACCTTCAGGAATTTCTTCAACTGCAGTGTGGTGCACACTGCCCTGCCATGGTTGAGGACAATAGCGAGCGAGATGCCCCTGTTGACCACAGTTAAAACACGGCCCCAAACCTTGGTTGGTTTTTACCTGAACATTATTGCCTGGAGGAGCATTGTTCTTGTTCAAAGGTACAGTGAAACCCCTCTTGTTGCGTTGTGGTGCTGGCTGCTTCTTTGGAGGAGGTCTGAACTTTGCTCCAGGAACAGCCGGACGATAAGCAAGGCGATTTGCCACAGCACGACCTGCTGCTGGAGCCCTTGGCTGAGAAGAGCCTCCTTCCAAAGGTCTCTTGCCTCCCTTGAAAACAGTGTGCAGATTGTTCTGCTTCTCTTGAATGAAAGCATCACTGAGAAACTCGTTGAAAGTTGTACGAGTATTGTTAGCCAAAGTCTTCATGAGCTTGGTGCTAAGGCCTCTCTTGAAAGTTTCAATCTTCTTTTCATCGGTGTCCACCGTCCAAGGAGCATACCTTGACAGATTGTTGAAAGCATGATGGTACTGAGTAAGGGTCTTGATACCCTGGGTAAGCTACATGAACTCATTAACCTTCATCTTGATCAATCCAGCTGGGATGAAATGACCCCTGAAATCCTTAGTAAACTGCTCCCAGGTGATATCAGCAACCACAGGATAGGCGGTCTTGCGATTTGCCCACCATATCCCTGCGGGTCCTTGCAGCAAGAGAGCAGCAAAGCTAGCCTTCATGGTCTCGGTCAACCTCAGCACTGAGAACGACTGCTCGATTGTGTTCAACCACTCGTCTGCCTCCAATGGTTCAACAGCCTGCTTGAACACTGGTGGCTTGGTGTCCAAGAAGTCCTTGTAATCACTGTACTGGCCTTCATCATTTCCACGACGACCCCCTCGGTTGCGATTGTTGTTATTGTTGTTGTTGGCAACCATCTACTGCAGAATAGCCTGCTGAGTATCCAGGAACTGAGCAAACATCTGCTCTTGCGTGCGGGGTGGAGGCGGCGGTAACTCCTCATCCTCACGCTCATTTCCACCACCACTACCCGACCCATGACGGCGGGTTTGAGGCGCCATCTGCAGTAAACACAACAACCGTTGTTGAGTGTTAGTCATGCAAACGATAACCGAAAAATCATGCCCAGAGGATATCAATGATTATTTTTGATAACATACAATTAGCACAATAATTCAATAACCATCTCACAACCACACAATAACAAGGCGCAACAAAGAAAAATTCTTCGTGAACCGCACGACGATCATTACTTAATTAAAAGTCTAATGGTTCAAGCCTTGAACATACAAGGTTTAAACATTACAAGTCCAACCCAACCATTTAGAGTACATCCAAGTATTTCATTACAAAAGAGTGCCAACATGGCAAGTGCACTAGAAAGAGATACTCATCATGGTCACTGTCCATACCGGACACGTCCCCACCCAAGTCATCACTCTCGTCGATAGGCACTATCTCCTCAGGGTCTTCTTCTTCTTCTTCTTCCGAACTTGCCTCACCATCATCCGCTGCTACGAAGATCTCAGGACTGATCTCTGTTGTACCTAGATGGTGAAACGGATCAACACGGTTGTTCAGACGATGAACATCCTGCTACAGCTCCCAGACCTGCTGCTGACTCGCACGCAACTCGCGCAAAAAGTCATCTTGCTGACGTGCCAGGTTCATATTGCGATTACCAAGCTGATGACGAAGGTCCGCATTCTGCCTCTCAAGCTCAGTAACACGGCGATCAGCTGCCAACAAAGCACTAGTGCATCATAGCAACTCATTGCGACAGGCGGTAAGAGCTGCCATCTGATCGTCTGCACTGCGACGAGCAATGCATGCAAACTCTTCCGCTTCCAGCCTCTTCTCAACAGCATCATGCAGGGTGTTAATACACTACATCCAACCATCCCTAGTGGCAAAGTGCATCTTCAGGACAGCAAACATAGCACTCATAGGAGCACCAGTGCTATGTGCATGCACATCTCTGCCTCGCACCAAAGGAGCTTGGCTAGACTGAGCCCACTCATCCTGTGAAGCATCTGCCCTTGGGAACACATTGGCTGGCCCCAAATCAGCCCTCTTATTGAACCTGGTGCAAATCTCCATCAACATCTCGAAGGTTGCAAACTGAGCACCACCCCATGGCGTCTTCATGTCTACCTCGACTTTGAGCTCGGGCAAAGGCCAATCCCCTTCAAGAGCAGGAATTGCCACCCAAACATCAAACCAAGGCTGCACCATGGTCTCTGCTGGCTTCCAGAAATACAGTGGCGGCTATGGATACCCCACTGACTCCAACAACCTCCACAGCACAGTGGGTGTGCCAAACTGCTCCTGAAACTGACCACTCTGTGGCGCACCTTCAGCTGCCATCTGGTACAATGCAATATCTTGCAGCATTAGAATAAGACAGGATAGCACCAATTTATTACAGGGAAGGGAACAATACAGAAATTTTAAATTACTTTCATGATCATGATGCATGCACGTGCCAACGACCTCACACATTATCATTTAATTAACTAACGTTATAGTCAGTGGCATACCACGTGCTCTCATATACGTAACTGGTTGTACTACACGTTTTGCGTGGTTAGTGTACCTGCAGAAGATTCATTTTAACCCATTCCCCAATGTATGCATGGCAATAAGAAGCACTTTTTGCTGAAAATGCTCCCGTAAGCACTCGCGACCCCGAAAGTAATTACTCCCCAATACTTCCATAAGTACACATATGAACCACATGTACTCACTTCAGTAACCATAAGCACTCCTCATAGATCGACGGTTGTTCGATCGTACACTCACATCTCACCTTACCTCATCCGAAGTGGCCGGTATAAATCATCAGCCCAAGAAGCAAAAAGAAACCGCAATGTCACATATATCCGCGCAATAAAACCAAATGAACCGCAAATGGAAACATGATGCAATTCCCCGGTTAGTACTTACATAAGCCACCTAATTACCACATATACATATATAGGGCTATAGAACTTGGTCAATGGTACTCATAATTTTTGCAAACACTCGGTTTAAAGCACCTACACCCGACTAATAATTGTCAAATAACTTTCAAAAATCCAAAACCATTTTTGTTTTCAAATAGTCAAATGATGGTGTATGCTGAATTATGCTCTGGTACCAGCTGTCACAGAACCGACCAATTTATATGAGCACAAGTACGACAATTGTCAATTTAGTAGCAATCAAGTCACACTTGAGCCAATATAAACCCGGTAGTCCAGAAATCTCGAAGGATTTCTAACATATTAAACAGAACATACCCCAAGGATCTTACAAATTCAGCAACAACCCATCACATGATACAAATGTAACAGTAGCGGAAGTCAACATAGTTTTGAAACAACATAGTTTACATACGAGTACCACCAGCTGACCATGTCACAGCATCTTACAAAGCTAAAGATGGATAATGACCTTGCCCCAGGTCTAATCTTCTTCGCCCGCAGGGGTGAAGCAGTTCTTGCAATAAGCATAATAGACTACTCCTTCTGCAACAATGGGAATAAAACCCTAAGTACTCAATTGTACTCAGCTAGACTTACCCGACAGGAAGTAAATAAAAAGACTCTCAAGGATATGTAGGCTTATTTGGTGGAGCTCAGAGGATAGCAACATTTTACATAAAAAGCATTACTACAGTAGTTCCTCAACTTATAAATTTTAGATATGGTATAGCTTCGAATTCAGTTAAGCTATTAAGCTAAGGTTTGCAGCTATACTAAACATTCACTTGATATTATAGCAAACAATACAACCATATGATTTCCGATATCCACAGATATCAACCTCATCTCACCATAATCAATATGTTCAAGTTATTAGCCTCTACCTCACCAGAAGATCAGTTCAGTTTCTCACTAACCAGGAGAGATGGCGATTTGAATCGATTGTACCAGCTGGCAAACATGCCAATCACAAACCCTGTTAGCCTGATCAATGGCTTCTTGGGTCACCGTTAGATCTTTCTGAGACATAATATGTATCACGGGTTTGGAGGGGGCCCATATTCTCAGAGACGAACCCACTTCCAGGATGCATCAGGTCCTTGACCTGCCCTTGGTAAGATGGTGTCTCTGCACATCCTTCATGCCTCCAGAATATGTCTACCTTATCAGCCCCAATTCTCGGCTCAGAAAGAAATACTCGGTTTCGCGGTCAGAACAACTTATCTGGGTGTCACACCCAATTTTAAGGATAAAATGGGATGCATAATCTTATGTGCGCCCAGAGATCAGTCACACACATAAGCCAACAAATTACATAAATTGTATCATAACCAATGTTTAATACATAGCGAATAATATCAAAGTCATTACACAGCGGAAAAATAAAGATAACTCTCGCGGTAGCTCCATAGCACAGGGACGTCGACTGGTGAAGCACAAGTCTAGTAATCATCTGGGTAGTCCTCATCACTATCACCATCTGTTACCCATCCGGGATTTTTTAACCAAGTAATGAAAAATAAACAAGCGTAAGTACATGTCGTACTCAACAAGACTAGCATGGGTTCATGAGGCTCAAAAGGTTGACACGGTTTAACAACAAGTTGCTTTTAATTAACCATCTTTTATGCAGTTGGACAGCAACAAGTTAATGTGCCCATTCTCATGATCATAGTAAACATAATTAATGAGCAGCAATAAATAGATTTAGCAATAAGTAAGCATCACCCCAAAAGAATAACTACTCCATAAGACGTCCAAGGCCGCTCTTGACCGTGAGCTCGGCTAGTATACCAGTTTTACACTTTGCAGAGGTTGTGCACTTTCACTATGAGCCGTGAGTCCCATCTGCTCGGGTTAATTACTCCCATAACACTACCAAGGTGAGAGAGCAGGGTTTCACTATGAAGCCTTTCAAAGGTTCGTCTAACATGTTAGGGCCGCAAGGTTTCCTCGGCAAGCAGATGTAGAGCCCCCCTTCCATATGGCACAAGGTCACGCAGGTTATACACATATGGACAGAGGCCGCACTATACCCGAGTCGTCTAAGCCCCTCTTGCGCCTTTCGGTAACCTCTAACAAGCTAGAAAAGGTCCTCATACTGAGCTAAAACCAGAGCCATATAGCCCTCATAGTTGCACTGTAAGTCCCGGTGCCATACTTACAGATCGTTATCAAAGGTGAAGGATTTTGAGCATCACAAAACTATGCTCGAATCCTCCAGCTCTATGTTGCTAAAAGGCATCTTTTAATCATATTGCATAATCAATTAATCAAGTTTACATGATCATGATATCAATAACGCACTAGCATCAATTACCACATGCATAATCCCATAGGTTGCAAGGAACAGGATAACAAAACTAGGAAGTAACTATGGTTAACAAGGAAGACACATGCAAATGCAATTATTTATTTGGTGAATAGGATAGCAAGGATGATCCATGCTAATACTTGCCTTGATCAGCAAACTCCTGGTGATCCGGGTTGTCGCAGTACTGACCTTGATCACCCACGTAAAGCTCACCGTCTATACTCGATCCATCATAACAACACACACGCATACAGGGGCAATCATGCATACAACAAGAGTTTTCAATAGAACAGTACACCAATAGAGAGAAAATAAATTAAAAAGGTTATAAAACAAATCTACACGTTGCTACGATCACATCGATATAAAGTTTGCGCAAATCAGATTTAGAACGAGGAAGATGCGAATTTTACAAGATTTATAATAGGATAATAATAGATTAAATATAATCTCAAATTTTAAGAATGGAAAATATATGAAACAGTGGTACCATCAGATAGATTAAGAAATTACGAATCTAACGCAATTTGAATCGTTCAAATTGGAACTAAAACATGGAAATTATAAATGAAACAATTCTGAATTCAAATCTGAAAACACATTTTCATATATACCGAAAATAAATACGCCTTCAAACGTAATCTACTGTATACGCTAAAGGCTGCGGGCTAAGCATTAAAAACTACAGGGGGTTATTCGCAAAAACGCTGGCCGAATCGGTATGGGCTGCTCTTCGGCCGTCCGATTCAAAATCAGCGGATCAGATTAACAGAGGGGAGGGGTGGCGGTGCTCTCGGCCGGAAAACAGAGGCCGACGGCGGCGCCATGGCCGGAGGGCCGCCGAAGAAGGTGAACTCGGCCTTCGGTGCATGAAATAGGTCGGGAAGGGTACCCATAGATCGGGAAGAGCGTCGCAAGCTCACCTAGGGTAATGGGAAGGTCGGAAATCGACTCGGAGATAGCTCGCGGCGTGATCCGGCGGACGGTGGATCTCTGCAACGGCGGCGGAGGCGTGTCAGTGCACAAATCGAAGGGGAAAAGTGCTCGGGAACTTCACAAGATCACAGCGAAGCTCCTCAAAGGCTTACCGAGAGGAATTGGTGGCGAATCGAGCCAATTGCTCGTGGCGGCGGCTGCTCGGTTCTCGCGGGAGCTCGGCAATGGCGGCGAGAAGAGGCGGCTAGGGTTAGGTGACGGCTACGGGGGGTGTGGCGTTGCTCAAATACTCCCGAGGTGTGACGACAATCTCGGAGATTGAAACAAACTCGGCGAGCGGAGAAATCGGCTTCGGCCGTTTCTTCTCTGCTACGGACTCTCAGCGCGGCGACGAACTCGGCTTCGGCCGTTTCTTTCTTGCCCGCGTCGGACTCTCGGCGAGCAG
This sequence comes from Eremochloa ophiuroides, assembly GCA_038502445.1. Classification (NCBI taxonomy): domain Eukaryota; kingdom Viridiplantae; phylum Streptophyta; class Magnoliopsida; order Poales; family Poaceae; genus Eremochloa; species Eremochloa ophiuroides. The sequence continues at coordinate 52,664,791 of JAHLJS010000008.1, forward strand.
CAGAGGGAAACAGGGGAGGGGCTGTCCTGAGGGTCCACAGATCGGTAGCACCGAGCGCTGGGGTCGGGCTGGCAGTCACGGCAGAGGGACGCTTCGCGCGTGCGTGCTCGGCCACGGCGGATGAACACGGCAGCGGCGTCTCTGTTCGCGCGGCGAGGGAGGTGTAGAAGGAAGGGCTGACCCGTGGGTCCCACTCGTCAGTCGGATGGGGTAAGGGGAAGGGAGGGAGCAGGTCGGCCGAGCTGTCCTCGAGCCATCCGACCTGGATCTGCTGGGGCCAGGGAGTGGAAAACAGGCCAAGCTGCTGCTCGGGCCAGAAAGAAGAGGGGAAGGGCTCTGCTCTATTTCCTTTTTCCATTTTCCAAAAGGATTTTCAAATTGGGTTTTGAAATATTTGAGAAATTCAAATAATCTACAACAGTACAAAGAAGAAATGCTCCAGCATGAATGCATCATACATGTGTATGACCTAGGTTTGATTTTATATTTGAGAAAAATTATTATTTCCCTATATTGGAATGATCAACTAATTGCATAATTAAATAAATTCCCACTATTTAAAAGAATGCAATTTTTCGGGTGTTACAATTCTACCCCCCTTAAAAATAATCTCGTCCTCGAGATTCAGTTGGTGCTTACTCAAACAACTCTGGGTACTTCTCTCTGAGATCTTCCTCTCTTTCCCAAGTAGCTTCTTCCTCAGAGTACCGATGCCACTGCACCTTGCACATCTTTATAACTCGACTTCTTGTAACTCTTTCTGCGGTTTCCAAAATTTTCACTGGATGTTCCTCATAAGTGAGACCCTTCTTGAAAACTATTTCCTCGACAGGAACCTGCTCTTCTGGTACTCTCAAACACTTTCTCAACTGAGATGTGTGGAACACATCATGCACACCGGACAAACTTTCCGGAAGTTCTAGCTGATATGCCACTTCTCCACATCTCTCTAGGATCTTGAAAGGACCAATATACCTTGGTGCCAACTTTCCTTTGCTGTTGAACCTTTTCACACTTCTCATCGGGGACACTTTAAGATATACATAGTCTCCTACATTAAAAGCTAGTTCTCTTCTCCGTGTATCCGCATAGCTCTTCTGTCTAGATTGTGCTATTCTCAAGTTCTCTCTTATGGTCTGGACTTGCTCCTCTGCGTCTCTCAACACATCCGGTCCAAACATTTGACTTTCTCCAGTTTGATTCCAAAACAAGGGTGTCCTGCACTTGCGCCCATACAATGCTTCGAAGGGTGCCATCTTGAGACTTTTCTGGTAACTATTATTATAAGAGAAGTCCGCATACGGCAGACTCTTATCCCAACTCGTTCCATACTGTAAAGCACAAGCTCTCAACATATCTTCCAAAATCTGATTAATCCGTTCAGTTTGACCGTCAGTCTGGGGATGATATGCAGAACTGAAATTTAGCTTAGTACCTAGAGACTCATGTATCTTTTGCCAGAAATATGAGGTGAATTGAGTGCCCCTATCAGACACAATTTTCTTTGGAACTCCATGCAGACACACTATTCTCTCCATATACAACTCTGCTAGTTTAGGACCTCCATAAGTGGTCTTGACTGGAAGGAAATGAGCCACTTTAGTCAGTCGATCCACAATTACCCAGATTGAATCATAACCTCTCTGAGTACGTGGCAATCCAACTATGAAGTCCATACTGACTTCTTCCCACTTCCACTCAGGTATCTTTAGTGGTTGTAGCAATCCTGCAGGTCTCTGGTGTTCAGCTTTAACTCTCTGACAGGTATCACATATAGCCACATATTCTTCTACATCACGCTTCAGTCCAACCCACCAATATTTTTCCTTCAGATCCAAATACATCTTGGTACTTCCTGGGTGTATAGAATATGCTGACTCATGAGCTTCACGCAATATAGCGTCTCGGATGGATTTCACTTCGGGTACACAGAGTCTCTTCCCAAACCATAAGGTTCCATTCTCATCTAGCCTGAATCCGGGTGATTTTCCAACCACAATGTTCTCTGCTATTTCTTTGGGCTTCTCATCTTCCAACTGAGCCTTTCGTATCTCTTGCTCTAGTGTGGGTTCAACCTCCATCTCAACAGCATTGATCACAATTCCCAAGTTGAGACGCTCCATCTCTGCACACAACTCTGCTGGAAAAGTGGTTGTTCGAATCTCATTAGCATAACTTTTTCTACTAAGAGCATCGGCCACAACATTTGCTTTGCCTGGATGATAATGCAATTCCAGGTCATAATCCTTTATCAATTCCAGCCAACGACGTTGCCTCAAATTCAACTCTGACTGGGTGAAGATATACTTCAAGCTCTTATGATCTGTATAGATGTCACACTTATGACCAATTAGATAATGCCTCCATAACTTCAGAGCGTGAACCACAGCTGCTAGCTCCAAATCATGAGTAGGATAATTCGATTCATGCTTCCTCAACTGTCTTGATGCATATGCTACGACTCTTCCTTCTTGCATGAGAACACAACCAAGACCTAGGCGGGAAGCATCACAATAGATAGAGAACTTCTTACTCAGATCCGGCAAAACCAACACTGGGGCTGTTGTCAATCTCTTCTTCAATTCTTCAAAACTAGCTTGGCACTTCTCAGACCACACAAACTTGGCATTCTTCTCTAGCAAGGAAGTCATTGGCTTCGCAAGCTTGGAGAATCTTTCAATGAACCTTCGGTAGTAACCAGCTAAACCAAGAAAACTACGAATGCTAGTCACATCAGTTGGCGGTTTCCAATTCAACACGTATGCCACCTTGCTTGGGTCTACAGAAATTCCACCATTGGACACAATATATCCTAGAAAAGCAACTTCTCTTAACCAGAACTCGCACTTGCTTCGCTTGGCATACAGCTTATGTTCTCTGAGCTTCTGCAAAACCAATCTCAGATGCTCGGCATGCTCTTCTTCATTCTTGGAGTAGATCAAGATATCATCAATGAACACCACAACAAACTTATCCAAGAATTCCATGAATACCTTGTTCATCAGATACATGAAGTAGGCAGGTGCATTAGTCAAACCAAAAGACATTACTGTATACTCATACAATCCATACCGAGTAGTGAATGCAGTCTTAGGTATGTCAGAGTCACGAATCTTCAACTGATGATAACCTGAACGGAGATCAATCTTGGAAAACACACAAGCACCTCTCAACTGATCAAATAAGTCATCAATTCTAGGCAACGGATACTTGTTCTTAATGGTGACCTCATTCAGTGACCGATAATCAACGCACATCCTTTGACTACCATCTTTCTTATCAACAAAAATAACCGGGGCTCCCCAAGGTGAAGAACTAGGACGAATGAAACCTTTTTCTGATAGTTCTTTGATTTGTTTCTTAAGTTCTTCTAATTCTTTAACTCCCATTCTATATGGACGTTTAGCTATAGGTGCAGTACCAGGTAACAACTCAATGATAAATTCAATGTCACGGTCAGGCGGCATACCTGGTAACTCATCTGGAAACACATCTTCAAACTCATCCACCACTGAGTTATCCGGCTGCACTTCTTCTCTGAGCTGATGTACTGTGGCTTTCTGTTGAACTTGCAAAACAACCTCAATTCTGACCTCATCTCCCTTCGGGGTAGTGATAGTCACGACCTTCTCCTTGCACTTTATATTGATGTCATTCTTCATCATCCAATCCATACCTAGGATAAGATCAATTCCGGCAGTATTTAGCACAGTAGGGGTTATCTCAAATTCTACCTCCCTTAATGAAACAATAATCGGGAGACACTGAAGAGTAGCTTGCATAACACCACCCGGAGAAGAAACCATAATAGGATGTTTCATGACACTAAGGGGAATACCATGCTTTCTAACAAATGTGTGTGAAATGAAAGTATGCGAAGCACCAGAGTCAAAAAGAACTGTAGCGGGGATGGAGTCGATATTGAACGTACCCATCATGACCTCTGGAGTCTCCTGTGCCGTATCAACCGACACATGGTTCACCTTCCCGGTGCGAGGTGGCACTCTCTGCTGGTTGTTCTGCTTCTGGGAGGCTTGGGGATTCTGCTTCTCAGGACAAATGTCCTTCTTTGCCATAGCGGAAACACTTGTTGGGGGCACCATTCTTCACTGGGATGTTGTTGGGAGCAGTCAGTTGTGGCGCCTGATTGCCACCTTGCTGCTGGTACTGGGAACGCTGCTGGTTCTGGGAACGTTGTTGATTCTGGAAATTGTTCTTGAATCCAGACTGTCCCTGGAAACGTTGTTGCTACTGAGGCTGCTGCTGGTTGTTACGGAAGCGGCTGTTGCTTCCAGACGACTGCCCTTGAAACTTCCTCTTCTTCTTCTTCTCATCTATCTCACGGCGCTTGCTCTCGATGATCAAAGCTTTATCCACCAACTGTTGGAAGTTGGCGAAAGTGTGGGAAAGCAACTGGTACTGGAGATGATCATTCAGTCCTTCCAAGAAGAGCTCTTGCGTCTTGGCATCATCTTCAACCTTTTCGGAGCATACCGCGACAATTGGATGAACTTGTCACGGTACTCGGCAACTAGCATTCCTCCCTGCTTCAGAGAAAGAAACTCCTTCTTCTTCAGCTTCATCAACCCTGCAGGCACATGATGATTGCGGAACCCCTCACGGAATTGCTTCCAAGAGATGGGGTCAGCACGTCCAAAACGGAAAGACTCCCATCAGTCCAGAGCAGCTCCCTGCAACTGCCCAGATGCATAGAGAACCTTCTCAACGTCGTTGCATTGGGCGATCTCCAGCTGCCTTTCTATCGCACGCAGCCAATCATCAGCTTGGAGAGGATCACTGGAATGATCGAAGGTGGGCGGGCGTCCCTTCAAGAATTCGCTTCTCTTGTCACGGGGTGGTGGAGGTGGATTCCCGTTGCCATTGCTTCGCTGCAGCAGTTGAATGTTCTGGGCCATCTGCTGCATCAGCTGTGTTTGCATCATCATCAGTTGCTCCATATTAGGCTGTGGCGGAGGTGGTGGTGGATTAGCATTTTCTTCAGAGGTACCATCACCCCTTGGGTTCCTCCTGGTGTGGGCCATCTGCTGTTCAATCATTGAAGTGAGGTTTAGAATTCTTTTCCATTGAAATAACACTTAAAAGACTAGAACGGGAAATTCTGGGCGCGATCCAACAACGGCAGAGTAGAAAAACAGTCATATCAGGAGTTCCCGAAGTCAAACAGAGACATGCTATACATGGTTGGAAAGCATGAGAAAAACTCTACAACTTTTATTCATACCATCTCTCCAGATTATGTAGTTAAGTTTATCAAAAACAAATTTGATTTGAACTGTTTCAGAGTAACAGACAGCGCAGAAACTTTCAATTGTGACATTTGTTTCTTCCAAACCGTAACTGATATTGAGATGATTCTTGCGGCCAAAGAAAACTACAGAAGTCTAGCTTTTCACAAAAATTTCTCATGATTTTTGGTCGTATATAATTAAATAGGAAAAATAACTAAGGCAGAGAGGTCTGAAAAACAGCACTGCTGGAAACTGAGATAATCAATCCAAACTATTATGCATTAATTCAAACCTATATAAAGAGATTTGCGGACATGCCCACAATCTCAGCACTCATTACAAACTCCAAATCAAGCATTGTTCATAAGAAAAAGCAATCTAGCACAAAAGTTCACAAGACACGAACTAGACTCGACTTGACTCAACTTGCGCTTCTAGCGTCTTTTGCTACTAACTGGGGGTAACTCCTCTAGAGGTCGATGTCGGTGCGGGTGTGAGCATCTCCATGGTCTCCTCGGTTCCTTGGCGGCGATTCAGCTGGACACCTTGGTGATGGCGGAGGGGGTCCAACACCGAGTTGCCTGTTCAACCCATCCACTGCCCGGCTGAGCTTGTAGTTAGCTTCAGTCCTGGTGTTCAGCTCATCCAGTGTCTGGTCCAGAAAAGTGTTGGTCTGAGCCAAACATTCCAAGGCAGCGTGGAGTCGGGTGTTCACTTCTCCAAGTGGACCGGCGATACTGCAGTTAGCTTGGCCACTCTGACGGCGGGGAAGGTAGCGGTGCATCTCCCACTTGATGATGTCCCAATTCTCATGGCGGTGCACCATAAGAGCTTGTCGTGCGGCATCCTTGATGGCGGCAGCTTTGGAGAGTCGAATGGAGATAGCATAGTGGATGTTCTTCACCTGGCTTCCCTCCTTGATGTACACCCTCGTCTCATAGTAGGCGGCGTAGTCAGGGTGCTTCCAGTACTCCGTCTTGTACAGCACCGAGGCGTTGGGGTAGAAGCGGCGCACCAAGTCGAGAAGCAGCGGGTGGTAGTAGTCATCACCATGATGATCATAGTGAATCATTCCCACCCAGGGTTTTCCACCTTGGTCTCCATCATCATCGCCATCGTCTTCGGGGTCGTCGGAGTCATCCGAGTTGCCTCCATCATCTCCGTCGTCAGGGTCGCCAGCACAATCCTGGTCACCCCGCGGCTCCACCTTCTCAGGTTCATCTTTCTGAGGGCCCTCCATAGGTACGTCTTCAGAGCTGTCGTCCAAGGGCTCTTCACTGGGCTCCTCTGCGGGCACCTCCTGCTGGGACTCCTCCACTGGTACGTCTTCCACGGGTACCTCTGGTCGGGAAACACGTCCGCCAGAGATGAAGCGCTGCAGGTACCTCTTAGGTGGCAAGACACGCTTGCGAGCAGTGCGCTTAAGGTTGGCCATCTACAAGAATTAAGATTAAGTCAAAATTTTGCAATGGATAAGGGTAGGATATCAGCAAAAACTTGTAGCAAATTAATATAACAAGTAAAAAGAGATAATAAAGCTAAGGGCTATCCGGTGCTAACTAGGCTTGCATCCTACAGTCAACACGGCTCTGATACCAATTTGTCACACCCAATTTTAAGGATAAAATAGGATGCATAATCTTATGTGCGCCCAGAGATCAGTCACACACATAAGCCAACAAATTACATAAATTGTATCATAACCAATGTTTAATACATAGCGAATAATATCAAAGTCATTACACAGCGGAAAAATAAAGATAACTCTCGCGGTAGCTCCATAGCACAGGGACGTCGACTGGTGAAGCACAAGTCTAGTAATCCTCTGGGTAGTCCTCATCACTATCACCATCTGTTACCCATCCGGGATTTTTTTAACCAAGTAATGAAAAATAAACAAGCGTAAGTACATGTCGTACTCAACAAGACTAGCATGGGTTCATGAGGCTCAAAAGGTTGACACGGTTTAACAGCAAGTTGCTTTTAATTAACCATCTTTTATGCAGTTGGACAGTAACAAGTTAATGTGCCCATTCTCATGATCATAGTAAACATAATTAATGAGCAGCAATAAATAGATTTAGCAATAAGTAAGCATCACCCCAAAAGAATAACTACTCCATAAGACGTCCAAGGCCGCTCTTGACCGTGAGCTCGGCTAGTATACCAGTTTTACACTCTGCAGAGGTTGTGCACTTTCACTATGAGCCTTGATTCCCATCTGCTCGGATTAATTACTCCCATAACACTACCAAGGTGAGAGAGCAGGGTTTCACTATGAAGCCTTTCAAAGGTTCGTCTAACATGTTAGGGCCGCGAGGTTTCCTCGGCAAGCAGATGTAGAGCCCCCTTCCATATGGCACAAGGTCACGCAGGTTATACACATATGGACAGAGGCCGCACTATACCCGAGTCGTCTAAGCCCCTCTTGCGCCTTTCGGTAACCTCTAACAAGCTAGAAAAGGTCCTCATACTGAGCTAAAACCAGAGCCATATAGCCCTCATAGTTGCACTGTAAGTCCCGGTGCCATACTTACAGATCGTTATCAAAGGTGAAGGATTTTGAGCATCACAAAACTATGCTCGAATCCTCTAGCTCCATGTTGCTAAAAGGCATCTTTTAATCATATTGCATAATCAATTAATCAAGTTTACATGATCATGATATCAATAACGCACTAGCATCAATTACCACATGCATAATCCCATAGGTTGCAAGGAACAGGATAACAAAACTAGGAAGTAACTATGGTTAACAAGGAAGACACATGCAAATGCAATTATTTATTTGGTGAATAGGATAGCAAGGATGATCCATGCTAATACTTGCCTTGATCAGCAAACTCCTGGTGATCCGGGTTGTCGCAGTACTGACCTTGATCACCCACGTAAAGCTCACCGTCTATACTCGATCCATCATAACAACACACACGCATACAGGGGCAATCATGCATACAACAAGAGTTTTCATTAGAACAGTACACTAACAGAGAGAAAATAAATTAAAAAGGTTATAAAACAAATCTACACGTTGCTACGATCACATCGATATAAAGTTTGCGCAAATCGGATTTAGAACGAGGAAGATGTGAATTTTACAAGATTTATAATAGGATAATAATAGATTAAATATAATCTCGAATTTTAAGAATGGAAAATATATGAAACAGTGGTACCATCAGATAGATTAAGAAATTACGAATCTAACGCAATTTGAATCGTTCAAATTGGAACTAAAACGTGGAAATTATAAATGAAACAATTCTGAATTCAAATCTGAAAACACATTTTCATATATACCGAAAATAAATACGCCTTCAAACGTAATCTACTGTATACGCTAAAGGCTGCGGGCTAAGCATTAAAAACTACAGGGGGTTATTCGCAAAAACGCCGGCCGAATCGGTATGGGCTGCTCTTCGGCCGTCCGATTCAAAATCAGCGGATCAGATTAACAGAGGGGAGGGGTGGCGGTGCTCTCGGTCGGAAAACAGAGGCCGACGGCGGCGCCATGGCCGGAGGGCCGCCGAAGAAGGTGAACTCGGCCTTCGGTGCATGAAATAGGTCGGGAAGGGTACCCATAGATCGGGAAGAGCGTCGCAAGCTCACCTAGGGTAATGGGAAGGTCGGAAATCGACTCGGAGATAGCTCGCGGCGTGATCCGGCGGACGGTGGATCTCTGCAACGGCGGCGGAGGCGTGTCAGTGCACAAATCGAAGGGGAAAAGTGCTCGGGAACTTCACAAGATCACAGCGAAGCTCCTCAAAGGCTTACCGAGAGGAATTGGTGGCGAATCGAGCCAATTGCTCGTGGCGGCGGCTGCTCGGTTCTCGCGGGAGCTCGGCAATGGCGGCGAGAAGAGGCGGCTAGGGTTAGGTGACGGCTACGGGGGGTGTGGCGTTGCTTAAATACTCCCGAGGTGTGATGACAATCTCGGAGATTGAAACAAACTCGGCGAGCGGAGAAATCGGCTTCGGCCGTTTCTTCTCTGCTACGGACTCTCAGCGCGGCGACGAACTCGGCTTCGGCCGTTTCTTTCTTGCCCGCGTCGGACTCTCGGCGAGCAGCAGAGGGAAACAGGGGAGGGGCTGTCCTGAGGGTCCACAGATCGGTAGCACCGAGCGCTGGGGTCGGGCTGGCAGTCACGGCAGAGGGACGCTTCGCGCGTGCGTGCTCGGCCACGGCGGATGAACACGGCAGCGGCGTCTCTGTTCGCGCGGCGAGGGAGGTGTAGAAGGAAGGGCTGACCCGTGGGTCCCACTCGTCAGTCGGATGGGGTAAGGGGAAGGGAGGGAGCAGGTCGGCTGAGCTGTCCTCGAGCCATCCGACCTGGATCTGCTGGGGCCAGGGAGTGGAAAACAGGCCAAGCTGCTGCTCGGGCCAGAAAGGAGAGGGGAAGGGCTCTGCTCTATTTCCTTTTTCCATTTTCCAAAAGGATTTTCAAATTGGGTTTTGAAATATTTGAGAAATTCAAATAATCTACAACAGTACAAAGAAGAAATGCTCCAGCATGAATGCATCATACATGTGTATGACCTAGGTTTGATTTTATATTTGAGAAAAATTATTATTTCCCTATATTGGAATGATCAACTAATTGCATAATTAAATAAATTCTCACTATTTAAAAGAATGCAATTTTTCGGGTGTTACACTGGGCAGCTAAGTAACGACGTCCTTCAATCTCAACTAATGTCTGGTGGCCTCAGTCCTAGTCGGCCGCAAGCAGCACCGAAGACAGCATGATCTCAACCATGTCATGCGGCTCCCCGCTACCTAGCCTTGATTCTCTCATTATCATTGTGGCATGGTGGCACATATAGTCAACCATGTAGAATCTATCCCCATCATCATTAGTCACCACCTATGCTCGCGAAGGACAGAAAATCCCTCGACTTCTACCGGTCTAAGCATGGCTAAGCATAAGATCGAACCTATCCCTTGTCTAGTAATAGTACCAGGATAGTAGACAAGTGTACAAGGTATAAATGCAGCAACGGTATCAATTCAACTCCTATACTTAAGTGCACAATCATACGATTTAATAAAGACCAGTGCATTTATATAAAAAGAGACAGGAGGAGGCTTAGGAATGCTCCGGGGCTTGCCTTTCACAAAGTTAGATGGCTGATGGTCAGTGCACTCCGGCAGTTCCGTTTCCTCCTCGGCCTCGGGAGCTTCCGGCACCTCGATCTCCGGGGGCACTCCTTCCTACGGCGGATCGAATTGCAGCAGTGTAACTCCTCCCGGGGATCCTGTATGCACGATATGCATATATGAGAACTGAGAATGCACATGGAATGCAATATAGAGATGCACAACTTGAGCCATGAGATGCATTAGACAACATGTGAGCATCCAAATAATTTATCAAACATTTACTGAGTATGTGCATATTTCTTCTCTAAACAACAACACATACTCACCCTTCTTAAGCAAGCTATAGAACAATTTCTCGTCTTATGTAAGAGGTCTACAACCTGCACTAACAATCAATTTGAATCAAACTTCTCTAACTACACTTAACTAGTAAAGAAACAAGCATGAACAAGCACCTACACAAAGAATATTAACCTTGGTGCCTTTATACATAAATAAAGTCAGCAACACAAATGTCCAGCAAGGTTGTTGAACTAGAACATCTCAGAAATGCATGAAAATTACTTGCTAACAACTCATTAATCGATTAAAATTAATTGCTAACAACTCATTAAAGGCATGTTACACATGACATCATATAAATAATAGTAACCAACCAGCAAACATATTTTTCCCTGATCCTACTACTCTAAACAAGATTAATGCAAGTGGAATCACATTTTTAGCATATTCCTATAATTAGTTATGCATTTATCAAGTTTACAAGCACATAACAAATTAATTATAACTGCAAAAAAAATTACCACAAAGTCATATTTCATATTTTTCCTATATAGAGCTTAGAAATACAAACCCAACAAAATTTGGTTCACCTTATTTGGACACTTCTAGCTCCAGATATGATTTTTGGAAGATTTTACCAATTTTCTGAAAATTCATTTTCTTAAATCCTTTAAAACGAAGTCGGTTCAAAACGCTACACACACCCGGCCCAGTGCATCAGAAGCGCACCAGAGTGACTGACCGGTGGGCTCCCCGGTCAAACGGGTCCCACGCGTCAGAGAGAGAGAGAGTAGAGCCGCTGGCGCTGACCGGCGCTATTTCGCCGGCGGCGAGGTCACCGGCGGCACCGAGGGCATCTACGTGTTCCTGGGAACGAGACGAACTCGATGAGCTAACTCCTGAGACCTAACTACCACCGGAGCAAGCTCAACGGCGGCAATGGCGGACGACGGAGCTCCAGCGAGCGTGCGCCGGCCGCTGCAGGCCTTCACCGGCGAAGCAAAACCTCGTTCCGAGAACCTGGAACCCTAACGAAGCTATACGGCCCGCTAATCGACCTTTGGTCCACTACGACTCGACCTAACCGCGCGCAAGGCGGCACGGTGGCGGACGGGAACTCCAGCGAGCGGCGTCCCGGCCGACACAGGGCTCGAGTGGCTCGACCAACCCTCTAGGCTAGATCCACGACTGGCGGAGACACCTAGACGAGCAAGAGAGAGGGAAGCCGGCCACGGCATTGTGCTTGACGCGGCGAGCAGTGAGCTCGGCGGCACTCCGGCAATGGCACGGCGGCGAAGGGCTCTAGGTTCTATACCTTGCCTCGGCTGGTTCCAGAAATGGGCAGGGAAGGTGGAGTAGAGGATGGCGAAGCTTGGGTGGAGATGGAGCGGTCAGAGACGGTGCGGTGGTGGTGGATTTCACCATGGAGCCGGCTCGGCGGCGATGGCGACGGCGGAGAGGAAAAACGGAGAGCAGAGAGGCGAGAGCGAGAGAGAGAACGAGTGGAGTGGCCAGGAGACCGGGTGGCGTATTGCCTTCGGTTCTTGCAGGCCGGCCGAGGGCAACGACGGCGTACAGCGCCACCTGGTACGATCTTTCTGATGGTGGCTGCGCGGCGACGCTGACCGGTTTGAACTGAATCGACTTCGATTCAGTTTCTGAAAACCGACTGAAACCCGATTTTGCTCGATCCATAACTCGTGATCTAGGGCATTTCAGCGAAAACTTCACTAATATGGATCAAAGAGCTACATGAGTAGATCATTTGGTATTAGAACACTTTGAACTAATTCGGCTTGGTTTGAGAGATATGGATCGAAGAACACAGGCACAACGAAACTGAAAACCACTCTAGACTTAGCAAATTTTCAGCAACTCCAAAACAGCCCCAAATCTGCATAATTTCACAATTTTGACCACCTTACACCCATTTTCATGAGTTGAACCAAAAATAAAGTTTGTTGCTTATAAAATTCTACACAACTTTGATTAAGGGTGCTCTGACATGCAAAGTCTCTAAATTAACTTTCTTGTTTGGTCAAACAAACTAGGTTTAGGAGGGCTTTCTAGTCAACTATGAGCTAGAGGGGTATTTTGGGGATTTCACCAACATGAACATTGTTCCAAATATTAACCCAAACATGTTTAAGTCATCTAGAATAGTAAACAAGCATCACATTTGCATGCTAACACATCTATGGCATTGTAAGCATATAAACAAACATATAGCATATAAAAGGGATTAAATTCAATTCAAATGGTAAAGATGCATGAAATGACATGATCAATGCTTGATGGCATGTAAATGCAAATGTGAAAATAGTAACTAACACTAGGGTGTTACATTCGTCACCTTGGGGAGCACCTGTGTTGTTTGTTGAAAAGAAAGATGGAACACAAAGGATGTGCATAGATTACAGATCTCTCAATGAAGTGACTATTAAGAATAAGTATCCATTACCCAGAATAGATGACTTATTTGATCAATTGAAAGGAGCTTGTGTGTTTTCCAAGGTCGACCTCCGATCTGGATACCACCAGCTGAGAATAAGGCAGTCTGACATTCCTAAAACAGCTTTTGTCACTAGATATGGGTTATATGAGTTCACAGTCATGTCTTTTGGTCTGACAAATGCACCTGCTTATTTCATGTATCTGATGAATAAAGTGTTCATGGAGTATCTGGATAAGTTCGTGGTTGTATTTATTGATGATATATTAGTCTTCTCTAAAAATGAGAAGGAACATGAGGAACATTTGAGGTTAATACTCCAAAAGCTTAGAGAACACCAGCTCTATGCTAAGCTTAGTAAGTGTGAATTTTGGTTGAAAGAAGTAGCTTTCCTTGGCCACATTGTCTCCAATGGAGGAGTAGTCGTTGATCCTAAGAAAGTAAAAGATGTGCTGAATTGGAATCCACCTAGGGATGTGAGTGAGATTCGGAGTTTCTTAGGAATGGCTGGGTATTATCGAAGATTCATTGAAGGATTCTCCAAATTAGCAAAACCAATGACTGCTTTGTTAGAGAAAAATGCAAAGTTCATATGGTCAAAGGAGTGTCAAGCTAGTTTTGAGGAGTTGAAAAAGAGACTAACCACCGCACCAGTGCTAACCCTACCTGATCTCTCTAAAAGCTTCTCTATCTATTGTGATGCTTCAAAACAAGGTCTCGGTTGTGTTCTGATGCAAGAGGGCAGAGTTGTTTCCTATGCGTCAAGGTAGCTGAGAAAGCATGAGTTAAATTATCCGACTCATGACTTAAAGTTAGCCACCGTGGTGCATGCTCTCAAGATTTGGAGGCACTATTTGGTTGGACATAAGACTGAAATTTATACAGATCATAAAAGCCTAAAATATATATTCACTCAGTCAGATTTGAATATGAGGCAGCGTCGATGGTTGGAATTAATCAAAGATTATGAATTGGAAATACACTACCATCCGGGTAAAGCTAATGTAGTAGCGGATGCCTTGAGTAGAAAGAGCTATGTCAATATGGCCTATGCAACTCAATTGCCCGAAGAGTTGTGTGCAGAGTTTGCGTATCTTAATTTGGCAATGGTAACCAACACAATGGAGTTAGAAGTGGAACCCACTTTGGAAAAAGAGATCCACAAAGGACAATTAGAAGACGAGAGAATCAAAGATATTGCAGAACGCATAGTGATTGGCAAAGCACCGGGTTTTCATATGGATGATCAGGGAACAGTGTGGTTTGGCAAGAGAATTTGTGTACCAGAAATAAAAGCCATTAGAGAGTCTATTTTAAGGGAAGCTCATGATTCAGCTTATTCTATACACCCGGGTAGCACCAAGATGTATCTCGATCTTAAAGAGAGATATTGGTGGTATGGTTTGAAAAGAGATGTAGCTGAGCATGTGGCTATTTGTGATACGTGCCAGAGGGTAAAAGCCGAACATCAAAAACCAGCAGGGTTACTCCAGCCTATGAAAATCCCTGAGTGGAAATGGGAAGAAGTTGGAATGGATTTTATAGTAGGATTACCCCGTACACAAAAAGGGTATGACTCTATTTGGGTAATTGTGGATAGATTGACTAAAGTGGCACATTTTATACCTGTCAAGACTACCTATACTGGTGCAAAGTTAGCTGAACTATACATGGAGAGAATTATTTGTCTACATGGTGTTCCGAAAAAGATTGTGTCTGATAGGGGTACACAGTTCACATCTAATTTTTGGCAGAAACTGCATGAGTCCATAGATACAAAATTGAATTTTAGTTCGGCATACCATCCGCAAACAGATGGACAGACTGAGAGGACAAATCAAATTTTAGAAGATATGCTGAGAGCTTGTGCATTGCAATACGGTACTAGTTGGGATAAGAGTTTGCCATATGCTGAATTCTCTTATACAATAGCTACCAGAAAAGTTTGAAAATGGCACCGTTTGAGGCATTGTATGGCAGAAAGTGTAGAACACCACTATTTTGGAATCAAACTAGGGAAAGTCAAGTATTTGGACCAGAAGTTTTGAAAGAGGCCAAAAAGCAAGTCCAAACCATAAGGCAGAATTTGAAAGTTGCACAGACACGGCAAAAGAGTTATGCGGACATTAGAAGAAGAGAATTAGTGTTTGAAATAGGTGACTATGTATATCTCAAGGTCTCACCAATGAGAGGGGTGAAAAGGTTTCATACCAAAGGAAAGTTGTCTCCTAGATATGTTGGACCTTTCAAAGTCCTTGCTAGAAGAGGAGAGGTTGCTTATCAGATAGAGTTACCAGAGAGGTTGTCTGGAGTCCATGATGTGTTTCATGTGTCACAGCTTAAGAAATGCTTAAGAGTGCCGGAGGAACAAATATCTTTGGATGAGATTGAGATAAAAGATAATCTCTCGTACAAAGAACACCCTCTGAGAATTTTGGAAACAGCTGAAAGGATCACAAGGAGTAAGACCATAAAAATGTGCAAAGTTCAGTGGAATAGGCACTCTGAGGATGAGGCAACTTGGGAAAGAGAGGAAGATCTGAGAATTGATTATCCCGATCTTTTTGAATCTTCCGAATCTCGAGGACGAGATTCATCTTAAGGGGGGTAGGTTTGTAACACCCTGAAAATATCCTTGCAAATAGGAATTTAAATTAGCTTTATTCAATTATACTTGCATCAAACATAGACCAAATATTAAAAAAAATTTAAATAAATAAAATCCAACTTAGAGGGTAGAAACTTGTTTAATGCATACATGCTAGTGCACACTTTTGTTGAGTGTAGGAAAAGTTGTGTGGAAACACTTTCAAATCCTATTTAAAATTTATTGCGATTTGAAGCTTGTGAAAATAAAAAGAGCAAACCTTTTGTCTTTCCTCCCCACTCTCTAGCCAGCCCAGCACAGCCCACTGCCCATCTCATTCTCCCCTTGGCCTTGGGCCATTCACAGCCTGAGCCTGAGCCGGCCTCACCTTTCCCCTTCCCTTCTGTGCGAGTGGGCCGAAGCCCAGTTCGGCGGCCTGCTCGACCAGAGAGGCCAAGCCTAACCTCTCCACACCACACTCCCTTCTCCCACTCTCACTGCGCGCATGGGCCCAATTGCCAGCCGCAGAAGCAGCGCACGCGCGTGCTCCCTTCTTCTTCACTGCACGCGGGACCCGCATGTCAGTGTCACCTCCTTCTCCTTCCTCGGGCCGGCATGCAGAGGCAATCAAGCCTCGCCTTCACGCACGCCATCACTCTGCCGAGTGATGAAGGTCATCAAACGCCCCTCATCAAGCCTCGCAGTGATGACGGGTAATAACCACCTCGGCCGTTTTCGTTTCTACCGCGCCTAATCACCTATAAAGCCCCAGGCGGAGCCCTCACTCTCTCCATTTGCGCTCTCAGTTCTCGCACACACACTGCCACGCTCGAAATCACCGTTCAAGTCCTCAATCGCCAATGTGGTGGTTCCTCGGAGTTTCGCAGTATCTTGCCGCGACCGTAGGTACCCTTTGCATCTCTTTTCGTCCACGATTTGCCCGGCTTCATGCTCACTGGCGGTGACTCTCTCTGCAGATCGCCACCATCGTCGATTTCATCTCTCGGGTCATCAATCCTCGACGAATCCGAGCCCCGGACCTTCGCAGTGACTCACCACAGCCGTACGTGCCTCTAATTTCATCTTTTGCCCATAGGTTGTCCGATATTTAGGCTCACCGGTGGTGTTTTTGCCTCCAGTCCGCCACCGCATGTCGCCAGATCACCCGGAGCACTCTCGGACTCCGCGAACACCTCGGTTGCACTCGCGGTATACTTCTCTCACTCCCCGTGCCATTAGTTTTCTTTTTCGTGATCTGTACCACCGTAATCGCGAGCTCCAGTGGCCGCCGGCCATGGCGCCGCCGCGGGGCCATTGTCTCGACGTGCTCCCCGCCTGTTCTGTTGGATTGGTTTGAGTTCGCGAGGGCACGCGCTTTGCGTAGGTGTTGTCAGATTCGAGAGCAGTGCTCCGGAACGCCAACTCGCGCGTCTCCGGCGAGCCTCGATCACCGACGGTAATGGCGCCACTGCTGTCGCACTGTGCACGGCCGAGGAAATTCCCCCTTTCACTCTAAGCCGTTCAATTTTAAATGCATGGCCGAGATTAGAACATACCCCTTCGTTGTGTAATCGGTGCACCGCAACTGTTCCGTGGACTCGGTCCATGCCACCTTACCCACTGGTCCATGGCGCGGCGTACACCGCACCAACCAGAGCACACCACATGGCGCCAGGTCAGCGCCAACGGGTCGACAGCCGACAGGCTGCATCATATTTGCACGTTAGCCCTTCTGTTTCACCTAAATCAACCCGCGCTCCATTCCAGTTCATAATTATTTAAATTTAGTCCTGTTTTCTTATGATTTAGACCCTGAGCTTTTGGTTTTTAGGACCCGCCATCCGAAGCAGCGCTGGTTTTCATTTTTATTTGTTTTAAATCAAAAATAATTCAAATTAATTACCAGAATGCCATTCTAAACTTGTTTCTTGTATAACTTTCACGTTTTAAATCCGATTTGAGTGATTTTCGCGCTCACGTGTTCGTAGAAATGCGTAGAATAGTTTTATGCACTTTTTACTCCCTGTTCATACTGTTTGGTGTACTGTTCTAATAGAAATTTATTTGTATGCATGTATGGCTTGGTTTGGATGCTTGTATGGTGATTTTTATCTCAATTAGAAGGTGATCAGTCCGAGTTTGTTGAAGATCAGTTTGTTGACCAGCAGTACCAGGAACAAAACTTTGAGGAAGGCAAGTGTTTACAAAGGCTCCTTGTTACCTATGAACTTTTATAATTCATTCATATGCATGTGTCTAAATTGAATTACCTTTAGAGTTTGTCCTTATTATGATTTGATCCATATATCCTTGTCACCTTTTGGGATGGGTTTTTGCATATTGGATAGATGCTGCCGCGCATAACCAAACTTAAAATAATAATTTGACTGATGATACATGGAATGATATTTAAAATGAGGTTTTTTAGCAACAAGGTATTAGGGCTTAATCCTGAAGCGGCCACCCAGGAGGTTTCGTACAACCCCGAGGACTAAATGCCTCTGGTCTTAACCATATAACTAGTGTGTCTCTAGCTTGTTAGTGGTTACCGGAAGGCGCAAGAGGGGGGTGCCTCGTGGGGTCACGGATGTTCCCGCCTCGTGTATAGTGCTGCGACCACTTACACTTGTTTTGGAAATTTTTGGAAGGGGATACGTCTGTGCACACTTGCCATTGAAACCTCGCGGCCACTAACTTGTTAGGGTGTCTAGTGAAAGATTTCGTAGTGAAACCCTGCCATTCTTCCATAGAGGAGGTTTAGTGGGGCTCATGACCCCCGGCATCTGGGAATCACGACTCGGCGGGTAAAGTTGTACAAATTCTGCAGAGTTCTCTCATCTGATATATCAGCCGTGCTCACGGACACGAGCGGCCAGGATCCTTCTTGATTATGTTCTGGTTTACCTTATTCACTGGATATGATAAGATGTTGACTTAATTACAATAATACTAATGGGATGGGATTTACTCACTAAAAGTAGATGTAAGTTTAAAAATTTGATCAACTTAAAATTGCGAACCGCTGTCAAACCGAGTCAAGCCTTTTGAGCCTCATGAACCCCTTTGTAATACTTGCTAAGCATGGTGCGCTTACACTTGTCATAATTTCAATGAAAATCCCGGATGGGTAACAGATGGTGGATTTGAGGAGAATCCTGAAGACACCCAGGACTTCTAGCTGTTTTTCCCCAGTCAGTGGTCCCTGTGGCAGCATGGGTCATGTTTTCGCTTATGTAATAATGTTGCCTTTGAGCAAGACTTATGAATAATGTAATGAATATTCGATGTAATAAAGTACTTTACTTTGATATTATGCAATTTGTATTATATGTGTGCGTTCGGACTTCCTGGGCACGCATATATGTGTACTTGGTTTTGTTATGCAAAACTGGGTGCGACATGCGGGCCGGCCATGAGGACATTCATAATGTCAGAGTTCAAACCCCACAGCAGCCCTAACAGTTTCCGCAACCATATCCACCACGGTATCCTCCTCACTATCCACCACCATATCCACCACGTCCACCTCAATGAGACATCTACAAAAGGACAAGCTTGGGGGAGATTCTCTCCCCCACTAAGGTAAGTATTCTATCTCTAGCATTTCATATTTGATTTTATGCATTTAATAAAAAAATATATATTTCCTTTATCTTATATGTTTCATGGATGTTTCTCTCCCTCATGGAAATGATGAATAGTTGCTCTATTAATATTTCTTTAATGCCTAGTGTACAACTTAGTATTTCTTTGAGCATGGATCACTTGGCTCATTTAAAAGCATCATGAACCTGAAAACTTTGTGGGTTGCAAGTGCTAGAACTAAGTCTAAGTTGTTGTGAGATATGATATAGTGAGACAAGAGTTGCTATAATATTGTTCTAAGCATGCATGATTACTGGAGATTTATTTTTTTGAAAAATCAAAATCTTATTGTTCCTCAATGGTGATAAATTCCTACCACAGCCATATAAGCTATACATGTTTAAAACCTTCCAAGCTATTTGCTTTGTATTGAGTATTGTCAAGTCTTGTTGACCCTTATTGAGAGACTTATTATGCCCCCAAGATCAAGATCACGTACACACCACACATATATGCTCCTTCTACACTGGAAGTACGCAACAACATGCCATTCATTTTCACTAAATAAATGCTCCATGCTTTAAAGGTCTTAGAATATCTCTCTTAGTTGATTTGATAAAAGAGAGACAAAAGGCTATGCAAAATGAATGAAAAAGAAAAAAATGGACAAAAGGAAGTCCATAGAAAAGAAATGAAATGAAATGAGCAGGTCTAAGCTCATGAATAAAAGAAAAGAAAAATGATAGCCATGTCTCAAAAACTTTATTAGAGAGAGACACAATTCCAAATAGAGGAGCATTATAGTCCACTATCTTCCACACACTTGCACATTTTGATCTAAGGGCATGACACTTCTCTCTTTGAATCCAAGCTTTGACTCTACAATACATGCAAAGTAAGTATGCTATATTCTTTCATTCCTACCTGAAGCTCCACATAAGCCTTTTTAGAAGTAGGATAACAAAGAGAAGGCAATATTTACTTTATGCCTTGATAAGGAATCATACACCATTTTGAGAGACATGAGAGAACCATTTGAGGAACATTAAGTTTTCTTTGCAAAACATTACTAAAACCTCCAGTATGAAATTTGCAAAGAATAAGAAAATTAGTACTCAAGTCAAACTGTTCTGTCTCTCAACCACCTAAGGCAAAGGAAAGGCCATAAGCCCCATAAAGAACTAAGGTAATATAGATGAATTTTTAGAGCCAATTTTTTCATTCAAAAGAGAAGTATTTTGTTGTACACATGGTACTATTGAAATATGAACATTGTAGCAACTCCTGATCCACCGAGACTAAGTTTAATTATTTGCTCGGGACGAGCAAAGGTTAAGCTTGGGGGATCTTGTTGACGGTGGATAAGCAATAAAATTCCACACTCTAACACCGTCAATAGACTCGGTTTCTGATGGAAGATCAACATAACATGAATATATTTTATCCAATAACTAGTTCAACTTGTACCCTTAGCTTGTGAATGTAGGGAAGATCAAACAGAGCAGAAATGAGCACTTGGAGCCTAATATGTTGGGTCGGCCGAACCACCCACTTGGGCACCAAGCTGTCACACTTCAACAAATGACTCATGGAGGCACATAGAAGAGAGTGGAGCACCTGGAGGGCCTACATGTAGGTCGGCCGACCCACATGTGGGGCCCACCAAGGCTCTACTGACATGGCATGATCCGTGTGACACTACACTCAGCTCAATTCCACCATTGGATCAAAGTTGTGTGTCCAATCAACGGTGGAACATCAAAGCACATGGATCAAGGCGTGAACCGACAAGACCAAGGCGAAACCAGTACATAGCCACACTCTATGACCAGTGGGGACCACAGTGGTGGGCCTACCTTGCCATGGTGGGTCGGTCGACCCACCCATGGTGGGCCTAGGCCACCGCCATGCTCCACCGACTTCCTACATGCTTCCCACGTGATGGTTTTGCCACTGCCGTCCATCTAAGGCGGTTTCAATGATGGTTTATCCAAGGGAGGAGAATGAAGGAGCACGCGGATCGCTGACGTGGCACCTCTCCACTTCCCCCTATATATAGAGGCTGCCTCCACCCTCTCAAGACATGATTCAATCAAGATACAAGTGGAGATCAATGTAGTTCCACCTCTAGTAGTAGTGTAGTCTAGCGTGGGAGTTAGAGTTGAGCCGAGCTGCGCTCGGAGTCTCCGAAGTCATCTGCTGGAGAGTCTGGTATAGCTCTTGTATCTTTCTCTTTATGTAATACTTATTTACTTTAATATAATATTCCTGCTTTACTTTACTGAGTATTTACTTAATGCAATATTATTCTTGCAATAGTATTGTTGTGAGTTATCATATTACTTGGTCGGCATACATTAGATTGTGATCCTGTAACCAACTTGCGTGTGTAGTTCATCGCCTGTCATAGGGTGCTCTAGTTGCCTTGGCCACAGCTAGAGTAGTGAGAATTAGTGTAAACATGATGCTTAGACTAGATCTTACCTTTGAATTCCGCTTGTCGCACGGATTGTTTGTGGGTGCTAGAAGGTGGTGACAGCCCTGTCTAGTCTTAGTATCCCTCCACGTGTTTTAGGCAAGTTCTTAAAAGGTAGGCTCCCATAAGAGCATAGGTGCTTCGGGTAGAAGTTATATCCGCTATTGTTTCGCACTATCCCCTACACACTGGAAGTAAGGTAGCAGTCTTAGTGTATCTCGTCCATTTGATAGGATAGATCAAAGGAGTCGAGTTTGAATCACAGGAACCTTCCTCACTCGTTGTCCTCCCACCTAACTATACTACACTAGTTATCCTTTACCATCTTCTTTGTTTATCTTTGAATCATCACCTTCCTATCATACTTCGATTACACCCTTTATGCTAGTTGCTAGTAAGTTGAGATAGATTTAAGGATCTCCTTCTATTAACATTTCTAGCAACCGCTTTCCCTTGGGATAAAATAAATAACGATACCTTGGAATACTCCCGGGTGAAGTGCTACATTGTTATATTCTGTGCGCTTGCAGAATTATCCAATAGACATAAGAAATACCCTAGGCACTTCTGGCGCCGTCATCAGAGATAGCCTAACACCCTATCTCTGGTGATTGCGTTAAGAAGTGTCAACAGTGAATAGCCTATAAAAATTTCTACAAAGCACTTAAGCACAAGTTAGTAATTAACAAAGCTATCGCAAAGCACTAGCTCTAAGCTACTCTATGCAAGCCGCCTAGCACAATATACTACTCTCAAAGGTATGCACTCAATCGCAAGAAACCCACTCCTTCGAAACCTACGGAGAAGGCACCTAAACAAGTAATATGCGCAAGTGAGTAAGAGAACGAGAAAGCAATACCACCGAGAAGAGTAGAGGTTGATCCAATCACTAGGAAATGATCAATATGAAAAGCAAGGGATCAACCACTAGAATGCGGAAGACCAATCATCCACTCGAAGGTGGAGAAGGGAGAACACTCGATTTTTACCGAGGTTCACGTGATCGCCGTCACGCTATTCCTCGTTGTGGCACCGGTCTTCTTTGGTGGATTGCGAGCTAGGCTTCACACGCCAATCCCTCACCGGGAGCCGCTCACCAACACAAGAGAAGTGCCTATCAACCATGAGCAATCCACTAGAGTCGGTTTTGGCACTTCGTCGGGGAATAATCGCAAGAACCCCTTCACAACAAACCTTCGGTGTGGGTTTGAACAATCACCAATCAACCTCAACACCGGGATCGCCTCCAAGCCGCTAGGGACACGGCAATGCCTCAAGAGAATGAGAACTCAGCCTTGGCTTGCTCTCAAGTGCTCTAGAATGCGAATCGCAAGCAATGATGCACTTAAAGATCACTTAACTTCACAAAAAAATGATCAATGGATGAACAAGTGAGTGAGTGGGAGGCCAAAGAGTGCTCACAAGTTTATGGCAATGAATCAAATGTGCAAGAGTGTCACCAAGTGACCAGGGAAGGAGTATAAATACCCCTAAGTGCACTCCTAGCCGTTACCCCACAAGAAACAGCCATTAACACACTTTTCGGGACGTCAGACCCTACCGTCGGACGGACCCCGTCAGACTAACAGTCACGGTCCGACGCTCGGATTGCTACCACGTATCAACTTAGTTCAACCACAGCCGATCGATCCCAACGACTACTTCCTCGCGCCAAAACATGGATCGTCGGACTAAACGTTCTCAGCGTCCGACGCTTTCAGAGAGCACGCAGAGAGCTAAAAACCCGTCGAACGATGTCCGACGCCCAGCGTCGGACTAAACGCCACCGTCCGACGCTTTGAACTCGGCTCGCCGCCCACTGCGCCAGAACGCGAAATCGCCACGACGCACCGTCGGACCGTGAACCCATGGTCCGACGCTCGTCCTCCTCCATTTGTCGGACTGTCCGACTCTCACTGACGAGAAACCATCTAGCCACCATCGGACTCTACATAGTCAGTGCGTCGGACTAACGAGCTCCATCGTCTGACGCTTTCAGAGAGGTCCAAAAACGCTAAAAACCGTCGGACGGTGTCCGATGCCTACCGTCGGACCAAGCCAAAATGTCCGACGCCTTTGCACAGAGAATAGCACGTCTGGGGACCATCGGACCGTACGAAACAATAGTCCGACGCCCTGCATCCCCAGAGTCTGACGCTCGAAACTCAGTGTTTTTCTGATGCGACTTCTCCAGAAATCACCGAATCCTGCCTCGCAAGCTTGGCAGGAGGGAGAGAGAGACCCCAAACACCTTTCTACCACTCTAACCCTTGTTCCCAAGTGTTAACACCAAAGAATCTAATGATTGTGCATGGTGTGTTAGCTTTTGAAATCATTTTCAAGGGTTACTAAGACAAGTTCTAGGTTTGTTAGATCAATGCACATGAAATGCAACCTAGAGCACTTTAAGGTAATCCAATCACTTAGTTCTTCCCTTAATAATCGACTATCTATCCTAAATATGATCACACCCACTAGGTGTCTTGATCACCAAAAAAAGCTTACTTGGGGTTATACCTTTGCCTTCAAGTCTTTTCTTTCACTTTGATCAACTTCACTTGATCCACCAAACTTGGTCCATGGTTGAGCCTTATATGATCATCACCATCATCTCCTTAGGCTTCACACTCCATGGATAGGACTACCTGCCAACACTTAGCAACTTAGGTTAGTTCTTAGGATGTCATTAATTATCAAAACCAAACTAGAGCTTTCAGGAGGGGAACCTTCGATGAGACATATAGCGAAGCTAAAATAAGTCAGAGAAAATGGGAGAGTGAAGACAAGAGATAGTATTGTAATAGTCGCGAAGGTGTGAAAGGACGACTTCGCCCCATATGTAAACACGAAAGTTGTAATAATCAAGTAGGGGTAAATCGGTCTTTCCAACATAGGATAGCGAAGATCAGATCCCTATAAATATCCCCTCTGATATGTACAGTGAGGGGGCGAATAAAGTTACTTTACACATGAGCGATTCAGTCACGTGGACTTTCATTTCTGTGTTGTGAAAGTTCTACCCAACATGGACTGTACCATAACATTGTAAAATTATGGACTAATTAAGCTTGAAAGATTCGTCTTACAATTTACATGCAATCTATGTAATTAGTTTTTTTTCAATATTTAAAACTCCATGTATATGTTCAAATATAGATGTAAAATTTTACGGTGAGAACTAAATAAGGCCTTTCATTTTTTTGAGAATCATCTTACCAATGATTTGGGCTAGGCTAGGTGCAGTAGAATTGAAGAACCCAACCCCCGATTGAATCCAGCAGCCCAAACCAAGCTCGTAGAAACTACTAGATCTAGGCCTGGGTGATAGAAATCTGATGTGATGATCTGCAAACTCCAGGGTCTAGACATTTATCATCTACTCCCTCCATCTCTAATTAATCGTCGTCGTTGGTGTGCACGCCACAAGTTTGACTCGATTTTTAAAAAATATGTGCAACATTTGTATCTCCAAATAAATTTATTAAAAAACTAGATTTAAAGATCTTTCTAGTGATACTAATTATATACTATAAATACCAATATACTTTAATATATATTTAGTCAAAATTATTTTTTGGAAAGCGTAAACGACAGATAAAAAGCAACGGAGGGAGTACACGTCACTGGCTCTCCGAGCGCTGCTAGCTGTCGACCCTAGTGGCCTCGAGCAACGCACCGACCCTAGACCACCATTGGGCCTCGCTAAGCGTGTGCGACCCAACCGTCCGGCGGCCATGCTCACCATCGCCGCCATGCTCACCAAGACGCCCCGTCTTAGAGCTGGTCCGACCGCCGCAGCTGTTGCTAAAGCCTCTAACCGTCCGGTGGCCTTTCTCGCTGCCTGGCTTCCCTTCCTCTCTCACCCCACTTTCTTTTAGAGAAGGAGAAGGAGATGAGGGGGCGCAGCACCGTTGAGCTTAGGTAGGGGCGCAGCACAATGGTACACTGGGCCGTGACGCCGCATCATGCCGTGGGCCACGAGGGCGGGCCAACGCTGGGAAAGATTTCGGCACAGTGCTCCTACAGGCTCGACCGGATGATTTCGGCAGTTCTTCTGCCGTTCTGCTCACTGTGACTGCTGAGTGCCGCGCTCGAGGCAGATGTGGAGATGCCCATTGCCGCCTGCCGGCAGCACCGCAGCAGCGTGACTGCGTGGTCCAAACCTCTCGAATCTCGATACGTTCTCTATTTTCTGGCTTTCTGTGCACTGCACATTCCTCTGCCCCGCCCGCCTATCACTCATCCCTGCTGGCGTGCGCGAAAGCTGGGCATTAGGGTAGTCCCAATAGCAATAAATGAGCAGTTTCTATGTCTCTTAAATGACCTGTCACAAAAGCAAATTGGTGACATGGCAACTCAATTACGCGCTCGCTTTGGCTTTCCCGCGCGCTCCGCTCCTTCTTCCCTCCCAAATCCATCGAGCTGCTCCCGCCGCCGCCTAGCCATCCCGCGCGAGCACTCGCTTTATTTCCCTTGCGTGCGCTCGCCTTGAGCAAGGATCCAGCATTTGTGCTTCCCCAATCCACCCCCAATCGACCCCAAAGCTCTTCCCCCAATCTGTGTGAACATGAATCGTCTTCGACCGCCTTCCTCAAGTTCCAGGCAAGGCAAGGCCCGATCTGCAATGGTGGCCCCTGCCTCTGTTGCTTGTAGTCCCTCCGCCCCTGCTTCTGTGGCTGATTTGCCCCCTGCTACTGCTAGGGCAGTAGCATCTCCACCTTTTCCAAGTTTTGAAGCTGCTGGTTTGCCTGCGTGGTGGACAAATGCCTCTCCGATGGGCTCCAATTCAGGGTATGCTTATATACATTCATCCCCTCTGTGGTAATAAATTTGTTTGTTTCATTCATTTGGAGCTCATCCCGTGGCGGAGCAAATTTTTATTCACAGTCTCTGTCCATTTAGTTCCTGGGACCAATGCACAATATTGCTTGTCTACTGCAACTACCCTTTTGTCTATTTATTTTTCCAGAACCTGAAATTTCCACTGCAACTAGAACCTCTGGTGGACTAGTGTTAAGCATATGAACATCTCCTTTTATTTTATTTTTAGGATGTATCCACCAGGTGGGTTTACCAATTTTCTCCGGTCAAACAGTAGTCCAGAAAATTTTCATTTAGTTGGCAATACCACAAGGAAAACTAGGACTGAGGGAAGTGAACCAAGTTTTGAAGGAACCCCACCAGGTGAAACCAATGCACAAGACAAAGAAACAATCAATGTTGATGACGATGAATCCGCCGAAGATGGTAGGACCGAGAGGAGATTGAATTGGACGAAAGATGAAGATATTAGATTGGTGAGCATTTTGTACATTGACTGCTGCTTATTTACATGCACATCATATTTAGGCTTCTTCTTGTAAATGTAGGCTTCTGCTTGGGTGCATAACTCAAAGGATCCAGTGGATGGAACTGATAGGAAGTCAGATCAGTATTGGATGAGTGTCACTAAAGAGTACAACAAATCCACAGAGGTTTGCCGCAGGAGAAACCGGAACCAACTGAAAATCCGTTGGGATCGTGTTAAGAAACCAGTGAGTGATTTCCATGATTTCCATGGTTGGGATCGTGTTGAACGCCTATTGGAGATCGGTGAGCATCGTGGGTTCCCTGGCATGCTAGGGAGTATTGATTGTATGCATTGGCACTGGAAAAAATGTCCTTATGCATGGAAAGGGATGTATACTCGCGGTGATCATGGTGTACCTACAATCATTCTAGAGGCAGTTGCTTCGCATGATCGTTGGATATGGCATGCCTTTTTTGGTGTTGCTGGATCCAACAACGATATCAACGTGCTTAACCAGTCAACTCTCTTTATAGAGCAGCTAAGAGGAGAATCTCCTAAGGTGCAGTTCTATATCAATGGAAGAGAATACAACCTTGGTTATTACCTGGCAGATTGCATATATCTAGAGTGGCCTGTTTTTGTGAAGTCTATACGTGAACCACAATCTGATGAGCATAAACTTTTTTCACAACACCAAGAAGGGGCAAGGAAGGATGTTGAATGCGCCTTTGGCATCTTGCAGTCTCGCTTTCGTATTTTGCGTCGATCAGCACGACTATATGAGCAAGGGGATCTTGAGAATATAATGCTGGCTTGTATAGTCCTCCACAACATGATAATTGAAGATGAGAAGGATGTACAACAGGATTCATTTGATTTGAATGAGGAAGCCAGCACTTATACTGTTCAAGAAGCTACAATCTCTCATGGTCAAAATCCAGAGATGGAAGATGTACTTAACAGAAATACCGCCTTGCATGATCGCGAAGCGTACAAACAACTTCAAACTGATTTGATTGAACATATTTGGCAAAAGTTTGGGAATTCAAATAGGCAAAATAATTAGGTAAATATCTGATTTGGTTTACTGTGCAAATAATAAGGTAGTTGTAACACCCGGTTTTCCGAAGAATACCAAGCGTTAACTATATGTGTGCCCAGGATGTCCACACAACACATATAGCGACAAATATGGTAAATATCATAAGCAATGCTTTATTACATTGCGAAACATAATTACATTAAGACTTACAAATATTTCATAGCACAGCGGAAACTATTCTTCGTCTTCTATCTTCGGGTCACCATACCCCACAGGGACGGTTGACTGGGGGAGCACTCGCCTAGTACTTTTGGAATAGCTCATGAAAGCACCTTACTTGAACCACCATCTGGTACCCATCCGGGATTTTTATTGGTGACAACCACAAGTGTCAGCTCACCATGCTCAGCAAGTATAATTATGGGGGATGCAAGGCTCAAAAGGTTGACACAGGCTTACAGCAGTAGCTTTTAGTTGGTCAGGTTTTATTTAAAGTCTACTTTACTATTTTAATGAATAACCCATCTCCCAAGTAAAACAAGTTTATCTCTGAGCATCTTCTTTTAACAAAATCCATCAACACTTCCACAGGTATCAACTGATACAAAAAGGATTCCAGGCTGCTCGTGACCGTGAGCACGGCTGATATATCAGATTGGAAGAATTCTGCAGAATTTGTACAACTTTAACCCCGAGTCGTGTATACCCATATGCTCGGGGTAGCGATCCCCATAACACTGCCGAGGTGAGTGAGCAGGGTAACACTGCAAAGCTTTTCACTAGTCACCCTAACAAGTTAGTAGCCGCGAGGTTTCAAGCAGCAAGGCGAATGGAGGCCCCCTTCAAGAATGGCACACCATGTGACCGCAGCCCAGCACACATCTTGACAGGCTCGGAACCCATTCTAAAACCCAGGCTCCCCCTCTTGCGCCTTTCGGTAACCACTAACAAGATAGAGAAAATCTAGTTACTTGGCTAAGATCAGAGCCCATTGATTCTCGTGGATGTACGGGTTTCCTGGGAGGTCAACTTTCAATGGAAGTCCTGACGGAGGGCAACTAGAGTACAAAAACCCATACTCCAGTGCCCTTCGAGCTTTGTTGATAAAAACATATTTTATCCAACATTTCATAATTCTTAAGTCAAGATTCCATAATAGCATTGTTGAGCATAGAAGCTAGTAACTCTAATATGCATAAAAACCCCCCATAGGTAACAAGGTGATTGATCAATAAACCTACTCGGGTATATATATATATATATATATAGCTAGGGTTTACAAGATTAGACACATGCATATGAATGTATTGTTTAATAGTTGCTAGGTAACAAGGAAAACCATAGGTTATACTTGCCTCCAAATGCTTGCTATCCAAACCTTCCGACTTCTCTTCTGTATCTTCCTCGTATAGCTTCTTTTCTATCGATCGCAACAACCAACACAAGCTTCACATTCAAACCTAGAAACAATACACCAAGCATTATAAAAATAAAAAGGTTTTGAAAACATATGGCTTGTTCTATAATCGTGTGAGCGCGAAAACTAAACAAAACAAGAACCAAAATTAAAAGATGCGAGAGTTGAAGTATTTGTGGCAAGGTTTGGATTAGATGACTAAGTTGGAATTTGGACTAGAACATATCTAACATAACAAAAAGGATTGTATATGTATTATGGTGTGTGGTAGAGAAACTGGAATAGACAGCATTGGAGAATAATATTGAATTGATATACATCATGTGGCATTCTCCTAGGAATATATGATAATTAGTGATATGATGTTTCCATCACTAAGCTGGAGTGACATATCAAGGTGGATAGTAAGGATAGACGTTTATTTGTGGTGAGGATGTAGTTTATGAGACTTGATAAAACACGATTTGAAAAGGAGAAATATGTTTAGTGGTCACAAGATCATGGTGGAGTGATGTGGTTTGATAGGATTAACTAAAATATAGCTCATGGTTCTGCCTGTATGATTTAAATGATGACCAAAATATAGAGAATATGCATGCAACGTGTAAGGGCATGTCACATGAAGAGGGCATGTCAATCAGAGATGCACCTAGGACGAAACAAATTTGCTAGTTGGTAGTAGGCTAATAGGCACCATTGGGGGACATAGATTGAATAATAGATAACATGATATGACATTGATAACAAGATTTATCTTTGGTTATAGAAGATCACATGACAAATATAGTGGTGGTTGGGATAGCTAGGATGGGAAGAGGGGTTACACAAATGGCTTGTGTTCCAAATATTCCTTAGTGATATGTGGGAAATTATTTTGGATAAGTGGATAGGTTACTTTGAAACATATCATGACCAACAAATGCACTGAGGTGGATGCTAGATCAAAGGAAAACAAGACTATGGCGATTTGTGCATAGGTTGAGCGTAACCGGTGGTGGACAGCGGTAAATATGATAGATTGCATGGTTATATAGCAAATACAAGTAGTGATCAACTACTTGGGGTTGTAAGGAACAGCATGGAACATATTGTGTCAAAAGTATATGATGTTTCAACCATTGGTTTGACAGAGAACGAAATTTCGAGGTGGCACTGCGTGGCTGTTGGCATAGCAGGACAGCAGCAACATGGTGATGCTTATAACTCAAGTGTCATTATTCATATGATCAAGCCAACTTGCAGGGATGTGTGTAGGTATATCATACACACAACGGTCAAAGGTGCTGATCACCGGAGTGGTCAATCAACGGGAACGCTCGCGCCAACCCGCTGTGGTGCGGCTGCGGGACAGCAGGACAGCAGGACAGTGACCACAAGATAGGAGCATATATCTTTCATACTTTATCATATAGCCATGAAACTTTTCAGAGGTGTGTGCAACTACATAAAGGATAACTTGTCCAAAGGGTTCATCAAGGGGTTCTATGGATCAACGGGAACGCCACTGACAATAACAGGTTGATTGCTGTTTGGGCAGCTGGAGTGCATGGCATGTTGGTGTCGATATCTCGTCCGTGATGGATTTCATAGACAAACAAACTTGTGGGATCATGTGCAGGGATGTCATGAACATGTAGGTCAAAGGGATTTATGATTTGGTCAGCGGATTAGCGGGGAACGCCGAAAGCACTCAGAGATGCCAATCTGTCCAGACAGCAGGGACAGCGGCACGGTGATGACCATATCTCTAAATTCTCAACTCCTATGAAGAAACCATTTTGCAGGGACGTGTTCAAGGATATAAAATACAATTCCACCAAAGGGTTTGATGATTTGATCAAAGGAACAGCGAGGAACGCCGCTGCCCAAAAACAGCAGCGCTGCTGGCCGCCAGGACAGCAAGACATACAACATGTATATTTCATCGGGCATCAACCAAACATCAACAAGGGTACTTGATATTCAGAGAACACTATGAAAACATGATGGGGGACATGATTTAGGGTTCTCACCATGGGTATTGGTGGGGTGGAGCGGGGAAACTCATCAACGATTGCCGGTGATGATAACGCGGTTCAACGGCGTATCCTTCTCGCGATGCGGTTGATCGGGGTGACATCCATGGTGGTAGAGGCCATCGCCACGACTTGAACAGCAGGGAGGGTGATGATGATGTCCTCCAAATCCTTTTTGGTTGCTTGGAAAGGGAATCAAGGTGGCAAGATGGGTTGCAATCACCGATTTGCTTCGTTTCCATGGTGCGGAAGGGGAAGAAGGTTGGGGAATGGTTGGGGCAGCCATGGGGGAGAATGAGGAAGAGCAGGGGCATCTCCCCTCTGTTCTTGACGTGGGAACTGAAGGGGGAGGCGTGAGGGGGCTGTGGGGGAGTTATACTTGAAGGGGAAAGGGTGGGAGACCAAAGGGTTGGAAGGCAAAGGGTCTTGTCTTGATATTTTCTTGACTTGGTTGATATTTTTGTGCAAGATGGAGAGGACATCAGGTGGGTGACGTGGGAGAGGTGAGAGGAATAGGTAGAGGGCTGGTTGGACTCTATGTTGAACCACAAAAGAGGGGAGGGTGGTTGGGCTTTGACCCGCGGCGAAAGATAACTCAAAGTTTGAACTGGATTCGGTTCGAAGCGATGTCGGAGGATGAAATGAGTTGGGTTGACCCATTAGCAATAGAAATAAAGATGGGGAATATGGTTTACTAATGGGATAGATTTAGGTGCTTGTATGAATACAAGAATATAATATGGAATGATAGTGTTGAGCTCAGCCCGCAAAATTCCCAGCGACACGATAAGGCTTTTCGGAAAATTTAGCGTTCCAAAACGGTGAGACCAAGACCATATGGTTTTCAAGAATGGTTCAAAAATATGTTTGGCTTTGATCAAGAGGAGAATGAGTGGAGGAGAAAGAGTCCATGTGTATGTTGCCCAAAGGTCAGGAAACGAGAAGAAAGATGGAACTGAGATTAACAGGGGTACATAACATGTGATTGATTTCACTTGAACAAAGTGATGGTAGAGTTGCATATGGGATACAATGATTGATCATTAAGCATATGTTTTGATATTTGAACAAGAGTCAATTAAAAAGGATTGGAATCTCAAATATAAGGAAAAAGGGATAAAGAGAGAACATATTAGGATATGACTAGATAGAGCTTTAAAGAATAGGTGTTAGGGTGATGGCAAGATGAACATTTGAAGAGCCAACAAGGTTTTTGGAATAAGGATCAAGGTATATGGTTCCAAAGATTTAATCATGAATAGGAACTTGATCAAAGATTTGAGAAATTTGATTCCAATTAAACCCTATGCGTGTTTGAAAACTTTTGAAATCATTTTTCATACAAAACACTATGCAAAGGCATGAATGCAACAAACCTTTAAATTGTTCACAAAATATTTGAAAACTCACATTTTCCATTATCTAGAATGTCAACAACTTAAGCTATGTTGGAATTTTTAGAAAATGGTAAAAATCATTTATTTTGTTTTAAGTGTTTTCTAGTCACATCCCAAAATAGAAATTTTGGGGTGTGACAACACTACCCCCCTTAACAGGAATCTCGTCCCGAGATTCGCTGAAGCTACACTCACAGCAAAGAGCGAAATCACACAAGAACACAATAACAAAACAATCAACCATGCCAAGACACACTTAACATAATAGGGTCCTTATATCATCAAACTATCACTTTCCTAAGCATCGTTACTAACGTAAAAAGCGCTCGGGGATAGCAACTTCCTAAAGGCTTAGGGTAAACGAGCTTGAACTCTTCAGTCTTTGGGGCGATGCTCTTCTTATCATTGTAGAAACTTGATCATCCCACAAATCTTCATGAATCTTGGAGAAACGAGAGTTTTCGTTAAAGAGCATTTTTGTTTTTCACAAAGAAACAAAGGGAAGAAAGTCAAGACTAGGTTTTATCAAAATAACTTTATGAAAACGACCATGTCTAACTAGGCTGAGCGTCCTACAGTCAACACTGCTCTGATACCACTTTGTAACACCCGGTTTTCCGAAGAATACCAAGCGTTAACTATATGTGTGCCCAGGATGTCCACACAACACATATAGCGACAAATATGGTAAATATCATAAGCAATGCTTTATTACATTGCGAAACATAATTACATTAAGACTTACAAATATTTCATAGCACAGCGGAAACTATTCTTCGTCTTCTATCTTCGGGTCACCATACCCCACAGGGACGGTTGACTGGGGGAGCACTCGCCTAGTACTTTTGGAATAGCTCATGAAAGCACCTTACTTGAACCACCATCTGGTACCCATCCGGGATTTTTATTGGTGACAACCACAAGTGTCAGCTCACCATGCTCAGCAAGTATAATTATGGGGGATGCAAGGCTCAAAAGGTTGACACAGGCTTACAGCAGTAGCTTTTAGTTGGTCAGGTTTTATTTAAAGTCTACTTTACTATTTTAATGAATAACCCATCTCCCAAGTAAAACAAGTTTATCTCTGAGCATCTTCTTTTAACAAAATCCATCAACACTTCCACAGGTATCAACTGATACAAAAAGGATTCCAGGCTGCTCGTGACCGTGAGCACGGCTGATATATCAGATTGGAAGAATTCTGCAGAATTTGTACAACTTTAACCCCGAGTCGTGTATACCCATATGCTCGGGGTAGCGATCCCCATAACACTGCCGAGGTGAGTGAGCAGGGTAACACTGCAAAGCTTTTCACTAGTCACCCTAACAAGTTAGTAGCCGCGAGGTTTCAAGCAGCAAGGCGAATGGAGGCCCCCTTCAAGAATGGCACACCATGTGACCGCAGCCCAGCACACATCTTGACAGGCTCGGAACCCATTCTAAAACCCAGGCTCCCCCTCTTGCGCCTTTCGGTAACCACTAACAAGATAGAGAAAATCTAGTTACTTGGCTAAGATCAGAGCCCATTGATTCTCGTGGATGTACGGGTTTCCTGGGAGGTCAACTTTCAATGGAAGTCCTGACGGAGGGCAACTAGAGTACAAAAACCCATACTCCAGTGCCCTTCGAGCTTTGTTGATAAAAACATATTTTATCCAACATTTCATAATTCTTAAGTCAAGATTCCATAATAGCATTGTTGAGCATAGAAGCTAGTAACTCTAATATGCATAAAAACCCCCCATAGGTAACAAGGTGATTGATCAATAAACCTACTCGGGTATATATATATATATATAGCTAGGGTTTACAAGATTAGACACATGCATATGAATGTATTGTTTAATAGTTGCTAGGTAACAAGGAAAACCATAGGTTATACTTGCCTCCAAATGCTTGCTATCCAAACCTTCCGACTTCTCTTCTGTATCTTCCTCGTATAGCTTCTTTTCTATCGATCGCAACAACCAACACAAGCTTCACATTCAAACCTAGAAACAATACACCAAGCATTATAAAAATAAAAAGGTTTTGAAAACATATGGCTTGTTCTATAATCGTGTGAGCGCGAAAACTAAACAAAACAAGAACCAAAATTAAAAGATGCGAGAGTTGAAGTATTTGTGGCAAGGTTTGGATTAGATGACTAAGTTGGAATTTGGACTAGAACATATCTAACATAACAAAAAGGATTGTATATGTATTATGGTGTGTGGTAGAGAAACTGGAATAGACAGCATTGGAGAATAATATTGAATTGATATACATCATGTGGCATTCTCCTAGGAATATATGATAATTAGTGATATGATGTTTCCATCACTAAGCTGGAGTGACATATCAAGGTGGATAGTAAGGATAGACGTTTATTTGTGGTGAGGATGTAGTTTATGAGACTTGATAAAACACGATTTGAAAAGGAGAAATATGTTTAGTGGTCACAAGATCATGGTGGAGTGATGTGGTTTGATAGGATTAACTAAAATATAGCTCATGGTTCTGCCTGTATGATTTAAATGATGACCAAAATATAGAGAATATGCATGCAACGTGTAAGGGCATGTCACATGAAGAGGGCATGTCAATCAGAGATGCACCTAGGACGAAACAAATTTGCTAGTTGGTAGTAGGCTAATAGGCACCATTGGGGGACATAGATTGAATAATAGATAACATGATATGACATTGATAACAAGATTTATCTTTGGTTATAGAAGATCACATGACAAATATAGTGGTGGTTGGGATAGCTAGGATGGGAAGAGGGGTTACACAAATGGCTTGTGTTCCAAATATTCCTTAGTGATATGTGGGAAATTATTTTGGATAAGTGGATAGGTTACTTTGAAACATATCATGACCAACAAATGCACTGAGGTGGATGCTAGATCAAAGGAAAACAAGACTATGGCGATTTGTGCATAGGTTGAGCGTAACCGGTGGTGGACAGCGGTAAATATGATAGATTGCATGGTTATATAGCAAATAAAAGTAGTGATCAACTACTTGGGGTTGTAAGGAACAGCATGGAACATATTGTGTCAAAAGTATATGATGTTTCAACCATTGGTTTGACAGAGAACGAAATTTCGAGGTGGCACTGCGTGGCTGTTGGCATAGCAGGACAGCAGCAACATGGTGATGCTTATAACTCAAGTGTCATTATTCATATGATCAAGCCAACTTGCAGGGATGTGTGTAGGTATATCATACACACAACGGTCAAAGGTGCTGATCACCGGAGTGGTCAATCAACGGGAACGCTCGCGCCAACCCGCTGTGGTGCGGCTGCGGGACAGCAGGACAGCAGGACAGTGACCACAAGATAGGAGCATATATCTTTCATACTTTATCATATAGCCATGAAACTTTTCAGAGGTGTGTGCAACTACATAAAGGATAACTTGTCCAAAGGGTTCATCAAGGGGTTCTATGGATCAACGGGAACGCCACTGACAATAACAGGTTGATTGCTGTTTGGGCAGCTGGAGTGCATGGCATGTTGGTGTCGATATCTCGTCCGTGATGGATTTCATAGACAAACAAACTTGTGGGATCATGTGCAGGGATGTCATGAACATGTAGGTCAAAGGGATTTATGATTTGGTCAGCGGATTAGCGGGGAACGCCGAAAGCACTCAGAGATGCCAATCTGTCCAGACAGCAGGGACAGCGGCACGGTGATGACCATATCTCTAAATTCTCAACTCCTATGAAGAAACCATTTTGCAGGGACGTGTTCAAGGATATAAAATACAATTCCACCAAAGGGTTTGATGATTTGATCAAAGGAACAGCGAGGAACGCCGCTGCCCAAAAACAGCAGCGCTGCTGGCCGCCAGGACAGCAAGACATACAACATGTATATTTCATCGGGCATCAACCAAACATCAACAAGGGTACTTGATATTCAGAGAACACTATGAAAACATGATGGGGGACATGATTTAGGGTTCTCACCATGGGTATTGGTGGGGTGGAGCGGGGAAACTCATCAACGATTGCCGGTGATGATAACGCGGTTCAACGGCGTATCCTTCTCGCGATGCGGTTGATCGGGGTGACATCCATGGTGGTAGAGGCCATCGCCACGACTTGAACAGCAGGGAGGGTGATGATGATGTCCTCCAAATCCTTTTTGGTTGCTTGGAAAGGGAATCAAGGTGGCAAGATGGGTTGCAATCACCGATTTGCTTCGTTTCCATGGTGCGGAAGGGGAAGAAGGTTGGGGAATGGTTGGGGCAGCCATGGGGGAGAATGAGGAAGAGCAGGGGCATCTCCCCTCTGTTCTTGACGTGGGAACTGAAGGGGGAGGCGTGAGGGGGCTGTGGGGGAGTTATACTTGAAGGGGAAAGGGTGGGAGACCAAAGGGTTGGAAGGCAAAGGGTCTTGTCTTGATATTTTCTTGACTTGGTTGATATTTTTGTGCAAGATGGAGAGGACATCAGGTGGGTGACGTGGGAGAGGTGAGAGGAATAGGTAGAGGGCTGGTTGGACTCTATGTTGAACCACAAAAGAGGGGAGGGTGGTTGGGCTTTGACCCGCGGCGAAAGATAACTCAAAGTTTGAACTGGATTCGGTTCGAAGCGATGTCGGAGGATGAAATGAGTTGGGTTGACCCATTAGCAATAGAAATAAAGATGGGGAATATGGTTTACTAATGGGATAGATTTAGGTGCTTGTATGAATACAAGAATATAATATGGAATGATAGTGTTGAGCTCAGCCCGCAAAATTCCCAGCGACACGATAAGGCTTTTCGGAAAATTTAGCGTTCCAAAACGGTGAGACCAAGACCATATGGTTTTCAAGAATGGTTCAAAAATATGTTTGGCTTTGATCAAGAGGAGAATGAGTGGAGGAGAAAGAGTCCATGTGTATGTTGCCCAAAGGTCAGGAAACGAGAAGAAAGATGGAACTGAGATTAACAGGGGTACATAACATGTGATTGATTTCACTTGAACAAAGTGATGGTAGAGTTGCATATGGGATACAATGATTGATCATTAAGCATATGTTTTGATATTTGAACAAGAGTCAATTAAAAAGGATTGGAATCTCAAATATAAGGAAAAAGGGATAAAGAGAGAACATATTAGGATATGACTAGATAGAGCTTTAAAGAATAGGTGTTAGGGTGATGGCAAGATGAACATTTGAAGAGCCAACAAGGTTTTTGGAATAAGGATCAAGGTATATGGTTCCAAAGATTTAATCATGAATAGGAACTTGATCAAAGATTTGAGAAATTTGATTCCAATTAAACCCTATGCGTGTTTGAAAACTTTTGAAATCATTTTTCATACAAAACACTATGCAAAGGCATGAATGCAACAAACCTTTAAATTGTTCACAAAATATTTGAAAACTCACATTTTCCATTATCTAGAATGTCAACAACTTAAGCTATGTTGGAATTTTTAGAAAATGGTAAAAATCATTTATTTTGTTTTAAGTGTTTTCTAGTCACATCCCAAAATAGAAATTTTGGAGTGTGACAGTAGTTCAATCCAATGTTGGTTCAGCTTTGTTTATGTTGGTTTACTGTACAAATGATTTGGTTCAGCTTTCTAGCATGGGGTTGCCGGCACTTGTACTGTTCAATACAATGTTTGTTTTTCAAAATTAATTTGGATACTATTCTTCATTGCAGATGGTGATTCGTGGAGATTTGAGGTGTTATGATGGCTTTTGGAGTACCTGTGCAGTCAACCTGAGATCAACTACATGCATGATGAGATGATGGATGATGCCACCTTATTATTTTACTATGCATATTATGAACTTTATTACTTCCATATGAATTTTGAACTTTAGCTACCTATTATCTGAATCTTTGTATGGTGCTGGACAGTGCGTTGTACTTGTACTGCAGCCATTCGAACTTTGGCTTTCCATGATGCAGTGATCCTCTTTTTAATATTCAGTGCATCAAGAAAGGCTATATGATGCTTGGCATAGCTGATCCTTATTTGTTTGTGTTGCACTTAAGTATTCATTAAATTTTTCTTGTCCATAGAAACTACTAGCACTGGGAAATGTAGTTTCTACTGGTAGAGTCTTGAGCTATGGAAACTGTGCCAGTTTCTAGCATTGGGACTGCCCTTATCCTGCTCCCGCGCGTGCCGATAACGCTGAGGCAGGGGCCTTTTTTGGTCGTTGTGTTGCGCTTCTAAAAACCAAAAACCATTCTGTTCGGCTGGTTGGTACGGTACGGCTGGCTAGCTGATTGTTATGAGAGAAAAACACTGCTGAATTGCTGGCTGGTGCTGGCTAGACCAGCCAGCCGAACAGAGCCGCCCTCCCATGGTTTCACGTTGGCCCAAGCCCAACTTGCCGATGGTTTGCCCTGATCTGCGCCCTGGAGCCTGGAGTGATGGAGACGGACGACGACTCGTCAGCTCAGCCGCACTAGAAGTAGCAAAGTCCCAAGTCAAGTCAGAGGCGCCGACAGACACCCAGCGTCACGTGCCGTCGGTGCGGCAATACTCTACGTGGCGATCTCATCTCACCCATACAAAATTCGCTCGCGCCATGCAGACGCGCAGACTGCCGAAGTGCCGAGCCGCCGTGGGCTTGGCGGCTTGCTGCCACGCTCACCAACCCCCAATCCCCACCTCGCTTCGATAACATAAAGATCGATCCTTGCGTGCAATTCACATCGCCATCACGCATTGACGCATCACGTCCCACGCACTCACACTCACAGCAATGGCACGCCAGCGCCACCCTGCAACAAGCGCAAGCGCTGGCCCACCTCTCGCGGCTGCTGTCCTCTTCCTCTGCCTGCTGCCGGCCTGCCGCGCGGCCAGCAGCAGCTCCGGCGGCAACCCGAGCGCCGTGGTGCTGCCGGTGGGCAAGGACGACGCCACGCAGCAGTACGTGACGGGGTTCCGGCAGCGCACTCCGCTGGTGCCGGTGATGGCCGTGCTGGACCTGGCGGGCGCCACGCTGTGGGTGGACTGCGAGCCCGCGTCGTACGCGTCCTCCACCTACACCCGCGTGCCGTGCGGGTCCAGCCTCTGCCGCCGCGTTTTGCGCTCGCCGGCCTGCGCCACCAGCTGCTCCTCCGGCGCCCCGAGCCCGTCCTGCCTCAACGACACCTGCGGCGGGTTCCCCGAGAACACGGCCACGCGGGTCAGTACGGGCGGGAACGTCATCGCCGACGTACTGGCGGTGCCCACCACGTTCCGCCCGGCCCCCGGCCCGCTCGCCACGGCGCCGGCGTTCGTCTTCGCCTGCGGTGCCACGTTCCTGACTCGCGGCCTGGCGGCGGGCACCGCGGGCATGGCGTCGCTCAGCCGCGCCCCGCTCGCGCTGCCCTCGCAGCTCGCGTCCGCGTTCCGCTTCTCCAGGAAGTTCGCGCTCTGCCTGCCGCCCGCGGGCGCGGCGGGCGTCGTCGTCTTCGGCAACGGACCCTACGCGTTCCAGCCCGGGGTGGTGCTGTCCGACGCGTCGCTCGTCTACACCCCGCTGCTCGTCAACCCGGCGAGCACGGCGGGCGTGTCTACCGCCGGCGACAAGTCGGACGAGTACTTCGTCGGCGTCACGGGCGTCAAGGTGAACGGCCGCGCCGTGCCGCTGAACGCCACGCTGCTGGCCATCGACAGGAAGACCGGCGTGGGCGGGACCAAGCTCAGCATGGTGGCGCCCTACACCGTGCTCCAGTCCTCGATCTACAAGGCCGTCACCGGCGCGTTCGCGGCCGAGACGGCCATGATCCCGCGAGCGCCGCCCGTGGCGCCCTTCAAGCTGTGCTACGACGGGAGCAAGGTGGGCAGCACGCGCGTGGGCCCGGCCGTGCCCACGCTCGAGCTGGTCTTTGGGAACGAGGCCACGTCGTGGGTGGTGTTCGGGGCGAACTCGATGGTGGCCACCCAGGGCGGGGCGCTGTGCCTCGCCGTGGTGGACGGCGGCAAGACGCCGCGGACGTCGGTGGTGATCGGCGGGCACATGATGGAGGAAAACCTGCTGCAGTTCGACCTGGAGAAGTCGCGGCTCGGGTTCAGCTCCTCTCTGCTGTTCAGGCAGACCACTTGTAACAACTTCCAACTCGGCTAGCTGACGGTGCCCCCCAGCTGCTACTTGCCGGCCGGTGTGATGTCCGCCCATATATCCGCCTGAGACCAAAGAAGATGATGGTCTTGGTGATTTTGGCAGTCGCTCTCAATAAATTGTTCCCCTTTGGGACGGTGGTATACTGGTATCGTACCAAACAGCGAGAAGAATATGGTTGCTCTTGCCATTTTTCTTTTTTTTTAAAAAAAAAATCTGATTTCTGCCTTTTTGATTTATATCGAGAGAATAGCAAACAACTGTTACACGTGCGAGAGGCGCTACCGGCCGTAATCTAGGCTACGGAGGTTCAAGATTCTAATTAGATTATTACATAAAAGGTGGTTGCACGAGTGTTAGGACATTTAAAACCTTCATTTTTACTAGGCCATAGAGAGGTCCACCATCGATTTCCAACCTACTTTAGTCCCCCTTCCCAAAAAAAACTCCTACCATATATGGATCATAGATACAACAACCTCGGTTTTGCATCTAAGTTTCAGAGAACCTCCATCTCAACCGCCTCCGTCTCTTGCACTATAGCCGCCAGAGCTTTGGCCAGGTTCTTGTTTTTTTTGTTTTTTTTTAATTCAAGGTTCCTGTTGTTCAGGCTTGTGGCAGCCTTGATTGTCTTGACGGCCTGCTTCGACAGCTCATCAGTAGGACACACACATATCCACATAGGCGGTGACAGCTGCATTTGGCGCCGAAGATGGGTTGTTGATGAAGTTGAGCTCATGCATTAGCTTCCTTTGGGCACGTTCAGCCATCGGCACCGGTGATGGGCGAGCCGCGAGGCGCCTGTTCGAGCGGGTAGAGGCCATGGTCTTCTGTGCTCTCTCTCTCTCTCTCTCTCTCTCTCTCTCTCTCTCTCTCTCTCTTTTTGAAACTTCTTCTGTGCTCTTTTTGTGTGGCCACTGATGGCCCATGTTGGTGGAGAGATCGAGCGCGGGGCCAGTGGTTCAGGGACACTCTTCGAGATGGTGTTGCAGAAGGTGTTTGCAGCAACATCCCCTTCCTCGCTCTCTGCACGGTGGTCAGTATCAGCATCGCTGTAGAGTGTAGAGGTCATGCACTAGGGGGGCATTTGTCGTGGCAGGGTCAATGCCCCCCAGTGGTGGGGTGTTGGTCACCATGTCGATGTCCATGTGGGGGATGAGGTCAGAGATGTCGTCAGCTTGGCCGTCGCCGACCAGCTTGTACACCGGTGACGGTGGAGCCTCCTCGCTGCTGTCCGATCTGATATGATCGACGAGTAAGAGTGCTTAAGCTCAACAGACTATGATTTAGGGCCTGTTTGTTAGTAGTTCATTGGATAATAATTCATTATCTGATTTGGAATAAATAGTGAGATAGTTGTTATCTAGACATATAACTAACTATTATCCAAACCACTATCTATACCTATTTGGATTTAAAAGGATTTAAAAGAGATAGCTATTAGCAGATAGTTCTTATGTGTTTGGCTTATGGTTTGCGGCAATGTGTTGTGTTATTGTGTTTTCAGTCGTCAGAAAAAAAAAATCATGATTGAAGGCTACACAGGCAGTCAGTCCCATTCATACATAAACTTTTTGGTCCACAGGGCAGGACGCAACAGCAACAGTAATGTACCTCAGTACCTGTACTGTATGAACACAGGTATGGGGAACCTTAGAATAAATGCTACGAGTAACAGGAGTATCACATTAATCAAATTAATTCAACATTCTGGGAAAAAGCTAATTAAATACACCAGGAACTTATTCTTTGCGTTCCTCTAGTTCTAGCAGTTCATGTTGAATTATCAAATCCAGCATCCATGACCAAATGATGTTCATCATGCTTTCTTGGCCTTGGGCTTAGGTGGCGGTGCTAGGAACAAAGCCCTGAAGATCCACGCAGCAAGAATGGCACCAATGAAGGGGCATATCCAGTACACATAGAACTGTTCCCAAGTATTATGGCGATTGTTAACATACGCCCAGCCGAATGCCTGTAAATAATATTCAAGATTCATAAGTTAAAGAAAACAGGAAACTAGAATCCCAAATTTTTTTAAAGAACACTAAACTGAAAATAGCCATGAACAGAGAAATGGTTAAATGTTATAAAAACAGTAATATAAAGTCAGCTCTTATCAGGTAATTACCAAAATAAAAAATTCAGCAATGACCTACACCACTATTCCTTGGGCAGCATTCCACTGAGGGTAGCAAGGATCGTTCCTGTACACATGCCTCGTCAATTTCTCAGACACCATCACTCTTTAGGGCTTGTTTGGAAACATAGCAATCGACTTCAATCCATATGGATTGGGATGGATTGAGTTTATCCAAACAAGCTCAAAGGTTTCCATCATGGCATTGCTGGAGGTCAATTTCTGAGCTTATTAAGCTTTCTATAAAAGCCGGGCCAAGGTCTTTGGTC
The DNA here is from genome assembly GCA_038502445.1 of Eremochloa ophiuroides. Classification (NCBI taxonomy): domain Eukaryota; kingdom Viridiplantae; phylum Streptophyta; class Magnoliopsida; order Poales; family Poaceae; genus Eremochloa; species Eremochloa ophiuroides. The sequence continues at coordinate 52,708,147 of JAHLJS010000008.1, forward strand.
TAAAAAAATTCTGAGCTTATTGCTTGCTTTTGCAGAGCAATACCATTTCTGTCTCGGCAAACATAGTGTGGCAGTTTCTCAGATAAACAAAGTAGAACTGTTTCTAATAAGCACACACAATTTGAGATATTCTGCCAACATAACTATGCATTGTATTCTGCCAACTTTGCTCTGTGTTTGTCCTTCTATTCGGTAATTAACTTTCTTTAGTTCACCTCAAACACATAGGCAATCATTGGCACTTATTTTCACGTTGTATTGTTGTTCTCCTTTAGAAAGCAGGGTTCTATGTGCAGGTATTCGTCTGGTGCCTGATTAAAAAAAGGGTGAAGTACGTGAGATTTTCCAAGGTTTGAGACTTTGGCAAAACAGAAACTCAGGCCCTTGTCAGGTGAGTATGTGGTCCATGACATGCTCCAAGAAATGGTGTCCAAGCAAGGTTCCTTATATGAGATACCATCTACTCCCTCTGCTCCAGATTATAGTTCACTTTTGTCTTTATACTAAGTCAAGCTTCTCTAACTTTGATTAAATTTTTTAAAAATATGTTAACATCTACAAGTTCAAATAAATGCAACATCAAAACATATTTCATGAAGAATATGCTGAAATAAATTTAAAATTGTAATTTTGGCGCAGTTTTCTATAAACTTGATCAAAATCAAGGAAGTTTGACTTAGGACAAAGCCATAATGAACTATAACTTGTAACAGAGGAAGTAGAATTCAGATAGAAAGAAATAAAATAATTCAGTTTGAAGGCTAGATAAAATACTCTAGAAATAAATAAAATAAAACTTTTCATTACAATATGGTAGTATGATTAGGTGTCTACAATAATTTTCTAACTTTTCCATTTCAATCTATTTCAGTGCCCAGCAACTTTAAGTTGTAGACGAATATTCCATTTATACTTTTTGGCCATAGAACAAACAACTAGTATGAAGAAAGCAAATGTGTGTTCAGATTCAGACATGGAGATAAGGTGGCTATATGCTGCATATGTGTGCCTTCTCTATAGTCAGTAAACACCTATCCTATATCTCTAGAGTTCTTTTGATACAACAATTTCTTTTCCACTTCCTATCACCATGCCGAATCTGTTAGGTGAGAGCTGTATTTTAAAAAAAACAAACAAAATGATGAATCGCAATGTTGTGCTTTTGACTTGCAAAATTGCTCAGGACCTTCAGACAAATAGACAAGAAGATGCTTCAAAAGATCAAGTGTGATGATTTGGTGGTCAAATAATTTTATTCACCTTTTTCATCTCATTGTAACATGCCGGTCATTTCATACAATTATTTTAGAAATAGTTAATCATGCATAAACAGTAACTGTTTATTTAGTCACAGAAACCCAGAGTACTGAAATCCTTTCATTCAGATGACTGATTTTGCATCATCCAAATGATATAACACATGCTACCAAGAGAAATATGTAGCAAAGAAAATGTTCTAGTTGATAATATCACATGCAGTGGCGCTGATACATTTTGAATAACCACACATAATAATGTCGTATACGATTTATTATTTGCTAGTGCATATCAAATAAAAGAGGGAATCATAGCCAATAGGTAGTGTTCTGAAAGAGATCGATGTTACTAGACTATTCATCAAATTAAGAAATAAACAGTTCAACTTTTTTTTGGTTGTTCTTCTAACAAACATGATGGTTACAACAAGCATAAATCTAATTGCTTTCAGAAGCCAATAACAAAGTATTAGTATTTTGATCAGTAGACTAATTTATTCTTTCTTTTTATATTTTTTTTCTTCATGTAGCTGATTTTATCATTACACGCATACAAAATATGTAAACTTTCAACATCACTTCTTTGCTCTGGATTTGACTTGATGCAAAGATGCACTTCATTTTTTTAGGACATATAAGTGTCAGAAACATAATGCACAGCCTAAATGAGTAGATTATACAAACCTCTGTTTTAAATTTATCTCCACTGTCAATTTCTATTTTCAGCACATAATGCACGGGAGTCATTTTTCCCTGATTTACATTTATTATAAATTATAATTTTTCAGCTTGCCCCTATAGAGTTATAGTGTCATCTAGCCATGTGTCGTCTCTCAAATATGACATCCACACATGTACAGTGGTGAAAGCCCTAGTTTGGTTTTGATAATTAATGACATTCTAAGGACTAACCTAGATTGCTAGTGATGGCAAGGTTTTAGGTTGGACAATCCATGGTGTAAAGCCTAAAGAAAAATGGTGATGTCTAAAGGAAGGCTTAATCATGGAAGGAGCAAAGGTGATCAAGTGAGAAGGCAAAGGTATAATCCAAATAGGTTTTCCTTTTGGTGAACAAGACACCTAGTGGGTGTGTTCACATTTAGAATAGATAGCCGACTATTAAGGGGAGAACGAGTGTTGGATTACTTTCAAGTGCTCTAGGTTGCATCTCATGTGCATTGATCCAACCAACCTAGAGAACATCTTTGAAAACCCTTGAAAAATGTTTGCAAAATGCTAACACACTATGCACAAGTGTTGAAGACCTTGAGTGTTAGTACATAGAAGCAAGGGGTGAGAAATAGACTTGAAAAACCCTGAGAAGTGAGCGTCGGACTGTGCAGAGGGGCAGCGTCGGACCATTGAGTAGAGTCCGACGCCTAACCCTAGTTCTGGCCAATGGCGAGCATCGGACGCTCAGTAAACGAGCGTCGGACCATTGCCCACTCCAGTCCGACGGTGCCGAGCAGCGAGGTGTGACGCGTGGCGCAATCTGAGAGCGTCGGACGCTGGAGCTTAGTCCGACGTCGAGCGTCGGACGAAGTCCGACGAAGTTTTAGCGTTTCTGGACCTCTCTGGAAACGTCGGACTCTCGAGTTCGTTAGTCCGACGACCCCTCCGCGAACGTCCAACGGTACGCGCGCAGTGTACCGGGAACAGGGCGTCGGACCGAGAGTGTTAGTCCGACGGTCCGCAGTTGAGCGCGAGAAGTAGCCGTTGCGATCCAGCGACTGAGGTTGAATGAGAGTTGACACGCGGCAGCCATCCGAGCGTCGGACGCGAAGACTCAGTCCGACGGTCGGTCCGACGCCCCGAAAAACGTGTTAACGGCTGTTTTTCAGTGGGTAACGGCTAGGATTGCACTTAGGGGTATTTATACTCCTTCCCTAGTCACTTGGTGACATCTCTTGCACACTTGAATCATTTGCATACTTTTTGTGAGCATCCTAATCCTCCCACTCACTCACTTGTTCATTTTTGATCATCTTTGTGAGTTGAGTGATCCTCAAGTGCATCATTGCTTAGTGAATTGCATTCTAGAGCACTTGAGAGCAAGACAAGGCTGAGTTCTTATTCTCTTGGGGCATTGCCGTGTCCCTAGCGGCTTGAAGGCGATTCCGGTGTGAGGTTGATTGGAGATTGTTCAAGCCCACACCAAGGTGATTGATTGTGAGAGGTTTTGTGGTTATCCTCGGCGGAGTGCCAAAACCAACTCTAGTGGATTGCTCATGATTGATAGTCACTTCTCTTGTGTTGGTGAGCGGCTCCCGATGAGGGATTGGCGTGTGAAGCCTAGCTTGCAATCCACCATGGAAGACCGGTGCCACAACGAGAAGTAGCGTGACGGCGATCACGTGAACCTCGGTAAAAAGTCGAGTGTTCTTTGCCTTCTCCACCATCGAGTGGACTCTTAGCTTTCTTGTATTCTATTGGGTTTGATTATTTGGTTTTCATATTGGATATATTCCGGTGATTGGTCTTCACGGCGTGAGGACTTCACTTCAATCAAGCCCATTGGTAAAATCCTCTTGATCTCTCTTCCTTGCGTTTAATACTTGTTTAGGTGCCATCTCCTTAGGTTCGGGGGAGTTGGTTTCTTGCGTGTTGAGTGCTTATATTTGTGAGTAGCATATCTTGATAGGTGGCTTGCATAGAATAGTCTAGAGCTAGCGCTTTGTCTCGCTTGCTTATCAACTAACTTGTGGTCTAGTATTTTGCTAGAATTTTTAATAGGCTATTCACCCCCCCTCTAGTCTATACGGTCCTTTCGAGTGGCCAAAGCATACCACTAAATCATGATATAAATTCACCTCTCTCACCAAGATTGGTACAGCTAAGACTACCCACATATGTAACATTCCTGAAAACCATCAAATATCTATAAACATTTGTCATATAGGCAATCAAGCTGCTAAATTTCCCTGTGATGGACCAAAAGGCACAGTTATTTTGTAGTTGGGCATTGAAATTTGCTCGCTGTAGGTATAGATGGTGACAGGAAACTATCAATTGAAGTTAAAAGTATATACAAGTAATGAGCTAGCTCGTCAAACAACAGACAACAGTACAAGTGAAGAGAAAAAAAGAAAGCAAGAGGCTAACATTGGCTGGGTTCATGGAAGGACCGGTGTATGCTGCTCCGGAGAGGACGAGGCACAGGGTGCAGATGGAGATCATCCATGTCTTGATGATGGGGTTGCGGGGCCCCTTGACTAGGATCCAGAGCACGGCCAAGGTGATGACGAAAGTAAGCACTAATTCGGCGACGGCGCCAGTGTGGGGATCCACCTTGAGCGAGGGTCCCCCAAGCATGTGCTTGTACTGCGCCGGCATCAGCTCCGAGATGGCAAGAGCGCCGCCCACAGCGCCGGCGGCCTGATCAGTTAGTAGTCCACATCAGTCTCTGAAGAGGACATTTCTGAACCCTTGAATTGAACTGAACCCAAATTGAAGTGAAAACTACCTGTGCCGGTAATCGGAGCGCGATGGAGAAGAGAGAGGAGCTGGTGACTCCGGCGGCGTAGAAGGCAGCGATGCCGGTGGGGTTGAAGCTGGCGCCGCCGAGTACGTCGCAGAGGAAATTGAAGGCGAAGAGGAGGACGGAGAGGAGGGAGACGGTGACCAGGAGCGCGTAGTGGACGCCCTGCAGCCTCAGGTAGGACGTCACCGCCGCCGTCGACGCCCCCAGCGTGGAGACGCACAGCACCCACAGGAAAGTCACCACCGCGTCAGCGGCAGCCGCCCGCAGCGCCGCCCCCATCGCCATCAGCGCCCGTGCTGCCCTGCCCTCTGCTCTGTTGCGTTGTGTGGAGAAGCAGATCGGAACTGACGGTGACGGAGGAGTGGGTGGGTATACAAACGCTCTTCGCGTGCGCCATCTTTATCTCCCTTTTTTTTTCGGCTCGTCCGGCTCTACAGCCGCAGCAGATTTTGCGTGGAAGAACAACCAGGCTTGTAATTATCGATCGATCTTGGCGACCATTTGTCCTTTTTTTATCTTGAAAAGGGAGCATTTCGGTGGCTTATATTAGTTGTAGCTTCCATACTTTAAAAAAGATAAATCCACATACAAATAATTGTTCATGATATATTTGGAGATAATTTTAGGCAAAATCATACTACTATAGTTCAGTAAGTTCATGAAGGTGCACATTAAGTCCTTGTTTGGTTGTTTTCAGAATCAAAATGGTTGATGGGGGTTGGAGAGGGTTGAGAGGGATTTTGACTTGTAGGGGATGTAATCCACCTCAAGCCCCTTTGTTTGGGGATCAAACGAACACAACCTAAATGAAGTTTTATTTGAGTTTTTGGTCTCTATTTGAACAACCGTAATAACTTGTGTTGGCTGAGACAATCTTCATTTTTAGGGGCAATCTTGCTTAACACGTTCACCACTGTCAATCAATTTTCAGCGGTAGTATTTTTCAGAGATAGTATGTATGAAACTCTCTGTCTTTGAAAATCACAAGTATTTACCAAACTGTCTCCTAAGATGCTCCTACCATCTCCATCTGTCGCCTAAAATGCTATTTTTACTATACTGAACCTGGAGCTTCGGTGTAGCTTGTGGTTTAGCATTTGCTAATATACACAATCATTATTAGAATGCTCCAGACCTTTGAGTTGTTAGGTTTTGAAAACAAATAGTCGAGTATCAGCGTCAATCAATATACTAAAGAACTTCTTTTCTCCAAGGGAGACGGTGGCACGAGGCTCATTCGCGCTTGAAGTTACTAATCTTGTATTCACCAACATATCACTCTGTTTGGCTGGCTGGTACGGTACGGTTGGCTGGCTGATTGTTCTGAGAGAAAAACACTGCTGAATGGCTGGCTGGTGCTGGCTGGACCAGCCAGCCGAACAGAGTGATCATCCTAGTAACATCTTGATACAGAGAATTTTATAAACCCTCCACTCATATGGTGAAGCAAGGTTATGTAAAAGCAGTCCTTATGTTGCCGATGGCTGTTTGTTGATGTAATTGTTTTCCTATGTTGTTGATGTAATGTAAGAATGCAACCATTACCAAATCCTCATCAGCTTTATCTCCACTGTGGTCAGCTATCAAGCGTACAATTAACTAGGTGACATTTAACTTGCCATGACATCAGCCTCATCTAGGAATTTTCATACTATCACCTGTAAAACACAAGCTTCACAAATATAATAACAACTCAACAAATGCACCAAACTCACAAGAACCATTTTATAAACAGATCAAAGCTTTCACTTTTAAAAATGTTCGACAACTGTACATAAAATTCAGTGTATGCACACACTGCACATTGTGAGGATCAACAAAACCATGATCTTAGAAGTTGTCGATGGATGACGAATTTATATATTTAGAAAGGAACATAGTCTTAATCCAGATAGGAAAAGAAGTACTAAGGTCTGAAAGAGCCTCCAAAACCATAGGAAATTGAATGAATCAGTTCAGCATACTAGATCAAATTACTTAGACAACAAGTATCACAAGATCCACATTTTTTACATTTGTCAATCCAGAGGCTAAAAAAGGTACTCCCTCCATTCCAAATTATAAGACGTCTTGTCTTTTCTGGACTCATAGTTTTCGCTATGCACTACACTATGTCTAGATATACATAATAAAAGCAATAAATCAAGAAAAGTAAAAAACATCTTATAATCTGGAATGGAGAGAGTAAATTCTATGGAGATGGTTTTTTGAAAAATGGCTAGAATTAACATCACACACACACAGTGAAACATCATAGCATGCCTTGACCTCAATGGCATTGGAAGGCATGACACCTAACTTTGCATGATATAATCCTACTAAACTTGCCTCACAGCTTCAGTGGAACTAAAATCCTGATCACTGAAAACCATCAAATGCGATCTTACCCTCATATGCCTTAACAACATCTGGCACATCGTGAGCATACCTCAATACATACTTCGTGGAGAACATCTTGGCACTACCAAGCAATGCCGAAATCAACTTGATGTTGGGCCCAATCTTTCCCTCCCTCATCAACAAGCTTAGTACGGCACACCTTTGTACGATGCTCTTCTCCAAGCTATACCCCATAAGCACAGGATTCCCCATTACTTCGCTTAGTTCAAGGTTCAGCTCATCCAGGAAGAACCGGAGCTTCTTCTTTATTTTCTCGTCAGAGAAGCTCAGTATCGTCGGCTGCCTCTTGAACGCTCTGTGCAGCTCACCATCGGACACCCCGAAGCTCCGGTACAGGGCCACCCTATGCAGCCACGTCTCCCTGCTCATGCCGCACAACGCACGGATGCCGTAAAGAAAGCCCTTCTCCGTTACGCCCAAGCCGAGCTCCTTGAGACCCTCGAAGATCTGGCACATGCGGTCGGGCGAGATCATGAGCACGCCCAACTTGATGACGAGTAGCTTCGAGATGGACTCCTCGGGGAGCCCGAGGCAGCGGAGGGCGTCCACGGCGGGGCGCATGGTCTTGTCCAGGTCGGCCATGAGGGCGCGCGGGGTGCGCGAGATGGCGAGGCAGATGTCCTCATCGGCGCCGAGGATGCTGCGGAGGAACTGGATGCAGGGGGCGAGGTGCCCGTCGAGGCTGCGCGTGAGGAGGACAGGATAGCTGGCGAGCTTCCGCGGCCTGACGCCGAGGGAGATGAAGAGGTCAAGCTTGGGCGGAGGATCCGGTCGGGGTCGAGGGTGAGGACCACCGGTAATTTGCGGACTAGGTCGGCGACCTCCGCGTCGGTGAAGCCGTAGCGGCGGAAGAGCGCGCGGACGGCGTTGGCCTTGGCGGTGGAGCGGATGGGGCGCTTGTGCGCGGCCGCGGCGGCGGGGGAGAATCCGCAGGAGATCAGGTAGGAGACAGTGGCGGGACAAGGCTCGGAGACGGGGCCGCCCACGAGGGTTGCCAGAGAGTGGCCGTGGAAGAGGTGGGCGTCGCTGGGGTTTGTGCAGGCGCCGGAGGGGATATGGCAGAGGCGGAGGAGTCGCCGCCGCCGGCAAATGGAGGCGAACATGCTGGGCCTGGGTTTGGACTTGGAATCCTAGTGCGGTCACTGCGGTGGGCCTCAGAAGCCGGCCCGCTGCCTCCTCTGCGGCTCCATCTCATGGCCCCCGGACTGGAGCTCGTCTCTCTCGCTCACCACCTGTCGGCTGTCGCCAGTTACCACTCCCAAGACCAAATGATGAAGTCCCTCCTCCTCTCCGCCCACCCCACGCCGCCGCTCCTCCCGGCGCCCCGCCTTCGCGGGCTCCTCCGCTCCCGCGCCTCCTCCTCTGCCTCCGCCTCGGCGCCGCCCCGAGCCGACCGCCGCTCACCCCGGCCCGCGCCGTCGCGCCGCCCATCCTCCTCCCTGTACGCGCGCCCCAGCCTCCTCGACATGGAGCGCGAGCGCGCCGCCCGCCGCGCCGACGTCGACGCCTTCCTCGCCTCCCTCGGCGTCGAACCGGGTGAGCTCGCGGGCCTCGAGCTCCCGGTCACCGTCGACGTCATGCGGGAGCGCGCCGAGTTCCTGGGCTCCCTCGGGCTCACCCGCGAGGACCTCGCCGCCTACCCGCTCGCTCTCGGCTGCAGCGTGCGCAAGAACATGGTCCCCGTCCTCGACTACCTCGGCAAGCTCGGCGTCCGCCGCGACGCGCTCCCGGACCTGCTGAGACGCTACCCGCAGGTGCTGCACGCCAGCGTCGTCGTCGACCTCGCCCCCGTCGTCAAGTACCTCCAGGGTATGGACGTGAGGCCCGCTGACGTGCCGCGCGTGCTCGAGCGCTACCCGGAGCTCCTCGGGTTCAAGCTCGAGGGCACCATGAGCACTTCCGTCGCCTACCTCGTCGGCATTGGAGTGGGGAGGCGTCAGATTGGCAGCGTCATCACCCGTTTTCCAGAGGTGCTTGGCATGCGCGTTGGGAAGATAATAAAGCCTTTCGTCGAACACCTTGAGGGCATTGGGCTGCAGAGGTTAGCTGTTGCAAGAATAATAGAGAAGAAGCCATATGTACTTGGATTTGGGCTAGAGGAGAAGGTGAAGCCTAACACTGAGGCTCTTATGGACTTCGGAGTGAGGAAGGAGGCTCTAGCATCCATTGTGGTGCAGTACCCTGACGTTCTTGGAATTGAACTGAGGGAAAAGCTTGTTGCACAGCAGAGCTTGTTTGAGTCGAGCATTTTGGTTAGCCGTGAAGATTTTGGAAGAGTGGTCGAGAGGATGCCTCAAGCCATTAATCTTGGACGAGCTGCGGTTCTGAAGCATGTTAATTTCCTCACAGCTTGCGGATTTATGCTCTCTCAAGTTAGCAAAATGGTCGTAGCATGCCCCCAACTGCTAGCACTGAATATGGATATAATGAGGATGAATTTCGAATACTTCAAGAATGAGATGGAAAGGGATTTGGAGGAGCTGGTTGAGTTCCCTGCGTTCTTCACATATGGCCTTGAGTCAACTGTAAGGCCTCGACATGAGATGGTGTCCCGGAAGGGATTCACATGCTCTCTTGCATGGCTTCTTAACTGTTCTGATGCCAAATTTGATGAGCGTATGAGGTATGATACAATTGGGGTTGAGGAAATGGAGCGTGAGGATTCTTCTGACATGAATGAATTTGCGGAGGAGGTAGAGAGTGAGGATTATGATGACAGCGATTCTGATGACTCTGATGATGAGTTTGTTCGATAGTTCATTTCATCAGTCATTAGATGTCAATTTTGAAGTATGTGGTTTGTACACGAAATATGAAACTATAGCTTAGAGGCCCTGTATGTTCAGATATCCTTCAACAATGTATGTTATAACTGCGTAAGGATGCATTTCTCATCTTCCTTATGGAAGTACTCCCTCCAGTCCATTATTCCAAGATATTTTGGCTTTTCTAGATATATAGCTTTTGGTATGTACTTAGATATACACTATGCCTACATAAAAAGTAAAATGATGTATCTAGAAAAGCCAAACGTGTTATAATTTGGAACGGAGGGAGTACTTGGCAATTCTATGCCAAAATACATATGAAACCATCTTTGTTATGCATGCTCAGAGGATAATAACATGAGAGCAGTGGACTGAAGATTAAGAGTGCTGACTGGTTTTCATATGGAGGATGAAGGTGTTTATGATGACTCTGATCATGGTTTTGTTCAATGATGTCTTCAATGATTTGTTTAATAGTATCGATTGCTATCTGACTAAACTTTGCATGTTGGCCATAAGCTTGATGCTCTATTTTGTCAGTAGATTGTCAATTCTGAAATATGCTTGGTAAACCAGATGCTGGATATAATCATACTGTATAGAGGACCAATGTTATCATATCATATTTCCTTGAATGCTGTATGTTTTAACTGCATAATGGTGTATCTCATCTTTCTTACTGGCATACTTGCCGTTTCTGTCAAACAAATATGGAACCATTTTTCTCATGTATGTTCCGAGGTTAATATTAACAATAAGAGCAGAAGACTGAAAACAGTAGAGTGCAGATGGGTTCCATATGTTATTGGAAAATTTTGACTGATGAAAGATAGGCTCTAGTTTTTGGGCTGCCAGCTCCTTAACAAATGCTGTCAGTTACATCACTCTGGGAGGATGTTATATATCTCAGTTGCGTGATGTTCCGCCTTCTGGATGTAGTGTGGCGTAGGCAATCTTTGCAACTTTGGATGATTGCCCCGGTTGTCTTTCGAGTTCTGGCAATGATCCGTGCTGGATACTGTAATTTGTTCCAATTTTCCTTCAGTGAATCTGTAGGGTTGAAATCTCACATGCATTTTTTGGCAAACGATTCACATGCTGAATGAAACTTCAAATTCGTTGCCCAGCTCTTCAACTGGAACCTGGCTCTGTGCATCATTCCTTCAGGAATCAGGGATTGTGTTTCTCCGAAGGTGGACAACATCAGTTTTCACTTTTCAGTTCAAGAGAGATGGCATCAGTCAATCAGATGCTAGTTGAATTTTCCCCAAATTTCATATTAGCACTAAAACTAATCAAACGAGGTACTTTAAAAAAAAAGAATAAGAAAAAAATAGATTTGAAAGAATGGTTGCAGGTCTCCTGGACTGGACTGGATCCATCGCGCTAATCCAAGAGCAGACGAGTCCAGAGCCTTATCAGGCAACGAACGCGACAAGTCTGCACTCGACTGCTGCCAAAAGAAACATGAGCGGCCAGCGTCTTCTGAGGCTGAGGATGGCGTCCCACTCGTGCTCCCGCCCCGCCGCCCTGGCGCCGCACGCCGCGCGCCCGCTCTCCTCTCTCCTCGCTCCCTCTGCCGCGCGCCCTCGGTCGGCGCCCCTCTCGTGCGCAGCTCCGCCGTGCCGGGGCCACGCGGCAGTGCGGAGGCCCCCGAGCGTGGCGGCGATGTCGTCGTCGACGCCGCCGCCGGGACCCGTGCAGAAGTCGGAGGAAGAGTGGGAGGCCATCCTCACGCCGGAGCAGTTCAACATCCTACGCCGCAAGGGCACCGAGTAAGATTTTAAACCGCACTGGCCACATCTCTTGCCCTTCGTGTTGTTGCTGAACTATCGTGTTGACGTTGACGTTAGTGACAAATTGAATTAGTAGTAGGTACCTATTCTGATCAACCCAAGTTAAATGCAATATCACCATGCTCTGGCCCGCTACATATGTCATTAATTGTTTGCTAGCCACATGATTTTGCTGTGTGTTTAACTACAGAAGCTGATTCCAATTTTCTATCTGTGTTCGGATAGTATAATTATTAGATGGATTGTAAAATGTTGCAGAACCAGTAACTAGAGCACGAAAATGCTGAGGAGGTTAAAGTAGTCTGATTACTGAATCACATCAGCTAGTGGCGGAGACAGGATTTTAAAATTGGGTGTACAAAACTGTAAAGCTTGTCAATAAAATTTCAATCAAGAAAATATAGTTCATAAATGCAAATGATAAAGTAGAACTAGTTTTTTTGAATTTGTACACATCAGCCGTTCTAGGAGCTTGAACATGAAGTAAGAAGAAAATTGTAAAATAATTTTTCAAAACAAAACTTGGACAAGGTTGCCTACATTTTTATGTAACTTGAACAAATATAAATACCGTGGATTTCCTTCTTTTGGAATGTGTGCAAGTCCCGATGATCCATTTTGATTTCCTTGTTATGCATGACCAGAGGCAGATCTAGGGTGGGGCGGGTGGATCTCAAATCCCCCTACCATTTCTGCGTTAATAGAAACCCTTCTTAGCCCCTCTTAAGTTTTATGGACATAGAAGAAAGGAAGGAGGGACTCTAGAGGTTGAAGATGATTTGAGCTCCCTCTTCTATAAAGGTTTAGATCTGCCATAGCCAGCGTGGATTCCTTGTGTCGCTGCTAGTGTCATGGTTTGCTGCCGTCCAGTGTCTACTCTCTTGCACACCATGTGCCGAGCCACCCAATGATGTTGGTGCCGGCGCAAATCACAAACTCGACGGTTTCATGCATTCTCACTTGGGCAAATGGTTACTAGAGCAGATACTCAAGGAGAGGAAGGTGCCAAAAAAGACTTTGGATCGGGCTATTTTTGCATGTTTGGGTTTAAATCAACACATTTATTTGTCTCAAATATAAACATGTACATTAGTACATGTGCAAACAAACATCCATCAGAGCGTCCAGGGCTGGACTGATGTTTGCTGCCCCTGCTAACACTGGTTCTCCAAGGTGGTTCCATATAATGAAGCCACAAGCCCCCAAATTGTCCTTCCTTCTAAAGGCTCCGTTGATGTTGATCTTCAACTGATCCTGGTCCGGTAGCTTCCAGACGCGACGCGATATAGGTGTGCGGGTGGCTGACAATCACCGCCCTGGGTGTCTCTGATCATTGAGTTCACCTCACAAGCCACTTCCAGACAGATCGGGGTCCCCTCGCCGCATTGGCCTTATTCCTAGCATCCCACCACTTCCACAACAACACCACAGTCCGAAGGCACTGGTCAGACTCCAGCTCAAGGAACGCACGAAGTCCTCATGATTGTATATTCAGTAGCCAATTAGTGACTGTGGATCTTGCTTTTATGATCAAGGGCCTTACTTCCTAATTTTATTAGAGGTAACTTAGAATTTTATATATTTTTCAAGTGCTTTGGTTGAATTAGAGTATTGAACATAAAAAAGTTGTGAACAATTTGATTAATTAACTAGCTCTGGGTTGTTTTTTGTTACTGTTGCTGTAGTTCTGGCTGTGGCTGATGCATCACAGAGTTCTATAGTAATGCAAGAACATATTAATTGATCCTATATATCTGTATATGACCTATTTCCATTACCATGATTTTCTGCTATTAGGAAATATGAATTGCTAAAATGTATTTATGTCAAGTATGGCAGTCCATTTAATTTAATTTTTTTTCACATGACAATCATGTATTTATGTCTAAGCTACTATAACTAGTGTGCACCGTTGCCATATCATAGCATGGGGGTCATTGTTACATGCCAAATAATCATGGTAACTATTAGTTCTGACTGATGTTCTGTTTGGCATGTGGTGTGGTGAAGCTGTTTCTCTGCTGCACAGTTAACTGGTGTCATAATTTTTTCTGAATTCATTTGGTTGTCTGATTTCCCAGGTACCCTGGAACGGGTGAATACGACAAGTTCTTTGAGGAGGGCATTTATAAATGTGCTGGATGTGGAACTCCCTTATACAAATCATCTACGAAGTTCAACTCAGGGTGTGGCTGGCCAGCATTCTATGAGGGACTTCCTGGGGCCATAAGACAGACGGTATGCACTATTCTCTCTTGTACATCAGGATGAGGAATGATCTTTGCTCTCTGGCCTCTGCAATCTCCAGTATTAATCAATATTTTCTTAAACACTAGCCGGACCCTGATGGGAGGCGGATAGAGATCACATGTGCTGCCTGTGGAGGACATTTGGGGCACATATTCAAAGGGGAGGGGTTTAAAACGCCTACCAACGAGCGACACTGTGTTAACAGCATTTCGCTTAAGTTCATTCCGTCCTCCGGGGAAGCCTGACGGCAGATGAACTCCAATCTGAAACTCAACAAGAGAATAAGCTTGGACCTGTTTGTTGCTTTCACATTGTATAGAGAGTTATAGATGGAATTTGTTATTCCTCTGATCACTTCTAATATGATGTAACAAATTTTCAATCACAAGTGGTGGTGGTCTTTGCTGATAAATCAATGTACTTGTGCCGTTAAAGATTGCATGTTCAACTCCAGCCCAGCTGTTGTATCTGGGAAGAGCAACCAATTGTATGTTCCTACACCTAGTTCCAGATTGGGTTTAGTCCACTTTAGGACCTCCAACTATCGCAAAAGTTTGGATTTCAACCTCTAACTTTAGAACTAGATAACATTAGCCCTTCAACTCTTAAAAAAGTTCACTTTAGGACCCTGACCGGTTTCCCAGACGGTTTTGCATGGCATTATTGCTGCGCTGACATTAGCGATGACGTCCACACTCATTTTGAATTTACAAAATTGATATCTTTTTATTCGGAGCTCCAAATATAGCAAATAATATATCAATTTTGATCGTCTCGACAAGCTCTTTGCAATGATGTACTCTGTTTTGTTGTTTGAGATAGTAGTATTTTGTGAAAAATTAAATATTTCTAAAAAAACAAGTGAGAATAACAAAACTCATGGAATTTATTAGATAAATAATATTTTTTATTATTATGTAACGCGAAATATCAAGATTTGGATGTAGAGGAGACCACCGAGGATGATCAGGACAATCCACCTGGTCTATTGGTAGAACATAAAACAAAAAGGTACATTTATACACTTAAACATGTACCGCAGCTGCTACGTTCATATGCACATGATAGATCTCACCCAATTGTCTGGATCCAAGCATAAGTCCAAAAAAAAGTAGCCACCGACCTCCTTTACCCGAAGCCCCCAAAATAGGTACATATTGCGTGGCTGATTCATCTTCTACATAATCTTGTCATGATTCACTGCTTTCATATTTTACCACACAATAGCCTTACTGTTCACATTTTAGGCCATCAAACCAGTAGAACTTCCTTCCACTATCACTGAGGTCATGATGCCTTCCACTATTACCAGTTAGTTAGACCCATGTAATGCTATCAACAATCCATGTGCTCGTCAACTCCAAGACTTATGCCGGGATTAACATATTATGCTTTCGACTGCACGCTATGTTGTATTAATGGTTCACGTAGTTGTCCCTTATTTCTGGACTCACAGACTTGCATTGACTACTCTGTGAATTTCACAATTCCTAGCTCCAATCGATTCTATTCTCACTTGTTTTATAAAAATATTGAATTTTCACAAAATAATATCAACTCAAACAAAAAATGGACTACACCATTGCAAAGTGCTTGTTAAGACGATCAAAATTGATATATTATTTGCTATATTTGAAGCTCCAAATCAAAAGATATCAATTTTGCAAATTTAAAAGGAGTGCTGATGTCATCGTAACAGTGCCATGCAAAACCGTCTGGAAAACCGGTCAGGGTCCTAAAGTGAACTTTTTCGAGAGTTGGAGGCTAATGTTATCCGATTTTGAAGTTAAAGGTTGAAATTTAGACTTTTGCGATAATTGGAGGTTCTAAAGTGGACTTAACCCTTCCACATTAAGAAGCTCCGAGCCTCTAGGAATCACAAGTCACAAAAAATATGCAAAACATTTCAGGAAATGGCGAAGGCAAGTAGCTACATGGGCTTCAACAAGAAGTCAAAGAATATTAGCATTGCAGAAACACACACCTTGCCTGAAGTCTTGCGATTAGCATGTTTGGACGCAGTATGATTGATACGTGTTGCAACATATAATAGTTGTGGAGATGTGTTTCCCTAAAGCGCGCCATTCTAACCAGAACCGGGGATGGGAGGACGGTGGAGCGAGCCAATGGCACAAGCGAGGAAGAAGAATACCATCAGTTGGAGGGGAGGAAGTGTTAGACTGTAATATTATAGACTATATGGGCTTATATGGGCTGGGCGCCTCAGCCTTAGGCTGCACGGCAGCCCGTTAGGGGTTATGGTAGATGATCGCTGGATTAGGCAAGGATCACCGTTGATTGGGTGTATTTCTATAAACCCTAGATGGTCCTTGCCTATATATTGTACATCCTTTGTACCTCCATAATCAATCTACTATTTTTTCGAGCCATAATCTCTTTCATGGTATCACGAGTCTGGTTCTTCAAACCGATTCACCCTCCGCTGCCCTAGCGCGCCCTGCCGGCTGCGCTACCCTTGCCCACCTGCGCCGGCCCTCCCTGCCGCGCCGCGATGGCTGGGGAACCTCTCTCCCCATCCAAGGCCGCTGCCGCCGCCGCCGCTGCTGCAGCTGCCGCCCCCTCCAAGGCCGCCGCCGCCGCCTCCAAGTCTGGCACGGGCTATGACCAGTCCGACTTGGACTCCGACACCCAGGCCCTCGCTCCCGCCGCCGCCGACCGGAAGGCGCGGCACGACGCTGCCCTTGCACGCGCCGCTGCAGCCGACCAGGAAGCCCAGGCCGCCGCACTGGAGCGCGATGCCACCGCCGCCCACGCCCGTGAAGCCCTGGCTCACGCCGAGCAGGCCCGCGCCGCTGCTCAAGTCGATGGATTAGATGAGGATCCTCCTTCCGACCACGATGACAACGACGATCTGCAGCGCACCCTTCTTTACCAAGAGGCTGCAACGATCGCCCACCTTCACTCCTAGGCGGTTGTTGTCCAGAACATCCGCAACTTCGTCACCGTCGTCCTCGATCTCAACGCCGGGAACTTCAATTGGTGGCGCGATCAGATCCTCCTCATCGTTGGGAAGTACTCCCTCGACCATCATGTGCTGCAGGACCTCATGGCGCCCGGCTACCCGGATCGGCAGCGCATGGATTGTGTTATCAAGTCTTGGATCCTCTGCACCATTGAAAGGACCGAATAGGCTAGGGGGTGAATAGCCTATAAAAATTCTACAAAGCACTTAAGCACAAGTTAGAAATTAACAAGGCTATCGCAAAGCACTAGCTCTAAGCTACTCTATGCAAGCCACCTATCACAATACACTAATCACAAGTATATGCACTCAACCGCAAGAAACTCACTCCTTCGAAACCTAAGGAGAGAGCACCTAAACAAGTTTGCAAGTGCAAGAAACCCTCACCACGAACCTACGGGGAGAGCACCTAAACACAAAGTAATCCCAAGGAAGAGTGATCGAGAAAGATTATACCACCGAGAAGAGTAGAGGTTGATCCAATCACCGGGAGAAGAATAAGATGAAGACCAAGTGATCAACCACTAGAAAACCGGAAGACTGTTGACACTTCTTAGCGCAACCACCAGAGACAGGTTGCTAGGCTAGCTCTGATAACGGCGCCAGAAGTGCCCTGAGGGTATTTCTTATGTCTATTGGATAATTCCGCAAGCGCACAGAATATACCGTTGTAGCACTTCACCTGGAAGTATTTCAAGGTATCGTTATT
The DNA here is from genome assembly GCA_038502445.1 of Eremochloa ophiuroides. Classification (NCBI taxonomy): domain Eukaryota; kingdom Viridiplantae; phylum Streptophyta; class Magnoliopsida; order Poales; family Poaceae; genus Eremochloa; species Eremochloa ophiuroides. The sequence continues at coordinate 52,725,790 of JAHLJS010000008.1, forward strand.
TATTTTTATCCCAAGGAAAAGCGGTTGCTAGGAATAATTAATAAAAAGAGAGAGATCCTTAAGTCTATACCAACTTAGTACCAACTAGTGGTAGGGGGTAAATCGATAAATAGAGGAAAGGGGTAATGACACCAACACACAACAAGTATTAAGATAACTAAAAGATAACTAGTAGAGTATAGCTAGGTGGGAGGACAACGAGTGAGTATAAGACTCCTATGACACTTACTTCACTCTTATGACTTATCCTATCAAATAGATGACTTATACCAAGATAGTACCTTACTACCGGTGTGCAGGGGGTAGTGCGAGACAATAGAGGACAAAACCTCTACCCGAAGCGCCTACACTCTTATGGGAGCCTACCTTTTAAGAACTTGCCTAAAACACGTGGAGAGATACTAAGACTAGACAGGGCTGTCACCACCTGCTAGCACCCACAAACAATCCGTGCGACAAGCGGTAATCAAAGGCAAGATCTAGTCTAAGCACCACGCTTACACTAAGTCTCACTATTCTAGCTGCGTACCAACAACTAGAACACCCTATGACAGGCGATGAACTAACACACGTTGAGTTGGGACAAGATCACTATTAAGTATAAGACAAGTACAAAATAAGACAAGACACAACAATACTATAAAGAATAATAAAGACTAAGTAAGAACTTAGTGAAGTAAAATAAAGATTATATATATTGATAAAGATAAAGTCTTACAGAAGGAAAGGTACAAGAGCTATACCAGACTCTCCAGCAGACAACTCCGGAGACTCCGAGCGCAGCTCGACTCGACTCTAACTCCCACACTAGACTAATACTACTACTAAAGAGTAGAACTCTAACTTGCTCCTTGAGTTGTATGGTGTATGGTGTGTCTTGAAGAGGAGTGGGCAGCCTATATTTATAGTGGAGAGTGGAGGGATGCCACGTCATCGATCTGTGTGCTCTTCAACTCTCCACCCTTGGATCCACCGCCTTGTAACCGCCATAAGATGGACGGCTGTGGCAATTTGAGCACATGGGAAGCATGCTTGGAGTCGGTGGAGGCCAACCGACCTGGCTGGGCACCAGGGGGGTTCGGCCGACCCCGTATGACTGGTGGGCCCAGCCAGGATCTTTTAGAAGCTGTCCCCACCAGTCAGGGAGTGTGCAGGTGGCTTGGGCCCACTTTCTATGGTTTGGCTAACCCACCCCTGGTGGGCTGGGCCTACCAACGTGGTCCTCATCTGTCATAGACTCTCCCCATATGTTGGTTCTGTCTTGGTTGCTTCGTTTCATGACTCAATCTGTGTGCCTTTGATCTCCACCGTTGAATGAAAGCACAGGTTGATCTGATGGATGAAATAACTTGGTTGGAGTGTCACACGGATCCTGCCACGTCACCAGAGGCAGGTAGGCCCCATGGGCAGTTCGGTCGACCCATGGGTGGGCCCCCCTTGGCTCTGGTCTCCTCCATTTGATGTTGTATGCAATGTGCTGAAAGGTGGTGGCCTGGGGCAACATATCATGGTTCGGCCGAACCATGTAGTTAGCCCCTAGCTGCTCACTTTTGCACTGATTTAGTGTTTCCTGCAATCACAAGCTAAGAGTACATGTGGAACTAGTTATTGATAAAATATGCTCATGATATGTTTATCTTCCCTTGAATCCGAGGCCTGTTGACGGTATTTGAATATGGAATTTTAGGGTATATCCACCGTCAACAATGACCAATCATCCACTCGAAGGTGGAGAAGAGAGAACACTCTATTTTTACCGAGGTTTACGTGATCACCGTCATGCTACTCCTCGTTGTGGCACCGGTCTTTCTTGGTGGATTGCGAGCTAGGCTTCATACGCCAATCCCTCACCAGGAGCTGCTCACCAACACAAGAGAAGTGGCTATCAACCATGAGCAATCCACTCGAGCCAGTTTTGGCACTTCGCCGGGGAATAACCTCAAGAACCCCTCACAAACAACACCTCGGTGTGGGATTGAACAATCACCAATCAACCTCACACCGAAATCGCCGCCAAGCCGCTAGGGACACAGCAATGCCCCAAGAGAATAAGAACTCAACAATGGCTTGCTCTCAAGGGCTCCAGAATGAAAATCACTAGCAATGATGCACTTAAGGATCACTCAACTCACAAAGATGATAAATGATGAAGAAGTGAGTGAGTGGGAGGCTAGAGAGTGCTCACAAGTGTATGGCAATGAAGCAAATGTGCAAGAGAGTCACCAAGTGACCAGGGAGAGAGTATAAATACCTCTAAATGCACTCATAGCCGTTACCCACTGAAAAACAGCCGTTAAACTACTTTTCGGGGCGTCGAACGCTACCATCAGACGCACCCCATCGGACTAATCGTTTCAGTCCGATGCTCGGATGACTGCCACGTGTCAGTCAGGATTTAACCACAGCCACTGATCTCCAACGGTTAACAGTTCGCGCCACTTTACAGACCGTCGGACTGGATAGCGTCGGACCAACACACTCTGGCTTCCTACGCTTCTAGAGAGCTTGCAGAGACGAAATAACCGTCGGACGCTAGTCCGAGGCCCTACGTCGGACTAAACCACATCGTCCGACGCTGTGAACTCCACTTCGCCACGCACTTGCCAGAGCATGAACTCGGCATGCCGAGCCATCGAACTGTCGTGCAATAGTCTGACGCTCGCTCTGCTCAGTTCATCGGACTGTTCGACTCTCACGCCGGCCAGCAGGCCAGACCACCGTCGGACGCTCGTGTGTTAGTGCCTCGGACTAAAGAGGTCCACCGTCCGATGCTTCCAGAGAGGTCCAGAAACGCTAAACCGCTGTCGGACGATGTCCGACGCCTACCGTCAGATCAAGCCAAAACGTCCGACGCCTTTGCTCAGAGAACAGCAAGTTTAGGGACCGTCAGACCCTACCAAACAATAGTCCGATGCCCTGCAACCCCAGAGTCCGACGCTCAAAACTCAGAGTTTTTCTATTGCGACTTTCTCCGGAAATTACCGAATCCTGCCTCGCAAGCTCGGTAGGAGGGAGAGAGACCCCAAGCACCTCTCTACCACTCCAACCCTTGTTCTCGAGTGCTAACACCAAAGAATCTAACGATTGTGCACGGTGTGTTAGCTTTTTGTTGGCACAAAAAGTGGTTCTCGCGCTTAACACACCAGCGAAGCCAGAACGACCTTTGAAACCAGACAGAGCTTTCACAGATCCAGTTAGCTTCAGGGACAGTCTGAGAGTGCCGATGACTCCGAAGCATGCCAGTCAATTTGACCTGCAATTGACAAAGAAAAAGATATGATCAGTAACAATAAGGTGGAACTCACTGGTGTGTCCAGATAGTTCTAAATTTTTGGCCTTACAGACCCTGTTTGCAGGTTATCGACTAAAGAGTCGATATCCGGATGTCATGAACCGATTTTCATGAAATAAGCATTATGACATAAATTAACCGATTTTCTTGCATCAATAGTAATAATAACTCGCATGAGACAAGATATAACATATTTAATGCACACATGTAAAGTTAATATGATTAAAGATGTCTAAATACAGAAACGGATCGAGATCGGCTAATTAGCCGATTCGACAGATATCTGAATGTAAAACAGGGTGAAATCGGCTATTTAGCCGATTCGGCAAATACGAGCGATACACAAGCAGATAAGAAAAGTAATGCTTAGATCTTCAAACCAATACATTTAACTCATTGTTTACAACAGTGGGGATCGAGCGGATCGAGGCAGCCATAATGTAAACTATGATTTAAATTTATCGATCATCGAATCTAAACACTATTCATCTTATTGCTTGAATACAACTCGTACACAATCAATATCTAGATCTATCAGCTATTGTGAGCATATTCTATTTATCAATGAATAAACATGTGACAATTATCATTCATTGAACAAACAGATCTAAAGATAGAGCCGATATAAACAGATCAAGATTGGGTAAATTTGGTGAGTAATACATGTAAATAAACAAATAAACTCAAATATCACCGATAACTTGATGAATCTAACTAAGATGCCACTTTTAGTTAGGGCCGATAACTAATCCATGCACATTAACCAAATTAATCTAAGCCCTTGTCCACCGGATGACGCTAAACAAAGATTAAGCAAGCAAACAAACATGAATCGATAACTAATCCTTATTTTATCTAAGGCCACGTCCACCGGATGACACTAAACTCATATCAAATAAGAATTGACCTTGATTTACAAAGCTCCCATGTCCACCGGATGACATTAAAGAGACAAAGCTTAGCAAGACATGATGGTACTTACAAGCAAGGTTGCGTCCACCGGATGATACTCAGCCCGTACGAAGAAACTCGCCAGAATCTACTTTACTCCTACTCCTAAGGATTTGGCCGGAGCCGAAAGGTGTGTTGTATTGATGTGAACGTACGTATTACAATGGCCGAGGCTTATATTTATACCCTAGGCTCGACAAGATAGAGTCCTAATCGAAGTACAACTCAAAAATAGATATGGAAACTAACAAACTTTCCTATTCTGAAGGTAACTTGGAGTCCAATCTTTCCTTTCTAAACGGACTCCGATCGTGATCGCTCCCCGGCGCTGGAGACTCGTGCTGACGTCATCAATCGACTCCTGTCTTCAAACAAGCCGTCTTCGTTTCGGCCAAACAATCGATTCCGGTCCGGATCGGCTATTCTCAGCTCTTCGCATAAAAAGCTCTGCTTCCCGAAAATCGACTGTCTCTGCTCTCGGTATCGGCTATCTATTCCCAGTCCAAATTTTGGTGTAAACACTTTTGAAAACATTTTCGAAGGGTTCTAAGTCAAAGTCTAGGTTGAGTTAGATTCAATGCACATGAAATGCAACCTATAGCACTTGAAGGTAATCCAATCACTTAGTTCTCCCCTTAATAGTCGGCTATCTATCCTAAATGTGATCACACCCTCTTGGTGTCTTGATCACCAAAAGAAAAACCTTCTAGGGGTTATACCTTAGCCTTGATCACCTCTTCAAGTTGCTTTCTATCACCTTGATCATCTCTTCACTTGATCCACCTCTCTTGTTCCATGGATGAGCCTTCTTGATCATCACCATCACCTCATAGGCTCCTCACTTCCATGAGTAGGACTACCTACACTTAGCCATTACTTAGCAAGTAGGTTAGTCCCTTGGTCGTCATCAATTATCAAAACTAAACTAGGACTTTCAATCTCCCCTTTTTTGGTAATTGATGACATCCTATATAAAGATAAGGAATAAGTATATTTTTGAACTTGTGAGCTTGTCCAAACTAGATTATCATATTTTTGGAGTGGAGAAACAACACAAATTCGGTTTGTGGCTATTTAGCTCCCCCTACATATGTGTATGAGTTTGGATTTGAAAGCTTGCACATATGCATAATTAGAGAGTAAATTTCCACCAAAATATGCTAGGATGGTTAGGATAAGCCTTTGAAGCGTGATACCTATTGAAATAAACATCGAAGTTGCGGAATCTCCATTCTTAGCACTTTGATAACTAGATGATCACAAAACTTGAGCATACCCGTGAGATCAACAATATAAGTAATGCTCAAAATACCAAATGAAAATACAAGATCATCTAGTTACTACCTATGCATGCTAGTTATCAAATCATCAATGAATCCTATTTTCTAGCATACACCACTCAAGAACATGACAATTGAAAGTAAAAACATGTGCAAATGCAACAAACACATGTAAGTGCATATTCCAAATGCATTCAACCAAGTTCATCAGTTTGCTCCCCCTCAAGGTAAGCTCATTTTAAGTAAAGGTTTTGATTCAAATTTGGATCCCTTTACTTTGGCCTATTGCTCTTCCATCATTGGCCTTAATGATGGTTCATCGCGAAGCTTAGTCCAATTTTATCTTCTTCTCCCCATTTCTTATCTTTGTTTTTCTCCCTCTTGGCATCGAGTACCACAAAAGGGTCAAATCAATGGAGAGTAAGATTAATTTTCCAATTTTGTTTCAATCTAGCAAACTTGCACAAGATACTTAACTTGGTTTGAACCAAAGACAAGCTTCTTTACGTCACTAGGGGTTATCTTGCCTATGTTGAGTTAATAGCTTATTTAACTAGATTCAATATTAGGTTTGCATCCCCATGAACAAGTTATATGCCATCACTACATCAAACAAGCAAAGAAGCAATAGTGATGCCATATAAACTTCAAAACAATTTTGGCTTTCAATGAATGACCTAGAGAAAACAAACACATGTCTATATGTTATAGCAAGTCCTAACAAAGAATGAATGCACATGTCAAACAATGATACCTTTGTCTTGCTTGGAGGATAGACATGTCATAAGATATTCATGAAGTGCATCAACACATGTTGGAATAGTCAAGTATGTTCAATTCATTCCTTAGCTTGCAAAATCTTGCTTCATCAAGAGGCTTGGTGAATATGTCGGCTAGTTGATAGTCGGTGCCAACACTTGTGATTGCAATATATCCTTTGGCTTGGTGATCTCTCATGAAGTGGTGCCTCACATCTATGTGCTTGGTTCTTGAATATTGTACCGGATTGGTTGTGATCTTCACCGCACTTTCATTGTCACATAGCAATGGAACCTTGTTGAATTTCAAACCATAGTCCTTCAAAGGTTTGCTTCATCCATAAGATTTGTGCACAACAACTTCCCGCACAAATGTATTCGGCTTCGGCGGTAGAGAGTGCAACACTATTTTGCTTCTTGGATGACCATGAAACTAGTAACCTTCCCAAGAGTTGATAAGTACCAGAAGTGCTCTTTCTATAAATTTTACAACCGGCATAGTCCGCATCCACATAACCAATCAATGTGAAGTTAGAGCCCTTAGGATACCACAATCCAATGTTAGGTGTGCTCTTCAAGTACCTCAATATTATTTTTTAGCCTTCAAATGACTTTCTCTTGGAGAGGCTTGATATCTTGCACACATGCACACACTAAACATCACATCCGGTCTAGAAGCGGTCACATAGAGTAGACTACCAATCATTGATCTATATTGCTTTTGATCAATCAATTCACCTTCTTCATCAAGTTCCAAGCTTCCACTAGTGCCCATTGGAGTTGAGATTGCCTTTGCATTTTGCAACCCAAACTTCTTCACCATGTCCTTGATATACTTGCTTTGACTCACAAAGGTGCCATTCTTTAATTGCTTGATTTGGAGCCCAAGAATGTAGCTAAGTTCACCAACCATGGACATTTCAAACTCTTTGGCCATCATTTCTCCAAACTCTTCACAAAATGCTTGACTTGTTGACCCGAAGATGATATCGTCAACATAGATTTGCATGATGAACAAGTCATTACCAATCTTCTTGGTGAAGAGAGTAGTGTCAACTTTTTCCATCTTGAACCCTTTAGAGAGTAGGAAATTCCTCAACCTCTCATACCATGCTCTTGGTGCTTGCTTCAAGCCATAGAGGGCCTTCTTGAGCTTGTACACATGGTCGGGCTTCTTGTCATCTTCAAAACCATAAGGTTGCTCAACAAACACCAACTCATTGATATAGCCATTTAGAAATGCACTCTTGACATCCATTTGATAGAGCTTGATATTATGAGCACATGCATAAGCCAATAGAATCTGGATTGCTTCCAATCTTGCCACGGGTGCATAGGTTTCTCCAAAATCTAAGCCTTCAATTTGAGTGTAACCTTGTGCAACCAATCTTGATTTGTTCCTCACAACAATCCCATCTTGATCTTGCTTATTCCGAAAGACCCACTTGGTGCCAATCACATTGTGTTTGCTTGGTCTTGGAACTAATTCCCATACTTGATATCTCTCAAAGTTGTTTAGCTCTTCATACATGGCATTGATCCAATCCTCATCTTTGAGTGCCTTTTCAATGTTAGTAGGCTCCTCTCGTGAGACAAAAGAGTAGTGTTCACAAAAAGAAGTTACCCTTGATCTTGTTTGCACACCTCTACTAATATCACCAATAATTTGATATAGAGGATGGTCTCTTGCAATATGAGTGGGTTGGAGCACTTGAGATGAACTAGCACCTTGGACTTGGTCTTGATATTGATTTGAGCTTGAGCTTGATAGTCACTTAAGTTTTCTTGATCTTCATCTTCAACTTGCACAATAGGAGGGGTGACGTCTTGATCATCATAGCATCAACTAAATGAGGTCCTCTCACATCATCAAGATTGTCTTTCTCATCTTGTGACCCATTTGTTTCATCAAACTCAACATCATGGACTTCTTCCACTATCTTGTGTGCCAACTTCCATACTCTATAAGCTTTGTTTGAAGTTGAGTATCCAAGTAAGAAACCTTCATCACACTTCTTCTCAAACTTGCCCAATCGAGTGCCCTTCTTCAAGATGTAGCATTTGCAACCAAACACTCTAAAATATGCAATGTTGGGCTCTTTTCCATTCAAGAGCTCATAGGGTGTCTTCTTCAACATTGGATGGCAATAGAGACGGTTGCTAGTGTAGCAAGCCGTGTTGATAGCTTCGGCCCAAAATTTATCACTAACATTGTATTCACTAAGCATGGTTCTTACCATATCAATGAGAGTTCTATTCTTTCTTTCCACAAGGCCATTTGATTGTGGAGTGTACTTGGCCGAGAATTGATGCTTGATACCAAAATCATCACATAGCTCATCAACTCTTGTATTTTTGAATTCACTTCCATTATCACTCCTCACTTGCTTCACCCTTGTGTCAAACTCATTTTAACTTCTCTTGATGAAAGATTTGAAGATTTCATACATTTCATTTTTGTCAACAAGAAAGAATACCCAAGTATATCTAGAGAAGTCATCAACTATCACAAAGCCATATTTCCTTCCTCCAATACTTGCATAGGTGGTTGGACCAAATAAATCCATGTGCAATAGCTCAAGTGGACTAGATGTACTCATCATGCCTTTCTTAGGATGTGTATTCCCAACTTGCTTTCTAAATTGACATGAACTACACAACCTATCCTTTTCAAAGTGCACATCTTTCAATCCTCTAACCATGTCATGCTTGACCAATCTTCCAAGTTGCTTCATTCCAACATGTCCAAGCCTTCTATGCCATAACCAAGCAAGACTTGATTTGGAGATCAAACAAGATGAGAGTTTAGCTTCACTATCATTGAAATCCACCAAGTATAGGTTCACATATCTAAAGCCCTTGTGGATCAAGTTGGAACCATCCACACTCATAATATCCACATCATCAATACCGAAGATGCACTTGAAACCAAGATCACAAAGTTGTGCAACCGATAATAAGTTGAAATTGAGAGATTCAACTAGCAATACATTGGATATGCTCATATCATTTGAGATAGCAATCTTGCCTAAGCCTTTCAACTTGCCTTTGTCATTGTCACCAAATGTGATAGAATCAAACTCTTGATTGCCACTTGTGTTGATAGAATTGAATATACTAGACTCTCTAGTCATATGTTGAGTGCATCCACTATCAAGCACCCAATGCCTTCCTCCGGCTTTGTAATTGACCTACTGAAAGCTCTATGTTTGGTTTTGGCTAATTGATGAAACCTAGTATCTAACCGTGTGCTTAAGCTATTGATTACAAGTATGGTTAGAAGATCAAGTGAGAAGCTATGGCGGCATCCAAGTACTTGGAGTAAGCCCATCAACATGAAGATCAAATGCTTCAACACTTGGTGCAAAGGATGGAGCTCAAGGCAAAGGTGAAATCGTATAGGGCTCTTTTCATTTTGGTGATCAAGACACTATAGAGAGTGTGATCACATTTAGGATAAATGACCGTACTATTAAGAGGGGAGAAATTCGTTTGCAATCTCGGTCATCAAGTGCCTCTAGATGAATTTCTTTGAGCATATGCTTGTAGATATAGAGCACTAACTAAAACCCCGTGAATTTGCTTTGAAAATGCTAACACACCCTACACTTGTTGGTAGATCACCTTGTGGTGTTGGCACATTTGAAAATACGGTTAAGTTTGAGATGTAGAATGGGTTTGGTTCTTAATTTCCTCCTGCCGAGCCTGCGAGGCAGGATTCAGCGGTTTCTAAAAGCGTCAGATGCTCAGAAATAGTAGGCGTCGGACCATTTCCCAGCGTCCGACGGCTAACTCAGCCTGCCCTGCGAAGAGAGCGTCGAACGGTGTTTTCTCTAGCATCGGACTATTTCTCTAGCGTCCGACGAGTTGCACAGTATGCATGTTTCACTGGTTTAGGGCGTCGGACCCTCTCTGTTAGTCCGACGGCCACCGTCGGACAGAGTCCAACGCGTTTTGTGCTCTCGAGGAGCTCTCTGGAAGCGTCGGACGGTAAAAACCGTTAGTCCGACGCTTGCCCAGCTTAGCGTCCGACGGTAGCGTCCGAGCGCGCGAGCTGAGTGCCGTTGCACGGCAACGGTAGAATTCAAACTGGTTGTACACGTGGCACGCACTGGTTCGCCGGTGGAGGAGCGTCGGACGGAGCCATTAGTCCGACGCCCCCGACGCAGCGTCCGACGCTCAGCGTTCGACGGTGTGTTTTGGAGGTAACGGCTATGTTGTTTTGTGGAAGTCTATAAATACCACATGGCCGGTTCTTGCTCACTCTCTTGGCTCTCTAACTCATTGACACACCTTGTGAGCACCCTCCAAGCACTCTAACTCACCTAGATCACTTCATTCTCATACATAGTGAGCTAGAGTTTGATCCAAGTGCATTGTTCATCCTAGTTCATCCTTTGGCACTTGGTGATTGTTGTTGCAGGGATTTCTCTTGTTTCTCTTGGTGATTGCCGTCACCTAGATGGTCTTGAAGCAGCGGAGGAGCTTGGCGGAGTTGGAGATTGTCTCCGGCCACTCCCGGTGAACTTGTGAGGGGTTTGGTACCATCCCCGGCGAAGTGCCAAAGATAACCTTAGTGGATTGCTCGTGTCATTGAGTTACCGTGCTCGTGGTAGGTTCTAGTGGCGCTCATTTGTTGAGCTTGACATTGATTGTCAAATAGCCACCGAACCACCGAGTAGTGGTTGACACAACGGGGACTAGCGTGCCAGCAAGCACGTGAACCTCGGGATAAATTCATTGTCTCCATTGTGTTGATTGTGAGCCATCACCTTCGTGTGTATTGGTATTCATCTCTGTTGACGGTGGATAACGTCAACTTTTATTAGAACTTTAGACATGAAAGGACACAAGAATACACAATAGTCTAGGGTTTTAACTGACAATTTCCACGAGTTTTGCATGTTCTGTATTTTTCAGGGACTATTCCATAAAAGCATAAAAGAAGAGTTAAAGAGTATAAAAGATATGAAACTTAACCGCCAAGGAAACATCATCACGAAGACCCTGGAAGAGTCCAGAAGACACCCGAGCAACCGGGGCCCGAAAGCCCACAGTGGGGCGCCGGCCGTCCGGCCCCACCCTATTAGGATTCGGCCCCCGCTTCTGGAGTCTTCTTCCGCAGTCTCTTAGGAGTCATCTCGGCCCTTTGTTGAAGTCAGTTTGATCCTACGGCGCACATTCATCCCACCGGGCTATAAATAAAGGGGCAGACCCCCCTGAAGGCATCCCTATTCCTGAGCTTCAATTCAATATCTCCAGTTAGGGTTAGATGTAGCAATTAGGAGAGACTAGTTCTTCTAGATCTAGTCTTGTTTAGAGAAGTAGAGAGATAGAGTAGAGGAGTAGAGATTCGGAGGAGTTCCAGCCTGTCCGCGCTTCTTCGTAGCTGTATTCTTCTGGATCCAGCTTCCTCGCCCGGAGCTGCGTTCTGAGGTAATTTTGTATTCAACTTCTAATTCAAGTAAGTATTTGTTCTTATTCCTCTTAAGTTTGCAACTCATATTAAGTACTTTGATCTTGGTAATTGCTTGATTGAAGCAGTATTTCGTAGTGTAGGCGTGGTGCCTAGGCTAGGTTTACTTGTGAATGTTCCCTGATTGGACGGATAGTGATAGATCGCGTAGGTGACAGCTGCGTTGAGTCATTTGTAGTCCACTTCCCGTTGATAGGATCGATAGGTGTATAAGTGTCTGGTAGGAGGGAACTCTGATTTCGCCTCTTATTCATGTCACTGCCCAGTTAGAACGATATTATTCAAAATTTATCGGTAGTTGGAACTAGAAATCAATAGTTATTTCCTCTTTCTTAATATTATCTAGCCTAATTGTAGGGTTAAGTTCATCGGCTTGGTTATTATCACCTTCTGTTCCTTGTGGATACAATATTTAAAACCTCCGGGTGAAATGTGACAGCGGTATATTATATCTGTGCACTTGCGGATAATATGAGAATAATAATATTTAGTAGAGTGCAGTTAATTTATACCAACAAGCATTTCTGGCGCCGTTGCCGGGGAACGATTTGCTGATTTTGACTAAGTTTAGCTTAATCTTGTATTATACTTTTATCTTTTCTATTTTATCCCTACCTTTTCATCATTTTATGTTCATCCTTATGGATGCTTTAAATTCCACGCCTATCTGTCTTTATGGCATGCGCAAAAGCTTCGGGCCACCAAAATCTGTAGAGCCTATCATAACACCTGGCTATGAGCTGAGCTCATGTCTAATTAATATGATTCGGGATAAACCCTTCTCGGGAGAAGGTAACGAAAATCCATACTTACACCTATGAGGGTTCGAGCAGACCTGTGCATGCTTGCACATTGCTGGCATATTTGATAAGACTTTAAGATGGAAGCTTTTTCTGTTCTCTTTGATCGAAAGAGCTAAACGTTGGTATAATCGAGCCATAGGAAGTATGCATGGGGATTGGAAAACTTTATGCTCTGAATTTTGTTTATATTTCTTTCCCATCCATAGAGTAGTTAACCTTCGAAAAGATGTTCTAACCTTTAGGCAATTAGAACAAGAATCTCTTAGTACATCATGGGATCGTTTTAATGAACTTGTTACATCTGGCCCTGACCTTGGTTTTCCGGACCCTGTACTTATTCAACATTTTTATTTGGGTCTTACCAAGAATTCTAGAGAATCCCTTGATTTATCCTCTGGAGGAGCCTTTCCTTGTTTGCCTATAAGTAAAGCAAGAGCAATGATTAACAGGGTTGCTCTAGCTAATTCCGAGCTCCTCGAGGAAGAGAAGGAACCATACCCCGAACAAGCAGAGGAAGCTTTGGTAGCTAAAACAAAATCACTCCAATCGCAAGATTTAGCTGTCAATCCTAAACTATCGAAACCCCACTTTGATGATTTAGACTTCCAATTAGCTAAGATGCTCATAAATCAATGTAAATCATATCTTCTTAGAAGAGCATCTTGGAAAAAGTGTCATCAACTTCCTTCCCCTCTGAAAGACATTGGGAAGAATGCAAGGATGGCAGGTCTAGTGATGCCATAGGAGAGCCAAGCCACTTAGGAATCAACTCTATCTTCTCCCCTTCTATGCTCACATTAAATGTCTCATCTAAACCCATTCTTGACCCTGATGATCCTTCTCATGCTCTCTCTCCTAAGTCTCATAATGACCCTAAGATCCCATTAAGACATCCCAAGAATAGGAGTCATGAAGATTATTGGAATGACCAAGAAGAGCTACGACAATGGCAGGAATGCATACAACATACTAGAAACACATACGCTATTGTCAAAGAATGGATGGAAGAGGACGAAGCCTTAGTGCTAACATCTAAACTTGGTCAAGATTCAAATGGTGAGCTTAAATCAATTTCTGTAGTAAACATAACTCATCCAAGTTTACAGAAAGCCTTAGACGAGACCAAACATAGAGACACCAATCCATGGGAAATCCAAGAAAATAAAACATCCAATGAATATCGTAGACATGAAATAATAGAGACAAACTTGTTGCCTATAGACATCCATGAAGAAACACCCTTCGAGTTTAAAAAGGGAGATCACATCAATGAGCATGGGAATTATTTAATTAACACCTCATCGAATCCATGCTCATATGAGAAATCTCCTGGATCAATTGGTCTCTCTAACATTATCGCACACGAGATCCTCAACCCCCTCATTCTGCCTGTTCATAAATTTATTGAAAGGATGGTTGTAGATGCGTATGTTTATCATAAATATTGTAGATCTCGTTGTAATCTTGATATAGGTGCACATAGGTTGGTGTTCTAGAGGAAGCCACCCCATGAACTTAAAGTACAATAATTAGCAGGTTTCCCAAGAATAACTTCGTGTCCTAAAATAACCAATCTTGTAAAATGAATTGAGCTTGCACCTTTAATTTTACTATAATGCCCTTGTGAATTGAGCATAGAATTATAATTATGAAAATATTCCTTTGGGTATTTTTGTCACTAACCATTTCAGGTTTGAAGTAGAAGAGTAAAAACGCAAGGTATGCCCAACAAATCATCACACAATATTGAATTATATCCATCCAAGCTTAACTTTGCTTTGCAAAATTCCAGGTTGGGGGAATGGGCTCAATTAGAAAATCTTATGTTGCTAATATTGGTTGTCTCTACATTTCTAATCCATGTTCAATTGTTCGCCTTTTCATCTCTAAATGAATAAATCTCTATAAGTTCTTTTATTTCACCGTCGTCTGCCATAGTAAGTTTTGGTTTGGAAGTACTACGTACGACGATATAGGTATTTTCAAAGGCTTTTAAATTAAGCGTGGTGCTTAGGTTAACTAGCCTTCCTTAACTAAAATTAAACATGAAGTTTGGTTTGGTTATTGAACTAAAAATTGCTGTAGTAGACATTGGATATTTTGTTGGACTAACCCCTGCAGGAAACTTTCACAATTAATTTGGGTAAGTCACGAGATAAATTCAAATCAGAGATAAGACAGGGCACATGCTGAACTTCAATAACTTTGCAGAGTAAGACACAGCTCATTCATCATGAATGAAAGAACTGTGAGTATTAATGATTCATTCACTTCTTCTTCTGCTGCAAGTTACTTTACCTCAAGCCATGCCTGTATAGAACATGATCTATGCTAACGTAATATCAACCCTATCTTCTTAGTAGCATAGATGGAACATGATAAAATTATGGACAAACAACCTATGTTCCAAAACTGTATATCCCTTCGGGTATGTGTTGTCCACTAATCTGTTGCAGGCATAATAATGAATGGAGTGACAAGGTGTCATAAGATCAAAGAAGCAATAGATGGCAAAAAGGATAAGCAACAAAGGAGACAAGATGCTCATGAACAACTAAAGATGCAAGAGAAGGAATGGACCACCAGTCATCTACCCCTCATTACTTAGTGCCATCACGCTCTAATAATAAAGGTAATATCTTAAGGTAAGTGGTTATTATTTTTCTCTTGATCTTGGTATGCACATAAATGAAGATGCAAACATGTTAGAGTTACGCTTTAATTGATTAACCTAATTAACTCAACATACTTTGTCCTTTAAGATTGTTCATGGCGCCATTCTTTTGATCTCAGTCTTAACCAAATGTGCTAAAACATTGTATTCTATCTTTGGAAGATGATAGTCATACTCATGTGAAAACTTATATATTATGTAGAGATGGACAACCCTTCCATTGGTTAAGCAATTTAAATCTTTTCTGCCATATGAACTTAAATGCAACATAAATGCTTAATCTTCTGATCTTACCACTCATGTCATAAGTAAACAAATTATGCAACACCAATTTCATCTTGTTCAATGTGCCTAAGGATAGAAAAAATAAAGAGAGAGATTCGGATCTATTGGTGTTTTTCTACCAGCAGAGCCCATGCACTTGATCTCTACCTCAGTTTTACAAGCAGGACAACACTTCGAGCAAAGTTTGTTAATTCCCAAAATTTCACAAGTGGAAGTCCTGTGAACATGCACACTGAGCAAGATACTGCCAATTTCACTATTAATGCTCTACTTCAACCTGTTGGCCAAGAAAAGAACAAAAGTGACATCACCATTATAAGGGGAGCAACCATCAAGATCTCCATCTCCAAGATAGAAAGCTACACAAGAGTGAAGAAAAAGTCCTGCCGGTAGACTTTAAATTCCGCACTCTTGCCATAAGGTAATATGGTAGTTATCTAATTAATTAGTATTCATAATTTACATTAGTAATTTTACTTTACCATATTCATCTTTATGCATATCAAAAGAAAAAGAAAAATCTTTATTATCTTATTCACTGCATCATAAAATATTAAAACCCCACGTGAATAAACTTATGGTAACCTGTAGAAGTATTTACTATGGTGGCATAAAAATAAAAATAGCATATGTATTTACTTTCTTGCATTATGAAAATCCTAAGCCCCATGAGAATAAATATTCTCAGTGGTGGCATAAAAATAAAATATACATCATGCATACATATTTACTTTTCTGCATAAGAAAATTAGAAAATCTTAAAAAGAATCCTGCTAGAACCTATCAATTTAAAATCAACTCAAAAGAATAATCAATTACTTATTGGCTGATCACTGACCTCTTATTAAATTTGAGCCTCGAGTTTTGGTTTTCTTGTTCGAGTATAATTCTGCAGGAATGACACTATGACTGAGGAGTGAGTCCATCAGTGGAGCTCACTAGGACTGTTGCTGACAAGCTTGCTCTAAAAGATCATCAACATCAAATATTGCAAACATCTAGCTTGGGGGAGGAGCATCCCCTAGTTATCAGGTAACTATACCTATGCGATTATCGAGTCTGTTTTATAAAGTCATAAAATACCAAAAATATGTGAGCACATGAAGGTTCACAATAGTATCATAGGAATATCTAAAAATACCAAAAATATGTGGGCACATGAAGGTCCACACTTTTTAGAAAAACCCAAAAATATGTGGGCACATGAAAGTCCACCCAATTAGGAAACTTCTGCTGGAAATATAAAATCAATCACTTACCTTGGAGTGGTACTAAACCTAACCCCTCTCCATGATATTTTGTATTTTTGTTGGCAATTGAGTTTCACAGGAAAATATAAGATCAAAGAGCTAGTCAACCCGACGTCCTTACATTGCCGTTACACTTGCTCCCAGAAGGATCACTCAACTTGCTACATCAAAAACCTTGTCCAACATCCAGCTTGGGGGCGGCACCCTCCATTTAAAATCCAGTTAAGTATAAGTTTCCCACCTTATTATTATTGTACCATATCGTTTTTTTCGTGTGAATTAGCTAGTAAGATAAAATTTGAAAACCAAATAAAAACTTAGCTATATATTAGAGTGGTCTTAGAGTGTGCCTATAGTCAGTCTAGGTTAGAGTCAAATAAAAACTGGAGAACATTAAAATTTTATCTTGGAGATGGTGAATAGTTGCTCTGCCACAATTCCTTTTAAGTGTCTAGTTTTCAACCTCAAATTCTCCCGAGTTTTGGATACTACTGTTTTGGCTTAAGAATTTACTCTGAACGTGAAACTTGTAGAGGCATATGCTTAAGGTAAGTCTAGGTGATTGATTGATATGATACATGAAGGTTGAGCTACTATTTATCTTATTCCTAGCAATACTAAGTTCTGGAGATTTATTTTAAATTTAAAATCTTACATGATGAGCTCTTGTATGACAAAGTGTGAATTCCTACCAAAACCATATATGATACATTTAGAGATAGGAAAACCTTTGCACATTTATGCTGCTTGCTTTGCATTGAGTTTAGTCAACCTTTGTTGTATACCTTATGAGAGTCTTGTCATGCTTTTAAAATCAAGATCACTTACACATTCCACCCATATATGCATTACTCCTACTCTGGGAGTAAGCGCAATCATTTTCCACTTCCAACCAGATCCACCTTAAAAATGTTTTTCTCCTACACTGAGAGTAAACACCCAAAAATATACCCTATAGGACAGCCCCGGTTTAATTGCTCTAAGTTCTTATCATTATCTCTCCAATTATTTATATTCAAAGGATGCATGTGGCTATGCAAAAGTATTGAAAAAAAAGAAAAGGGAGTAAAAGATGGACAAGTGTCCCAGCAATTAAAACAATGGGTACTTAGATGCCTGCCTCCCTGATGAAAAAAAAGAAAGAAAAGAAGAAAAAGAAAATAAAGATAGCCCATGTTTTCCCACGAAAGTTCTAAGTTTCAAAAAAAAGAGTGAGTCATCTTCAAAGAGCAAAAGTAGAATTAGGATTAGCCACCTTATATACATCCATCTATCATATTCCATACACATGCACATCTTGGTTTGATTGTATGACTTGACTCTCTGTGGATCCATTGTTTGACTTTACAATATATGAATTGCAAGTATGCTCATCCTTGTTATTGCCACTCCTATAAGCTCCACTATAATTCTTACTTGTAGGAAGGCATAATAACATCATTAATGCCTCAGTGAGATCCATAAATACCACATATACTAAGAGACTTGAGGGTGTCATACAATTAAGCTCTGAGTTTTATTTTGAAAACTTACAAAAACTCCGGAATATTGGTACTGTGAAGAATTTGAGACATAGTGCTTGACTTGATTGTTCTATCTTTTGATTACTCAAGATT
Source organism: Eremochloa ophiuroides (assembly GCA_038502445.1). Classification (NCBI taxonomy): domain Eukaryota; kingdom Viridiplantae; phylum Streptophyta; class Magnoliopsida; order Poales; family Poaceae; genus Eremochloa; species Eremochloa ophiuroides. The sequence goes on from JAHLJS010000008.1 coordinate 52,744,175, forward strand.
TATGCAAAAGCTGTAAAGACCCATAGTTAAAGGTAAAATGGGTAAGTTTGAAAGTTAAAGCAGCTTTATCTAAACCGGAGGAGAATTTCTGTTTGAAAGCATGTGTACTTGGAAAGTATGAAAGCATTGTAGCAACTCCTGATCCAAATTCTTTGGTAAATTAGGCTTAGTTTGTTTACCAAGGGACTGGCAAACAGGTAAGCTTGGGGGTGTTGTTGACGGTGGATAACGTCAACTTTTATTAGAACTTCAGACATGAAAGGACACATGAATACACACTAGTCTAGGGTTTTAACTGACAATTTCCACGAGTTTGGCATGTTCTGTATTTTTCAGGGACTATTCTAGAAAAGCATAAAAGAAGGGTTAAAGAGCATAAAAGATATGAAACTTAACCGCCAAGAAAACATCATCATGAAAACCCTGGAAGAGTCTAGAACAAACCCGAGCAACCGTGGCCCGAAAGCCCACAGTGGGGCGCCGGGCGGCGCCACCATGGGGCCGGCCGGCCCCACCCTATTAGGGTTCGGCCCCCGCTTCTGGAGTCTTCTTCTGTCGCCTCTTAGGAGTCATCTCGGCCCTTTGTTGAAGTCGGTTTGATCCTATGGCGCACGTTCATCCCACCGGGCTATAAATAAAGGGGCAGACCCCCCTGAAGGCATCCCTATTACTGAGCTTCAATTCAATATCTCCAGTTAGGGTTAGATGTAGCAATTAGGAGAGATTAGTTCTTCTAGATCTAGTCTTGTTTAGAGAAGTAGAGATATAGAGTAGAGGAGTAGAGATTCGGAGGAGTTCCGGTCTGTCGGCGCTTCTTCGTAGCTGTATTCTTCTGGATTCAGCTTCCTCGCCCGGAGCTGCGTTCTGAGGTACTTTTGTATTCAACTTCTAATTCAAGTAAGCATTTGTTCATATTCATTCTTAAGTTTGCAACTCATATTGAGTACTTTGATCTTGGTAATTGCTTGATTGAAGTAGTATTTCATAGTGTAGGCGTGGTGCTTAGGTTAGGTTTACTTGTGAATGTCCCCTGATTGGCCGGATAGTGGTAGATCGCGTAGGTGACAGCTGCGTTGAGTCCTTTGTAGTCCACTTCCCGTTGATAGGATCGATAGGTGTATAAGTGTCTAGCAGGAGGGAACTCTGATTTCGCATCTTATTCATGTCACTGCCCAGTTAGAACGACATTATTCAAAGTTTACCGGTAGTTGGAACTAGAAATCAATAGCTATTTCCTCTTTCTTAATATTATCTAGCCTAATTGTAGGGTTAAGTTCATCGGCTTGGTCATTATCACCTACTGTTCCTTATGGATACGATATTTAAAGCCTCCGGGTGAAATGTGACAGCGGTATATTATATTTGTGTGCTTGCGGATAATCTGAGAATAATAATATTTAGTAGAGTGCAGTTAATTTATACCAACAATCTCGGTGATTGGCTATCTACTCTACTCGGAGGTATAACCACGCTTCACCTATGTCTTTACATTGAGCATCGTACTTGTGTAGTCTTAGTGTTTGTAGTTTGCTTGTCCACCTAGGAGTAGTGTAACTCAATCTAGGTTAGCTTGTGTGTGCTCCTAGAGATATAGATAGAACGGTTAGGAAGTCTTGCATTTTGAGTAGGCTAGCGCAAAACTCGCTTCTCCATCTTTGTTACTAACCACTTGATCAAGTGTTGTTTGTAGATTTTTTTAATTAGGCTGTTCACCCCCTCTAACCTCTTTGGACCTATCACCTACAAAGAGTAAATCAATTGGTTTTAGGTACCCAAGCATTCTTGGGTCCTTGGAGGTTAGTGACCAAAGAGTTAGGAACACAAATGGATCTTCTCCGAGTTAGGAACACAAATGGATCTTCTCCTTGGGTTGCCACTTGGTGTACCAATGTACTTGGCTTTAACACCCTTCACTCCCTTAGTAAGCATGTAACAAGAATCAAGGCGAATGAAAGTCGCACTAGCAAATTTTACTAGCTTGATCTTGTTAGCCATGCAATATTGCTCATTATGCCCCACTTGCTTGCATCTTTGGCAATACCTACCATTGCTCCTCACAAAGCTAGCTTTGGGAGTTTTAAAGGCGGCCTTGCCTTTCTTAGGAGTATAGCCTAGTCCCTCTTTAGAGTGACTAAATCTTTGGCTACCCAAGCACTTTAGCAAGCGGGCATCCCCACCATAGGCATCGTCTAATGCGCGGGTGAGCTTGTTGACCTCCTCCTTGAGGTTCTTATTTTCCACCACAAGTGAAGACTTAGAGTCATCAACTTTAGGTGAAATAGGAGTGGTAGAGCTGCAAGAAGGGTTAGTGACAACAATAGTAGTAGAAGGAATTGACTTGTCACTAAGGATGTCACATGATGAACCCATATCACATGTCTTGATGGATGTCCTCTTCTTATTTTCAGCCACTAGAGAGGAATGAGCTTTCTCTAGCTTGGAGTGAGCTACCTTGAGGTTCTCATGGGCTTCCATTAGCCTCTCATGAGACTTCAAGAGCTCATCAAAAGATTGCTCAATGACTAACTTGCCTTGACCATAGCCTTTTCTCTTCATGAACCGGCCAAACTTGCGCACTAGGAGTGCCATAGCCTCATCCTCTTCATCATCACTTGAAGTAGATTCTTCATCAAGCTCAACCATTTTTCTCTTGCCCTTGCTCTTGGATGATGTAGCTATGAGAGCTACACTCTTCTTCTTCTTCTCCTCAACTACCTCCTCATTGTTCATGTCTTGAGTGATCCGAGGATTTGGTTGGGCTTCTTGGTGCTCAAGTCTTCTCTTGCTAGCAAGGTCTTGATGATAGCAAACCTTGGGGGCAAGCATCTCAAGAACTTGTGAGAGAAGTCCTTGTCCTTGATATCCTCACCCAAACTCTTCAAATCATTGACAATCACTTGCAACCGGTTGAACATCTCCGGCACACTTTCATCATCATTCATCTTGAATGTGCCAAACTTCTCTCTCAACATGTAAACCTTGGTATTTTTGACCTCTTGTGTGCCCTCATATGTCTCCTCCAACCGCTTCCAAATTTCATGAGCCAAATCAATATCCTTGATTTGCTCAAACACATGAGACTCAAGAGCAGTGTAGAGAGCATTGATAGCATGGGCATTGCACTCTATCTTACTCTTGTCGGCATCGGTGGGAGCTTGAGCATTCTCATACTCAATCTTTGTCTCCGTCACTTTCCACACCTCAATGTGCATAGTCATGAAGTGGACTATCATCTTTCTCTTCCAATGATCATAGCTTGTACCATCAAACTTTGGCGGCTTCCCCAACACATTGATTTGAGTCATTCTTCACCACAAGGATGTTAAGCCTCAAACGGTGGTAACCTGGCTCCGATACCAAATGAAAGGACTGAATAGGCTAGAGGGGGGTGAATAGCCTATAAAAATTCTACAAAGCACTTAAGCACAAGTTAGAAATTAACAAGGCTATCGCAAAGCACTAGCTCTAAGCTACTCTATGCAAGCCACCTATCACAATACACTAATCACAAGTATATGCACTCAACCGCAAGAAACTCACTCCTTCGAAACCTAAGGGGAGAGCACCTAAACAAGTTTTCAAGCGCAAGAAACCCTCACCACGAACCTACGGTGAGAGCACCTAAACACAAAGTAATCCCAAGGAAGAGTGATCGAGAAAGATTATACCACCGAGAACAGAAGAGGTTGATCCAATCATCGGGAGAAGAATAAGATGAAGACCAAGTGATCAACCACTAGAAAATCGGAAGACCAATCATCCACTCGAAGGTGGAGAAGAGAGAACACTCAATTTTTTACCGAGGTTCTCGTGATCACCGTCACGCTACTCCACGTTGTGGCACCAGTCTTCCTTGGTGGATTGCGAGCTAGGCTTCACACGCTAATCCCTCACTGGGAGCCGCTCACCAACACAAGAGAAGTGGCTATCAACCACGAGCAATCCACTCGAGCCGGTTTTGGCACTCCACCGGGGAATAACCGTAAGAACCCCTCACAAACAACACCTCGGTGTGGGTTTGAACAATCACAAATCAACCTCACACCGGAATCGCCTCCAAGCCACTAGGGACACGACAATGCCCCAAGAGAATAAGAACTCAGCAATGGCTTCCTCTCAAGTGCTCTAGAATGCAAATCACTAGCAATGATGCACTTAAGGATCACTCAACTCACAAAGATGATAAATGATGAACAAATGAGTGAGTGGGAGGTTAGAGAGTGCTCACAAGTGTATGGCAATGAATCAAATATGCAAGAGAGTCACCAAGTGACCAGGGAGGGAGTATAAATACCCCTAAGTGCACTCCTAGCCGTTACCCACTGAAAAACAGCCGTTAAACTACTTTTCGGGGCGTCGGACGCTACCGTCGGACGCACCCCATCGGACTAATCGCTTCAGTTTGATGCTCGGATGACTGCCACATGTCAGCCAGGATTTAACCACAGCCACTGATCTCCAACGGCTAACAGTTCGTGCCACTTTACAGACCGTCGGACTGGATAGCGTCGGACCAACACACTCTGGCGTCCGACGCTTCCAGAGAGCTTGCAGAGACGAAATAACCGTCGGACACTAGTCTGAGGCCCTGCGTCGGACTAAACCACAGCGTCCGACACCGTGAACTCCACTTCGCCACGCACTCGCCAGAGCGTGAACTCGGCATGCATCGGACTGTCGTGCAATAGTCCGACGCTCACTCTGCTCAGCTCGTCGGACTGTCTGACTCTCACGCCGGCCAGCAGGCTAGACCACCGTCGGACGCTCGCGTGTTAGTGCCTCGGACTAAAGAGGTCCACCGTCTGACGCTTCTAGAGAGGTCCAGAAACGCTAAACCGCCGTCGGACGGTGTCCGACGCCTACCGTCGGATCAAGCCAAAACTTCCGACGCCTTTGCTCAGAGAACAGCAAGTTTAGGGACCATCGGACCCTACCAAACAATAGTCCGACGCCCTGCAACCCTAGAGTCCGACGCTCAAAACTTAGAGTTTTTCTATTGCGACTTTCTCTGGAAATTGCCGAATCCTGCCTCGCAAGCTCGGTAGGAGGGAGAGAGACCCCAAGCACCTCTCTACCACTCCAACCTTGTTCCCGAGTGCTAACACCAAAGAATCTAACGATTGTGCACGATGTGTTAGCTTTTGAAAACATTTTCCAAGGGTTGTAAGTCAAACTCTAGGTTGAGTTAGATTCAATGCACATGAAATGCAACCTAGAGCACTTGAAGGTAATCCAATCACTTAGTTCTCCCCTTAATAGTCGGCTATCTATCCTAAATGTGATCACACCCTCTTGGTGTCTTGATCACCAAAAGAAAAGCCTTCTAGGCGTTATACCTTAGCTTTGATCACCTCTTAAAGTTGCTTTCTATCACCTTGGTCATCTCTTCACTTGATCCACCTCTCTTGTTCCATGGATGAGCCTTCTTGATCATCACCATCACATCATAGGCTCCTCACTTCCATGAGTAGGACTACCTACACTTAGCCATTCACTTAGCAAGTAGGATAGTCTCTAAGGTGTCATCAACTATCAAAACCAAACTAGGACTTTCAACCATCTCTGATGATCTGGCTGCGACGATCTCCCAGCGCAACTCCACTGCCCGTGACATGGCGCACGGTGGAATTGCAGTTCTTCAACAACCGGGAGACATGTGCTCTCCTCGACGCCAAGCTCTGTAACTTCATCCAAGGCGATCTCTCCATCACCGACTACTGCAAGGAGCTCAAGGACGCGCTTGGTGATCTGGGCGAGGTCGTCATCGATCGCACCCTCGTCCTCAACCTCATCCGCAGCCTCAATGAGCGCTTCAAGCACGTCGGCACCCACCTTCGGCGAGCGCAGCCCTTCCCCACATTCCTGGACGCGAAGGCTGATCTTCTCCTAGAGGAGATGACGCTGGACAACTCGCCGCCCCAGTAGACGGCGCTCACGGCTTCCACCACCACGTCTGCCCTGTCACAGAACCGACCAATTTATACGAGCACAAGTACAACGATCGCATTTTTAATCGCAATCCAGTCGCACTTGAGCCAATATAAACCCGGTAGTCTGGAAATCTCGAAGGATTTCAAACATTTCATACCCCAAGGATCATTCATTCAGCAATACCCGATCACATGACACATAAGTTCGCAACCGAATTTAAACATCAGAGTACAACATAGTCTTTTACACAAATAGAGTAGTAGCGAAAGTCAACATAGTTTTACACCACAGAGTTCAAATACGAGTACCATCAAATGACCCTGTCACAGCATTCTTACAACATCTAAGAATAGATAATGACCTTGCCCTCGGGTCTAGTCTTCTTCACCCGTAGGGGTGAAGCAATTCCTGCAATACGCGTAGTAGACTACACCATCTGCAACAATGGGAATAAAACCCTGAGTACTCAATTGTACTCAGCTAGACTTACCCGACAAGGAGTAAATAAAAAGACTCTCAAGGATATGCAAGGCTTATTTGGTGGAGCTCAGAGGGTAGCATCATTTTTGCATCAAAAGCATTACTACAGTAGAACCTCATCTTATTCATTTTAATTGTGATAAGCTTCGATTTCAGTTAAGCTATTTACTAAGATTAGCCACTATACTAAGCATTCACTGAATATTGTAGCAATCAATAAAACCATATGATTTCCGATATCCACAGATATCAACCTCATCTCACCATAATCATTAGGTTCAAGTTATTAGCCTCTACCTCACCAGAAGTCAGTTCAGTTTCTCACTAACCAGGAGAGATGGCGATTCGAACCGATTGTACCAGCTGGCAAATATGCCAATCACAAACCCTGTCAGCCGAGCCACTGGCTTCTTGGGCCACCGTTAAATCCTTCTGAGTCACAATATGTCGTGGGCTTGGCGGGGACCATATTCTCAGAGACCAACCCACTTCCAGGATGCATCAGGTCCCTGACCTGCCCTTGGTAAGATGGTGTCTCCGCACATACTTCCTACCTCCAGAATATGTCTGCCTAGTCGCACCAATTCCCGGCTCAGAAAGAAATACTCGGCTTCGCGGTCAGAACGACTTATCTGGCCAGCTATGTGACGACGTCTTTCAATCTCAACTGATGTCTGGTTGCCTCAGTCCTAGTCGGCCGCAAGCAGCACCGAAGACGGCATGACCTCAACCATGTCATGCGGCTCCCCGCTACCTAGCCTTGATTCTCTCATTAGACACTGTGGCATGGTGGCACATATAGTCCATCATGTGGAATCCAACCCCATCATCATTAGTAACCATCTATGCTCGCGAAGGACAGGAAATCCCTCGACTTCTACCGGTCTAAGCATGGCTAAGCATAGGATCGAACCCATCCCCTTGTCTAGTAATAACTTCAGGATCAAGTATAAGTGGACAAGGAATAAATGCAGCAACGGTATCATATCAACTCCTATACTTAAGTGCACAATCATACGATTTAATAAAGACCAGTGCATTTGTAAAAAGAGTAGGTGGAGGCTTAGGGATGCTTCGGGGCTTGCCTTTCACAAAGTTAGTAGGTTGGTGATCAGAGCACTCTGGAAGTTCAGCTTCTTCTTCCTGACCTTCGGGAACCTCTGGCACTTCAATCTCCGGCGGAACTCCCTCCTCCGGTGGATCGAACTGCAACAACGTCACGCCTCCCGGTGATCCTGTATGCATGATATGCATATATGAGAACTGAGAATGCACATGAAATGCAAGATAGAGATGCACGAATTAACCCATGATATGCAATCAGTTTAACAATCCACACTCATTTACTGAGTACGTGCATATTTCTTCCCTAGACAACCAACTCATACTCACCCTTCTTAAGCAAAGCATAGAACAATTTCTCATCCCGGGTGAGAGGTCTACAACCTGCACTTAATAATTAACATGCATCAACTAACCTACCACAACCAACTTATAATTAACAAGCGCGAGCAACATCATATAAACAAAATATTAACCTTGCTGCCCTAAGCTCAAAGTAGGATTAGCTCTACTGTTTAACACAGGTGATAATTGCTGAGCATCACAGAAACGCATAAAAACACTCCCCAACCAAAAGATATTTGCTTAGAAACAATTAAATAAACCCTAGCCTATAACTGGACCTACTGTTTGCTGTGACCAGAAAAATCCATAAAAATTACAGTAGCTATTACACATCCATACTAGCCTACTGACAAAATTTCAAGTCATTTGGACAAGTATAACAGTCTACACAAAAATAACAAGCAACCAGCCTTTTAAACAATGGAAAATACTTAACACAGTGAAAAGTATCAAACAACAGATTTCCTAATTTTCTTAGCTTATTTCCAACATAACATAGTCCAGGAAAAATATTCATGTCCATATCCTTAACACATTAAGCATAGTGATTTTTGCAAGATTAAAGCCTAAAAAGCACATTATACTAGACATCATATAAATAACAATGCAACACCAACAAACATATTTTTCTTAGATTCTACTTCCCTAAACAAGATTAATGCAAGTGGAATCACATTTTTAGCACATTCCTACAATTACTTATGCATTTATCAAGTTTGCAAGCAATTTACAATTTAATTATAACTGCACATAAAAAGTATTCAAAAAGTACATTTTATATTTTTCCTTGATAGAGCTCAGAAATACAAACATAACAAAATTTGGTTCACCCCAAATGGACACTCCTAACTCCAGATATGAATTTTGGAAGATTTTACATATTTTCTGGAAATTCATTTTATAAATCATAAAACCCAAACCCGATAGAATTGCTACGTGCACCCGGCTCAGTGAACCAGAGGCGCGCCCGAACGGCTGACTCGCGGGCCCGGTGTCAACCTGACCCCACGCGTCAGAGAGAGGGGCAGAGCCGCCGGCGCTGACCGGCGAGAGCTCGCCGACGGCGAGGTCTCCGGCGATGCCGAGGCTACCTACCGACTCGTGGCAACGAGACGAACCCGATGGACCAACTGCCGAGGGTCGTACCCCACCGGAGCGAGCTCGACGGCGGCAATGGCGGACGGCGGTGGTCCGGCGAGCTTGCGCCGGCCGATTCCGGCCGTTGCTCGCGCGGCTAAGCTTCGTTCCGTGACCTTAGAACCCTAGCGGACCTATGCGTGCGACGAATCGAACTATTGCACACGGGAGCTCACTGACCGCGCTCGCATGGCGGCCCGGTGGCGAGCGGGTTCACGGCGAGCTCGGGTTCCGGCTAAACTACGGCGAGATAGACCTATCCGATGGCCTAGAATGGATCTACGGCTAACGGAGACTCCTAGACGAGCAATGGAGAGAGAAGCCGACCCCGGCATCGCCCTCGTCGCGGCGACCCGAGAGCTCGGCGGCGCTCCGACAATGGCGGACGGCGAGAAGCTCGCTGGAGCTATACCTTAGGTCGGCTGAGGTCGGCAACGGATCGAGGACGAAAGGCAGAGCAAGTCGAAGCTACGCCGAAGATGGAGCGGTCGGAGACGGCTCGGTGGCGGCGGATTTCACCGCGGCGGCGGCGCGGCGGAAATGGCGACGGCGGAGGGGAAAGAGGAGAGCAGCGAGGCGAGGGCGAGCGAGTGAGAGTGAAGGAGCGTGCGGGAGACAGAATGGAGTGTTGCCCTTGTAAAGCCGACCGGCGCGGCAGGGCAACGACGGCGTACGGCGCCACCTGGCGGCCGATGCCTGACGCGGTCGCGCGGTGATGACCGACGGCCGAACTGAATCAGCTCCGATTCAGTCTCCGCGAACCCGACTGAAGCCCGATTTTGATCGATCTATAACTCGCGATCCAGGGCGTTTCAGCGAAAAGTTCACTAATATGGATTGAAGAGCTACATGAGTAGATCATTTCATATTAAGGCACTTTACTCTAGTTCGGCCTGGATTGAGAGATACAGGTCGATGAACAGGGGTACACCGAAACTGAAAACCAGTTTAGACTTAGGAAAATTTTGAAAACTTCAAAACAGCTCCAAATCTGCACTAATTCAACTTTTTGACCTCCTTCCACCCATTTTCATGAGTTGACCCAAAAATAAAGTTTGTTGCTTATAAAATTCTACACAACTTTGATTAAGGGTGCACTGACATGCAGAATCTCTAAAATGCCCTTCTTGTTTGGTCAAACAGAATAGCTTTTAGAGGGCTCTCTAGTCAACTATGAGCTAGAGGGGTATTTTGGGGATTTCACCAACATGAACATTGTTCCAAAAGTTATCCCAAACATGTATAAAGCATTTAGAATAGTAAACAAGCATCACATTTGCATGTCAACACATTTAGCATGTTATGGACATATAAACAAACATATAGCAATAAAAGGGAATCAAATAAAATGCAATGATAATGATGCATGAAATGACATGATCTATGCTTGATGACATGCAAATGCAAGTGTGAAAATAGTAACTAACACTAGGGTGTTACATGCCCCGCCTCGCTAAAAGCCCACGTTTGGTTTTGGGTAATTGATGAAACCTAGTTTGCTAATGTTTTGCTCTAAGTGCTTCATGAGAATCATTAGTAAACAAGATGGAACAAAGGATCTTGTCGGTGGAGACCACAAGTGTAGGGCATTGACGGCGTCCATGCAAATTGTGTAAGCCCATCAACAAGAGGAGAAAGCCCTAATGACGGCATCCATTCAAATGGTATAAGTCCATAATCAAAAGGTGTCCACAAGCTTCATCAATCGATGACAAGGAAGATGTTGAAAAGCTAGGAGCTCAAGGCAAAGGTATAACCAATAGGAGCTCTTTTAGTTTTGGTGATCAAGACTCCATAGAGGGAGTGATCACATTTAGGATAGATAGCCTTACTATCAAGAGGGGCGAAATCGTTGATGAAATGCGGTTATCAAGTGCCACTAGGTGTTCATGATCATTGCATATGCATATAGATGCTAGTAACACTAACATGACCCGTGGAAAACTCTTTGAAAAGGCTAACACACGTGCACCTAAGTGAGAGACACTTTGGAGTGTTAGTGCCTTTGGAAATGGGGTGAAGTTTGAGGGTTAGAGAGGGTTTGGTCCTCTCTTCCTCCTACCGAGCTTGCGAGGCAGGATTCAGCGAATTTCGGAAACGTTTCAATAGAAAAACTAGCGTCGGACTCTAACTTGACTGACCGTCGGACCATTGTCTTCGGTCCGACGGCTAACCCCTTCAGCAAGTGTCGGACGTTTCGTTTCGGAGCATCGGACCATTATCCTCAGGGTCCGACGGTGCAGAGCCGCAGCAGGTCGACACGTGGAGAGCAGAGGAGCGTCGGACGCTCGGCGTTAGTCCGACGGTGACGCGTTTTCAGCGTTTTGGAACCTCTCTAGAAACATCGGACGCTGGCGAGTTTTAGTCCGACGGCTGTTGTTTCAGAGTCCGACAGTGGTTTTCGGCGGAGCGTTGGACCGGAGGTTTGGTCCGACGGCTTACCGTCCGACGGTCGTTTTGGCACAAGAAAATAGCCGTTGTGATCCAACATTCGACTTCAAACGGCAGAGGACACGTGGCGTCCATCCAAGGCGTCGGACCGGCGTTGTTAATCCGACGGTCAGGCCGTCGGACAGTCCGACGGTGCGCAGTTTTGTCCAAACAGCTAGTTCTTTGTGTGTGGCTTATAAATAGTCACTTGGCCGGTTTGGGGAGGATCTCTTGGCATTCCTGAACATCGTAACATACTTGTGAGCCTTCCCACTCCATTCTCACTCATCCTACTTGATTGTGTTCATCATTTGGTGAGTTTGGAGAGAATCAAGTGCATTGCTTTGATAGAGATCATCTAGAGGCACTTGGTAGTTGTCTTTCGCAGCGGTTTCTCTTGTTACTCTTGGAGTTTGCCGACTCCTAGACGGCTTGGAGCTGCGAGGATCATTGAGGGGAGTTGGTGATTGTCTCCGCCTCCGACCAGTGAGGTTGTGAGGGGTTCTTGAGCATATCCCCGCGGGAGATCACAAAAGACTACTCTAGTGGATTGCTCGTAGCTTGTGAATCCCCATCTTGTGTTGGTTGTGCGGCACCCTTGAGAAAGGTTTGGCGTGTGATGCCAATTAGCGCGTGAACCTCCAAGTGGGTGTATCGCTACAACGAGGACTAGCTTGCCGGCAAGCAAGTGAACCTCGGTAAAAATCATTGTGTCAACTCTCTTGCCGAGGATTTCTTGATTATTGTGATTGTTCTTATTGGTACTCATCTCATCACTACACCGGCGGTATAAGATTCACTCTCTCTACTCATTACATTCTCGCACTTACTCTTGTGTAGCTTGTTAGCTTAGTGGCTCACCTAGGAGTAGAGTAGAAGTAGCAACTTAGCCTATTGTGTGTGAAATAGAGACTATAGTTTAGAACGGTTAGGTGGCTTGCATCTTTTAGTAGGCTAGTGCAAGAATTCGCTTCGCCGCTTATTTGTCTAACCACTTTGTCTTAAGTGTTGTTTGTAGAATTTTTATAGGCTATTCACCCCCCTCTAGCCATTTAGGACCTTTCACTCGCCACGTCCAGCAACCGGCTGCCCCCGCCGCAGGATCCGGAGGTGGCTCCGGTTCCTCCAAAAATCGCCGTGGCAAACGTGGCGGTCGACGCGGTGGCAATGATGGTCAGCAAGCGCCCACCTCGACGTAGCTTGGTGCCCAGTCTAGCATGCCAACTGGGAGCCAGCCCAAGACCGGCGGATCCAGCACCGGGGGCGGGACGTGGTCTCCCTTCTTCCGCCCATGGGCTAGGGCCTTCCAGGTGTGGCCGGGTGCTCAACCTGGCGCGCAGCCTCCTCTTGCACCACTGCTGGGCATGCCCTAGCATGCACTGCTGGCCCAGCATGCTTTCCAGCAGCCTGCTGGGTTCTCTCCGGCGATGGAGCACACCGGATGTTGGATTGCACCGCCACCCGGCTACTATCCTCTCCTCGCTGGTCTTCCTACTTGGGATCAGCAGTCCCTGGCGTCCACCTTCAACACCATGACACTGTAGCAGCCACCGTCCAACGAGTGGTACTTCGATTCAGGTGCAACTTCACACATGACCTCCACTTCCGATTCCCTTTCACGTCCTTCTTCTGTGCGGTATTCATCTCCATCATCTATTGTTGTCGGTAACGGTTCCATGCTTCCCGTTACTTCCACTGGCTCTACAGTTGTTCCTCCCTCATTATGCCTTAATAATGTGTTGGTTTCACCCCACCTTATTAAGAATCTAATTTCTATTCGCCAGTTCACTATCGATAACAATTGCTCTGTTGAATTTGACCCCACTGGTCAGTGGCGGAGCCAGAAATAAAGTAGAGGGGGGCCAATTTATCAATTAGATATGTGTGTATAGGTGGTGAAAAAAATTAATCTTAATGCTTATAATAAGTCACAGAATACAGTTGATAACAAAATACCTGAGTATAAACTCTAAAAAAGCAACATAAATTTTGATTGACAACAAAATATTATTGAATTAGCCACTTCTAATACGCATAGTATGTAGGATTTATAGACTAAAAAGCAAGCAAGAAAAAAAAAGAGAGAACTCAAACGCAAAGCAATAGAAACAAAAGAAAACAGGCTAATAGAGTAACAAGTTAGCCGAATAGTGTGGGAACACAAGTCTACTATACAATTGCTCTATAAGAGAATTACTAGTCTACTACTCGTACACGATTACTAGTCTACTACTGCACGATCGTTGATCGTGGTCTGATCACTGCTAATTTAGTGACTTACAAACTAACAATACAGGGATAGAGAGTAGATCAGCAGAAACTTGCTTCATTCAATCGCAGAGGCAAGGGGGGGCCATAGCCCAGTATGGCCCCCATGTAGCTCCGCCAGTGCCACTGGTTGTTCTGTGAAGGATCTTCAGTCTCGGAACGTGATCGTCAGGTGCAATAGCTCCGGACCTCTATACCCTCTCCGCCAGCCGCCTGCTCACTCCTTGGTCACCACCACTGCGTCTTCACTCTGGCATCGTCGCCTCGGTCATCCTGGACACGAGGCCCTCTCCAAGCTTGCGTCGAGTCTCCCCAGTTGTCGTCCTGATACTTCTAGCATTTGTTATGCATGCCAGTTAGGTCGCCATGTGCGTCTTCCTTTTCCTTTGTCAACTTCTCGAGCGTCCAATAATTTTGATCTTGTCCAATGTGATCTATGGACATCTCCTGTACTCAGTGTCTCGGGCTATAAATATTATTTAGTTATTCTAGATGATTGTTCACATTACTTATGAACGTTTCCCTTGAAGCTAAAATCTGACGCCTTCCCGACGCTTACTCACTTCTTTGCTTTTGTGACCACGCAATTTGGCACCACCATCAAGGCAGTTTAGTGCGACAACGGGCGCGAGTTCGACAACTCTAGCTCCCGCACGTTCTTCCTTACCCATGGTGTTCGCCTTCGCATGTCGTGTCCCTACACTTCCCCTCAGAATGGTAAGGCCGAGCGCATCATCCGTACCATCAACAATATGGTTCGCTCCTTACTATTCCAAGCCTCCCTGCCACCATCCTTTTGGGTTGAAGCTATGCAGACAACCACTTATCTTCTCAACATCCTACCCACCAAAACACTGAGCTCCTCCACCCCGCATCTTGCCCTGTTTGGCAAAGCGCCCTCATATGATCACCTCCATGTCTTTGGATGCACCTGTTACCCGAACCTGTCTGCCACAGCTCCCCATAAACTTTCCTCCCGCTCCACCCGGTGTGTCTTCCTCGGATACTCCGCTCATCATAAAGGATACCGCTGCCTTGACCTCACTTCCAACAAACTCATCATCTCTCGCCACGTCATCTTTGATGAGTCAGCTTTTCCTTATGCTGAGCAGGTTCCCACCATGTCTCCGATGGCGCTTGACTTTTTGGATAGCACTGACTATGTGCCGGCTCCAATTGGACCCGCACTTCAGCTTCTTCCTGCAGGTTCAGGTGCCTCGGCCATGACACACCCACCCTTGGCTGTGGATGTTTCTGATGATGACCCCGCTGGTCCTGCAGCGCATAGTGCGCTCCCAGCTGGGTTCTCTCCGGCCGTCCCTGCTCCACCTACGACCGCACAGCCACGTGCGGCTCCGTCTCCATCAGCACCCGCCCTGCCACAGGCGACTCCGGCTTCGCCCTCGCCTGCAAAGCCACGTGCGGCCTCGTCCTCCCCATCGCTGGCACGGTCTATAGCGGTGGATGCACCTCGCGGGCCTCCGCCTGGCTTCCCACTGCTGCCCGTTTACCCGGTGCCTGCAGTCCGCCATGTTTACACACGGCGGTCACATCCAGCAGCTGTCCAGCAGCCTTCTGCAGCCGCTGCTCCGCAGTCTGCTGCACCACCGCCCGTCTACCCGGTGCCTGCAGTCCGTCATGTCTACACACGTCGGGCACCTTCAGCTCCTACCCAGCCGCCTGCTGTCCAGCAGCCTGCTGGTCCTGTGTCCATGCCTAAACGTGCTGCACCTGTCCCTCCAGTGGTCAACCAGCGCCCTATGGTCACACGCGTGAAGACTGGCTTCCGGATTCCTGCTCTCTACCATGCTACGCCGCTGTCTCCGGTGCCTAAGACCTTCCGCAGTGCCCTCGCTGACCCCAATTGGCGGGCCGCTATGGAGGAAGAACATGCTGCTCTTCTCCAAAACCACACCTGAAATCTTGTTCCTCGTCCCTCCTTGGGCTAATGTGGTCACCGAGAAGTGGATCTTCAAGCATAAGTTTAACGGTGACGGGTCACTTGAGAGGTACAAGGCCCGCTGGGTCCTTCGCGGCTTCACCCAGCGCCCTGGCATAGATTTTTCAGAGACCTTCAGTCCGGTCGTAAAGCCAGCAACAGTTCACACCGTCCTTTCACTGGCCCTGTCTCACAAGTGGCCTGTGCATCAGCTCGATGTGAAGAATGCCTTCCTGCACGGCACCCTGTCCGAGACAGTATATTGTGTACAGCCATCTGGTTTTGAGGATCCCGCCCACCCGAACTTCGTCTGTTAGCTCAACAAGTCCCTATATGGGTTGAAGCAGGCCCCTCGCGCTTGGTACAGCCGGTTCGTTGCCTTCCTGTTGTCTCTCGGTTTTGTTGAAGCCAAGTTGGATACCTCCCTCTTCATCTACAGGCGCGGCTCAGATAATGCTTATCTCCTCCTGTATGTGGATGATATCGTCCTCACTGTATCCTCTCTGGGTCTCCTTCGGCGGATCATCTTGGCTCTTCAATAGGAGTTTGCCATGAAGGACCTTGGCAAGCTGCATCATTTTCTGGGCATGCATGTTCAGCCATGTGGTGCTGGTCTCTTCCTCTCACAGCGACAGTACATGCTGGATATCTTGGACCGTGCTGGGATGGCTGAGTGCAAACCGTGCTCCACTCCGGTCGACGCCAACCCCAAGGTTGCTGCTGCTGATGGCCCTCCTGTGACTGATGCGACAGACTATCGAAGCCTCGCTGGAGCTCTACATTACTTGACTTTCACAAGACCAGATATCGCTTACGCTGTCCAACAAGTCTGCCTCCATATGCATGACCCCTGAGAACCTCACTTGGCAGCTCTCAAGCGTATTCTGCGCTATGTTCGTGGCACCCTTCACTTGGGTCTACTGCTGCGGCCTTCTTCCGCCACCGATCTTATGGTCTACACTGATGCTGATTGGGCTGGTTGCCCGGACACTCGCAAGTCCACCTCAGGCTATGCTGTGTTCCTCGGTGATAATCTCGTCTCCTGGTCCTCCAAGCGTCAGAATACAGTCACTAAATCCAGTGCTGAAGCTGAGTACCGCGCAGTTGTCAACGGTGTTGCCGAAGCTTCTTGGCTCCGTCAGCTTTTGCTTGAGCCCCATGCCCCACTTCGACGTACCATCTTGGTCTATTGTGACAATGTCAGCGTGGTCTACATGTCTTCCAACCCGATTCAGCATCAGCGCACCAAGCACATTGAGATCGACCTTCACTTCGTTTGGGAGAAGGTGGCTGCTGGTCAGGTTCGTGTCCTGCATGTGCCGACGTCATCCCAGTATGCAGACATCTTCACCAAAGGTCTTCCAGCTTTGGTCTTCGCCGAGTTTAGGTCCAGCTTGAAAGTGTACAGTTGCGACGATCAGAGTGCGGGGGCATGTTAGATTGTAATATCATAGACTATATGGGCTTATATGGGCTGGGCGCCTCAGCCTTAGGCTGCACGGCAGCCCGTTAGGGGTTACGGTAGATGATCGCTGGATTAGGCAAGGATCACCGTTGATTGGGTGTGTTTCTATAAACCCTAAACGGTCCCGAGCCATAATCTCTTTCAGGAAGAACAACGACAACGCTCCGATCAAGATGGTACGGACAACTGAATGTGAATCACCATCCCTTGTTTGTTTGTCTTCCTTTGGCTTGACATGTCATGTTTAGTCATAACTCATAAGGCTTTCGTTTCGGTCGATTCTAAGCAAAATAGCTAATGTTCCAACAAAACATTCGAGCATGAAACAAACCAATCCTGCTCTAATTATCGAAAAAGAAACTTTCTGAAATAAATTCAATAAAGTTCCGGTCTGCTTCTCCAGTTTTGATCATTGTGGACAAAACAAAATAGATTGCTGAACCCTGCATGAGCTTCCGCTGTAAGGATTCGAATTGAGACATTATGATCGGATTTACACTTGCAGCAATGTTCCAGCACACACGAACTCAGTTCAGTTGTAACCGTATGTAAGGATGTCTTGTCCAGTTAGTTGCCCTATTAATAAATCCGAAATCACTAATCTTATTTGGGGGAATTGGGAAATACATAAAGAATTAAAATTCTATTGTTGTTTAGTGAACTTATGCTGCATAATGTAACAAAGTAACATAATGCCGATCAGAGATTCTGGCTGTTTTGAGAAGTGCCCATCTCCATCTGCAACTAACATCTGTAGCCTGAAAACTGACAGACAACCAAATATACAATTTCAGTCCACGGAATAAGAAACGAAAGATATGAAAAAGAATCGCATTATTATACATGGGAGACTGTCCATTTACCTGGCATCCGTGCTGACCATTTTTGGATATCAGCTACTCACATATGTAAAGCACTAGGTTTTATCACTTTTGTTTCTTTTAGCCTGGCAGGCTTTCAAGGCTTGGACATCTGTGATGAAACGAGGTGACAGACATCGCTGAGATAATATAATGCAATCCAAAATATTACATGAGTGGTACTAACATTCAGAATTCACTGCACATTCAATCATTCATGTTGTAGTAAAACCAAAAATTAACATCAAGTCTCACATGATTAATGACGATATTAGGTTCTGAAACTCAAGGCAACCTGTGTGTTAAGGTCGCTTCTCCATGCTCACTAATTAACAATAAATGCATCATATCAGTATTAGAACACCATTTTGTGGTCTGCTTGAATGGCCACTGCAGGAAGTTAGTCTGACAAACTTTATAATATACTTAGGCCCTGAATTCTAGAAAAATTGTCCAGCTCAAAGCTAGTTGTTGCACCCATGTGGATGCATGAACCATAATTTGCAAACGTATGGATGTCCTATGTCAGCCAAAGAAAAAGAAAGGAAATGGAAAGCAAGACATTTAGTGGCTGCACCAGCCTGAATGAAATTGTACAAGAACAGGACCATGCACTTTAGTAGCAAAAATTTAAAGAATGCTTCATTCCCTCACGCCCCCGCCCCCCCCCCCCCCCCCCCCCCCCCAACACCAATCCCAATGAGAATGCTAAATGCCAATTGTCAGTAGGTTTTGTTCATCCGGCACTTGCTATTTGCATCATTTTACGTCAAGCCGTTTGTATTAGACTAGATGTGGACCGCTTCTAAAGGTTAGGTCTTGAAATCTGTGTACAGAAAAAAAAATATTAGGGCCCATTGATCACATAAAAGTGGTCTGAACGACATATGGATGCTTGATGATCACTGCTCTCACTTTAGAACATACATAATGCGGTTCAGGACAAATTATTACAAGGATAATGTAGTGATGATGAGTGAAGAATATGCATACACTACTTCTAATACAATATAGTTCTTTTGCTTCAAACTTAAGTTTGTTCTAGTTCTCACTTTCTCCTGGTGGCATTAGATAGAACATACTTTTGTCTTTTGATGCTTTTCAAGCTCCAGAAACTACATTAGTTAACTTAAAAAAAAAAAACTGCATGTAAACCACTGAGTTCCATACTTCCATCAGTAACAGATTCCTCCAAAAGGAACTCCCACCACTCAAACTTCATGCAAAGTTCACAGGGTTCATTCCTAGCTTAGCCAAATTAATCAAATAAATTCTACTCCCTCCAAGAATCATAGGTATATTATGATTCTTTAAGTCATTCCAAACTTTAATTCTAGCTTAGTCAAAATATTTCAGTTTGACTAAAATTATAGGGAGAAACACAAAGATTTATGGCATCAAATAGGTATATTATGAAAATATAACTAATGAAGATTGAAGAATATAATGATATACTTAGTTGGTATCATAAATGTTATTATTATAAATTTGGTCAAACTTGAAAAACTTTGACTCTCTGAGATTCTTAGAATAACTTATAATTTGGGATGGAGGGAGTATCCTATAACTAAAATAATTGCCCTCTGAACTCAGTTCTCAAAAAGCTAACACATCTTCCAAATATCAATCAACTGAAAGCAACTTTGTTCGAAGCATTTGAATTTCCTTTGCTAGTATACAATACCAATCTCATCTGGGAACTAACAAATCTTGTTAGAAAAGATATTGTGAATAAGAACACCTACGTGTTTGGCAGACCTTCCAGTTGCGGTTTGACTCAATGAGGCAGTCCTGCAAACAATAATGATGTAACCCAAATATGAGAGGCCTAAGCTTGGTATTGATGTAAACAAGTGACTTGTGCTTGGAAAGGCCCTGTAGTGGGGAAAGGAGAGACAGTACCTGGAGAGATAGATATATTGTGGCACACTCGTTAAGCTGCTTCACACTCTCGTCCTCCTCATCTGCATCTGTTGCATGTAGAGGGCGGTGGGATGCAGGCAGTGGCACATTGCTACCATTGCTTGAAGATTCCATTGCAAGCTTGGTTTTGTTTGGTGGTGGCACCTTAATCAATCTGTTTTGGCCTTTAAGTTTGGGTTGGACCTGTACAAATGCCACAAAAACTTCTTTCTAAGAAAATGCCATAAAAATTTGTAACTTTATTACAATAATACACACATCTTTTTTTTTTAAAAAAAAAAAGTAAAGGAACTGCAAGAGCGAACTAGAGCCTGTTCTACCAACTACTACAACTGTGTCAATATTAAGATAAAATTCAAGTCAGATTTCTAATTAAAACTGTCCTGCCATTATTACAGCTATTAGGGTGTCCAGCAGGGCTCCGCTCTAGGATTTTCCCTGCTCCAAACAGGATGCACTTGATCAACATAGTAAGGAGCAAGCCCTGAAAATGTTCACCCAGCAGGTTGGCTCCAAACACAGGAGAGATTCTACGAGAAATAGACCATGCTTCCCTGGCAGATTAGTGGCTTTTGTATCAAACAAAAATCACGGTTCACTGGGTTGATGCATGTTGTGTCATTCTAAGTATGTGCACACATGCACCAAGGTGCATATGTGAGTTCCTAGCAAACAATGATTGCATGTGTCTGCCTTCTTTTGTTCTGAGAAGATGCTCAAATCCATACTTTCTTGCACATGAATGTTCTGAAGCTTCCTGGTTTTATTTCCCTTTTACAAATTTATTGATGATTGACGTCGACACAAAAGGCAGCACAAAAGCATGTTAACATAGAATAACTATATAGAAGCATTTCAACAAGAGATGGATCCCAAAAGAAGACTTAACTATGTATATATCCTAACAATATGTTTGACCTACGCATTTTGTTTATACCAATTCGTGTTATAGTTCACATGAAGACATAAGCTATCCTAACAATCTGTTTCAACTACACATTTTGTTCACACTATTTCGCATATAGTCCATGCACACATATTGAGTCAAAAAGGCACTGCTGTTAGGTTAAATGGTTTAACAAATGGTCCAGTTCAGCAAACAAATGTTGGAAACATGCTAAATAGTTCTGATTTAAAATCTAGCTGGAAAAAAATTACAATTACATACACATGCTGCTGATAACAGATGCTGGTGCTGGCCAAAATATTACAAGTCAATGCCAAAAATAGTATTCACATATTAGCAATCAAAGATTCAAAGTTATAAAATGTTTGCATGTCCCTGTGGAACAGCATTTAAGTTTTTTTTTTTTTCTTTCCATGCAGGTTCCAGATGTGCTCAGAAAGCACACATGCTGTACAGTTAACTCACAAAAAAAAAAACTACAACAAGCTGTTCAATTTATCTATATTTTGCAAAATCACAACGATGAACCAGGAAGATGGCAGCTCAAGAAGACAAAAAAACATTAATACAAAAATTGTTTGAAATAAAGGCAGAACACAGATAAAACCTTGATGAAGCTCACAACAATACATTGGGGGCATTTGCCTAATATGAATCAACATGTACACAATCCTCATATGTCATAATATAAGTTCAATATAAACACTAATTAAGTAATTATATATGTATAGGAGTGGACCCATTAAAGGACATGGGTGTACAACAGTACTCAATAATTTTCACAAAAAAATCGAAGTTAGTAGCCATCTATACACTTGTAATTAGATCAGATCCGAATAGAGATTGCAAAATAGTTTAAGTTAGGGGCTTTGCACAGCACAGATGGAAGAGAAAGGGACAAAGGCCTGGTAAGGACTGACAAACACCTGGGCACTGGTGTATGGCATAGGGAGTCGCCCAGTTGCTCCACGAGAAAGACGGAGTGAGCAAGCTCGCGGGGTGAATGGCAGAAGATTCTTTATTATTTTTAACCTTTTTAAATCAACATTTTAATACTAACCTCTTCCATATTTTTAGATCAAGCCAAACCTACTTGGGTATTCCCCTATCATTGTCGTCCTTCTTTCATGGCATATGCACAAGGTCTACGGTTTTAGGTTTTCAATTTTTATTTGGAATGTTTGTGCAGTATAGTTGCTAGTTTTTTTTTTATTATTATTTATAAGATGCATGTTTTAGGTGCAGTGTATTTTCTACCCGTCCATTTGACCTGGGGATGATATCCAAAAACATGCAATGAATAGGGCCAGATTTCGACGTTTACTTTTTGTTATTTTATTAGTTTTTGCAAAATGAGCTAGTATTATATTTGAATTATCATGGTATTACTTTTTCTTGATACGCATGGGCATATAACTCTGTAAGGAACTTAGTCCCTCTTCTCTAGTTCTCTCGTGTCAAATCCGAATGTTAGGCCAGATAAACTTGTGCTTGTTTTCGCCTACCAGTAGATAAAGAAGAGAATGGAGGGGGAGAGAGTTCTCAGTTCTCACCAGGCTTGTCGGCGGCCGGGCTGGAGAGCAGACGGCGCGGGGTCGGGGGGGCGCCGGCGTGGCTACAGACGGCGGCGCAGGAGCTGCTTGGGGGCGCGGAGGCGGAGATCTTGGTTCTGGAGAGTCCGCTGGCCGGGCTGCAGCTGGGCCTGGGGCTGGGGCTGGGGGCGGCGCGCCTGCGCCGTCACTGGTCGCGCGAGTCGCGGTCTCGCGGAGATGTGTCGAGGAGCAGCCGAGCAGGCGGCGTCGGGCTTGATGAAAAAAGTATTCTCGTGTCGGGCCCATTCCATCCACGTGCAGCCCATTAGTTCCGGCCTTGGGCCCTGTTTGTAGGGGCTCCGTGCCTCCGGCACTGTAGTGCTACGGTGACGGATCCGCCAAAACTCCGCCACTGAGAGTTGGGATTACAACCTGCTGATGGCAAGCCACAGAATTACATTATGCGTCACAGAATTACAGGTGCTAAATTATTTATCCTGAACAACGGGCGAAGGCAATTATTGCTGAACCAGTATTGCCAGATGAAGATATTTTGCATCTTAAATTTCGTAGTGTTGAACATAAAGCAAAACAGAGGAAAAAAGTACAGAGCGCCTGAAGCATGCAATGACTTCGGTAAGGCGACAAAATACGCATGAGATGTGCAACCTATATTATTCTTTTGACGTATGGATATCGACCTCTCGGAGATGACACGAACCATACAAATGTTTCCAAGCTGCGCTTCTTGCTTCTTCAGACTCCATCCATAGATATCATCTAGGACAAAATGTATTGATAAATCAAGACCCATCTAGAGCTGTTTAGTTCCTAGTCAACAAAAATGTTCAGACTTCAGGTACATCTATTTATCACTTAAATGTCAAATGCTGTTTTTTCATACTCCCAGCATATACACAAGATATAAAAGGCTATATGCACTAAATCTTGAAATAAACTAATCAAGCAGTTCCCTCCAAAAGATGTGAAAATTTCGAGGACTAAATGTTTCTCTCGTCACAAAAGCTCTTGACTCCACCTTTTACAACCATCCAAGCTGCGCAGAAAGAATATGACTAAACATATATCAAGAACTGAATCTTGAAGAAACAGACAGTGTTAAGATGACAAAGTACCTTTCAAGCATACATCATCAAGAGAGCACCCCAAAAATCTTTATTCCAACCTTTGCAGCCATCCAAGCTGTGCATAAAAAATGATTAGAGATATTTTAATGACTTGATCTGAAGAACCAGAAAACATTAGCACGAGAAGTTACCTTCCATGCATACATAACGAAGAAAGCAACTGTATCTGCTGACCAGACAACAGCGAACGACTTCACAAAGAATGGAATTAAAACGTTGATCAGAGGGATCAGGAGAAATAAGTAGTTGAGAGCTTCTTTCTCCTTATTTGAGCAGTCACGAGCCCGAAGTGAAGGTATAGCTGCAGAAGTAGATAATGCTCCATTAATATATTGAGGAAAAAGGTTCCTATGCAATATGATATAAGCAACAAATGAGTCAAAGTTTCAAGACATGCCCACAAAGTTTAAAGTTCTTGTAACTCCCAACATCAACAACAGGAATTTTTCATGTATAATAATACTGAATATTGTTTCCGATTCTCCTCATTAGCTTGGATTTTAAATGACCGTCATGTGCATTTAACTGAAATAATGTATATCAGAGCCTATCAGCCAGGTGGTCTTAGGATTGAGACTTCACTAATCCAACTGTAGCCACATCTACTCAGCTAGTCAAATTCCATAGGTCGAAGGGCTTTGAATTTTGATCCTGTTAGTGCATATGAATAGCACAAAGACTCTTCAGAACAGACAAAAGCCATATATCTCAGTTTTATTGATATCTACACATGTGAATTTAGATCAAAGTGTTAACTTGCCAATCAAGTTCAGATTGTGAAATAAAAAGATTAACCTGTATGAATTCATTATATTTCTAACATCTTACTAAATCAAGTCCGCAAATTACTAAATCAAAGATAATTCATTAATCATTATATGTTAGACTTCAGAATAATGGATTGACACTACACTTTCAGCTTTATGGTTTAACATTTTGAATATGGAAATTACAATAGTTCAGTTGGGCTCTCAGGATAAATTATATCCAACTGTTCATGTAAGATATAAAGACTACCTTTCTTTCAGATCAAAAATAGTAAGGTGGCAGCACTAGTCATCGTTTGTAAAATGCTAGTAAGTGCAGCCGATTAAAGCAGGGTTATTACTGAACTTGACTGGAGAGAATGAATTGTTAGGATTTTAAACACTATCAACCCTTTCAAGTTTCAATACCCCTCCAGTCCCCACCAAACAGAACAAACCCTTAATGGGAATGCTAGTTACGAAAAAATCAAGAGGAACATGGCTAGATATATGTGTCGTCAATTCATTTAGCAGAATTATAAACTGTGGTGCAACAAATACAACATATACCAATATAGGAAAGATCTTAGTTATGTAGAAGTGACATAATAAATCAATCACTTATATTCTCAAGTGTAGGAAAGAAAGTGGAGTTTAGGACTGTTATACAAAGATAAGCATCAGGCTCTAGTAGACCATATAAATCATGTGAAAATCTTGCTCTTACTAAGAACAAAACTTGCAAAATTCTTACTTACTGAACATCCAAATGGACCACATTCCCATCAGCCTCCAGATGTCTGGCTCATTCGATGGGAATATGAAATTGAAGGAAAGCGCTCCACCCAACAGCATGGAGACATATCCCTGGACTTCAAAGACAGTGTACAGGGCAGTTCCAGGGACAGCAGGGTTCTTTGTCTTCGTTGACGCCCTCGGTGCAAAGGTTGCTGCAGTCTTCTGAACTGCCTGTTGTTCAGCAGTGAATCATAACTACAATCAGGAATGTATCAAGGAATTTAACTGTGTTTTGCACCCATATAAAATTAGTTGATTCAAAGTTGAGTTTTGTTAGCTGTATTAGTAGTGAAGATTGACCCTTTTTTTGTGACATATTCTAAATTACTGCACAAAAAAGAAAGAAAGAAAGACAAATCTAGATTGATAGTAAATCATCGACGACAATTGCTCCTTTCCTACAAATTGCAAGCTAGCTCTTGTAGCGTGACTTCATAGAATTTAACGACAAAGATATAAATTAGAGTCCAATAAACCAAGGGGACAAAGGAAGCAAAGAAACCTTCTTGAGCTCCTTCTCGATCTTGGGATCGACAGGGAGCGACTGCTTCCGGTTGGATGACTCAGCCGAGGCACCTGCCTCTGCACCGCCGCCGTCCTCCCGTTCCAAGGTGTCTCCCACGGTAGACGCCTCAGCCGCCGCAGCACCGGACCCTGAACCATCGGTGCTTGCGCGCGGGAGACTGAGGCACCGCTTGCTCCTCCGACTGAAGCCCAGCCCCCTCCGTGAGAGCGTGGCCGACGGTGGCCGCACTGCAGCAGCAGCCGGCAGAAACGCGCAGCCGCCACTGCTGCTGGCCGGTATCCTTACCAACAGTTGCATTGCTGGCCGGGTTATGTGGAGAGGAGGCGGAAAGGGAAGCGATATGGGGTCATGGGGAACCAACCGATGGTCCTCCCGCCTCGACCCTGCGGATGGGGATGGGGGAGGCCTTAACTAATTGCAGAAAGTGAAATACTTGGGTGCCAATTAAACTTTTTGGCGGCGCGCCACTTAAATTTACGAACTTTTTTCAGGAATACCTAACTTTTTTATCTCCTCTTATCTACTTATGTTCGTACCTATAATATACCATATCTATATATTATTTAGAATAAAGTCTATCACCGGTCTCCAAATTTATACCGTTGTATTATTCCAATCCCTAAACTCACAAATTGACCGTTAGATCCTCAAACTTATTCATCTATGTCATCTTGACCTCTAAACTTCTTGATCCTAAACTTGTTCGCTGTGTCACCCTAATCTTAAACTTGAAAACCAACCGTTTAGATCGAAAACCACTTGTTTAAGTCCTCAAACTTAGGCAATTATGTCATGTCAGCCATTAAACTTGGTTTTGATTTGCATCTGCGTCAAAACAAGACGATCTAAAAACTCTACATAAAAATAATTCATAACTTTTTTCATACCAAAATTATAGCCCTCGACGTGATCGATATCGTTTTAGTTGAAAAGTTTTTGAATTAAAATTGTTTAGAACTACAAAATATTGTTGTAAGTTTATAGATTTTGAAATTTGAAATCTAAAATTATCAAACAATCTTGGATATTGACATGATCTATATGAAATTTATAGATTTCAAAACAATCTACAACTTTGTAGTTGAAAAGTTTTTTATTTGAAGTCTTTATTATCTGAAGATGATACACAACTGACAAAAAAAGAAAAAAAAGTAAAGAAAGACTAGACTTCAATTTGATTCCAGAAACTCCATCCAAACTTTGCGAAGATCGCCATAATCAAAGTCTCTAATTTCCTGCACCCGCTTCTAAATGCCGGTTGCTCCTCCTTAATATAGTAAGGACCACTACCGGATTCAGTACGTCATCTTGAAATAAGTATTAGATTTCGCTTTGTTGAATACCATATCATTTCTATTCAACTATAAAAACTAGCAAAGCACTACCGCTCCTAGCATAATTTGGTTACTAATCTTAGGGTTATGCCCATGTCCCTCCCTAAGATCTATGTTGAGTGAATTTCCTTAACCATTATGGTTCAATACTCCCCTCCTTAAACATTATTAAGCAATGGGATGTCTTCTCTCCGTTGTTGAGTAGCACTGTTTCTTCTTCTTCTTCTTCTTCTTCTTTCATGCAGGACTTATAATTCTTGATCAGATGGTTTATTATTTAGCTAGATTGTGACTTACTCGTAAAATGCAAGTTTTCATAGTTACACTTGTCCTTTCTCTTGCACTTTTTTATCGAGAAATAACTTTACATGTTCGGAATGCACATCACAAAAATTAGAAAATGTCATGTTTTTTCTGGAATGTAGGTTGCTGGCTGTTTTAGTGACCGCAGTGGCCAGTAATGTTCTAAATAAACTGGTGGCAAGCAATTCAAAGGCCATTTTTCTCAAGGGGTCCTCAAGCAGGACATTTATGGTATACCATAACCAATAAACGAAGTTCAATGCCATCAATGGATTTAGGGTTTAAGACATTTATGGTATACCTAAACTCTAAACCTTAAACTCATTGATCGCTTTAATGCCACTACAAGCAGGCATTGAGGATGTCTAAGCAAGTTCTTCCATGCTAGTGAAATCTGTAATACCCTGTTTGGATCTCATGCTGCCATGTTTGAGGATGTTTGGATCCTACGATGAATGTTTGTACAATTATAGAGTTGTTACAATACCAAAAACGTTTCATTGTATAATCTTGTATTAAGATGGAAGTGGAGAAATTTGGGAAAAAATCACAGGATGTGACCACTCTGGTTTTTATATTGTGTGCCTTCTGCCTTGTGTTTGATTAGCAATTACGAATATTTTGAGTAAATGTTATACATTAAATTCTATATTTGTTTATGTTTTTGCATGCATGGCAGGGTGCCTGATGTTCTAGTATAAGGTAGAACCACCTTTGAGCCGCGTTTGTGTGCCCAATGCATGGACACATTCGCTAGTATATATAAATAAATGTATAGCATTCTCTAGTACGAGAGTCACTGGTGCGAGGAAATTCCGTAATCTCCATTCTAAATCTCTAAACCTAACCACCAGGTGTGACGTTGTGGTGGCATTGCTGGTGTCCTGGCCTCCTGGTGGTGTGGGCATTGCTGGTGTGGCCTCTTGAAAGGTCCTTGTTTGGTTTTGATAATTAAGTGACAACTTAGGTGGACTAATATATGTTTAAGTGTTGATTATACAGGTGATTAGTTCACAGGTACATATATGTGAGCAACTATGCCATGGAGGTGGAAATGGCTAGGGATGATTGTTTAGCTCACACATGTGGCATGAAGGACCTTAAAGCATGAGACATGACATGGAGTCATGTGGTGGCTAGGGATGATTGTTTAGCTCACACATGTGGCATGAAGGACCTTAAAGCATGAGATATGACATGGAGTCATATGGCTAGATGGAGAAGATCAAGACGGAGGCTTGGCTTGATGAACTCGTTGCGAGGGAAAAGGGCAAGTTGGAGGTTTTAAAGTCGTTGGTACCGAGTGTCAAGAGACTTAAGCAAGACTTGGCGCCGGAGGCCGAAGCAAGGGTGAAGAGCAAGTGAAGTCGAGGATCGATGGACCAAAAGCCACATGATGATATGAAGTGAATCATATCATTCATGAGGTATTGGTGCATGTGTTGCACCGACATCGACCAAGGTGTTGGAGAAGGTGATGAAGACGGTGATTGGAATGGAAAGAACAAGGAAAAGGTATAACCTATGATATTTCTATTTCACCGGTCTAAGGTTGAGTAGAGAAGTGCTTGGTTGGATTTAGGATAGTGTGACAGAACCACCTAAATCTTCGGGCCCACGTGCACCATCATCGACCCTAAAGACCTCCGGTTACTGTGCACGAGTTCCCGTGACCTAGGTGGCCTGCCGGGTTTCCTCGGAAACCCTGACTCTCCTGAGGATCTCATTGTAAGCATTGCAGTATTACAACAGTTTACACAAATCATATAAATCAGAGTGAAGAATGCGGAAGTATTACATAAACAAAGGTTTACAAATATAAATTACATTATCCCGAACCAGGACTTCGCAGTGGAATAGCATCATACAACTAAACACCCTACTCAAGGGTTATATCATATACATATCTTCACCCATGCGCGATCCGTCAACCGGCACGGTCCCAAGCAGAACTGTACTCTCGGCTCACCTGCAACAGGGGTTAACAAACCCTGAGTACTGGGGTACTCCGCAAGACTTACCCGACTAAGAAAAAGGAATGAGACTCAGGAATGCAATCTGAGGGGAGTCAAGGTAAGGCTTTAGCAAGAGTCAAAGGATTTTTGTGGAAAAGCAAAACAAATCTTGAATCCTACTTTCAATATTTTATTTCAATATTATCATAATCAATATCCATAGATCTCTTGTTATTTCACATGTATCCTTCAATTCCAATTACTTATTCATTCTCAAAAGCCTAGTTCCGAACCACTTTTCGGGGTAGGGCAGTGGATCAAGTCTCCATTAACCGAGGAGCAACGATGATTCGAATTGATTAGTACCCAGCTGGGGATCCCTATCCACACTGCGTATGTAGCACTTAAACTTGCATACGCCAACCCCGTCTACCACGGCTTTTCCATCCCTGAACCGGTCCTGCGCCACCCGAGAGTACAGTACACCTCCAATCCGGGACTCTAACCCACGAGGGTACATGCTACTCTCGCAATCTCTCCACTCCCACTGCGGTCGTCGATTCAAGCAATAGAGCCACCGGAGTCAGGGCTTCCTGGAGTATGTGGCTAGTTGCAAAGTCTCGATCTAGTAAGCCTACAACGAACGGTCCCTAATTCTTTTTTCGTCAGTAACCATGCATTGGGACTCTAACCCAAGTACACATTTACCCAACGGTTTCCAAATCCATGCCCATCGGTGATAAGACATTGGGGCGGCGCCCCAAGTGCACATCAACCGAACGGACTCATTTTCATTTCCATTTCCATCGGCGTCGATGCATTTGGGACTTTAACCCAAAGTGCAAAGTTATTCTAACGGTTTCCAATCCGTCGACGACAATACATTGGGACTCTAACCCAAGTGCAAGTCATCCGAATGGTTGCAAATCAATATTCATTTTCATTTTTTCTATTCATCAATAGTATATCATCATAGCACGAAAAATAGTATTTTATGCAAAACTCTAATTAATTAAGCAGGGCTAAATATTTTTTCAAACGTTTTCATTTTAAATCAGGTTTTAGGGGTGATATTCAAGTGGTTAAGGAAGGTAATGCATCAATTAGGTTATCACTCAGCTCCTAACAACTTAATGCAATAGTTTAACTCAAAGTGATAAACAGTTTATAAATAACAAGGAAAGGGCTGAATGTACCGGGGCTTGCCTGTGTTGCAGGTCTGTCACTTCTGTCAGAAAATCAGAGAAACCCACTTGACTTCTCCTGTCGAATAAGCCTTCCGTCAAGGATAAATCAAACAATTCTCCCGAAAACCCGATCACTACACGTAGAAATATGATGCATGCTTAATGCGTGCAGAATGACATGTGCAAAATATGAAATAAGTAATTATTTAATAACCTTGAGTACAACTTCCCCTCATGGTAAAGTCGTAATCAAAATCCCATTAAGTGCCGGCTTAAAGTATAATTAACTTATTAACCATTTTCATAGTTGTAGAAAGCTACATTAACCTATTAATAATTCAACTAACGAATCATTATAATATAATTAATGGTGAAATAAATATTAATCCAATGCCTTGGATCAACTTAGGGTAGTGATCCCAGGTCTTCACATAATCCAAAATCACACCTAAATCCTAAATTAATTAACACTAAACATTATTTTTTACTATTGACTTAATTCAGGATTAATTACAAAACAATTAAACTTTATCCAAATGAGCTGCAGATTTTTGTAGAGGTAGCTCATGACCCAAAACAGTGACACAATAAATTTCATGATTTTTAGATAACTATTTTGAGCTACAAAATTCATAGAAACCCAATTTATTAATTAAAAGATACATTTTCACAGTGTACAGAAATTGCTCAAACCATTCATCTAATATTTTTAATAAATCCACCATATCACAAAGGGTCTACACAAATTGTTTCAATATTTTTGGATCTGTAGAAATATTTCAACGAAATAAACAAAATATTGCACTTTTTATATTTTCTGAAAACATGAAAAGGACATTTCAACACGCAGTCCACCACAGCTGGGCTAGCCCAGGCAGCCCACGCGCGGCCCAACTCAGTCCTCAGCTCACCCTTTACCTTTCTGGCCCGTCCTGGCCAGCACACTGCACTGGCCCAGGTGGCCCAGGTCGGGCTTCCCCTACCTCTCGCTCCCTCTTGCTCGAACAGAGCGGCCGAGCCGTCGCCAGCCTCGGACTCGTCGGCGGCGGACTCCCCGGTGACACGGAGGGAATGAAAATACTCCCCACAACCCCGCGAACTCGGCTAGGTATTCGGTTAGGAAAACCATGACCTCGAGAGGTCCCGACCACAGCCATGGCGGCCAAGACGGGCTCGGTCGCGGCGGCGCCGGCATTCTGGCCACGCAGGACCCTCCCAAAATGAACCAAACGCATCACAAGCTACCAGAGCTCACCTAGAGCCTCGCGCGCATGCTAGTAGAAACAGAGAGTGGCTGGAGACAGGTTGTCGACGTTGATGGCGTTGACAGCGGCATGAACCCGATGACGATGCGGTGTTCCGGCGTCACCTGAGCAGTAGAGTTAAAACGGATTGGCTGGTCAGGATCTATGCATCACGGAGAGTCCAAAACACCAGCTTACATGACACCAAACTCACCTGAGTGGCTTGGGCACGGCGAAGGTACCGCGGCGGCCATGGAGGAGAGGAGGAAGAAACGGCGGCGACAGGGGACTTTTATAGGGCGGCAGTGGCTCAGGATGCGGCCGGGGCCCCCGCGAACACGATAGCGGGCGGTGGCCGGGCCCGGCCGACCCCAGGTGCCGCCAACGGACGGCGCAGCCTGTGCGGCCGCGTGGTAGGGCGTGAACCGGACCCCCCCTCCCCCCCGCCCGTCGGTACTGTAGCAGGGCTAGGTTCCCCCTTTGACTTTTTACCAAATTACTCCATACTTTGTGTAACAACTTGAAAAATTACCTAAGTTGTAGAGAATTTTATTCTGAGCAACTTTGGTTTTTGAACCATTTTCAAATTTTGAACGGATATTGAATAATTCAAAAAGGGGTAGAAGCTCAATTTGAAATTCATTTTAAATTCAATCAAATACTCAAAATTTTTCTCAATAACTTGAAAATATCCAAAACTAAAAGTTGTTCTACTTAACAAGGTCTACAACTTTCAGTAAATGAGTTTTGTTAGATTCTTCATAGTTTTTGAAATAGCATTTCAAATTTAAATTCTAAAACACTCATTAGGGTTTATTTTGAAATCTCAATACAGAAGTTCAAAATCCCCAAATATAAACATTGTTCAACATGAAAAGCCTTACAACTTTCGTTAAAGGAGTTTGTCCAAATTCTTGATAGTTTTTGAAAGGGCATTTTAAATTTGAATAAACAAGCACTAATTGGGGTTTAATTTAAATTTTCACTGGTAAACTTCAAAATCTCCAAAAAAATTAAAGTTATGCCATTTTAAAATACCTATAATTTTTATTAAATCACTTTTATCATATTCCTTTTAGTTTTTGAAATTGAGTTTCAACTCTAAACTTTAAAGCATAGATTAAGATTTTATTTGAAATTATTTTTAATAACTTCAAAATTTCCTAAAATAGAAATTGCTCAACTTTTAAATATTTACAACTTTGGTTTAAGGGCCAACCCCTAGTTCCTTTTAGTTTTTTAAGTAGGATTTTTAATTGACCCCGGTTTGAATCTCTAATTTGTTTTTATCCTATATACACAAACAAGCACTGAAATCACCAATTCACTCTAAATTACCTATGCACAACCACAAGTGGAAATAAAAATTATTTTAGTGATGCACAGTAATAATGAGTTTACGCGAGATGATTTGCATGCAATCATGGTGACATGGCAGGTTTTAGTTACAGTAACACCAGGGGTGTTACATCCTTCCCCCCTTAAAATAAATTTCGTCTCGAGATTTAAGATACGGATAAAGCTTTAATTTTAGTAATAGAAAAGAAAATGTGTCAAGTAAATATTTTTCAAACTTGACTATAGAACAAGTAGGGGTTTTATATTTTGTAAGACTTGGAAGGGATAAATTATTTTTAAATGGTAGCAAAGTACTTAGGAAAGCTTTCAGATGAGTAATTCTCTGATTACTCGGGTAGCTTCTTCTTCTGAAGGCTGATTCCATTGTACTTTGTATCACCTTGTTATGGTCCTTTGAGTAACACGTTCCTTTCCGGTCTACGACTCACACTCAATACTTGGAGTGTGTCAGATCTGGTTCAATTCAACTCCTACCAAGTTAATAACTCGATCTAACACTTAAAGACACTTCTCAAGTGGTGATACATGCAATATATCCTGCGTAGCTGATAGGTGTTCAGAGGCTTGAGTTGATAAGCTTCTAGCCCACACTTCTATTCCTATCTGTTATAAGGAAGATTCTCATTTGACCTAATTAGTTGTCTCTCAACACTTAAAAGTTTTAAAATTTACTTCTTCCAAATAAACCTTTACGAGGAGTGTTATTTAAGGGTGATTTCAAGGAGAGTGAGGACACATTAATTGCGAGGTATAATGGTTCAGGAGCACCGACTACGATACCAGTGCGTACCCTAGTATGATCTTATGTGGCTGCAGCCCACAGAAGATTCCAAGTTTTGACATAGCACCATAATCACGGGTCGATATACCATCATAGAACACAATTAAATTAACCTCAGTAAAAAGAGAAAGTATATCGATTGTGGCTGTGATGAAAAGTGACCACAGACCTTGATACGAGCATATACCCTTCAGAATCTCATGTGGTTGTGAGTTACAGGAGATTCCAGGTTGCTATATTGTATCGCACCCGTAGATCATGTCACACCATAGCCGGGTGGATTCGTTTCCACATAAAGTGCAAACAAAAGGAATTTTACTAGTTGTGAAGCTATAGTATGTCACAACCCAAACCTCGATACCTGCGCGTACCTAGCAGAATCTCTGTGTGGCCATGGCACGTGAGAGACCCTAGGTTTCGACGCGACACTGTGGTCACAGGTCATGGCACTACTATAGGCACAACCATAACGACTTTGGAATAACATGTTGAATTTGAGTGAGTGGTACGTGTCGGATCAAGGCATGACACGTATATAGAGGAAAAGTCATGGTCTAGTGCTAGATCTTTAGTACTGGGTCAGTGGGATAGATTTGAGCACATCCCGAAGTTTTTCCAAAGAAGTGAGTTCTCAAAGTCGATTTCAAGATATTTATAAATAATCAGGAATTCATAAAACAACAGGGAATCCTCTGCGGATCGCAGATACCATTTCCAAGTGATTAGATCTTAGGTACCATTTCCAAATTGGTTCCCGTTATTTTATCATGTGAGATTAAGATGATTGCAAGGACAAAGAATTTTTGGGAATTCGGAGGGATCAGATGTGAATTCTCAAAGTAGATTTGAAGATGATTATAAATAGCAAAAGAATTTTAGAAATTCAGGAAGAAATATAGATATGAATTTTGTAAAAGAGGTTTGAAAGAGAGTGAAAGCACATTAATTGAAGGCTAGGATCATGACCATTAACCCGGATAACAGCGAGCGTCCGGCAGTAACTCCCTATGGTCGCGAGCCATAAGAGACCCCTAGATTTCGACGCTGCATCATGGTCATGCATCATGATATCTCATAGACTACAATTACAATAGCTTTCAACCAACACCTGTTAGTTATAAATTTTCAGGAAATAGCATGTGTCATGAGAGGAGAAGATCAAGGCTGACACATACGTAGATTTAGACTATCAAAGATTTGTCAAGTTTTTGTATTGAGTTGAGTGCATCCAGAAGTTCCCTGTTGACGGTGGATATACCATGAAAATCCACATTCAAACACCGTCA
Source organism: Eremochloa ophiuroides (assembly GCA_038502445.1). Taxonomy (NCBI): domain Eukaryota; kingdom Viridiplantae; phylum Streptophyta; class Magnoliopsida; order Poales; family Poaceae; genus Eremochloa; species Eremochloa ophiuroides. The sequence continues at coordinate 52,779,121 of JAHLJS010000008.1, forward strand.
ACAGGCCTCGGATTTAAGGGAGAATAAGCATGACATGAACAAATTTTATCAATAACTAGTTCCACTTGTACTCTTAGCTTGTGAATGCAGGAAAGATCAAACAAGCCATAAAACATCAAGATATGGTACACAACATCACGTAGAAGAGAGGAGAGCTAGTGTGGGCCCATGTGTGGGTTGGCCAACCCCACCATGGGGCCTACCTGGCTCTGGTGACGTGGCATGATCCGTGTGATACTCCACCCAGCTCATTCCAACCATCAGATCAACATGTGTTTCCATTCAACGATGGAGAATCAAAGCACAAGGATCAAGAGATGAACCAACATGACAAACACTTAGTAGATGGGAAGCCACTACCTGTGACAAGTGGGGACACCTTCTAGAAGCCCCTGGGTAGGCCCACCTATCATAGGGGGTCGGCCGACCCCCTGGTGCCCAGCCAGGTCGGTTACCTCCCCACCGACTTGAGCACACTTCCCACGTGCTGGTTTGTCCACGGCCGTCCATCTTGAGGTGGTTCAAGGGCGGTTTATCCAAGGGTGGAGAGGCATGGAGCACGTGGATCGCTGACGTGGCACCTCCCCACTCTTCCCTATAAATAGAGGTCGCCATCATCCTCTACAAGACACACAAGATACACAAGAGACAAGATAAGCTAGAGTTCCACTCTTTAGTAGTAGTATTAGTCTAGTGTGGGAGTTAGAGTTGAGTCGAGCTACGCTCGGGGTCTCCGGAGTCGTCTGCTGGAGAGTCTGGTATAGCTCTTGTACCTTTTCTTCTGTAAGACTTTACCTTTATCAATATATTATCTTTACTTTACTTTACTAAGTCTTTACTTAGTGCTTTACTATTCATTATAGTATTGTCATGTCTTGTCTTACCTTATAGTTGAGTTATACTAGATAGTGATCCTGTAACTAGCTCACGTGTGTAGTTCATCGCCTGTCATAGGGTGCTCTAGTTGTTTGGTACCCAGCTAGAGTAGTGAGAATTAGTGTAAGCGTGGTACTTAAACTAGATCTTACCTTTGAATGTCGCTTGTCGCATGGATTGTTAGTGGGTGCTAGCAGGTGGTGACAGCTCTGTCTAGTCTTAGTATCGCTCCACGTGTTTTAGGCAAGTTCTTAAAAGGTAAGCTCCCATAAGAGCATAGGCGCTTCGGGTAGAGGTTATATCCTCTATTGTCTCGCACTATCCCCTACACACCGGAAGTAAGGTAGCTGTCTTAGTGTAATTCATCCATTTGATAAGATAGTTCACAAGAGTAAAGTAAGAGTCATAGGAGTCTTATACTCACTCGTTGTCCTCCCACCTAGCTATACTCTACTAGTTATCCTTAGTTATCCTAAACCTTGTCATGTCTTTGTATCATTACCCTTTCCTCTATTTATCGATTTATCCCCCTATCGCTAGTTGATACTAAGTTGCTATTGACTTAAGGATCTCTCTCTTTTATTAATTATTCATAGCAACCGCTTTTCCTTGGGATAAAATAAACAACGATACCTTGGAATACTCCCAGGAGAAGTGCTACAGCGATATATTCTGTGCGCTTACGGAATTATCCAATAGACATAAGAAATACCCTCAGGGCACTTCTGGAGCCGTTATCAGAGATAGACTAACACCTTGTCTCTGGTGGTTGCGCTAAGGAGTGTCAACATTCCCCAAGGACTGGAAACTTTTGGAGCGAAGATTAACGAGGACTGGTAAAAACTTAGTCTATGGCGAAAATTTACCACATTTTGAACACACCTGTCACTCATAAACTTAAGTAGAAAACCCTTTTTTTTAACGATAAAGGATTGTACAAGGTTTTCATATTGGTTAACATTGACTACTAGCTTAGGGCGACTTGCTTCAACTTATTGAACTACCATTACACCAGTTTCCTACTGACCTAGGGTTTTATGTTACAAAAGAAGCTTGACCTTAGGTTGGACCTGATCTGACAATGGGTCTAAAGGAACCAGTTATCTTCATAAGCTAATCGACCTGACCACTCATTACTTCAGACTCTGAGTCATTCGCTGCTTCCTCTAATTCTTCATCTGCATTCTCTGCTGAACCAGACTCTTCTTGATTGTCAGCTTCTGCAAACCCATTTTTGGCACTGGATCATTCAAGGCATGCAGCATTTGCACTTCTCGGTGCAGATCGACGATATTCTGATGGGCTGCCTGAAGTTGTTGGTGATAGGTGTTATGCAGGCCCCAAAACATTGCATCCTGATGCTGCAAATATCCAACGAAGACCTTCTCTTGCCATTACGGCATAAGAATGAGCTTCTTCACGCTGCTGGATGAGAAGTCCTGTCTGAAGGTGAAGACTATCCACCATACTCTCCAGTTCTTCTATGCGATTGCTGGTCTGCTTGTCGCTGTGCTTCGAGTGCTTCTATCTGGACTTCTAGACCGATCTTTTGTACATTACCGGTCTGACCAGATTCTTGCCACTTCAAGGCTTTCTTATTGGCCTTCTTCTTTTTTAGTTCTGTACTCTTGAGTGCATAGCATTCAGAGTAGAGTTCCTGCCATTCCTCGCGTCCGCGCTCGCGTGTCAGATGCAAGTTAAGGATGGCTAGCATAGCTCGAGTAGTGGCGACCAAAACGGGATTCTGTTTATCAGAATTTTCTTTCAGTTGCTTGGCTTGTTGTTGAAGACCGTCCCAATTTCCTGGTGCCTCTGACGGAAACATTTTCAGAGAAGAGACGCTGACCTCCTTCTGACACCTAAAGCAGATCTTTCTCAGGACTTTTAATGCTGTTGCCTGAGCTTCTTCCCAAGAACTCATTCCTTCAGCCTGTGCTTCCCAAGCTGGCCAAAATGGAGCAGTGGTACAAGCTGAGATCTGAAGAGACACTTCGTACCACAGTTGACCAAGGAGAACAGTGCGGGACCAACGATACTTTGGTGGTTCCGAGTAGCCCACTTCTTGCAGTAGTTGCCACAGCACTGTAGGGGTTCCAAACATAGCCAGGCAGTCGTCAATTCCAGTAGCAGGGTCTTGCGGATCCATCTGTTTAGAAGAAGGGTGGGAATTTATTTTTAACAAAATATATTTTGAAATAAGTTTTATTTTAGAAAGTAGAGATATACTTCGTAACGGGGGGTATTATTAATAGTTGTAATGTCATGATGCATAAGCGTTCCAATGCAAATCAGAATACTCCGATATATACATATTATACTAATTAAATTAATTACTAGAGTGACATGCACTCAATGATTTTAAACATAGGGCATACTTAAGGTGCTAATCCAGTACTAAGCTCAAAACCCGACTAGAGATCTATAGAAACACTCAAGGAAAGATTGTACAGAATGAATGAGGAAAGTTCAGAAACAACTCGGACCAAACTACCCCATTAATTTTTATTCATTCCAAATCATTTTAAAGTTTTTGTAAAGTAATACTGCAAGTACTTTACAATGAAATGCTCTGATACCATTCTATGATAGAACCGCCTAAATCTCCGGGCCCACATGCACCATCATCGACCCTAAGGACCTCCGGTTACTGTGCACGAGTTCCCGCGACCTAGGTGGCCTGCCGGGTTTCCTCGGAAACCCTGACTCTCCCGAGGATCTCATTGTAAGCATTGCAGTATTACAACAGTTTACACAAATCATATAAATCAGAGTGAAGAGTGCGGAAGTATTACATAAACAAAGGTTTACAAATATAAATTACATTATCCCGAACCAGGACTTCGTAGTGGAGTAGCATCATATAACTAAACACCCTGCCCAAGGGTTATATCATATACATATCTTCACCCATGCGCGATCCGTCACCCGTCACGGTCCTAAACAGAACTGTACTCTCGGCTCACCTGCAACAGGGGTTAACAAACCCTGAGTACTGGGGTATCCCGCAAGACTTACCCGACTAAGAAAAAGAAATGAGACTCAGGAATGCAGGCTGAAGGGAGTCAAGGTAAGGCTTTAGTAAGAGAAAAAGGATTTTTGCGGAAAAGCAAAACTAATCTTGAATCCTACTTTCAATATTTTATCTCAATATTATCGTAATCAATATCCATAGATCTCTTGTTATTTCACATGTATCCTTCAATTCCAATTACTTATTCATTCTCAAAAGCCTAGTTCCGAACCACTTTTCGGGGTAGGGCAGCGGATCAAGTCTCCATTAACCGAGGAGCAATGACAATTCGAATCGATTAGTACCTAGCTGGGGATCCCTATCCACACTACGTATGTAACACTTAAGCTTGCATACGCCAACCCTGTCTACCAAGGCTTTTCCATCCCTGAACCGGTCCTGCGCCACTCGAGAGTACAGTACACCTCCAATCTGGGACTCTAACCCACGAGGGTACATGCTACTCTCGCCATCTCTCCACTCTCTGTGCGTGGTCGTTGGTTCAAGCAATAGAGCCACCGGAGTCAGGGCTTCCCGGAGTATGTGGCTAGTTGCAAAGTCTCGATCCAGCAAGCCTACAACGAACGGTCCCTAATTCTTTTTCCGTCGATAACCATGCATTGGGACTCTAACCCAGGTACACATTTACCCAACGGTTTCCAAATCCATGCCCGTCGGCGATAAGACATGGGGGCGCCGCCCCAAGTGCACATCAACCGAACGGACTCATTTTCATTTCCATTTCCGTCGGCATCGATGCATTTGGGACTCTAACCCAAAGTGCAAAGTTGTCCGAACGGTTTCCAATCCGTCGATGACAATACATTGGGACTCTAACCCAAGTGCAAGTCATCCGAATGGTTGTAAATAAATATTCATTTTTATTTTTTTATCCATCAATAGTATATCATCATAGCACGGAAAATAGCATTTTATTCAAAACTCTAATTAATTAAGCAGGGCTAAGCATTTTTCAAACCTTTTCATTTTAAATCAGGTTTTAGGGGTGATATTCAAGTGGTCAAGAAAGGTAATGCATCAATTAGATTATCACTCAACTCCTAACAACTTAATGCCATAGTTTAACTCAAAGTGATAAACATTTTATAAATCACAAGAAAAGGGCTGAATGCACCGAGGCTTGCCTGTATTGCAGGTCTGTCACTTCTGTCAGAAAATCAGAGAAACCCACTTGACTTCTCCTGTCGAATAAGCCTTCCGTCAAGGATAAATCAAACAATTCTCCCGAAAACCAGATCACTGCACGTAGAAATATGATGCATGCTTAATGCGTGTAGAATAACATGTGCAAAATATGAAATAAGTAATTATTTAATAACCTTGAGTACAACTTCCCCTCACGGTAAAGTCGTAATCAAAATCCCATTAAGTGCTGGCTTAAAGTATAATCAACTTATTAACCATTTTCATAGTTGTAGAAAGCTACATTAACCTATTAATAATTCAACTAACGAATCATTATAATATAATTAATGGTGAAATCAACATTAATCCAATGCCTTGGATTAACTTAGGGTAGTGATCCCTGGTCTTCACATAATCCAAAATCACACCTAAATCCTAAATTAATTAACACTAAATATTATTTTTTTACTATTGACTTAATTAAGGATTAATTAACAATTAACCTTTATCCAAATGAGCTACAGATTTTTGTGGAGGTAACTTAAATTTCATGATTTTTATATAACTATTTTGAGCTACAAAATTCGTAGAAATCCCATTTATTAATTAAAAGATACATTTTCACAGTGTACAGAAATTGCTCAAACCATTCATCTAATATTTTTTAATAAATCCAACATATCACAGAGGATCTACACAAATTGTTTCAAGATTTTTGGATTTGTAGAAATATTCCAACGAAATAACCAAAACATTGTACTTTTTATATTTTCTAAAAACATGGAAAGGACATTTCAACACGCAGGCCACCACAGCTGGGCCAGCCCAGGCAGCCCATGCGCGGCTCAACTCAGTCCTCAGCTCACCCTTTACCTTTCTGGCCCGCCCTGGTGTAGGGTCGAGATGGCGGACTAGAGGGGGGTGAATAGTCCGAAAAAATAAATCGCAGCGGAATAAAACCTAATCGGTTCTAGCGACAATTCACCCCTCTAACTAAGACTCTAAGCACCTTGCCAAAGATCCTAACAAGAAGCAAAGGTGCAAGTCTAGCTTGAGCTTCCCTAAACCGTTCTAGCGCAAGATCACACAAACTTAAGTGCTAGTACTTTAAGCACCGGGGAAACTCCTATCAACTAGCAAGCAAAAGCGCACTAAGCACCTAAGCTCACTACTTGCTCAATGACAAGGATACACAATCCAAATCAAGGAGCGCAACTCACTTTAGCTACACAAACTAAGTGAGAACTACTTCTAAGCTATACAAGCTAAGAAGGTGAGTGGCAAGCTACACAAGCTAACCGATCTCACAAGAGCAACTACAACTACACAAGCAAAGTAATGCACAATGCGAATAACTTGTGTAGAAGGGAGCAAACCACCACGAAGGATGGAAAGATGTTGACGCGGTGATTTATTTCCCGGAGGTTCACTTGTCGCCACAAGCTACGTCCTCCGTTGAGACAAGCTCCAAGGTTGCCGCCGGTCCTCTTGCTAGTGGTGACCCGCAAGTCACACTCTCCCACGTGGAGTGCTTACCACAAGCTCTAGCACTTGACTCGGCCGGACCACTTGTCGCTCTTCACGTCTCGCTCTACTAGCGATGCTCTTTGCGATCTCCCGCGGGATGAGCTCGAACCCCTCACAAAGCCTCTCCGGAGCTAAGCACAATCTTCTTGCTTGCTTCACGGAGCCACAAGCCACCAAGCCGTCTAGGAGGTGGCAACCTCCAAGAGTAACAAGCACCACCGGCTTGCAACTCGATCACCTAGTGCCACTCGATGCAATCTCATAATGCAACGCACTAGAATCACTCACTATCAATCAATCGGATGAGCACTAAGCAAGTGAGTGAGTGGGAGGGCTTCCAAGCACACCTACACAAGCCACACAGGCCCAAGGGTGCTCAACTAGTCGGCCAAGGCCGCCAAGTGCTTGGATTTATAGCCATCAAGCGAATAGAGCCGTTGCCCTCTCAAACCGGCCATCGGACTGAGCGTCGGACGCTCAGCCGCGCCACCGTCGGACCAATGTCCAGGGTTCGACGCTCCCGATGGCCGCCACGTGTCACTAGCCGTTTGAAGTCGAACGTTGGATCACAACGGCTAACTTCCCGCGCTTCTGCTCACCGTCGGACGGAACACCGTCGGACCAACGAACTCCACGGTCCGACGCTTCCAGAGAGCTCCCCAAGCGCTGAAAACCGTCGGACGATCGTCCGACGCTCGCCATCGGACTAAATCCAAGTGTCCGACGCTCTCAGAGCTCGCCACGTCTCAGCTCTCGCATGATCTCCACCGTCGGACGCTCGGGCAAAAGTCCGACGCCCACAATCTTCAGCGTCCGACGCTCACAGGCCAAACACCGTCGGACGCACGAGGATGGTCCGACGCTGTCACTGCAGACAGTGTCCGACGCTCGCACGCAACTGCACAGAGGCTAGGGTTTACCATCGGACTGAATACAATAGTCCGACACTCACCCAAGCCAGCGTCCGACGCTCTTTTTGAGCTCCTCTCAACTCCAAACTTCACCACCTTTGCAAGTGTGCTAACACCACCAAGTGTACACCTCATGTGCATGTGTGTTAGCATTTCACAAACATTTTTCAAAGGATTTTTCTCTCTTTTCACCGCGCCACTCGATCCTAAGAACGTATGCAAGTTAGATCACACAAGTGGCACTAGATGACCGATATGCAAACAAGTTTGCCCCTCTTGATAGTACGGCCATCTATCCTAAATCCGGTCAAGCGCTTCTCTACTCAACCTTAGACCGGTGAAATGGAAATGCCCTAGGTTATACCTTTGCCTTGCGCTTTCCATTTCGATCACCGTCTTCATCACCATCTCCGACACCATCGATGTCGATGCAACACATGCACCAACACCTCATGAATGATTTGATCCACTTCATATCATCACGTGGCTTTTGGTTCATCGACCCTCGACTTGCTTGCTCTTCACCGTTGCGTTGGTCCATCGGCGCCAAGCCATCACCCGACTTGCCCTTGACACTTGCAACCGGTCCGTCGACGCGAAGCCTTGTCTTGATCTTCTCCACCTAGCCATCATGACTCCATGTCATGTCTCATGTGTTTAGCTCCTTCATACCATATGTGTGAGCTAAGCATCATCTCCAAGCCATTTTCACCTCCATGGCATAGATGCTCACACACATATACCTGTGGACTAATCACCTGTGTAATCAACACTTAAACACATATTAGTCCACCTAAGTTGTCACTCAATTACCAATACCAAACAACGACCTTTCAATCTCCCCCTTTTTGGTAATTGATGACAACTCTACAAAGATATGGAAATTAAGCGCATTAACCAAGTTAGCTCTTCACACAAGTGTAAATTACTAACTTGGGTTGGATTTTATGTTACTTATCCATCTTTAAGCTCAAATCTTTGGACTTGGATAAGCTCCATAAAACCCGACTTGGTAGTGTTAACTCCCCCTACATGTGTGCTCAAATTGTTTGGTTTGAAATTTTCACACATGCATAAAAATGGAATTTATGGGAGTGCCAACACTACTAAGTGATACTAAGGTGCATAGAATAAACCTTTGTAGCGTGATACCAATTGCTTGAAGCCAATTGAAGTTGCACCATTAAGTCCACCCTTAGCATCAAGATTATCTAGACAAGCAAAAATACTAGATACCCCGTGAGATCAACATTATAAGCAAGGTTCTAGTAAATACTTGAAAAACACAAGTCTAGCTAACAACCTATGCATGCTAGTTATGAAATCATCATTCAAACCTATACTAGCATACACCACACAAGTAAGATACCATGTGTAGGAAACTAAGTGCAAATGCAAGCAAGCATATGAATATGCACATTTCAAATGCAATCAACCATGTCCATGAGCTTGCTCCCCGTACTTTTGTGCCTCTCTTGTCCAAGAATTTTGATCCCCTTGCAATCTTCAATCTTTGTGGATCATCCTTCTTGTTGGCCTATTGCTCTCCCATTATCGGCCTTCATGATGGTTCATTGCGTGACTTCCATCCATCCTGATTTTCTCTCCCCCTTGATTATGTAATCCAATAACTCTTCCACACTCTTGATTTTATATCTTTGTCCAATCTCTCCCCCTTTGTCATCAATTTCCATAAAAGGTCAATACTCTATTGTGACAAAAGTGTGTGAGGGATGTTGAGGGTAGATACTTGCACATATGGAAACCCTGTTAGAAGTCATTATCTTGATGATCACTTAAAGTTGAGGATCACTTGCACATATTGTTGGATACTACTGGAATACTTGATCTAGTCACCACTTGTGAGTACCAATAGAGTTGGACTTATACCACTTGCATGGATGTCGTCATGATGATCATAGTATCACTTGAAATTGAACCACTTGTAGACATACACCATGTATAGTAATACCACTTGAAGAGTAGTGATACCACTTAGAGAATAACCATGTGCATGCTACTAGTGATTTGGTGAGTCTAGATACCAATTAGAAAGAATAACTTGATATCCATTTTTATTGTTGTCTTGTGCTTCTTGAACTTAGATTGTTTCCATGAGCTTCTTTCTTGGTTAGTTCAAACTAGCAAACTTGTACAAATAATCTAACTCGATTTGAACCAAAGACAAGCTTCTTCACGCCACTAGGGGTTATCTTGCCTATGTTGAATTAGATCCTTTTTGCTTATTTAACTAGATCAAACACTAGGTTCACATGCTCATGAACAAGTCATATTTAGCCACTAGATCAAACAAAACATACAAGCAATAGTGGCATCATATGAACTTAAAATCATTTGATTTTTTATGAATGCTCATCTATGTATGACTATATGCTCTAATCAAGTCCTTATCAAAATATGGATGCATATGCCATACAATGATACCTTTGCTATCTCGGAGTAGAGGATAGTCATTTTCAATCAATCTCCAAAATAGCAATAGTGAAGTCCATTTGAAGAGCTTGGTGAAGACTAATTATTATCATGAATTCTATTCTTCACCCATATGATCAAGTGCTAGCTTCAATGTTGTGGTTAACTTGCATCTTTTCTTGATCAGGCTTGCATGAGAAAATACCACTTGAATAAACATGAATACCACATGTATATATATATATATATATATATATATATATATATATATATATATATATATATATGAATTCTTCTCATTTGGTTGTTGCTTGCTCTCTAGATCGACCCGTTTGATTTGCTTCAACTAAGCATATTCAATGATTCTCCGGATCACCACTTCCATATTAGCCATCCAAGCATCACCCACTTGGTTTACCTACATAAGGCGGCACGCCCCGACAATCGGGAGAAGTGACATCTCTCCAAAGAAACATCTTCAATACTCATTTGAATTGCCTTTCCTTGATTGATCTAAGGACTTAACATGATAATCAACTTGAATTCCTTCTTTAAGTCCTTTTCTTTCTACTTCTTTAAGTCCTTTTCTTTCTATCCAATTGTTCTCTAATCATCACTAGAACTTAAGCTTCATCTTCTCTTTGCTTGGTCTTGACCTTCACTTGAGTACCAATCTTCATGATCCAAAACTAAACAATTGAGACTCTCAACCACTTGTAATCATAATTCCAACTTGAGAGCCCTTCAATGCAAGAGATACCAAATATTTCCAATAATTCTCTCATATGGACAGATTCTGTACCTTTTAATGAGTATGCTATATCTCCCAATGTACATGTCCAATTGCCATGAAATTTTGTGAAGATGACCTTCTTTGAGTCTATTAGCAGCCATAAAAATTTGAGCTTTATTTGACCAAGTATGGACTGCCAACTATTATTTTTCTCTACACTGCTACATGCTGAAAAACTGCTGCACCATACTTGACAAGCACTACTCCAAAACCAAAGTAATCCTTATCCAATTCTTATGAGATCTTCACAGCAACTTGTACCATAAGTCTAGAGAATGTATAGCAATTTTCAAGCCAATCCAAATAGTTTTGATTACTCAAACATGGCTTTGTTCTCAGCTAGCTCAGTTTTACAATTTTGGACAAATTTTGATCAATTGAGCTAATCTTCATCAAATTGAACCAAACTTGAACTAAACTTGCTTAAATACTTTCACAAGACATAAATCCATTCAATCCACTTACTAAATGTCATCTTATGATTATATCCAACCAAATCTACTCAAATTTGATCACTAAACAATTATTTCATTCAAACTTCTCATTGCAAGCAACATATGCATATTTATCCAATTCAATCAACTCACATGCATCCAAATGTAATTTCTCAACAAAAGATATACCTTGAAAATTCATGATCATCCATTTTCAAGCTTCAACTTGATTCTTTGCAAGTCATCAAATAATTAACCAAGAGATCACCCACAACTTGAACTTTTGCACTTGTATGTTATAGCACTTGGACTTCACTTTATTTGACTTGGCATTGGTTTAGATTTGCACTAGGTGTCATGACTTGACTCAATATATGATGATCAATATGAATGCCAATTAAATCAAGCCTCCAATGCCATGGTACCTACACACAATCATCCACTTTTTGATGGTACCCAAACTAGTTTGGGTCCTCTCAAGTTAGGAGCAACATACTTAGGCATTGCCTTAGTATGGATAGCGGGATGTTTTGCAATAGCAATCGATAAAGTACCATTGTCATCCTTCCTAAGCAAATTATTTGCATGAATTGAAATAGACTTAGGAGTGTTACCTAGGGGACATGAATTAGCCATGTGTCCCCTTTCCCGGCATGAGTAGCACTTTTACTTTGCTTGAGCCTTCTCTTTCTTGCTCATGTTGTGCTTCTCATTGCCTCGCCTCTTATGGGTTGCTTGAGCCTTCTTCTCAAGCTTGATAGGACACTTTGAGGCAAAGTGACCCATTTCTTCACATTGAAAGCACTTGATGTGAGCTAAATCTTTCCTCACTCGATTCTTGCTCATCATCATGTTGGCATCATGGATATGAGTTGGATGCCTTCCTCTTCCATTACCCCTTCTTGTCTTCTTCTTCTTCAAGTTACCATAGCATGCTTCATGGTTGGTCTTGAATTGATCTTGGGGTGTCTTGTCTTGTGGCTTTTGTTGAGGCCTCACAAATCTCTTGTATAGGCACGTAGAAGGGATATTACTTCTAGTGCTACACTTGGGACATTGTGGATGTGTGAGCCTCTCCTCTTCTTTCTTCTTAGGCTTCTCTTTGGTAGGGCATGACAAAGCTAGATGACCCATTTCATGGCATATAAAGCACATGAAATGAGCAAGTCTTTCTCGCTCTTGCTTCTTCTCTTTTCTAGCTCTCTTTCTTTCACCTTTGGTCATGTCCCATTTCTTTTTGATGTACCCAAGGCCACTCTTGTCACCGACAATTTTTGTATTTTTCAACATGTTATTGAGGGTGACACTTGAGTTATTCCACCTTTCTATCTTTTCACTCATGTTCTTCACTTGACTTTTGAGCCCATTGTTCTCCTTCAAAAGGTTAGTCTCACAAGACATAGAAGTAGAACAAGTATGTAATTGTGAAGAATAAGTTATGTCCAATAGATCATCACAAGAGATGGATACACTCTTCATGCCTACATCACAAGCGTTAGTTGCAATATGTGATCGATCATTTGACCCAAGTGATGAGCTCTCACTAGTTTTAGATTTTTCATTGGAAAACTCCTTAGTGAGAAAAGCATGGTCTTTTACCAAATTCTCATGAGCAACACTAAGCTCCTCATGAGTCAATTTTAGCTCCTCATGTGAACAACTCATGACATAAAGTAGATGCTTTTGTTGTTCACATGTGTCCTTTAGAAAAGAGTTTTCATTAGTCAAATTCTTTGTTTTGTTCATCTCTTTTCTTAAGGCATTTACGAGTTTGCATACAAGCTCAAAATTTAGATCATCACAATCAACAATCACATTTCCAAGTGATACCTTGTCACCACCAAGTGACTTGTAGCTATGTGATGAGGTTGAAGAGCTTGTTGATGCATCACTCTCGTAGCCATCATCAAGTGAGCTTGAGGTAGAATCATCATGTGCCTCACTTGTGGCTTCATCAACTCCCTTGTCAAGTGATCTTGTGGTAGCATCATCATCATCATCATTTGACAAAGCGGAGGTGCAACTCTCCACAATCACAGAGTTGTGGATGTGCTCTTGATCACTAAGCTTCATGTCTTTGGCATCATCTTCATCTTCGGGGACCTTGCCATAGTTTTCATTGAGATACACCCAAATTTCATGAGCAGTCTCAAAATGCATGATCCTTCCGAAGATGCTATCATCCAAAGCTCTATAAAACATGTTAATAGCTTGGTAACCGAGTTGTAAGCATTTCCCTTGCGCTTCGGTAGGATTGTCCTCATCAATCGCATGGAAAAAGCCTACATCTACGATCCACCACATTTGAGGAGAAATAAATTTAATATTACATTCCATTCAATTTCTCCAACGTGCAAAGTGTGTGCCGTCAAATGTGTATGGACAATCAACATCTAGCCCATAAGTCGCCATCCCCTCGGGTTAGTTAAGACCACAAATGAGAGACCAAGCTCTGATACCATGTGTAGGGTCGAGATGGCGGACTAGAGGGGGAGTGAATAGTCCGAAAAAATAAATCGCAGCGGAATAAAACCTAATCGGTTCTAGCGACAATTCACCCCTCTAACTAAGACTCTAAGCACCTTACCAAAGATCCTAACAAGAAGCAAAGGTGCAAGTCTAGCTTGAGCTTCCCTAAACCGCTCTAGCGCAAGATCACACAAACCTAAGCGCTAGTACTTTAAGCACCGGGGAAACTCCTATCAACTAGCAAGCAAAAGCGCACTAAGCACCTAAGCTCACTACTTGCTCAATAACAAGGATACACAATCCAAATCAAGGAGCGCAACTCACTTTAGCTACACAAACTAAGTGAGAACTACTTTTAAGCTACACAAGCTAAGAAGGTGAGTGGCAAGCTACACAAGCTAACCGATCTCACAAGAGCAACTACAACTACACAAGCAAAGTAATGCACAATGCGAATAACTTGTGTAGAAGGGAGCAAACCACCGCGAAGGATGGGAAGATGTTGACGCAGTGATTTATTTCCCGAAGGTTCACTTGTCGCCACAAGCTACGTCCTCCGTTGAGACAAGCTCCAAGGTTGCCGCCGGTCCTCTTGCTAGTGGTGACCTGCAAGTCACACTCTCCCACGTGGAGTGCTTACCACAAGCTCTAGCACTTGACTCGGCCGGACCACTTGTCGCTCTTCACGTCTCGCTCTACTAGTGATGCTCTTTGCGATCTCCCGCGGGATGAGCTCGAACCCCTCACAAAGCCCCTCTGGAGCTAAGCACAATCTTCTTGCTTGCTTCACGGAGCCACAAGCCACCAAGCCGTCTAGGAGGTGGCAACCTCCAAGAGTAACAAGCACCACCGGCTTGCAACTCGATCACCTAGTGTCACTCGATGCAATCTCATAATGCAACGCACTAGAATCACTCACTATCAATCAATCGGATGAGCACTAAGCAAGTGAGTGAGTGGGAGGGCTTCCAAGCACACTTACACAAGCCACACAGGCCCAAGGGTGCTCAACTAGTCGGCCAAGGCCGCCAAGTGCTTGGATTTATAGCCCTCAAGCGAATAGAGCCGTTGCCCTCTCAAACTGGCCGTTGGACTGAGCGTCGGACGCTCAGCCGCGCCACCGTCGGACCAATGTCTATGGTCCGACGCTCCCGATGACCGCCACGTGTCACTAGCCGTTTGAAGTCGAACGTTGGATCACAACGGCTAACTTCCCGCGCTTCTGCTCACCGTCGGATGGAACACCGTTGGACCAACGAACTCCACGGTCCGACGCTTCCAGAGAGCTCCCCGAGCGCCGAAAACCATCGGACGATCGTCCGACGCTCGCCGTCGGACTAAATCCAAGAGTCCAACGCTCTCAGAGCTCGCCACGTGTCAGCTCTCGCACGATCTCCACCGTTGGACGCTCGGACAAAAGTCCGACGCCCACAATCTTCAGCGTCCGACGCTCACAGGCCAAACACCGTCGGACGCACGAGGATGGTCTGACGCTGTCACTGCAGACAGCGTCCGACGCTCACACGCAACTGCACAGAGGCTAGGGTTTACCATCGGACTGAACACAATAGTCCGACGCTCACCCAAGCCAGCGTCCGACGCTCTTTTTGAGCTCCTCTCAACTCCAAACTTCACCACCTTTGCAGTGTGCTAACACCACCAACTGTACACCTCATGTGCATGTGTGTTAGTATTTCACAAACATTTTTCAAAGGATTTTTCTCTCTTTTCACTGTGTCACTCGATCCTAACAACGTATGCAAGTTAGATCACTCAAGTGGCACTAGATGACCGATATGCAAACAAGTTTGCCCCTCTTGATAGTACGGCCATCTATCCTAAATTCGGTCAACACTTCTCTACTCAACCTTAGACCGGTGAAACGGAAATGCCCTAGGTTATACCTTTGCCTTGCGCTTTCCATTTTGATCACCGTCTTCATCACCGTCTCCGACACCATCGATGCCGATGCAACACATGCACCAACACCTCATGAATGATTTGATCCACTTCATATCATCACGTGGCTTTTGGTTCATCGACCCTTGACTTGCTTGCTCTTCACCGTTGCGTTGGTCCATCGGCGCCAAGCCATCACCCGACTTGCCCTTGACACTTGCAACCGGTCCGTCGACGCGAAGCCTTGTCTTGATCTTCTCCACCTAGCCATCATGACTCCATGTCATGTCTCATGCGTTTAGCTCCTTCATACCATATGTGCGAGCTAAGCATCATCTCCATGCCATTTTCACCTCTATGGCATAGATGCTCACACACATATACCTGTGGACTAATCACCTGTGTAATCAACACTTAAACACATATTAGTCCACCTAAGTTGTCACTCAATTACCAAAACCAAACAAGGACCTTTGACCTGGCCAGCACACTGGACCGGCCCAGCTTCGGCCCAGGTGACCCAGGTCGGTCTTCCCCTACCTCTCGCTCCCTCTTTCTCGAACAAAGCAGCCGAGCCGCCGCCAGCCTCGGACTCGTCGGCGGCGATCTCCCTGGTGACACGGAGGGAACGAAAATACTCCCCACGACCCCACGAACTCGGCTAGGTATTCGGTTAGGCAAACCATGACCTCGAGAGGTCCTGACCATAGCAATGGCGACCAAGATGGGCTCGGCCGTGGCGGTGCCGGTATTCTGGCCACGCAGGACCCTCCCAAAACGAACCAAACGCATCACAAGCTACCAGAGCTCACCTAGAGCCTCGCGCGCATGCTTGTAGAAACAAAGAGTGGCTGGAGACAGGTTGTCGACGTTGATGGCGCTGACAACGGCATGAACCCGATAACGATGCGGTGTTCCGACGTCACCTGAGCAGTAGAGTTAACACGGATTGGCTGGTCACGATCTATGCATCACGGAGAGTCCAAAACACCAGCTTACATGACACCAAACTCACCTGAGTGGCTTGGGCACGGCGAAGGTACCGCGGCGGCCATGGAGGAGAGGAGGAAGAAACGGCGGCGACAGGGGACTTTTATAGGGCGGTAGTGGCTCAAGACGTGGCCGGGGCCCCCGCTAACACGACAGCGGGCGGTGGCCGGGCCCGGCTGGCCCCGGGCGCCACCGGCGGACGGCGCAGCCTGCATGGCCGCGTGGCAGGGCGTGAACCTGAAACACCCCCCCGTTGGCACTGTAGCAGGGCTAGGTTCCCCCTTTGACTTTTTGCCAAATTACTCCATACTTTGTGTAACAACTTGAAAAATTACCTTAATAAAAGTTGTAGAGAATTGTATTCTGAGCAACTTTGGTTTTTGAACCATTTTCAAATTTTGAATCGATTTTGAATAATACAAAAAGGGGTAGCTCAATTTGAAATTCATTTCAAATTCAATCAAATCCTCAAAATTTTTCCCAATAACTTGAAAATCTCTAAAACTAAAAGCTGTTCTACTTGACAAGGTCTACAACTTTCAGTAAACGAGTTTTATCAGATTCTTCGTAGTTTTTGAAATAGCATTTCAAATTTAAATTCTAAAAACTCATTAGGGTTTAATTTGAAATCTCAATGCATAAGTTCAAAATCCCCAAATATAAAAGTTGTTCAACTTGAAAAGCCTTACAACTTTTATTAAAGGAGTTTTCCTAAATTCTTTATATTTTTTGAAAGGGCATTTTAAATTTGAATAAATAAGCACTAATTGGGGTTTAATTTAAATTTCCACTGGTAAAATTCAAAATCTCCAAAAATAAAAGTTGTGCCATTTTAAAATACCTATAATTTTTATTAAATCACTTTCATCAGATTCCTTTTATTTTTGAAATTGAGTTTCAACTCTAAACTTTAATGCATAGATTAAGATTTTATTTGAAATTATTTTTAATAACTTCAAAATTGCCCAAAATAGAAGTTGCTCAACTTTTAAATATTTACAACTTTGGTTTAAGGGCAAACCCCTAGTTCCTTTTAGTTTTTGAAGTAGGGTTTTGCGTCCGATTAGAGTTTTTAATTGATTCCGGTTTGAATCTCTAATTTGTTTTTATCCTATATACACAAACAAGCACTGATATCACCAATTCATTCTAAATTACCTATGCACAACCACATGTGGAAATAAAAATTATTTTAGTGATGCACAGTAATAATGAGTTTATGCGAGATAATTTACATGCAATCATGATGACATGGCAGGTTTTAATTACTATAACACCAGAGGTGTTACAGATAGATGGCCGTACTATCAAGAGGGGCAAACTTGTTTGCATATCGGTCATCTAGTGCCACTTGAGTGATCTAACTTGCATGCATTAATAGGATCGAGTGGCGTGGTGAAAAGAGTGAAAAAAACCTTTGAAAAATGATTGTAAAAATGCTAACTTACATGCACAAGATAATGAAACACTTTGGAGTTGGCATATTTGCAAAAGGGTGGAAGGTTTGAACTCACAGTGAGCTTTGTTGGATCTTGGATGGATAAACTGCTTTTATCCTTTGAGTTTTGGAACAAGCAATTATATGGGTTGTGTAGCCCTCTGAATAAGCTTTCCAAAATGTTCAAGATCATCGAAATCGGAGTTCGGAACTAAGAGATATCGCCGTTTTACCGAATGGGGGCAGGCGTAGAACTCTGGCCAGTCCGACGGTAGGGTCCGACGCTCTAAAAACAACCGTTCGAAGGGGTTAAGCGTCGAACCATGAACAATAGTCCGACGCCCCACCCCAGGACAGTCCGACGCTAGGGTCCAACGCTATTTTGCTCTCGGAAAACTTCTCTGTAGACTGTCGGACCATAGAGCGTGGTAACGGTCGGATTCAAACGGCTAGTGACACGTGGCGCATATCCAAGGCGCCGGACCACGAACAATAGTCCGACGGTTGTGCGTGCGAGGGTCCGACGGCCGGTTTGAGTTGGTAACGGCTCCTTTGGCTTGAGGGCTATTTATAGGAGTGTGTGGCCGGCTGTGAGAGGGGTCTTGCACCTTGGAAATGTGTTTCCCTTACTTGTGCTTGGCTTAGTGCTCTCCAACTCACCTGTGCTCATATAATTCGCATTCGAGAAGTGAGTGATCGATTGCTAGTGCATTGCATTGTGAGATTGCTTCGAGTGGCACTAGGTGATCGAGTTGCAAGCCGGTGGTGCTTGTTACTCTTGGAGGTCGCCACCACCTAGATGGCTTGGTGGCGAGAGACTCTGTGGAAGCAAGCAAGAAGATTGTGCTTGGCTCCGGAGAAACTTTGTGAGGGGTTCGAGCTCATCCCGCGGGAGATCGTGAAGAGCATCGCTAGTAGAGCGAGACGTGAAGAGCGACAAGTGGTCCGACCAAGTCAAGTGCTAGAGCTTGTGGTAAGCACTCCACGTGAGAGAGTGTGACTTGCGGGTCACCACTAGCAAGAGGACCGGCGGCAACCTTGAAGTTTGTCTCAACGGAGGACGTAGCTTGTGGCGACAAGTGAACCTCCGAAAAATAAATCACCGCGTCAACATCTTCCCATCCTTCGCGGTGGTTTGCTCCCTTCTACACAAGTCTTTTACTTTGTGCATTACTTTACTTGTGTAGTTGTAGTTGCTCTTGTGAGACCGGTTAGCTTGTGTAGCTTGCCACTCACCTTCTTAACTTATGTAGCTTAGAAGTAGTTTCTTATTTAGTTTGTGTAACTAAACAAGTTGCGCTCATTGATTAGGATTATGTATCCTTGTCATTGAGCACGTAGTGAGTTTAGGCGTTTAGTGTGCTTTTACTAGTTAGTTGGTAGGAGATCCCCCGTGCTTAAAGTACTAGTGCTTAGGTTTGTGTGACCTTGCGGTAGAACGGTCTAGGGTAGCTTAAATTTGTTTCAATAAATCCTTTAAAATAAGATCTCATACGGATATATTTAGATAAAATTACAAGTGGGACCCACTGATGGTAGTTGGTATAGAGTATGAGATATAGAGGATGATGGGTGCGGAAGAAACAAGTATAGAGAAAAGAATCTTGATGATCAGGATGGATAGATGATGGAAATAAAGGATGATGAGTGCGGGTAGTCTGAGGCAAGTGAGATGCAGGAGTACAAAGGTACAACATTTTCAGCAGAAGTTGCTGATGAGAACCCCCACGTGATTGATCACAAGCAGGTAAGCAAACTCTTCGATCGGAAGTTGGAATACACAGATGATTGTGAATCATATGCACCAATTGTGCAAACTGAGTCTAACTCAGTTAGTTAGGTTTTTTTTTTTTAGTAGAACCTGTCCACTCAGGTTCTAAGTCCTCAACTTGTACGGGTATGTCTGTGTTTATACTGTGTAATTCGAAAAAAAAAATGTTATCTCTTGTTCTAGCGTTCGAAACTAAAATAACGGCCTTTTTGGGACAATCTATGTGCATAAACAACGGCCATTTTAGGACAACTTATGTGCATACTGCATAAACAGATGTCAAATCGAAAGCCAGTCCGTTTCATTACCAACCAGTAGACTCAAACACATTCGTGAGATCTGCTCTGCCCGCATTCACCTCCAACGCGATAATGCACATACACAACTTAGGTTCTTTTTTCACCGCACACCAAGGGATTTCGATCTGTAGAAATGATTTACGCTAAAGCCTCGTGCAGTTCTAATTCACAACGTATATACGAGGTGATAGCACGGACGAAACGTGCTTCGATTGACCTACAAGATGTCGGGTCACATTGGAAACATCAGCCAACAGCAAAGAGATCATTGAAGGCCAACACCTACTGCCATTCCAAATAAGGTTGGAATGGGTTCTACAGGGACGAGATTGAAGCCTTGAAGGCGACCAGTGAACCATCAACATCGCTGAAAGAACTCTTATGGCATGCCAGTATCAGGTCAAAGAAACTCTGCTAGTCTTCATACATGTTGGTCCTATACATTTGTCAAGTATATGAAATGTTTCTTATCTTGTGCTACAGTATATGATATGTTAGATTCTGCAGAAATTTTATGTGCAGAGTCATCTAGATGTCAGGTAATGCTAGATAAAATGAGATGCAATCAAATGTCTATGATAGGAACCACCTGATTCGACAATATTAATCTACTAGTATGCTGGTAGCTAACGAGAACATCATGCATACAGTATACTACTAGATAACGGAAAAACAGAAGTTGAGGAAGCACAGCTTAAGGCCTAAGCAACTAATTGTAAAAGAGTAGGTCTACACTCTACAGCACTTATTAAACATCTCAGATATCCCTCAGGAATTAACACGCAAGAGCTCGTTTGCAACAGAGTATGCAGAGGCAAATCAGCTAAAAGACCTACATTAACTCCAGTCGAGATAGACAACTATACTAGGAATGAGACATGATCCTGAGCGGGACTATCTGGCACAGTTCAGAGCATCGATCACCATTTGTGCACTCAATGCCTCTATGCCTTCTGTTTCTTGGCCTTGGCAATTTTCCAGGCAGAGTTGTGAGAAACAGTCTCCTCAACAACCTTGGGTGGTGCAAAGTTGAAATCTGAAGCAGATATGCGGCTTTTGTACTCTGGATTTGCCTCCAGAAACTTATCCACATCACCAGCACACCTTGCACGCTTCCCATTGGGCATGACATAGTATGTGTCCATTTTGGTGTAATCACCCCTCATAATCACTAGCCTCTCCGTCTCTGGTGGAGGCTTTGGTATGTTGGGCTTGTCCAAAACCCAGATGCGGCTGCTGTCATACTCAATGTCAGCATCATCTTCACAAGAGCAGTTGGGTCGCTTGCTGCAGAACCATGGATCCTTAGTGAAGTTCTCACGAAGTGTCTCAAATTGTTCCTTTGGAACCGTACTCCATTTGTAGCACTTGTAGCATTGCACTGCATACAAGGCAACAGAATCTTTGGTAGAACCTCGTTTTCTCTGTCAAATAAAATGGGTCTTTGTTATTTTCTTTATACCATCTTTCTGGAAAGATAAAAGAAAATCTAACTCTAATCAGCAAAGATTATGGCAAACAAAAATGCGTGAGGGATGCTTGCATGACAAAGCAGAATAATGGAAAATCTTTACAACAACCACAGTGAAAATGAAAGCTGCTAATACAAATATATAATACTACAATAGACCATTTCTGTAACACAGGATAATGAAACCTGTTAATATTCCATTGCACAAAATGGCTTTAGCTTGACTCCATCTTATGCT
Source organism: Eremochloa ophiuroides (assembly GCA_038502445.1). NCBI lineage: Eukaryota > Viridiplantae > Streptophyta > Magnoliopsida > Poales > Poaceae > Eremochloa > Eremochloa ophiuroides. The sequence goes on from JAHLJS010000008.1 coordinate 52,800,826, forward strand.
GCACAGTGTTTATAGCAACTTTTTTCATATAGTTTTTACAGAAGTCAATATTCCATTGCATACAAGTAACTGTAGCAAAGGATCTAGCCTGGAATTATGTTGATCATGGAAAGAAGTGCTGGAGAAAATATGGACTACTAAAGAAAATATGCAATATAAGATCTAGGTGCTGCTGTGGAGATGGAGGTCAGCACGCAATAAGGCTAATGCAGGAGGGACAATGGTTAGTATTACAGAAGTCTGTAGTAGCTCAACATAATATTATTTGATGGTTTTTGCTAAGCTGAGTGAATCAGATAAGAAGAGAGGGGGGGGGGGGAAGCAGTCCTGGGTTGCACCCCCAACTGATTACTATAAGATTAATTGTGATGCCTCTGCCTTATGCTCTAATTCAAAGAAAGGAGGATGGGGTTTCATTGCTCGTAACTGCAGAGTGGAGTTCCTGTAAGGAGGTGCCGGAAATCTCAAAAGGGTGTTGAGCCCACTGCATGCAGAGGCATTGGCTGCGTACTGGAGTCTGCATCGTGCACCTGATCTTGTTAGCTGATTTTGGAGACAGATGCAGCTATACTGGCAGATGAGACATTGGATCAACATCCTCGTGATACTTTGTTTAGGAACAAACGGGAGCTCATGTACTACTCAATGTGAAGCTTTTGTATGCTCTAGAAGCAATAATCTGGTGGCTGACTGCTTAGTTGCTATTGTGCTTGTAATTTAATCCCGGACTCGCAAGAATTCATGAGCCAGACACTGCAGTTGGTTGTTAATGGAAGTGTATATTTCCGTTAACAAAAAGGCAAAAGAAGAGGACGTGGATCTAACTTAAAATGAGGTAGAATCTCCCAATTTCTTCCACCATCTGTTCAAATTATGCTTAGAATATAACTAGAATAGCTTCACAAACAACATTGGTGCAAGAGCTATGGCATAAACAACTTCTAAAGTACCCAAGCTTTCAGCTGTTCCTCTTCCATCTCCCAACTGTATATGAGTGGCAGAAAATGTCTATGCCTTGTGTCAAGCACATAAAAATATAAATGCATGCAGCATAGTTACCCCTTCAATCATACAAAATGGTGCATGCCCACCTCATGACCACCAAAATAAGGGAAATATTAAACAAATGATGAAATCTATTGCAAATAGATATTTATCTTCCATAGAACAGTTATCTGAGGCTAAGATACTGTTAGTAAGGTAGCGATAATCTACCTATACTGTTGTGCTCATTTGCCTAACATCAAATTTCCAATATAATTTAGCCATAGCGATTTCCTGTATTGCTGTCTTCTGTATAGTAAAACCACTACTTTTACTTCATAGTCTACTGCTCATTGCTGGTTATAGAACAAATATTATCTTGACAAAGTTACTAAGATTCCACAATGGCTGGGTGCCTGGGTCACAGGAACACATGGATCTTCAAAACCTGCCTAAATGGATTTAGACTATGTATCACTTGGATTTCTAAGAACAGCAAATGATTGTTTTGTTCTCTTAACTTCCTCCCTTCCTGTTACTGGCAAATAGCCTTAGACATTTTCACCTATAAAATCTGAACCAATGCATAACAGCACACTGGCAACTTCTGGTATAATCGATGTAATGTTAAGAACTCAATGCCAGATTTCCCGTCTGCATCGATTCAACTAATAAAAACTGTGATTTAGAACCAATTTCGGAAAGATTCTTTTCTTTTTATCAAAATGTACTGCAGAAGAACCTATGTGTGAATCGATCCAACCCTAATCCCCAATGTCTCAACAACTAAAATTGCACACAATATTCTTCACATATCATAGTACGATCTAGCGAGCGCACAAGCCTTTTCCAAACAAAAACAATATGCAACAAAGTTAACACCTAATAATGACGTATCTGGCACAAAACCACCCACCCACACCCACATAACATGCAGGTCGCCAGGGCCGCAGGCAACAAGGTCAAGAGGAAGAAGCCAAAGCCACAGCACATATTAAATCCACAGACAAGGTACCGGCGATATATGAGGAAGAGCGCGAGGGAGTGCAGACCTGAGAGCCTTGAGAGGGGGGCGAATGCGGAGTCGATCCTGTTGTCATGCCGGCGGCGAGGTGGCAGAGCGGCGATAGAGGCGATGCGGGAATTGGGGAAGGGACGGGCTGTATCTGTATGTGAGTGGGGAGCCTGAGACGGTCCGTAGCTCGTGTATTTGTTGGGTGAAATGGGTCTAGCCTGGCTGCTATTATGTTCCTCAATTACTGCCCAGCTCGGGAGGTATGCTGTGTGTTGAGATTCCAGTTGCACTTGTAATTATACACTGCATTATGTTCGTTTATATTTGATAATTTTTATCTAATCATAGTCTAATTAGGCTTAAAAGATTCGTCTCGTGATGTACATGCAAAAAGTACAAACATGCAAATATTTCGTCTATATTTAATGCTGCATGCATGTGTCACAATATTGATATGACTAGTTACAATTACAATTTACAGTGGATCTAAAGAGGGCCTAAACTTCCATGGTTAATTATCAGGTCGTGCGTTGCACACTTGCACCGGGAGCAGGAAAAGAAATAAAAAAAATCACATGGTTTATTGTTCAATCTAATGTAAAATAGTTTACATTATAATTTTACACTAAAAATACACGGATCGTATGATAAAATAATAATATTGTAAAATTAAATACTAACATTAAAACAACATTTAATTAAAAAATAAAATTAAAATTAACACAGCGTAATGTCACATGCTCAAACTCTGCTGTATAGACCTGTCTCTTATTCAGCTAATATAATGTTTTATATCGGAATAAAGAAATCTCTGATATCTATTCTTTTATGCGCTAGTAAATTAATGGTAACATTTGAGTGTTGCCCGGAATGTAGTCCAAATTTTGGCCCTTTTTTAATATAAACATTTCTTTGCCGAAGATACTTATCATATTACACCCTTCATTTTAAATTATAATTCATTTTACTGTTATAACATCAAGTTTAACCATTTATCTTATTTAAATAATTTACGTAAACATAGTCGAATTGATGTTTGAATAAGATAAACGGTCAAACTTGACATAGAAAAAATTAATCAAATTATAATTTAGAAGGAAGAAAGTAACAGGGAGGCAAGGGTGGTCCAAGCAGCTTTTACCCAGCACGTGTTTGCACTCCTCACTTCTACCAGGCTGCACCACTACAACTTGCACACATGCGTGTGGGGCCCCTTGCGAGATGGCAGAGGGCTGTTGACCAGATGGCAGTCTCCCTCTACATGCAGTATTCGTTGACATTAGTGGAGATTAGTAGTTTTTTATGATTTGACTTGCCTTCTTGATCGCAAGTCCGTTTCTTTTTTTGTCGGATAGTCATATATCGCAGTTTTGTTGTAGTCAGGGATTTGTAAGTTTGTTTTGGTGCTGCCGATAAATGTTGATGTTGGGTGTTTTTTAGTTGTAGAATTTTTTCTATAAACATTTCTTAGGAGAAGATATTTACCATACTATATCCTCCGTTCCAAATTATAATTCATTTGACTTTTATAACCTCAAGTTTGACTACTCATCTTATTAAAAAATACAAACATAGTTAAACTGGAGTTTAAATAAGATAAGTGGTTAATCTTGAAGGAAAAAAATCAATAGGACAGAGAAAATAAAAGGGAGACAAGGGTGGCCCATGCGGCCCTTACCCTCCTCACTTCTACCAGGCTGCATCACTGTGTTTGACCAGATGGCAGTCTCTCCCTCTGTATGTAATTTTGTTTTTTTGCCGTTAATTAAATATCGTGATCGATTGGAGTGAAGATTAGTAGGTTTTTTATGATTTGACTTGCCTTCGTGTTTTGTTTTGTTTTGTTTTGTTTTTTTGTCAGATAGTCATATATCGTAATTTTATTTCCTTTTCTGCGCCAAGTAGTCAGGGACCTTAGGTTTGTTTTAGTGCTGTAGAGAAGAGATTTGTATACTCCATCCATCCCTAAATAATCGTCGTTCTCGTTTTCCGAGAAAACCACCCACAACTAATAAGGAAAAAGGAAACAAAAGGAACAATAAAAGGCAAACAAGAAAAATTAAAAAGGCAAGAAACAATAAAATGTAAATAGAGGAATAGAAATAAAATAAAAAGGAATAAAAGATAAAAAATAAAAATAAAATAGAAGTAACAGGAAGGAATGAAAAAAATAAAAACAAGATGAAATAGAAAAGGGAACACAACTACGTACCTCGGGCTCTGACGTCGGCGTCAACCAATCAACGCGTGGAACCGCGGACCGCAAGCTCACCTAGGCTGGCGCTGGGCCACACATGCTACTATGGGCCGTCATTGCGAGCGCGGAGGGTGGGGACGGCGCACGTCTTTCCTCCAACTGGTCGGGCCGAAAGATATCTGGCGGCAACCTGCTGTGGAACTGCAGCCGGAACCGCGCGGAGTGCGAGTAACTCTTAGGGCTCCTTTGGTGCACGGGGAAGGGATAGGAAAAGCGGAAGACACCAAAAGCGTAGGATAGGAAAGATTCATCCACTCCGCCTCCATCCTACGCCTCTTCATCCTCATCCCATCGCGGGCACGCTCCCCCTCCTTCTCCTCCTCCTCCCCGGCGCTCCACCTCGTCCTCCTAGGCCGCTCCACCTCCTCCTCCTCCCTGACGCTCCACCTCCTCCTTAGCATGGGCATGCACGGCGGCGGCACGGGCCACTCCACCACCACTTCCTCCTCGGCGCAGGCACGCATAGCGGCGGCACGACCGCTCCACCACCACCTCCTCCCCGGCGCGGGCACGCATGAAAGGTCCGAGTTGGTTAGAGGGGGTGAATAGCCTAAATTAAAATTCTACAAAGTACTAGAACAATTGATTAGTACCACAAGAGGCTATAATTACAATGCTAGAGCAAGACTAAACTAAGCAAGCCACCTACACAAGTCTAGTGTTTCTAAGCACTAAGCCATACAAGCTAACTAGCAAGAGCAAAACAACTATACAAGACTAAACAAGCTAGAGAGCTAACTACTTTGCACAAAGTAAAGAGAAGATCTTCGGAGTTTATACCTTTGCCTTTAGATGAAGCCAATCACCGGGATAAACACAATCACTCAGTCGAAGGTGAGGAAATCAATATGAACACCAAGATTTATCCCCGAGGTTCACGTGCTTGCCGGCACGCTACGTCCCCGTTGTGTCGACTTCAACCGGTGGTACGGTGGCTAATCGGTATCACACACCGAGCCTACACAAGGCGCCACAAGAACCTACCACGGAAGAAGTAACTCAATGTCACAAGCAATCCACTAAGTTACCTTTGAGCTCTCCGCTCGGGGTAGGTACGAACCCCCCACAATCCACCGGTGTGAGCAAGCACAATCACCAAGTTTCTCCACACCTTCTTCACCTCCAAACCGGCTAGGTGACGACAATCACCAAGAGTAACAAGAATTACTCTGTCACCAAGCCACCAAGTGCACTAGAATGCAAGATGATGATCACTATACTTGAATCACTCTCTCTCAATCAAAATCTTGAGTTGAATCAAAGGGAAAGAGTTTGAGGGAGTGTGCTAGGCTCACAAGAGGCTTAGAAAGATCAAAATGCGCAAGAGCAAAAGCCCCAAGCCAGCCACACTCCTATTTATAAGCGTGCTCAAAGATCTAGCCGTTTCTCACTGAAATCGTGCACACCGGACGCTCTTTAAGTTCACACCGGACGCGTCCGGTGGTTGTCCGGTGTATCGCCCGCTGACACGTGTACTAGCCGTTTGAATTTCTTCACTGCGCACACTACCACCGGACGCGGAGCAGTCACACCGGACGCTCCGACGCCGGCGTCCGGTGTCGACGCAAAGAGCATCCAGAGAGCTCAAAACGACACCGGACGCGTCCGCTGCAGCGTCACCGGACGCTCCCTACGTCCGGTGCACTCATCTAGTTAGATTCTCAAAGATTTTACCGGACGCTCGAAAAATATCACCGAACATGCTGGAGTTACTGTTCCAACGTCTGATGCTTACCCAGAGAGGTTCCAGAAAGGTCAAATGCACACCGGACGCGTCCGGTGCACCTCTGAGTGCACTTCCAAGCCTTTCTCACTACCCTTGGTCTTATAGGCTAACATCTAAGTGTTTCACGCTCTTAGGCACATATGTTAGCAAGTTTTAAGCATGTTTGCAAGGCGAAGTTAGTCTCTCTAGGTTAGGTTCAAGTGTATGCAAAGTATGCAACTCTAGAACACTTGCCGATCAGGTTCACGAAATAATTCCCCTCTTAATAGTCCGGCCATCTATCCTAAATATGATCGCACTCACTAAGTGCCTTGATCACCGAAACAAAGAGTCCTATCCTTTTACCTTTGCCTCTAGCTCTTTGATCCTTTGCTTTCATCTTTCCAAGACCTGATCTTCTCTTTAGCTCATGTCATCTTCCTCCTCATCACTAACCTCTTTTAGGCTACACACACTTAACACTTAGGTTAGTAGCTAGGTTTCATCAATTACCAAAACCAAACTAGAGTCTTTTAATCTTCCTCTTTTTGGTAATTGATGACAACCCTTTTACAAAAGAAATATGCATTAAGATTTTAAACTTATCATACTTGTCCATAAGTAGATCATGAAAGGATTTAGACAACCATCACAAGTTATATTTTGGTAGCATTAGCTCCCTCTACATATGTGCATCGAGTTTGGATTGAAAGCTAGCTCATATGTATTCAAGTGGAGTGTAATTCTACCAAAAATTATGCTAAGGTGTATAGAATGGACCTTTGAAGCGTGATACCATCGGAGTTACCATGTACACCATCCTTAGCACCTTATTAACTGTTGACACTTGTTAACGTCTAAATTTTACTATCAATTATCCCTGCATTACACATGAATATCTAGTAGAATAGGGTTATTACTAATAATTTCCACGAGTTTTGGTGAATTGTATATTTTCCAGAGGATTATCCAGAAAAGCTTAAAAGAGGGATTTAAGTGCTTATTTACCACGAAACTTGAACACTAAGGCAACATACGTCATCGACATGCTAGAAGTCTCTGAAAGCCACCCGAAGCAACCGGGGCCCCACCTGGCAGGTGGTGGGGCTGGCCGGCCCTAAGGGGGGCCGGGCGGCGCCCCCAGGGTTTCTGCCCGCCGCCTTCTGGAGTCTTCTTTCACCGCCTTTGAGGAGTCATCTCGGCCCTTGGTTAAGTCGGTTTGATCCTACGGCACGTATTCATCCCACCGGGCTATAAATAAAGGGTCAGACCCCCTTGGAGGAGGCCAGATCAAGAGCTAAAGATTCTGAAGCATTAGATAGATATCCATTAGATCTAGGCAAGCAATCAAAAAAGAGATTAGAGAGATAGAGTAGATGAGTAGAGATTCAGAGGAGTCCCAGCCTTTCGGAGCTTCTTCGTAGCTGTATTCGTCTGGATTCGGCTGCCTCGCCCGGAGTTGCTTTCTGAGGTACTTTTGTATTCAACATTCTGATTCAAGTAAGCATTTATTCTTATTCATTCTTAAGTTTGCAACTCGTATTGAGTGCTTTGATCTTGGTAGCTCCTAGATTGAAGTAGTAGTTCGTAGTGTAGACGTGGTGTCTAGGCTATAATTACTTGTGAATGTCCCCTGATTAGCCGGATAGTGGTAGATCGCGTAGGTGACAGCTACGTTGAGTCCTCTGTAGTCCACTTTCCGTTGATAGGATCGATAGGCGTATAAGTGCTTGGTAGGAGAGAACTCTGATTTCTACTCTTATTCAGGTCACTGCCCAGTTGGAACGATATTATTCAAAGCTTATCGGTTGTTGGAACTAGATAGTCACTAGCTATTTCCTCATTCTTGATATTCTCTGGATTGATTGTGTTATCGGGTTAAGAATCAATAGACTTAGTCAGTATCACCTACTGTTCCTTTGGGTTCGATATTAAAACTGGGATTGTCTGGTGAAGTGCTACATCGGTATTTTATCTGTGCACTTGCGGATATTTTGATAATAATAATATTTAATAGAGTGCAGTTAATTTATACCAACAAGCATTTCTGACGCCGTTGCCAGGGAACGGTTTGCTGATCTTGACTATAGTTTATCTTAATCTTGTATTATACTTTTATCTTTTATCATTTACCTTTTTAAATATGGAACCTATATCCTAACTTTTATATCAATACGGAGCACCATCGGGATCGTATCTCCAGCCAAAAGAATCATCTAAACCTATTACATCATCTGGCTATGAGTTACGCTCGGCACCAATTAAGTTAGTTCAGGAACACATTTTTTCTGGTAGTTCTAGCGAAAACCCCTATTCCCATTTAGCTGATTTTGAGCAGACATGTGCATGTCTGCATATTAAGGGCATGGCAGATGAAACTTTAAGATGCAATCTCTTTTTGTTTTCATTAATGGAAAAAGCAAAGAAATGGTATAATCGCCAAGTTGGGAGTAGTCAAGGAGATTGGGAAGTATTGCGTGCTAATTTTGTCTTAAATTTTTTCCTATCGAAAAAGTCGCTAAACTTCGTTTTGAAATTATTGGATTTACACAATTAGATAACGAATCATTAGCAAGGCTTGGGAACACTTTAATGGATTTATAAATTCTGGACCTAATCTTGTTTTGGCAGAACCTATGCTTTTGCAACATTTCTTTTTAGGCCTTAATGATAAAAATAAAGAATATCTTAATTTGGCCGCGGGTGGAGCATTTATGCATATTACTGCTACACATGCTAAAACTATTCTTACTAATATCTTAAATGATCTCTCTAAAGAAAAAGAAGAGTTGTTAGAAGATGAATCTCTCTTATCTAATTCTAAATTTTTGTCTGATTCATTTCAACCTTTACCTGAACTATCTAATGAGAAGGAGATAACTCCAATTTGTGATTTTATGCTTGAATTTGAGGATGAACTTTTTGATGATTATGGAAATACCTCATATTATCATAAAATTATAAAACCTCAAGAGTCTATGAATTTTAAAAGTTTTAATGTTTCATATCCTGCAGATTTAAAATTCCTCAGAGAAATAACAAGGGAATTGATTTTTGTTATGAGTAATGAGTGGTTGATAGAATTTGAACTTTCAAATGATATAATTCGTTTAAATTCTCCTGCCATTACTATTAAATGTCAAATTGATGCATATCCTTTTGATGCCTTTTATAACCCAATAGTAGGTGTCAATATCATGTCTCTTATATTTGCTGAGAAATTTTTGAAAGATATGCCGTTAATTTCTACAAATAAATTATTAAAAAGTCGTTCAGGATATATTATTCCTAGTTCAGGAGTTTTATGTGCCCTTCCTATTGTGATTAATGAATTCCGAATTCTACTGAATTTTTATACCTTTGATGTTTGGGATTTCGATGTGATGATTGGATTTTCAATAGGAAAACTTTTGCGAGAAGGTTGTACTGGCAATTTAGACATTAAACTTGGGAAAGGAGTTAAGCTCTCTGTGCCTATAACGTATGCATTAAAAGCTAAGGTAGCCACTTCCTGAGTTAGATCCAATAGAAGAGGTTAAGGCTGTGTCATTTGAAGAATTTATTGAACCTAATTTAGAAGATGATACCTAATTCTTCATTAATGAAGAGGAGGAGGATCCTATTGATCCTGAACCTCTGAATGAATTGCTAGAGCCACCTAAGCCTTCTATTGAACTTAAACAACTACCTTCTGCTCTTAAATATGTTTTTCTGAATAATGATCAAAATTCTCATGTTATTATAAGTGATAAACTTTCTGATGAAGAATCTTTTATATTAATAACTGTTTTAGAAAAACATCGTGCTGTTTTTGGTTATTCACTCCAAGACCTTAAGGGGATTAGTCCTGTTTTATGCACCCATCGTATTCCTACCAACCCAAAAATAACACCTTCTAGAGAGCCCCAGCGTAGGCTTCAAAATGCGATGAGAGAAGTTGTTAAGAAAGAGGTCTTAAAACTTTTGCATGCTGGGATTATTTATCCTGTGCCACATAGTAAGTGGGTAAGCCCTGTTTAAGTTGTACCTAGGGTGGAATGACCATAGTTCAAAATGATAAAAATGAATTAATACCCCAGAGAACTGTCACTAGATGGCGAATGTGCATAAATTATAGAAAACTTAATAAAGCAACAAAGAAAGATCATTTTTCATTGCCCTTCATTGATGAGATGTTAGAGCGTTTAGTGAATAATTCTTTCTTTTGCTTCCTTGATGGTTATTCTGGATATCACCAAATTCCTATCCACCCTGATGATCAAAGCAAAACCACTTTTACATGTCCTTATGGAACTTATGCTTATCGTAGAATGTCTTTTGGATTATGTAATGCACCTGCTTCTTTTCAAAAATGTATGATGTCTATATTTTCTGAAATGATAGAAGAAATCATGAAAGTTTTTATGGATGATTTTTCAGTTTATGGAAAAACTTTTGATGATTGTCTAGAAAATCTAGATAAGGTTTTGTAAAGATGTGAAGAAAAGCACCTAGTCCTTAATTGGGAAAAATGTTATTTCATGGTTAGAGAAGGAATAGTGCTAGGGCACCTAGTGTCTGAAAGAGGTATAGAGGTAGACAAGGCAAAAATTGAAGTAATTCAATAACTACCTTCACCTTTTAATATAAAAGGAATCTGAAGTTTTCTTGGTCATTGTGGGTTTTATCGTAGATTTATAAAAGATTTTTCACATATTGCTAGACCACTGACTAACTTATTAGCTAAGGATATTCCTTTTGAATTTTATGATGCATGTTTAAAATCTTTTAATATTCTTAAAAAAAGCACTTACATCAGCACCAATCATTCAACCCTCTGATTGGTCTTTACCTTTTGAAATTATGTGTGATCTAGTGATTATGCTGTAGGGGCAATATTAGGACAAACAAAGAATAAGAAGCATCATACAATTGCTTATGCTAGTAAAACTATGACAGGAGCACAATTAAATTATGCAACAACTGAAAAAGAACTCCTGCCTGTTGTTTTTGCTATTGATAAATTCAGATCTTACTTAGTAGGAGCAAAAGTAATTGTCTATTCTGATCATGCTGCTTTAAAATATTTGCTTACTAAGAAAGATGCTAAACCTCCTTTGATAAGATGAATTTTGCTACTTCAAGAATTTGATTTAGAAATTAAAGATAGAAAAGGAATAGAAAATCGAGTTGCTGATCACTTGTCTAGAATACACTTTGAGAAACCTCAGGAACTACCTATTAATGACTCATTAAGAGATGACATGCTGTTTAAAGTGACCAAGTTAGACCCTTGGTATGCGAATATTGTCAACTTTATGGTTGCGGGTTATGTACCACCAGGGAAAAATAAAAAGAAACTCATTTATGAAAGTCGTCTCCACATATGGGATCCATCATACCTCTTCAGAATTTGCTCAGATGGGTTACTTAGAAGATGTGTACCAGTAGAAGGCATGCAGATCATTCAAAAGTGTCATGCATCACCATACGGAGGTCATTATGGGCATTCCGCACTCATGCTAAGATCTGGCAGAGTGGGTTCTTTTGGCCAACTATGTATGAAGACACCAAAGATTTTGTCCGGAGATGTGGATCATGTCAGAGGCACGGAAATATCAATGCAAGAGATGCTATGCCACTCACCAACAGTCTGCAGATCGAGCTCTTTGATGTCTGGGGAATTGATTACATAGGACCATTTGTGAAATCAAGAAACTATGAATATATTCTGGTGGCAGTTGATTATGTATCCAAGTGGGTAGAAGCTATGCCACGCATGAATGCTGATTCCAAACATTCAAAGAAGATGTTCGAAGAGATTATATTTTTAAGGTTTGGGACACCAAGGATGGTCATTAGTGACGGAGGAACACATTTCACTGATAAAAAGTTTCACCGATACTTACAAGCTCATGGAATCCGTCATAATGTTGCTACTCTATACCATCCTCAGACAAGTGGACAGGCAGAAACATCAAACAAACAGATCAAGAATATTCTACAGAAAACAGTAAATGAGATGGGTACTGCATGGAAGATTCGATTACCCGAAGCACTTTGGGCATATCGGACTGCCTACAAGACACCCTTGGGCATGTCACCTTATCAGTTAGTGTATGGTAAAACCTGTCATTTGCCAGTAGAATTAGAGCATAAGGCTTACTGGGCTATTAAGAGATGGAACATGGACTTTGAAGCCGCTGGAGAAAAGAGAAAGATGCAATTATCAGAATTAGAAGAATGGAGAGAAAAGGCTTATCACAATTCGAAGATTTACAAAGAAAGAATAAAAAGATGGCATGATAAGAGAATCAAGAAGAAGGAGTTTGCACCAGGAAATAAGGTATTACTTTTTAATTCCAGGTTTAAATTATTCGGGCTTGAAAAGCTATGAAGCAAATGGGAAGGACCATTTATTGTTGTGAACGCATCGCCACATGGAGCGGTAACTCTACAATCACACGAAGGTACGTTATTCAAGGTAAATGGTCACCGACTTAAATTATTTTTAGAGCCATTTAATTCAGAAGTTGTTGACGGGCTGGACTTTGTCCAGTTACCAACTTTTTAGTCCCATCATCAACCGTTACAAAAAATTATCGCGCATCGCAACTAATAAGAAGTAGAAAGAGTCTAAAGGCATCACGAGCTCGGCCACCCCGGGAGGCAACCTGGTGGGGCCGGCCGGCACCCTAGTGGGGCCGGTCGGCGCCCCCCTTTCCCCTCTCACTCCGACTCTCATTTTCTTTTCTTTCTATATCCTTCCTAAACACTTTCACGTAGATTCTCAACGTGTGCAGATATTCTTTCGTACGAATCCTTTAGAACCTAGATTTGACCTTATCCTGTCTCCTGAAAACCCATATAAATACGCACCTATACCATCCTCAATTGCATCCCATCAACAGCTGTCTCTCTCTCTCCTTCAAAGAAACTTTCTAGTTTAGATCTAATAGTAATGGCAGACGAAGCAGTCGTTGGCGCTGACTCCGGCAAGATCTAAGACAATGACTCGAAGGCCATCATCCTCACGCAACCGAAGCCTCTCGCCATCGTGCTACCGAAGGACCTCGCTGCGGTGCCTCCGCAATATGAGCAAGTCTACTACACGCAAGCTCAGCCTACTCTGCCATCACCACCCGTAAGGCTGCTGCTAGAAGACGGTACCAAGGGAAAGCAGGTCGCTATTCCCCGAGGAACCCAGCTTTTTCCACCTAGAGACAATGAGCGATTCCTGTCGGTCAAGACCGACAAGAACGGGACGTTAGTGTGTGCAAAATACACCACTGCTCGCCCTGCCATCAATGGAGTCCGTGCACGTTCAGGCCAAGTCCGCTACACCGATTTCACACCACCTCCGCCAAGAGACAGAGAGCTGCTTCAGCATTATCGCTAGAGAAAGGTCCTAAACAGCCTCTGCTCTCGCTACGAATCCTCAATGAGAAGATTGAAGCCCTCTCTAAAGGAATAGAGAAGACTGAGGAATTAAGAACTAAGATTATGGACGACATGACTAATCAGATAGAAACCAATGTCAAATTAATCCGTAGCCTCAAGCGCGACAAAGATAAGCTTGAAGAAGAGGTTGGGAAGCTTAAAAGAGAGATTAGAGACCTCACAAAGAAAGGGAAGCCTTAAGCTACCCTAATTATCTACCCTAGTTATCTATGTAATAAGGCACAAGTGTGTTAGGTTTGATTATATTATTAAGTTTGCTTGGTTATATATTAGAACAAGGCCTAATGAGCTATGGTAGTCGTTAGCTCAATCAGTTGTCAGCGTTATCTATTATTGTTAATGAATAAAGTGCCTTATTTTTATTAATGTTTTAGTATTTCTTTATCTACTCTACTCTCTATTTTTTGGTACGCATGTTGTCTCCACATGTTGCGCAGAAGAAGTATACAGGAAAACAAGTGTGGGGAAGGCACATCGCGACCACAGAAATCAATTCGCTTGGAAAAATCACGTAATTTAGAAAACAATCAAACCAGGACCACGCGCACCGAAGTGGGCCCGGAGGGGCCACAGAGGCACGCCGCCCGGCGCCCTACCTGGGCCGGCCGGCGCCTCCCTATCTCCTCTGCATCTACGCCTCGGCCATGGTCAGGTTTTAGTCCAATACAAGTATAATTGCATATGTTTCAATTCCTGTTTCAATCCGAATCAAAATTTACATGATAAAACACTTTTAAGAAAGAAAAGGATTGTTTAATTCATGACTTAATAATAAATTATATAACACTTTTCTATGATTCATGTTTCTGTTGGAAACTATTTATAGGGACCCCATGATTGCTTAAGTTGTTGTGGAACACGAGATAGTAGAATAATGAGAACTCAATTCCTGCTGTTTCGTCTTTGGAGATTTTATTTCAAAATTAAATAATTAGTTATATCTCTCTTTTGTAGTAAATATTATGTCCTACCAGAGCCATATATAGGATAGAAATCTTCTACATTTAGTACTTGTTTTTGTGTTGAGTTTGGTCAACCTTTGTAACCCTTTGAAGAAATTTGTCATATTTTTGAATCAAGTGCCACTTACACATAAGCATTACTCTAATCCAGAGTAATAGCAAACTATTCCACTAAAAATGTTTCTCTCCTACACTGGGAGAAAACACCAAAAATAATCATATAGAATAGCCACCAAATAATTGCTCCATGTTTCGTTAAAATCTCTCAGTTACTAAATTCAAAAGAGGTATGAGCTATGCAAAAGAAAAATCGCAATTCTTGAATTGGATGAATTATCGGAGGAGGATCGTTTAACTGTAGCAAGAGCACGAAAAATCGAGCGGTTCTTATCACAACCGTTCTTTTTGAAAAAAATAGACAAGTGTCCGAAGAAATTAAAACAATGGGTACTTAGATGCTCGCCTCTCTTGAAAGAAAAGAAAAAAGAGAAAGAGAAAGAAAAAAGATAGCTCATACTATCTGAATAAACTCAATTGTTTAAAGAGAGATTTATTTTCTCAAGGAGCAAGGTAGAATTAAGTTCCATCATATTCCACCAAATAAAGCTTGATTCGATTATATGCCTCGTTTCTCTGTGGATTCATCGTTTGACTTTACAATAAATGCAATACAAGTATGTTTTCACATTCATACCTACCTGAGATCCACATAAGCTTTTTAGAAGTAGGATAAAGAACGCAATATCATTAATGCCTTGGTAAGGATACAAAAATACTAGATATATCAGTGATTCGAGAGTACTACAAAAGAAGAAGGTAAAAGCTAAGTTTTATTTGCAAAAATCAACTTACTCTCCAATTGACTTAACTAAAGGAAAAGGGTGATCTGTTTCAAGCTGTTCTGTTCTCCAACTACTAAAAGATTCATAGTAGACATTTTGAATTCCGCAGTACATGTATGACTAGACTAGTTTTATATATTATATTCTCAAGTTATGTTTTAAATGTTCCATTCTCTCTCTAAACTTTTATATCTTAATACCAACCTTTTTCTCAGGACGAGTAAAAGCCTAAGTGTGGGGGTACATGTTGACACTTGTTAATGTCTAAATTTTACTATTAATTATCCCTGCATTACACATGAATATCTAGTAGAATATGGTTATTACTAATAATTTCCACGAGTTTTGGTGAATTGTATATTTTCCAGGGGATTATCCAGAAAAGCTTAAAAGAGGGATTTAAGTGCTTATTTACCACGAAACTTGAACGCCAAGGCAACATACGTCATCGGCACGCTAGAAGTCTCTAGAAGCCACCCAAAGCAACCGGGGCCCCACCTGGCAGGTGGTGGGGCCAGGTGGCGCCCCCTAGGGGTTTTGTCCGCCGCCTTTTGGAGTCTTCTTCCACCGCTTTTGAGGAGTCATCTCGGCCCTTGGTTAAGTCAGTTTGATCCTACGGCACATATTCGTCCTACCGGGCTATAAATAAAAGGCCAGACCCCCTGGAGGAGGCCAGATCAAGAGCTGAACAGCCTGAAGCATTAGATAGATATCCTTTATATCTAGGCTAGCAATCAAGAAAGAGATTAGAGAGATAGAGTAGATGAGTAGAGATTCGGAGGAGTCTCGGCCTGTCGGAGCTTCTTCATAGCTGTATTCGTCTGGATTCGGCTGCCTCGCCCGGAGTTGTGTTCTGAGGTACTTTTGTATTCAACATTCTGATTCAAGTAAGCATTTGTTCTTATTCGTTTGCAACTCGTATTGAATGCTTTGATCTTGGTAGCTCCTAGATTGAAGTAGTAGTTCGTAGTGTAGACGTGGTGTCTAGGCTATAATTACTTGTGAATGTCCCCTGATTAGCCGGATAGTGGTAGATCGCGTAGGTGACAGCTACGTTGAGTCCTCTGTAGTCCACTTTTCGTTGATAGGATCGATAAGTGTATAAGTGCTTGGTAGGAGAGAACTCTGATTTCTACTCTTATTCAAGTCACTGCCCAGTTAGAACGATATTATTCAAAACTTACCGATTGTTGGAACTAGATAGTCACTATCTATTTTCTCATTCTTGATATTCTCTGGATTGATTGTGCTATCGGGTTAAGAATAAATAGACTTAGTCAGTATCACCTACTGTTCCTTTGGGTTCGATATTAAAACTGGGATTGTCTGGTGAAGTGCTACATCGGTATTCTATCTGCACGCTTGTGGATACTTTGATAATAATAATATTTAATAGAGTGCAGTTAATTTGTACCAACAGTAACTAGAAGGTCACAAACACTAGAGCATACCGTGAAATCACATTATAAACAAGCTCTAGTTACCACTTGTAGGCACAAGACCAACTAGTTACCCCCTACACATGCTAGTTGTTCAAATCATCATTCATGTCCTAATACTAGCAATACACAACACAAGCATGTATATGAAAGTAAACACATGTGCAATGAGCAAGTCATATGAAAATGCACATTTAAATGCAACAACTTGTCTATGAGCTTGCTCCCCCTACTTGTGTGCTTCAAAATTTCATTACCCTCCTCCTTTGGCCTAATTTCTCTCCCATCATCGGCCTAATGATGGTTCATCGCTTTTTCTCTTTCTTTTGTAACTTTCTCTCCCATTTGTCAACAATTCTCAAAAAAGGTTAATTTTAGTGGAGAGAATTTGTCAAGTTCATTTGATTTAGAATGAGAGTTCATTTGTCACTTTGGCTCAATCTAGTGCACTTGCCTAGGATATATAACTAAGTTTAATCCAAGGACAAGCTTCTTCATGCCACTAGGGTTTATCTTGCCCATGTTAAGTTATACACCTTGAGCTCATGAACTAGATTGAACACTAGGGGATGAAGAACATACACAAGTGTTGATGGTAGTTATTGCTCAATTTTAAGCATCAATAAGACATGAAAAAGGGCATAAAACATCCTCAAACATAGAATAGGGTTTAAACTGACAGAATTCCACGAGTTTTGATGAATCTGTGTTTTGCAGGGTGTTACTCACAGAAGAACCAAGGGAGACCCACATGTCAGATCAAAATATCGAATTCCAACGCGAAAGGAGAACAAGAACATTCTAGAGAATACCAGAGACACGCCTGACAAAGCGGGGCCCGGTTGGCAGCCAGGGGAGATCGGCCGATCCCCCAAAGACTCCGTTCCACGTGCGCTTCGACGTGAACCCACATCCTGAAATTTCACGCAATCTCCACCGCCCCTCGAAGTCGGTTTGATCTAAGGGCTACGGTTCATCCCACCGGCCTATATAAGGACCCCCAGACCCCCTAGGGTTTCATATATATCAGATATCAGATCTCATATCTCTCAGATCAGAAGAGAAGAGCTCTCCACCAGAGATTAGGGTTAGACACTCAAAGTTCTAGTTTAGACCTAGATAGTAGATTGAAGTAGAGTTGAGCCTTCGGCTCAGGACTCTGGATCACCTGTCTACTTAAGATTGGTAAATCTGCTGTATTACCTTTTCTTATGACTTTATGCTATTTTATGACTATGTTTCAGTTTGTTATGTTCCTAACTTATTCTAATAGTATATTTGATATAGTTATGATTGGTAATGAGTTTATGCATGAGTTCGCAAAGCGCTTAATCCAGTACTCGAGTGGGTTAAGTGGTAGATTTTATAGAGGCATAGTTCTTAGATATTATTTGCCTGCGAATGCGCTTTATATGCTGGGTCATGTGGTAGATCACGGATGTGACACTCCCGTTGAGTCCTTTGTAGTCCACTCCCCGTATGTAGAGAAAGTAGAACTAAGTTATGAAGGTAGACTTGCTCTGTTCTTGTTCTTCCTGAATAATGTTCCTGATGCATAGATAAAGAGTCAATTGTGCTATATATGATCGTATATTTGTTAGAATAGATGAATGACATAATTAATTAGGAATGACATAAGAATCTGACCTCTTAAGTAATCCTATGCTTTGATTGACTTTAACTTTGAGTAGTCCACACCTCTCTGGAAAGGTATCTAACCCTTTATTATCATATCTATATCTTTATTGGCACCCTATTTAAGTATGTGCTATGTGATTGATTCTATTCATAAGTAATGTAACTTGAATCTATCCACTCATGCCTGCCTCCATACCTTCTCCCTGTGGTAAAAATATAAATTGACAACCCTGGAATATTCAGGTAAAATGCTACAATGGTATAATTAATCTGTGCGCTTGCAGATACTTTGAAATTGATTATTTATATTTATATTCTCTTTAGTCACTTGTATTCATAATAACTGCTTAGTATTAATTTGGATAGTTTCGTATTCATGCTGGGGATGACAAACTAGTTATTGTAAGAGATATAGGTTTAAAGGAGGTGGCTAAGTAATTTACCAAGTGACACTTAATTAATACCAATAACATGTCATATGTTACCACTAGTTCATACAAGCAAAAAAAGCAATAGTGATAGCATATATACATTAAAATCATTTGTTTTCCATGAATGGATCTAAGTTGAGAGTGTGTCTATATGCTCTAAAACATGTCCTAGCAAGTATGAATGCCATGTCAAACAACTTTTACCTTGCTTTGTCGGAGTAGAGGCATGTCATATTTGTGTTGGGTGATCTCAACTCATATTGGAGAAATCAAGAATATTCAACTCATTCCTCAACTTGCAAAATCTCTTCTCATCTAGTGGCTTGGTGAGTATGTCGGCCAATTGATCATCGGTTCCAATGCATTGAATGTCAATGTCACCATTTTATTGATGATCCCGAATGAAGTGGTGCCTCACATCAATATGTTTGGTTCTTTGATGTTGAACCAGATTGTTGGTTAGCTTGACGACGCTCTTATTGTCACATAGTAATGGGCATTTTCTTGAAGTTGATTCCATAATCCCTCAAAGTTGCCTTCATCCACAAGATTTGAGCACAACAACTCCCCGCACTAATGTATTCGGCCTCAGCGGTGGAGAGTGCTATGCTATTTTGCTTATTTGATGACCATGAGACAAGAGATCTTTCCAAGAGTTGACATGTGCCTGATATACTCTTTCTATTTATCTTGCAACCGGCATAATCCACATCGGCATATCCAATCAACTCAAACTTTGCACCCTTGAGATACCACAATCCAACATCTTGAGTGTGCTTCAAATATCTCAATATTTTCTTTGCGACCTTCATATGACTCTCTCTAGGAGATGCTTGATATCTAACACACATGCACACACTAAACATGACATCTGGTCTTGATGCGGTGATATAGAGCAAGCTTCCAATTAGAGACCGATATGCCTTTTGATCAACCATATTGCCACATTTGTCATCATCCATGTTTCCACGAGTGCCCATGGGAGTGCTAATTGATTTTGCATCTTGCATTCCAAACTTCTTGATCATGTCTCTTGTGTACTTGCCTTGACTTATAAATGTACCATTCTTCATTTGCTTATTTTGAAGTCCAAGAAAGTAAGTGAGTTCACCTATCATAGACATTTTAAATTCTTTAGCCATCATCTTCTCAAACTCCGCACATAAGATTTGACTTGTTGATCCAAAGATAATGTCATCCACATAGATTTGCATAATCATCAAGTCACCATCAACCATCTTGGTGAATAGAGTGGTGTCAACTTTTTCCATCTTGAACCCTTTAGAGAGGAGAAAATATCTTAGCCTCTCATACCATGCCCTTGGTGCTTGTTTCAATCCATAGAGTGCCTTCCTTAGCTTGTATACATGGTTGGGTTTTTTTTATCTTCAAAACCGGGTGGTTGTTCAACATATACTAGCTCATTGATGAAGCCATTGAGAAATGCACTCTTCACATCCATTTGGAAGAGCTTGATATTGTGAGCACAAGCATATGCTAGAAGGATCTGAATTGCTTC
The DNA here is from genome assembly GCA_038502445.1 of Eremochloa ophiuroides. Lineage (NCBI taxonomy): Eukaryota > Viridiplantae > Streptophyta > Magnoliopsida > Poales > Poaceae > Eremochloa > Eremochloa ophiuroides. The sequence continues at coordinate 52,821,058 of JAHLJS010000008.1, forward strand.
CAATCTTGCAACCGGAACATAAGTCTCACCAAAATCCAATCCTTCCACTTGAGTGTACCCTTGTGCCACTAATCTTGCCTTGTTCCTTAGTACAACACCATCTTGATCTTGCTTGTTTTTAAATACCCATTTGGTTCCAATGACATTGTAGTTCTTTGGTCTCTCTACCAATTTTCAAACTTCATTTCTTTGAAAGTTATTGAGCTCTTCATGTATAGCATTTACCCAATCACTATCTTGCAATGCCTTCTCAATATTTTTCGGCTCTTCAAATGATACAAATGAATAGTGAGTACAAAATGATGCTAGTCTTGATCTTATTTGCACACCCTTTTGAATGTCACCAATAATTTGGTCTAATGGATGATCTCTTGTAATATTTGTAGGTTGGAGCACTTGTGGTTGATTGCTTGAGCTTGATTGAGCAGTAGATTGATTTGCTTGAGATGAACTAGCTTGATCTTGATATTACACTTGAGAGCCACTAGCTTGATCATTGGATGGAACTTGCACTTGATCTTTGTCATCTTCTATGTCAACCACTTGAGTCGGCCTAATGTCACCAATGTCCATCTCTTGCATAGCCATTGCCAATCGAGGTCCACTCACATCATCTAGATTCTCATCTTGATCTTGTGACCCATTGGTTCTATCAAATTCAACATCATGAACTTCCTCAAGTTGACCACTTCCCAAATTCCAAACTCCATAAGCTTTGCTAGAGGTGGAATATCCAATCAAGAATACTTTATCACATTTCTTCTCAAATTTGCTCAATCTAGAACATGTTGGCATTTCTAACGTCATCACCAAAACTAGAGTTAGGCTCTATCCATGGTAATGGCGCTAAAAATACTGAAGGTATTAATTAAGTGTCACTTGGTAAATTTCTTAGCCACCTCTTTTAAACCTATATCTCCTACAATAACTAAGTTGTCATCTCTATCATGAATATAAGAGACATGTATGCAAACTACCCAGAATAATACTAAGCAGTTATTATGAATGCAAGTGACTAAAGAGGATATATTAGTATCTGCAAGCGCACAAATTATACCATTGTAGCATTTTACTAAGGAGTATTCCGGGTTGTCATTTATATTTTACCATTGGGAAGGGTTGGCAATAAATGAGATGTAAGTAGATAGATAGATGTCATATGCATATGCAAATATGGAGATAACCATGCAAGACCCATATTCTCAGAACAGGGGTTATGTCACAATAATAATGATATATATGATAAGCATAATGATCAAATCCAATCAATCAGTATATAATAATAATGATCACTTAGAGCACTTCCTATCTTGGCACTAGCATGGATTAGGTTGAAGCATAAGGATATCCTAAGTCATTCTAACTATACTATCAAAGACATATTAGATTAGTGCAAATATACTAGTAATCATGGCGAAGACACTTCATATTCATACTTAAGGGAATATTACTAAGGAAGATCAAGATCACAGTTAGCCTTCTAAAGTAATAATAACTTCCTACTCTCCCTACATTCAGAGTGTGGACTACAAATGACTCAATGGGAGTGTCACATCCGCGATCTACCACAGAACCCAGGTATAAGACGCATTTGTAGACAAACCACATCTAAGCACCATACTTACATGCTGTTCATCACCCACCCATGATATCAATGAATGAGCGCTATACAAACCTATCTATGAATATGAATGCATCCTAACTATGCAAAGTATACAATCTAGATAAGTAATGAATAGCATAATTAAGAACATAATGAATAGTAAAACGATGTCAATCAACTTTATCTCAAGCACTCAAGAGAGGTTTAAGATACAAGAGCGAGCTTACAATGGCTCTAGGAAGCCTTCTAGCTCCAGACAGATCCGGAACTCGAGTAGAACTCGCCTCCTTCTACATCTAACCTATGTAGCTATGCTCTAGATGGTGAAGTTCTAATGATTCTAGGGTTTCTGGCTCTCTACAACTGGGTTGAACTGATTGATGAATGAATTGATATGAGACCCTGGGGGTCTGGCGGTCCTTATATAGGTCGGTGGGATGAACCGTAGCCCTTGGATCAAACCGACTTCGACGGGTGGCTGAGATTGCGTGAAATTTCAGGATGTGGGTCCACGTCGAAGCGCACGCGGAAAGGACTCCTGACAGGTTCAGCCGATCATGTCAGAGGGTCGGCCGGTCCTCTGTCTCTGCCAAGTGGGCCTTGCTTCGTCGGGCGTGTCTCTGGTGTTCTCTAGAATGTTCTTGATCTCCTTTCGCGGCGGAATTCGTTATTTTAATCCGACATGTGGGCCTCCCTTGGTTTTTTTCTGGATAACCCCCTGCAGACACTGATTTACCAAAACTATGGAATTCTGTTAGTTAAAGCCCTATTCTATGGTGGTGTTTGCAATTATATCCTTATTTCATATTTAGTTGATGGGTAAAATCATACAATAATTACCGTCAACAAGCTCCCTGTTGGCATTTCTAACGTCATCACCAAAAATAGAGTTAGACTCTATCTCCGGCAATGGCAACAAAAATGCTGATGGTATTAATTAAGTGTCACTTGGTAAATTACTTAGCCATCTCTTTTAAACCTATATCTCTTACAATAATTAAGTTGTCATCCCTAGCATGAATATAAGAGACATGTATGGAAACTACCCAGAATAATACTAAGTAGTTATTATAGATACAAGTGACTAAAGAGGACATAAAATATTAGTATCTGCAAGCGCACAGATTAATTATACCATTGTAGCATTTTACCCATGAGTATTCCGGGTTGTCATTTATATTTTACCAGTAGGAAGGGTTGGCAATAAATGGGATGTAAGTAGATAGATAGATGTCATATGCACATGCAAATAAGGAGATAACCATGCAAGACCCGTATCCTCAGAATAGGGGTTATGTCACAATAATAATGATATATATGATAAGCATAATGATCAATCCAATAAATCAGTATATAATAATGATCAGTTAGAGCACTTCCTATCTAGGCACTAGCATGGATTAGGTTGAAGCATAAGGATATCCTAAGTCATTCTAACTATACTATCAAAGACATATTAGATTGGTGCAATTATACTAGCAATCATGACGAAGATACTTCATATTCATACTTAAGAGAATATTACTAAGGAAGATCAAGATCATAGCCAGCCTTCTAAAGTAATAATAACTTCCTACTCTCCCTACATTCGGAGTGTGGACTACAAAGGACTCAACGGGAGTCACATCCACGATCTACCACAGAACCCAGAATATAAGGCGCATTTGCAGACAAACCACATCTAAGCACCATGCTTACATGCTGTTCATCACCCACCCATGATATCAATGAATGAGCTCTATACAAACCTATGTATGAATATGAATGCATCCTAACTATGCAAAGTATACAATCTAGATAAACAATGAATAGCATAATTAAGAACATAATCAATAGTAGAACAATGTCAATCAACTTTATCTCAAGCACTCAAAAGAGGTTTAAGATATAAGAGAGAGCTTACAATGGCTCTGGGAAGCCTTCTAGCTCTAGACAGATCCGGAACTCGAGTAGAACTCGCCTTCTTCTACTTCTAACCTATGTAGCTATGCTCTAGATGGTGAAGCTCTAATGATTCTAGGGTTTCTGGCTCTCTACAACTGGGTTGAATTGATTGATGACTGAATTGATATAAAACCCTGGGGGGTCTGGGGGTCCTTATATAGGCCGGTGGGATGAACCGTAGCCCTTGGATCAAACCAACTTCGATGGGCGGCTGAGATTGCGTGAAATTTTGAGATGTGGGTCCACATCGAAGCGCACGCGGAAAGGACTCCTGACAGGGTCGGCCGACCCTCTGTCTCTGCCAAGTGGGCCCCGCTTCATCGGGCGTGTCTCTAGTGTTCTCTAGAATGTTCTTGATTTCCTTTCGCGGCGGAATTCGTTATTTTAGTCTGACATGTGGTCCTCCCTTGGATCTTTTCTGGATAACCCCCTGGAAAACACTGAGTCACCAAAACTGTGGAATTCTGTTAGTTAAAACCCTATTCTATGGTTATGTTTGCATTTATATCCTTATTTCATATTTAGTTGATGGGTAAAATCATACAATAATTACCGTCGACAATACCCTTCTTCAATATGTAGCACTTGCAACCAAAGACCCGAAAGTATGCAATATTTGGCTTTCTTCCATTCAAGATCTCATAGGGAATCTTTTCCAACATAGGATGGCAATATAGTCTATTTGAGTAGTAGCTTGCCGTGTTGATTGCTTCGGCCCAAAAAGATTGACTCACATTATACTCACTAAGCATAGATGTTGCCATGTCAATAAGAGTCCTATTTTTCCTTTCAACTAGCCCATTGGATTGAGGTGCGTACTTGGCCGAGAATTGATGTTTGATTCCATATTCATCACATAGCTCATCAACTCTTATGTTCTTGAACTCACTACCATTGTCACTTCTCACTCTTTTGATGGTGGTTTAAAACTCATTGCAACTTCTCTTGACAAAAGATTTGAAGATAGCATGCACATTACTCTTTTCAATCATAAAGAAAACCCATGTGTATCTAGAGAAGTCATCCATAATCAGTAAACCATATTTGTTGCCTCCAATGCTTGTATAGGTGGTTGGTCCAAATAGATCCATGTGCAATAACTCAAATGGTTTGCATGTGCTCATCATGCTCTTCTTAGGATGAGTATTGCAAACTTGTTTTCCGGCTTGACATGCACTATATAACTTGTCCTTCTCAAACTCAACATCTTTAAGGCCTCTAACCAAGTTATGCTTCACAAGTTTGTTCAATTGCTTCATTCCAACATGACCAAGCCTTCTATGCCATAACTAACCCATACTTGACTTAGAGATTAAGCATGTTGACAATTGTGACTCTTTAGCACCAAAATTCACTAAGTAGAGGTTCTCATATCTAAATTCTTTGAATAACAAGTTAGAACCATCTACGCTTATGATTTTCACATCATCAACACCAAATATGCACTTGAAACCAAGATCACAAAGTTGAGCTACTGATAATAAATTGAAGTTCAAGCTCTCTACCAATAGCACATTGGAAATGCCACTACGGGATTCTCCCTCTATTGCCACGGCACCCATTTGCAACATCACTACTTTGGTAGCAATAGGTGGTCGTATTGCAACCATTCAACGAGATTGGTTGCATTATGTACCTATAATGCAACGGATTTTAATCATCGATGGTTAATGGTTGCAATAAGTGCATGCTATTACAACCATTTTTGTTGTTTGTTGCAGTTGACTGACTTTATTGCAATGGATCTTTACTGTTGCATTAGGCTTGATTTGTGTTGCAATTACCTGTTGCTATTGCAACTACATTGATTTTGGTTGCAGTAGCTGCTAACTATTGTAATAGTTGTATGAGTTGCAAATAATCTTTCCAATTGTTGCAACTGCAAAGTGCCTATTGCAACACAAACCTATGAATGGATGCAATAGCATATTCCAATTGCCACTGTTTTTTGTTGTTGCAATGCTCTCCAGTGTCGTTGCAATTGTTTAGTGTTTATTGCAACCATGGTTATGTATGGATGCAATACCTTGTTTCTGTTGCCACGGTTTTTTGGCATTGCAATACTCGTGGTGTTTATTGCAACTATATTTCTACATGGATGCAATATCTTGTTACAATTGCCACGAATTTGTGTGTTGCAATAGACTAATGTGTATATGGCGGGCGTTTTTTAGTATTTGGCCCAGCAGGAACGTGGAGTTACTGGATAGACAGAGCATCATCGAGCTCTCTCGTTCTCCCTACACACTGAAGACGCCGCGCTGGCCCTAGGACGATCAACGAGCGTCACATGCGGTGGCTCTCCATCATCGATCGCCATTCAATTCATCGTGGCCTCAACGACGTGCCTTGGTCCCTAGGTAGACGATAGTCCACGTGAAGCCCTGCATATTTGATCGATATGTCCTTCATCTCGTAAGTCTAATAAACTATAGATGTATATACATGCTGATGATGTATATAGGAGTGTATAATACGTAATTGTGGAAGATATGAATGTTTGACAACAAAATGAAGACGTGATAGCTTGGAGTAGGTCACTCTCGGAGAAGATGATGGCGATGATTTTTGTGTGTAAAATCTACTCAAGTGATTAGTGAGGAAAGTGTGAACTTGTGCACATTTATTTTATATTTTTGAAGACATGTTTCTTGTACTATTTTTTTGAAACAATCAACTCGTAATAAGTGATGACTCTAATTTCTAATTTCTACAACTATCAACAAGTGGTTATACTTCTTCTATGGAGTTCTGTTAGAGAGAATAACCTGTTTATGTCACCAGTAAATAGCAAAAGATAACAAGACACGTCACAATTGTATCAGAAAATTCAGGATAGTAAAAGGCATATCTTATAGTACATGAGGTTTGAATCCAATAATAGGCAAGGTCATGACCAGGTTGTTTCGCTTGTACTAAATCATAACCAGGTTGTTTCAAGGCAACAAGGCCTAACACAGATCTACCATTTTACTAGACAATTTACTATAAAACCATCGCAAACAGAAAGTACCCAGCAGCCTTAAGTCAACAAGGCCCATTCAAAGCAAGTATTCAGAAAGCAGGCGCGCAAACCATTATCAGTAACCAGGTTAAGAGAATCATATATCGCCCATTAGCATGCACTACTTACATACTTTTAGTGGTTCCACACACACCACAGAAAATGCATATAGTTCTAGTGGTTCCAAACACATCAATTAATAGTACCAGCATCAATATGCACTATCTGCATTTAGTCCATAATACAAAATGGAATACACACATTATGCAGAACAAATATCTGGTTGAGTACAAAAGCGGTAGTGATTAAAATAAACAAAATTGTAGCCTAGTAAATTCACTTTTGTTGGTTCTCATCACATACAGGTCAGGCTATAGAAGGAGCAACGCACCAATGGCGAAACCAGTCATTCCGTGGAAGCCTACAATACAAGAAACTACTCCCTCCATCTCAAATTGTAAGTCATTCTAAAAATCTTGGAGAGTCAAAGCATCTTAACTTTGACCAAGTTTATATGATAAAATAATAATATTTACAATATTAACTAAGTATGATTATATTCTTCACCAAATATATTTTCATAGTAAACTTATTTGGTGTCATAAATATTTGCATTTCTTTATACAATTTTGGTCAAAGTTAAGATGCTTTGACTCTCCAAGATTCTTGGAATGACTTACAATTTGGGATAGAGTGAGTCTTAGCTAATCATAATAATATATTGAAAAATATCAAAATATTTCAAAACTAAGGATTAATGGCATCATTTGGTAGACCTTATCCTCAAGAAAGAAATTTGTATGTTGGCATTATCATTTGACCTTCAAGAACACTGAATATGTAGCTTATTTTTATATTCAGGTAACAATTACAAATTACTCAAAGGAAGCATTATAAAGACTTTTTGCATTTGCCTACTAAGCATATTTATACAAAAAGTGGGTGTTGTACTTTGGTTTACCTAAAATTATTTCAGCAAATCGCTCTTACCTTCTCCTTCTTTGATGAGACCTTTTGCCCCTCTTCGCGCTGGACACCAGAACCTTCTTCCCTCCGCTAGACGCTGCCCCTTTGCCGCACTTTGCTCCGGTCATCCGTACCTCCAATGCCACCCGCATCACGGCCGGATCGGCGATGACGTCGGTGTTGGAGTCGAAGTCTACGTAGTACACCTCACAAGGATGGGCAAACTAGCCACACGAGTTCCGTGCATGGATACAGGCGTTGTGGCCGTGCTTGCTGCTCCATATGGTCGACACCGACACCGACACCTCCAACTCCGACTCCACCGAGGGGATTCAATCTGCCACCGCCGCATGCGTCGCTCGTGGGGAATCTTTCAAGGATTGGTATGTGGCAGCAAGCCTCCAAGCAGCTTCGAACTTTGTGTATAATTGCCATTCTAATCATGCATATGCACGTCTGAGGCTCTGCTACTTTATCCTACTAAGTTTTTTCTTTTCTTTTTTTGTTCTTAACTCTTTGTGCTGAACATTTCCATTTATTTTTCTGAAAAAATATTTCTACCATGGTCATTTAGATGACTGCCAACTATTTATATTTTATAAAACATACGTGTACTCGATCATATCTCACTAGTATGTACATGTCGTGGTGGCACATCATTTTTGCGGTAGGGCCAGCCTCGCCTCGTTATGACTCTTTAGGATAACGAGCTGGCTTGGCAAATATGTACCACATTGGCATTTGTATTCTTCTCACTTTTATTCTGGTGTATATGGATATACAGAACAACCCTGTGAGGGTATTAGTTTTCTGGGTCTTTTTCCCTCTGTGAACATGAAAAATAGATATAAAGAACTTAATAATCACCACCATATAGATGCCACAAGAGAATATAGTTAGAGTTGTAAAACAACCAGAGAAAAGAGTGGCAACAGAGAGGTCCCCTATAGCAACGAAAGGGAAATGTGTAGCAATAGATACTACACCTCTAGCAACTAATTTTTTTTGAGGCAATAGAGGGTCACACCTATAGCAACCATAGGGAACAGGTAGCAATAGGAAAGGCACCTCTAGCAACCAAAATGTTGACATTGCAATAGAGTGTTCCACAATAGCAACCAAAATAAAAAGTGTAGCAATAGAGAACACACCTAGAGCAACCACATTTTGTCGAGGCAATAAAGGTCACACCTATAGCAACCACCATAAACCATGTTGCAATAGAAAGGGTACATATAGCAACCACCATAAACCATGTTGCAATAGAAAGGGTGGTTGCTATAGGTGTGACCTTTATTGCCTCGACAAAATATGGTTGCTATAGGTGTGTTCTCTATTGCTACACTTTTTATTTTGGTTTCTATTGTGGAAGACTCTATTGCAATGCCAACATTTTGGTTACTAGAGGTGCCTTTCCTATTGCTACCTGTTCCCTATGGTTGCTATAGGTGTGACCCTCTATTGCCTCAAAAAAAATTAGTTGCTAGAGGTGTAGTATCTATTGCTACACATTTCCCTTTCGTTGCTATAGGGGACCTCTCTGTTGCGTCGGTTGCTTCTGTTAGGATGTCACAGCTTTCCAGAAGCTATCTGTGATTTCGGTGCAAGTGTCAACATAATACCCAAGGTAATTTACGAGAAAATATTAGGTGATCCTTTGTTGTACATAGATATGCATTTGCACCTTGCAGATCAGTCCATTTGCTACCCCGAGGGAGTGCTAGAAGAAGCTGTCATTAGAGTGGGGCAATCATATGTCCCAGTTGACTTCGTGATCATGGAGACGGGAGGAGATGAGAAGGCACCCATTATCTTGGGACGACCATTCTTGTGCACAATCAAAGCCATCATCTATGCGGAACATGCCAAAATTGTTCTCTCCATCAAGGACAAGAAAGAGAGATTCTTGTTTAAGAACCGTATCTTAAACACTCCTGCAATCCCGAAGCAATTCCATCAACAAGAAGAGCAACAACAACCAATACCCAAGAAGAAGAACAATAGAACATGGAGGAAGAACAAACCCCGACATGTACCTGAAGAAACTGCTCAACTAATCACTGCTCTCAACACAGAAAAAGATTGTATGCTTCCCCAACCATTCCCAATAAAGAAAGGTGACCCAGGTATACCAATCATTGAATGCACAATCAGAGACACCACTTTTTGTCGACACCATCTGCGACACTGGATCAGGTGTCAACGTAATGTCCAAAAAGGTATATGATGATTTATTTAATGACTTACCTCTATACCCAACATATATTCAGTTGCAGATGGCAGACCAATCACTAAGATTCCTTGAAGACGTGGTTAAGGACGTTATGGTAAGAATTCAAGATAAATATATACCCACAGATTTTCTAGTTCTTGACATGCAGGGAGACGATGAATCACCTATTCTTTTGGGAAGACCGTTCGTCTACACTGCCAATGCTATTATCTACATCGGGTCTGGACAGATCCACTTCAACCTACCCACAGGAAAGGTACGCTGTCAATTTAGAACACTTGTTAACCGTGAGCAGATCAGGAAGCAACGCAAAAGGAGGAGACGCCAAGCCCGCTGTCAGGCCACCTAGCCTCACTGTGGATGGAAGGAATTCCCTGGCAAGATTGTGAAGTATGAAGACTGCTATAAGGAGCAAAAGGAAGCCGTACAAGCACCACGCTGGAGTGAGTGGGAAGCGAAAGCTGAAAGGATGGATCAGATTGCTAAGGTAGAGAAAGAAGAGATCCACGCACAATTAGAAGAATGGATGAAGAAAGATAAATAGTCAAGAGAAGCATACCTGAGGGAGTGTAACAAGGAAGAGCTGGAGCTAGAAAAGAGAGAAGTAGAAGAGACAGAAATGAGATGGAAGGAGAAAGAATAAGCACCTACTACACCACCGCAAAGTAGGAAATTGACTGAGGTAACCTCAGATGATGAACCTACTGAGTAAGTACTCTCCTCTATCTAAGTCCTGTCGGTAGACTTTAAATTCCGTACCTTAGCCATAAGGTTAGAATGGTAGTTATCTAATTAAGTTAGTGATTTTATTTTAACACATTTATTAGTACAATCATTTTTGCACATTAAATATAAAACAACAAAAATATTTACTACTTTATTTACTGCATCATAAATACTAAAGCCCTATGTGAATGAACTTATGGTAAACCCGTAGGAGTATTTACTGTGGTGGCATAAAAATAAAAATAAAGAGCTTTCATATTTATTTTCTGTTTTATAAAATCAGAAAATTTAAAAAGATAGAGAAACATGAAATCCTGCCAAGGTCTGTCAAAATCAACTCATAAAGAATAATCAATTGCTTATTGGCTGACCGCTAACCTCTTGTTAAATTCAAGCCTCGAGTTTTGGTTTTCTTGTTGGAGTATAATTATGCAGGAACAATATTATGACTACGGAGAGAGTTTATCAGTGACACCCACCAGGACTACTACTGGCTAGATCACTCTGAAGATCATTCAACACCAAGTATTGCAAACATCTAACTTGGGGGAGGAGCATCCCCTAGTTATCAGGTAATTATACCTAGGTGATTATTGAGTCTGTTTTATATAGTCATAAAATACCAAAAATATGTGGGCACGTGAAGGTCCACAAATCATAGTCTTTTGAGACCAATAAAAAAAGAACTAGAAAGATGTATAATCATTAAAACCAAATAAACACTTAGCTATATATTAGAATATGTTCGGAGTCAGTCTAGGCTAGAATCAATTAAAACTGATGAACACTAAAATTTTGTCTTGGAGATGATGAATAGTTGCTCTGTTGTCATTCCTTTCAAGTGCCTAATTTTCAACCTCAAATTCTCCCGAGTTTTAGATACAACTGTTTTGACTTGAGAATTTACTCTGAACCTGAAACTTGTAGAGGGATATGCTTGAGCTAAGTCTAGGTGATTGATTTATATGATTCATGAAGGTCGAGCTACTATTTATCTTATTCCTAGCATTACTAAGTTCTGGAGATTTATCTTGAAAACTTAAAATCTACAAGATGAGCTCTTGTATGACAAAGTGTGAATTCCTACCAAAGCCATATATGATACATTTAGATAGAAGACCTTTGCACATTTATGCTGCTTGCTTTGCATTGAGTTCAGTCAACCATTGTTGTATACCTCATGAGAGTCTTGTCATGCTTTTAAAACCAAGATCACTTACACACTCCAGCCACATATGCATTATTCCTATCTTCGGAGTAATCGCAACCATTTCTATTTTCATCTATGTTCATCATAAAAATATTTTCTGCTACACTGGGAGTAAAACACCAAAAATATACCCCATAGGACAACCCTGTTATAGATGCTCTAAGTTTTTTTTCTCTCCAAATCATTTATTGGATACATGTGGTTATGCAAAAGTATGAAAAGAAAAGGGAGTAAAAAATGGACAAGTGTCCCAGCAATTAAAACAATGGGTACTAGATGCCCACCTCCCTAATAATAAAAAAAAGAGAGAAAGAAGGAGAAGAAAGAATAAAGATAGCCCATATTTTCCTGCGAGTCCTAAAGAGAGATTTATTTTCAAAAGAGCATAAGTAGAATTAGAGTTAGCCACTAAATACTATATATTCACCTATCCACCATATTCCATATACATGCACATCTTAGTTTGATTGTATGCCTCGATTCTCTGTGGATCCATTGTTTGACTTTATAACATATGAATTGCAAGTATGCTTATCCTTGTTATTACTACTCCAATGAGTTCCACTATATGTCCTTAGCTATAGGGAGTCATGACATCGTTAATGCCTAAGTGAGATCCATAAATAGCACATATATTGAGGGACTTGAGGGTGTCATACAATTAAGCTCTGAGTTTTATTTTCAAAAACTTATAAAAAACTCCGAAATATTGGTACTATGAAAAATTTGCTACATAGTGCTTGACTTGATTGTTCTATCTTTTGATTGTTCAAGACTTATGCGAGAGCTGTAAAGCTCCATAGTTAAAGGTAAAACAGTTAAGTCTGAAGGTTAGAGCAGTTATTGTCCAATCCAAAGGAGAATCTCTGTTTAAAAGCATGTATACTCGGAAAGTATGAAAGCATTGTAGCAACTCCGGATCCAATTACATTAGTAATTAGGCTTAGTTATTTGCCAAGGGACTAGCAAAAGGTAGGCTTGGGAGAGTTGTTGATGGTGGATAACGTCAACTTTTATTAAGACTTTAGACACAAAAGGATACATGAATACACACTAGTCTAGGATTTTAACTAACAATTTCCATGAGTTTTGCATACTCTGTATTTTCCAGGGGTCATTCCAGAAAAGCGTAAAAGAGGGATTAAAATGCCTAAACATCACGAAACTTATCCGCGAAGGCAACGATCTTATCAGGACGTAGGAAGCACCTAGAAGACACTCGAGCAACCGGGGCCCCGGACCCTGCCAGGTGGGGCTGGCCGGTGCTAGGGTGGGGCCGGCCGATGCCCCCCGGCTAGGGTTTGGCCCCGCCTTCTGGAGTATTCCTCCGTCACCTCCTACGATGCATTTTGGCCCTTGGTTAAGTCGATTTGATCCTACGGCGCACGTTCATCCCACCGGGCTATAAATAAAGGGACAGACCCCTAGAATCGGAATCATTCATCCAAGGCATCAAGTCTTCGGTCAAGCCATCAAGAGCCTCCTAGTTCATCAAGAGCCTTCTAGTTCATAGTTCTAACCTAGTTAGATTAGAAGTAGTGGAGTTCTAGTTCTTCAGCGGGATCTGGAGCCTCGGCATCTGTCTGGAACGCAGAGTTCGGTATAGTTCTAGTTCTTTCTATATTATTGTATTCTTCATTATGATTAGGGAAACATTGTTCTCAATAGTTTATATGTTTTTTATTACAATAGTCATTGTCTACTTTGATTATATGTCTAGTATAGTTGGATTAATCTTATTGAATTCATGTAATTGCTCATATAGCGTTTATCCATACGATCGATGGGTAGATGATGAACAATATGTAGACATGGTGTTTAGATATTCTGTTTATCTGCGAGTGCACCCTGATGTGCCGGGTCGTGTGGTAGTTCGCATAGGTGACAGCTACGTTGATTCCTCTGTAGTCCACCCCCCGTATGTAGGCAAGCAGGCACGGTCGCGAAGTTGGGTGATGACTCTGTTTCACATCCTTCCTAGATGATGCCCTTTGCATGTGATCATGATATAAAACTAATCTAACAATGATTGTTAGATGTAATTGCACTAATTAGAGTTATTCATTGACGTAGTTATAGAATTACTTTAGATATTAATTCCCTAGTTTATCCATTGGCTAGCTACTACTATTACTAGAAAGTGCTTTGATGTTTATCCATTATTTATGATGCTTGATCATACTTATCATCTTTATTTATCTTTATTATCTTGTGACCTCTACCTGTTACGAGCAGAGTAAATGACATTGGTAACACCACATATTCATTGTATATAGTTGTTATCAATATAATAGATTAAAGTTTATCCAGTCCTTCTCAGTGGTATAAATATAAATCGACAACCTGGTAGAACTCTAGGTAAAATGCTACAATAGTATAATTATCTGTCCGCTTGCAGAATTGTTCCTAGTTTATATTTATATATTTCTGCCTAGTCACATTAAATATATGAAACCTTTATTTATTCTTAGCATATATAATTAGGAATGACAACCTAGTTCATGCCTAAGAATGCTGGTGATAGATAAGTGACTAGTTGCTAATGATCAGTTAATTATTAACTATACATCTCTAATCTCGTCTCTAGTATTAAAAGTAATATAGTTATATTTGGCGACGTTAGTAGATGTCAATACTAACCTATTTCTACTATGCTCCTTTTGAGGATTTTTTCTCTCTTTCTCTTTTGCAGGACAGGATGGGCTATCTTTCCCTCTTTTTTCAGGCGGGCATCTGAGTAGCCATTGTTTTGGCATTCCGGACACTTGTCCATTTTTACCTCTCAGGCGGGCATCTTTGTACCCATTGTTTTCTCTCTTCTCACACTTTTGCATAGCCACATGCCTCTTCTCTGCATACTTTTGACAGATGATAACAAGAACTTTAGAGCATTTATTCCTAACTTCTTTTTGTGCTTCCTCCGATATCGGAGTGAAACATTTTTTGGTGGAAAGGCATGTTGTTGCGCATTCCTAGTGTAGGAATAGCAGATATATGTGGAGTGTACGTGATCTTGATCTTGGGAGCATGATAAATTTCTTAACAAGGGTCACTCGGTTTGACAAAACTCAAAGCAATAGCAAGTAATAAATGTAGAAGGTTGATTCTATCCTATTTTTGGCTCTGGTAGGTAAATGCTTTTACTACAAAGGAGAAGCATAGCTATTGGTTTTTAAGTTTTGCAAATAAAATTCTTCAACAACTAGATATCAAGAATCAAGCTTTCATTATTCTTACTATCTCGTATTCTACAACAACTTAAGCAATATGGGGTCCCTAATTTAAATTCCCAACAGTAGCAAGATTTCCAGGAAAAGTGTTGTGCATGTCTAACCTTAAGTCAAGGCTACTCAAGTTAATCCTTTCATGTTTTTAAAGTTGCATAATCATAAGATTTTTAATTCAGTGTAAAACAACAAGCGACGTACGAGGAAATAGGAAGTTTAGGGTGCGTACCTGACCATGGACGAAGCTTGCGACGAGGCGGTGCTTGGGTGGATCGGCCGACCAAGGGCAGGGGTCGGCCGACCCCTCCTGGTGGCCGTTCGTGCCCTGTCTCGTCGTGTGTGATCTGTGCGTCGGTTGCTTCTATTTTGGTGTACTTTCGTCTTTGGTGTTCGTCGTTCCATCACGTGCTCCTCCCCACACTTTTTTCCTGTTTTGCTTTATGCATAACAAAGTGGAGACAAGCACAAATATAGCCAAACGAGATAACATTGACTCAAATTGAATTTTATTAATAGGGCACTTTTATTACACAAGACTTTCAAACTAATACGAACTAAGCAAACTAAAACGAACTAATCAAACTAAGCGAACTAAGGGATGCCCTATGGATACATAACTCTAATGCCTCGTAGAATTGTTCTGAGAGAGAAGCACAAATTTGATCTCTAATTCCCTATGCTTTCCATCTTTTAGATCAATCCTAAAATTGGTATTAGCTAAAGTTCTAGCAAGGAGCCTATTCTGGTTCTTCACGATCTCCATCTCGTGTGTTATCACGGCCATCTGCTGTTGAAGTTCTGTGTTGGTGACCTTGGAACGATTCCATGGAGGTTGCTCTCCACGTGGTGCTTCCTTGGGTGGCACGAACTTGACTTTGGCCGGGTCAGCACGGACTCCATCGAGCTTCACCCTCGTCAGCGTCTCGTTCAGCTTCGGTGGCAGGAGCTTGGCATCCTTCGGCAACTTGACGATCGGTTCCTTCCGTGATGCGTCCTTCAGGTAGAAGGTCTCCGGTGGTGATGGAAGGGCTGATCTAGTACAAGAACGAAAGGATTGCTCATACTTGCAAGGTTGGTTTGGTGGAGCAATGGTGAGAGGCTTGGCTGGGACAATGGCTTGAGAGTCATCGACGGGAACCTTGCTAGGATCCATCCCGTAGGGGATGACCTTGTTGTCGGCCATGGGAGTCTTGGAAGAGAACTCGTAGGCATGAGGAAGAGGATGGGTTGGATGAGATGAGATGGGAGGCTAGCAGGGGCTGGTTATATAGTCGTTCGGTGGGCGCTAGGGCTTCGAAAGTTTCCCTACGAGCTTATGACGGCGACAGATGACCTAACAAAAATGAAAGTTGGAAAATATGCGAGAAGAGAGCTGAAGGATCACGTCACGAAAAGGCGGCAGTGAATGGAGTCGTAGGGGGGTCAGCCGACCTGGTAGTGGGGTCGAGCGACCTGCCCCTGTGTCTATTCGGCTCCGGTCTCTTCGTGCGGCTTTCTCGTGATATTTAGTTTCTGAAATTCGGACTTTCCCGTGCGGGAAGGCAAAAGGAAGGCTTAGTCCTAATACACTTGGTAAATTAATAAATTCAATAATATCTATTTCTTCTGAGCCTTTAATTGGTTCTAGAAAGAGTTTGAGGTGGTGACCATTTACCTTGAATAACGTACCTTCGTCGGTTTGAAGTGTGACTGCTCCATTGGATGAAGTGTTGATCACCATGAATGGTCTTTCCCATTTGCTTCGTAGCTTTCTGTGACCGAATAACTTCACCCTGAAATTGAAAAGTAATACCTGATCTCTAGGTGCAAAGTCCTTCTTCTTCAACCTTTTGTCATGCCATCTCTTGGTTCTCTCTTTGTAGATCTTGGAGTTGTGATATAATTTCTCACGCCATTCATCTAGTTTAGAGAGTTGCATCTTTCTTTTTATTCCTGCAGCATCCAGATCTATATTCCATCTCTTGATTGCCTAGTGACCTTTGAACTCGAGCTCTATTGGCAAGTGACAGGACTTTCCATAAACAAGCTGGTATGGTGACATTCCAATTGGTGTCTTGTAGGCTGTTCTGTAAGCCCATAGTGCTTCTGGTAGTCTGTCTTTCCATGCTGTTCCCATTTCGTTGACCATTTTCTGTAGAATATTCTTGATCTGCTTATTTGATGTCTCTGCTTGCCCACTTGTCTGAGGATGGTATGGAGTGGCAATGTTGTGACGGACTCCTCTTTTTGCTAAATATAGTTGGAATCTCCTGTCGATGAAGTGGGATCCTCCGTCACTGATTACCATCTTTGGAGTACCAAATCTTGGAAATATTATTTCTTCAAACATCCTCTTTGAGCTTCTGGAATCTGCAGCTTTGCATGGCATAGTCTACTGCCACCAAAATGTGCTCACACTGCTTTGACTTTGGAAATGGTCCCATGTAGTCGATTCCCCAGAAATCAAAAAGCTCTACTTGGAGGTTGTTGACGAGGGGCATGGCATCTCTTGAATTGATGTTTCCATATCGTTGGCATGCCCCGCATCTTGGTATAAAGCTTTTCGTGTTGTCATACATGGTGGGCCAAAAGAATTCACTTTGCCAAATCTTTGCATGTGTGCGAAATGTGCCATAGTGACCTCCATATGGTGATGAGTGGCATCTTTCAATGATCTTGATCCCTTCTTCCGCTGGTACACTTCTCCGGAGTAGTCCATCTAAACATATCCTGAAGAGGTATGGTGGGTCCCACATGTGTTGTCGACTCTCATAGATGAGCTTTCTTTTGTCCTCCCCTGGTGGTACATATCCTGCAACCATAAAATTTATAATATTTGCGTATCAGGGGTCGGATCGGCTGATCCGATAGAGCATGTCGTCCCTCATCGAGTCATTGATAGGCATTTCCTGTATATTCTCAAAATGCATTCTAGACAAGTGATCTGCTACAGTGTTTTCTACTCCCTTTTTATCTTTTATTTCTAAGTCAAATTCTTGGAGTAGCAAAATTCATCTTATCAATCTAGGTTTAGCATCTTTCTTAGTGAGCAAGTATTTCAGAGCAGCATGATCAGTGTAAACAATCACTTTAGCTCCAACTAAGTAAGATCTAAACTTATCAATAGCAAAAACAATAGCCAGGAGTTCTTTTTCAGTTATTGCATAATTAAGTTGTGGTCCTGTCAGAGTTTTGCTAGCATAAGCAATGGCATGATGCTTTTTATCTTTAGTTTGTCCCAAAACTGCCCCCACAGCATAATCACTAGCATCACACATAATTTCAAAAGGTCAGGGGGTTGAATGGTTGGTGCAGAGATGAATGCTTATTTAAGGGTGTTAAAGATTTCATACAAGCATCATCAAAATCAAAGGAAGCATCCTTGGCTAACAAGTTTGTAAGAGATCTAGCAATATGTGAAAAGTTTTGAATAAAGCGTAGAAACTTCTAATCCCTTTAACATTAATAGGAGGAGGTAGTTATTCAATCACTTCAATTTTAGCTCTGTCTACCTGAAAGCCCATGTTTGGTTTTGGGTAATTGAAGAAACCTAGTTTGCTAATGTTTGCTTTAAGTATTTCATGAGATTAATTAGCAAACAACAAGATGGAGCAAAGGATTGGGTCGGTGGAGGCCACAAGTGTAGGGCAATGACGGCATCCATGCAAATAGTGTAAGTCCATCAACAAGAGGTGAAAGCCCTAATGACGGCATCCATGAAAATGGTATAAGTCCATCATCAAAAGATGTCCACAAGCTTCATCAAGAGATGAGAAGGAAGATGGTGAAAAGCTAGGAGCTCAAGGCAAAGGTATAACCAATAGGAGCTCTTTTGCTTTTGGTGATCAAGACTCTATAGAGAGAGTGATCACATTTACGATAGATAGCCGTACTATCAAGAGGGGAGAAATCGTTTGTGAAATACGGTTATCAAAATGCCATTAGGTGATCATGTTCTTTGCATATGCATATAGATGCTAGTGACACTAACAAACCCGTTGAAAAACTCTTTTGAAAAGGCTAACTCACGTGCACTAAAGTGAGAGACACTTTATAGTGTTAGTGACTTTGAAAATGGGGTGATGTTTGAGTGGTAGAGAGCGCTTTTCGGTGATTTCACAGTGTAGAAAAGTGCACCGGAAACTTGTCGAAGTTGTCCGGTGGCTAACTCTTTGAAAAGGTGCAAAAACGTGTGCATCGGACGCTGGGAGAGTCCGGTGGGGTAGCACCGGACGCGTCCGGTGTGAACCCTGTGCTCTCAGGTGTCACACCCAATTTTAAGGATAAAATTGAATGCATAACCTTATGTGCGCCCCAGGATCAGTCACACACATAAGCCGACAAATACAAGGTAATATCAAAAGACAATGATCAAATACATAACGTAGTAATAATTAAAATAGAACCTTTAAGAAGCAAACTGCGGAAAGACACTCCGATCTTCGCGTGTAGACGCCAACTCCACAGGGACACAACTGACTGGTTGACCACAAGCCTAAACTTCTCCTGAGGTGTGGGGGAAATAGCAAGAGTGAGTTCATGTCGAACTCAGCAAATACAACATGGGGTTTATGAGGCTCAAAAAGGATAGACACGGGTTTACAGCGGTTTGCTTTTAATTAAGCATCTTTTATGTGATTGGATAGCAACAGATTGAATAGCCCATAATCCATGATCAATAGTAAACATAATTAATGAATTGCAACAATCAATTAGCAACAAGTCAACATCACCCCAAAGATAACTATTCCATAAGACGTCCAAGGCCACTCGTGACCGTGAGCTCGGCTAGTATACCAGTTTTACACTCTGCAGAGGTTGTGCACTTTCACTATGAGCCGTGATTCCCATTTGCTCGGGGTAGCTAGCCCCATAACACTACCAAGGTGAGAGAGCAGGGTTTCACTATGAAGCCTTTCAAAGGTTCGTCTAACATGTTAGGGCCGCGAGGTTTCCCTCGGCAAGCAGATGTAGAGCCCCCCTTCCATATGGCACAAGGTCACGCAGGTTATACACATATGGACAGAGGCCGCACTATACCCGAGTCGTCAAAGCCCCTCTTGCGCCTTTCGGTAACCTCTAACAAGCTAGAAAAGGTCCTCATACTGAGCTAAAACCAGAGCCATGTAGCCCTCATAGTTGCACTGTCAATCCCGGTGTCATACTTACAGATCATTATCAAAGGTGAAGGATTTTGAGCATCACAAAACTATGCTCGAATCCCCTAGTTCCATGTTGCTAAAAGGCATCTTTTAATATTTATTGTATATTCAATTAATCAGTTTACATGATCATGATTCCAGTAGCGCGCTAGCAACATTTACCATATGCATAATCCCATAGGTGGCAAGGAACAAGGTAACAATGCTAGGAAATAACTATGGTTAACAAGGAAGACACATGCAAATGCAATTATTTATTTGGTGAATAGGACAACAAGAAAGATCCCATGCTATACTTGCCTTGATCATAGTACTCTGGAGAACTTGGATCCTCAACGTACTCTTGATCACCAACGTATTGCTCACCGTCTGAACTCGATCATAAAATCACCACACAATCATCGAGGCAAACATACACGAAGCAAACAAGATTTAGATTAGAAACAGTACACCAACAGTAGAAAAGCAGATTGAAAAGTTTATAAAAATAATCTACGCGTCGCTACGATTCCAACGATATAAAGATCACGAAAATCGGAATTCAAACGGAGAAGTTATGAAATAAACAAGTTTTACTTTAATAAAATAATAGATTAATTCTAATCTCAAATTTTAAAAGTTGAAAACATGAGTATCAGTAGCATCATTAGGTAGATTACGAAATTACGAATCTAACGCAATTTGAATCGTTCAAATCGGATCTAAAATGAGTAAATTATAGCTAAAACAAATCTAGTGGCAAATCTGCAATTTCAGAAAACATCTTTTCCTTAAACCGAGACAACTACGTTTTCTAAATCGGAAAGCGTAAACGGAGGAATGCGCCAAGGGACTGCGGGTTAAGTATTAAAAACTGCAGGGGGGTTATTCGCAAAAACGCCGGCCGAAAGGGTATCGGCGAATAGGAGCCGTCCGATTCGAATTGGACGTCTCGGATTAGATGGGAGGGGGTGTGGGCGGCACTCCGGCCATGTACAGAGACCGTGCGGCGGCTCCATCGCCGGAGGGTGGTCGGAGACGGCGTTTTCGGGGCTAGGAAGCTCGGCACACCTCGGGATCTGGTCGGGAAGCAAGAGGAGTTCAAGCCGAACCTATCTATGGTTTCGGTTGCCACAGAGGTAGCTCGGGGAGGGTGCGGCGAGCTAGGTGGCGGAACTGTGGCGGCGGCGAAGCTCGGCATCATGGCTATAGGGCACGAAACCGAGGGAGAAGGGGTCGGGAAGGTCCCTGACCTTGCTGCGAAGCTTGGAGTACAACCAATTTCGACGGAGAAGTCCTCCCGAGGAGAAATCGACGGCGGCGGCGGAGCTCGGGGCGACGGCTAGGGCAAGATTGGAGGGCGTGGCTTGCTCGGGAACTTGTGGGGAGGGATGGCAGAGCTCGGCCGACCTATATAGGGGCGCGAGGGAGGCGTAGGAGATCCGGACTCGTCCGAGGATCCCAGCGGCGGAAAGCTTCGAGCAGCGGCGGCTCTGTTCGCGCGAGGGCAGGAAGAGGCAATGCCGCTAGGGCTGGATGGCGGCAAATAGGGTTCGCCCGAGCTTATATACACCCAAGGCGCGAGTAGATAGGAGATTGGATACGGCTGATTCGTAGGAGATTGAATCGGAGACGATTCCTCCATCGAATTCGGCCCCGTTCGTTTTCGGGAGCGGGCTCTGCTCGCGGCAGAGGAGATTGGGGAGGGAAGACGCCGATCAGTGGGGTCCATGCGGCAGCGAGTCAAGGCACTGGGTCTCGGCTGTCAGTCTCGCAGGGCGGAGAGAGGGCGCGCGCGCTCGGCCGCGGCGGCCCGTCTCGCGGCCGTGCTCTGCTGTGAGCATTTCGGGTGAAGGAGAGGGAAGGGGAAGAGGGCTGACATGTGGGTCCCGGTTGTCAGCCGCAGAGAGGGAAGAGAGGCACTGCGCTGCTGCGGCTGGGCTGGCTTGCTAGCTGGGCCGGCGTGCTGGCTTCGGCCCAACAGAAAGAGGAGGGAGGGAGCAGGCCGAAAGCAAGAGGAGGACTGGGCCCTCGGGCCAAAATCAGAGAGGGAAGGGTTTTCCTATTTCCCTTTTCTATTTTCTAATTTCATTTTCAAAAGGATTTTCAATTTGGGATTTTGAATAATTGTTTTTGAACATTTGAAGAATTCAAATAAACTCCAAACAGTACAAAGAAGAAATGCTCTAGCATGAATGCATCATACATGTGTATGACCTAGGTTTGATTTTATATTTGAGAAAAATTATTATTTTCCTATATTGGAATGATCAACTAATTGCATAATTAAATAAATTCCCACTATTTAAAAGAATGCAATTTTTTGGGTGTTACATCAGGTCGGTTCGGTGAAGTTTTCACCGGACGCGTTGGGAACACTGTTCCAGTGTCCGGTGCCTCTGACGTGGCGAGCAGCAGTTGACCGTTGGCGCAGCAGACGCCAAGCGTCCGGTGACCCTACACCAGACGCGTTCGGTGAGCAAATGTGCTCTCTGGAACCTCTCTGGAACCGCACTGGACGCTGGCGTCGAAGCGTCCGGTGTGACGGCCCCGCGTCCGATGTGAGCGCGCGCAGCGAGCGAATTCAAACGGCTAGTACACGTGTCGCTGGGCGATACACCGGACGCCGCACCAGACGCGTTCGGTGTGAACTAAAGGAGCGTCCGGTGCCCCCGAAAACAGTGAGTAATGGTTGAATCTTTGAGTGGGGGCTATAAGTAGTAGAGTGGCCGGCTTGTGCTCACTCTCTTGGACATTTTCATCGATATAGCAAGCTAGTGAGCCTCTCCACTCCTCTCTCACACATTCCACTTGATTGTGATCATCATTTGATGAGATTGGAGAGCATCAAGTGCATTGCATGAGTGTGATCATCTAGAGGCACTTGGTGATTGGATTTCACAGCAGATTCTCTTGTTACTCTTGGAGTTTGCCGACTCCTATACGGCTTGGAGCTGCGAGGATCGTTGAGGGGAGTTGGTGATTGTCTCCGCCTCCGATCGGTGAAGTATAAGGGGTCCTTGAGCCTACCCCGTGGGAGATCGTGAATTGGCTACTCTAGTGGATTGCTCGTAGCTTGGTGGATCCCCATCTTGTGTTGGTTGTGCGGCACCCTTGAGAAGGGTTTGGCGTGCGATGCCAATTAGTGCATGAACCTCCAAGTGGGTGTATCGCTACAACGAGGAGTAGCTTGCCGGCAAGCAAGTGAACCTCGGTAAAAAATCTTGTGTCAACTCTCTCTACCGAGGATTCATATTATGATTGATTGATTGATATTTATCTTCTCATCACCGGCGGTATAAAGATTATCCTCTCTCTTTTACATTTGAGCACTTACTTTTGTTCTAGTGTACTTGTTTTAGTTGCTCTCCTAGGAGTAGAGTAAAGTAGTGACTTAGCTTGTTGAGTGTAATTTAGAAACTATAGCCTAGAACGGTTAGGTGGTTTGCATTTTTTAGTAGGCTAGCGCAAAATTCGTTTCGTCGTTTAATTGTCTAACATTTTGTTCTAGTGTTGTTTGTAGAAATTTTTATAGCCTATTCACCCCCTCTAGCCATTTAGGACCTTTCACTACCTCTATCCCTCTTTCAGACACTAGGTGTCCTAGCACTATTCCTTCTCTAACCATAAAATGACAATTTTCTCAATTAAGGACTAAGTGTTTTTCCTCACATCTTTGCAAAATCTTGTCTAAATTTTCAAGAAAATCATCAAAAGTTTTTCCATAAATAGAAAAGTCACCCATGAAAACTTCCATGATTTCTTCAATCATATCAGAAAAGATAGACATCATGCATCATTCAAAAAAAAGCTGGTGCATTACACAATCCAAATGACATCCAACGGTAGGCATAGGTTCCATAGGGATAGGTAAAGGTGGTTTTGCTCTGATCAGCAGGGTGGATAGAATTTGATGATATCCAGAATATCCATCATGGAAGCAAAAGAAAGAGTGGTTTGCCAATCGCTCTAACATCTCATCGATGAAGGGCAAAGGAAAGTGATCTTTCCTTGTTGCCTTGTTGAGTTTTCTATAATCTATGCACATCTGCCATCCAGTGACGGTTCTCTAGGGGATTACCTCATTCTTGTCATTCTTGACAACCGTCATGCCTCCCCTTTTAGGCACAACTTGGACAGGGCTTACCCACTCACTATGCGGCACAGGATAAATAATCCCGGCGTGTAATAGCTTCAAGACCTCTTTCTTTACAACCTGTCTCATCGCATTGTTGAGCCTACGCTGGGGCTCTCTAGATGGTATGATGTTAGAATCAGTAGGAATGCGATGGGTGCAAAGAACATGACTGATTCCTTTTAGATCTTGGAGTGAATAGCCAAAACCTGATCGATGCTTTTTCAAAACAGTGATCAAGCGAATGGTCTCTACTTGGGAGAGTTTATCACTAATGATCACTGGAGATTACATGTCTCTATCTAGGAAAGCATATTTAAGACCGACTGACAATGGCTTGAGCTCAATAGGAGGTTTAGCTGGCACTAGGAATTCATCAAGGGGTAAGGGTTCTGGATTTTCGACTTCTTCCTCGATGAAGAACTCCTCATCTTCTTCAAGATGGGATTCTTTCAGAAAATCAAGAGCTGCCACCATGATCTCAATAATTGGATCAGGCTCAGGACATGGCTCAGTCTTAGCATTTAAGGAACGGGTGATGGACAAAGGGAATCTAAAGTTTGGTCCTAGTTGAACATGGATTGTCCCTATTTGTCCTTCTTGAATAAGTCTTCCAATTGGTTGGCCTATCAACATGTCTAACTCCATGACATCAAAGATATAAAAACTTAGATGGAGCATGGTGTCGTTTACCTGGATAGGGAGCACATATAAAATACCCAAACATGGAATAATGTGCCCGGAAGAACTTTTCAAGAGCTTTGTTGTTGGGGTTAGTGGCTATTGACGGTCGATAACGTTAACTTTTATTAGAACTTTAGACACAAAAGGATACATGAAAACATACTAGTTTAGGGTTTTAACTGACAATTTTCACGAGTTTTACATGTTCTGTATTTTCCAGGGGTTATTCTAGAAAAGCATAAAAGAGGGATTAAAGTGCATAATTATCATGCAACGTAACCGCGAAGGAAACATCATCATCGGAACACTAGAAGCCTCTGGAACACACCCGAAGCGACCGGGGCCCGCACCCAGCCAGGGTGGGGCCGGTCGGCTCCAGGGTAGGGCCGGTCAGCGCCCCCCGGCTAGGGTTCGGCCCCGCCTTTTGGAGTCTTCTTCCGCCGCCTCTTAGGAGTCATTTCGGCCTTATGTTTAAGTCGGTTTGATCCTACGGGACACGTTCATCCCACCGGGCTATAAATAAAGAGGCAGACGCTCCTAGAGGCATCAATCAATCATTCATCGAAGGCAACAAGTTTTCAAGCCATCAAGAGTCTACTAGTTCATCAAGAGCCTTCTAGTTCATAGTTCTAGCCTAATTAGATTAGAGAGTAGAGGAGATCTAGTTCTTCGGCAGGATCTGGAGCCCTGGCATCCTTCTGAAGCGCAGAGTTCGGTATAGTTCTGATTCTTTCTCTATTATTGTATTCTTCATTATAATTAGAGAAACATTGTTCTTAATAGTTCATATGTTCTTGATTACATTAGTCTTTATCTACTTTAATTATATGTCTAGTATAGTTGGTTTAATCTTATTGAATTCATGTAATTTGATAAGGACACGCCTACGCTGTCCAAATAATTTGTCCCAATCTTTCACGGTACAATAGCAGTCAAAAATCAATTAAGCCTTTAATCTGAATTTTTCAAGCCGCTCGATTTCATAAGCAAATCAATTACTCTTTGCCGGAATATAAATAGAACTCAGCTAACAGCAAGGCAATCTGTATTCTCAATAGAATATTAGGGCCAAGTAAAATCAATCGATCAATAGTAGCCCAAAACACTTTGGCACTCAGACGATACTAAAGTACCAAGATAAATAACGGAGCAGGACTTCAATCGGCAAGCACAAGAATCACTGGCAACAAGCGTCGGCAGTGACAGATCCAACTCTTATATTAATCAAATAGTAAGTTCACGGCAATAGCACTTGCTCCAAACAAGATAGGATATAATATGATGGAATAATTCTTGTGGCAAACCAACGCAAGTAGCAATGATATTGATAGATGGATCGGCTTACAGAAACTGCAATCCGAACCTTGATAAATTCTTCCACCCGCGGTGATGACAAACCACGAGCAGAAGATGAGAAACTCCGAGAATTTCAGGCGACGCACCCAACTCGTAGTGGCTTGATCACGCCAACCACGCAGATCTGCAAGAATCCGGAAGATAATTTTCAATACGAAGAACTTGATTGGATAACCATCTAGGGTTTCAGGAGCGGCGGCTCGACGAGGGAATACTCCACGAAATAAAATCCAATCTCCCCTCCTTACATGGCCGACCCTGACCCTTTTAAAAATGCACGCAGGCACCCGGTGGACACAAGTCCGACTCCAACAGAAGAAACTACGTGACTTGCCAAACCAAAAGACGTGACCTGACCAACTAAGGCAAATAAACTTCTGTACATGACGGACTCTAGTATGGAAAATAAAATACTTGACCATCTCATCTAATATAAGTATCAATAAGATACTCCGGCCAGGATGCTAATCACGTTGGCAGCACATCAAGGTGCACTTGAATAGATCCAACGTGAACATATTTTCTCTGCTTCTTTTCTTCCCTTTCCTTGTGAAAATTAACTCCTTTAAAAATTAGTTTGTTTGGTATGATAGCATTGCTTCTTTTCTCATTGAAAGACAAAGAACCAAACTGCACATTTAGGCATTTTATACCATCTTCTGGGACAATAATTTTAGGAGCCATGGTCTCATAATCCTTCCTTCCTTGAAACAAAG
Source organism: Eremochloa ophiuroides (assembly GCA_038502445.1). NCBI lineage: Eukaryota > Viridiplantae > Streptophyta > Magnoliopsida > Poales > Poaceae > Eremochloa > Eremochloa ophiuroides. The sequence continues at coordinate 52,847,982 of JAHLJS010000008.1, forward strand.
CCGTCCTCGGCTTTGGTATATTCTCAATGATTGACGTATCATTCTTCCCACCTTCAAGCTTGACAAAAGTAGAACCATGGCAATAACTTTCAATGGCAGTATCCAGAGAACTAATCATCACAATAGCTTCTTCTTCTCCCTTATCAGTAATTCTAGAATTTCCGGCTGCAATTTTAAGATCCTTGCATAAATTCCCTGGTGCAATATTAGAAGACTTATTCGAACAATAATCATTAGAAACAACAGATCTTGAAGTTGGAATATCCTGACTGATAGCATCTATATATTTATTGGAACATCCGTGACACTAGCAGTAATTATTGGAGAAGGAAGATGCACATCAATAGAAATATCTTTAGAAGTGCCAGTGGCTGCAATTTTAGAAATCAGATTTTTACTTGAGCTCTCTCGAGCAATACTATGTGAGTTTACTACCACATCATTGTCTCCAAACTGCATAGAAGATTTATTTAAAGCGGCCTTTGCAGTTCCAAAACCGTTGCAATTTTCTTCCGAAACTATATCATGTTCTCCCTCTAGAGCTAAAGCCACCAATGGCTTTGTTATAATTTCAGGAACATTATTTGTAGTTCCCTTCGCTGGACTGTTCACAATATTCGCTCCCTCTTGAAGCAAAGTCTTCCGCGGCGTTGAGGTACTTTCACGAGCAGTTTTCTTCACTTTCACAGGGGAAAACACCTCAGCCTTTATAGCACTCTCAAGCATTGGTTTGAGCACATGATGAACTCCCTTGTGCACAAACGAATAAGTATTGGAACGACCACGATGAGTAGCATCAAGATCAAACTGTCATGGTCGACCCAATAATAAATGACAAGCACTCATCGGAGCAAGAGCAAGGTTGGCTGGTCTCATAATAATTGCTCGTATAACGTTTATCCAAACGATCGTTGGGTAGATGATGAATAATGTGTAGACGTGATGTCTAGATATTTCGTTTATCTGCGAGTGCACCCTGATGTGCCGGGTCGTGTGGTAGTTCGCGTAGGTGACAGTTACGTTGACTCCTCTGTAGTCCACCCCTCGTATGTAGGCAAGCAGGCATGGTCGCGAAGTTGGGTGATGACTCTGTTTCACACCTTTCCTATATAATGCCATTTGCATGTCATCATGATATAGGATTAATCTGACAATGATTGCTAGATATAATTGCACTAGTTAGAGTTATTCATTGACGCAGTTATAGAATTACCTTAGATATTAATTCCTTAGTTTATCCATTGGCTAGCTATTACTATGATTAGAAAGTGCCCTGATGTCTATCTTTATTAATGATGCTTGATCATACTTATCACCTGTATTTATCCTTATTATCTTGTGACCTCTACCTGTTTTGAGTAGAGTATATGACATCGGTAATTTCACTTATTCATTGTATATAGTTGTTATCAATATAATAGATTGTAGTTTATCCAAATCCTTCCCAGTGGTATAAATATAAATCGACAACCTGATAGAACTCCTAGGTAAAATGCTACAATGGTATAATTATCTGTCCGCTGGTAGAATTGTTCTTAGTTTATATTTATTTATATTTCTGCCTAGTCACATAGAATAATATATAAAACCTTTATTTATTCTTAGCATATATAATTAGGGTTGACAACCCAGTTGATGCTAAAGAATATTGGTAATAGATAAGTGGCTATTTGCTAATGATCAGTTAATTAATTACCATACATCTTCTAATCTCGTCTCTAGTGTTAAAGGTTATAAAGTTATATTTGGCGACGTTAGTAGATGTCAACAGTGGCATGTCTATAGATAAATCTTGAGCAAATGATGCCGATATGATATTAACACCCACAACTGGATTGTAGAAAGCTTCAAAAGGGCCTTTATGGATTTGGCATTTGATTAAGACAGATGGTGAATCCAATCGGATCACATCAGAGGAAATCTCTGATTCTTCTAGCCAATCATTGCAGATTATGGCTATGAGCTCTCTTGTGGCTTTTCAAAAGAAGGCTACTTCAAGAGGTTCTAAAGGTTCTAAATATGGTTTGTTGGACTCCTGAGGCTTCTGAATCATATGGAAGTGAGAGGTCTTTCCAAAATCGGAGAAAAGATCATCTACTATTTCAAGTATAAAGTCCGAAAGCGGAGTATCCTCCTTTTCTATAGGTTTGGAAATCGGGATAGCTGAGGATTGGGATGTTGATGGTAAAGGTTCAGGTTCAGCTACCCTAAGCTCTTCTTCTAACTTCTCCTCGGGTTGGTTATCTAAGATATTATCCAGGATCTTTCGTGCTTCAGAATCTGAAACATGAGCGAAAGATCCTCCCGCAGAGTAGTTGAGATGTTTCTTGGATTTTCTTCTCAGACCCACAAAAAAGTGTTGAATGAGGATCGGGTCTAGAATGGATAGGTTTGGTCCAGATTTAATGAAATCATTAAAAAGCTCCCAGGATGTGGCCAAAGATTCATTATCTTTCTGTTTGAAAGATAGGATCTTGGTTCTGAGGTTAACAATTTTGGAAAGGTGGTAAAATTCGAGAAAGAAGTCTGAATAAAGTTTTCCCCAATCTCCTCCCTCTTTCTCTACGGTTCGATCATACCAAGTTTTAGCTCTCCCTCTCAAAGAGAAAGAAAAAGCTTCCATTTTAAGGTTTCATCGGACATGCCCTCTATACGGAGGTAGTCACAGGTCTGTTTGAACTCTCGTAGGTGAAGATGAGGATTATTATCTCCCTCTCCTGAAAAGGATTGGCTTTGGACCATCTCTATTAGACACGGGCGTAGCTCATAGGTAGGAGTTTGGACAGGCTTTGAGGATTGCCTAAGCCTATGGCTTGTGCTCATGGATGCAACATATTTATAGATGGCGGTGGTTTCAATGGCATCCATAAGGATAAAAACAAAAATAATGAGATAATAAAGATAAAAGTATGAATACAAGGTTAATATAGACTCTATATGTTTCAACCGTTTTCCCCGGCAACGGCGCCAGAAATGCTTGTTAGTATAAGATAACTCAAACAAATAAACACTTAGGATTATCTGCAAGCGGACCGATACCGATGTAGCACTTCACCCGAGAGTATTCCAGGTATCATTATTTATATTTTACCACAGGAAAAACGGGATGACTAGAATCTAGACATAACCCCTGAGCTGCTATCAAGGACGGAGAAAATAAGTGATATAGGTGATTGCTAAGGCTTCTAGTTCTAATTCTCCCAAGATATGATATGATTGTTCTCAAGGGGTATTACTATAGGAATACACCAACAATGGGTAAATTCCTTAGCAAAAAAAAACCTACGGTCCTACTAACGGGAGGTCGACTGTGTAAGACTCAACAAGGCTAGGTCACCCTCGCGATCTACCACCGATCCAGACAGTATAGGGCATTTACGAGCAAATATAACCTAAACACCACGCTTAAACTATAAATAACTACTTCAATCAAGGAGCTACCAAGACTAAAGCACTCAAAAGAATCGTAAACCTCAAGAACAATAATAGCAACGTTACTCATTTGGATTAGAAGTTGAACTCCGAAGAAATCTTCAGAAACAAGCCCCAAAGAAGGACTTGAATCCACGGGTACAAGTCGTAGAGCAGTCACCGACAGGCTGGCAACTCCCCCAACTATCTACATCTCTACTACCACACCACTTCTAGAACAAGAATAGCCCTAATCTGGAGAGACTACAAGGCTAATCTTTTACTTGATACTTGGCTCTATATCCTATCTTGGGTTTCTACTCTATTTGAGATATGTCGGTGGAATTCTAAAACCCTAGATTGATTTCTCTCTGGATCACATGAAACCCTGGGGGTATGGGGGTCCTTACATAGGCCGGTGGAATGAACCGTAGCCCTTGGATCAAACCGACTTCGAGCGGAGGCGGAACAGCCTCTCTAACAGGTCGACCGACCTGGTCAGAGGGTCGGCCGACCCTCCTTCTCTGACATTCGGGTCCCGCTTCGGCAGGCGTGTCTCTGGTGTTCTCTAGAATATTCTTGATCTCTTGCCGCAACGTAGTTCGGTATTTTTCTCTGCGGTGTGGGTCCTCTTTGGTTCTTTTCCTGTATAGTCCCTGGAAAACACAGATTCACCAAAACTCATGGAATTCTGTTAGTTTAAACCCTATTCTAGGTGTTGGCTCTGATTTATATCCCTTTTCATGATTGGTTGACGGATAAAATCATACAATAACTACCATCAACACCCACTGATCCTTGGCCAGCAAGGTCAACACTTGATGTTGGTGCTGAAGATGATCAAAATAGGAGGAACTGTAAACCAAAATGTCATAAAAAACACAATTACACATTTGCGAAGTAGGGGACTTAGAGTTTCATTCATAGCACCCTGGAACGTGCTGGGAGCACCAGAAAGGCCAAAGGGAACCACCGTGAACTCATAGTGGCCTGAATGAGTGGAGAAAGCAGTTTTATGTTCTTCCCTAGGTTGTAGGCGAATCTGATGGTATCCAGCATAGAGATCCAGAATTGAAAACCAAGACGCTTGCCCAGTTCATCCACCAACTGATCGAAGATTGGAATAGGGTACACTGACTTGAATGTTAAGGCATTGAGGTGGCGGTAATCAACACAGAAGCGCCATGTACCATCCTTTTTGCGCACCAATAGCACTGGTGAAGAGAATGAAGAGGAGCTAGGCTGAATCAGTCCTTGCGCTAGCATCTGCTTCACTTGCTGGTCAATTTCATCTTTCAGTTGTGGCGGGTAGCGATAAGCTCTGATGTTTACTGGGGTAGCTCCACTAACAAGAGGGATGGCGTGATCACAGGCACGTTGCGGAGGTAGAAAGTCTGGAACAGTGAAAACCGCAGGAAAAGCAGTGATGAGTTGTTGAATATCCGGAGGAAGTTCAGCAACCTGGTCGGTAGTAGCAACAATAGTGATTAACTGAAACACCAATTCATCAGAAGTAGTGGCAGAGATGCCCTGCAAGACTAACTAAGAACCTTGGTAAGGAAATGAGAGCCACTTGGATTTCTAGTGAATTTCCATGGGGCTATAGCGCTCAAGCCAATCCATCCCCAAGATCATGTCATACGAATCCAGTTGTAGAATCTTGAAATCATGCTGAAAGCGGTGGTTCTGCAGGGAAAACTGACAAGCTTGGAGAGCAGCGACACACTGTAACAACTGTCCATTGGCCACCTTAACAGAAGCAGAGATTGGTATCTGATGTAACTGCGGCAACTGAGATGCAATGGATGCAGCCACAAAAGATGCAGTGCTACCCAAATCAACCAGCATAATGATCGTAATGCCATGGATCTCACCATTGAAACGAATGGTGCGTTGACCTTGAGACCCATTACGAGCCACTGTGGACAGAGCCAAGAGCACCTGGTCAAAATCCTCATCAACAGCATCCGATGGAGGTTCAGGACTGAATGAATCCCACACTTCTTGCATAGCGCGCAGAGAGACTTGGGCTGCACATTTGTGTCCCCGGACCCATTTCTCTGCGCAAATTTCACAGAGACCTTGGCCCCGACGATAGGCACGTAGCTTGGCCATCTTGTCGGCAGCATCAGGAACAGGAGCTTTATCTGCCAGTGGCTTTTCATCAGGACGTGGCAATGGCCACGCAGTCTTGGTTGAGGATTTGAAACCCATCTTGAAGGGACTGGAACTGGATGGCTTCACTGCGTCAGCGACTTCCTCCTGCAACAATGCCAGAGAGAACGCAGTATCCAGCCGAGTAGGGCGATGTAAAGTAACAACCATCTTAATGTCATCCCTTAACCCATCGACAAAACGTGTAGTGAAGTAATGCATGTCAGAGTTGGGCTGATAGGATTTGAGCTGGTCAAAAAGTGAAGAAAAACGGTCCACATAATCGGTGACAGTAGTTGTTTGGTGGATGTGAAACATTTGCCGGACCAGACGATCACGCTGATCCCGGCCAAAACGCTCATGCAGCATCGCACAGAAATCAGGCCATGGTATGCGATCAGGCTGAGGAAGGGTTTCAATCCACCGCCCAGCGGCGCTCTTGAAATTCATACGAGACACCCGAACCCACTGACGAGGAGGAACCTCATACATATCAAAATAATCTTCGGCCTGGGAAATCCACAGCCGTGCAGACTCCCCCTCAAATATAGGAACATTTTGTTTAAGCAATTTGCCCAAGTTGGAAGAGTGGCCAGCGTGGTCAGCGTGATAAACCCCATCAGATGGAACCCCGTGATACAGAGCTGGAACTGGAGTCGGGTCAAGGATCATACCATTGGTCGGGGAATGGGGCTGAGAAATGCTTTTCCCAGCGCCATCCACCCGTGTAGTCAAGGCGACGTGGTGCCCGCTGGGCCGAGCAGCTGATAAGTCCGCAGGTGAAGTGGCGGCGGCGTGCTCCAACAGCTGAGGTAGATGGGAGATCGGGCCGGTTGACGCCGCAGTGCTTTCCAGAACCGATCGATCTCAGTATTTGGTGAGTTTGTCCACCTTCAGCTTGAGGTCATCAATAGTGCCTTCAGAATCCTGACGCCAGGCCTCCATATCGGTCGCCGCCTTTAGGAAGGACGAGATCTGGGCGTCCTAACGGCGCTCGACATCGGCGAGGATGGACGATTGACGAAGTTCAGAGTCGACGAGGCGACGCTCCCAGGCGAGGTCGGACTCCGAGAGCCGATGCATGAGAGAATCGTCAACCTCAGCCAATCGCATGGTGAGGGACTGCTCGGAGGAGGTGACGCGCGCATCGACATCCGCGAAGCGCTGCTCTAGGAGGTGATGGCTGTCGGTGAAGCGAGCGTCCCACTTCTGATCCGCCACCGCGAAGCGGTCCTCGATCTGCATCTTCTGCTCGCTGAAGAGGCGATGCATCTCATCTAGCAGTAGTTTCGAATCAGGATTCATGGCACCGCGGCTGCGACCGAAGCGTGTGTAATGGGGATGCGATGGGGGTGGTGGTAGTGGTGGTGGAATCGGCGGAGACGACGAATCCAGTGCGGTGGTAAATTCAGATCACTCGCGTGCGGGGAATTACGGAATTCAGATTCGATTGGAGCGAATCAAACTCGACGAACCGAAGTGGTTGCGAGCGATCTACGAATCACACAGATAACTAGAGGAAGGTGGAAGGATCGAAGGAATATCTGATACCAAATGTAAGCAATGCGATAACTGGAACGGAAGGGAAGTAGGTAGGAGTGCTTGGATTAGAACATAGAAGGAGTTAGTTACATCACTGTATTGTTCATTCATGCCTCTCCTTCTCTCAGCGCTGAGTACATATGATCTTCTGTTACTTGTCCTTGCTGCTCGGTCAGGCCCAGTCCGGTCCACTTGTGCGTGTGCTGGGCCGGCGTTCTCTTCTTCCTCGACGTGGCCCACTATCAGTGAGGCCGTCGTCGTCCTGCTCTTCCTTCTGGACAGTCGTTCCGTCAGGAGCATTGCTGACAGAGGCCCACTGTCAGTTGCGTATACATACACAAAGGCATACGGACGCCAAGTTCTCCGTCTCCTCCGTCGGACCAAGCGCCACCGCGGCGGACGAGCACTCGCCCATGGCGACTTGCACGTGAGTGGAGCGGCGGCGCTCGCCCTCGGTGGCCTGCGCGCGAGGGGGAGCAGCCGCGCCGCGGGCCTGCAGCCCTGCACGAGAGACTGGACGGAGGGCGCGAGCAACGGGACGGGCGCGTGCGGGAGCAACCGCCGCTGCCACCGCGGGCGCGTGGTCGAGCAACACGCACACGCGAGCACCTGCAGTCCTAGCTCCATCACCGCGGCGGTGGCCTCCTCCATCGCATCACGTGACCGCGAGCCAACTGATTCGACCAGAGAAAACAAGAGGAGATAAACAGAGGAGCGCCATGGCAACGGTGGTCAGCGGCCAGTGGAAGCGCGCTCCGGTTCCGTACATCGTCCCCGCTCTGGTCCCCGCACGGCCGACGGGGCTCGCTCTCCTTCTTGACGCAGGCCAGCATGCGCTGGTTCACATACTGAATCTTCGACCGGGACGTCTCCGGCGAGCTGCTTCATGGCCACAGCGACCTCACCATGGCCGCCGCGGAGGAGATGGTGGCGTGCTGCTGTGGCCTATGGCCACCGTCGATGTCATTGGCTGGACTTCACTGGTCCATGGTGCAGATGGAGCATCTGCTGTAGTCCACATACGACGCGAGCATGACGAAGTGGATGAAGCCGGCGTCGGACGAGAAGTAGAACGGAGACAAGCACCCAGTCTCCTCCGATGGAACACGAACCGCGAGCTGTAGGACGCGAACTTCCTGTAGTGTATCTGCTCCTCGATCTCATGGTTCAAAGTCACGGGCACAAATGCACGATGTACCTTCACGTACGCACGTCCTCCGCGCGGCCAGGGAGAACGAGGTCTCCTCGGCTCCGACGGGCGTGCCAAGCTCGCGGACATCGGGTGCGCCATGGCCACGTTCGCCGTCGTTGCTTTGTGGCTCCGTGTTCGGCTGCATGTCCACCGCGCATGACTCCACCCCCGACGGTGTCGCGACGGCCGGGTTGCTGGGCATGAACAGGGACGACGCCGGTGTGCTGCTTCTCGGCCACAGCGACTTCGATGTCACGGGCTCCATGTACCTATACGTACGCACATCTTCCGCGCAGCCAGGGAGCACGAGGCCTCCTCGAGAGGAGAGTGAGCTGCATGGCCGGCCGAGTTCGCTGGAGAGAGCGGTGGCCGGCGAGAGGCACGCGACGCAGCGACAAAGCTCCAGTGGGCGAGCGCGGCCGCTCCAACTCGCGCGCAGGCAGCTGCGAGCGACTGCTCTTCCCCGCGGGTATTATCTTCGCTGAGACCGGCTACCCGTCTTCTTCCCCTGAGTCTCGCCGCCGCTACGAATAGGAGTCGAAGCAGATGGAGGAACACGGTCACATCTAACGGAGGACGGGAGGAGGATTGGACTTAACGTTCATACGCTTTCGTGTACCTGACCACACTGAAGACGTATAAAATGACATGGATGAGAGGAAGATGAAATTATAATGGCAGTTCTCTTGTAACGGCGTATCTCCAAACTTTAAAAATTGCAATGGCCTGGTTCAAAAAAAACCCAAAATCTTTTAACAAGTTTTAATCTTCAATTGTTGTAAAAAAATTTTAATTTTCAATTTATGTCTAGCCCAAAATATAACATTATTCCCTCCGTCTCAAAATATACGTCATTCTCATTTTCTGAGAAGTCAGACTTTTAGCATTAAACAATATATATATATATATATATATAAAAAATATAATATAATTAGTATCATTAAATAGATCGTTGAATATACTTCTATAACAAATTTATTTGGAGGTATAAATGTTGTACGCATTTTTTACCAACTCAGTCAAAGTTAAGAAAATTTGATCCGCACACACCCGTAGCGACATTTATTTTGGGACGAAGGAAGTATGTGCCTAGATTACCTAATTACTCCACCAGTATAGGAGCTGACTTCTCTGATTTTCCTCACGCCTCGCCGCCGCCTCGCGTAGTTGCCTCGTGGCTCGCCTGCTTGCGCCGCCTCTCCCGCCCTCTACTCCTTCATCCGGCAGTCCGGCCCTCTGGCCCTTCGTGCATCGACCAGCCAGGACAGGCGGTCCACGGCTGGAACCAGCAGCCTGCAGCCAGGGAGGACGGGTAGTCCGTGGCCGGCCAGCCACCGGCCAGCGCCGCCAGGTTCAGCCAGTCTATGTTATTTAGCCCCCTCGTGATCCATTTCTGGATCCGCCACTGCGCGTTCATGCTCGAGCTTTCTCCACCTCATGTGGTCTTGACACAGGTACGACAATTGGAGGATTGATGCACTCCTGTACAGCATGATTCCCTTGTCCTAGTTTTTTACCCTACTCAAAAAAATGGAATAACTATGGCCAATGAGCTATATTAAAATAAGTACATAGGTTCTGATCATAGCACCATTTAAGGATAGGTGAAACTAGCATTCTTTCGAATAATCTAAGATTGCTGAGCATGCAGAAAAATGAGCTAAATATATTGTTCGGATCAGACTAATGACCTGCAAATCTAATTCTCCTCCGGAACAACTTGGAGTCAACAACTGAATTTTCTGATTTGTCAACGGATGACCATCATCACTAGACTCTTCAGTTTCTGGCTCTGAAATGCCAGCCTCATATTCCATAACTGGCTGGCATTCAATAGCTTTCACTGGATCCTTCTTCATGTTATTATTACATTGTCTAGCAGATTCTACAATTGGTGTTGGGTCAACAAACTTCGATTGGAAAACTTGCTCCAGAACATCACTGTTTTCAGAAACTATCCTGTCCATTTTTATTGAATAGCGAGAGTTCTTCAGGAACATCCAAACCAGCCTTTCAGAACTGCACAGCACGCCTCCGTTCTTCTTTCAAAGTTTCAGCTTGCAGTATAATAGAGCTCTTTGAGCAAATGCACTAATACAATGAGAAAATAACTAAATTCTGAGTGTGGTAGGGCTGATCTGCCATACTTGACCAATAGTCCCTGAAGCATGCAGCAGCGAACACGCATCAGCAAGATCAGCACACGATTCCTGCTGAACAGTCAAATCTGCCTACGCAGTAATGTAATTGCCATTTGCATTGGCTCATCCACCCATCGTGTTGTAAGATTTTCTAAACATATACATGCATGACCTTGATCAGAAAAAAATATGCCATTTACCATGTCACTGTATGTCGTTTACCATCTGAACAATCACGGCTGTCATTGCAGTCATTCAGTAGCGTCTATATATACTTACCACCTAATGCAGTGTCCATTTTAATTCTCCTATGTTACCATAGCTTCCTAATGCGCAAACAGTAAAAGAGCACACACCTCCTTAATTTGTACACTTACAGCATGGTCTGGTGTACATTTCATGTTGCCATATGCTGGATAATTTGGACCACTACTCATATCTTTATCCATTGCTCAGATTATGCAACAAAAGCAAGTAAACAATTCAATTATGAGAAACTGAGTCTAACTAACTGTTGGGTTTCGTACCACTGTTCTGTTGACTCCTTCATCAGTTACTTTGACCTAGCTCAATGCTATATTTGTGCAGTGTTACATTGATGTTCTGAAGCATGTTTCTCAGAATTTGTTAATGGTCCAACAGAAAACATGTTGTGGATCACCTATTTTATAGTCAGGGCACTCTTCCCTAGTTGAAGAAACAAGCAGTATTGTCAAACTCTGCTTTGTATGAACGGCACAGCAAGGATGGCCCTGCAGCAAAGTATCATATACGAGTATTTTTCTGTGTCCGTATGTTTCGTAGAATAATACACGAAAATTCTACAAGTCTTAGTGGATGTTTATTCAAGCATCTTGAATATTTCACAATTCAAGCTACCCTTTCCCATGCCCTTTTTGTCAGAAAAAAGATGAAAAATTCAGAAAATTGAATGCAATCGAGGCATTGATAGTAATCTAATATTCAGTGTGGTCCTAACATGACATGTCCATTCTTGACTCATGTGAAATGCTAAGTGAGGCTTGCTGCTGAACTGTTGTTTGCAGGATCTTTGACGTGGCCAGAATCATTGCATACTGAAGCTGCTGTGGTTTGGAGGCTTTTAAGAGTCCTGAGTTGCTGACTACTGGCATGCTGAGACTATCCGCACTTATGTTCATCTATTTTCATCCTTTAAAAGAAATATTCTATTGTGGTTACCAAGATTCATTTCTCTATACCAATTTCTTGCGCACTCATCTATCCTTTATAGCATCCTTTATTAGCTATAGGGCCCATCTATCAGGAATATTTTATTTTTTCTCTCCCCCCTTTTCCCCTCTCCCTCGGTCCCTCCGCTCGCATGTCTCTCCCCCCTTCTTCCTTTCTCTCCCCACTGCCACCACCACACGGGAAACCGCACCGCCGCCCTTCTCTGCTCCCTCTTCCTCTGCCGCCGCATCTTCTCCCTCCCCGGTCGGCAAGCCGCCGGGCCGCGCCCGACCTGTGCAGTGGCGGCGCCCCTCCCCATGGCGAGGCGGAGCAGGGGCGCGGGGATGGCCGCCGCGAAGCTCCTCTACTCCCTCCGGCCGGTGCGGGGCAGGGGCGAGCTCCTCCGCGCGAGCAGGGGCGGCCATGGCGAGGCGGAGCATGGGCGTAGGCGGTTCTCCCACCACGACGCGCGGTAGCCGGCGCCCTCTGCTGCTCACCTCCGCTCCTGCCTGCTGTCTCCTGCTCGCGGGGGGCTGGGGGGGAGGGGGAGCTCGCGCCGGGGCAGTGGCGGGCGTGGGCGGTTCTCCCACCACGATGGGCCCCCCGGGCTTCTCTCCCCTGCTCCCTTGCTCCTCGTGGTCCACGGAGCCGGAATCCGCTCGAGCTCCTCGTGGTCCCCGGCGGCGGCTCGAGCTCCGGCCATGGAGCTCCTCCTCCCTCTCCGGCGAGCGCAGCTCCTCCTCCCTCTCCTCCACGTCCGGCGCGGTACGGGGCGCGGCCATGGCCATGGCCATAGCGACCCCATCTCCATCCCATTCTCTCTCTTCCACGCGCTCGACGAGGGCCCCACGTAGGCGCGTACTGAAACTGCCGTACGTCCGGAGGACGTGCTCCCGTCCTGGTCGATACTGAAGGTGCATACAGGACCCGGTGTGACGATTTTCCGGATTTCCGTCTCCTGCAGGATCGGGTACCGGCTCCCGCAGTGGGTAGTCTGAGCCCGCCAGTTGATGATGCATGCTTGGATCTGAAACTGTGGCGTTGGTAAATAAAATAGAACTTGAAGTTGCTGTCTTACGTGGCCAAGTTACGAGAGCCTGGTACAATCAATTTGTACCTTGTGTTCAAGTGGAGAATCAAGGATTTGGACAGGAGCTGTACAGTCTTCTATTCATGGTGTTGATTGCAGATTTTTCAGTCTGTTTGGGACAGCGGCTCGTTCTGAATTTGCTCCACGTCAATTGACCGTACATCTCTTCTTCTCTACCACTAAAACATACGAAAAGGAATCGTCCACCCTCGCTCCCTCGCCTCCGCTCCCTCTTCTCGCTCCCCCGCCCCCATCCCCCCTCCCTCCCTCGCTCCCGCCGCCCCCATCCCATCCTCCCTCGCTCCCACCGCCCCCATCCTCTGCTCCCTCGCTCACCCCGCCGCCACCGCCCCCATCCATCGCGCCGCCGCCGCCCCTTGTGACGTGCAATCTCTTGCCCACCGTGGGAGATGCATGGTGGGGCTGTCCCTACTGGACTGGACGGAGGGAGCAGGGGCGGAGGGGCAGGATTGCAGGCGGCGGTGGCGTGTGGCGTGTGATGCTCATCCTCCTCTCCTCGACCTGCCCGAACGGACGAAGCAGAAGCGAGGGCGGGGGCAGGACGGTGAGTGGCGCGGTGCCGCCGCGTTTGCCTTCCTGCGGGGCATCCGACTAGACGCCACCTCCTTCCCCGCCTTCTCTTGGTGGAGCATGTCCTCAACGAAGCCTGCCCGCGCGTGACGCACCACCAGCTCAGGCCTGCCGCCACAAGCTGTGCCGCCGTGTCCGGGCGTGCTGCCCCGCTGCGTCCAGCACGCATCTCTCTTGGCCACCAGCCCACCTGCGACCACAAACTGATATTGCACGGCTCGTCAACCGCACAAGCTCCGTCGGCACCTCTTCAGCACCGCCCTTGCGAGCCCCTGGCGCCTACTCCGCCGCGTCTGCCCGTGTCATGATGCCGGATCCAGCCGCCTGCATCTTGGCGAGCCACGACCGCGAACCTACACATCGTCGACTCGTTGTTGACTGGTAGCCGCTACTGCACCTCTCCATCTGCTGCCTCTCTGCCTCCACCCGCAAATCCTAAGCAAAGTTCTCTTCAAGTGTCTTGTTTAGTGTTTACTACTTGAAAGGTACAGATCGAATAATACAGAATAAGTTACAGATTGACTGACGTATACTGTGTTCTTTAGTCTGTGTACCTGAAATCATCCCCTGCTTCTTGCTTCTTGATTTTTTTTCCCGATGTGCTTATCAATTCAATCCATGGTCTGGATCTAGCTGTTTGTTGTTTTGGTCAAGTAAATTTTCAGTACTGCTTTTTTCCAAATATTGCTTTTTTGTACATCATACATATGATACTTCCATGCAGATGATGACGTTGTTTGCAAAGGATCAGCTATTTAACGCTTCCATGCAGACCAAGGTAAGTGTTGCAGCTATACGGACTGATTGGTTTTGAAGTCAAGTTGGACAATTTTATGAGTCAAACAACATCTATGTCTGTTGAAGAAAGCTGTATCATTTTAAAAAGAATAATATGTATTTCTCCTAATATACTTTTGCAACTGTAATAAGTGTCTATTTTTTCTGAAGATTCATTTGTTTCCGTTGAATCCTATGAAATATACTCGAGGACTCTTATATGTTTCCATTCAGTTGTATCTACTATGAGGATTGGGGGAGTAGAGATGATAAAGGAACATACATAACTTATTTCAGTCTAGCAAGTCTGAACCTCTGTTGTTCGCTCAAATGTTGTCTCGTAGTGGTTCAGTATTGTGATCATGTATAACCTATCAGTACAAGAAGATTGTGTATTCAAAAATAATTATTTGTAAAACTTCAAATTTTCCTTCTTTACAATAGAGAAGCTTGACCACTTGAAGGCATGAAATTTGAGAACTTTTAAAGATCACGATGCCAAGAGAATGTCATGTTCTTTGACTATGGTAATATTTATTCCTAATTATTCCTTCAATTCTTTGTACGTGTGGTTTCTGGAAATCATGTTTCTGATTGCCGCCGGTGATGTCAAAGCCTCGTGAGTCCCTCATGAGTCATCGGCCTTCATAATAGAGACCATTGGGCTAGGTTGTCCCAGATGACAGTTAACTTGCTGTCAGTCTGGTGGGGCGAAGAGCATCGAAAATTGACAAAATTGTACAAAACATTTATATACTGGATGTAGTTCTACTTTCATATATAAGTCTGGTGGGTTGCAGTGGTGCACAGAGACCATTGTAGCTTGGAGCTTAGGTGATCGTGATGACCATTTTGAACAGAGGTGCATATCCACAAAATAATTTTTTTGTTGTAGAAAAAAAATCTGTGGACTGCATTGCCATGTCCGTATCTGTATATTGACGAAATCTTTTAATATTAGTTTCCTATATATTAGCAGTCCCAATATACGTGGGGTAATAGTTCAAATTTTCCGTTTAGACTGAGAACCTGAGCAGGTGGAAATCATGTGTGAAGGGATTGTGAATAATTTGTTCTATGTTCTTACTGATTTGCAGGTGTGGCTTTGCTTGGTCCCAAAATAGTTTCCTTAAAGATCATATTAGTTCGTCGATCCTTCAAACAAATTTATACCTCCTTTATGATGAAACATCACCTTACTAGCAAATGTTCTCATTCTTTAATCAATTTCTTAGAAATTGCATTACATAGAAGTGGCAACAAGTATGTGGATCTTGCACTGAGTTTATTTCATAACTTCTAATGGACTAATGTAGCCAGTAAACTGATCCCCTTCCTACTTGAAACATGGTATTTGCTAATGATTGATTAGATACTTCGTTGCCTCTTGCTAGACCCGAGGTAGCATTTCCTCCCTCTACTATTTTTCATTGCTCCGGTTAATGATTGATGAGAGGCTTCCCTGCTGGATGAAATAATCATTAATGAAGTAAATTTTAAGTTAGATATTGTTACATGCTAATATTCCTTCCATCAGAGATCTATGAATGTGATACTCTGTCTCGTGCTTTGTACACATCGGTTGTGCATATGTTGTATTCTGTACAGAAATAATAGCCATTTGTTTTTGGTCCCTTGATCATTGGTGTGGAAGCCATCACAACGCTTGGGGCAATCCAATACAAATTCTATTTTCGTTAACGTTCATGTAACAATGATAATTGGCTACAAATAAAATATTGCAAAGGCCACATTGAAAACATTGTTTTTTTTCTTATGGTACAACATGCGTGCGAATTATAATTATCAGTCTTATTTCTTTTGTTCCCGTTGCAACACATGGATATTTACCTAGTATGTTAATATGTTGTAAGATGTATTTTGGACATTGTGATACTGTATCTGAAATACATATGGCGTGTTGCCTAATTTGAAATTTGTATACCATGTTGGTATTTGCTGAAAATAATTACACTATTATGTGGTTTGTTTCTCTGGTTGCTAAATAATACTTGTGATTGAGAGTCTGCAGAAATTGACTACTAGAAACAAAAACTAATATTGTTCCTCTTTATATATATACAATGGAATGCTCAACTTAATTACTCCTCAAATAAACATAATAAAACAAATAGGTCTCATACATAGCTACCAAGAGCAATCCCAAATGGCGCCTCCTTACACGGCATGTAATGTGTTAATCAAAATGTAACTTTCTAGCGGACGATGGCAATGTGGCCACTTGTTCAACTTGCTGTAAAATACTTGTAAGTCCACCTTCAATTGGAGGAGTACACGTAGTCGAAGAATGCACATACGACCCAATTGCTATTGACATTGTAGCATTAGCATAGTTGCCTAGGATCAAACGACCATCCATCATAGTTGCACTAATGCTACTAGCATGGAAGCGCTGTCAGGTAATATGAAGTTGTCAATAAATGTTACATGTAAATAAATAACAACGAAAATACAAGCGAATAATGAAGACAGTAGACAGCTGCTCAACGGCAGATTGAGCTTGGAGGATCGACGACGTTTTGCCTGCACGATTGGGGGATGAAATCTCGCATATGGCTTCGTCCTTGACCTGGGCTGGCGCTCGGGGACTAAGTGGTTACACTTCACCTGACGGTGAACGTAGTGCTTTCTACATGGTTACATTTCTTATTGACTAAATCATCAAATGAAGTCTAAGCGGCTACACTTCACCTAAGAGAAACTCTTTTTTTAATTTTTCGAGAGCCCCTTACATTCTCTGGACAAGTTTCAACTCGGTTTACGCACAGCTCTGCAGCTTCGACAGCTCGTTTCGCCATGACTCAGAGGATGCAAGGCGCTCGGGGACTAGCTGTGGGGGGATAGACCTCTGGTACCATAAGACAAGACATGGGCCGCACCATCAAAACTGGCCCAGCCCAGAAAACAAAGGCGTGCGGCGCACGAAATGCACCACACGGTTATTGTACCAACTTGGATAGTTTACTTGTAATCTTGTCTATTCGGAATATATAAGGAGGGGCAGGGATCCAACATATGATGAGACCACAACTCAATACAATACATCAGAACATAGGAGGTAGGGTATTACATAACATTGATGGCCCGAACCTATCTAAATCTTGTGTCTCGATGCTTTTTGTGTTACGCTGGCTCGTCTCAAGCGCACCTCCACCGACTCATCTACTACCGTGGGTATACCCCTTGGTAGACTATCGACAATATCTCTTGGAAGCCACCCCAATTGCTCCATTATGAGTAAAGAAACAAAGAGCTATCGACATACCTTCCAACTACATGCTCAATGATAATTACCATCTACAAACAAATTAAAGCAGTGGACTGCAAGAAAAATACACAATAGCAGCAATACTATAAAAATAAAGTATAGAATAACTTAACACAAATTATTTGTAAGTCATTATTAGCACATGAGGAAAAAACCAAACCATTCCCTGCTATAATCATGTTATTGTCGGAAACGTATTGTGCAAACACCTGGAGTTGTCATACATAATTGCAATAAGAAGGTCTAAACACATAAGAACCCAATCATGCTTCCCATGCATTTACTACATGAGCGAGACACGGCATGGTTCCTAATACAAAAATGAGACCCAAACGGTGCATCAAGCCACAGCCAAATGCAAAGGGAGAAGTCACACAAATCGCACCCTCACCAGCACATTTTAACAATGAACAATCAATCATTTCAAAAAAAGTACCAACAAAATAGCACGGTGACCTCACCAGCAGGGTTTCCAAACGCATAGCCTAGTCAGGTTCACGCAACGCAGCACCAATGAGAACAATCCAACACCCAACATCTCGCAGTTAAACTAACCAGCACCTCTAAGAGTTCAGAACTAAGCGTAGCATTGAAATGAACCATTAAATTGACTCCCCACTAAGAACGGAAAAATTGACGCAACAGACCCCAAAATCTGCAGGAATCAAACTAAGAACGGCAAAATTGACGCAACAGGAATCAACAAACTACACAACTTGGAATTGAGGTGTGAGGCAAACTATTATATCCCTTCAGTTCAATTGTGAAACAACCTGCCCAAAGAGCAAAACCTGTTGAGGCGAGAGTGCCTCCAAAGAACTACAGCTGATGACTATCTGTAAGGAGCCAAACCAGGCTCATTGAGTTCAAGTACGCCTAATGACTGAACAAAATCAGGCAACTACAACTGTAGCTATCCTTCTATGTAACGCCTAGGGTGGGCGAAAGTTTCGACACTACATGAACAATGCATCTTAGGAGGACAGGGAAAGACCGCAACAATCAAAATGATATCAGGGACGGAGGCCGGTCTCAGGTGTCAGATGGCCCGACGGCCCGAACCACCTCACCGGCGTGCGTCAGGGCCTCCTGGAATCCGCTGAATTCCCCGCTCTTGGCACCAAGACGGGTCGGCTGGCGCACGAAGGACGCCTCCAGGTTCTTGATGCCCTGGTCTAGATGATCTCTGAGCATGGTGGCGCCCTCCCTCTTGACCTCGAGGTAGGCCATGTTGAACATCGCAGCATCCAGCTGCTCCGCCTCTTCTCGGCGGACGGAGGCCTCAGCGGAGAAGAAGCCTTCCACAGCAGGGCTATCGGGTGAGGCTCCAAGAGGAGGGCACGCAGCTTGGCGATGTGCTCAGCCATGTCCTTACCGCATAATCAGTACCAAACACAAACCTAACTGGAATTAAACCGTAACCAAATTATCATAAATCGAACCCCAAAGCGCCCCTGCATGATACAAAACCGTAACCAAATTTGCTCTAAATCCAGCACAAATCGCACCCAAATTAGCAGAAATTGTGCTCGGTCGGCCACAAGTCGAACCCGAACTGGCCCACCCAAATTCGTTCCCAGGCCCAAAATCAAACCCTAAATCGCTCCCAAACCCAAAATCAAACCTAAATTCTCGCAAATTGGCCCCTAATCAAACCCTAAATCGCTCCCAAACCGAAAAATCAAACCCAACTTTGCACAAAACTTACCTCCTCGGTGTCGATGAACGGGCGCACACCCTTGTAGCAGCTCGCCTCATGATAGGCGCGCACCCCCGGGCATCCCTGCGCGATGACGATCCCCAGGACGCTGAGCTTCTCGTCAAGCTTGGCCACCTTGGAGTCCAGGTAAGACTTCCACTTGCGCAGGTTGTTGAGCTTGCGGTGCACAAACTCGAAGGCGCCCTACTTGTGGAGGTTGGGGTTGACGATGACCCCGTGGCCGCCCTCCGTGGTGGAGACGTGCTTCAACATCTCATGGGCGTCCGCTAGGGCGGTCTTCTTCCTGACGAGAAGCTCCAGGTCGATGTCCCAAGGCATGCTCTGGACGACCTTGTGAACCTGGGCGAGACTGGTGACCTTGATAGGGTCCATGGGGGCGCGAGGAGGGCTCGGGGAGGGGGCAGGGGAAGGGGAAGACGAGTCCCCGGAGGGAAAGAGAGGGAGCCGAAAAGAGTTTTGATTTGAAATGAAACTGGGCTCGCGGAGGCAAACACCAAGGTGCCCCAGGTTATAAAGGCGGCAGCAGCATGGTGGGCGCAGGCCGCGTGCGCCACCGCTGCACGTTCTCTCGAGTCTAATGGGCCTCTTATGGGCCCTTTGCTTAGCGAGAGTAGATGAGCCGAGCTCGGCTTGTCCGTTGAGGTATGTATGGTTCTTCCCAGTAAAAAGTTCATTTTACCTCCTCGAACTATTCTTCTGGTTCAATTTTCCTCCCTCGACTATGAAACCGGACATGTAGCACCCTCAACTATTGAAACCGTTCGCCTTACCTCTCTGATCGGTTTTGAAGGTGGTTTTGTCTTTTTCTTTTTTATTTATTTTGGCTGAAATTTTAAAAAATCATAGTACATCACAAAAAAATCATAAAATAAAAAATCATATTTTGTTGGACTCCACATGAGTATATCTACATAGCAAATATATAATATAATATGCTTTAGTACAAAGTTTTTGTTGTAGCTTTAGATATATGTTTTTCTATAGTTAATTCATAGTTGTAGTTTATATGGTCTAATTGTGGTGAAATTTTTATAGTGAGCTTGTTTGCTTGAACTGTAGTAAAAATATCTGAAAATGTATAACTTAGATATAGATCTATTTAGGTTTTTTTGCTTGTTAAAGCTAAATAAATATATAACTAAGTTATACATCATCCGATGAGTATGAAATTTTTACTATGACTCAAACATACAAAAAGTAACTTACCACAAAAATTTCACCACTATTACACCGTATAAACTGTAGCTATGAATTAACTATAGAAAAGTATATATATCTAAAACTATTATAAAAACTTTGTAGTAAAACATATTATATTATATGTTTGTTGTGTAGATCTACTCACGTGGAGTCTAAAAAGATTTGGTTTTTCATTTTATGATTTTTCATTGATTTACTATGATTTTTCAAAATTTCATCCGAATTAAGTAAAAAAGGAAAAGATAAAACCACCTTTAAAACTACTTATAACAAAACGAACGGTTTCAATAGTTGAGGGTGCTAAATGTCTGGTTTCGTAACTGACTGAGGAAAAACGAACCGGAGTAATAGTTCGGAAAGGAGAAATAGACTTTTTCCGGGGCCTAGGGGAACGGGCCACTGTGGGCCCTTTAGGCTAATGTTTTTCAAAGAAGCATATAATAGTGGAAAAGGATTTCTTTTTTTTTTTGTGAAGGAGAAGACAGACCAACAACAAATGAAACTAGGATGATTATGTCCCCAAAGTCCAACATAAAACCTGTTTTAGCTTTGACAACCTCAGACCAATTAAGCCGACTCTTGCGTTGCTTCTCTGATAGGTGCCCAGATGCTGATCAACAAACACAGAAAAATTAGATAAATTGAAAGAAAAATAAATGCTCGCTGTGACGTTCTTGCTTGTGAACTTGAGTACAGTAGCTGCTTCGGTTGGCAACACGGACTGTTCTAAGCCTTCCCGGGGAACCACCCTGTTGCCTTGTTCATATTAGCCCAACAAGCCCAGCCTTTTAATAGTGTTTTTTTCTCACAACAATCAACCATCAGCCACAACTGTTAGATAATTAGACAATTTTCATGTCATTTTAATTCCATAAATTAATATTATGATAATAACAAATAAAAGATATTTAATCATAGAAATCATGATATCAAACATATCCATAAGAATATGGAATATATGAACAATGAACATGTGAAGCATGTGAATAGAAAAACATAAAAGCTTGGTACGTGTAGCATAACAATAAAGCATGACAAGCATCTCATAACAGCAACAGAAATAAAACAACATATGAAACGACATGATAGAACTACTGAAACATATAGACAACAACATATGAAACAACTCGACTGTAAAAAAAAAAAGAAACGGGCAGGCATGGCATAAAACTAGCAGGGACAGACATCAGGCATATTATGATACGATATGACAGAACTGATGAAACAAACTCATGGAAGCATACAAAACGACATGGAAGAACTACCGAAACATGAAGAAACTGCAGAACGAAAAACAGATATGAGATGAACCGGTCATACCCTCCCATGCGCTCCGATGATCTAGATCCTTGTCCAACTTCCATCGTCATACCTCCAGGAAGATGATGAAGTCCACCCGTGAGGAAGATGAAGACGATGTCGCCGGCAACTCAAGGAAGATGATGATGAACGGCGGTGGTGATTTGGGCAGTCGCGTAGATGCTCCCCAAAAACCTAATTGCTGATCCCCCATGCAAGGTCTCAAACGGCAAGGGCTTCGGAGGCAGCTGCCCTCTCGCTCCTCCGTGCGCGCGGAATTACAAGATGGGGATGACTTTCTTGCGGCGGAATTGTGCTTCCTGGTGTTTCTCTCTCGTGTACTGAAGAGAAAGGGGTCTCGCATTTATCTCTGGCCAGGAAGAGAGCAGGAGAAAAGTCTCGGGACAGTTCAACAGTCAGGCATATGGAGAGATCAACTTGAGGTTGTAACTCCCGTGGTTAGTGGGTGCTAAAAAGTTAACACGCCACGCCCACTCGCCGCCTGCCTGCCTGCCTCGCCTCGCCACGCCACGCCACGCCACGCCAACGCCCATGCCCCGGCAGGGCCCGGCCGGCCGGCGGAGGCGGTGGCGGCGGCGCGCGCGTGTGGCACGCCTTGGTCCTTTTCTTAACTTCTCAAATTAAGTGGAATATTTTCCACCATATAAGTCAAGTCAACTACCTTTGGAATTCTAATCTGGTACAAATAATAATAGCCACAATTACATACCATAGAGTTTATTAATTTATTGAATATATAAATGGGCCTAGTCCATAATAAATGTAACAATCCCTACCAAACTCTAGGGTTTATAACTGTGTAGGTCCAGAATCACAATTCTTTGATATACCAGTGTTTCGATGGAGGCTGTTAAGTTGAACATCCACCTTGAGCAAGAGTTTCACCTTGAATTGTCAGTTTTGTGTGAGGTGAGATTCACTCAAGGCCTCTGCTGTGCAACAAGCATCCCCGCTGTTTGAAGCATATAAGTCACACTTCAATGTCTTTCATGAGTATTTAGGAATCACCCAAGTCCCATAGACTATGACCGGCAGTCAACATCTCACCTTTATAAGACTCTTGGAATACATTAAGGTAAATGCCATCCTGCCTTACAGATAGGAAAGATGTGCATCAGAAATGAGTCAAGAAAGGGATCTTTCCTCTCAACCTACTCCTAGCTTGTTTCACCACTCTACTTCACGGGATCTCCGATCATATAGAGCTATAGAGCAGGTTACCACTATAGTAGATTTTCACGTGGGTCTCATACCCATTTCTCTCGATGGACTTTCTATCACATTGCGTGACATACCCTTAGTGAATTGATCTGCTAGATTATTCGACTTGTGGACATAATCCACCGATATAACTCCAGTGGTTTTCAACTTTCTGACAGATTTTAATCTTTCTTTAACATGTCTTGTAGACTTCAAGTTATTCCTGGAACTGTTGACCTTTGTAATCATAGTTTGGTTGTCACAATTCATGGAAATAGCCGGTATCGGTTTTTCAACTACCGGTAAATCCAATAGGAAATCACGTAGCCACTCGGCCTCAGCCCCAGCAGTGTCTAATGTAGCGAGTTCTGCTTCTATTGTAGACTTCGTTAAGATAGTCTACTTGCAAGGGTACCCCGGGAGAATGGAGGGTCCCAGTGACGAAGCCAGAAAAATATTTAGGGGGGCTAGACAAAACATAGAGTTAGACCAACTTAACTTAATCTATGCCTAAGTTGAGCACAAGACGTAATTATTGTCATCTTCAACCTTTAGATCGCGTATTTAGCCCCTCTCACCCTTTAAAAATACCTCTAGATCACGTTTTCAGCCACTTCTACCTTTAAAAAAAATATTCCAAACTCTAGAAAATCCATAGGAATTCCATTGGTTCACCAGCGATAGAGGGGCTAGAGCCCCCCAGCCCCACCACTTCCTGCGTCCATGGAGGGTCCATTCACTGCAGTCGTTGGGCCAGGACACATTTAGGCCTAGTAGGCAGATGAAGAGGTTTTGACTGTATATACCATGAAAAAAAGATGGCTCTTACCAACATATCATTGAAAAGTCTGAGCGCACCTAGCTGCCATTGGACTACCAAACTTATTTGGCATCCACATCATTCTATTTACTTTTGCCTCTAACGATGTCAAACTGTGGTGAAAAAGTCTAAACTACCCAAGGGTCTGCTGTATTTCTGAAGTATTTTATGATTTTTAAATGGAAAATAGCCCCTTCAACAGACCGTAGTGCGTCGACTGGGCCCTGCGTCCCGTGAGACTGCACGCTGCTGCCAGCCCACCAAACAAGTGGACCAGAGGCAACAGCGCGCGCACGCATGTGGCCCCATGCGATGGACAGCGACGGCACTAGTGCGGCGCGTGCTCCGCATGTAGGCTTGTAGCCCAGGTTGTGCCGCGCGCCCACACGTTGCTGCTGAACGGCTGAACCCACGCTCGCCGAGCCTGCCACCACGATTCCTCAAGCTCTGCGGCTCTGGAGCTCTGCCCATTCCTCCGCCTCGTGGGCGGCGCCACCAACCAGTGCGTGAACGTCTTGGAGGCCATGGAGTTGGAGAAAGATCAAGCACGTCGTCGACCTCGGCGGTGCCGACACCACGCAGTGGCTCGAGCCTCGAGCTGCTGCACCTGCTGGTCCGCACGATGCACGACTACACGAGCATAGGGACGTGCTCACACATACGGTCATGGCGCTGTCCAAGGAGGCAGACCGGTGACGACGAGGCGCGCACCATCACCTCCAGCCTGCAGTTACTACCACTACTGCTGATGGGCCGAGAAGGAGCACCCGTGACAAGAGGCCCAACGTGCGCCTGGTGGATATGTGAAATTGCCGTGCCTGTGTGCACCGAATGGGCTCAGCCCTGAAAGAAGAGAGTACAAATACACGCTGGAGAGTTGGAGTGAGGATCACGAAAGAACATTGTAACAACTCTGAACTCGTTAATCACTCCTCACCTCGCCGTTTTTCCCCGCCTAGCACTTCTGTTCTTTCTTTCTAGCCTACATTCTTCCTTCCTGCCTTACATACTGCTAACAAATTTGGTATCAGAGACACCGATTCCTAGGGTTCCAATTCCGTGCACACTGATTCCATCGATCCGTCGGGCAATCTGATTTGGTTGGTCTAACCCGATTCCGTCCAATTCGTTGGTCGCGTTGGGATTCCGTAATTCCAAATTGCCGCTCGATAGATTTGTGGTGTGTTCACCTGGACCAACCCACTACCCTTCCACACTATCATTTTACCCCTCGTCAGCGTCGCCTGGGTATTATGAATCCAGAGACCAAGCTAATCCTGGACGAGCTGAACAAGCGCTTCACGGAGCACGACAACAAGTGGGACCTCCGATTCTCTGATCAGGAGTCCCGTTTGAGTCATCAGCTCCTGGATCTGGAGAAGGCGCACGACGAGCACGTCGCGGCGTTGGAGCGCGCCGCCGCCACCATGAAGGAGTGGCGGCTGGACATCAAAGGGAAGGTCGCTGACATGCACCTGGAAGTGAAGAAGTTCTCTCTCAATTGGGAGCGTGCCATCCTCGACCGCCCTACGCCGCAATCGGGCGCGGGCATCCTGGTTCCTAATCCTGCAACAACCGAGCGCCCACCTACTAGTCTGAATGCTGCCTCGCCCGTGGTTGGGCACTGCGTGGATCCTCGTTACTGGGTGAATGAGGTTGGGGGATCGTCCCTAATTCATTCCCCGGTCAAGGGTAAGCACTCGTTATCTCGCCCTGTATCACCCATCTCTGTTTTGCCTCCCCCGGATTTGCATGATTGTCGTAGTGGTACTACTGGTGTGGGTAATAATGGGTTTCCCAATCCTAAACTGCCAAAGTTCGCTTCCCTACATTCAATGGGGAACATCCTAAAGCCTGGCTGCGTGATTGCTTAGACTATTTTGAGTTGTATTCAGTAGAGCCTAATGCCCGTGTGCGTTTCGCCAAAATCCACCTGATAGATGTTGTAAGTGTTGGTCCCCGTCTGTGGAAACCCAACTACTGACATGCTCCTGGGGGGAATTCACATGCCTCATTATGAGCCGTTTTGGTAAAGACCAACATGAGTTGTTGTTGCGTCAATTCTTCCAAATCAGTCAAACCAATATGGTTGCTGAATATGCCATACAATTTTCTGCTCTAGTGGATCAGTTATCTGCTTATGGAGGAAATATTGATCCTCTATACTTCTCCGTGCGTTTTATTGATGGCCTCAAGGACCACATTCGTGCTGCTGTATCTTTGCATCGCCCGCAAAACTGGGATACTGCTTCTGTGCTTGCTCAATTGCAGGAGGACCTCTCTGAGCCATCTAAGAAGCACGAGTTCAAGAAGTGGGATCCATTCCCGGCTTCCAGGAACATTCCCAAGCAAGCCTTGCCTCTGCCAGCTCCACCTCCTCAGCAAGATAAGGCTCTCCCTCCTCTGGCTGATGCAAGGAATGTCGGGACTGGATTTCGATCACAGTCCACTAGGGATGGCAACGGGGACCCGATCCCCGATTCTCCGTGGGGAATTCTCGTATTAGGGGACGGGGATGGGATCAAATTTGTCCCCACAGGGAACTAAACGGTGAAGAAATGCCCCTCTCGTCGGGTCTCACGGGGCCGGGGACGGTAGAGCTTCCCCCGGCCCCGTTTCCCCGATCCCCGCTGCGCACAGTGGTACGCAGCTCACACTCACAACATCGTTCGCTCGGCCCATCATGGCCCATAGCCCACATAGACGTGCTCCATATAAAAAGTAGCAAAACCTAACTGCCCAGCTTATCTGCTCCCCTTGACCTCTCCCCAATCTCGCTCGCCGCCGCAGCAGTGCAGCACCACTCGCCTAGCCACTACGGCACCGCCCTTCTGCAATTCCACAAGCCCCCACACTCTCTTAATCTCTTGTCCCTCCTGCTGCTAGACATCCACGCGCAAACGTGCTCCTGCTGCAATGCTCGCAACGCCGGGCGGCCGTGGCAGACTACCTCGAAATTTCATTCGGCCGCACTCTGCATACTTCAGATCAAGACGCCATGTGCTCTTCAAGCGGGTGCCACAGTCAACCCTTGGACCTTGGTGCATCTTGCCCCAGCCGCCTAGCCTCAGTTCGAGTTGCAAAAAGACAGATCACAGATACGAGATGCATAGCAAATTAGCAATAGATATGATGTTCGTTGCTTATCGTTCTTTTTGTTTATTTATGCCATGTATTTTCCTTGTGCTTTGTGAGACATGAATTAGCAATGTTTTTTTTGGCAAAGTACATGAGAGAAATCTTTGTGAAGTTGATGTATGTTTTGAAATTTTTATGCCATGGATTTGATTTTTTTTTCTCTCATCTGTAACACGGGTACGAGGCTCCCGTGGGGAATTTATCCCTGCTCGGGGACAGGGATGGAGGAAGAACACTCCCCAACAGAGTTTACGGGGACGGGGTTGGGTGGAGTTTGTTCCCCGCGGGGACGGGGATGGGGAACCAACCTCCGATGGGGAATTCCCCGTTGCCGTCTTTACAGTCCACTGATAAGCGATGGGCTGCTTTGCACAATCTTTGCCGTGCCCAAGGTCTCTGCTTCAAGTGTGCGGGTAAATGGTCATGCGACCACCAATGCCCTCCGAATGTTCAGTTGAATGTGTTACAGGAACTAATGGAGGTTTTCAGTCTGGAGGACTTGTCTGCAACTGATGAAACTGCTGCTCAACCGGAGAATGGGCAGTTGATGTTGGTACTCTCAGCTGCTACTGTTTTTGATCATTCAGTACCTCGCACTATGCTGTTTGCCGGGTTATTGGGTCACCAAGAGATTAAAATATTGTTGGATTCGGGTAGTTCTCATACTTTTATCAGTGAATCTGTTGCATCTCGTTATGGTTCGCTGGCTCCATTACCTGCTACCCTACAGGTCCGTGTTGCTAATGGTTGTCTCATTACATGTTCATCTTATATTCCTGATGCTGCTTGATCTATTCAAGGGTGGAGTTTACTACTGATCTGAAGGTTCTACCATTGTCGTCTTATGACATGATTTTGGCCTTAGACTGGCTGGAACGTCATAGTCCTGTGAAGGTTCATTGGGCACATAAGTGGATCCAGTTTCCTTATGGTGAATCAATTGTTTAGCTGTTTGGCACATTGCCTGCCCTTCCTGTTGGCTCTTTGTTGTAGCTTTGTGAATTAGTAGCCACCTCTGCTGATAAGGACAGTGTCTCATTGCCACCTGCTATTCAGCATCTGTTGACGGAGTTTGATTCTATGTTTGCTCCACAGTCGAGTCTTCCACCTCCACGCCCGTATGACCACTCTATTCCCCTTATCACAGGGGCAGCACCGGTTTACTCTTGGCCATACCGTTTTGCTCCTGCAGTCAAGGATGAGATTGAAAAGCAAGTGCACGAGATGCTATCAGCTGGTTTGATACAGAAGAGCTCCAGTCCCTTCTCTTCATCAGTCTTATTGGTTAATAAAAAAGACAACTCGTGGAGATTTTGTGTCGACTATCGACAACTTAATGCTATCATAGTCAAAGGGAAATATCCGGTGCCTATCATTGATGAATTCTTGGACGAGTTGGGAGGTGCGAGTTGGTTTTCTAAACTGGATCTCCGCTCTGGTTTTCACCAAATTCTGATGAAACCAGGCGAAGAGTACAAGACCGCCTTCCAGACCCACTTTGTTCAGTTTGAGTTCTGTGTGATGCTATTTGGACTCATCGGTGCCCCGGGTACGTTCTAGGATGCCATGAACACTACACTGGCACCGTGCCTGCGCAATTCGTGCTCGTCTTCTTCGACGATATCCTCATTTACAGCTCATCGTTTGAAGAACACGTGGAGCATCTTCGCCAAGTGTTCCAGCTGTTATCTGATCATGAGTGGAAATTAAAGCTCTCTGCTTTTGCCCAGCGCAGCATTTCTTATTTGGGACATGTTATCAGTGAGGATGGGGTGTCCACTGACCCTAAGAAAATTGCAGCCGTATCTCACTGGCCTACACCTGCTAATGCCAAAGAGCTGCGGGGGTTCTTAGGTTTGGCCAGGTACTATAGAAAGTTTGTTCGGCATTTTGGAATCATGGCTAAACCATTGACAGAATTGTTGCGTAAGCACACCATTTTAATTTGGATGTCTGTCTATGAGCAAGCTTTCCGGGCGCTTAAGGAGGCCCTGACTTCAGCTCCGGTATTGGCTTTGCCCAACTTCTCCAGGCCATTTTTTTGTGGAGACAGATGCTTCTGCTTCGGGGCTAGGTGCTGTGCTGACACAGGATGGTCACCCACTTGTGTACATCAGTAAGGTACTGGGTCCTCGTTTCCGCGGCCTCAGTACTTATCTCCAATCTACCGAGTTTATCATCTATACCGATCACTAGAGTTTGGTTCAGCTCACTGATCAGCGCTTACACACCCCTTGGCAGCAACAATTATTTACCAAGCTTCTGGGTCTTCACTATCGGGTGGTGTTGTAGGGTCGAGATGGCGGACTAGAGGGGGGTGAATAGTCCTTTATAACAACTAATCTCAGCGGAATAAAACCTAATCGGTTCTAGCGACAATTCACCCCTCTAACTAAGACTCTAAACACCTTGCCAAAGATCCTAGCAAGAAGCAAAGGTGCAAGTCTAGCTTGAGCTTCCCTAAACCGTTTTATCGCAAGATCATACAAACTTAAGCGCTAGTACTTTAAGCACCGGGGAAACTCCTATTAACTAGCAAGCAAAAACGCACTAAGCACCTAAGCTCACTACTTACTCAATGACAAGGATACACAATCCAAATCAAAGAGCGCAACTCACTTTAGCTACACAAACTAAGTGAGAACTACTTCTAAGCTACACAAGCTAAGAAGGTGAGTGGCAAGCTACACAAGCTAACCGGTCTCACAAGAGCAACTACAACTACACAAATAAAGTAATACATAATATAAATAACTTGTGTAGAAGCGAGCAAACCACCACGAAGGATGGGAAGATGTTGACGCGGTGATTTATTTCTCGGAGGTTCACTTGTCGCCACAAGCTACGTCCTCCGTTGAGACAAGCTCCAAGGTTGCCGCCGGTCCTCTTGCTAGTGGTGACCCGCAAGTCACACTCTCCCACGTGGAGTGCTTACCACAAGCTCTAGCACTTGACTCGGCTGGACCACTTGTCGCTCTTCACGCCTCGCTCTACTAGCGATGCTCTTTGCGATCTCCCGCGGGGTGAGCTCCAACCCCTCACAAAGCTTCTCCGGAGCTAAGCACAATCTTCTTGCTTGCTTCACGGAGCCACAAGCCACCAAGCCGTCTAGGAGGTGGCAACCTCCAAGAGTAACAAGCACCACCGGCTTGCAACACGATCACCTAGTGCCACTCGATGCAATCTCACAATGCGACGCACTAGAATCACTCACTATCAATCAATCAGATGTGCACTAAGCAAGTGAGTGTGTGGGAGGGCTTCCAAGCACACCTACACAAGCCACACAGGCCCAAGGGTGCTCGGCCTTTGGCCAAGGCCGCCAAGTGCTTGGATTTATAGCCCTCAAGCAAATAGAGCCGTTGCCCTCTCAAACCAGCCGTCGGACTGAGCGTCGGACGCTCAGCCGCGCCACCGTCGGACCAATGTCCACGGTCCGATGCTCCCGATAGCCGCCATGTGTCACTACCCATTTGAAGTCGAACGTTGGATCACAACGGCTAACTTTCCGTGCTTCAGCTCACCGTCGGACGGAACACCGTCGGACCAACGAACTCCACGGTCCGACGCTTCCAGAGAGCTCCCCGAGCGCTGAAAATCGTCGGACGGTCGTACGACGCTCGCCGTCGGACTAAACACAAGAGTCCGACGCTCTCAGAGCTCGCCACGTGTCAGCTCTCGCACGATCTGCACTGTCGGACGCTCGGACAAAAGTCCGACGCCCACAAACTTCAGCGTCCGACGCTCACAGGCCAACCACCGTCGGACGCACGAGGATGTCGGACGCTGTCACTGCAGACAGCGTCCGACGCTCGCACCAAAGCACAGAAGACAAGGGCAGGCCGTCGGACCGAACCCATGGTCCGACGCCCCCTGTCCTTAGCGTCCGACGCTCTTTTTGAGCTCCTCTCAACTCCAAACTTCACCACCTTTGCAAGTGTGCTAACACCACCAAGTGTACACCTCATGTGTATGTGTGTTAGCTTTTCACAAACATTTTTCAAAGGATTTTTCACTCTTTTCACCACGCCACTCGATCCTAGCAACGTATGCAAGTTAGATCGCTCAAGTGGCACTAGATGACCGATATGCAAACAAGTTTGCCCCTCTTGATAGTACGGCCATCTATCCTAAATCCGGTCAAGCACTTCTCTACTCAACCTTAGACCGGTGAAATGAAAATGCCCTAGGTTATACCTTTGCCTTGCGCTTTCCATTTCGATCACCGTCTTCATCACCATCGATGCCAATGCAACACATGCACCAACACATCATGAATGATATGATCCACTTCATATCATCACGTGACTTTTGGTTCATCGATCCTTGACTTGCTTGCTCTTCACCGTTGCGTTGGTCCATCGGCGCCAAGCCATCACCCGACTTGCCCTTCACACTTGCAACCGATCCGTCGACGCGAAGCCTCGTCTTGATCTTCTCCACCTAGCCACATAACTCCATGTCATGTCTCATGCGTTTAGCTCCTTCATCTCCATATGTGTGAGCTAAGCAACACTCAACACGCCATATCCACCTCCATGGCATAGTTGCTCACACACATGTACCTGTGGACTAATCACCTGTGTAATCAACACTTATACATATATTAGTCCACCTAAGTTGTCATTCAATTACCAAAACCAAACAAGGACCTTTCAGGTGTACAAGCACGGCGTAGCTAACCGTGGCGCGGATGCTCTGTCCCGCAAACCTTGTCATCTTGCTGCTTGTGCTGCGGTGTCAGTGGTTTCTCCGCAGTGGATCTCTGATGTTGTTGCCGGCTATTCTCAGGATTCCCACGCACTGTCTCTGACTGCTAAACTCAGTTTGGATGCCGATGCGGTTCTTGGTTTCTCTCTTCGAGACGGTTTCCTTCATTATCACAACACAATTCGGATTGCATCAAATTCCCTGTTGCAACAGAAAATGATGGCTGCATCACATTCCAGTGCACTCAGCGGTCATTCTGGGTTCCCCGTTACTTATGCCCGTATGAAGCAGCTGTTCGCATGGCGCGGGATGAAATCTGACGTGCGCGAGTTCGTCCGCCTCTGCATCACTTGTCGTGCCAAGCCTAATCGCTCCCGCTTGCTCGGTCTGCTACAACCATTGCCGGTGCCGCGGGCAGCCTGGCAAACTATCTCCATGGATTTTGTGGAAGGCTTACCACGTTCCGGCCAGGCCAATTGTATTCTGGGAGTGGTGGACTCGGTCACCAAGTATGGGCACTTCCTTCCGCTCTTGCATCCCTTCTCAGCTGCTGGTGTCGCCAAGGTGTTCCTCAATCAAGTATATCGCCTTCATGGTTTGCCGTCGGCCATTGTCACAGATCGTGATCGGATTTTCACCAGCCAGTTTTGGCATGAGCTTTTCAGGCTAGCCGATGTCACTCTTCAAATGAGCTCCAGTTACCATCCTCAAACAGATGGTCAGACCGAGCGTCTTAACCACTTTCCTCAGATGTTTTGCCAACTTTTGCCCTTCCAAATGGTCTTCTTGGCTGCCATTGGCAGAATTCTTGTACAACTCCGCACTGCATTATGCAATTGGTCGTTCTCCTTTTGAAGCCCTTTATGGTTATCCTCCTTGTCACTTTGGACTCTATGTGCTGGATGCTGTGGCCGTCTCGGAGCTCTCGGCCTGGTTGCAGGACCGCCGCATCATGTCTGACCTCATACATCAGCATCTGACTCGGTCTAAGGAACGCATGAAACGTCAGTCAGACAAGCACCGTTCGGAAAGGCAATTCTCTATGGGTGATCTGGTCTTTGTCAAGTTGCAGCCATATGTTCAGTCCACTCTGGCTCCACGCTCAAACCAAAAGTTGGCCTTCAAGTTTTTTGGCGCGTTCCCGATCATTGAGCGTATTGGCGCCGGGCTTACAAGCTCTAGCTTCCTGCTACTTCAGCTGTTCACCCGGTGTTCCATGTCTCCCAGCTCAAGCTGGCGGTCACTGATGGCGTTCAGGTTTGCCCGTCCCTCCCTGCTGATATTGATCTTCCTCGTGTCTCTATGGCTATTCTGCAGCGTCGCTGGGTGCCCTCCACTTCTGGTTCCCTGGAACAAGGCTTGGTGCATTGGTCAGGCTGGCCAACTGAATTGGCGACATGGGAGACTCTCGATCACCTTCGTCAAGCTTTTCCCAGAGCTCCTGCTTGGGGACAAGCAGGTACTCAAGCCCCAGGGAGTGTTACTACCACTACTGCTGATGGGCCGAGAAGGAGCACCCCTGACAAGAGGCCCAACGTGCGCCTGGTGAATATGTGAAATCGCCGTGCCTACGTGCACCGAATGGGCTCAGCCCTGTAAGAAGAGAGTACAAATACACGCTGGAGAGTTGGAGTGAGGATCACGAAAGAACATTGTAACAACTCTGAACTTGTTATTCACTCCTCGCCTTGCCATTTTTCCTCACCTATCACTTATGTTCTTCTTTTCTAGCCTACATTCTTCCTTCCTGCCTTACATACTGCTAACATGCATGCAGCTGCACTGCCTTCTGGCCTCCGCCACAAGCATCCAGCCCAACCCTGCGGCCGCACGGGCCGTCCTCGACGCTGGCAGCACAGGCGCCCCACCCTGCCGCCGCGCGGGCTGTCCCGAACGCAGGCAATGCGGGTGCCACAGACAGTGCCCCGCCCCACGCCATGAACGCGCGGGCCGTTCTCGGCGGCAGCAGCGCGGGCGCCGCCATGAGCACTTCGCCCACTACAGACTTCTAACCCTTGTGCAACGACGAGAAAACGTTGCAAGAGGCCCAATTTTGTTGCAAAAGGTTGTTCATACCATGAAATCGCGTTCGTTGGCAATGGTTGTAGAAAGTCACGTTGCAATAAGAACTTGCAACCTTTGCTAGTTTGGCGTTGCAAGAGTTAGCTTTTCTTGCAACGTTGTCGAGCATTCACTGGCGTGGCAATACGAGCATTTGCCACGTTCATCTTCGTGGATGATGATGAAGGGTGTAAGGTAAACTGGTTCAACGTGCTGTCCCTCTCGCATGCCAAGGAAAGACTAGACCGTGCTCGCTCTCCTTATCTCGTCGATGATCAGGAACGAACTAGGGCACCAATATGCCCTAGTCGCTGCAGAGGAATTCAAGGGCCGTGATGACTATGGCCGTAGGGAAGGGGCGCCGTGACGACAAAAGCTTCAGAGAGGCCATGATCATGCTAGCTATTGGTGCTGGCTGTAGGGATCAAGGGCGTGGCCTCTACCACGTTCTTCGCAAGGAGACGGCGCGTGGAGGAAGAAGAGAGGCCGCGGGAGAGAAGGAGCTGCGACGGGAGCTACAGGCTGTGGCCTCTACGTGATCTGTAAATTAGATTAGGTCCTTTTCCAATATAACTGGTCGACATAATTAATATAGCCTTCTTTTGCCATTATTACCACAAATATTGCTGTAGCCTGGTGGTAAGCTCCTGCGCTTAGGACCAGTAGGTCGCAGGTTCGAATCACTTGTATTGTTTTTTTAATTTTTTTTATGCAACCATTAAAGTGGAAAGGTGTAGTTATTGCAACGATGTAATTTTTCGTTGTAATATTATAACCTTTTTGCAATGAATGACACTGCTACATACAATGAAACTATAATCTCTGCAACCTTAATGATTGCAATGAACTATTTTTTTCGTGTTTTTTTAATTTTTTTTTATGCAACCATTAAAGTGGAAAGGTGTAGTTATTGCAACGATGTAATTTTTCGTTGCAATATTATAACCTTTTTGCAATGAATGACGCTGCTACATACAATGAAACTATAATCTCTGCAACCTTAATGATTACAATGAACTATTTTTTTCATTGCTATATGTACCAATTTTTTGCAACGCAAGCGACTATTATATATAATGAAACATATTCGTGGCGATATAGATGGGCTATTGCAACCATCAAATAAAGAGTCGCAATATCACCAGTGTTGCAACGAAAATAAACTTACCCACAATGCAAATTAAATCGTGGCAACATTAATCCCTTATTGCAACAATTCAATAATTTATTGCAAAAACACTTACCTTTTGCAACGACCTCCACAAAACAATCTTCATGGCAAAAAACCAATCTATCGCAACAAAACATGAAAATCGTTGTGACAATAACCCTTGTTGCAACGAAACCTTGCCGTTGCGAAAAAAAACGTGGTATTAAGGTCGGAAGTTAGTAGTGGCCCCACCCTGCAGCCGCACGGGCAGTCCCAGTGTGGGCGGCCACGAGCGCCCCGCCCGACGCCGCGGAAGCGCTGGCGCGCCCTCGACGCCAGCAGCACGAACGCCGCCACAAGCGTCCCGCCCCACCCAGCGGGAGCGCGGGCAGTAGTCCGCGAGGTGCTCGCCGCGAGCTGGCTGGACACCTCGAGCGAGCAAACGGTGATGGCCGCGGTTGCGGGCGAGGAGACTGCATCCATGACGGTGAGGACGTTTGCACGGCGTCCACGACGATGAGGACGAGCTGATCAGTTCACCAGAGGGGCAGACGCGAGATGTGGGGAGGGATAGAGAGAGAGACGGGGGGCATTTGCTGGGACGTTTTCCCGGTCGGGCGAGCATATTTTCGCTTCCGAACACCATTGAACAGCCATGAAGGAGAGGGCCCATGGAACTCACCATTGCGGCGAGTGGAGACTACTACAAGTGAGTGCTTCTGATGGGGAGAGGCGGCCAGACCGGGATGCAGCACAGAAGGCGGCAAAGCAAAGCATAAACGGACAAACCGAATGAGGGGTCATTAGTCGTTGTCGTTGTCAAAGAACAATGCGTTTGCAGGGCCAAGAGGATCATGCGAGAGTACTATCAGAGTCAGCGTACAAGGATGAGAGGAAGTGGACCCACTAAGCTGTGTACTCTCGTCTCAATAGATATGAGATTTTTCTTTTTGAGCGACCATGTCCTTGCGACACATATTTTATTAAAAAGAAGTTGATAAAGTTACAGCCAATGCCGATAATCCAGATGACCAAAGCATAATTAAGTCACGACATTAAGCAAAGAAAATCCATTTAATTTTATCGAATTACATTGGATTATTCAAGAGGAAGAGCTGTTATTTGAAAAATGTAAATGTACTGTATGCATCATCCATGAAACAAACAACTGCGTTCATGGGATGTCCTGAGGTGACTGAAGGGAGCGTTGTGGCGGACATATAGGGTTCCATACGGCGCATGCATGCCGCCCTGCACTCTTCCATGCTCAAGTGACAATATTCAATCTTATTTCCAGTCGTACACATATACTAATTTAATCTTCAACAAGAGTCGAGAGCTGACATGTGGAAATTCGAGACAGGTCTTAACCCCATTATATGACTTCTAGTCTTGGATCCTCACTTATCTCGGTAAATGCTGAAATGAGCTTCAGGGTTTATATGCAACTATCATGTTTAACACAACTCAATCAATTACTCAATTAGCGTTGCGACATGTGCGGAGTGCCAGTGCGGATGGGCGTGACAACGCAACTCAGGCCACCCGGAAAAAGGGTAGCCAGATTTGCAGGTGTGCTTTAAATTTCAGTTTATCTTCTCAATGTAGGTCCACTTTCTGAATAAAACACAGCAGAAAGACCTAATAGTTGAAGCTGTCAGAATGCACAGGTACCATTGACATACGATGATTGCTCTAGCTATAGCTTCAAGAAAGCGAGAGCACGGTGTGCCAAGGCAGGTATGCACCGTATATATGTCGCCCCACCAACCAATCGAGATCAGTGATCCACAGAGTCAATAGAGATCGAAGAGCATCTACTCTCTTCCTCTTCCCGCATGCTACGCTAAGAAAAGGGACTTGCTAGATATGTTTCATGTCCTTGTGTTTTTAGGCAAAACTTACAAAACTAGAGTAGAATTAAAATGACAATTCACAAGAGAACATTCATGATTTTTTTATAGTTAATGACAAAATTACCTGAATAATAACAAAAAAATCAGGTTGGAGA
Organism: Eremochloa ophiuroides; assembly: GCA_038502445.1. Classification (NCBI taxonomy): domain Eukaryota; kingdom Viridiplantae; phylum Streptophyta; class Magnoliopsida; order Poales; family Poaceae; genus Eremochloa; species Eremochloa ophiuroides. The sequence continues at coordinate 52,884,690 of JAHLJS010000008.1, forward strand.
AGTAGCCAAGAAAAAGATAGGATCTATTCGTATCTCCATTGAGTTTCACTCCATTGCAAACTTAATTTAAAGTGCCTTTGACTCTATTATATATAGAACTGATCTAATGCCTCGAAAGCAGGTAGTATAAGCTTACCAACGGCAGGGCACACCAGGAATTGAAGTAGAAAGAAGAACATGAGCATGGTTACCATCATGCTCGCCGGACTACTCCCGCAGCTCTTATATGTCATTTTTTGTTGTACTCTGTATAAGTCCTCGCCCCGGCCCCTCTATATTTAAAGGGTAGCTTTCAGATGTCCGAGACCTGCCAAGTCAATGGAATCCAGACCTCTAATAAAGATTTGAGGTTCCGTAATTACATACAATACGTAAGAAGGCATATTGAAACCTCTGTTTATACTCTTATCAGTTTCTATCAGGCCCTCTTTGGTTTACGGGTGAAACACAGGTGAAACGGAGGAATCGATCCTATAGGAAACGCTGACGTCATCTCACCTTTGGATCAAAGGAATTTCACAGGAAAGTTTCCGTAGGATTCGATTCCTGCGGCAAATTTCATAGGAATCGGAACATGAGCTCCGACTTCATGGAAACAATCTTGGCGCGAAACTCTGGACAAGAAGAACAGAGGGAGAGGGATGACGACGACGAGGAGAACGCGTACGCGGTGGAGCGGGAGCTACGGTTCGTCGACTACCGCTTTGTCGGCAGGACCCGCTGACCACGCCTGGGCGGCCAGATCCGCTGACAAAATCCTACATGGATATATTTTGATAAAAAAATTTCAACATATACAATATTCCGATATACTTTTGCAACAGTCATACAAAACACCTGCAACATAATTCTAAAACTACTGAAACATTAGATACATACTTTTGCAACATGCATGTTTCACTCCGCTATGAAGCAAAGGAGGTAAAAGGAAGATGAGCACGCGAACAGAGGGACAATGATGATTGCTGAGAATGGTGCCACCGGTGACGGACCTCTCAATCCGATCGATGGGCATAAAGCATGCATTTAAAACACTCTATAACACCATATCTAATTTTTGAAACATTCAAATACAAACACTTGCAACATGTATATAAAACTACTGAAACACTCAAAACATGTGGATGAAACATTTGAAAAAACACATGAAAAACACTTAGAAATCATTTAAAAACATACGCAACATTCAGATAAAACAGTTCCAACAATACATGCGAAAATATATGCAACTTCCGAATGAAACCCTTGCAAACATTGATTTTGAAAATAAAGGTGAAACATTAGAAACATACAATTTAAATATACGTCGAAACAAGATAAAACATTTTGAACAACACTTGCAATGTATATCTGAAACACCTATAAAATATGTACAACATTTTTTATCTACTTTTACAACATTTATATAAAGAAATACAAAATATATAAATATTAAAATAATAAAAAATAAAGAAAAAAGAAACAAAAAGAAAAAACAAAAAAATAAAAATAAAAAGAACGAAAAATAAAAAAGAAAAATAAAAGGGAAATGAAAAAGAAATTAAAAGATAAAGAAAAAATGAAAAAGAAAAAAAACCAATGTGGCACGGGGGCGCGCGGCACGCGCCAACGACGTAACGCGCGCGGGGGGCGGGGGGGGGGGGGGGGGGGGGGGCGCCCGCGCCCACGTCCGGAGAGTCCGAACGCCCGGGTGGGATCTTTTCGGTATTTTGTTTCCTATATTATTGCGGAGTGATTGGCACGGAGAAGCTCTATATATGTACCAGATTATTATAAGATCATATATGGTGGAAATATATGCCGAATTGATCTTTCAAAGGTAATGAGTAAAACAAATTTATTCAATTATTACAATCTTCGTGTCAGTGGGAAATATGTATAAAAACAATAGAGTTAAATACATTATAGGCCCATGAACTTGTATAGCTATGTCGAATAGGTCCATCAACTACTAAACCAGGTATCTGACACCTCAAACTTGCGAATCCGTTCACCTCAGGTCCAAATGCCAAAACCAGTCCGATTTTGCCACGCCATTTATCAAGAAAACCCCTTCTTTTTCTCTAGCACGAGCAGGGCGATGCAGTGGCTGCTCCTTGCTGCAGCGAGAACGGAAGGCGGCGGAGCTTGGCCCAGCAACCATGGCACGACGGAGAGATAAAGGGCCGCACCATCTGCGTCGCGGACGGGCACGTGCTTTCTGCCATCGGATGGTCCGCACATGCCGAGATCCTCGCCAAGCTCCTCAAAGCCATGGGTGCGCGCGTTGACGCCGGCCGTTGCGCGCAGCGCATCCTCATCCTTTGCGTCGTACGTGAGCTAGCTAGCTACCTCCTTCAATTTTCCCTCCTTGACGCTCCTGATGGCGGCTCACCTGGCCGTGCAGGACTATGTGGACGACTACGAGGCGAACATGCCATTCCATGCGCTAGCGAGCGTGGGCTGCCGCGTGGAAGCGGCGTGCCCCACCAAGCACAACGGCGAGTCCGTCGTCAAGGCAATCTACGGGTGTGTTTGGATGGTTTGCCTCGCCTAGCCTCGCTTGCGGCACAGAAACCGAGAATCTCGCCTACTTGGGAGAGCCAAAACCCTTTCTCGCACAAGCAAGCAAGATGCTGCCTGCGTCCGGGGACGAGGCCACCACCATGGGGAGGGTCCCCAGGCGGAGGGCCATCAGAGGGCCGTAGCGCCGCGTGAGGTCGCGCAGGGCCTGGTGCGGTGGCGCATCCCCGCCACGCGATGACGACGAATGAAAGGGTCAGCGGCAGATACGACGAGAACTCATCGTTGCCCGCCATGTCAGCCTTCCCATGCAATTAGGGTTTTTTTTTTGATAAATGGCGTGGTAGAACCGGGCTGGTTTTGGCATTTGGACCTGGGGTGAAGGGGTTCGCAAGTTTGAGGGGCCAGATACTGGTTTTATAGTTGATGGGCCTATTTGGCACAGCTGTGCAAGTTTATGGGCCTACAGTGCATTTAACTCAAAATAATATTTCGTTGGCTCTTTGTTTATGTCACCAGATTTAAAAATTTTCATTCACGTGGGTTGAATGTTTTTCTTTTGTTTTCTATAGGCCATGGATCATGCAAGTTTCCAAGCGTTCTACTGAAATGAAGGGGCTTGACATCTCATTGACATCCATCCACTACCAAAAATCGCCACTAAGAAATCATCATAGAAAATCCCTGCTCGAGAATTCCTTCACAATTCACATTGTTGCATGCATGCATGCATGCGCCCGGGTGGTCTTGATAGAGGGTTCCACCCACCACTGTTACCATTGACCATATCTTCCCTAGCACCCACAACAAGGTATGCTGTCTCTTCTATTCCCTTCCTTTTCTGCGAAACTGAGCACCCATGTCTTGAAACCACAGAACTGAGCACGAATTTATTTACAAGTGAAACAACTTCTATGTTTGAGAAAGTTTTATCCTATTCAATGAAATATTATGTATTTCTGCTAATATATACATTTGCAACTACAACTGCATGTTTTATGAAGATTCATTTATTTCTTTGGATGCCAACCATCATTGGAATTTGGTAATTATGCATGATTCGGTTTTCATGTGATTTTTGGAGTTTGCAGATAAGTTGATTGTAATTGCATTTGTATAGGGTAAAGAATCTAAGTTTGCAATGAATACTGCGAGGAGTAATAAGCTAGCAATCGATATTGCAAGATCACTTGCAGTGGCAGATCAGGTATTGTATTACCATGGTCACTGATGCATATTTTTTAATGCGTTTCATTGTAACGAATAGTCTCTATTGATATCGGTAGATATATTAGTAGAACAACTCTCTGGGCAAAAATTGGTTCATGTCACGTCGTTTGTTGATATATTACTATTATCAATGATTGGCTGTTAAATGCATGGTTGGGGATTTGTTTCTACCACAGAATCTATATTTATGCCATGGAGTATCTGTGTGAAACAAACTTGGATCAAAACCAATCCAAGGGCTAGATTGTATTTTTGCATTCAATTGCTTCGTAACAGTCATATGCTGCTCTTCTGCTTCTTCATGTGTTAACTCAAAATTTTTGTCTGGCAATGCAGTAACATGCTAAGTAAAAATCACAACGGCAACAGCCAAGCAAAAACAGGTATCCTGGATGATAAGCGCTAGGCTGTGGGGACGTGGCTCAGCAAGCAGCGTGTAGGTGACATGCTGCTCCATATTCTTATTTGTCTTTGTAATAACGTATCCATGTAGTTCCTTGAAGATCTTATACATTTCCATTAAGCATGGCCAATTGAGCCCTTACATTTTCCATTAGAAAGGAGGTTAACCTTGCTGTTTTACATAGAAATATAAGTTTTTGTTGATCTATGACAAAATTAGATCAGTGTTGTTTTTCACCTCAAAGTACTGTGCAATTCCTACAATCAACTTAATATCCATTATTGAGTTTCAAGATCACCTGAATTGCAAAATGGCAGTTCTTCTGTTAGTGCGGGGCAATATTTTCACCCTGCTATTTTTCATTCAGTAACAGTTTGTGAAGAGGGTATCTTGGGAGGACTCTACAAGGTTTATGCTGTGGCAAGGGTGGATGGTGTTGCTGATGTGGTTGATCTTGATTATGAACTCTCCAGGTGCCTCCTCGGTTAGCTATTTCGACATGAGTTCAGAAGGATCTGAACTTGGAGATGGGAATTGTAATCAAAGTCAAGTGAAAAGGATCCATCTTGACTAGAGGATGGTGGGCCATATGGCCATATTGCAGTTGTGTCTTACTGTCTTGTGTGTAAGTTCCTTCATTTGTAAATGTATTATTACTCCCTCCATCCCTAAAAAAATATCATTTTCATTTTCTAAGAAATAACTTTGAATAAATATATATTAAAATTTATTAGTTTTTATAGTACATAATTAGTATCATTAAAAAAATCTTTTAATGTAGTTTTTTTAATAAATTTATTTGGGGATATAAATGTTGTACATATTTTCTAGAAATCGAGTTAAACTTGTGGCACACACATCACCAACGACACTATTTTAGGGACAGAGGGAGTATATCTCATTTGCATGTTCTCGGAATAAAAATATGCAGCTCTTTGACATATTTGCGACGTATCATGTATCTCGTTTTTTTTTGAACTAATCAGCTACTTAACAGAGGATTTAGCATTTGGTGGAAGGGAAAGTTCCACGTTTCAGTTGGTAAGGATGCATCAGTGAGACTATGGTTGGTCGAAAAGGATATTTCTTTGAAACAGACCGCAAAGTTGAATTGGTTTTGGAAATTGATGGAAAGAAAAAGCTCAGAAATGAACCTTCAAATTTCTAGTACATTTGGTCACATAATGTACATAAAAAACATGCATTCTAATTATCCATCTTTATGGTGAATATTTGTGTTAAATTATTTTGTCCTCAGAAATTATTTATATCAAAAGAATCGTAAAGCTATTTAGTGAAGCAATTGTGTTTGACCACTATTTTCAATGTATCCGTGACGAAGCTCTCCATGCTTTTTTCAATCATTTTATATGTTGTATTATATACTGTTGCCGCATAATATTATATTGTCTTGTAATAAATTTTTATGGCTGAACTTCCTGACAACGATATTTTATTTCACACAATATTTGTATTTTATTATATGGTCTATGTGTTTTTAATACAAAGGTTTAGCTGTCCCGTAGCAACGTACGGGCACGCTACTTAGTTTATTTTAATTAAGGGCATGACACTTTTACCTTGTCCATGTCCTCCATCCCGGCCAAAGTTATCATGGAAAAAGTTCTGGCTGGACTTCTGTCTTCCGCGTGGAAATTTACCTTACTTGACGACCGTCCCACGTGGAAATTTGCTGTTGTTGGTGTAATTTGACTTAATTGATAATACGTAGTTGACCAAATTATTTGCCGCTGCAGATCCAGTTGGTTAGTTGACACATTGTTTCAGTATATTATTTCTACAGGTCCAGGTGGGTTGACGTCGGAGATAGATGTGACATAGCCAAGATGAAAGTCACCTATACAGAGGAAGCACAGAAGAGACTCGGAGAAAATCAGAAAGGTTATTTCCACCAAATAGTTGTTTATTCTGTTCAACTATTTAAGGATATTCTGTTCAAGAACTTTGCAGTAAAGGAGAGAGTACCACTAAGAATTATGAATTAATGAAGTTGCTTTGCATGTGAAAAGGTAAACGTACCAGCTTACTGAAGGTCATTGAATCGATTACACTTTTTATTACTGGGACAGGAAGATAGTGCCTTGTAAATTTGGCACATCAAAACAAAGAATTTAGTATTTATCTTGCAACCTTGAGTTCCACGACCATAATTCGTTTCTCTCCATATCTAATTTGTTCCACTTCCACACTTGGATCAAATCCTAAGCTGTCTATGCTAAGCAAGGGGGTTTGCCTAGCCTTTACAAGTAGAGCAAAATTCAGACTAGCTTACCAATCAGGAGCCCTCGGTTAGGGAATCTGGGAGCGTCTAGGATAGTCCATGGAGCTGAATGAAGTGATAAGAATGATTTGAGCGATTGCACATTGCTGCCTAATAATCGGTTATCCGACGAGTCACAACAATCAGCTTACCTGTGCAGAACAATCATCCGACGAGTATGAGGTCACCGGGCGGTGGTAGCGCCGCCGCCAACTGCCTAAAGAGCTGCGGCCCCAAACCCTAACTCCCGCCCCTCATGCAACGAGCGCCGACAGCAGGGGCACTGGGAGGGGGAGGGCGAAGGGGAAAGGAACCGCCGGCCGCTGGAGCGCCGCCGCTGGCCGCTAGGAGCGCCGCCACTGGCCGCCGGGAGCCCCGCCGCCTCAAACCCTAACCCAGCCCTCGTGAGATGGGAGTAGGGACGATGCGTAGGGAGAGGCCGAGGGGGAGAAGGGGGAGTGCCAAGGGGAGAGGAGCCGCCCCAGGTGTCGGGCCTTCTTTTCGAGAGTCCTTAAATAACCGTATTTGTGCCAGGATCAAGTACAAAAACACACGAACAGTAATGGTACACAAAAATTAAGATAAAAACACCGAGCTTTATTGATGGTGAAAATAAAGGTGTTTACGTTACAGGGTGGTCTAGCGTTAGAGCCACAAACATTATTTATATTACAAGGCACATCTCATGAAATATCACATAATAATAGGCGGCGGTCTCTAGGCGGAAATAGTGACGATCCTATCCACAGGCAGACTTGAGCGTGGGCGAAATCCTACATCCTAGCGTCCTCCTACGCGGGTCCAAGCATCCTTGCGAAGCTCTTACTCCTCCGGGTTAGCCGTCCTCGGGATTCATATCTGTGAGTCAACAACAGGTGAGTACATACGTACTCAGCAAATCCTAAAAGTTGGTGGTTAAATAATTAAAGGTTGGGCCCTAGGAGAGCATTTCCCTTCTCGCTAGTTCCCAGGTTAGTTAACAAGATCAATTGTCAGATTTCAGTTGTCACATGGTTAATAAAGTATTTTGAAAACCTAAACATAAGTGACCTCATCCCGGCGGTTGCCCATTCCAAGGATGTGGCTATTCGAATAGATTTGGTAAACTCTGCAGAGGTGTACAATTTTCCCCACACGATAGTCCAATCCCATCCGTGATCAGTGGAAAGAAAAAGCCTAACAAGCACCCGTACCAGGATGGAGCTATCTAAGGATCCGTATAACACCATCATGAATTAATCAGGGGTCGAAAAACCACACAGCGACTTGCATGAACCCTATTATGCAATAAATAGGAATAAGCGGCTCACTTGGCCCAGAAATTAAGAAGAGGCTCGAACACGGCCTAACAGAAATTTTACGTGGGGCCAGTATCCCCACGCCGACTGGACATGGGGCCAGTATCCCCATTCGGCTCCGGACAATCCGTTGCACCACCGGCCTCCTGATGAATGTTACACTTCAACCTTATGGGGTGTGGAACGCAGGTCTACCCATATAGACATGTGGTTGTACGAGTTTTTGACCAGGCGAGAGTGACTTATGACTAATAAAAATAGGACTACGACAAGCGTCTCCCAGTAGGAACCTACTCCAGGCGAACCTACCCAAGAGGTGGTTTTCTCACACAAAAACTACCTCCCGCTTGACTAGCCAATTTATTTATTAACCATGTTCCACAGTTATTCAATGGTTCAGGATTAACAGGATTTATATATATATTCAGAAATTCATAAATGAATGAATAAGGTGGGGGTTAGGACTTGCCTTGGTTGTAGTCTCCTCTGGCGTCCGACGCAAAAAGATGGTAAAAAACAATCATAGAACCATATGGTGGTATTAGCGGGGTTGGATAGGGTTTGATTTTAGGAGTCTTAGTCGTATATCAAATCTCGGGACGAGATTTCTTTTAGGGGGAAGGCTGTAATACCTCCGGTATTACGGTTAATTAAAACTGCCCTGTCATCATGTTTAATTTAATTGACTGCATATGATTATGCGTAGGGTTTCTAGATTGCTTTGATTATGAATGGAAATGATTGTGCAATTAAATTTATAGATAAAATCCCAAAAATAAATTTTAAAAGGAAAATCAAATTAAACCCTAATTAGGCCCCAAAAACCTAAATAAAAAACTATAAGGAATCTGGGGAAAATGTCTTCAACAAAGTTGTAGATCTTTTAAAATGGAACAACTTTTATTTTTGGATATTTTGAAGTTAAACAGTGGAAATTCAAACTCAAAATAGTGCTTTGAAATTTGAATTTGAAATGCCATTTCAAAAATTATGAAGAATCTGACCAAACTCTATTAATGGAAGTTGTAGAGTTCAACAAGTAGAACAACTTTCATGTTTGTAGATTTTCATGTTGTTGAGAAAAGTTTGGAGAATTTAACTGAATTGCATTTGAATTTCAAAAACCCTTTTTACCCCCTTTTGAATAATTTCAAAAATATGCAGAATTTGGACATGATTCAATAACCAAAAATGTTTTTCATAAAATTCTCTGCAACTTTTATTTTTGGAGATTTTTGAATTGCTACACAAAATAGGGAGATCATTGCACAATTAGGGTTTGACCTTTAGGGGGAATCTACAATACCGGATCCCTACATAGGGCAGGGCACGCTTAGCGCGCGTGCGCCGCGCCGCGCGCCGGCGTCGTCCGGCCGGCCGGGGCTCGGCCACCGCCATGCCAGCGTCGTATGGGAGGGCCCGGTACCCGCTCGCCCCTATCCTCTCCTCCCCGACCGTTGAAAGGCGGCGAGGATCCCTCCTTCTTCCTTCTTCCCCTCTCGGTCGCCGGCGAGCTTGCCTCGGTCCGCGGCCAAATTGACCACCGTCACTGCACCTTTGCCAAATTGCCAAAGCAGAGATCCTCCCCACTCCTGTGCGCACCATTTTCCCCATTTGTGTAGGCGTTCGAGCTTCGACGGTCCAGGAACACGCGTTGTCGTCCTCGGGCCTAGTCAGAGCTCCGCCGTAGACCGCCTTGGTGAGCCCAGCTTGCTCCGGTGAGCTTCTCCCTGTCCCAACTCTCGTCTGGTGTTACTAATAACGCCGTGGTCCTCATGCTCGTGTTGGTTTGAACTTTATTGCCCTAGGTTCGTCGGAACGAGAAGACAATCACCGGTGAACGCCGTCGAGGGTCTGCTCGCCGTCGAGGTCGCCACTCCGCACCACCTCTGCCCCAACCGGCTACCCACTTAGGACCGTAGTGAGCCCCTGGACCTTCCCAAGCCTTTTTCCCATAAGCTATCGTGTCCTAGCCACTGGAACGGGTTAGCCGCGCCGCCGTTTCCGCCATGGGCGAGCTCGTGCTCGTCGGAGGCGGGTAGTTTGCTGTACTGGTGTCTTGCGGTTCGTTGGGGTCTATGGTTCGCGGTGTCGCGCTCGGTTCGGCCTGGGGGCCACCGCCGGCGAGCTCCGCCGCGAGCCGGCGCGCGCGGGAGCACCCCCTCCCTCTGTGCAAGGAAGAAGAACACCTGGGGCGGGCATGTTGGGCTGACTGGGCTGATTTTAGCCAGCCAGTAGCTTGGGAAGCGCCCGCGGGAGAGTGAGAGCGCGTGGGCAGGCTGGGTCGGTTTGTGCCTTAGCGGGCCGACTCGGGCCGATTTGGTCTTTTCTTTTTACTGGGGATTTCTAAAAGACTTTCTAATTTTATTTTTGGTAGATTAGTGTTGTACCTTGTCAATTTTGTAGGGATTAAATTACTACATGAAAAATTATGAGAATAATTGTGTGGACTCTCTGTTACATATAGTATTTAATAAAAATATTAACTGTAGGATTTGAGTACTTTCTGTATGGAATTAAAAATCAGTAGTTTAATTATTAAATGCAACTTTGGTGATTTTTAATAAATTGTGTGTTAATCCAAAAATCCTGAAATATATTTTGCTATTGTTTTAGGTCAAGAGCTACCTGTTGGTAAAGTTTGGTCTCAAATGGAAATAGTTTAATTATTTATTAATTAAATGCTTGATTAATTGATTAATAAAAGAAATAGAAAACAAGGATGATTAGAGTATTGTGTGATTTTGGGATTTGTTGTGATTCTAGGTCAAATACCCTTATGACCTAGGGTATCCTAGGCTAGGTGTATTATGGTTTGCATATGAAGAAAAGTTGTGCTCAAGTTTATGCATTTATTAATTATTGATTCTTGTATTCCGTATTATTGCATCATATTAAGCATGCATCATTGCATACGTGTAGTGCCCGTGAGCGAAGAAGTTAAAGTTGAGGCTGCTACTGAGGAGGTGGTTCAGGGCTTTGACATCTGTGGTACTGATCCGGATCCCACTCTCTACGCAATTCAAGGCAAGCTCCGGTGCATTTAAACCCTCCCTTGTGATTTACAAATTTTATCACCTTGAGTTAAATTATTGCATTAGGTTGGTAGGAGTTGATTGATACCTAATTGCTGCATTGCCTACCTTGATATATAATACCCTAAAACCTGGTTTAAATGGAATATTTGAAAAATGCTTAGCCCTGCTTAAATTAAATTAGATTTTTTGCATAAAATGCTATTTTCGAGCTATGTGATATAATATGGATGAATCATGAGAAAGAAAAAAGGGAAAATGGTTCCGTTCGGTTGATGTGCACATGGGTTAGAGTCCTGATGTCTTGTCACCGACGAAAGTGGATTTGTGACCACTGGTTACCTTGTATTTGGGTTAGAGTCCCAACACAATGTTTCTGGCGGGAAAAGAGTTAGAGACCGTTCGTTGTCGGCCTGCTGTGTTCGAGACTTTGCAACTAGCCATATACTACGGAAAGCTCTGACTCCGGTGGCTCTATTGCTTGAACCGACGACCACGCACTGGGAGTGGAGAGATGGCGAGAGTAGCATGTACCCTCGTGGGTTAGAGTCCCGGATTGGAGGTGTACTGTACTCTCGGGTGGCACAGAACCGGTTCAAGGGTGGAAAAGCCGTGGTAGATGGGGTTGGTATATGCAAGGTTAAGTGCTACATATGCAGTGTGGTTAGGGATCCCCAGCTTGGTACTTAATCGATTCGAATCGTCGTTGCTCCTCGGATATGGAGACTTGATCCACTGACTTACTTCAAAAAGTGGTTCGGAACTAGGATGTTTTTGAGAATGAATAAGAAGTGAAAATGAAGGATACTCGTGGAAGAACTAAGATCTATGATTATTGAGTAAAATAGTGTTGAGTTAAAATATTGAAAGTAGGATTAAAGTTTAGTATTGCTTTTCCGCAAAATACTTTGACTCTTGCTAAAGCCTTACCTTGACTCCCCTCAGCCGGCATTCCTCAGTCTCATCTTTTTCTTTAGTCGGGTAAGTCTTGCGGAGTACCCCAGTACTCAGGGTTTGTTAACCCCTGTTGCAGGAGAACCACCGTAGCAGGAGGTGTGTCTGGCTCCCTGCTGTGTGACTATCGTTCAGGAAGGAAGTGATGATGAGTGAGGCAAGACCCTTGGGCAGGGTTCATGTTATCTTTACCTAGTTTTATGTACTTGGTTATTCCACTGCTATTGCTACTTATCTATGGTTTGTAATAACTGCACTAAAATTCTATTTGGACAGCCGGTTTGTAATCTAAGTACTATGTAACCTTTCCGCACTTTTACTCTGATGTATTTTATTATAAAATATTGTAATTCTGCAATGGCTTCACAATGGGATACTGTCGGAGAAAAACGGGTGCTGATGTAGCCCGGCAGGACCTTCTAGATCATGTAGGACACGGGCCCGGCTGTCAGAGGTCATTAGTGACAATGACAGGTGCCTGTGGGCCATATGATTTAGGCGGTTCTGTTACAAACAAGCACCACCGGCTTGTAACTCGATCACCTAGTGCCACTCAAAGCAATCTCACAATGCAATGCACTAGCAATCGATCACTCACTTCTCGAATGCGAATTATATGAGCACAAGTGAGTTGGAGAGCACTAAGCCAAGCATAAGCAAGGGAAACACATTCCCAAGGTGCAAGACACCTCTCACAGCCGGCCACACACTCTTATAAATAGCCCTCAAGCCAAAGGAGCCGTTACCAACTCAAACCGGCCGTCGGACCGAGTGTCGGACCCTCGCACGCGCAAACGTCAGACTATTGTTCACAGTCCGACGCCTTGGATATGCGCCACGTGTCACTAGCTGTTTGAATCCAACCTTTGAGCGTCGAACCGTGCGTCGGACCGGAGCGTTGGACCATTGTTTAGGGTCTGACGGTCTACAGAGAAGTTTTCCGAGATTAAAATAGCGTCGGACTGTCCTGGGGTGGGGCGTTGGACTATTGTTTAAGGTCCGACGCTTTAGCATCTTCGAACGGCTATTTTCAGAGCGTCGGACCGAACCGTCGGACTGGCCCGATGCTTAGCGTCGGACTATACTTTCTCAGAGTCCTACGCCTGCCTTCGTTCGGTAAAACGGCGGTGTCTCTTAGTTCCGAACTCCGATTTCGAGGATCTTGGACATTTTGGAAAGCTTATTCAGAGGGCTACACAACCCACATGATTGCTTGATCCAAAACTCAAAGGATAAAAGCATTTTATCCATCCTAGTTCAAAACAAGCTTCCCGCGAGCTCGAAACTACAACCCTTTTGCAAATGTGCCAACTTCAAAGTGTTCCACAACCTTGTACATGTGAGTTAGCATTTTCACAAAAAAATTTCAAAGGGTTTTTCACTCTTTCTTGCCACGCCACTCGATCCTAGCAATGCAAAGTTAGATCACTCCGAGTGGCACTAGATGACCGATACGCAAACAAGTTTGCCCCTCTTGATAGTACGGCCATCTATCCTAAATTCGGTCAAGCACTTCTCTACTCAACCTTAGACCGGTGAAATAGAAATGCCCTATGGTTATACCTTTGCCTTACGCTTTTCATTCCGATCACCGTCTTCATCACCGTCTCCGACACCATCGATGCCGGTGCAACACATGCACCAACACCTCATTAGTGATATGATCTACTTCATATCATCACGTGGCTTTTGATTCATCGATCCTATACTTGCTTGCTCTTCACCGTTGCGTTGGTCCATCGACGCCAAGCCATCACCCGACTTGCCCTTCACACTTGCAACCGGTCTATCGACGCAAAGCCTTGTCTTGATCTTCTCCACCTAGCCACATGACTCCATGTCACGTCTCATGCGATAAACTCCTTCATGCCACATGTGTGAGCTAAGCAATGATCCCTAGCCATTTTCACCTCCATGGCATGGTTACTCACACACGTGTACCTGTGGACTAATCTCCTGTGTAATCAACACTTAAACACATATTAGTCCACCTAAGTTGTCACTCAATTACTAAAACCAAACAAGGACCTTTCAGAGTCCATGCCGCGCTCGGTGAGGGGCTTCGCAACGGCAGTGACCGTCGGTGTGCCTGCCAGCGGCTCGCCGGAGTGTTCGTGGCGGCGGTGTGCACTGCGCTTGGTCCCAGAGGCCTCCTACCTCGCGTCCATCTTCAAGAGGGTGTGTGTGGGTTTGTGGTGAGTGTGCTAGGTTGGTTTGGGGCTTTACCGAGCTACGCGGAGGCGGTGGCAACCGGCCATGGCGGCTTGGCTGTGACGGCGTACGGCGACGGCGCATCACAGAGAGGAAGGAAAGGAAAGGAGGGGTGGAAAGGGTACTAGGGTGGTCTGCAAACCTACCTGCTCCTCCAATTGCTCTATGGTGAGCAACAACCGGCGAATCATGAATTCCCGTTGTCGGTGGCGGCGGTGCTCCGATTTGGGCGAAACGGGCTAGAGCTCCCGGGGAGGGGAGAGATGTGGAACCTAGGGGGAGATGGTGCGTTCCCGACCCTCGCAAACCATGGAGTGACGCTCGTTGCCGAATAGCAAGCTCGCCGTGCCTATTTATGGGCCGGCCATGTCGGTTCGCGGCGGCGAGATATTTCTCGCCCGCCCCGATCTTTTCCGGCATGGCGACGTGCTCGGAGGGGTTTTCGCGTGCTCGCCTGGTGGTGTCACACTGCTAGCTGGCTCCGGCGTGGTCGGTGCTCGAGAGGTCTCGTCACCGGCGTGTCGGCACTCGGGCGAAGGTACGCGGGAGCGCTGTGTCCGTTGAAGAAAGGGAGGAGCGAGCAGTGCGCGGGATGGGACATCTCACTGCGAGGTCAGCTGCCCGTTGTGTCTTGCTTCCCTCCAGCATTGACACGGCGGGGCCGGTGGCAGGCGCGGGGCCAGGGTGCCGGAGGAAGGGGACGAAGCTGACAGGTGGGGCACCTTCGTCAGTGAGAGGGAGAGCGAGATGAGGTGGGCGCGGGGCCCTGCTGGGCCGACCCGTGCCGCGGCCCAATCGGCGAGTGAGGGAGGGAGTTGGGACGGCCCTGCTGTGGCCCGAGAAAGTGAAATGCAGCCCAGCTTTCCTTTTCTATTTTCTTTTCCCTTTTCCTTTTCCTATTCCTTTCCCAAGAAACTTCCTAAGGATCTGGAATCTTTATACCACCATAAGGTTCACAAACAAGAAGCATTACATCACTGTAGCGTCGAGATGGCGGACTAGAAGGGGGTGAATAGTCCGAACAAAAATTAATCGCAGCAGAAATAAAACCCAATTGGTTCTAGTGACAATTCACCCCTCTAACTAAGACTCTAAGCACCTTGCAAAAGATCCTAGCAAGAAGCAAAGGTGCAAGCCTAGTTTGAGCTTCCCTAAACCGTTCTAGCGCAAGGTCACACAAACCTAAGCACTAGTACTTTAAGCACCGGGGAGCTCCTACCAACTAGCAAGCAAAAGCACACTAAGCACCTAAGCTCACTACATGCTCAAAGACAAGGATACACAATCCTAATTAAGGAGCGCAACTTACTTAGCTACACAAACTAAGCAAGACACTAGTTCTAAGCTACACAAGCTAAGAACGTGAGTGGCAAGCTACACAAGCTAACCGATCTCACAAGAGCAACTACAACTATAAAAGTAAAGTAATGCACAAAAGAAATAACTTGTGTAGAAGGGAGCAAACCACTGCGAAGGATATGAAGATGTTGACGCAGTGATTTATTTCCCGGAGGTTCACTTGTCGCCACAAGCTACGTCCTCAGTTGAGACAAGCTCCAAGGTTGCCACCGATCCTCTACCAAGAGGTGACCCCCCACAAGTCACACCCCATGTGGGGCCCCTGCAAGCTCTTCGATCCAGCCGGATCACTTGTTACACTTCACGTCTCGCTCTTACTAGCGATGCTCTTCGCAATCTCCCGCGGGGTGAGCTCCAACACCTCACAATCTTGCTCCGGAACCAAACACAATCTCCTTGCTTGCTTCCACGGAGCCTCTCGCCACCAAGCCATCTAGGAGGTGGCAACCTCCAAGAGTAACAAGCACCATCGGCTTGCAACTCGATCACCTAGTGCCACTCGAAGCAATCCTCACGATGCAACGCACCAGCGATCGATCTCTCACTCTCAAATGCGATGTCAATTAGCACAAGTGAGTAGGAGGGCACTATGCCAAGCACTAGCAAAATAAACACATTCCCAAGGTGCTCAACCTCATGCCTTGGGCGGCCCTTAGCTCTATTTATAGCCCACAAGACAAATAGAGCCATTACCCTTTCACTCCACTGAAAAACGCCGACACCGGATGCGCAGACAGGAGCACCGAAAGCGTCTGGTGCACCACAGAACGCCACGTCAGCTAGCCGTTTGAAAGTAACCGTTATGCGCCAACGGCTAACTCAGCTCGCGCTTTCCCTGTCCACACCGGACGCGTCTGCCGTCACACCAGACGCGCGGAGCTCAGTGTCCGGTGCGTGACTAGAGAGCACCTGAGAGCACCGAAGTGCCACCGGACGCGTCCGGTGCACACCCATCGGACAGACCACAGCGTCCGGTTCGCCTCTGCTCTCTCACGCACTGCCACATCACAACCACCGGACACGCGCACAGTAATCACACCGCGTCCAGTGCCTCCAAACCTGTGTCCGGTGGAACTGCACCGAAACACACTGCTCTCGGCCACATTCACCGGACGCGTGCCTCAGCGTCCGGTGCATGTTTCTCCACTGAAACACCACCGAAAAGCTCTGAATCCTATCTCGCAAGCTCGGCAGGAGGAAGAGAGAACCCAAAACCTCTCAACCCTCACCTCTTTTGGCAAATGTGCTAACACCACCAAGTGTACAACTCATGTGCAAGTTTGTTAGCTTTTCACAAACATTTTCACAAAGGATTTTCACTCACTTCACCAGGCCACTCGATCCTAACAACGTATGCAAAGTTAGATCGCTCAAGTGGCACTAGATGACCGATATGCAAACAAGTTTGCCCCTCTTGATAGTACGTCCATCTATCCTAAATCCGGTCAAGCACTTCTCTACTCAACCTTAGACCGGTGAAATAGAAACACCCTAGGTTATACCTTTGCCTTACGCTTTCCATTCCAATCACCGTCGTCATCTCCGTCTCCAATACCATCGATGCCGGTGCAACACATGCACCAACACCTCATGAATAATATGATCCACTTCATATCATCATGTGGCTTTTGGTCCATTGATCCTCGACTTCACTTGCTCTTCACCCTTGCTTCGGCCTTTGGCGCCAAGTCTTACTTAAGTCTCCCGACACTCGGTACCAACGACTTCAAAGCGTCCACTTGCCCTTTGCCCTTGCAACGAGTCCATCAAGCCAAGCCTTGTCTCGATCTTCTCCATCAAGCCACATGACTCCATGTCATGTCTCATGTGCATTAAGCTCCTCCATCATCACATGTGTGAGCTAAGCAATCGTCCCTACCCATTTCCATCTCCTTGGCATAGATGCTCACACACATGTACCTGTGGACTAATCACCTGTGTAATCAACACTTAAACACATATTAGTCCACCTAAGTTGTCACTCAATTACCAAAACCAAACAAGAACATTTCAATCTCCCCCATTTTGCAAATTGATGACAACTCTGCAAAGATATGAAAATTAAGCGCATTAACCAAGTTAGTTCTTCACACAAGTGTAAATTACTAACTTGGGTTTGGATTTTATGTTACTTATCTATCTTTAAGCTCAAATCTTTAGACTTGGATAAGCTCCATAAAACCCAACTTGGTAGTGTTAACTCCCCCTACATGTGTGCTCAAATGGTTTGGTTTCAAATTTTTACACATGCACAAATATGGAATTTGTGGGAGTGCCAACACTACTAAGTGATGCTAAGGTGCATAGAATAAACCTTTGTAACATGATACCAATTTCTCGATACCAATTGTTTGAAGCCAATTGAAGTTGCACCCTTAAGTTCATCCTTAGCATCATGATTAGCTAGACAAGCAAAAATACTAGATACCTCGTGAGATCAACATTATAGGCAAGGTTGTAGTAAATACTTGAAAACACAAGTCTAGCTAACAACCTATGCATGGTAGTTATCAAATCATAATTCAAACCTATACTAGCATACACCACACAAGTAAGATACAATATGTAAATAAACTATATGTAATTGCAAGCAAGAATATGAATGTGCACAAATCAAATGCAATCAATCATGTCCATGAGCTTGCTCCTCCTACTTGTGTGCTTCTCTTGTCCAAGAATTTGATCCCCTTGTAATCTTCAATCTTGTGGATCATCTTTCTTATTGGCCTATTGCTCTCCCATCATCGGCCTCCATGATGGTTCATCGCGTACTTCCATCCATCTTGACTCCCAACACACAATTTCATATCTTTGTCCAACTTCTCCCCCTTTGTCATCAATTTCCATAAATGGTCATGCTCGATTGTGACAAAGGTGTATGTGGTAGGGATGTTGAGGGTAGACACTTGCATTTTTGATGGACGTCTTGTTGGAAGTCTTCATCTTGATGATCACTTAAAGTTGAGGATCACATGCACATTTGTTGGATACCACTTGTATGCTTAATCTAGATATCACTTGTGAGTACCAATTGGGTTGGACTTATACCACTTGCATGGACGCCGTCATGATGAACATAGTACCACTTGAAGGAATAAACATGTGCATGCTATTAGTGACTCTAGATACCACTTGAAAGATAAACTTGATATCCATTTTCATTGTTGTTCTTGTACTTCTTGAATTTAGATTGTTGTCATGATCTTCTTTCTTGATTAGTTCAATCTAGTAAACTTGCACAAGTAATCTAACTCGGTTTGAACTAAAGACAAGCTTCTCCACACCTCACACTAAGGGTTATCTTGCCAATGTTGAATTAGATCCTTTTTGCTCATTTAACTAGGTCAAACACTAGGTTCACATGCTCATAAACAAGTCGTATGTAGCCACTAGATCAAACAAGAAATAGAAGCAATAGTGGCATCATATGAACTCAAAATCATTTGATTTTTCATGAATGCTCATCTATGTATGACTATATGCTCTAGACAAGTCTTTAGCAAAATATGGATGCATATGACAAACAATGATACCTTTGCTATCTCGGAGTAGAGGATAGTCATTTCATTCAATCTCCAACAATAGCAACGGTGAAGTCCATTTAAAGAGCATGGTGAAGACCAATCATCATCATGAATTCCATTCTTCACCCATATGATCAAGTGCTAGCTTCAAATTGTGGTTAACTTGCCTCTCTTCTTGATCAAGCTTGTACGAGAATACCACTTCAATAAGCATGAATACCACGTGCATATATATGAATTCTTCTCATTTAGTTGTTGCTTGCTCTCTAGATCAATATTTTGATATCTTCAAATAAGCATATCCAATGATTCTCTGGATCACCACTTCCATATTAGCCATCGAAGCATCACACACTTGGTTTACCTACATAAGGCGGCACGCCCCGACGATCGGGAGAAGTGACCTCTCTCCAAAGAAACATCTTCAATACTTACTTGAATTGCCTTTGCTTGATGGATCTGAGAACTTAACATGATGATCAACTTAAATTCCTTATTTTAGTCCTTTTCTTTCTACTTCTTTAAGTCCAACTTCTCTTTGTTTGATCTTGATCTTTACTTGAATACCAATATCCATGATTCAAAACCAAACAAATGACTCTCAACCACCTGTAATCATAATTCCAACTTGAGAGCCTTTCAATGCAAGAGATATCAAAGATTTCTAATAATTCTCTCTTGTGGATAGATTCTGTACACTTCAAAGAATAGATCATAACTGCCATTTTACTTGTCCAAACGCCATGAAATTTTGTGGAGGTGATATTCATTGAGTCAAATAGCAGCCATAAAAATGTGAGCTTCATTTGACCAAGTATGAACTGCCAGCAATCTATTTTTTCCACACTGCTACATGCTGAAAACTTCTGCATTTGTGTTGACAAGAACTACTCCAAAACCAAAGTAATCCTTATCCAATTTCTATGAAACTTTCACAGCAACTTATACCTTAAGTCTACAGCATGAATACCAAATTTCAAGCCAATCAAAATAGTTTTGATCAGTCAAACATGGCTTTCTTCTTAGCTAGTTCAGATTTTAGATTTTGGACAGATTTCAACAATTGAGCTAATCTTCATCAAATTGAACCAAACTTGAGGTCAACTAGCTTGAATACATTCACAAGACATATATCCATAAAATCCACTTAATAAATGTTATCTCATGATCATATCCAATCGAATCTACTCAAATTTGATTACTAAGCAATAATTCCATTCAAACTTTTCATAGCAAGCAACATATGCATATTTATCCAATTCAATCAACTCATATGCATCCAAATGTATTTGATCAACAAATGATATACCTTGATAGTTCATGATCACCCATTTGCAAGCTTCAAATTGATTCTTTGCAACTCTTCAAATAATTAACCGTTGGATCACCCACAATTTGAACTTTTGCACTTGTATGAATTAAGCACTTGGACTTAACTTCATTTGACTTGGCATTGGTTTGGATATGCACTAGGCTTCATGACTTGACTCAATATAATCTGAATTCCATTTAATCAAGCCTCCAATGCCATGGTACCTACATATATTCATCCACTTTTTGATGGTACCCAAACTAGTTTGGGTCCTCTCAAGTTAGGAGCAACATACTTAGGCGTAGCCTTAGTATGAGTAGTGGGATGTTTTGCAATAGAAACCGATGAGGTACCATTGTCATCCTTGTTTCTAAGCAAAGGATTAGCATTATTTGAACTAGTCTTAGGGGTGTTACCTAGGGGACATGAATTGGCTATGTGTCTCTTTTTCCGGCATGAGTAGCACCTTTGGTTTGCTTGAGCCTTCTCTTTCTTGCTCATATTGTGCTTCTCATCGCCTTGCCTCTCTTGGGTTGCTAGAGCCTTCTTCTCAAGCTTGTCGGGACACTTCGAGGCAAAGTGGCCCATTTCTTCACATTTGAAGCACTTGATGTGAGCCAAATCTTTCTTCACATGATTCTTGCTCATCATCTTATTGGCATCATGGATATGAGTGGGATGCCTTCCTCTACCACTACCCCTCCTTGTCTTCTTGTTGACTTGAGCTTGGGGTGTGTTGACTTAAGGCTTCACAAATCTCTTGTATAAGCTTTGTGAGCGGGTGAGCCTCTTGTCATTCTTCTTCAACTTGAGCTTCTCTTGGTTGGGGCATGATGAAGCTAAGTGGCCCATCTCATGGCATGCAAAGCACATGAAATAAGCAAGCCGTTCTTGCTCTTGCTTCTTCATCTCTCTCTCATATGTTCTCTTGCGCTACCTTTTGCCTTTGATCTTGCTCTTGTTAAAGTGAATGCCACTTGTATCTTGGCTTCTTTGTGTATTGACTTTGCTTGTCATAAAGCCAAGGCCACTCATGTCGCCCACCATTCTTGTGTTCTTCAACATATGGTTGAGGGCGGCACTTGAGTTGTTCCACCATGCTATCTTGTTGCTCAAGTTCTTCACTTGACTTTTAAGCTCATTGTTCTCCTTCAAAAGGTTAGTCTCACAAGACATAGAAGTAGAACAAGTATCCAAAAGTGAAGAACAAGGCATAGAGAGTAAATCATCACAAGAAGTGGATACATTCTTCTTTCCTACATCACAAGGGTTAGTAGCAATATGTGATTGATCATTTGACCCAAGTGATGAGCTCTCACTAGTTTTATATTTTTCATTAGAAAGCTCCTTAGTGAGAAAATCATGGTCTTTTACCAAATTCTCATGAGTAACACTAAGCTCCTCATGAGTCAATTTTAGCTCCTCATGTGAACAACTCATGACATAAAGTAGATGCTTTTGTTGTTCACATGTGTTCTTAAGAAATGAGTTTTCAATCATCAAGTTCTTTGTTTTGTTCATCTCATTTCTTAAAGCATTTGAGAGTTTGCACACAAGCTCAAAATTTGGATAATCACAATCAACAATCACATTACCAATTGATACCTTGGCGCCACCGAGTGACATGTAGCAATGTGATGTAGATGAAGAGCTTGTAGAAGCATCACTCTCGTAGCCATCATCAAGTGAGCTTGAGGTAGACTCATTATGTGCATCACTTGTGGCTTCATCTACTCCATTGTCAAGTGCTCTTGTGGTAGCATCATCATCATCACTTGACATGAAGAGGAGGAGCAACTCTTCATAATCATGGAGTTATGAAAGTGCTCTTGATCACCAAGCTTTTGCTTTTTGGCTTGATCATCATCATCGGAGAGCTTGCCATACTTTACATTGAGAAATGCCCAAATTTCATGGAAAGTCTCAAAGTCCATGATCTCTCCAAAAATGCTATCATTCAAAGATCAATTGTTGGTATTTATAACATCACTTCACGTTAAGTTGTCATCCCTAACATGATGCTAAAAACTATTGGTAAAATAATCTACACTTGCCACCTAAAAATATAACACTACAGAATATATCCGCAAGCGCACAGATAATTCTCCCATTGTAGCACTTCACCCGGTAAGTATTCCGAGTATCGTTGATTTGTTTTATGCCAAAAGCATAAATAGACATTCTACTCATTAGGATACTCTACTATAATGATTAAAAAGATAAATGTGCAAACTTACGATAACCAATAACTTTAATGCTTTAGCAATAATAAGTCAATAATAATATGATAAATGATAAGTGAGTAAATAAAGTAAATGGTATTCCAGAGATAGAATATAGAAACTCACTAATGTAGTAAGACAATCTCGAGATTCGGCTAAAGTAAAGGAAACCTATCTAATTACTAAATATAAAGTCTACAGCCTACGCTATATTACACATCTTCATGTATAGTATAATCATCTAATGAGGATATTAAGACACAAGGGTCACTCCTTTGCGACCGCGCTCTGCTCGTCCTACGTACGGGGGATGGACTACACAGGAACCAACGCAGCTGTCACCTACGCGGACGACCACACGACCCCGCACGTCAGGGTATCTTCGTAGGTACGTAATATATCTAGACACCACATCTACATAATACATACCACCTAACTCACTCGAGTACTGAATTAGGCGCTTTACAATCATATGACAATAATCATCACCAATCACAACTATATCGAATATGCAACTAGAATAAACTAAGAACTGAATAAGTAGAAATATACTAAAATAGAGCAAAGTCATAATGAGATACAAGATAAAATTACCGATCTCCAGACGAACAGATCTAGAATCCTGAGCGTAGCGTCCAACTCTACCTGAACCTTGCGAGACGCCTAAACTAATGAACTTGAAGAACTAGAGCTCTACTTCTAATCTCTGGAAACCCTAACTTCTGTCTACTCTTGAAAAATGAAGCAGGAGGAATGAATTGGGGCTCTGGGATGGGGGTCTGCCCCTTTATTTATAGCCCGGTGGGGTCAACGTGCACCGTTGAATCAAACCGACTTAACCTAGGGCTGAGATGACTCCTCGGAGGCGGTGGAAGAAGACTCCAGAAGACGGCGGCGAAATCCTAGGTGGGGCACCGCCCGGCCCCACTTGGGGCCGGCCGGCCCCACCGCCTGCCAGGTGGGGCCCCGGTTGCTTCGGGTGCCTTCTACACTCTTCTATCTTGCCGATGACATTTGTTTCCTTCGCGATCAAGTTCCGTGATAATTATGCATTTTAATCCTTCTTTTAAGCTTTTCTGGATAATCTCCTGAAAAATAAACAATTCACCAAAACTCGTGAAATTTGTCAGTAATAACCCCTATGTTTCTATTATTGCCTATTTCCAAGCATTAGTTGACGGTATAAAATTGGTACTTAACGACCGTCAACAATACCCCCAAGATAAGTCTTTACTAGTCCCTTAGCAAAGTTGACTTGAAATAATTTATTCAGGGTTTCATTAAAATGTATAACTTCCAACAAGTACTCAAATATTTAAACAGAAATTCTTCCCCGGATTGAAATTCACTAGTCTACCTTTCAAACTTATTCCTACTCTTTTCAACCGTGGGGCTTTTAAACTAAATCTTTGGTAATTGAAAGATAGAATAATTAAGCAAGCTCTATATCTTTCATCCTTTGCTTCAACCATTGTTCCAGAGATATATATAATTTTTATTTTGAAAATAATGAGAGTCTACTAATAAGATTGCAGAGGACTACTAACCTATACACCATGACTGAATGTGCGAGTGTGATTTTATTTTTCGGGCTCCTATGCATTATCTTCTCTTTTCTGTCTTTCTAAAGAGTGTGGGCTATCTCCCCAGCAGATGCTTTTTTACCCATTTTTTTCTCTAAGGCGCGTGTCTTTGCACCCACTGTTTACTCTCCTTTTTTTTTTTTGGCACATACCCTTTTGATATGGCATCTTTCAGGCTCACACTTCTTTGGTATGGCATCTTTTAATTTTATAACCCACACTCGCTTTTGGACTTCTGAGAGAGACTTTGTGCATAGAGTAAAAACTTTTTGTGCATGTAAACTTAATCATGAATGCATAACAGAATAGTCTACTTAAATGATATTAGCAGAATAAATTATTATTATATTTATTTTGATTTTGACTTTTGAAATGTCTGGAACTTAGATATCACTCAGAATAAAATAAATAGCAACTCAAACATTTTTATATCATATCCGTTAATTACTTAGATTTAAGATTTATGCTATCCACAGATATTAAGTTTCAGAATAAATTTTCGCGGTAGATAAACTCCATGCAATTTCATGGGAGAATTTAAATTTAAATATTAAGTATTTGCAGGAAATTATATTTAAGCAATTTAATCATCTTTTTGATTTTTTTCTAGCCTCAAGTTCTACTTACTCTATAGACAAACTTAATACGGAATTTAAAGCAAACATATTTATATACTCTATTTTTTTAGATTTTCATTTTTTTATCAAGCAAGAATTAAATGCGGTAACTAAAGAAAGCAGTAGATAAATTTTTATTTGGTTTTCTTGTTTTATTACTTTTTATTTGTATTATTATTATTTTAGCAATATTAAAATTGACAGAATTAAAGACTGAAATAAATACTAATATGAATGGTAGAACAAATATAAAGGTGATGGGTGCTCACCTAGCGGGGATCTCCCCCAAGCTAAATGTTGCCGTGCTCAGTACTGTGGTGGAGGTGGCGGCTGATATCCCATCTGATGTATCAAATACTCCAGCTCGCTCTGTGTCTGCTGCTGTCCTTGGTATAACTGATCAAGTCGTTGGTCCGTGTGGTGCTGCCACTGCTCATGCTGGTAGAACCTGTCATCGACCTGATACTGCCACTGCTCGTGCTGGTTCAGTGTATCGCTTATTGCGTTCTGTCCCTGCTCAATGTTATTGAGGTGCATAGATAAAGCCGAAAAATCATTAGCGGTAGCCGAAAAATGCTGCTCAGGTGGCCGGTAGTAGCCATTTTCTGGTGGTGCGTGGACTGGATACGGTCCACGAGTGGTGAAGTCCGTGTTCCCGCGCACAGAAAACGATGCTCGGCCTCTCTAAAAATCATTTGCCGTGTTGTCTGGCTCCTCTGTGGGGAATGCTTCCAAACTCGCTGCTGCTGCGGACGAACACTCTCCTCGCTGAAATGTGGGCGGTCCACTGCTGGCGTGGTTCCTGCGTCGATCCCTGGTCACCAAAATTAACAAAGTGGAAATAACCTGGCCCAGATGGTGCCAAGTGAGCCCCGGTGAAATCAGCTCTCGGTGCCCTGCTGATGCGTACGGACGGACACCTGCCAACGTTAGCTGCACTAGCTGGAAATATAAAGTTCTAAACCGAATAAATTTTCTAACTCCCTGTCCGGCAGTTCGTACTCATTTGCATAATTTTCATAAATCATAATTATTTTATTATTTCGGTGTTTGAGCATGTGAGCACAGAAGAAAAAATCATAGCCAATAATTCTACAGGCATCAGGAATAAAAATAAGTGTCGCAATCTGTAATAAACCTAGCCAAGTAGCTAAACGTGTAATACAAGAAGTAAAAGAAATACTGCATTTTCTCATGGAAGAGACAGTTCTCTGGTAATTCAACATCATTTTTACAGGTGATGCTTTCCTCTTTTTTATTATGATATATAATAAATATAGCTCATCTTGTTTAATAGCATTTAATTCCTCTCTACGAAAAAAATGTAAAAGCTAGCCATTTAAGCATGAACCTTAGTGTGGGGTGATGGACTTCTTCAGTAGTATATTTTTGTTTTCTCTCTGGTTTCTTTGCAATGATGCTCTCCCAAAAATCATCTTTATCAAAGTCTTAGAGAGATTCCGTTATATTAACCACACACTGATTATGGAATCCTAGTGCTAAGCTAAGGTTTTTCCATGAGAAGGTGAAAGGTTTATTAAACATTCTAAAATTTACCTCATCATCATCAAAGTCTAGGGTGCTAATAAATTCTATTGTGAGTAACTTGCTACCCTGCTAAGTGATTTGCCATGCACCTTCCCAACCAACATTTCTAAATATAAGCTCAAACTCGGAGTCCATTCCGGTCTCATGGAACAAAGTGGCATAAAAAATTGGAGTATGTGTAAATTCCTTGTTCTTAACCACATTTAATATTTCTCTTTGACGTCTAGTTGGTAATGAAATTTGATTGATGCCTGTGAGCTCATACCTCTCTTCCCTTTGGAAAGAGGATGAAGGGTTGTCGTACTCGAAAGGTGAAGGAGAATCGACATTCATGTCGGAGCCGACGAACGATGGCACTTGTGATGATTGACTTCGTGTTGAGTGGCATGAAAGCGCTCTTCCAAGGGATCGGATGGTACCTTTCATTCTATTGCTCATCTTGCCTGTAAAATGAAGAACACGAAGAACACGGCAAGAAAGAATAAGAACACAAGAACAAAATAAGAACAAGCAAGAACAAGTGGAGAGAAGGAATTGAAGTAGCAATCTCTCAACTAGGTGTTCTTGCTAATCTCCTTCTCTACTCCTTTTCTTGCTTAAACTTGAATCAAATGAAAGATTTGTGAGAGTTTGAAATCTTGAGCAGCAAAGCAGAGTGAGTGAGAGAAGTGGGAGGCAGAAAAGAGGGAGAGGGGTGCCAGCCGGCGTGGGTGTAGGGCCAGCCGGCCCCACCTTGTGTCCTTTGGCCCTCCACTTTAGACAATGTCGACATATCTCTCAT
The DNA here is from genome assembly GCA_038502445.1 of Eremochloa ophiuroides. Lineage (NCBI taxonomy): Eukaryota > Viridiplantae > Streptophyta > Magnoliopsida > Poales > Poaceae > Eremochloa > Eremochloa ophiuroides. The sequence goes on from JAHLJS010000008.1 coordinate 52,911,550, forward strand.
ATCTCTCCAAATGCATGTGCGTGAGTGCTCTTTCTGGTGAATTGAATGAATGGTGGGTGGTACATGGAGTTTGGATGGTAGTGAAAGGTGGTAGTTGATGATAAGGCTTGAGGTGACTTGATGCGATGATGGTGGGTCCCATATGTCTCCCGTATTTATACCGTATAATGACACAAGAATGAAAAACTAAATTACTTTTATGAATCTATGAAAATTTAGAATTCTAATGATGGTCTTTTTATAATTTTCTGCCACCACAGTAAATTTCACTGACGGGGGTTTAACGCTCCGTCAGTAGTAATCTCTTAGGGCTTAAGTTTTAATCATGTTATGCTTATTTTTATTTCTTTTTAATAATGCAATGTGTGGGAACGTAAATATACAAATATTAATGCAAGAATCAAATTACCGATAACTACCGAATTACCTCCCGGTGAAGGTTCGGGGTTTTTAAGTCCGCCGACTCAGACTTCTCCAGTTGAATTATTCTTTATGATTTATCTCCGATGTCGGAGATGTTGTTGTATCTTGTCCTTCATGACACTTCAACGTTTGGCATTGTTCCAGTCTTGGCTTGAATGCGAACCTGTAAGGACCTTGAGGTCAGCCTAGAGGGGAGTGAATAGGCCTATAAAAACTCAACTCGATCCGAGATCAGAACTGAGGGCGGCACTGCCTCACTCAGAGGCTGGCACTGTCGCACTCCAAATAATCCTCCACTGTAGACCAAACTTGGTGAGGATGTTCTGGAGGTGTCCAACAGCAAGTCTGCAAAATTTCAGCTCGAACCGAAATAAAAACGCAGTGCGGCACATGCCTCCCTATGAGGGCGGCACTGCCTCACTTGCGAAACAGAGAATCTTACAGAGCAGAATATATGGATAGAAAGATGTCAACAAGTAGTTTCTTATCCTCTAGTAGCAACAGCGTTCACAGTTCGAAGACTGGAAACCACAGCTTGAGCTCACGAGAACGGATCGAGCAACCCTAGCACAAACTCAACAACACAAGTAAGTGGACATCACACAAGGATTTAACCCGTGGTTCAGCTCGCCACCCAGGCTTGGCTACGTCCACGTTGTTGAGGTACGCCACTAAGGCTTGGGCTTGCCACCAAGGCTTGCCTCTCCCTCGTTCTCAAGTCAAGAGTGGTTCAGCTGCAAGAGAGTCTTACAAACCTCCCTAGGCTGCCACAAAGAGTTGGCAAGCTCTAGGGTGACGCCTACCTGGCTAGGAGCAAAGATCCAAGGGTATGAAACTCAAGAACACCGGCCAAACGTGAACCAAGTGCTCTCTAACTTTGGGAAGCAGTAGATCTGACCTCCAATTGAAGTTTGCTGCATTTTCTCTCAAGTTTTACTGGTTGGAATGGTGGACCCACTTGAGAGGAGAGGAGCAACAATGGAGGAGAGAGGGAGACTTCTTTTTCTGTTCTAAATCGGGTGTGTGGCGTGGGGAAGAAGAAGTGACCGTTAGGAGCAGCAAAAGTAGTATTTATATTCTGTCATCCAACGGTCGGACGAAGTGCGGCACTGCCGTACTAGCAATATCCAGCAGAATGAGATGGGTTAGGACTTGCTGGAATTGTCAGAGTGTAAGGATGGTATTTCCATAATATGAGCACTTGGTTCAGCACTTGGACAGATGTCCTTTAGAAACCCCCTTGATAGTACGGCATACCTATACTCAAGATAAAGAGAATGAAACCGATTTAACCACTTGAGTCTTCAATGTCTTCATATGCCATTTCTTCTCAATATCACTTCATAAGGGGTTGCAATCATCCTTATCTCATCTCTTCGAGCAAGCACACCGAGAGCATGTGACTTGAACCATTTCAACACATATGAGTTTAGTTCATGACTTTAAGTCACCTCCACTAATGATTTGATCCTCAACACAACTTAACTCCTCATAGCTTGATTAGTTCCTCGACTCAATACAAGTACTCTCTTTTTCACCTTAGCCATTGTACCTCGGTCCAAGCCATTGCTTACCCTTCACCTTCGTTTAGTCCCTCGAAGCCCTTTCCTTGCTATCTTTACCTTATCAAGTCATACTCAAGTCACATAATATTAAGCATCCATTGAAAAATATTTCTTCAATATTGTGATCCTTACTTGAATATCTTCTAGATATGGATGTTGAGATCAATCAAGCTTCACATAGAGTGATATATATGAATCAACAATAAAGTAGTCAAGCCAATTCATGATTCCTTATATCCTCTTCATTTTGGTTTGTCTTTCCAAACACTTATTTCAATGTATATCTTCATACTTCTAGCTTGACCAAAGCTAGTCCATTATCAAACCCTTCTTGTTCATGAAAAGCAGGCCATTATTGAGACCAGTCCAAAACTACCAACTCATGTCTCTTTTGTCATTTGCCAAATATGCTTGCCTTCTCATGATGCTATGATATCCCACAACATAGAAGCCATTTCATCAATTCCATTAGCATTGTTGTCTTTTGCTTGAACTAGGTTGTCTTCAAGATCTTCCAACACAACAATACACAATATTGGCTTTCATTGAACAATATGTGGAATACAATCAAGTTTGTATTCTTGTTAAACCTTGGACACACTTAGCAAACTTGTTAGACCTTTAATTATGTTGTCATTCAATTCATCAAAACCCACTAAAGGGCTAGATGCACTTTCAATCTCCCCCTTTTTGGTGATTGATGACAACACAAATAAAGCGTACAAGAGATTGATAAATAAGATTTTGAATCCTATGATATAGTGTGTTCCCCCTAAATGTGTACATTGAAAGGAATTCAAATTTTGGCCTCAAATGCCAAATGCACATATCTCCTATACCTAAATAGGAGGAACTCACTACAGGACTTCTCTGAAATCTCAGAGAGCCACGTCATCTACATGTGTCCCGTAGCGATGCGTCCCGTAGCTCTCCTTCCAGCGACGAACTCTTCCCCTCCGCCTCACCCTCTTCGCCTTCTCCTGCATGCGCATGCTGCCCCTTCTCCTTCCCAACATATTGATTGGATCCAGTACGTGGTGGCCGCAGCTCCTTCCAGCGATGTCCCCATAGCTTCTACGCCCGCTTCCCCTTCCCCTCCACCTCGGCCTCTTCTTTCCCCCTATGCATGCTGCCCCTTCTCCTTCCCGACACTGATTGCCCTGCCACAAGCCATAAATCCAGCCATCAATCGAATCCCAGGATATGGAGGAAGCTGGAAACTTCTCAAACCGCACCACCACTACCTTTGGCTATAAATCTGACACAGTACCTGTTCGTGTGCCCATCTCTGGCCTCGCTCTCTGTTCAAGCAAGTAAGTGGTTGTCTATTATTTTTATCCTCCTCTCCTATGTGATATATCTTCAAAAGTTAATGTTTTCTATCTGTCATATTGGACACTTTCAAGGTGCTCGGCAAATTGCTTCAGAGGTGCTCGATGGAGATTTAGTGCTTCATTGGTCTCTTCCAGCTTGATTGGTAGTCAAATTATCCCCTTTTATTATTTTAATTTTCACTGTACGGATGTATGCATTTTTTCTGTTGCTACTTATTTTAATTTACATTGTACAGCTGTATGCATCTTTTTCCCCTCGCCTGCTATTCGCTTGACCCTCCCATGTCTGAATCTATTCACTAGATGACCTTCTGTTTGTTTGACGAGTGCTACAAAGCAAAGGACACTTATATAAATATCTTCAGAATATTAGTTGCAAATAAAATAACAGTATTTTCTTTTTGTAAAATTTCCAAAGATGGATACTGTTTATGGTGCTGATGAAAGCCAGGAAAGTGCTGGGCCTGGGACCTTCACACGGGATAGGTGGGCATGCAAGCCACAGACCAGGCGTAGCCGCGTAGGTGCTCCGTGCACTGTGCTCGATCTAATTATTTCTCTATAGTAATACTATCTTGCTCTCTGTATATATAGTTATCTCTCTATAGTTAATTAGCATAAATTATCCTTATGTTTTATATGCAATTTTAATTGTCAATTTATCATCAGCCACCGGATTTTATGTTCCTCAAATGAACTGTGCGTATTTTTCAAATGATCAATATTTTCAATATTTCAGTATCTCTCGCTTCATGTCATCCTATATCAATGTGCAGTGCAATGCTACTACAAAGTTCCCGCAGCAACGCGCGGGTATCATCTAGTTTAAGAAAAGTGTGGAAACTCCTCTATATCATAGCATCCGTGAGGTGTAAGGTGTCAACATGATAAGCGTGATGCTCATGACAGTTCATGCACACAAGAGTTTGCTGGTCCAGCAGAGGGCGGCCGCCAGCACAACACATGTCAAGTTAAGCACCACTCAAGGCAAGAGGGTCACACACCAGCACAAACAGTCCTTATACAAAGCATCAATTTAAACTATCCTTACACACACCACACAAATTTAAAAAATCTCCTATGCCTCTCCTTTACCCCTCTAAAACCACGTATCAATCTCTCCTCACACTTTCTCCCAATATTTCTCCCCTTTTGGCATTAATCTCTAAAAAGGATCACTCCGCCAAGAGGAAGAAATGATGGTAGACAAGTGAGGACAAGAGATAGGTAAAAGTTTAGCATATAGGATCTTTCTCCAAAGTTTTCTACCAATCAAAGTATGCAATCATTTAAGTCAACATTCTTGAGAGGTTAGTATATTTGGCTCATACTTCACTTAGATGACATTTTTGATATTAACTCATGCCATCATCACAAGAAGTATCAAACAAATATCTAAAGAACTCTCTAATCGTCATCACAAGAACAAACTCATGATGTGACTCAAAGTATTGCATAAACATGCACACACTAGCATGTAAGGGCCTAAATGCACAAAGGTAGTACGAGAGTTCATGGAATGATGTACCTTTGTTCTAAACCTCACAATCTCCACCATGATAATGAATTTTGAATTTAGTGCTTTGATGGGTGTAGTGCTTTATGCCAGAATGATTCCATCTATGCCCATATTTCTTCTTCATCATTATCTTCAAGGAGATATCACAAACTTATGCTTGATCTCAATTGAAAGTCCATTGCTACCTCTTGTTGCCATTTTGAGATACCACTTGAAGTCATACTTCAAACACCAAAGTTAAGATTGTCCACCAATACTAATTGAAATATGATCTTCAGAGTCTTGACACCAATTAAAATATAATTCTGAGATCTTTGAGCCATGGGTGCAGGACCTTCCCCTAAATATGTGAATAGGGATTTGAATTCCCAATTTGGGCTTAAAATGCCAAGATCCACATTTTAGTGAAGTATGGGGACTCCCCCTACATCCATGCCTGCTGTGGAGTGCTACATAAGGTGTCATAATGAATGTACGTGATGCATATGACAGATTAGGCATAGCAACAGATTGCTGTAGTAGCAGGGTGCGGCACTGCCGCACTCACTTCCACAGTCCAATCGAGATGATCTTCACAGGTTGATGTCAAGTGCAGTGTATACTTGTATCTCAAAGTGTCACCTGAGAATACTTTCATGGACAAGAGAGCATCAAATAGCACTCACTTCCACAGTCCAATCGAGATGATCTTCACAGGTTGATGTCAAGTGCAGTGTATACTTGTATCTCAAAGTGTCACCTGAGAATACTTTCATGGACAAGAGAGCATCAAATAGCACAAGCTAGAGTTTCACAACTAGTGACCATTTTGGATATGGAAGGCATATAGATCACTAATTGCAAAACCTCATAACATAGACTAAATTCTCCCTTTTTGGTAGTGCATACATATGTATATTTGGAATGCAAGAACATATGCACTTTTGGCCAATTAAGTCCAAACAAGCTATATTATGGAGAGTAGTTACTCAAGAGATAGAATTACAACCCAAATAAAATATGAGAGATAACATTACCAATTTGGATTGAGTTAATGTAGCATACTCATGAGAAACTCATTCTCACCAAGAGACTATACAAATTCAAACCACCAAGGTAGAGAGATCACCACATATATTTTTATGACCATCATAAGGGATATTTTAATTATTTGGATAGCCATAGTTCTCATTTGATGAAATGTGGTGAAATTGAGCTCTTGTGATCATCCAAGTTCCATATTAGCCTCCTAGTTCTTTCTTTTACCTAAAGCAACTCACATAGAGAACAAAAGGTAAAATTCATAAAATTTGTAAATTGTGAACTAGGAGTTACCACTTTTTGTTGATAGGGTCTTGGGTGATCAATGAGTTGAATCCATGTGCACATGATGAGCTCTAGAGAGGAGAAATAGCAATAAAAGTCCAGTTCTTCAATTAGTTTCTCCAACTCATTTTAATCCGGTTCCACTAATAAAGGATTGGGGCATTCGACATTAAACTGGGAGCACTTGATTTATAAAGATCAAGACCTCCTAGAATAACTGAGAACCACCTAGAAAATCCAGAGGATCCATTTAACCTCTTTTGGTGTTCTCCTTTCTCCTAAGTGTGAGACTACTCAACATGAACTTGAAAGCAGTCATTAGTCCCACAAGACAGGCTAAACTCCCCCTTAATCATCTTCATGCTCCTTCTATGCAGCAATATGGAACTAAATGAGAGACTGTACAAGAGAAACATAGATGGACATCTTGAAAAACAGTTTTAACAGGTGAGAGGACTTAGATCATGAGCTTGAAGGCTGGGCTAGGCAGTGCTGGGCGGCACTGCTGCACCCAGTTGCTTTGCAAGCACACGGCCTAATTCTTCTCACTTAAACTCTGCTCCCAAGCTGTCTTCTATGCTTTGTGTAGTCTCAGAAGCATGGTTCAACAATGAAAAGCTTGGTTCCATGCCATGGATTTGAATAGGACACCACAAATCCATAACATTTGAACCAACACTACATAGATCAAGAATAACTGGGGTTTCATCTTGCTTCTGCCTTTTACTTCCATCACCAACTTGAGAGCCAACTGAATCTTGTTGTTTCAATGCAATCCAATAACATTCAGTGAGTTTTCAGATTCTGTCCTCCTCGAAGAAAAATTCATATCTCCCAGCCTGCAAGCCAAATATGTATGAAATTTGGTAGCACATGTTCATCTATGAGTCCTCTAACTTCTGGCAAAATTTCAGGTCATTTGGACTCAGTTTGGTCAGTAAAATCATTTTTCTACCAAAACTGCTCAAGTCTGAAACTGCATAGCTGAAACTGACAGAATTCAACTCAAACTGATTTCATTTTGAACCAATCATCATGCTAACTATACAGCAACAAATTCTATATGTGTATATCATGCTCACCAAGTTTCAACCCAATTAATCAACATTTGAATCTCCAAATCTATGGTTGAAGGCAGCTAACTCAGAATTTTAATTTTCTGGACAGATTTGATAGTTTTCAGTTCTTCTCTTCTTCTTGTCCAATCTGAGGTGAATTTGGCTGAGAATAATCACAAAATGTTGTTTCTATTCAGTCCTCTTATCAATGCTTGCATTCTTGTAAATTCTTTCACTATAGATTATCCAATTCAACTTCAAACTTGATTGCATTCAAATCTGATTTCTTTGCCTTTCAAGCAACCACATCTTACTCTAGGTGAAGAGCAACCAATAAGCTTGTGATTGATTCAGTTTGACAAGTGTATCCCCTTCTTATGATTTTCTATGAAAGCTCAAAAACAAGAGGCATTAGTAACTCAAGCACTAGTTTCTCATTTTGTAACCCTTTATGTGTAGAAGGCAGGTGGGTCACCAAAATGAAGAAACCTCATAGCATGGACTAAATCTCCCTTAATGTCTCATGCACACACTTTTGAGTGGAATGGAATGTAAATGTGCATGGTTGGCCAATTAAATCCAAAGGGTAGATTTAAGCCATATTATGGTGAGTGGCTAACATAGATAAGTCAATTCCAAATTAACTAGAGATAGAATACATCACATGGTTTGGATTAATAACATTCACATGTTGGCACACTCCATTTAAGAAACACATTCTCATTTAGTGAGACTACACATATCACTTAGAGAAAAGTTAGTCTCACAACACTATTCATGGAGTGAATTCCTTTGATAAGTGCTCTAAGTATTTGAATTTCTCACATAGCACTCTATTCACTTAAGAACTTGGAATATCACTCTATGTCTAAGTCATGGCAACAAAAGGATAATCAAATTGAACTATGCCAAGAGATACTCATAACCATTAGAACATGTAGATGGCCATAAGATAAGAATGTGAATTTGGTAATCTACCATATGAGAGAGTTCCATCAAGTAGAGGCTTCTTGAATTACGAATAATAAGCCCCTCTACTTTATTTGAGCTTGATTCGTCATTCTTGGCACTTGTATCCGTAACACCCTAGTGTTAGCAGGCATGACTCTTGCATAGCATGGCATTGCATGAGCATCATGGCATCATTTCATATTTTAATTGATAGAGTGACTTTAAAAATGCAATGCCAACCATACATATATACATGTGTGTGTAAGGATATATGTATACATATAGGTATATATATCAATATATATACATAGGTGAACATTAATGGTAAATTGAAGTAAAAAAAATGTTTCTAAATATTTTGGAGTGTCAATTCTTGATTAGAGTGCCTAATAAAACATTTTTCATCTTGTGAAGGTCAATTAATTTGGTCCTTACTTAGGGTTTGATCTAGGGTTTCATTAGAGTGTTTTTGTTTGCTCATTTCAAAAGTGCAAGTAAACATCTTTAAATTATTTGGTGATTTAAATAAAGTTGGTAGGAAATTTAGTTTAGAACAAATTCTATTTTAGGGTCAATTCATAAAAATCCCTTTAACTTGCTTAATTTTGGCCTTCAAGACAGATTGATGTTTAAATTCTTAACTCTGAAAATCACTGGGTCATTTGTTGATCAGTTTCAAGGTGTCCACCTTTAGTGACCTGTAGTTTGCAAACCAGACTGAATCTACTTAAAGTCTCCTAATACCATTTATAGATCTCCTGTAGTAATTCATCTGGTATTAGTAAAGTTTTCTCTAATGTTCACTGGTTTGGGAGTTAGTCAGCTTCGAAATTTTGGTTTCAGACAAATGCACTAGTTATGAACTTCAGTTTAGCCTGAACTGAATCCGTTCAGGTTTGGCGTCGTGCTGTTGACGTGTCGTTCGGCCGTCGCAACACCGAGTCGCCCCGTGTCGATGCTGGCGAAGCTCCACCGCTCCCTCAGTCTCCGAGTCGAAGTTGGTCGTCTCTCGATCCTATCCGTTCCATTCCCATCGCCTTCCTCTCTCTCTCATTCTCTCTGCCTCCCTCTGAGCTCGAGCAGGCTCAACAATGGCGTCATGGGCGAGCTGCTTCATTCCCTATGAACCAGCGTCCATCCCATCATAACCATAGCTCCTCCTTGGTCCCCTTAACTCTCGTGACAACCTTACCGAATCAACGGAGCCATAGGTGAGTTCCCTGCGCCGCTCGCCGTTGCCTGTGCACGCCGGAGCTCCGTCGCGGGCGAGTCCGCTGTGTCCAGGCCATTACAGCCTCGATTTTCTTGTTCCATTGCGTGTTCGTAGTTTCTTTTGAGTCTAATTTGGTGATCCCCTTGACGGTTAAGCTTTTGATTCTCTAGCTTCGCCGCAACGCAAAGCGAGCCGCCGTGCTCTCGCCGCCGTCCGCCATGGACGAAGCTGGCGTTGCTCCAGTACTCCGTTTTCAATTACTCGCCGATGTAGTGCTTGTAGGTCACCTTGAATCTTCCCACGCAACCAATTAGGTTTTGTTTGGTCGAATTTGACATGTGCCGGGTCATCCAGCGCCACCGCCCGCCATTGCCGGCGACGAGCCTCGCTCCTGTTCGTGACCACCCCAACCAGCTACCCCAACAGATGTATCTCGATCCTAGGAACTCGATGCCACGCTTGGTTTGGCCGGAGACCGCTCGGACGTCGAGCCGTCGCCGGTCAAACGACGCGGTCTTCTCTGTCCTTGTGACAGGTGGGGTTAGTTTGACCTGGGGCCCGACTGTAAGCCACTGAATGTACCTCCTGTGTGTATTCTCGGGTGCAGGTAGCAGTCATGGTTTAGGTGATTTCCGAAAAATGATTTTATTTCCTGATTTCAGATTGGGCTCAACACTTGTAAAAATCATATCTCCAAACATATTGATCCAAATTGAGTACAACAAGTTTTGTTGTGTTTCTGTTGATCTTTCCTAGCAAAGGAAAATATAAACCAAACATGTTGTGTGTAATTTTATTTTTATAGAAATTAATTTCTATTTCTGCAGTCAAATTTAGAAATGCATAACTAATTCTATAAGTGGCCTAAAAATATTATTCCACTTTTGTTAGTTTTCTTATGACATGTAGAACCTGTGAAAAATGATAGTAATGCCTTTTCTCTGTTTGAATCTAGGGTTGCTATTCAAGCCCTATATAGGGTTAGTTAGTTAGGAAATTCATAATAAAATAATCATGGTTGATATGAGTATGAGTATTTTTCTGTGACCGTGTTATGTGATGAAAGATATAATAGAAATATGAAATCTGTTGTTTGATATATTTCACTGTAGTAAGTATTTTCCACCTAATTTCAACCTGCTAGTTTGTTATTTTTGTACAGGCTGCTGTAGGTGTCCAAATGCTGTGAAAATTTGAAAGTAGCTCTCATCTGAGATGTCCCAGCCACTGGAATTTTCCAAGAATTTTCTGTAGACTCAAAGTTGTATGCCCAGTTGTAGTTTAATCAAATAACTAGGTGATTAAGCACTTATTTGGGTTAAGCATAGATTGTTTTGATGTTTATCTAATCCATCAGTACAGGTACTCTCTGCTGGAATGTGTAAACAAGTTGAGTGCAGTTGTTAGTTCTTAGGGTAGCAAGCCCTAAAGTGTTTCACCCAACTCATATTACTTTTATAAGCTATGTTTGGGCTAGCATAAGATTTAGGGTTAGCTCATGAGAACCCCACCTTAGTTGTTGTAAGGAAATTGCTGCATATTTTTCTAGAGAAGAAATAAGCACCTACTCAATAAAATAGGTTAGGTTGCAAAAGTGGTTCCTATTTATCAAAGCATACATGAGCATTATACTCTATCTCATGAAAGCTATGATATTGTGTGCATTCATGACATTTATTGCACCTACATGCATACAAACAGGATCGTTGGAAGGACTGATTTTACTAAAAGGTGGGATTGATCAACAAGGGAGTTGCTCTGGAAGTGCAACCGACGAAGAACGACATGGAAGTGGATGTGGACCCCGTCACTAACTGTTCCGAGTGACCTGGCCATCAATCTTCCTTTTCTCTGAAAGGCAAGCCCCGGTGCATTTCCTACTTCCTATGATTTTACAATTAATGAACTTGAGTATAGTGATTGTTGCATTAAGTATAGGAATTGAATTGAAACCGTTGATGCATTTCTAATATCCTTGGACCACTAAATATCCTTCACCTAAATAAGTTCAGGATCATTTATCTTGCTTAGCCCTGCTTAGAACCGGTAGATATGGTGATTACCGGTCACCAAAATAGAAAGTGAGAAGCACGGTTGGCTATATTTGCTATCGTGGAATAACCATGTGAGATTGAGAAAGAAATTGTGGTTGGACGGGCATGATAGCGAAACAACAAGGCATGGAGGTCTTGGTTGTGTATCTATTCCCCGTTCAACTGGATAGGACCACAATCGTTGTTAGACATCAGTCAAGATTGAAAGATGCCATCACTTAGCTGGCTGGATAAGTCGTTCCGACCACGAAGCCGAGTAGCTCTAGTCGAGCTGAGAGTTGGTGCGCTAAGTTGGCATACTGGATCTTGGAGGATGTTCGGGAGCTAGATGAGACCAAGGGCAGGTAGATTCCTGAGCGACCGGGCCACTAGTCAGTCCCCCAGTATGCGTACCTTCCACCAAACCCGCGATATTTAACCCGACTAGTACCAAAAGTGACCTAAGGCTAATGTCGCACAGGTATGTCTGGGTTTGTAATTGGCATTATCGCCAGCTGGTTTGCAATCGATTCGAATCACCATCTCTCCTGGATAGTGAGAAACTGGACTGATCTTCTTTCAACGTAGAGATTAAGAACTTGAAGATGACATGGTTATGAGAATAAATGCCAAATTGCTATGGTTATATTATTGTTTGCTTAAAAATAATCAAGTGCTTGAATTAGTTAGGTGCAAAGCTAGAGATAAGGATAATAATTACTAAAAGTATTTGCTAGAATGTAATCATGGTATTAAACTAAAAATGGCTTTTATGCAAAAATGAGTCAAGCCAACTCCACTCAAATAGCCTAGCATATTCCTTGAGATTCTTTTATTTGGTAAGACAGGTAAGTCTTGCAGAGTACAATTGTGTACTCAGGGTTTATCCCAACATGTTGCAGATGGCATGTTTGCTGAGATTTCTACAAGGACTTCTGCTTTCCTGCCATGAATGATGACTGAAGCTTGGGCAGCTACTATCCATACTCTAGTCCCCTTGCTATTAAATGATCCAAGGTTGGCACTGTATTTAATAGGTGTGTGTGTGTATCTTAGTTTAAAAGCTACTTTGCTTCCGCAATTCTGAACAACTGTGTTGTGAGAACTTCCTATGCGAACTCCGTTTGTGAATCTATGTAATATGGACATGTGTTGTTGAATCATGTACGATCTTGATTGTGTTACCATTTGGTTTGAAATCCTTCGAGATTTCACGGACTACCGGGTTTATATGGGCTTAAGTGTAGTTGATTGGTTGTTTTGATGGCTATCGCCGTACTTGTGCTCATATAAATTGGTCGGTTCTTTCAGAGTATCCTCCAATTTGAGCCCATTTTTCAAATCCTTCAAACCAACTCACAATATGCATGGATGAACATAAATTTGCTTCATCTTAAAATTCTTGGTTTGAAGTCCACAAAGGAAACTCAAATCATATATGTTGCTTGGTGTGAATGATCAATTCAATTCCAATCATACTTTTCTTTCATGACCAGTAACCAATGGATATCCTCAAGTGCCCTCTTTCCCTAAGTGGCTACACAAGACACAAAGGAGTAAAGTTTGAAAATAACATGCACTTGAGATTTAGTTGTTACCACCCTTCTTGAACATAATGGATGAGGTGGTGTCTTCATCTTCATCTTGCTCATATATAGGTTGTAGGTTTAGCCCTCGCAGTAGAGTAGAATCAGCTGCTGCAAAGGTAGGAGGGGAAGCACTGCCGCCCATTGGTGCGGCACTGCCGCCCTGCTGATTTCTGTAGGGGTGTGCTGTACTTCTTTATGGAGTATGTCAGGGGAAATTGGTTCAGCAGCAACTTAAGAATCCTCCTCTTCTATGACTTGGATTTCTTGTGGTCTAATAACACCAATAGCCATTTGCTTGAATGCCTTGCGGGGTGGTTTCTCATTTCCTACAACATGATGAAGATCTTGCTCTACTAGAGAGCCATTAAAAGCATCATATGGTAAATGGTTCATTTAAACTTAAGGCACTCTAGCCACTCCTAATAATTCACAAACACACACATATTTGTGGACTACTAGTGACTACACAAGTCAAGCGGCTAGCTAGCAAGGAATAGGGTCAATCTTCAGAGAATAGTCAACTTGAATAAGATTGGTAGTTTGAGATGATATTTTCAATAAACTTGCTCAAGCACCCCAAAGCTTCATATCACCTTCAAGTATCTACAACACTCATTTAGGCACAATTTGGTACCCGTACTATGATGGGTCCATCAAGGTTAGTCACAATAGACTTAGGTACCCAAATGGCCTTTGTGCTAGTATGTAGTGAACCAATCACCGTTCTAGCATAAGTGTCATTTTTGGTTCTCCTAAGCATATTTGAATCAATTAATGAGTTGTGCTTAAGAGTGTTACCCACGGGACAATCCTTGCTTAGGTGCCCCTTCTCTCTGCAAGTGTAGCATAGGCGCCTCTTGTTCTTGTTGGCTTTCTCTTTTTGCCTCTTATTTGCTACCTTGCCAAGGAGCCTCTTTCTTGATGTTGCCAAGGCTTCATCCTTCTTGTAGGGGCATGATGCCATTTCATGACCCTTCTCATTGCATCCATAACACTTCCTCTTGCTTCTACTTGTCTTCTTCTTTGGAAGTGTGGCTTGATAATCAATATTGTTGGAACACATAGAGGCATTGTGTCCTATGCTAGAGAACCTAACATGAGCCATCTTCTTCTTCCCTTGGATCTTGCTCATGCCCTTCTCTTCTTTCTTCAAGGAGCAATCTCTTACATGGTGACCCTCCTTCTTGCACTTGAAGCAAGTGATGAGAGTCTTCTTTGGTTGCACCTTAGTAGTTTTGGGAGCTTTGTTATTTTTCCCAGGTGCGGCACTGTCGCCCTTGGGTGCGGCACTGCCTGTGACAGAACCGACCAATTTATATGAGATTAAGCATGATTACCCCCGTTTAACACGTTGGTACACACATACTCTCTCATATAAACCCGGTAGTCCGCCGAGTGTCACGAAGGACCTCGGTAAATCAACTTACAACAGGATCGTACTGATTAAGGAAACATCAATTACAAGCACAGAGTTCACAGCGGAAATTTATTACAAACAAAGTAAGATAGTTATTACAATACCAAGTTTAAATAATATACATGAAAGCTCTAGTTTTGAAAACCATTTATTTGAATACACTGCCATACTCACTTTATAACTCCATACACAACAAAGGAGGAAAGTATAAGATATAAGACCATGCCCAGTAGTCTTTACTCCTCTGCATCAATAGCAGGGTTATTGCAAGTTAGGCAATAGCCTTCATATAGCACATCACCTGCAACGTTGGGAATAAAACCCTAAGTACTCAATTGTACTCAGCAAGACTTACCCGTCAGAAAGTAAATAAAAAGACTCTCAAGGATATGCAAGGCTTATTTGGTGGAGTTCATGGGATAGCAAAGTTTTGCAAAAAGAGCTTACTAGCTTCATCTTTTATTCCAGGTTTGGCATAGGTTTTATTAGAATCATTATTTCTAAGTTTGCATCTATCCTGAACAAACATGTATTTGATCCAAACATGGGGTAATTCATAATCATCATGTTTACTATATTACAGGATCAACTATGCTTCTTCGACAGTGATCAAGTTTCTCACTATCCGGGAGAGACGGCGATTCGAATCGATTTAATCCAGCTGGATAAAGCCCGTATCACACACCCTTACGAACCCATCACAAAAATTCGTATTTGTGTAGGGTAACTTCTCACTCTATTCGGGATACCGTGGGCTGGATCCACAGTGCAAGGCTTAGAGGGCAGCCGGCGCCAGGACGCTCAGGCAATGCCTACCCTTGGTCAAACCCTGTCCCGCCGCACATCATTTCTCTCAGCCAGCGATGCACTGCAGTTCAAATCCCAACCCGACTAGTAGTGCTATAGCTTCACAGTCGGAACGACTTATCCGGCCGTTATGTGAAGATACGTTCAATCTCGATCAAGGTCCAGACTACAAAATAATCCCAAATCATTTTTATACAGACGGGGATAAACAAGGATGTGTGCCTAACCGGCAATCAGGACCATAAAGGTACACTGCATCCCGTCTGTTTTCCATTATCACATGATTTCCTCTCCGCATTGGTTATCAGTACCAATGGGTATAAGTAACTGTCTAAATCTTGCAGGTGAAAGGGGATCACCTGACTTCTACCGGTCTAAGCATGGCTAAGCATCGAACGGTACTTATCTAGTGATAACAGGGTGTTATTTCTGGACAAGGTATATAGTGCAACAACGGTTTCATTCAACTCTTATAAACGTAAATGCACATCTCATAAAGTAAATTATACTCAAATGTAATTCAGAAATAGAATAGATAGGTATATAAAATGTACGGCACTTGCCTCGGTGAAAAGTGGAGGGTCCGTGGTTAGGACACTCTGGCAGTGAGTCAATATCAGGTTCCTCGCCTTCGGGTGGCAACTCCTGTGGATTCTCCTCGACTATCTCGTACTCGACGAGATTTTCCTCTTCCGATCCTATATGTATGAATAGGATGTATACATGAAAATAATGCACTACGATATGCTGGATGAGAATGATATGATGACATGAAGTGTGGAAAGATGCACCCATGTAACCCTAGTTAAATGACAAGTTTAAGTTGGTGTGGTTACATGAAATGATAATCTTTTTCTTATTTATTTTACTGAGTACGTGCATATTTCGTCTCCGGTAGAGAAGTTCGTAATCCTATAGATCATTACTTAAATAGACATGACATGATATTCATGATAAAGTTGCAAGCCAACAAAACCTAATTCTATTTTCCTATTAAAGCATAAAATGTTGATTTTAGTTTCATAAAACAAAGTTAAACTAACAAAATATCATTGTTGCCATGGAACAGCAGGGGTGGGTGTTCCATGGTCTTCACACAACATAACAAAGTCACTTAATTTGATTATCCATCATTTCCCATGCATTTGGTGTTTTATTTATTAAAGAAAGCATTAATTATAATGGGCCTAAAATAATTATAACAATGAAAGTTATCAAAACAGTGCCAAAATTTTTGTGAAGGTAAACAGTGACATGTATATCACATACAACAATTTTCAGAATTTTCGGAATAATATTTTAAACTACAAAAATCACTAAGTCTCACATTTATCTATTAAAATGATGATTTTTAGTTTCTGTTAAAAGTACTGGAAAAGCCTATTTCATATTTTTCTATGAAAGTATACACGATGTAGAACATATACCAAATTGTTCATGATTTTATCATTGGTAAATAAATAGTTATCAAAATAACAAAAACAGATACTATTCATTTTAATAGAAAATGAATAAAACAAAATTAAAGGAAAACGCGCACGGATTCGGATTCGGCCCAGCTCGGCCTAGTCTGCACAGGAGCGGCCCAGGCCGGCCTCCCGCGCGGGCGATGGCGATTTTGCAAAAGAGGACTCGGTGTTTTGAAAATCAACCCACAGTCCGTTTTAATACTATTCATCTGAATCAAAGCCTTTGCACATAACCCCCTGGATGTGTTCGAATTTCAAAGTTGAAGTCCTTCCCTCTCCCCCGTGTTGACCCGAACGCCGGTGACCTTGACCGGCGGTTGCCCGTCGATGTAGGGTCTCACTGGCGACACCGAGGGAACCAACGTGCTCCTGGTGTCCTTCCGCGTAGTTTGAGCTAGGTCAGAGGCTCGGAGGTGGACTGTGGCTTTGGTGGCGACGAACAGAGCGGCACGGCGGTGCTGCTCGTCGGTGTGCCCACAGTTTTCTGTTACGATGAACCTAACCAAGCTTCGTTCTAGCCTCGTGGTGATCTGGTGAGGCTCTAGGGTCAGTTTTGGGGCACCGTTCAACATTGGTTTGGCTCTATGACGTCCACAGCGGCTCGGCGGCGAGAGCACGACGGTGGCAAACCATGTTCCGGCCGTGATGGTAGCGTTTAAAATTCTTACTCCTATGGCTTCTAGGACTCACGTATAGCACAAAACACAAATCAAAACGTACTGGAATGGCACAGAGGGGGCTAACCTCTTGCAACCGCATGGTATGCATGAAAATAGGAGCGCAGGGGCGGCGAACGAGCCGCAGGGTGCTCACCAGCAGCCTAACGGCGACGAGACCTGGTCGGGGTGGAAGAGGAGGATGTGGCCAAGCTGCGTGCATGATTAATTGGATAATGGTGCTGTGTGGTGGTCCAATTTGGCCGGTGACCCGAAACGGACGGCAGCGGACCGAGAGAGGGATGAAGAGAAAGACGGCGAGCTCGTCGGGTTTTATAGGCACGGGACGGGGTGGTAACGTGGCAGGCGAGTTCCCGAAGTCGACCACGCGGCCAGGGACGTGTTCTAGTGGTCAAAACGCCGGGAAGACGCCGGCGGCGCCAGCTCCCCGCCATGAACAGAGAGGGAGGAGCAATGGCAAACCGCCACCGGCGAGTTCAATCCGTCTGGGGCGCTCCTTCGTGATCGACAGCGAGGCTAGGCATTAACTGGGCTAGAGCCATGGCCAGAGGCGTGACCGCGGCTGACGGCCTCGCCGACGACACGGCAAAAGCCATGAGCAATGCTCGGTATGGGCAGGCACATGCTCTACCATTGTAGCAGAGATATTTGTTTCACCCCTTTTCAAATTACTCTCAAATTCATATAGAAACTTGAAAAATTCCAAAAATAGAAGTTCAAAATTTCAAGTACTACAACTTTGCTTTTTGAACCATACCCAAATTCCCTCTGGATTTTGAAATACAAATCTACCCTAAAGGAAATCATTTTAAATTTGATTTGAAATTCAAGTTTTTGTTTAACAACTTCAAAAACTCACAATATGAAAGTTGTTCCAAATAATGATCTTTACAACTTTTATTTTTACACCAAAGTCATCTTCTCATTAGTTTTGAAACTATGATTTAACCCCTTTGAACTAGGAATTTCTTTTAATTTTAAAATGGATCAAACTTGGGGTTTCAAAAACACCAATTTGGAATTGGGTTTAGGTCTAGGTTATTGAAACAAAGTTGTTGCAATTATTTTTATTTATCACTTTTATTTAAGGTCCAAACTCATATAAGGTTTAGAAAGCAAAATCCCATTTTAAATCAACTTTAGGCTTTACAAATGTAAATATAATCCAAATGCATTTATAATTCAACCAAAGCAATTTCTAGCATTATTTGATGGAACAAAATTATTAACTTACTTTAATTATGAATTTAGGTTGATCAAAGCCACTCAAATAAATAAACCCTAATGTTCATATATATAAACATCACATAATTTTAGAGAATAGTAAAAATGAAATTCTTTTTACCATGTGATCATGATTATGAATAGTGATAAATGCTTATGTGTGCAAATGCAAATGCTAATGCATGTTTAACACCTAGGGTGTTACAGCTCCTCCCCCCTTACAGAAATCTCGTCTCGAGATTTAGAGAAAGTTACCATTTTGAAAATAAGGCGGGGTAAGCTGTACGGAGAAAATCTTCTCGCTCCCAAGTAGCTTCTTCTTCAGTGGAGTTGTTCCATAATACCTTATAAAACTTTACTACCTTACTACGAGTCACTCTTTCACTTTCTTCCAAAATTCTCACAGGCTTTTCTTCATAGGTCAAGTCCGATTCTACTGTAACATCATCTAGATCAATCACTTCAGTTGGTGCTTGCAGGCATTTCTTTAATTGTGAAACATGAAAGACATTGAATATTGCGCTCATTCTTGGCGGAAGTTCTATGGCATAGGTCACTTCTCCTTTCTTTGCTAAAACGCTGAAAGGTCCTACGTAGCGAGGGGCTAATTTGCCTTTCACTCCAAATCGATATTCTTTCTTCATAGGTGAGACTTTAAGATACATGTTGACGGTCGTTAAGTACCAATTTTATACCGTCAACTAATGCCTAGGGAAGATCAATAATAGAAGCATAGGGGTTATTACTGACGAATTTCATGAGTTTTGGCGAATTATGTATTTTCCAGGGATTATTTCAGAAAGGCTTAAAAGAAGGATTAAAGAGCATAATTACCACGAAACTTGATCGCAACGGAAACATACTTCATCAGCAAGTTAGAAGGATCCAGAACACACCCGAAGCACCGGGGTTCGAGACCCACCAGGGTGGGGCCGGTCGCCCCCCCCCCCCCCCCCGTTAGGGTTTCGGCCCACCTTCTGGAGTCTTCTTCCACCGCCTCTCTGGAGTCATCTGGGCCCTTTGTTCAAGTCGGTTTGATCCCAAGGCGCACGTTTATCCCACCGGACTATAAATAAAGGGGCAGACCCCCCTCCCAGAGCACCAATTCATTCCTCTTGCTTCATTTGTCAAGAGTAGACAGAAGTTAGAGTTTCCAGATATTAGAAATAGGGCTCTAGTTCTTCAAGTTCATAGTTTAGGCGTCTACCAAGGTCCAAGTAGAGTTGGGCGCTACGCTCGGGATTCCAGATCCGTTTGTCTGGAGATCGGTAATATTATCTTGTATCTCATTGACTTTGCTTTATTTTAATATATTGCTACTTATTCAGTTCTTAGTTTATTCTAGTTGCATATTCGATATAGTTGTGATTGGTGATGATTATTGTCGTATGATCGTAAAGCGCCTAATTCAGTACTCGAGTGAGTTAGGTGGTATGCATTATGTAGACGTGATGTCTAGATATATTGTGTACATGCGGTGGCACCCAGATGTGCCGGGTCGTGTGGTAGTCCGCGTAGGTGACAGCTGCATTAGTTCCTCTATAGTCCACCCCCCGTACGTAGGACGAGCAAAGCGCGATCGCGAAGGAGGTGACCCTTGTGTCTTAATATCCTCATTAGATGATGCTCCTTATGATGTTTTCTGAGTTGATTATGCTATAGATGAAGATGTGTAATGTGGCGTAGGCTGTAGACTTTGTATTTAGTAATTACATAGGTTTCCTTCACTTTAGCCGAATCTCGAGATTGTCTTACTACATTGGTAAGTCTCTATATTCTATCTCTGGAATACCATTTACCTCATTTACTCAGTAATCATTTACCACTTATCATTGACTTATTTATCGCTAAAGCACTAGAGTTATGGGTTATCATAGGTCTGCACATTTATCTTTTCAATTATTATAGTAGATTATCCTAATGAGTATAATGCCACCTTTATCCTTTTGGCATAAAACAAATCAACGATACTCGGAATACTTACCGGGTGAAGTGCTACAATGGAAGAATTATCTATGCGCTTGTGGATATATTCTATTGTATTATTTTTAGGAGGCAAGTGAAGATTATTTTACCTTTGGTTTTTGGCATCATGTTAGGGATGACAACTTAACGCGAAGTAATGTTAAAAATACCAACAAGCATTCCTGGCGCCGTTGCCGGGGATGGCAATTGTATTCATTAGGATAATTTATTGAGTTCGTTGATTTTATTCGCCAGGATAATTTATTCTAGAATTTCATATAGGCGAGTTCTTCATAGATAATATAATAGAAAAAACATAAAAATAACTATAAACATAAATACTTAGAGATAACCATAACCTTTTGCTTTAGCAGACTTACCAGTGTTTTGTTTAAATATCTTATAAAGGGTAAGTGCAGGATTGGTTGTGTACTTTAACTCTTATCAATCAGGAACAACCATAGGAAGAACGGTCTTATATTATTTTGTGAAGCCATGGCTGAGAAGACTCTACGTGAATTCTCTGCACCAAGCACTGAGAATATTCGCGTTGGGCCAACTTTCAACATTGGAAATCAAGATTACGAGATCAAACCAAGCCTCATCAAAATGGTGCAAGCTATCACATTTAGTGGAAAGAAAGATGAAGATGCAAGTGTCCATCTGCAGAATTTCCTGGAGATTGGCAACACCATCAACATCAAAGGCATTCCTCAAGACATCATGCTACTTCGTTTATTTCCGTTCTCATTGGAGGGAAAGGCGAAGCAGTGGTTTTATCAGAATAAAGATCGAGTCCAGACATGGGTAGAATGTTCAAAAGCTTTCCTACAAAAGTTTTTCCCAGTAGGCAAAACCAATGCTCTACGAGGAAAGGTTTCAGAATTTTGTCAGCAGAAAGGTGAATCTGTTTCAGAAGCCTGGGAACGTTTTCAAGATTACATATCAGATTGTCCCCATCATGGAATGGAAAAATGGTTGCTCATGCAAACATTTTATCACGGACTAACTCAAAGGTCACGTGAGCAACTAGATGCCACTGATGAAGGATCATTTATGTCACTCACCCCTGAAAGAGCTGAAGATATTATGGCAAAGATAGCAGAAAATCAGAATTGGACAAATAACACTCAAACATGCCATAAGAGTGAAGAAATTCTAGAGGAACTGTGTGCACTGTCAACTAAGATAGATGCACTGTTGAACTGGTTAGAGCAAAGAGCCAATCATAAAAGAGATTGTCAAGCTATTCAAGATGCATTCAATTCCCAGAATCAATATGAAGGATCTTTAGAAATTATGTTTGCAAATCCCCAGAAAATATTAGTACAGTCATCAAATCTACTTCTCAGAAACAAGGATGGAATCAACCTCGGCCAACCAATCAAGGTAAGTACCAAGGCAATACTAATTTTTCAAATCATAGACAACCACCCTTGGGAGAGTTAATATTAAAACAAGCTAGAATTAATGAAAGTATTTATAAGAAGCTTGCTTTTAATGATAAATTTTTAGAAGGAATTAATTCTAAGTTAGACAATTTCTCTTTAGCTATTAAAGATCAAATATTATTTAATAAAAAGATAGAATTACAAATTTCACAATTATCTTCTACTTTGTTTACCAATAACCATGAGCAAATAAAAGAAATATCTACTAGAGGAGGTAAGTCTACACATGATCCACCTTACCCGAAAAGGGCACGTAGACCATCACATTTAGTGCAGGTAGAAGAAGAGATTGAGATGGACAACAGAGAAGAAGAAGTTATACCACCTTCATCACCAGTTGAACCACAAGATCAAGAATTAACTCAATATTTTCAGGACACAACCCTCCTACCGTTTTCACGCAGAAGAAGAAGAGCTAAAACAGATGATCAATTTGGTAAGTTTGTAGAGGTAATTCAGAAGTTATATGTCAATATTCCACTGTTAGATGCCATGCAAGTGCCTACATACGCAAAGTATCTCCGAACCATCCTCAACAACAAAGGACCATTACCTTCTACTGAAGTTGTCAAGCTAACGGAGGAGTGTAGTGAGGCAATTCTGAGTTCTTCTCCTACTAAGAAGAAGGATCAAGGGTATCCCACTATTGATTGTTCAATAGGATACCAGATGTTCGAGAATGCTTTATGTGATCTTGGAGCAAGTGTCAGCATCATGCCCAAGACTATCTTCGACAAACTCAACTATTCTACGCTCACACCTACCACGATGTGTTTGCAATTAGCCGACCAATCAGTACGCTATCCCGCAGGAATCGCAGAAAATATTCCGGTAAAAATCCGCAAATTTTTCATTCCTGTAGATTTTGTAGTACTTGACATGCAGGAAGAGAGGAAGATACCCCTCATCCTCGGGCGACCATTCTTAGACACTGCAAATGCAACCATCAATGTCGGAGCTAGAGAGATCACATTCACCATCAATGGTTAAGAAGAGCGATTCGCATTCAAGCCAAGACTGGAACAATGCCAAACATTGAAATGTCATGAAGAACAAGATGCAATAACATCTCCAACATCGGAGATGAATCATGAAGAATAATTGAACTGGAGAAGTCCAGATCGGCGGACTCATAAAAACCCCGAACCATCGTCGGGAGGTAACTCGTTAGTTATTGGTAATTTAATTCTTGCATTTAAATTTGCATATTTACTTTCTCATAAATTGCAGTATTAAAAATAACTAAAAATAAGCATAGCATGATTAAAACTTAAGCCCATATGATTATTACTAACGGAGTGTTAAACCCCCGTCAGTGAAATTTACTGTGGTGGCAGAAAATTATAAAAAGACCATCATTAAAATTCTAATTTTTCATGGATTCATAAAAGTAATTTAGTTTCTTATTCTTGTGTCATTATACTGTATAAATACGGGAGACATTTGGGACCCACCATCATCACATCAAGTCATTTCAAGCCTTATCACCAACTATTACTTTTCACTACCATACAAGCTCTATCATTCATGCACTACCCAACATTCATCCAATTCACCAGAGAAAGCAACCAAGCACGTGCATCTGTGGGTGGTTTCGACATTTTTCAAAAGTTGAGAGCCAAAGGACACAAGGTGGGGCCGGTTGGCCCCAAGGCCACGCTAGCCGGCGCCCCTCCTCCACTTCTCTGCCTCTCCTTCCTCTCACTCACTCACTCACACACACTCCAGAGAGCACGTAGCCAAGTTGCTTTCCAGCTCGTGACTTCAAACTTCCATAATCCTATCATTTGATTCAAGTTTAAGCAAAGAAAAGGGTAGAGAAGAAGATTAGCAAGAAGACCTAGAAGAGAGATCACCACTTTGATTCCTTCTCTCCACTTGTTCCTGTTTGTTCTTATTTTGTTCTTGTTCGTTCTTGCCGTGTTCTTCGTGTTCTTCATTTTACAGGCAAGATGAGCAATAGAATGAAAGGTGCCATTCGATCCCTTGGAAGAGCCCTCTCACGCTGCGCAATAAGAAGTCAATCATCATCACAAGTGCCATCGTTCGTCGGCTCCGACATGAATATCGATCCTCCGTCACCCTTCACGTATGACAACCCGTCGTCCTCTTTCCAACCGGAAGAGAGGTATGAACTCACAAGCATAACTCAAATTTCATTATCAACTAGACCGCAAAGGGAGATATTAAATGTGATTAAAAACAAGAAATTTACGCATACTCCAATTTTTTATGCCACTTTGCTCCATGAAACCGGAATGGATTCCGAGTTTGAGCTTATTTTTAGAAATGTTGGATGGGAAAATACATGGTAAATTAATGAGCAGGGTAGCAAGTTACTCACAATAAAATTTATTAGCACCCTAAACTTTGATGATGATGAGGTTAATTTTAAAATGTTCAATAAACCTTTCACCCTCTCTTGGAAAACTCTTAGTTTAGCATTGGCATTCAATAATTAGTGTGTAGTCAATATTTCTGAAACTCTCCAAGACTTTGATAAAGATGATTTTTGGGAGAGTATCACTGCAAAGAAACCTCAAAGAAAACACAAATATACTACTGAAGAAGTTCATCATCCCACACTGAGATTTATACTTAAATGGTTAGCTTTTACATTCTTTCCTAGAGAGAAGTTAAATACTATTAAACAAGATGAACTACATTTGTTATATATCATGATTAAAAAGAGGAAAGCGTCACCAGTAAAAATGATGTTAAATTATTGGAGAACTGTCCCTTCCTTAAGAAAGTGTAGTATTTCTTTTACTTTCTGGATTACATATTTAGCTGCAGGGCTAGGTTTATTATCAAATGCTTTACTTGTTTATATTTTTGATGCCCGCAGAATTATTGGTTATGATTTTTTCTTTCATGCTCACATGATCAAACACCGAAATAATAAAATAATTATGATTTATAAAAATTATGAAAATGAGTACGAACTGTCAGATAGGGAGTTAGGAATTTATTCTGTCCAGAATTTTGTTTTTCAGCTGTTAGAGCTAATATTGGCAGGTGTCCGTCCGCGCACATCAGCAGGGCGCCGAGATAATTTCACTGGAGCTGACCCAGCACCATCTGGGCCAGCTTATTCCCACTATGTCAATTTTGGTGAACAGGTATCGACGCAGGAACCACGCCAGCAATGGACTGCACATACAGGATGGGAGGAACAGCCAACATTTCAGCAAGGAGAATCTTCATCAGCAGCAGCGGGTTGGGGAGCAACTGATTTTCAGAGAGGACGAGCATCTTTTTCTACACGCGGGAACACGGACTTTACCGCTGGTGGACCATATCCGTTCCACGCACCACCAGAAGATGATTACTATCGGCCACCTGTGCAACACTTTTTGGCTACCGCTAATGATTTTTCAGCTTTATCTATACGTCTCACTAACATTGAACAGGGACAGAACGCAATAAGCGACACACTGCAACAGCACGAGCAATGGCAGCAGCAGGTCGACGACAGGTTCTACCAGCATGAACAATGGCAGCACAGCACGGACCAACGACTGGATCAGATATATCAAGGACGGCAGCAGACGCAGAGCGGATTAGAGTATTTAATACATCAGATGGAATACCCGCCACCACCTCCACCACATTACTGAGCAACATCCAGTTTGGGGGAGATCCCCGCTAGGTGAGTGTCTCTCACCTTTATATATGCTTTTTATTTCAGCATTTAATTCGGTCCTTAAATTCTGTCAATTTCAATATTGCTAAAAACAACAAGAAAATCAAATAAAAATCTATTTACCGCTTTCTTTAGTTATTGCATTAAATTTCTACTTGCTTAAAATAAAAATCCAAGAAAAATAAAATAGATTGTATAATTAAGTTTCCTTTAAATTCTGCATTCAATTTGTCTTTAGAATAATTAGAACTTGAAGCTAGAGAAAAATCAAAAAGATATTTAAATTGTTTAAATATAATTTCCTGCAATTGCTTAGTGTTGACACTTCTTAGTGCAACCACCAGAAACAGGGTGTTAGGCTATCTCTGATAACAGTGCCAGAAGTGCCTGTGGTATTTCTTATGTCTATTGGATAATTCCGCAAACGCACAAAATATACCGGTGTAGCACTTCACCCGGGAGTATTTCAAGGTATCGTTATTTATTTTTATCCCAAGGGAAAGCGGTTGCTAGAAATAATTAATAAAAAGAGAGATCCTTAAGTCTATAACAATTTAGTATCAACTAGTGATAGGGGGGTAAATTGATATGTAGAGGAAAGGGTAATGACACCAAGACACGACAAGGTTTTGAGATAACTAAATATAACTAGTAGAGTATAGTTAGGTGGGAGGACAACGAGTGAGTATAAGACTCCTATGACACTTACTTTACTCTTGTAAACTATCTTATCAAATAGATGAAGTATATCAAGATGGCTACCTTACTTCCGGTGTGTAGGGTATAGGCGAGACAGTAGGGGATATAACCTCTACCCGAAGCGGCTATTCTCTTATGGGAGCCTACCTTTTAAGAACTTGCCTAAAATACGTGGAGGGATACTAAGACTAGACAGGGCTGTCACCACCTGCTAGCACCCACAAACAATCCATGCGACAAGCGGCATTCAAAGGCAAGATCTAGCCTAAGCACCACGCTTACACTAAGCCTTAATACTTTAGTTGCGTACCAACAACTAAAGTACCCTATGACAGGCGATGAACTACACAGTGAGCTGGTTACAGGATCACTATCTAATATAACTCAACTATAAGTTAAGACAAAACACAACAATACTATAAAGAATAGTAATGCACTAAGTAGAGACTTAGTAAAGTAAAGATAATATATTGATAAAGATAAAGTCTTACAGAAGGAAAGGTACTAGAGCTATACCAGACTCTCCTGCAGACGACTCCGGAGACTCCGAGCGTAGCTCGACTCGACTCTAACTCCCACACTAGACTAATACTACTACTAAAGAGTAGAACTCTTGTGACTTGTGACTCTTGTCTCTCCTGTGTCTTGTGTCTCTTGGAGAGGAGTGGGCAGCCTCTATTTATAGGGGAGAGTGAGGGGGTGCCACGTCAGTGATCTGTGTGCTCCATGCCTCTCCACCCTTGGATGAACTGCCTTAGAACCGTCTCAAGATAGACGGCCGTGAGCAAATCATCACATAGAGAACATGCTGGGAGTCGGTGGAGGCCAACTGACCTGGATGGGCACCAGGGGGTTCGGCCGACCCCCCTATGACTGGTGGGCCCAGCCAGGGTCTTCTAGAAGGAGTCCCCACCAGTCAGGGAGTGTGCAGGTGGCTTGGGCCTACCACCATGGTCCCCATCTGTCATAGACTGTCCCCTTGTGTTGGTTCCACTTCGTTTGCATGTTGTCACGTTGAATCCTTGTGCTTTGCTTCTCAACCGTTGAATGGAAACACATGTTGATCTGAGGGCTGAAATGAGCTGAGTGAAAGGTCACACGGATCCTGCCACGTCACCAGAGCCAGGTGGGCCCCATGGGCAGTTCGGCCGACCCATGGGTGGGCCCACCCAGGGCTCTCCACTCTTCCAAATGATGTTTTGCACCATGTCTTCATATGTGATGACTTGGTTCCCAAACACATGGTTCGGCCGAACCATATTATTGGGCTCCAAGTGTTCATTTCTGCTGTGTTTCATCTTCCCTGCGTTCACAAGCTTAAGAGTACATGTGGAACTAGTTATTGATAAAATATGCTCATGATATGTTTATCTTCCCTTGAATCCGAGACCTGTTGACAGTGTTTGAATGTGAAATTTTATAGTATATCCACCATCAACACTTAGTATTTAAATTTAAATTCTCCTATGAATTGCATGAAGTTTATCTACCTTGAAAATTTATTCTGAAACTTGATATCAATGGGTAGCATAAGCTTTTCTAAGTAATTGACGGTTATGATATAAGAAGGTTTGAGTTGCTATTTATTTCATCCTAAGTGACACCGAAAGCTCTAGACATTTCAAAAATCAAAATCAAAACAAATATAATAATTTGTTCTATTAATATGATTTAAGGAGACTATTCTGTTATGCATTCATGATTGAATTCACATGCACAAAAAGTTTTCACTCTATGCATAAGTCTCTCTCTTAGAAGTCTAACAGAAAGTGTGGGTTATAAAATTAAAAGATGCCATACCAAAGAAGTATGAGCCTGAAAGATGCCATATCAAAAGGGTATGTGCCAAAAAAAGAGAGAGAAAAACAATGGGTGCAAAGACACCCGCCTGAGAGAAAAAAATGGGTACAAAAAGTATCCGCTGGGGAGATAACCCACACTCTTCAGAAAAACAGAAAGGAGAGGATAATGCATAGGAGTTCAAAAATAAAATTTGATCACAATCACATATTCAATCATGATGTATAGCTTAGTAGTCCTCTGCAATCTTATTAGTAGGCTCTCATTATTTCCTAAATAAAAATTATATACTTATTCAAAAAAAATCTCTAGAGCAATAGTTGAAACAAAGGATGAAAGACTTAGTACTTGCTTGATTATTCTGTCTCTCAATTACCCAAGACTTAGAATAAAAACCCTATGATTGAAAAGAATAGGAATAAGTTTGAAAGGGTGGATTAATGGATTTCAATCCGGAGAAGAATTTCTGTTTAAATATTTAAGTATTTGTTGGGAGTTATACATTTTTATGGAACCCTAATTAAATTATTTCAAGTCAACTTTGCTAAGGGACTAGCAAAGACTTAGCTTGGGGATATTGTTTACGGTTAACTACCAATAATAGAAGCATAGGGGTTATTACTGACGAATTCCATGAGTTTTGGTGAATTGTGTATTTTCCAAGGATTATTCTAGAAAGGCTTAAAAGAAGGATTAAAGAGCATAATTACCACAAAACTTGATCGCAACAGAAACATACTTCATCAGCAAGTTAGAAGGATCCAGAACACACCCGAAGCACCAAGGCCCGAGACCCACCAGGGTGGTGCCGGCCGGCGCCAGGGTGGGGCCGGCCGGCGCCCTCCCGTTAGGGTTTCGGCCCACCTTCTGGAGTCTTCTTCCACCGCCTCTCTGGAGTCATCTGGGCCCTTTGTTCAAGTCGGTTTGATTCCACGGCGCACGTTCATCCCACCGGGCTATAAATAAAGGGGCAGACCCCCTCCCAGGGCACCAATTCATTCCTCCTGCTTCATTCGTCAAGAGTAGACAGAAGTTAGGGTTTCCAGAGATTAGAAATAGGGCTCTAGTTCTTCAAGTTCATAGTTTAGGCGCCTAGGAAGGTTCAAGTAGAGTTGGGCGCTACGCTCGGGATTCCAGATCCGTTCGTCTGGAGATCGTTAATATTATCTTGTATCTTATTATGAATGTGCTTTATTTTAATATATTGCTACTTATTCAGTTCTTAGTTTATTCTAGTTGCATATTCGATATAGTTGTGATTGGTGATGATTATTGTCGTATGATCGTAAAGCGCCTAATTCAGTACTCGAGTGAGTTAGGTGGTATGCATTATGTAGACGTGATGTCTAGATATATTGTGTACCTACGGTGGCACCCTGATGTGCCGGGTCATGTGGTAGTCCGCGTAGACGACAGCTGCGTTGGTTCCTCTGTAGTCCACCCCCGTACGTAGGACGAGCAGAGCGCGGTCGCGAAGTAGGTGACCCTTATGTCTTAATATCCTCATTAGATGATGCTCCTTAGGATGTTTTCTGAGTTGATTATGCTATAGATGAAGATGTGTAATGTGGCGTAGGCTGTAGACTTTATATTTAGTAATTACATAGGTTTCCTTTACTTTAGCCAAATCTCGAGATTGTCTTACTACATTAGTGAGTCTCTATATTCTATCTCTGGAATACCATTTACCTCATTTACTCAGTTATCATTTACCACATATCATTGACTTATTTATCGCTAAAGCACTAGAGTTATGGGTTATCATAGGTCTGCACATTTATCTTTCCAATTATTATAGTAGATTATCCTAATGAGTAGAATGCCACCTTTATCCTTTTGGCATAAAACAAATCAACGATACTCGAAATACTTACCGGGTGAAGTGCTACAGTGGGAGAATTATCTGTGCGCTTGCGGATATATTCTATAGTATTATTTTTAGGAGGCAAGTGAAGATTATTTTACCTTTGGTTTTTGGCATCATGTTAGGGATGACAACTTAACGTGAAGTGATGTTAAAAATACCAACAATACACAAAGTCACCAACTTCGAAATATAACGGTCTTCTTCTTTTGTCAGCATAGCTTTTCTGACGGTATTGTGCAGCTTTTAGATGAGCTTGAATTGTTCGAATTCTTTCTTCGGCTTGCTTTACAAAGTCAATACCATAGTATCTTCTTTCTCCAGGTTCTACCCAATTCAAAGGAGTTCTACATTTTCTACCGTAGAGTGCTTCAAATGGGGCCATTTTAATACTTTCTTGATAACTGTTGTTATATGAGAATTCTGCTAATGGTAACCATTCTTCCCATGAACCGGAAGATGAAAGTACACAGGCTCGTAACAAATCTTCCAAAATTTGATTTACTCTTTCTGTCTGACCAGAGGTTTGTTGATGATATGCAAAACTTCTGATAAGTTTTGTGCCCATATATGAATGTAAGTGTTCCCAAAATCGAGCCATAAATTGGGGTCCTCGGTCTGAGATGATAATCTTTGGAATGCCGTGCAATCGTAGAATTTGAGCTATATATAAGTCAGCACACTGAGGGGATTTATAAGTTTCTTTAACTGGTATAAAATGTGCGGACTTAGTGAGTCGGTCTACAATCACCCATATGGAATTATGTCCTTTTTGGGTTGTAGGCAGGCCAGTTATAAAATCCATACTGATCTCCTCCCATTTCCATTCAGGAATGGATAGTGGTTGGAGCAATCCAGCTGGTCGTAAATGGTCTGCTTTCACCCTCCCACATACATCACAGTGAGCAACATAACGTGCTATTTCTTTCTTCATTTTGGTCCACCAAAATCTTGGTCTCAGATCTTGATACATCTTACTACTTCCCGGGTGAATTGATAGGTTAGAGAAGTGAGCTTCAGATAAAATTTTCTCTTTCAGCTTCTCGTCTTTGGGTACGACCAAACGATTATCAAACCATAATACTCCATTTTCATCCACTCGGAAATGTTTAACTTCTTTTCCATGTATCTTTCGCTTGAGATGAAAGATACCACTATCAGTCTTTTGACCATCTATAATTTGATTTTCCAGTGTACAACTAACGACTAAGTTATGAAGTACAACAGGATGAAAAAGGTTAAAGCTCCCTTCTGAGGATACATTGGTGTAATTGCAATGTAATTTTCTGCTAAGGGCATCTGCAACTACATTGGCTTTTCCGGGGTGATATTGCACTTCCAAGTTATAATCCTTGATTAATTACAACCATCTCCTTTGTCTCATGTTCAACTCTGGTTGAGTGAAAATGTATTTGAGGCTTTTGTGGTCAGTGTAGATATGGCACATATTTCCTAACAGATAATGTCTCCAGATTTTTAAGGCATGAACTACGGCTGCTAGTTCTAAATCATGGGTAGGATAATTTTCTTCATGTTTTCGTAGTTGTCATGAGGCATAGGCGATGACTCGACCTTCCTACATTAGGACACAGCCGAGACCAATGCCTGAAGCATCACAAAAGACATCAAAAGGTTTGGTTATGTCTGGTTGAGCTAAAACAGGGGCAGTGGTCAATAATTTCTTTAAGGTGTAGAAAGCTTCTTCACACTTGGGTGTCCAGATGAACTTTTCATCCTTTTGTAATAATCTGGTCATTGGCTTGGCAATTCTAGAGAAGTCTGGAATGAAACGTCAGTAGTAACTGACTAAACCGAGAAAGCTTCCAACTTCGGTGACTGTGGTCGGGGCTTTCCAATCTTGTACCTCTTGTACTTTGCTGGGGTCTACCAAAATTCCATTTTCAGATAACACATGGCCCAAGAACTTGACTTCACGAAGCCTAAATTTTCATTTGCTAAACTTAGCATACAACTGATGCTCTCTGAGTCTGGATAAGACTATTCTTAAATGTTCAGCATGATCTTCTTCATTTTCAGAGTATATCAGGATATCATCAATAAACACTACCATGAACTTGTCCAACTCAGCCATGAACACTGAGTTCATCAAGTACATGAAATGGGCAGGTGTGTTGGTAAGACTGAAAGACATTACCAAATACTCATACAGGCCATAGCGTGTAGAGAAAGCAGTTTTGGGAATATCTTCAGGCCTTATCTTTATTTGATGATAGATTGACCTTAGATCAATCTTAGAGAACACTTTTGCTCTTGCTAATTGATCAAACAGGATGTCTATCCGAGGCAAAGGATATTTGTTTTTGATGGTCACTGCATTAAGGGGGCGGTAATCTATACACATCCTTAAGGTCTGGTCTTTCTTTTTCACGAACAAGATAGGACATCCCCACGGAGACAAACTAGGTCGAATCAAATCTTTATCCAATAATTCTTGTAACTGTTTCTTTAATTCGGCTAGTTCATTTGGTGGCATTCTATATGGCCTTCTAGAAATAGGAGCAGTGCCTGGAACCAAATCAATAGCAAACTCTATGTTTCTGTCGGGCGGTAGTCCAGGTAATTCATCAGGGAATACATCTGGAAACTCACATACCACCGGAATATCTTCTAGTTTATCAGTTTTGGTAACATAGGATATGTACTGAAGTTGTGGGTTTACAGAGAGTGATAATTGAAAAGTACTACCATCAGGTGCTTCCAACTGGAGCGTCTTATTGGTAGTATCAAGGATTACTTTATGTTCTTTCATCCAATTCATACCCAAAATGATATCCAAACCCAAGTTTGGCAACACAATAAGGTGAGCCAAAATTTCTCTTCTTCCAAAATTAAGTTTTGCACTCTAAATTATATGGTTTGAATCTGTTTCAGCCCTACCTGAATTGATTACAAAACCACTTCTTAATGTGCTAATTTGGAATTGATGCTTGAGTGCAAATGCTTGATTTATGAATGAATGTGATCAACCGGAATCAAACAAAACAAGTGCAGGCGTATTGTTTACAAGAAACATACCAGTGGTCACTGGTTCTCCTTCAGGGATTTCTTCCACAGTGGTATAGTGAACACGCCCAATGCGTGCACCTGTAGCCTGCTTCTTGTTACCGGGGGACATAAACGGTCTTCTATTTTGCTTGGTTCTGCTGATTTTGCTGGGTTGACTGATCTTGCTTCGGGGAACGATAATCATGAGCATAGTGTCCTATTTTCCCACAATTGTAACATGGAAAGTTCCTAGGACCTCCCTGATATCCTTTGTGTGCATACCCCTGGTATGACTGCTATCGCTGATTGTTCTGCTGATACTTCTGCTGCTGTTGAAGGGGTTTATACTGCTTGACAGGTGGGCGGTATTGAGTTTTTGACGCCAATTGGGTTTGCCTAGGTTGTGAAGCTGCACCACTGGTGTATGGCGCCTTACGCTTCTTGTCTTCCCTGCACAGGAGAATCTTGTTTTCCAGAGTGATAGCATCACTAACCAACTCATTATAAGTGGCATACTTGGAAAGAGCAAGTTCTTTTTGTAGTTTTGGGGTCAATCCTCCAATGTAACACTCCACCTTTTTCTTTTCTGTATCAACATGTTCTGGGGCATACTTGGATAGATGATTGAAAGCATGAGTGTATTCAGTTATAGTCTTGGTGCCTTGGACTAGTTTCAGAAATTCATTCAACTTGATTTTCATCAATTCCTCAGGGATATGATGGCCTCTAAAGGCTTCCTTGAACTCATCCCAAGTTGGTTTAGTTCCTTCTAGCAGGGCTTTCAAATGGTTAGTCCACAAAGTACCAGCTGCACTGTGAAGACGGTGAGCTGCAAACTCAGCCTTCTGTTGCTCAGTGCAGTCGAGAAGACGAAATGTCTGCTCAATTGTGTTTAACCACTCATCAGCTTACAAGGGTTCTTCAGCTTGGATAAACACTGGTGGTTTAGCATCTAGAAAATCCTTATAGTTGCTGTGTGGGTTTTGTCCATCACCGTGATAATTCTGACGTCCCGGTGTGGTATTCTGGGCAATTCGGTTTAGAGCAGCTTCCATATTTTCCTGACCACCTAACAGTCGAGCCAGCACGTCGGCTGCAATAGATGGTGTTGGAAGTTCTGATGGTTCAGCATCATCACCATTATGACCATTAGTATGGGTGCGAGGCATCTGCAGTGAATATGGTTGTTTTAGTTATGGTGTTGATCTTATATCCATATTGCAGGAAAAATTAAATTGGATTTATTAACAAGACATAACATGAAATTTTTCATAACACTGCATATCTTTATTAACATGGCCTCCAAGTGCTTGTTTTATTGAGTTCGACTTCTCACTTGTTGCAATATGTTACATGATTACACAACTTATTTCGTTACACTACCTTTTCACATGATCTTATTCAAACTAGTATTTATTACATGAAGTCTCTCTAAAACTCGTCTCCTGAGTCATTTGGATAGTCATCATCTAAGCTAGTCTCTGTTTGGTCATCAGGTACAGCTTCAAATTCTCCATCTGACTCTTCAGAATCAGATTCTTCATCAAAGCCTTCTGGTTCCATTACATCTCGAAAATCTTCTTCTCCAAGTACTCCGACTGGAGGTTGCGCTGGCAATGCTGCAACATGCATTGCATTGAGCTCATTTTGGAGATTCTCGATTGTTGCATTTGCTTCATCTAGCTGTGCCAGTAGGTCTTGCTCGAAGAACTCTATATTCTGAATGGCTTCAGTAGCTTCCTCTCTAGCAGCATCTCTTTCGGCTTCGACTGTGGCAGCACGTGCTACGGCTTCATTTCGCTGCTGTTCCACCAAAGCTACTTGACCTAAATAGGTAGTCATTTGGTGGTTCACTTCTAACTCTCGTGGGCCTGCTTGGGCGATGGCTTGGTTAACCTGGTTTTTGGAGTCTTCCCATAGGTTTTCAGTGATCTTCAACTCAATATTGTTAAGGCTATACATGCGACACCAAAAATCATGGGACTCCTCTCTAGCATGATGCATCTTGGTCATGGCAATCAGGGCACAGGCAGAGGTAACAAGGTAGGGACTATAGCCAGCTTGATTTTCATCAGTGAATGTAGCAATGCGTTGACACCAGGCTGCATTATGGAGGTCTTGTGGTGGAAAGAAACACATGGATGTATCTTTTATTTCTTCAGTATGCTCCTGGCAGATCTTTTGTAGCATCTCAAAAGCTGCTACTTGACCTGCTTCCCACTCATTGGCACCATCTTTCTCAATTGTCCATGCTTGCCAAGATGAATTAATGGTGAGGGCTGGAACATGAAGCTTCAATGAACATCTCATGTTCCCATAAATCTTGGTTTGCTTCCAGCGGTATATTGGTGGATCAGTGTATCCTACTAGCTCAAGTACCCTCCAAAGCAATGCAGGAGTACCAAAGGGTTCTAGCAGAGTGCCTTCCTCAGTGTATGGTGTAGGTTCCATTTTCCGTAAACATGGTAGACTTTTAAAATGATTTTTTAAAGAGAAACAGAATTTTAATAGTTGAGCCATATATAAGGGAAGGAGCTTATGCAATGAAGTGAATGAGCTTATTAACATGATGCATGATCGTCCTGTTCGTCCTCACACACCTAGATACTATCGATATGGACGGTGGCATTCATGTGTGCTCTCAAGTTAATCGCAAACTACACGAATACTACACGATTCGTAGTTAGCGTACCTGCAGAAAAATTCATTGCAGCCCAACCCCAACATAGATATATCAAATGTAATACAGCACAGTTTATACTCCATATATTGCTATATGGAGGCCGCCACTACCAATTGACCATCGGGCAGCAAGATGGTCGGCTACCTCTACCATTTGACCATAGGGTAGCAACATGGTCGTTCTTACCTGCTTACCTGAGCGTAGAGGTATTTGATCAAAAATCAAGATAAAATTTTTAAGAAAGTAAATCCCTTCCCCAGTTAGTCTTACTTTACTTAGAGCCACCTGATAATACTTGGGCTTAACTGGAGATAGTGACTGGCAGAGTTTTGAATTTTTAACAAAATAGGTTTTGTAAAACCAAAACTTTAGTTTTTGAATGCACTTGTAGCAATATTACCCTTAATCACTCTTCGATACTAGCTGTGACAGAACTGACCAATTTATATGAGATTAAGCATGATTACCCCCGTTTAATACGTTGGTACACACATACTCTCTCTCATATAAACCCGGTAGTCCGCCGAGTGTCACGAAGGACCTCGGTAAATCAACTTACAACAGGATCGTAGAAACATCAATCACAAGCACAGAGTTCACAGCGGAAATTTATTACAAACAGAGTAAGATAGTTATTACAATACCAAGTTTAAATAATATAGATGAAAGCTCTGATTTTGAAAACCATTTATTTGAATACACTGCCATACTCACTTTATAACTCCATACACAGCAAAGCAGGAAAGTATAAGATATAAGACCATACCCAGTAGTCTTTACTCCTCTGCATCTATAGCAAGGTTATTGCAAGTTAGGCAATAGCCTTCATATAGCACATCACCTGCAATGTTGGGAATAAAACCCTAAGTACTCAATTGTACTCAGCAAGACTAACCCGTCAAAGAGTAAATAAAAAGACTCTCAAGGATATGCAAGGCTTATTTGGTGGAGTTCATGGGATAGCAAAGTTTTGCAAAAAGAGCTTACTAGCTTCATCTTTTATGCCTGGTTTGGCATAGATTTTATTAGAATCATTATTTCTAAGTTTGCATCTATCCTGAACAAACATGTATTTGATCCAAACATGGGGTAATTCATAATCATCATATTTACTATATTACAGGATCAACTATGCTTCTTCGACAGTGATCAAGTTTCTCACTATCCGGGAGAGACGGTGATTCGAATCGATTTAATTTAGCTGGATAAAGCCCGTATCACACACCCTTACGAACCCATCCCAAAAATTCGTATTTGTGTAGGGTAACTTCTCACTCTATTCGGGATACCGTGGGCTGGATCCACAGTGCAAGGCTCAGGGGGCAGCCGGCGCCAGGACGCTCAGGCAATGCCTGCCCTTGGTCAAACCCTGTCCCACCGCACATCATTTCTCTCAGCCAGCGATGCACTGCAGTTCAAATCCCAACCCGACTAGTAGTGCTATAGCTTCACAATCGGAACGACTTATCCGGCTGTTATGTGAAGGTACGT
The DNA here is from genome assembly GCA_038502445.1 of Eremochloa ophiuroides. NCBI lineage: Eukaryota > Viridiplantae > Streptophyta > Magnoliopsida > Poales > Poaceae > Eremochloa > Eremochloa ophiuroides. The sequence goes on from JAHLJS010000008.1 coordinate 52,948,739, forward strand.
TCAATCTCGATCAAGGTCCATACTACAAAATGATCCCAAATCATTTTTATACAGACGGGGATAAACAAGGATGTGTGCCTAACCGGCAATCAGGACCATAAAGGTATACTGCATCCCGTCTGTTTTCCATTATCACTTGATTTCCTTTCCACATTGGTTATCAATACCAATTGGTATAAGTAACTGTCTAAATCTTGCAGGTGACAGGGGATCACCTGACTTCTACCGGTCTAAGCATGGCTAAGCATCGAACGGTACTTATCTAGTGATAACAGGGTGTTATTTCTGGACAAGGTATATAGTGCAACAACGGTTTCATTCAACTCTTATAAACGTAAATGCATATCTCATAAAGTAAATTATACTCAAATGTAATTCAGAAATAGAATAGATAGGTATATAAAATGTTCGGGGCTTTCCTCGGCGAAAAGTCGAGGGTCCGTGGTTAGGACACTCTGGCAGTGAGTCAATATCGGGTTCTTCGCCTTCGGGTGGCAACTCTTGTGGATTCTCCTTGACTATCTCGTACTCGACGAGATTTTCCTCTTCCGATCCTATATGTATGAATAGGATGTATACATGAAAATAATGCACTACGATATGCTGGATGAGAATGATATGATGGCATGAAGTGTGGAAAGATGCACCCATGTAACACTAGTTAAATGACAAGTTTAAGTTGGTGTGGTTACATGAAATATAATCTTATTCTTATTTATTTTACTGAGTATGTGCATATTTCTTCTCCGGTAGAGAAGTTCGTAAACCTACAGATCATTACTTAAACAGGCATGACATGATATTCACGATAAAGTTGCAAGCCAACAAAACCTAATTCTATTTTCCTAATAGAGCATAAAATGTTGATTTTAGTTTCATAAAACAAAGTTAAACTAACAAAGTATCATTGTTGCCATGGAACAGCAGGGATGGGTGTTCCATGGTCTTCACACAACATAACAAAGTCACTTAATTTGATTATCCATCATTTCCCATGCATTTGGTGTTTTATTTATTTTAGAAAACATTAATTATAATGGGCCTAAAATAATTATAACAATGAAAGTTATCAAAACAGTGCCAAAATTTTTGTGAAGGTAAACAGTGACTTGTATATCACATACAACAATTTTCAGAATTTTTAGAATAATATTTTAAGCTACAAAAATCACTAAGTATCCCATTTATCTATTAAAATGATGATTTTTAGTTTCTGTTAAAAGTACTGGAAAAGCCTATTTCATATTTTTCTATGAAAGTATACACTATGTAGAACATATACCAAATTGTTCATGATTTTATCACTAGTAAATAAATAGTTATAAAAATAACAAAAATAGATACTATTCATTTTAATAGTAAATGAATAAAACGAAATAAAAAGGAAAACGTGCACGGGTTCGGATTCGGCCCAGCTTGGCCCAGTCTCCACAGAAGCGGCCCAGGCCGGCCTCCGGTGCGGGTGATGGCGATTTTGCAAAAGAGGATTCGATGTTTTGAAAATCAACCCGCAGTCCGTTTTAATACTATTCATTTGAGTCATAGCCTTTGCACATAACCCCCTGGATGTGTTCGAATTTCAAAGTTGAAGTCCTTCCCTCTCCCCCATGTTGACCCGAACGCCGGTGACCTTGACCGACGGTTGCCCGTCGATGTAGGGTCTCACCGGCGACACCGAGGGAACCAACGTGCTCCTGGTGTCCTTCCGCGTAGTTTGAGCTAGGTTAGAGCCTCGGAGGTGGACTGTGGCTTTGGTGGCGACGAACAGAGCGGCACAGCGGTGCTGCTCGTCGGTGCGCCCACCGTTTCCGGTGACGATGAACCTAACCAAGCTTCGTTCTAGCCTCGTGATGATCTGGTGAGGCTCTAGGGTGAGTTTTGGGCTCGGTTCAACATTGGTTTGGCTATGTGACGTGCACAATGGCTCGGCGGCGAGAGCACGACGGTGGCAAACCATGTTCCGGCCAAACCGTGATGGTAGCGTTTAAAATTCTTACTCCTAAGGCTTCCACGACTCACGTATAGCACAAAACACGAATCAAAACGTACTGGAATGGCACAGAGGGGGCTAGCCTCTTGCAACCGCATGGTATGCATGAAAATAAGAGTACAGGGGCGGCGAACGAGTCGCAGGGTGCTCACCAGCGGCCTAACGGCGACGAGACCCGATCGGGGTGGAAGAGGAGGATGTGGCCAAGCTGCGTGCACGATTAATTAGATAATGGTGCTGTGTGGTGGTCCAATTTGGCCGGCGACCCGAAATGGACGGCGGCAGACCGAGAGAGGGATGAAGAGAAAGACGGCGAGCTCGTCGGGTTTTATAGGCACGGGACAGGGTGGTAAGGTGGCAGGCGAGTTCCCGCAGTCGACCACGCGGCCAGGGACGTGTTCCAGTGGTCAAAACGCCGGGAAGACGCCGGCGGCACCAGCTCCCCGCCATGAACAGAGAGGGAGGAGCAATAGCGAACCGCCACCGGCGAGTTCAATCCATCCGGGGCGCTCCTTCGCGATCGACAGCGAGGCTAGGCATAAACTGGGCTAGAGCCGTGGCCAGAGGCGCGACCGCGGCCGATGGCCTCGCCGGCGACACGGCAAAAGCCGTGAGCATCGCTCGGTATGGGCAGGCACATGCTCTGCTACTGTAGCAGAGATATTTGTTTCTCCCCTTTTCAAATTACTCTCAAATTCATATAGAAACTTGAAAAATTCCAAATATAGAAGTTGTTCAAAATTTCAAGTACTACAACTTTACTTCTTGAACCATACCCAAATTCCCTCAGGATTTTGAAATACAAATCTGCCCTAAAGGAAATCATTTTAAATTTGATTTGAAATTCAAGTTTTTGTTTAACAACTTCAAAAATTCACAATATGAAAGTTGTTCCAAATAATGATCTTTACAACTTTGCTTTTTACACCAAAGTCATTTTCTCATTATTTTTGAAACTATGATTTAACCCCTTTGAACTAGGAATTTCTTTTAATTTTAAAATGGATCAAACTTGGGGTTTCAAAAACACCAATTTGGAATTGGGTTTAGGTCTAGGTTATTGAAACAAAGTTGTTGCAATTATTTTTCTTTATCACTTTCATTTAAGGTCAAAACTCATATAAGGTTTAGAAAGCAAAATCCCATTTTAAATCAACTTTAGGCTTTACAAATGTAAATATAATCCAAATGCATTTATAATTCAACCAAAGCAATTTTTAGCATTATTTGATGGAACAAAATTATTAACTTACTTTAATTATGAATTTAGGTTGATCGAAGCCACTCAAATAAATAAACCCTAATGTTCATATATATAAACATCACATAATTTTAGGGAATAGTAAAAATAAAATTCTTTTTACCATGAGATCATGATTATGAACAGTGATAAATGCTTATGTGTGCAAATGCAAATGCTAATGCACGTTTAACACCTAGGGTGTTACACTGCCGCCCTGTGAAGCTTCAGCATTCTGGGCAGATCCAACTTGCTCCTTGACTTTGTCACTGTTGGACTTGTAACCTTCTTGATGGGAGTTGGTGCATGCATCGGTTGTTCCCTTCTCAAGCTTCTTCACCATGTCTTTACGGTTATCTTGAGAAGGTTGAGCATTGCACTTTCCCTTCTTAGCCTTTCAACTTCTTCCTTGAGCTATTCATTTTCTTTTGCAATGGAATCATCATAATTTTCTACAAGTACATGCTCAACGGAAGGTTGGCTTGCTTGAGAGCAACAATTGTTAGCACATGATAAATTATATAGAACTTGTGTACATGTGCACTTGTGTGTGAGAGGTTGATATGATTTTACCGTTGTTACCATAACCTCACGAGCAGTCTCTACCATGATATGAGAATCCATAAGTTTCTCATGAGAGCACGAAAGCTCATCATGACCTTTTTGCAACACCTCATTCTTGCTAGTGAGCCTTTCCAACTTGCCCTTGAGCATATAAATCTCATCTTCTAATTGAGCAACACAAGATAGAGAGTTAGTAGCATTAGTTTGCTCAATTGACAAGTTTTCATACCTTTGGACCAAACTAGCATGAGAGCACTTAAGCTTTTCATGCTTTTTAGTCAACTTCTCCAAGCATTTGATCTTTTTGACAAGGAAATCTTCTTGCTTGTGAAGTGATTCTTCTTGCTCATCAATTTTCTCTATAAGCTTAAGCACCATCAATTTGTCTTTCTTGCTTAGATGTGCAAGGTGTTGATTGAACTCATCATCACCACCTTCATCTTTAATTTCCCTCTCACTCTCACTTTCACTTGAGCTCTCACTCTCACTTGCCACATTCTTCTCTTTCTTTGCCATGAGGCTCACATAAGAAATGGCATAGAGAATTGAGCTTATTGGTGAGGTGGATTCATCATTTGGCCTCCACCGATCACAAGCTTCTCCTTCCTTCAAAATGTTAGTCTCACAAGAACTATAGGAAGTAGAAGTACCACATATAAAAGTATTGTTCTCACCAAACCGTTCATTGCTTTCCATCATGTCATATGTTGGTGAGGAAGTGGATGTGGCATGATCAATTGGGCTTTTTGAGAGAATCACTTGAGGCTCAATGTTTGTTTATGAAGTAGAGCACTCCTCAAGTGGTTCCTCCGATGAGATCAACTTATCAAATTTAGACTTGTCATATCTTTCCTTGAGCGTGGTCCAAATGACATGAGCATCATCAAGTGGCTCACCATCTCCAAATATGGCAGCATCTAATACATCTTCACTCAAAACACTAAATAAGACATTAGTAGCTTGAGCGTTGTATTGTAAGCATTTCACTTCCTCTGTAGATAGATAGTCCAAATCATCACTAGGAGGTGAAATGCTCACATCTACAATCTGCTCTATTTGAGGACCCAAGGTCCTAAAAACAGTAAGCACAGCAGCAGACCAAGAAGCATAATTAGAGCCATCAAAAAGTAAAAGTTCTAGAGATACCTCCTCACGAGTTGACATCTTCTCTCAAGGCGGTTAAACCCAAAACTGAGAGACCAGGCTCCGATACCACTTATAAGGACCTTGATGTCGGCCTAGAGAGGGGTGAATAGGCCTGTAAAAACTCAACTCGATCCGAGATCAGAACTGAGGGCGGCACTGCCTCACTCAAAGGGAGGCACTGCCGCACTCCAAATAATCCTCTACTGCAGACCAAACTTGGTGAGGATGTTCTGGAGGTGTCCAACAGCAAGCCTGCAAAATTTCAGCTCGAACCGAAATAAAAACGCAGTGCGGCACTGCCTCCCTATGAGGGCGGCACTGCCTCACTTGCGAAACAGATAATCTTACAGAGCAGAATATATGGATAGAAAGGTCTCAACAAGTAGTTTCTTATCCTCTAGTAGCAACAGCGTTCACATTTCAAAGACTGGAAACCACAGCTTGAGCTCACGAGAACGGATCGAGCAACCCTAGCGCAAACTCAACAACACAAGCAAGTGGACAGCACACAGTGATTTAACCTGTGGTTCAGCTCGCCACCCAGGCTTGCCTACGTCCACGTTGTTGAGGTATGCCACTAAGGCTTAGGCTTGCCACCAAGGCTTGCCTCTCCCTCGTTCTCAAGTCAAGAGAGTGAACTCTTGAAGTGGGGTGATTTCTTAGCTGCAAGAGAGTCTTACAAACCTCCCTAGGCTGCCACAAAGAGTTAGCAAGCCCTAGGGCGACGCCTAGCCGGCTAGGAGCAAAGCTCCAAGGGTATGGAACTCAAGAACACCGGCCAAACGTGAACCAAGTGCTCTATAACTTTGAGAAGCAGTAGATCTGACCTCCAATTGAAGTTTGCTGCATTTTCTCTCAAGTTTTACTGGTTGGAATGGTGGATCTACTTGAGAGGGGAGGAGCAACAATGGAGGAGAGAGGGGGACTTCTTTTTCTGTTCTAAATCGGGCGTGTGGCGTGGGGAAGAAGAAGTGACCGTTAGGAGCAACAAAAGTAGTATTTATAATCTGTCATCCAACGGTCGGACGAAGTGCGGCACTGCCGCCCTTTAAGTGCGACACTGCCGCAATAGCAATATCCAGCAGAATGAGATGGGTCAGTACTTGCTGGAATTGTCAGAGTGTAAGGATGGTATTTCCATAATATGAGCACTTAGTTCAGCACCTGGACAGGTGTCCTTTAGAAACCCCCTTGATAGTACGGCATACCTATACTCAAGATAAAGAGAATGAAACCGATTTAACCACTTGAGTCTTCAATGTCTTCATATGCCATTTCTTCTCAATATCACTTCATAAGGGGTTGCAATCATCCTTATCTCATCTCTTCGAGCAATGTAATACCTCTGGTATTACAATTAAATTAATCTGCCATGTCATCATATTTAAATTTAAGCATCTGCATATGATTGTGCTTAGGGCCTAGAGTGATTTGATTTCAGTTAAGTATTGATTGTGTAATTAAGTCCTTAATCAAAAATCAAAAATAAAAATTAAATAGAAATCAAATTAAACCCTAAAGTTGACCTAAAAACCCAATTCAAAATCTATATGAAATATGGGAAAAGTGTCTTAATAAAAGTTGTAGAGTTTTTAAAATGGAACAACTTTTATTTTAAGAGATTTTGAAGTTATATTATAAAAATTTAAAATTTAACTCAAATTACTATATTGAAATTTATATTTGAAACTTCAATTTCAAAAATATTAAGAATCTTCAAAAACTTCCTACATAGAAGTTGTCAATCTCACTGAGTAGAACAACTTTCATGTTTACCAATTTTCAAGTTGTTCAGAAGAATCAAAAGTAATTTTAAAATTTCAGTTTGAAATTCAAACCCTACTTTTACCCCCTTTTCTGTAATTTGAAATTTTGGCCGAATTTGAAATTGGTGTCAAAATAAAAAATGATCTACACGAAATTCTCTACAATTTTTGTATTCACCACTTCCTCGAATTCGGGCTAGATCAGATCCAATTTGAATCAAATAGCATTTGACCTATATGGCCTAGTACTGTAGCTACAGGGGGGTCCCCCTGTTCATCTTCCACGTCGCGCGCGCGTGCCGCGCGCGGCGCCGGGCGCCGTCCGGCCGGCGTGGGTGACCAGATCCGTTGTCAAGCAGCCGAGAGGGGGCCCCGGACGCCCCAACCTTATCTCCACCCTCGCCCTGCCTTTTTAAGGACGGCGAGCCCCGAATTTCCCATTTCCTCCCAAGCGGCCGCCGGCGACCTCCTCGTCGTTCGTGACCGAATTCGCAGCCACCGAACCATCTCCACCCTCTCCATCTACCAGATAGGTAGCCAAGCTCGTGGCGCATCGATTGGTGCCCGTCGCGTGAGCCGTGGTAGCCTGGGTAGCTCTCGGTGAGCATCTTCGTCGTCGGGTTGTCACCGGAGCTCCGCCGCGGCCATCCTCTCCTCGTCCGGTCGGTTTGATTGAGCCTCTTTACTTTCGGGATGGTGTTCTAAGTTCCTGTGGTGATGTGGTGCACCAGGTTCGCTGGAACAAACCTTCGTCGCCGACGGTCGAGTCGTGTCCGCCGCCGTCATCGTCAAGCCGTCCTCACCGTACCGCCTCTTCGCCACCCGACTCGCCCGTTAGCTTCGTGGTGAGCCCCTCTTTCTCCCCGACGCTTTTCCAGTGGCATTACCGTGCCACCGCGGCTGGAACAGCCTCGCCGTGCCGTCGAGGTCCGCCATGGGCGAGCTCTCGCTCGTCAGAGGCGGTTAGAGCTGAGGATAGGTTTAGGGAGTCGGTTAGGGTCTTGGGGAAGGGGTTCGACAGAGGGCGCTCGCTGTTAGGGCCACCGCCGGCGAAGTCCGCGCCGTGCCGCTCGCACGCGCGCGCGCGGAAGTGCCGGCGGGAGGTAGGAGACGACCCTGACAGGGGTGGCCCGCCTGTCAGTGGACGAGAGAGTGAGGGAGAGAGCGCGCGCGGGGGCTGACGGCTGGGGCCGGCCTGTCAGCGACCCGGCGCGGAGGCGAGCGCGCGCGGGCGCGTGCGGGCCGTGCTGGGCCTTTGCGCGAGGGTGGGCCGGCTCGGTGGCGCACGCGCGCGGGGCCGCGGTCTGGGCCATGCTGGGCCATGGTGGGCCGAATGGCCGTTTCATTTTTCCAAGCGATTTTCTTTTGCTTTTTCATTTTAATTAAAATGAATAGTGTTAGGTTTTAATATTTTTGTGTGGATTAATCTACTGCACCAAAAATTATGAAAATATTGCTAGATACTCTCTGTGATGTGTAGAATGTAATAAAAATATTAAATATAGGATTTGAGTGTTTTCTGTATTAATTAAAAATCAGCACATTAAATGTAAAAAGGAACTTTGATGATTTTTAATAATTTCTGTGTTAACCCAAAAATTATGAAATTTATTGTGCCACTGTTTGGTACTGAAATCTATCTGTTGGTGGAGTTTGGCAGCAAATGGGAATAGTTAAATATTTATTAAATTATATGTTGGTTTAAATGATAAATATTAGGAGTGGTAAATAGAATAATTATTGATTGGTGTGATTTTTGGATTGATTGAGATTCTAGGTCAATCACCTTTATGACCTAGGGCAGTATGAATTAGATTATTCATGTCTAGCTAAGGTAGGGTCTTATACACGTATGTGGTTTAATTGTTATTAAATTTCATCTGTCATTTCATGCATTCATGTATTTATTATTGCACACGTGTAGTGACCGAGAACCCGGAGATAAAGTCCGAGGGTCCAGCTGAGAAGGTTGCTTCGGAAGTTGTACAAGGCTTTGATATTTGTGGCACTGACCCGGATCCGACACTCTACGCAATTCAAGGCAAGCCCCGGTGCATTTGCCCCTCCTTGTTATTTAAAATATTTATCACTTGAGTTAATCTACTGCATTAGGTTAATAGGAGTTGAGTGATAACCTACTGATGCATTACCTTTCCTTGACCACATATTATACCTGAGACCCTGATTTATTTAAAGTATTGAAAAATGCTTAGTCATGCTTAATGATAGAGTTGCAAAAATGCTATTTTGAAAACTGTGATGATATGAAACAAATGAATCATTTTATGGGATTGGTATTGTCCTCGTTTGGTGATGGTGTACTTGGCCAGTCCATTATCATCAACATGGATGGGTTTTTCGTTTGGTTGACCATCTGTTTGGGTTAGAGTCCCAATGATCCTCGCCATCGGAAAAGGGATGCAAAAACCGGGTGGTCACCAGTGTACTTGGGTTAGAGTCCCAATGCATGGTGTCCAACGGAAAAATATTTAGTGACCATTCGTTGTCGGCCTGCTCTGATCAAGACTTTGCAACTAGCCACATACTACGGAAAGCCTCTGACTCCGGTGGCTCTACAGCTGGAACCGACAATGTAACAGAACCGCCTAAATCATGTGGCCCACAGGCACCTGTCAAAGTCACTAATGACATCTGACAGCCGGACCCGTGTTCCATATGACCTAAGCGGGCTCTGCCGGGCTACATAAGCACCCGTTATCTCCGACAGGATCCCATTGCGAAGTCATTACAGAGTTACAACATTTCATAACAAAATACATCAGAGTAGAATTTACGGAAGAGTAAATAGTACTTAATATTACAGACTAGTGTTCGAATAAAATTAAGTGCGGTTATTACAAACCATAAATTTGAAGAGTAGCATTAGAGTTTGGAACAACAGTACGACAGATAGTTAAATATTACACGGACCCTGCCCAAGGGTTTAACCTTAGTCTTCTTCACTCTCTTGGATGATGGTGACGCAGCACGGAGCGAGACAAACTTCAGTCTCCTGCTGCCCTCCTGCAACGGGGTTAACAAACCCTGAGTACAAGGGGTACTCCGCAAGACTTACCCGACTAAAAGTGTAAGATTAGACTCAGGAATGCAGGCTAAGGGGGAGTCAAGGTAAGGCTTAGCAAGAGTTCAAGAATTTTTGCGGAAAAGCATTTCTAATCCTATCTCAATATTTTATTTCAATAATACTATCCATCATTATCCATTTCTCCAAGTACTTTCTCATATATCAACATTCTTTCATTTACTTAATCCATTTCAAAACAATCCTAGTTCCGAACTACTATTCACTCTAGGTGTGAGGATCAAGTCTCCATATCCGAGGAGCAACGACGATTCGAATCGATTAATACCCAGCTGGGGATCCCTATCCACACTGCGTATGTAGCACTTAAGCTTGCATACACCAACCCCGCCTACCACGGCTTTTCATACCCCGGAACCGGTCCTGCGACACCCGAGAGCACAGTACTCCTCTCGTCTCCAGGCACGACGGCCACGAGGGTACACGCTACTCTCGCCATCTCTCCACTCCCAGTGCGTGGTTGTCGGTTCCAGCAGTAGAGCCACCGGAGTCAGAGGCTTTCCGTAGTATGTGGCTAGTTGCAAAGTCTTGATCACAGCAGGCCTGACAACGAACGGTCCCTAATATTTTTCCGTTAGAAACCATGCATTGGGACTCTAACCCAAGTACACTGGTAACTACCCGGTTTTCACATCTCTTTCCCGATGGCGACGAAAGTTGAGACTCTAACCCAAGCAGTTGGCCAACCAAGCGGGAAAAACCATCCCTGTTGATGACAATGAACTAGCTAGGAACACTGCCAACAACAAGGATATAACCAGCCCCATAAAGTGATTCATTTCATTTGTATCATCATAGTTCGGAATAGCATTTTTGCAAATCTAACCATCAAGCATGACTAAGCATTTTTCAATACTTTTAATTAAATCAGGTTATCAGGTATTGGTAATTGGTCAAGGATGGTTATGCATCAAGTGGTTGTCAATCAACTCCTAGTAACCTAATGCAATAGATTAACTCAAGTGATAAATATTTTTAAATAACAAGGAGGGGCTGAATGCACCGGGGCTTGCCTTGAATTGCGTAGAGTGTCGGATCCGGGTCAGTGCCATAAATATCAAATCCTTGTATAACTTCCTGAGTAGTCTCCTCAGATGGACCCTCAGACTTTACCTCCGGATTCTCGGTCACTACACGTTTGCAATGAATGAATGTATGAATGTGATGCACATGAAATGACAGATGAAATTTAATAACAAATAAACCATACATGTGTATAAGACCCTATCTTAGCTAGACCTGAATAATCTAATTCCTACTGCCCAAGGTCATAAAGGTGTTTGACCTACAATCTCAATCAATCAAAAAATCACACCAATCAATAATCATTCCATTTACTATTCCTAATATTATCATTTAAACCAACATATAATTTCATAAATATTTAACTATTTCCATTTGATGTCAAAATGCACCAACAGATAGATTTTAGTACCAAACAGTGACACAATAAATTTCATGATTTTTGGAACACCACAGAAATTATTAAAAATCATTAAAGTTCCTTTTAACATTTAATGTGCTGATTTTTAATTAATACAGAAAACACCCAAATCCTGTATTTAATATTTTTATTAAATTCAACACATCACAGAGAGTATCTAGCAATATTTTCATAATTTTTGGTGCAGTAGATTAATCCACACAAAAATATTAAAACTTAACACTATTCATTTTAATTAAAAAGAAAAAGCAATTAGAAAATCACTGGAAAAAGAGAAATGGCCATTCGGCCCACTAAGGCCCAACAGCGCAGGCCGCGGCCGCGTGCGCGCGCCACCGAGCCGGCCCGCAACCACGCACCGGCCCAGCACGGCCTAGCCGCGCGCTCGCGCACTCGCCCGCGCGCTCGCCCCGGATCGGCCGCTGACAGAGGGGTCCCAGCCGTCAGCCCCGCGCGCGCTCTCTCTCGCTCTCGGCCGCTGACAGGCGGGCCACCCCTGTCAGGGTCGTCCCCGACCTCCGGTCGGACGCTCCCGCGCGCGCGCGCGAACGGCACGGCGCGGGCTTCGCCGCCGGCGACCCCAACGGTGAACTCTATCGACACTACGACACCCTCAGACCCTAGCCGACCACCCTACAAGCACATCTTACGCTCTACCGCCTCTGGCGAGCTCGTCGGGAACAATGGCGGCTCGGCGGCGGCGGCAAGCCACACGCCGGCGAGCTCAAGCTATAATCGACCGAGATGGATCGTGTTGAGGCTTCAGGGGCTCACCACGGTTTGGTCTGGCTAGGAGACTCGGACTACGACGGTCCGGGTAGACGAGAACGGCGACGAAGGTTGACGGGGCGGTGTGGATTCCACGGCGAGGTCCTGTTCCAAGGTACCTAAGACCCCAAACACAGAACCCTCGGGAATGTGAGTATCACAACACTGAAAGGAGCACAAAACGCAAGCCGAAACGGAGAGGGAGCTTACCGGGACGGGTTAGCCGCGCTGATACCGGCCGCGGCGGTGTTCGGCCGGAGCGGAGGAAGAAAAGCGAACGAGCGGCGCACTCCGACCACAAACTACCACCACAAGCGGTCCAGAAGACGCGCAAGGAACCTAATCAGACTACTGCACGAGGGGAGAGGTGGAGATGACCGGAGCGGCGGCAATTTTGGCCGGCGACCGAATGGGAGCGGGTGAGAAGAATGGACGCGGCCGTCGCTTTTAAGCCGACGAAACGCGGGGATAAGGTCGGGAGGGGTCCCGGGGCCCTCAGGAGGTCGTGGGTTGATGGCGACGGGGCCATGCCCCGGCCGGACGTCGCCGGCGTGCGGCGCGGCCACGCGGCCGGAACAGGGGGGGCCCGGTACTGTAGCAGGCAGGGGGGTCAACAGCTAGAGATTTGAAATTCCTCCCAAACCGTGCAGCTACAGTAGGTGCTCCCAAAATAAAAGTTGTGCCAAATTTTATGTAGAACATCTTTGCTTTTTACACCATGTTCAAATTCTGCACCAATTTGAATTTATAGAAAAAGGGGGTAGAATTAGGTTTTGAATTTCAAACTGAATTTTTAAAATTACTTTTGATTCTTCTCAACAACTTGAAAATTGGTAAACATGAAAGTTGTTCTACTCAGTGAGATTGACAACTTCTATTAAGGAAGTTTTTGAAGATTCTTAATGTTTTTAAAATTGAAGTTTCAAATATAAATTTCAATATAGTAATTTGAGTTTAATTTGAAGTTTTATAATATAACTTCAAAACCTCCAAAAATAAAAGTTGTTCCATTTGTAAAACTCTTCAACTTTTATTAATACACTTTTCCCATATTTCATATAGATTTTGAATTGGGTTATTAGGTCAACTTTAGGGTTTAATTTGATTTTTATTTAATTTCATTTTTGATTTTTGATTAAGGACTTAATTACACAATCAATACTTTAGTTGAAATCAAATCACCCTAGGCCCTAAGCACAATCATATGCAAACACTTAAATTTAAATATGATGACATGGCAGATTAATTAAATTGTAATACCAGAGGTATTACAGACAACCACGCACTGGGAGTGGAGAGATGGCGAGAGTAGCGTGTACCCTCGTGGCCGTCGTGCCTGGAGACGAGAGGAGTACTGTGCTCTCGGGTGGCGCAGGACCGGTGCCGGGGTATGAAAAGCCGTGGTAGGCGGGGTTGGCATATGCAAGCTTAAGTGCTCCATATGCAGTGTGGATAGGGATCCCCAGCTGGGTATTAATCGATTCGAATCGTCGTTGCTCCTCGGATATGGAGACTTGATCCTCACCCCTACATCGGAAAGTGGTTCGGAACTAGGATTGTTTTTGAATGGATTAAGCAAATGAAAGAATGGTTGATATATGAGAAAGTACTTGGAGAAATGGATAATGATGAATAGTATTATTGAAATAAAATATTGTGATAGGAATAGTAATGCTTTTCCGCAAAATTCTTGAACTCTTGCTAAGCCTTACCTTGACTTCCCCTCAGCCTGCATTCCTGAGTCTAATCTTACACTTTTAGTCGGGTAAGTCTTGCGGAGTACCCCATGTATTCAGGGTTTGTTAACCCCGTTACAGGAGGGCAGCAGGAGACTGAAGTTTGTCTCGCTCCGTGCTGCGTCACCATCGTCCAGGAGAGTGAAGAAGACTAAGGTTAAACCCTTGGGCAGGGTTCGTGTAATATTAATCTATCTGTCGTACTGTTGTTCCAAACACTACTGCTACTCTTTTAAATTTATGGTCTGTAATAACTGCACTTAATTTTATTCGAAAACTGGTCTGTAATATTAAGTACTATTTACTCTTCCGCAAATTCTACTCTGATGTATTTTGTTATGAAATGTTGTAACTCTGTAATGGCTTCGCAATGGGATCCTGTCGGAGATAACAGGTGCTTATGTAGCCCGGCAGAGCCCGCCTAGGTCACATGGAACTTGGGTCCGGCTGTCAGATGTCATTAGTGACGTTGACAGGTGCCTGTGGGCCACGTGATTTAGGCGGTTCTGTTAGAGCTGGTATCAGAGCGTTCCATTGCTAAATCATTGCAGGTTACCTTTCGAAAATTTCAAAATGCTTTGGATCATAAAAACTTAAATTGATATTTTGAGTCCAAACTACTTACAATCTTACCTTACTCAGTAGTTCTTATCTTGCTCTGTAATTTATCTTATTATGGTAGCAGGTGGAACAACATTATTAAACTAGCCCTATGTTTAAACTAATTATGTTTTGATTTGTATTGCATGGTTTAAAATTCGTAAGTACGTGCATGCATCATGATAATCACCCATGTTAATAACTTCCTCCTTAAAGGTGGGTATATGGGTTAGGAATTATCACACCTATTCTTGCTAGCCTAGTATATCCTCATTAATTCAAACTTACCTTTCCAGCTGGCACGAACTAGGTTAACGGCGCGCAAGATGACTGGTCCTCATGGAGTTCCGCGTCACCAGTTGGCACCCCGCGGCAGTGACGAGGCGTCTGGCAGCCGTCCACCCCGCCGCAGCCGCAAGGAATTGAAGAAAGAGATCAAGGAGCTACACCGTGAGATAAGCCTCATGAGGGAGGACTTCTAGGTAGCCCGGGCTGATCATTACCGGGATGTGAGGACCAACAGAGACCTACGGCGGGAGATCGACCGCCTGACTCAAGAGAGGGATGAAGCTTTGGAGCAAGTTGGCGCGGCACGTGATCGCGTTGAGGAGCTAGAGGGGTACATTGAGAACCTTGAGTGGAACAACGGGATGCTGCACGAGGAAGTGCATAGGCTGAACGATCAGCTTAACCCGATTCTGATTCCACGAGAGGAGGAGCCTGAGGAGGGTGTGGTCATAGGACCCGATGATGAGTATTATGACAGTGAGACTTCAGAGGACGGTTACCTCGAGGCAGCCGACCCAATGGAGGATGTAGTCGTCGAGGAGGACGAGGAGGTGGAGGTTGTCGTTATTGATTAAGCTAGTCTTAGGACTAGTGAGGTTGAGTCTTCTGTATCCGAGTGTCGTAATCGTAGTGTCAAGAACCATAGCCTGGGTGGAACTTGTTGTGATTTGTGTGTGTTGAATCTTGTTAAATTTGGTGTCTAAGTTGTAATGCTACTATATTTTAATTATGCAATGTGAGTCCTTAGTGGTTGTTTTAAAACAGATGGTCAACACTCGCTCAAATGGTGCTGGTACTTCTGACGAAGGAGCTGCCCCCTATCCACCACCCATTCCACCAACCTTAGCAGATGCCATCACGGCCCTGGCTAATGCAGCCAACGCTATGGCTCAAAACCGAGAAAACCGTGGCGGGCGTCGAGGCCGCCGCGAAGATGAGGAAACCGTGTATGTAGACTTCACTGAAACCCGTCCACCAGTATTCACAAAAGCCGAAGAACCTTTGGAGGCCGATGACTGGCTTCGTACTATAGAGCAAAAATTCAGTTTGATCCGCTGCACGGAAATCCAAAAGCCACTATTCGCAGCTCAGCAGCTGCGTGGTCCGGCCAGTGCCTGGTACGCCAACCTGTTGTCTGCACAGCCCGAGGGGCATCAGCTTACTTGGGCAGAGTTCCGTGAAGCTTTTCGAGCACATTACATCCCAGCAGGTGTAATGAAAATGAAACTGAACCAGTTCTTAGGTCTGCAACAGAAAGATTCTTCTGTGATGCAATATGTGAACCAATTCAACCATCTTGCCCAGTATGCTCCTGAACACACCAATACCGATCAAAAGAAGAAAGATTGCTTTGTCAGGGGCCTAAACTTCAAGATCCAGCGTAGTTTATCTAACAACCTCAACTGCTCTTATCACGAAGCTGTGAATAGCGCCATTGCTTACGAAGAAAGTGATCGTAAGCATCAGGATGAGAAGAAGAAAAAGAAGTCAGGCTTTTCTGGCGGTCAAAAACGCCAGAAGATCATCTATCATCCTACACACCACAATCGCCCTGCTTACCCTCAGCAGCAAGTCGTGGTACGCACCGCGGCTACCTCCCATACCTCGAATCAACAGAACACCACTCAGCCGAATGCCCCAGGCGTTCGTATCAATACACCTCAAACCACCTATAATCATCCTTGCTACAACTGTGAAAAATTGGGACATTGGGCTCGTGACTATCCATATCCCAAGAAGTACAATCAAAATGCCCAGAAGGGTCCTGGACAGCAGCAACAGCAGCATCAGAATCAGCACCGTGGTCAGCAGCACCAGGTTCAGAAGGTCAAGCTTGTCAAGAAGGCTGGACATGTCTATTATACTCATGTGGATGACATCCCTGCAGGAGAGCCCGTCATGATGGGTAGGTTTCCTATCGCCAGTCACCCCGCTATTACACTTTTTGATTCTGGTGCATCACATTCCTTCATCAATCGTACATTTGTAGTAAAACATGAGATTCCAATTGGAGAAATAAAGGAAAACTTCCTTATACATTCGCCCAGAGGGCGTATAAATACTAAGGAGGTAGTACATCGAGTACCTATCAAATTGGGCGGGCATATATTCCCAACCACCATGATAGTACTCAAGGATCAGGACATAGATGTCATATTAGGTATGAATTGGATGTATCAGCACAAGGCACTGATAGATGTGCTGAATAGGACCATAAAGGTCAGCATACCTGGTAGTCAATCTCAACTTCTTATCCAACTGCCACTACCCGTGAGAATGATTGAGAAGACAGTGCAGAGATTGTGTGCCACCTCAGTTCAAGAAATCCAAAATATTCCGGTAGTTTGTGAGTTTTCGGATGTATTCCCTGATGATCTACCCGGTCTGCCACCTGACCGTGATGTAGAGTTCGCTATTGAGTTGAAGCCAGGAACTGCACCTATATCCCGCAGAGCCTATAGGATGCCTCCCAAGGAATTGGCTGAGCTTAAAATTCAACTGCAAGATCTGCTTGATAAGGGTTTCATAGGACCAAGTTCATCTCCTTGGGGTTGTCCTGCTATATTCGTGAAAAAGAAGGACAAGTCACTCAGACTCTGTGTCGATTATCGCCCATTCAACGAGGTCACCATTAAAAATAAATACCCTTTGCCTCGCATTGACCTACTCTTTGACCAGCTAGCTGGAGCCAAGGTCTTTTCCAAAATTGACCTTAGGTCTGGTTACCACCAAATAAAGATCCGTCCTGAGGATATTCCTAAAACAGCATTCACCACCATATACGGCCTTTATGAGTATCTGGTCATGTCTTTTGGCCTAACCAATGCACCTGCATATTTCATGTATCTCATGAACTCTGTTTTCATGCCCGAGCTTGACAAGTTTGTAGTCATGTTCATCGATGACATCCTTGTTTATTCTAAAACCCCTGATGAACATGCCAACCACCTCCGTATTGTCCTGACCCGTTTGAGAGAGCACCAACTATATGCCAAGTTTAGCAAATGTGAGTTTTGGCTAGATCGAGTTCCTTTTCTCGGACACATTCTATCAGCTGAAGGTGTATCCGTGGATCCAAGTAAGGTGGAAGAAATCTTGAATTGGAAGCCACCAACCACAAGTTCATCAAGTCCGTAGTTTTATGGGAATGGCAGGGTATTACCGTCGGTTTATTCCAGACTTCTCAAGAATAGCCAAGCCCATTACCAACCTGTTGAAGAATCAGGTCAAGTTCATCTGGTCGCCAGAATGTGAAAAGGCATTTCAAACCTTGAAAAAGTTGTTGACCACTGCACCAGTACTGGCCCAACCAGATATAGAAAAGCCCTTTGATGTGTACTGTGATGCTTCTGGTACCGGACTTGGTTGTGTCTTGATACAAGAAGGAAGAGTCATTGCTTATGCCTCGCGGCAACTCAAGCTTCATGAGGAGAATTATCCCACTCATGATTTGGAGTTAGCAGTTGTGGTACATGCCTTGAAGATATGGCGACACTATTTGCTGGGCAGTACCTGTAATGTGTATACAGATCACAAGAGTCTGAAATACATTTTTACTCAAGAAGAGTTGAACATGAGATAGCGAAGATGGCTCGAGCTAATCAAGGATTATGATATTGAAGTGCATTACCACCCTGGCAAGGCGAATGTGGTCGCTGATGCACTCAGTCGTAAAGTGCACTGCAATTGTTTGACGGTCAAGCCGTATGATATGTCCTTGTGTTATAAGTTGGAAAAATTAGGGGTAGAAATAATTCCACAAGGCAGTCTGACCAATATTAGTATTGAAACACCCATCCGGGATGAGGTTATTGCCGCTCAGCGGGAAAGTAATGGAATCAAGCACATCAAGGAAAAGGTTCAAGCTGGCAAGGCAGATTGTTTCCGGATTGATGATGATGGTGTCGTGTGGTTCAAGGATCGTCTGGTAGTTCCAAAGGTGCCGGAGTTGCGACAAAAGATCCTTGATGAAGCACATTTGACGAGGTTTTCCATCCATCCTGGCAGCAACAAGATGTATCAGGATTTGAGGCAAAAGTTCTGGTGGACAAAGATGAAGATAGAGATTGCCCGGTATGTCGCGAGATGTGACACGTGTCAGAAGGTGAAAGCTGTTCACATGAGGCCTGGAGGAGAATTGCAACCATTGCCTGTCCCTGCATGGAAGTGGGAAGACATCAGCATGGACTTCATTGTGGGATTACCCAAGACTTCAAGAGGTTTTGATTCCATCTGGGTTATTGTGGATCGCCTCACCAAGCAAGCTCATTTTCTACCTGTCAAGAAGAAGTACAGGGCACTAGCATATGCAAAGCATTATATTGAGAACTTGGTGAAGTTACATGGTGTACCAAGGACCATTGTTTCTGATCGAGGTACCCAGTTCGTCTCCAAGTTTTGGCCAGCTTTCCACAAGTCCTTAGGTACAAAGCTTTTGCATAGCACTGCCTACCATCCGCAGACGGATAGGCAGACGGAAAGAGTCAATCAAGTATTGGAGGATATGTTGAGGGCTTGTGCGCTCAATTACCCTGACAAGTGGGATGATTGTCTGGCATTGGCAGAATTCTCGTACAACAACAGTTATCAAGAAAGCATCAAGATGGCTCCATTTGAGGCAGTCTACGGTCGAAGGTGCCGAACCTCATTAAATTGGTCTGAACCTGGAGAAAGATGGTTTTATGGCGTGGATTTGGTCAATGAAGCCGAAGAAAAAGTTAAGCAGATCCAAGAAAATTTGAAAGTAGCACAGTCTCGGCAGAAAAGTTATGCCGATAAAAGGCGTCGACCTTTGGCATTCAAGATAGGAGACTATGTGTATTTGAAGGTATCGCCAATGAAAGGAGTCAGTCAATTTGGCGTTAAAGGCAAGTTGGCCCCGCGTTATGTTGGACCTTTCTTAATCATAGAGCGCATGGGAAAAGTAGCTTATAAGCTGCAGTTGCCAGAGCATCTTTCGGAGATACACAATGTATTCCATGTGTCACAGCTCAAGAAATGTCTTCGAGTACCTGATCAAGTCATCGAAGTGGAAGGAGTGGAACTTGAACCTGAACTGACATACTCGGAGTATCCTATTCGAGTCTTGGACATAAAAGATCGTGTCACGCAAAGGAATACAACCAGATGGTACAAAATCCAGTGGAGTGCACATTCCAAAGAAGAAGCCACTTGGGAATCGGAAGATTACCACGCAGAGAATTTCCCTGAGTTCTTTGCTACCTTGTAGAAAGTAAACTTTTTAGTCTCGACATATGTAAACGTTCTTCTATTTTTAGCAGATAATTTAGAATTAGTTAAGTTGAGACCTGTTCTTGTCCATTACTTTGTTTCAGTTAATATTTCTATTAAATCTCGGGACGAGATTTCTTTTAGGGGGGAAGGCTGTAATACCTCTGGTATTACAATTAAATTAATCTGCCATGTCATCATATTTAAATTTAAGCATCTGCATATGATTGTGCTTAGGGCCTAGAGTGATTTGATTTCAGCTAAGTATTGATTGTGTAATTAAGTCCTTAATCAAAAATCAAAAATAAAAATTAAATAGAAATCAAATTAAACCCTAAAGTTGACCTAAAAACCCAATTCAAAATCTATATGAAATATGGGAAAAGTGTCTTAATAAAAGTTGTAGAGTTTTTAAAATGGAACAACTTTTATTTTTGGATATTTTGAAGTTATATTATAAAAATTTAAAATTTAACTCAAATTACTATATTGAAATTTATATTTGAAACTTCAATTTCAAAAATATTAAGAATCTTCAAAAACTTCCTACATAGAAGTTGTCAATCTCACTGAGTAGAACAACTTTCATGTTTAACAATTTTCAAGTTGTTGAGAAGAATCAAAAGTAATTTTAAAATTTTAGTTTGAAATTCAAACCCTACTTTTACCCCCTTTTCTGTAATTTGAAATTTTGGCCGAATTTGAAATTGGTGTCAAAAGCAAAAATGATCTACACGAAATTCTCTACAATTTTTGTATTCACCACTTTCTCGGATTCGGGCTGGATCAGATCCAATTTGAATCAAATAGCATTTGACCTATATGGCCTAGTACTGTAGCTACAGGGGGGTCCCCCTGTTCATCTTCCACGTCGCGCGCGCGTGCCGCGCGCGGCGCCGGGCGCCGTCCGGCCGGCGTGGGTGACCAGAGCAGTTGTCAAGCAGCCGAGAGGGGGCCCCGGACGCCCCGACCTTATCTCCACCCTCGCCCTGCCTTTTTAAGGACGGCGAGCCCCGAATTTCCCATTTCCTCCCGAGCGGCCACCGGCGACCTCCTCGTCGTTCGTGACCGAATTCGCAGCCACCGAACCATCTCCACCCTCTCCATCTATCAAATAGGTAGCCAAGCTCGTGGCGCATCAATTGGTGCCCGTCGCGTGAGCCGTGGTAGCCTGGGTAGCTCTCGGTGAGCATCTTCGTCATCGGGTTGTCACCGGAGCTCCGCCACGGCCATCCTCTCCTCGTCCGGTCGGTTTGAGTGAGCCTCTTTACTTTCGGGATGGTGTTCTAAGTTCCTGTGGTGGTGTAGTTTCTGA
Source organism: Eremochloa ophiuroides (assembly GCA_038502445.1). Taxonomy (NCBI): domain Eukaryota; kingdom Viridiplantae; phylum Streptophyta; class Magnoliopsida; order Poales; family Poaceae; genus Eremochloa; species Eremochloa ophiuroides. The sequence goes on from JAHLJS010000008.1 coordinate 52,969,931, forward strand.
TGCGCGCGGTGGTTGGTGATGTGGTGCACCAGGTTCGCTGGAACAAACCTTCGTCGCCGACGGTCGAGTCGTGTCTGCCGCCGTCATCGTCAAGCCGTCCTCACCGTACCGCCTCTTCGCCACCCGACTCGCCCGTTAGCTTCGTGGTGAGCCCCTCTTTCTCCCCGATGCTTTTCCTGTGGCATTACCGTGCCACCGCGGCCGGAACAGCCTCGCCGTGCCGTCGAGGTCCGCCATGGGCGAGCTCTCGCTCGTCGGAGGCGGTTAGAGCTGAGGATAGGTTTAGGGAGTCGGTTAGGGTCTTCGGGAAGGGGTTCGACCGAGGGCGCTCACTGTTAGGGCCGCCGCCGGCGAAGTCCGCGCCGTGCCGCTCGCACGCGCGCGCGCGGAAGTGCCTGCGGGAGGTAGGAGACGACCCTGACAGGGGTGGCCCACCTGTCAGGGGACGAGAGAGTGAGGGAGAGAGCGCGCGCGGGGGATGACGGCTGGGGCCGGCCTGTCAGCGACCCGGCGCGGAGGCGAGCGCGCGCGGGCGCGTGCGGGCCGTGCCGGGCCTCTGCGCGAGTGTGGGCCGGCTCGGTGGCGCGCGCGCGGGGCTGCGGTCTGGGCCATGCTGGGCCATGGTGGGCCGAATGGCCGTTTCATTTTTCCAAGCGATTTTTTTTTGCTTTTTCATTTTAATTACAATGAATAGTGTTAGGTTTTAATATTTTTGTGTGGATTAATCTACTGCACCAAAAATTATGAAAATATTGCTAGATACTCTCTGTGATGTGTAGAATTTAATAAAAATATTAAATACAGGATTTGAGTGTTTTCTGTATTAATTAAAAATCAGCACATTAAATGTAAAAAGGAACTTTGATGATTTTTAATAATTTCTGTGTTAACCGAAAAATCATGAAATTTATTGTGCCACTGTTTGGTACTGAAATCTATCTGTTGGTGGAGTTTGGCAGCAAATGGGAATAGTTAAATATTTATTAAATTATATGTTGGTTTAAATGATAAATATTAGGAGTGGTAAATAGAATAATTATTGATTGGTGTGATTTTTGGATTGATTGAGATTCTAGGTCAATCACCTTTATGACCTAGGGCAGTATGAATTAGATTATTCATGTCTAGCTAAGGTAGGGTCTTATACACGTATGTGGTTTAATTGCTATTAAATTTCATCTGTCATTTCATGCATTCATGCATTTATTATTGCACACGTGTAGTGACCGAGAACCCGGAGATAAAGTCCGAGGGTCCAGCTGAGGAGGTTGCTTCAGAAGTTGTACAAGGCTTTGATATTTGTGGCACTGACCCGGATCCGACACTCTACGCAATTCAAGGCAAGCCCCGGTGCATTTGCCCCTCCTTGTTATTTAAAAATATTTATCACTTGAGTTAATCTACTGCATTAGGTTAATAGGAGTTGAGTGATAACCTATTGATGCATTACCTTTCCTTGACCACATATTATACCTGAGACCCTGATTTATTTAAAGTATTGAAAAATGCTTAGTCATGCTTAATGATAGAGTTGCAAAAATGCTATTTTAAAAACTGTGATGATATGAAACAAATGAATCATTTTATGGGATTGGTATTGTCCTCGTTTGGTGATGGTGTACTTGGCCAGTCCATTATCATCAACATGGATGGGTTTTCCGTTTGGTTGACCATCTGTTTGGGTTAGAGTCCCAACGATCCTCGCCATCGGAAAAGGGATGCAAAAACCGGGTGGTCACCAGTGTACTTGGGTTAGAGTCCCAATGCAACGGAAAATATTTAGGGACCATTCGTTGTCGGCCTGCTGTGATCAAGACTTTGCAACTAGCCACATACTACGGAAAGCCTCTGACTCCGGTGGCTCTACAGCTGGAACCGACAACCACGCACTGGGAGTGGAGAGATGGCGAGAGTAGCGTGTACCCTCGTGGCCGTCGTGCCTGGAGACGAGAGGAGTACTGTGCTCTCGGGTGGCGCAGGACCGGTTCCGGGGTATGAAAAGCCGTGGTTGGCGGGGTTGGCATATGCAAGCTTAAGTGCTATATATGCAGTGTGGATAGGGATCCCCGGCTGGGTATTAATCGATTCGAATCGTCGTTGCTCCTCGGATATGGAGACTTGATCCTCACCCCTACATCGGAAAGTGGTTCGGAACTAGGATTGTTTTTGAATGGATTAAGCAAATGAAAGAATGTTGATATATGAGAAAGTACTTGGAGAAATGGATAATGATGAATAGTATTATTTAAATAAAATATTGTGATAGGAATAGTAATGCTTTTCCGCAAAATTCTTGAACTCTTGCTAAGCCTTACCTTGACTTCCCCTCAGCCTACATTCCTGAGTCTAATCTTACACTTTTAGTCGGGTAAGTCTTGCGGAGTACCCCATGTACTCAGGGTTTGTTAACCCCGTTGCAGGAGGGCAGCAGGAGACTGAAGTTTGTCTCGCTCCGTGCTGCGTCACCATCGTCCAGGAGAGTGAAGAAGACTAAGGTTAAACCCTTGGGCAGGGTTCGTGTAATATTAAACTATCTGTCGTAATGTTGTTCCAAACACTACTGCTACTCTTTTAAATTTATGGTCTGGAATAACTGCACTTAATTTTATTCGAACACTGGTCTGTAATATTAAGTACTATTTACTCTTCCGCAAATTCTACTCTGATGTATTTTGTTATGAAATGTTGTAACTCTGTAATGGCTTCGCAATGGGATCCTGTCGGAGATAACGGGTGCTTTTGTAGCCCGGCAGAGCCCGCCTAGGTCACATGGAACTTGGGTCCGGCTGTCAGATGTCATTAGTGACGTTGACAGGTGCCTGTGGGCCACGTGATTTAGGCGGTTCTGTTACAAGCAAGCACACCGAGAGCTTGTGACTTGAACCATTTCAACACATATGAGTTTAGTTCATGACTTCAAGTCACCTCCACTAAAGATTTGATCCTCAACACAACATAACTCCTCATAGCTTGATTAGTTCCTCGACTCAATATAAGTACTCTCTTCTTCACCTTAGCCATGATACCTCATTCCAAGGCATTGCTCACCCTTCACCTTCGCTTAGTCCCTCAAAGCCCTTTCCTTGCTATCTTTACCTTATCAGGCCATAGTCAAGTCACATCATATTAACCATCCATTGAAAAACATTTCTTCAATATTGTGATCCTTACTTGAATATCTTCTAGACATGAATGTTGAGATCAATCGAGCTTCACATAGAGTGATATATATGAATCAACAATAAAGTAGTCATGCCAATTCATGATTCCTTATATCCTTTTCATTTTGGTTTGTCTTTCCAAACACTTACTTCAATGTATATCTTCATACTTCTAGCTTGACCAAAGCTAGTCCATTATCAAACCCTTCTTGTTCATGGAAAGTAAGCCATTATTGAGACCAGTCCAAAACTACCAACTCATGTCTCTTTTGTTATTTGCCAAATATGCTTGCCTTCTCATGATGCTATGATATCCCACAACATAGAAGCCATTTCATAAATTCCATTAGCATTGTTGTCTTTTGCTTGAACTAGGTTGTCTTCATGATCTCCCAACACAAGAATACACAATATTGGCTTTCATTGAACAATATGTGGAATACAATCAAGTTTGTATTCTTGTTAAACCTTGGAAACACTTAGCAAACTTGTTAGACCTTTAATTATGTTGTCATTCAATTCACCGAAACTCACTAAAGGGCCAGATGCACTTTCAGAACCGCTCTTTTTGCCCATTGATGGCGAATGTGATTTCTCCAGCTCTGACGTTGATGGTTCCATTTGCAGTGTTTAGGAAAGGTCACCCGAGGATGAGGGGTATCTTCCTCTCTTCCTGCATGTCAAGTACTACAAAATCTACAGGAACGAAAAAGTTGCGGATTCTTACCGGAATATCCTCTGCGATTCCTGCAGGATAGCGGACCGATTGGTCAGCTAATTGAAGACACATTAAGGTTGGTGTGAGCGTAGAATAGTTAAATTTGTCGAAGACTGTCTTGGGCATGACGCTGACGCTTGCTCCAAGATCACATAAAGCATTATCGAATATCTGGTCGCCGATTAAGCAATTAATAGTGGGACACCCTGGATCCTTCTTCTTAGTAGGAGAAGAACTCAGAATTGCCTCACTACACTCCTCCGTTAGCTTGACAACTTCAGAAGAAGGTAGTGTTCCTTTGTTGTTGAGGACGGTTCGAAGATATTTTGCGTATGTAGGTACCTGCATGGCATCTAGCAACTGAATATTGACATATAATTTCTGAATTACCTCTACAAACTTACCAAACTGATCATCTGTTTTAGCTCTTCTCCTTCTGCGTGGGAACGGTAGGAGGGTTGTGTCATGAAAATATTGAGTTAATTCTTGATCTTGTGGTTCAACTGGTGGTGTGAGTGGTATGACTTCTTCTTCTCTGTTGTCCCTTTCACTTTCTTCTTCTACCTGTACTAAATGTGGTGGTCTACTTGCTCCCTTTGGGTAAAGTGGATCACGTGTAGACTTACCTCCTCTAGTGGATATTCCCTTTACTGGTTCAGGGTCAGCAGTAAACAAAGTAGAAGACAATTGTAGAAGACAATTGTGCTATTTGCAATTCTATCTTTTTATTAAATAATATTTGATCTTTAATAGTAGAAGAGAAATTTTCTAACTTAGAATTAATTCCTTCTAAAACTTTATCATTAAGAGCAAGCTTCATATAAATACTTTTATTAATTCTAACTTTTCTAATATTAATTCTCTCAAGGGTGGTTGTTTCTGATTTGAAAAATTATAATTACCCTGGTACTTACCGTGACTGGTTGACCGAGGTTGAGTCCATCCTTGCTTCTAAGAAGTGGACTTGATGACTGTACTAATATCTTCTGAGTAATCAGCAAACTCAACTCCTAAATATTCTCCACATTAATTCTGGGAATTGAATACATCTTGAATAGCTTGACTATCCCTTTTATAATTTTTTCTTTGCTCTAACAAGTTCAACAGTACATCCATCTTGGTTGACAGTGCTCGCACTTCTTTTGGAACTTCTTCACTCTTATGGCATGTCTGAGTGTTGTATGTCCAACTCTGATTTTCTGCTATCTCTGCCATAATATCTTCAGCTCTTTCAGGGGTGAGTGACATAAATGATCCTTCAGCAGTGGCATCCAGTTACTCACATGACCTTTGAGTTAGTCCGTGATAAAATGTTTGCATGAGCAACCATTTTTTCATTCCATGATGAGGACAATCTGATATGTAATTTTGAAAACGTTCCCAGACTTCTGGAATAGGTTCACCTTTCTGCTGACAAAATTCTGAAATCTTTCCTCGTAAAGCACTAGTTCTGCTTACTGGGAAAAACTTTTCTAGGAAAGCTTTTGAACATTCTCCCCATGTCTTGACTTGCTTCTGATAAAACCATTGCTTCGCTTTTCCTTCCAGTGAGAACGGGAATAAACGAAGTAGCACGACGTCTTGAGGAATGCCGTTAATGTCGATGGTGTTGCCAATCTCCAGGAAATTCTGCAAATGGACACATACATCTGCATCCTTCTTTCCACTAAATGTGATAGCTTGCACTATTTTGATGAGGCTTGGCTTGATCTCGTACTCATGATCTCCAAGGTTAAAAGTTGGCCCAACACGAATATTCTCAGTGCTTGGAGCAGAGAATTCATGTAGAGTTTTCTCAGCCATGGCTTCACAAAATATGTAAGACCCTTCTTCCTATGGTTGTTCCTGATTGATAAGAATTAAAGTACTACAACCAATCCTGCACTTACCCTATATAAAATATTTAAACATAGACAAAACACGGGTAAGCCTTCTAAAGCAAAAGGTTACGGTCTATCTATAAGTATTTATGTCTATAGCTATTTTTATACTTTTTATAATATTATCTATGACAAACTCCCTTATATGAAATTCTAGAAATATCGTGGTGAATAAAATCATCAAATCAATAAATTATCCTAATGAATATAATTGCCTTCCCCGGCAACGGCGCCAGAAATGCTTGTTGGTATTTTTAACATCACTTCGCGTTAAGTTGTCATCCCTAACATGATGCCAAAAACCATTGGTAAAATAATCTACACTTGCTACCCAAAAATATAACACTATAGAATATATCCGCAAGCGCACAGATAATTCTTCCATTGTTGCACTTCACCCGGTAAGTATTCCGAGTATCGTTGATTTGTTTTATGCCAAAAGGATAAATAGACATTCTACTCTTTAAGATAATCTACTATAATGATTAAAAAAGATAAATGTGCAAACCTACGATAACCAATAACTCTAATGCTATAGCGATAATAAGTCAATAATAATATGATAAATGATAACTGAGTAAATAAAATAAATGGTATTTCAGAGATAGAATATAGAAACTCACTAATGTAGTAAGACAATCTCGAGATTCGGCTAAAGTAAAGGAAACCTATGTAATTATTAAATATAAAATCTACAGCCAATGCTATATTACACATCTTCATGTATAGTATAATTAACTCAGAAAACATCATAAAGAGCATCATCTAATGAGGATATTAAGACACAAGGGTCACCTCCTTCGCGATTGTGCTCTGCTCGTCCTACGTATGGGGGGTGGACTACATAGGAACCAACGCAGCTGTCACCTACGCGGACTACCACACGATCCGGCACGTCAGGGTGCCTCCGTAGGTACGTAATATATCTAGACACCACGTCTACATAATACATACCACCTAACTCACTCGAGTACTGAATTAGGCGCTTTACGATCATATGACAATAATCATCACCAATCACAACTATATCGAATATGCAACTAGAATAAAGTAAGAACTGAATAAGTAGCAATATACTAAAATAGAGCAAAGTCATAATAAGATACAAGATAAAATTACCAATCTCCGAACGAACAGATCTAGAATCCCGAGCGTAGCGCCCAACTCTACTTGAACCTTACTAGACGCCTAAACTAATGAACTTGAAGAACTAGAGCTCTACTTCTAATCTCTGGAAACCCTAACTTCTGTCTACTCTTGACAAATGAAGCAGGAGGAATGAATTGGTGCTCTGGGAGGGGGGTCTGCCCCTTTATTTATAGCCCGGTAGGGTGAACGTGCACCGTTGGATCAAACCGACTTAACATAGCGCTGAGATGACTCCTCGGAGGGGGTGGAAGAAGACTCCAGAAGACGGCGGCGAAACCCTAGGGGGGCGCCGCCCGGCCTGGGCCCCCGGTTGCTTTGGGTGCCTTCTACACTCTTCTATCTTGCCGATGACGTTTGTTTCCTTCGCGATCAAGTTTCGTTATAATTATGCACTTTAATCCTTCATTTAAGCTTTTCTGGATAATCCCCTGGAAAATAGACAATTCACCAAAACTCGTGAAATTTGTCAGTAATAACCTCTATGTTTCTATTATTGCCTATTTCCAAGCATTAGTTGACGGTATAAAATTGGTACTTAACGACCGTCAACATCTATAAAACATGTTAATTGCTTGGCGATCTAGATGTAAGCATTTCTCTTGCGCTTTGGTGATGTTCTTTCGATCAACCGCATGAGAAAAGCCTACATCTACCATCCACTACATTTGAGGAGAAATAAAGTTAATATTGCATTGCATCCAATTTCTCCACCGTGCAAAGTGTGTGCCGTCAAAAATGTGTGGACAATCAACATCTAGCCTATAGCACGCCATCCTCTCGGGTCGGTGAAGACCACAAACGAGAGACCAAGCTCTGATACCACGTGTAGGGTCGAGATGGCGGACTAGAGGGGGGTCAATAGTCTGAACAAAAATTAATCGCAGCGGAAATAAAACATAATCAGTTCTAGCAACAATTCACCCCTCTAACTAAGACTCTAAGTACCTTGCAAAACATTCTAGCAAGAAGCAAAGGTGCAAACCTAGTTTGAGCTTTCCTAAACCGTTCTAACGCAAGGTCACACAAACCTAAGCACTAGTACTTTAAGCACCGGGGAGCTCCTACCAACTAGCAAGTAAAAGCGCACTAAGCACCTAAGCTCACTACGTGCTCAAAGACAAGGATACACAATCCTAATCAAGGAGCTTAGCTACACAAACTAAGTAAGACACTAGTTCTAAGGTACACAAGCTAAGAACATGAGTGGCAAGCTACACAAGCTAACCGATCTCACAAGAGCAACTATAACTACACAAGTAAAGTAATGCATAAAATAAATAACTTGTGTAGAAGGGAGCAAACCACCGCGAAGGATGGGAAGATATTCACGCAGTGATTTATTTCCCGGAGGTTGTCGCCACAAGCTACGTCCTCCGTTGAAACAAGCTCCAAGGTTGCCGCCGATCCTCTAGCAAGAGGTGACACCCACAAGTCACCACCCCTATGTGGGGCACTCGCAAGCACTTGCTCTTCGATCCGGCCGAACCACTTGTCGCTCTTTACATCTCGCTCTTACTGGCGATGCTCTTCGCGATCTCCCACGGGGTGAGCTCCAACCCCTCACAATCTTGCTCCGGAGCCAAGCACAATCTCCTTGCTTGCTTCCACGGAGCCTCTCGCCACCAACCCGTCTAAGAGGTGGCGACCTCCAAGAGTAACAAGCACCACCGGCTTGCAACTCGATCACCTAGTGCCACTCGAAGCAATCCTCATGATGCAACGCACTAGCGACTGATCTCTCACTCTCAAATACGATGTCAATTAGCACAAGTGAATAGGAGGTCACTAAGCCAAGTACTAGCAAGGGAAACACATTCTCAAGGTGCTCAACCCCATGCCTTGGCCGGCCCTTAGCTCTATTTATAGCCTATAAGACAAATAGAGCCGTTACCCTTTCACTCCACTGAAAAACGCCCACACCGGACACGCAGACAGGAGCACCGGACGCGTCCGGTGCCCAGCGTCCGTTGCACCACAGAACGCCACGTCAGCTAGCCGTTTGAAAGTAACCGTTACGCGCCAATGGCTAACTCAGCTCGCGTCTTCTCTGTCCACACCGGACGCGTCCGCCGTCACAGCGGACACGCGGAGCTCAGTGTCCGATGCGCGACTAGAGAGCACCCGAGAGCACCAAAGTGCCATCGGACAGACCACAGCGTCCGGTGCACCTCTGCTCTCTCACGCACTGCCACGTCACAACCACCAGACATGCGCACAGTAATCACACCACGTCCGGTGCCTCCAAACCTGTGTCTGGTGCAACTGCACCGAAACCCACTGCTCTCGGCCACATTCACCGGACACGCGCCTCAGCGTCCGGTGCAACGTCCGGTGCGTGTTTCTCCACTGAAACACCACCGAAAAGCTCTGAATCTTGCCTCGCAAGCTTGGCAAGAGGAAGAGAGAACCCAAAACCTCTCAACCTTCACCTCCTTTGGCAAATGTGTTAACACCACCAAGTGTACAACTCATGTGCAAGTGTGTTAACTTTTCATAAATATTTTCACAAAGGATTTTCACTCACTTCACCGCGCCACTCGATCCTTGCAACGTATGCAAAGATAGATCGCTCAAGTGGCACTAGATGACCGATATGCAAATAAGTTTGCCCCTCTTGATAGTACGGCCACATATCCTAAATTTGGTCAAGCACTTCTCTACTCAACCTTAGACCGGTAAAATGAAAACACCCTAGGTTATACCTTTGCCTTGCGCTTTCCATTCCAATCACCGTCTTCATCTCCGTCTCCGATACCATCGATACCGGTGCAACACATGCACCAACACCTCATGAATGATATGATCCACTTCATATCATCATGTGGCTTTTGGTCCATTGATCCTCGACTTCACTTGCTCTTCACAATTGCTTCGGCCTTCAGCGCCAAGTCTTACTTAAGTCCCCCGACACTCGGTACCAACGACTTCAAAGCCTCCACTTGCCCTTTGCCCTTGCAACGAGTCCATCAAGCCAAGCCTTGTCTCGATCTTCTCCATCTAGCCACATGACTCCATGTCATGTCTCATGTGCATTAAGCTCCTCCATCATCACATGTGTGAGCTAAGCAATCGTCCCTAGTCATTTCTATCTCCATAGCATAGATGCTCACACACATGTACCTGTAGACTAATCACATGTGTAATCAACACTTAAACACATATTAGTCCACCTAAGTTGTCACTCAATTAACAAAACCAAATAAGGACCTTTCAATCACACAAAATATTTGTTATACTATTTATCTAATTAGAAGTGGGCTACTCATAGCGATAAAATAATTCATACGTGATTATTATTGGCAAATTTTAAAAGTTTAAATTTTTAGTGAATTTTAAACATTGTCAAAAATCGGGGTGTTACACCGGGATCCTTCCTTCCCCGCCCACCTTTCTTCCTCTGTGCGGGGCACGCGCTCCTTCCTTCCCCGATCGAGCGATCGTGCGATCCCTCTCCTCCCCGCGACGCCGTGACCTTTCCCTCCCCACGAGCTCTTTCCTACATCTCCTTCAGCGTTAATGGTGGTACAAATCTCTCAGCAGCCTCATCGCGTGTCGGTACAATAAAGAATGAAAATAAAAAAGAAAACAAAAAGAATAATAAAAGGTAAAAAAAGAAAAATTAAAAAGACAGGAAACAAAAAAATAAATAGAAGAATAGAAAGAAAATAAAAAGGAATGAAAAACAAGAAAGAAAAAGAAAATAGAAGTAGTAGAAAGAAACGAAAATCCCGCCTATTGGATTTAATGTGAGTATATCTATATTATATTCAATTAAATTAAATAAATTTAATACCGTATAAATGCTAGGTGCAAATAGTGGAGTGATTATAGTTGTTTTCATCTTCTATCATCTGCGTCTATATATAGGGGTGCTTGTCTTTATCCGCGATAAGGTGAAAATCGACTAAGTACCATTGTTCCTCTATTAAGTTGTTCCTGAGCTTTCCCATACCGTAACTACGCGCACGGAGTATCGGGAGAGCATATGTCTCCGGAACCCTTGTCCGCGTGAGAACCTTGCCCGGAATGCGCGGCGATTAGATTTTTAGGGAGCGACTCCATGACTGCTTCCCCTTATCAGCTATCTGCCGGTGTCCTTATCGACTGTTTGCTGAGGTCGTCATCGAGTGTCCTCATCGACTATTTCGTGTGATCGATGTCGATCATCGAGTAATTTGTGCGGTCGACATCGACTAATTTGCGATCGGCTACTCCTGGCGGGATGCCCTCGGCATGGGACCCTCCGTTGGCTACATTCATAATTTCCATATAGTAATTTCTGTACTTACTGTTTTGATGCGTATATTGTTTTTGTATGCTGTAGTTTTTAAGAGTACATATATGTCATCCTAGATCTGCTGTATTTTATTTCTGAATTAAACTGATTTAAAAATTGACTAAATTCGTGACACCGCCCCCACCCAGCGGGAGCGCGGGCAGTAGGGGGCATCTGACCCGGTCAAAATCCAGCGCCGCGCCGAGCAGCCAACGCCGCCCACGCCGCGGGTCACTGTTTCTCTTCTTCCTCACGTTGCGGAGGCGCGGGCACCGACGACACGAGCGCGAGTCGAGCTGGCTGGACACCGCGAGCGAGCAAATGGGGATGGCCGCGGTCACAGGCCACTGGGAGGAGACTGCATCCATGACGGCGAGGACGCGTGCGCGGCATCCACGACGACGAGGACGAGCTGAGTGAACGGGACCGCAGGGAGCGCCAGTTCGCTAGAGCCTAGAGGGGCAGGCGCGAGACGTGGGGTAGGATTGAGAAAGAGGTAGGCATTTGGGATGTTTTTCCTGATCGGGCGAGCATATTTTTCACTTCAGAACACTAATGAACAGCCATGAAGGAGGGCCCATGGAACACACCAAGTGATTGCTTGTGATTTTATCTAATTACATTGGATTATTCAAGCGGAAGAGCTGTTATTTGAAAAATGTAAATGTACTGTATGCATCAGCCATGAAACAAACAACTGCGTTCATGGGATGTCCTGAGGTGACTGAATGGAGTGCTGTGTCGGACATTTAGGGTTGCATACGGCGCATGCCGCCCTACACTAGTACTCCCAGGCTCCGGTAGGAGTGCACGACCTGCAATAATAATTTTGTTTTTGGTTTCATCAGCACATAACACATAAATATCTATACTTAATATTAAATAAATGTGTTTCCATGTCGTACACATATACTAATTTAATCTTCAACAAGAGTCGAGAGCTGACATGTGGAAATTCGAGAGAGGTCTTAACCCCATTATATGACTTCTAATCTTGGATCCTCACTTATCTCGGTAAATGCTGAAATGAGCTTCAGGGTTTATATGCAACTATCTTGTTTAACACAACTCAATCAAACACAGCAGAAAGACCTAATAGTTGAAGTTGTCAGAATTCACAGGTACCATTGACATACGCTTCAAGAACGCGAGAGCACGGTGTGCCAAGGCAGGTATGCACCGTATATATGTCGCCCCACCAACCAATCGAGATCAGTGATCCACAGAGTCAATAGAGATCGAAGCGCATCTACTCTCTTCCTGCATGCTACGCTAAGAAAAGAGACTTGCTAGATATGTTTCATGTCCTTGTGTTTTTAGGCAAAACTTACAAAACTATAGTAGAATTAAATGACAATTCACAAGAGACCATTCATGATTTTTTTATAGTTAATGACAAAATTACCTGAATAATAACAAAAAAATCAGGTAGGAGAAGTGGCCAAGAAAAAGATGGGATCTATTTGTATCTCCATTGCGTTTCACTCCACTGCAAACTTAATTAAAAGTGCCTTCGACTCTATTATATATAGAACTAATCTAATGCCTCGAAAGCAGGTAGTATAAGCTTACCAACGGCAGGGCGCGCCAGGGATTGAAGTAGGAAGAAGAACATCTCGCCAGACTACCCCCGCAGCTCTTGTGTGTCATTTTTGTTGTACTCTGTATAATATTATATGTGCCTTACGATCTGTGTCAACACGTGTACCTGAGGACCGTGAAGTTGGAGTTCCTCACCCCGGCCCCTCTATATTTATAGGGTAGTTTCCAGATGCCCGAGACCTGCCAGGTCAATGGAATCCAGACCTCTAAAGATTTGAGGTTCCGTAATTACAAGAAGGCAGATTGAAACTTCTTTTTATACTCTATCAGTTTCTATTATTGCTGAATAAATGACTTTTTTGTTCCCAATATTATTGCAGAGTGATTGGCACGGAGAAGCTCTATATATGTACCTGCTTATTATAAGATCATATATGGTGGAAATATATGCCGCGTTGATCTTCCAAAGGTAATGAGTAAAACAAATTTATTTAATTAAGGGCATGGCACTTATAATTACCTTACTTGTGTCCTCCATCCCAGCCAATCGTTAAACTACGAAAAAATTTCTGAGTAGCTTGACTTCTTTTTCCGCGTGGAAATTTACCTTACTTGACCACTGTCCCACACGTAAAAATTTACCTTACTTGATCGACATGGGTACTGTGTGCGCTTGGATTGCTACAGTAGAATTTGTATGCATTTCAAATGGTCAGTGCAAATTTCTATCTCTATTCTCTATTTATCTACATCTATATACAACTAAAAATCAGCAAAAGTTTTCATGCACCCAGCGATCTCGCCCGGCAAAAACACCGCGTGCCTGCAGCTGCAAACCACGAGTTGCTCGGCAAAACAAGAAGCAATCCGTTATTTCCCAAAAAAAAAAAAAAACCCGGCTCCCACTGTTTCCAGAAAAATAAAATGTCTAGCAAAATAAAAAGAAAACAAGCAATCAGCTCCGTTCTTTCCAAAAATAAACCACGGCACCGAAAACGTTTACTAGAAAAACCATGTCTCACAGAAAGGAAGGAAACAAGCTCACCGGAGCCGCTAATTAGCGAAGGCTCATTAGATTAGAATCCGACGAACAATATTTTGACACAACTTAGGGCATGCTTGGTTTCCATCTAAAATTTACCGTGTCATTAATTTGGTAAACCATGATTTTAGCTAGTATTTAGTTTGCTTTCAAAACTTGCCAATATGTCACATTTGGGTTGCCAAATCTATGATAAGTTTTTTTTCAACATTTGGCTTGCCAAAATTATAACATGATAAATTTTGGATGGCAACCAAACAAGCCCTTAACTTTCTTTTTTAGGAAAAAAAATACACGTCTAGTAGTAGGGCGGTGTGCTCATTCTCCTTGCGCTCGCGCTAGCCAATCTAGCAAACCGCTGCATGCGTGCACTTATTTTCAACCAACTGCAAAGTCATGCTGAGGTAAGAAAAAAAAACCCAACAATTTATTTAAATTACTATAACTTTTGAACGGTGTATTCATTTTTAATTTTGTCAATATCTATGTGTTCCATGTGACGAGCAAATAAAATTAGACCACACTTACATATATTTTAAAGAATTTTATACTAATAATAATTTATATATATATACTAACTTATAATATATAACTTATGCCAAAATGTGAAAACACAATTTGTAAGACACAATTTATACACAAAAGTTAATTAACACAGAATAACAAATTAATTTATAACCTATGCCAAAATTTAGAAACACAAAAGTTATTAAACACGAAAGAGCGAATTAAGTTATACCTTATAAAAGTTATGAAACACAACTTATCTACCGAATATATCAAGCACAACTTATGTATATAAGTTATCCTGTATAACTTGTATAACTTGGGATTTTTTTATTATTTTGACCCTTTTTTAATAGATGTTTTAAAAATAATTGGAGCCAAAAAAGATTTTGCAAATCTAACATTTATTGTGCGACCAAATAACGTTGCCACGCCACATTCATTGGCGCGGTAATATTTGCAGACGTTGGACAGCGTTTCGGACGTGAAAAACCTTGTCACGCCACCCCTCTAGCATGACAGTACTATTTTGTCGTGTCATCGGGAGTGTCGTGACAAGACTCAACTTTCGAAAAATCATAACTCCTCCATATGACATCGGATGAAGACGAGTTTTATATGCAAATTGTAGCCCTCGACGAGATCTTCAACTTTCTAATTTTGAGTTTTTTCATTGGATGGCGTTAAGATGCTCAAAAAATAATATATACTTTCAGCATCATAATTATCGTGTACTAGTGCTCGACCAATTAGAGAAATAAAATCCTTTTTATTTGAGATCAAATGGAGATATCTTTTATACCAAAGTTGTTCTCAATGGGATCTATAACTTTGTAATTTTGACTTTTTATATTTGAGACCGTTAACATGCTAAAGAAAAAATATAAAGTCTCAGTAACATATTAACCGTATACCCATCTTTGTCGCAATACAAGAATTATATTTTCTTACATGGTGTCAAATAAAGATATGTTTTATATCAAATAGTTGTCGATGAGAGCAACGAATTTTTAGTTTGAGAGCTTTTATTTAAAATGGTTAAGATGCCTAAAACATAAAACAAAATTCAATGGTATATTAATTATATATTCGAGTTTGTCTTCTTTGAAATGTAATATATTTATTCCTAAAATATTGGTCATATAAAAGATAAAGATCTTATGGAAACATCTATATTTTATATAAAGTATATTTATTGAAAAATAATTTTTCTAAGACGATAATTCCTAGCTTCATTCAATGATTAGCTCGATTACTTTCAATCATTGGACCATATTATAGAACACACAGGAAACAAGAAACAAGCAACTCGAACCATCGATTGATTAAATAAGGACACATGCCAACCTAGTCGACGAGATTGTAGTCAATGTTGAACCTTGCGGTGGGTCTAATACCGCTGAAAAAAGTCAATACAGTCACCTTTTTTATATATATTTTATAATCATGTTAACCATTTTTAATGAAAACTATCAAAACTAAAAGTCATCGCTCTTATCGACACCTACAACTTTGATATAAAATGTATCTTCATTTGACACCATACACGAAAATATAATTCTCGTATTGCGACCAAGACTAGTACAAGATTAATATATTACTGAGACTTTATATTATTTTCTCTAGTATCTTAACGGTCTCAAATGTAAAAAGTCAAAACTACAAAGTTGTAGAATCCATTGAGGGTCATAACTTTGGTATATAAAGTATCTTCATGTGACCTCAAATTAAAATGATTTTATTTCTCTAATGCGTCGAGCACTCATACGTGATAATTATGATGCAAAAAGTATAACTTTTAAGGATCTTAACGGTCTTAAATGTAAAAACTCAACTACAAAGTTGTAAATTTCATTGAGAGCTACAACTTTGGTATAGAAAGTATCTCCATTTGACCTCAAATAAAAATAATTTTATTTCTCTAATACGTTGAGCACTAGTACGCGATAATTATGGTGCTGAAAGTATATATTATTTTTTAAACATCCTAACATCCTCAAATTAAAAAACTTAAAATTAAAAAGTTGTAGATATCGTTGAGGGCTATAATTTTCATATAAAACTCGTCTTCATCCGATGTTGTATGGAGGAGTTATGATTTTTAAAAAGTTGAGTCTTGTTATGCCACTTCCGGTGACACGATAGAACATGAGGTTTTTTAGAGGTTTTTTAGTCCGAAACATTCTTCTAACGTCCGTAAACGTTGTCGTGCCAACACATGTGGTGTGACAACGTTATTTGATTGCACTAACGTCGGTAGCGCGACCAAAAAAGTTATATCTACAAAATCTTTTTGGCTTGATTATTTTTAAAATATCTATTAAAAAGGGTTAGAAATAATTAAAAAATCCCTATAACTTGCCAACACAGCTAAAAAGAAACATGGAATGGAACTATGTATTTTTGTGCGTGCTACGAAGAATATATATATATTCGCAATGGTAGAAAAAGGAGGAAAAATGAAATATGTGTAACTACAGGTGTACGCATGCAATGGAACGAAACTGGCTTGCATGCACCATATATTCGCAATAATAGAAAAAACTTCTTAAAAAAGAAAACGTATGCAACTACATGTACACACATGCAAACCACCTGAAAATAGGCTCCGTTTAGATCCCAGTTGCAGTTGCAATTCTGCACTGTAGCACGTTCGTTTGTATTTGACAACTTTTGTCCAATCATGGCCCAAGTAGGCTTAAAAGATTCGTCTCATGATGCACATGCAAAAAGTACAAATATGCAAACATTTCGTCTACATTTAATACTCCATACATATGCCGCAACGTTGATGTGACTAGTTGCAGTTGCAATTTGCACTGGATCTAAACAGAGCCTAAGCAACGTGTCTGCAACCGCAGCAGGGACAGAGGTTGTCGGATTGTTGGCTCGACTGGAAACGAACGAACGCTCGTGGAAATGGATTTGTGCATATTACTGCTGCACGGTACTTTGCTGCAATTGATGTCTACCTGGCCCGCAACTACTGCTGAAGCTACCTTCCTTCCAATACCATTTTATAAGTTGGAAAATATGGTATTTTTAGAAGAAATATTTAGGAGCTGTTTGAATTCTTTTATTTGGAGTAATTAAAATTTAGTTAACAACTTACACTATTTCACTTGGAATGTGATATTTCGCCACTTTTCAAAGTTCAATTATTAACCTACCTTAAATTTGTCGAGTGGAGATAGAATTTAATTCTATATATCACCATGCTATATTCCTACTTTACAATTTATAGCACGTTTTTCAACTCGCTCTCATATGGTAAAAATACAACACATAAGTATTTCTCTTGTATAGCTAATAATAATATACAAATATGATCTATATACAACCATATTAAATTAATTAATATGTGTTTAAATTATGATTCTTAAAATAAATTAAATTTTAAGGATCCAAATAAGACAGCATCTTCAACAGTAACCCCTAAATCAAGGTCTCCATTTTTGATTTGGGTGTCCACCCCGATATTTATTGGCTGAATTTATACTTCCACTCCAACAGTAGCAACCAAATCAACGCCCCTAAATTTCTTCCCATAGCCAATGACACATGAGCCTTGCCTATCAATGACGCCACCTCCCTCTTTCTCCTTTCTGTGCCTTTTCACATTCTGTGGAGGGAGCCGCCTACGGGAGGGGAGGAAACTAGCCATGGGAGCTGCGGTCTCCCATGGTGGGCTCAGGGCCATCGGGTCCTGTTACGGCGGCGGCATGGCCAGAGGTAGGCAGATGGCCAGGGAAGACGCGCCACCGAGCTGCGTGGACGGTCGTGGGGGAAGGCGCTCCACCTAGGAGCTGCGCAGCTGGTGTGCGAGCGAGCGAGTGGCGGTCGTCGAGAGCGAGCGAGCGGATCCGCAACTATCGCAGGTCATGTCAGAGCCCTGATGGAGTTGCTTTTAGAGAACTCTAGGGGATAATATAAGAAGGTTATTTTGAGTGCAATGGTAATAATTACCATTTGCTTGAATCCATAGTCTTCATGTTCGACTGACACATTATATTCATTATTATACAGTTTAGTGGTACGTAACTCATGAAGTCATGATCAACCAATTATTTTTGACTGATGCACAATCCGGGGAAAAACTGAAGACACGTCAGCGCTTAGGAACGATCACTTTGGAAGAGGGGGTTCTGCTAGGGTGAGATGAGCGAACAGGGCCCCGAAATTTAATGGGCATCAAGTTGCAGCCTTACATTCCCTATGTCCTAATCATCGCAGCTAGGCTCCTCGAGGTCCACTAAAAAACCTAGAGAACATTAGGGCATGTACAGCCCACAAACGGAGAGTCGTCTGTAAGCACCTCGAGTTTATCACACAGATAGGTAAAAAGATAAGATGTACAACCCATGATCTATTTAATTGATTATAAGCTATTTAATGCTTTGCCTGTAGCCAAGATCAATGATAAGTAAATCTTTGTATACCATTGTGTTACATTTGATAGAGAATAATCAAGCATAATACAAGCAACATGGTTACAATATTTTTTGGAAACCATTAATATAATAATTATATTATATATAATTGCAATGCCTTTTATCTAATTTTCTTTGTTTCCATAGCGATGCCATATGTGCTCGATTAGATCCTTCTTGAGTTTCCTATGTGTTGGCCGAGCTTTGATAGCAGAATTTCTACGAAGCACCTCTGCGAAGCATGGATTAGGATTCTCGCTTGTTTGCACTTCAGGTGGGAGCACTATCGTTGCACTTGGATTTTCATTCAAATCCAAGACTTCTCTAATCGATTCCTTTTCATTCAGGAAACTGAGGAAACTGAGGGAGTTCACACTTTTGGTTGCGAATTCACACATTCAGGAAACTGAGGGAGTTCACACTCTTCTCTCGTCTGTCAATCAAAAAAGCATTCACACTATATTTTGGAAGCAATATATATCTATCAATTTCTGAAACAGCATTCACACTATTTGGTGTGCAAATAAATTATGAAGGCACAGCCCAATGCTGCATTCTGAATGAAGCACGCAACATTCTGAATGTGCATGGTCCATTCTGAAACTGCCCAGAATGCAACCTTCAGATTTGTGCATCGTGGCTCTTGCCTTTGAAGACGCAACATCCTTGTGTCCTGCACGGACGTGCAGCCGCCGCAGCCTTCGTGGGTCGTACATCCTTGTATCCTGCACGGCCATCGCAGCCACCGGCGACGACGACGCGCTGTCCGCGAGGAAAGCATGAAGTGAAGTCCAGGGCTCGTCGGTGATGAAGCGGAGGGAGCTGCGGACGCCGGAAGACGATACGGAGGGAGGCCCGCCGGCCACCAGCGAGGACGACGCCCGTCCGTCCCTCTGCAAGGCTAGGACGAGGCGGATGAGGAAGGACGGGGTTGTCGGGGACGACGCATGGCCATCCGCACGGAGAAGGAGACGGCCTCCGGCGGGATGAGGCGGGAACGAACCGAACTCGCGCCAAAGTGTCTGGATCCCGTGAGCAGCTTGGAGACGACGCGCGCCGTACAACGCGTCTCTCGTCCGCCGATGGGATCTGGGAGCACGAGCCTCGCTCGTCGTCTCGCCGTACGACGGCACTTCTGTCTCCTCTCATTCAATCATCGATAGCGGGTGTATTTTGCAAAAATGACGTGAAAAAAGACGGGTCTTGTAGACGCGCTGTGTTTGCCCTTAGGCCTAATTGGAAAAAAAAATAGATTTTTCGTCACATCGATTGTCGTTTACGCATGCGTAGAGCATTAAATGAAGTAACAGCTATTGCATGTTTATACTTTTTACCTGGTTTTCTCAAGACGAATGTTTTAAGTCTACTTAGGCCATGATTGCACACTTATTGGTGAAGATTCTCTGACCGCTATAGTGACTTTTAAGTCACTTCTTGCCGACTAAATAAGACCTTAGTTTCTTGGCCATAAAAATAGTTGGGCTTCGTTTCTTGGCTTGTCTATTCGGCAAAAAAACAAAAAAAAAACTTATGCCGCCACGCCGCACAAGCAGAAGCAGTGCACACTCGGCGATTCATCTACCCTAATATCTCAAGAACTGAGCATTGACCACAGGGATTCACCTGCCCTAATATCGCAAGAACTGAACGTCGACCCCGTCTACATAGTGTCGTCTTCCTGCCTAGTGCCTTCCGATCTTGACCTGCTTGTGACTCTGAATATGTGATCCTTTCTTGGACGGGCTAAAACAGGTGAGTTAATTAGCCCTATAGAGTACTGGCGCGTGCTAGCAAATTCTTAATTTAATAATTTTTCTCTTGCTGTTGTTTTTTACGTCAACAGTGTCAACGAGGGAAGGTTTTTACGTGTAAAGTCCGGTTGGATGAGAGGTAGAAAAGGATGCCTCCAAGGAGGACATGGCATCCATAAACGTCGTCGTCCAAGCTTTCATCTCGACCTCATGCAACCTCCGAAACCACCGCCACCAGAAGAAGAAACTTGACCCGAGGACCAAACGGAGCAGGAGAAGGGTAGGTGGCAGGGAGACCTCTTGCCATTGTCGGCTGATTTGTTTTGTGTATGATTTCTTTTGTTCTGATTAGAGTGAAGGTTGAAAGAGCGAAGGTTGAATATATTAGACATTTAGGCATATGACTTTGACTTACTATATAGAGAAAATTGTACACACCATACAAGTATACACCAACTTGGCCATTGGGTGCATATTAGTTCAATAACTTATAAAATGCTGATTTAGTTCAACAACTTAGTATGTCGGTCCAAATTAGCCCAACAACTTGTAAAATGCTCAATTTAGTGCAACAACTTGGTAAATTGGTGCATGGACGGTCCAAATATTACAAGTACAATATATTTGGCTTCTATTGTGTCATTTTTGGGATTCTTTCTTAATACCATGGCCAAATAAATTTCGGGTTTCACCATCTTTTCAAATTGATTTTGCAATATTTTCTTATTTTTTAACTCTTACTTTTTTACGTTTTCATCTTACCGCCGTGTAATTATTTTTTAACAAATTAATAACATCCAAAACATCTTGAAATAAATAATAGCTTTTTTGAGGAATATTCTACTTGTAACTGAACATTAACGGTGTAAACATATACCCTCATAAATTAATTGACGCCTTTATACCTTACTAAAACTTAAAATGCTGGTCAACATTTTAGTTATAACTCGTCATAATGTTTCGACTATGGATGCACCAATTTATTAAGTTATTGTTTTAAATTGGACATTTTATAAGTTGTTGGACTAATATGCACACTCTTGCAAGTTGACACATTGAGTATTCTATAAGTTATTGGACCAACCTGCACCCTCCTTTCAAGTTGTTGTACGGTGGTATGCACCATACAATACGAATTTATTTAAATTAATTGAATCCACGTCATGTCTTCTAGAAATAGAAAAATATGATTCTTCAGGGTAATAATATTTTGACAAAATTATTTTCTCGGCCTGAAAAAAGTTTGACTTAGTTTTTGGCCCTGTTTTCATCGAACTTTGTTATTTGGACGTAAAACGAAATTTGCTTATTTTCTTGTCCATTCCGTTCACTTTGAAAGATGATAACTCTTCGATACGACATCGGATGAAGATAATTTTTATATGAAAATTATAGGTCTCGATGAGATCTACAACTTTATAGTTTTGAGTTTTTTCATTTGATGAAGTTTAGATGCCCAAAAACATTAATATTATATATTCATGTTTTTAGGCATTTGAACTTTCTCAAGTGAAAAAACTCAAAACTATAAAGTTATAGATCTCGTCGAGACCTATAATTTTCATGTAAAAATCAGCTTGATCCGATATCGTATCAAAGAGTTATGATCTTTCAAAGTGGACGGAAGGGAAAAAAATAAGCAAATTTCATTTTAGGGTCAAATAACAAAGTTCGATGAAAATAGGGCCAAGAAACTAAGCCGAACTTTTTTCAGGGCCGAGGAAATAATTTTCCCTAATATTTTTACTATATTTCTACATATGGTACAGTACAAACGAATATACATATTAAAGTTATAAATTTAAGTAGAAGTATATCTATAATACATGTTAAAGTCATACATATCAATGAACCTATGATTTGATTTTATTAGCCATACAGCTTGTATAAATTTTAGGGCGCCAATTTGTCATTCGCTCGTGAGCCCCAAATTTCTGGAAACGGCATTGGTTCTACTGTTGTATATCATTCCTTTAGCTTCTTGCATGAACACACGAAGAGCCTCGAACAAATCAGCTAGTTGCATTCACCAAAGTCCAGAGTTACTGAAAAATATCAGCTTTTTCGAGGCTTAATTTGAGGAGGCCTCAATACTCAATAGGCGGTACGTGCAGCAATGGCCTCAACAACGACCTGCAGTGTGGATCTAGGATGGGATGGGGGGGCTAATCTATGGAGATGTTGATTGATAATGAAGATGTATGAGTAATTTGGGGCTGTGGTTACAGTGATTCAGTTGAGAATTGAAGCTCAAGGGGGGGGCTGTAGCCCTCCCCCCCCCCATGGGATCAGGGGAGGCTAATCCACGGAGATGTTCATTGATAATACAGATTTAAGGGTAATTTGGGCTATTGCTACAGTGATTCAGTAGAGAATTGAGGCTCAAAAGGGGGCTGCAGCCCCCCGCCCCTAGATCCGCCAATGATGACATGCACACCTCGCACACCAAGAAAACAAAAAACACATACCAAAAAAAAAACAAAGAAAACCATTGACACGTATATAAGTGATAATTGATCATGCATTGAAGAACAGAGTTTTTAACCATGAACAGTTTGGAAGTTTTACATAACTGCAAAAAGAGATGGAATTGTAGCTATTATGAGCACTGCTACTAATAATCTTCACATAGCATGGCTCTGTATCAATATTATTAATCGCCAGATGCACCAACGGCAGGCGATCCGGTTGCCAATGAGAAGGCACCCTCAGTCCTCAGACAAGCACCTGAGCTGCAGCTAGCCTAGCAATAGGAACCCTGCAGAAGGTATTTCATATAAAAGACAGTTAAGGTTTTGCTACCGTTAACATTTTTTTAGATAATGGATTTCATTGATCCGGCCTCTATATCCACAACCGGGATGTAAAGAGATTATCGCTTGACCAACCTGAAAGGGGAGCAAGAAACGTAATCCAGCCCAGCCTTGGCGAAGAAAGCAACCGATGAAGGCTCTCCACCATGTTCTCCACAAATGCCCACCTGTTTGCATACAGCACCAAACAATGAAACCATGGTTTCTAAGGAAACGAAGCAATGTCCACAGATCCCAAAACTAACCTTCAAGTTAGGCCTAGTGCCGCGGCCCCTCTCTGTAGCAAGCTTAATCAGTTCGCCCACTCCCCTCTGGTCGAGAACCTGATACGTTTATGGACATTCAAAAGGCGAGTTATATATAAGCTTTGACCAAAAGTCAGGGGAGTATGCAAAATGCCAAGACAACATGAGATGCTCACATCTGTAAATGATAGAAATACAAGTATGAACTCAGATGAGAGGGTGACAGATCGAGTTGCGACAGTTACCTCAAAGGGGTCATGTTGGAGGATACCCTGAGCCAGGTAAATGGGAATAAACTTTCCCACATCATCCCTGCTGTAGCCGAAAGTCATTTGTGTGAGGTCGTTCGTTCCAAAGGAGAAGAATTCAGCCTGCTCTGCTATCTGCCAGATTGTGAAGAAACCAAAACAACAGTGACAGATTTCAAATTAGCATCGGAATGTGCATATAAACTTCTTCACAAGTTTTGGGTGTTTCTCAGGGTTTTATTACTAACCAATTCATTTAAAATATAATCTACAAAACCAATCTAAATAGTCGTATTTTTTAAAATTTTCTGAAATAAGGGAGCTAGTTGTTTCCTACCTCATCGGCCACAAGAGCTGCCCTGGGAATTTCAATCATTGTTCCAATTTTGTAGCCAATAGTTTTACCCATACTGGTGAAAACTTTGTCAGCAATTTGACGGATAACATTCACTTGATTCCCCAATTCCTGGAAATATGAATGTCAGTTGTCTAAAGGAAACTCCGGTCACTGTAACAAACTTAGAATATTGGAAAAAATGTATTTCAAGAAAATGAATTTGGTGGCAGACAAACTGGGTGCAAGTGACCAGATAAACGAAGCTTACATGTGTACAGAAATTAGTTGTTTAGGCAATTTTGGCATCAAATGGATTTTGTCATTTTGAACTGCAAAGATACTATATATATACATTAATACGAAGATAAAGATGCATGCCTGTGGTGTTCCAACAAGAGGAACCATAATCTCTGGGAAAACTTCAACACCCTGGTTGGACATTGATATAGCAGCTTCAAAGATGGCACGGGCTTGCATTTCTGTTAATTCAGGGTATGATATACCAAGCCTGAAAATTTCGGCAGTTCCAACATTAGTCAAGTTATATAAATGTACAGTGAGTTTATTCTTTCTCAATATTTCATTAACAAGAAACCCTGCTAAAGGCTCCATAAAGATGCAGCTATAAAGAACATAGAGAACATATAACCGAATGGATCAGGCACGGGCGGAAACTGATTTTTTCTGTGAATGGAATAGAATGGCAGAAAACCAACCTGCACCCACGGAAGCCAAGCATGGGATTTACTTCTGCAAGCTTTTCAACTCGTGCAAGGGCTTCCTCCTCATTGGCTCCCGTTTCAGCACATAATTCACGCACAATTTCCTCAACATTGCCTTCTGGAAGGAACTCGTGGAGGGGAGGGTCCAGAAGTCGAATAGTCACCGGAAGTCCTGAAACGCAAATATGAATGTTCAGACAATCAGACCAGTCCAGAACTTGAAATTTGAAAATACAGTCTGGACTCTGGAGCAGCTATCATTTATGTTCCGAATGCATTGTTATTTTCACTTACCATCCATAGCACGGAAAATGCCTTCAAAGTCAGACCTCTGATAAGGCAAAAGACGATCTAGTGCCTGCTGCCTCAGTTCAACTGTGGGAGCCATAATCATCTGCCTCACAGCCTTAATCCTCTCATCTGAAGCAAAGAACTGCCCAAGTACAGGGGGGAAAAACATGAAACTATTTTCCTTGTCTAGAACAAAGAAATCAAATAAATATGTTGGATGTAACTATAATAACTAAGCCTAAATAGATACCATGTGCTCTGTCCGGCACAATCCAATTCCTTGTGCACCATTGTTCCGTGCAGTCAATGCATCATCAGGGGTATCCGCATTAGCCAGAACCTAGAACATATGCACAAATAATCATTTCTGATGAGAATTGTGTAATATGGTTGGCTAGCTTTAATGACCTGATACATCTAAATAGATAAACCCAATGGCTCGTTTTTAGCCGGTTTGAACTTCAAAAGAAAAATCATGTCTGTGTTTTGACTAATAGTACAGAATATTTGATTGTTTCTGAGATTTTACCTTGAGCTTTCTAACATCATCCACCCAGGACATGAAAGTTCCCAAATCACCACTGAGGGCTGGTGGGGAAAGCGGCTGCTTTCCAAGGATCACTTCACCAGTTGATCCATTCAGCGATAGCCAGTCACCCTCGCGCAGCACATGGTCTCCAATCGTTACAAGCTATATAAATATAAACATAGCATAGTAAGCATCAGTAGTATCATTACAAATTTTTACATGGCATGCATGCATGTTGGCTTCTGCATCTGCATAACAAAGGAAAGGATGGTTAGTTGAGCGTAATGCGCAAACAAGAATTTAGCTCACCTTCTCTTCATCATTTACACGAATGGCTGAGCATCCCGAGACACAGCATTTTCCCCACCCACGTGCGACCACAGCAGCGTGGGATGTCATACCACCTCTCTCTGTAAGAATACCAGCAGCTGCGTGCATGCCACCAACATCCTCAGGGCTGGTCTCCGCCCTTATCTACATAGCATTGTATTTCCAAAGGAAAAAATCGTCAGGATGCAAAAACTGAAAAATGCTATATGATTTTGTGTCTGTAACTCTGCAAGCAACTATTCTTAAATGTCCAGGAAATGAAAAAAAAAAAAGATCTTGCTGTGGCAATTAACAAATCTTTTTCATCGAAAGAACAAGTCCAACCAAAATGACATGAATTTTTTTTTTCTTACACAGAGGATAAAAAGGATATTACCAGAATAGCAGCTTTCCCTTGGGCATGCCATGCTTCAGCATCCTCAGCAGTGAATACAATCTGGCCGACAGCAGCCCCAGGTGACGCTGGTAGACCCGTGGCAATAACTTTTTCCTTGTATGACGCAGGGTTCTCAAACTGGTTTTCCATAAGACAAGATCGAGCAAGAAAACAGGTATCAATATGCATATCAACTGGAGTACTTAAATACTACACATCTAGGAAGGACACATTGATTACCTGAGGATGGAGAAGCTGGTCCAGGTGGCCTGGTTCTACCATCTTAATCGCTTGACGTTTCTCAACAAGACCCTCGCTAACCATGTCCACAGCAATCTTCACGGCACTTTTGCCTGTACGTTTCCCTGTTCTGCACTGCAACATCCACAGCCTGTTTTCCTGAACAGTAAATTCGATATCCTGCATCGCACATCAAAAAACCAAGTCAGCTTGAGTTCATTAATAGCCAGAGGAAGTACTACCTCGATCGTCTCGCAAAATCTGAAGGCAGAAAAGCTAAGTAATGCTGTTACCAAATTGAGCGAGTGATTATTTGTTGTTACCTGCATTTCTTTGTAGTGGCTCTCCAGTATGTTGCAGTTCTCAACTAGCTCTTCATAAGCCTGTGGCATGACGTCCTTCATGGCATCAAGATCCTCTGGGGTTCTTATTCCAGCAACCACATCCTCACCCTGCATATATAGGAAACGAATTGCATGAATTCACCAGCATATGTGTCAAGTAACCATGCATGTATTCATTACCAGGAGTAGCTATTCATGTATGAACAGAACAGAATCTAAAGGTTCAGGATCAAACAGGAGCAATGGATGGAAGCCTGACTGAGGTCATATGTACCTGAGCATTCACCAGGAACTCGCCATACAGCTTCTTCTCTCCAGTGTTGGGGTTCCTAGTGAAGAGCACGCCAGTACCAGAAGTGTTCCCCATGTTGCCGAACACCATGCACTGCACGTTCACGGCAGTGCCAACCAGGCCAGTGATCTGGTTGATGCTCCTGTACTTCTTTGCCCTGGGGCTTTCCCATGAGTTGAACACAGCCAGCACTGCTAGCTCAAGCTGCTTCTTGGGGTCTGCGAGGCAAGGCAAACATGCACGGACATGATTTTGGTGCACAAGGGAAACTGCTTCAGTACGTAGTATCAGGAAAACTGCATGCGTTTTTGCAGGTACCTGAGGGGAATGGCTCTCCCTTAGCTTCCAGGTAGACCTCCTTGTACTGACTCACAAGCTCTTTGAGGTCAGAGGCAGTGAGGTCAGTGTCATTATGCACCCCCTTGGCTTCCTTCATCTTTTCAAGCTTGTGTTCGAACATTGAGCGGGGAATGTCCAAGACCTGGTAGGTAAATGAAC
Organism: Eremochloa ophiuroides; assembly: GCA_038502445.1. Lineage (NCBI taxonomy): Eukaryota > Viridiplantae > Streptophyta > Magnoliopsida > Poales > Poaceae > Eremochloa > Eremochloa ophiuroides. The sequence goes on from JAHLJS010000008.1 coordinate 52,997,652, forward strand.
AATTAATGTAAAGGATTCGTTCCGTTAAGCAGCAGTTACATTAGACAGACAAAATCTGATGAGAGCAATGTGATGAACAGAGCCCTCCTCTCCTCTAGTCAGGTCGAATTCCCTGCCCTCCTCAAAATGAAAAATTCGAATCCACCGAGTGACTATACATTTGTATATTTTAAATGTTTTTATCCATTTACTTTTTCGCGGTGGGATTGTTTCAAGAAACTCTCCTTGTCTGCTTTGTTTCATCTTCATGATATTTCCTAGTGAAGAAGGGTGCCAAAACTCTGGTGGTAGACGTCACGGTCATCGTTCTGTTTAATGAGTTCGTAGCGTGAGCTTCAACACTGACAACGACCTCTACGTTAATTCTGCGCAGGAATATACACACGTTTGTGCGCACTGGCCTACAGGGTTTAGTTCTTATCTGACAAAACTATGTTCATCTTTTGTTGTCTTTCCTGAGAAAAAAAAAAATTCTTTTTTACATCATCCATTTGCATCCATCCGTGTGACAAATTAAAACATGTTCCTCAGCTCTCGGAAACTGTTACTTTTTATATGAAGTTTATTTAAAAAATTAACCAGCATCCACGACATTAAATCGTCTTTTTTATTAAAAAAAAAAGATAATCTTCATAAAATTTACCGTGAATTTGTAGATGTTTGTATACTTTTTCAAAAAAATGATTAAAATTAAGCAAATATTATTTACTCGACCAAACAGCTCAAATTTGCTATAATTCTGGTGCTAATTAAAACAAGAAAACAACTAGTCCAATCGCTGTCTCCAATACATCGCGCACGATGATTGGCCTGACGGGCCGAATAATCAAGCCCAAGGCCCCAAGCACGTTCGTTGAACCCAAGGAAACGGGCGTACAATACAGCGGCTGGGCCCTATACCTGGCCTGGCAAACCGACAGAATCTCCAGCCTTGGTGGACCCATCCCTGCCGGCGGCCGTGGGCGTTGGCGGACGGACACGGCCCACGTCAGCGATGCGCGCAAAACTAGGCATCCTAGTAGCTAGCTACTGTACCGGTTGGGCAGTAGCAGAGCAGGGTAGCAGAAGGAAGGAATGAACAGAACAGAATGGAAATGGGGTACTCACGACGTTGCCGAACATGTCGAGGAAGCGGCGGTAGGAGTCGTAGGCGAAGCGCTCGCCGCTCTTGGCGGCGAGGCCGGCGGCGACGTCGTCGTTGAGGCCGAGGTTGAGGACGGTGTCCATCATGCCGGGCATGGAGACGGCGGCGCCGGAGCGGACGGAGAGCAGGAGGGGCCGCTGCGGGTCGCCCAGCGTGGCGCCCATGTACTCCTCCACCCACTGCAGGCCGTCCAGGATCTCGGCCCACAGCCCCGCCGGGAGCGAGCACCCGGCCTCCTGGTACTGCTTGCACGCCTCCGTCGACACCGTGAACCCCGGCGGCACCGACAGACCGATGCTCGCCATCTCAGCAAGGTTCGCGCCCTTGCCGCCAAGCTGGTATGCATTTCCATGTATGTAATTATGTAACTACTTATGTATGTATATGTACTGTATGTATCAATCATAATCAGAAGCAACGACTTCTCTAGCTCACCAGCTGCTTCATGGTCTTGTTGCCCTCGCTCTTGCCCTTGCCGAAGTGGAACACCCTCTGCGAATGCGAACATTGAACGGGCGCCATTAGCACAGCACCAAATAACAGACCAACACTAGCTAGGCTGATATATCACACTACTGATCAGTGACAAATAATAAACACAGAGCAGCCGCTAGCAGCTGTGTGTGACACTGATGAGTGGTGATGAAGCAGGCCCTGCCCCGGGTTCTATTTATAGCAGCCACCGGACGAGCCGCCGCGAGTGATGTGACAGGGGGAGCTTGCAGCCCAAAACTTGCAAGCATGTAACACTTTTTTATTTATTTTTCACAAACCCGGCCAGGGGGTGCCCCTTTAATGTAAACAACAAAAAACGAAACATTTGGGCACAAATTCGGTTGAGCACAAATTAATCCGTGTTCGGATGAGCTTTACACGTACGTACGTACTCTGGTTGCTGTTTTTTTTTTCGCAAAGTTAGAAACGGTAGTGTCAAGCAAGCGAACACACGCATGCCCCAGCTAGCTCGTAGTAGAGCTAGAGCGTACATATCCGCGGCCACGTCACGATGCTTGTAAAAGCCTCTGACTCACACTAACCTACAGTATCCCACCACTTTTCTGTTTCATCGAGGACAAACCAGTCGATGTGTGCATGGCTCGATTTCCTACGTGCAGGTGCAGGTGGTTGTTTCCCAAAACACCCCTGCGCACACTGCTTAATTCACCTTTTTTTTCCTAATGAAATCGAGTGTAAGAAAGCTAGTGATGTGAAGTTAGCGTGAGCATCTTCATCATTGAAAAACAAGTGAATGGCCCGATCTCGAAAAAAAAAAACATCTTCATCATCATCTACAAAAATCGAACTGATCAGTAAATGCTCAACTCCCGCGCTCGTCATCATATAGTATGCAAGAACCACCACCGGCCGTGTCGATCACCCTTGTTCCATGAATGCGTGATGCATCCAGCTAGCCAGGGAAAAAGAAAAAAGAAAGAAACTGAAAACTGAACTCATTGTGCTGCTAGCTAGCGTCCAAGCGCCGCTTCTGTGACTCACGCCGTCGTGTCAACACACACGCACGCACCGCCAGCACACACATGCATGACGCGGTACGTGCGCGCGAACACGCGCGCTTTCTGTTTCAGAAAGGACGGACGAAGCGCTGACGAACGCTCCTCGCTATTTGCTTCAGCGACGAATACTATTTTTTGTCTAATAATAAATCAGCACGAGTTAAAATCAATACTTATTTTTAGCTCAAGTATCAACACTGGAGTTCTCTCTTCTACCGACTACTGGGATTTGTCATTTGTGTTCATGAGATGAACTCAAGCTAGGCCAGACATTTGCATTGCTGGTTTGATGAACATGTGGAATTCTTCCCCCGTATATAACTCCTATGAGAACTGAAGTCTGAAGGTATTGTTACGTGTAAACTGGCAAATAGCCAAGTGAAGCTACCAATTGGCAGCAGGTAGGTCAAGGTGCGTACGGGGTGCTATGATTTGGCTACTACAGTCACATAGATAAGGCCGGATCAGAGTCCCCCGTCAAGCACACGCCGGCAGGCCATGCATGGCTGCGCGGATAGCGTTGTTCAGGATGGGTCGTCGTTGCGTCCCCGTTAGACGATGGGATGGCGGCTCCGTGTTCATTTGGGGTAGAAACAAACGCTGATTTTATCTGATTCTGATTTGTTCTAAGACAAAAATATTGTTTCGTGACTGAAAATAAGTACTGATTGATCAAGATTTTTTTTATTTCCCTATTTATTTAATTATATCGTCTATTTCTCATCGATCAGGAGCTAACATACGTACGTTACGTGCATCCGGTCGTTTCCTTACTGTGACGTCACTAGCTGGAACTGGCCATATATACATCCAACCACCTTGGTTAAAAAAGTTCTTTCCGGTTCCAATTTGATTACATCTTCCTTATAAAGAATCGCATAATTAATTATTTAATTTCTATAGGCTGGTTTCGTTTGCTTTATAAAATAAATCCTGTGGTCTAATCTCTGCTGCAGAATTCAGGAAGTTTTCACTGTCTAGTCCCAAAACAAAGGCGAATTCCGATAGGAAAAAAAAATGCAAATTTACGAGAAACGCGGGGCTGTGCAAGTCCAAATGATCGACATAAACCAATTGTGACAAGGCTAGTGTTGGGCTGAGAGTGTTGCACTGGTCAACAGTGAGTTGGTTCCGCGTGTGTGCACTCAATGGCGGATACAGGATATGATTGAAGGCTGATCTCTTCTTCTTCTTCTTCTTCTTCTTCTTCTTCTTCTTCCTCTCTCTCTTTCTTCATTTTTCTTCTTTTCTCCACCTCTTCTTCTCCATATCCCTCGTCATATTTCCATGGAGAGGGGGGGGGGGGGGGGCTAGAGCCCCTTAGCCCCCGTGTAGATCTGCCCATGCCTGTATTGTATTTTTCAGATCTTGGTGTACTACCAGTGCGGCGTATTTATTCACCGGGGCTTGCCTTGACACGCTACGTGGGATGCAAATGCACTTGTTATAAAATATATATAAAGAACACTAATCAGGTTCTATAAGACGTGACTGACGCCGTCACTTCAGTTGGGCTGGGCTGAGAGTGTTGCACTGGTCAACAGTGAGTTGGTTCTGCATGTGTGCACTCAGTGGCGGATATAGATAATGATTGAAGGCTGATCTCTTCTTCTTCATCTCTCTTCCTTCATTTTTTCTTCTTTTCTTCACCTCTTCTTCTCCATATCCCTCGTCATATTTCCATGGAAGCACAAGCTGTAGGGGGGTAGCTAGAGCCCCCCTAGCCCCCCGTGTAGATCCGCTCATGCCTGTATTGTATTTTTCAGGTCTTGGTGTACTACCAGTGCGGCATATTTTTTTTTCACCGGGGCTTGCCTTGACACGCTACGTGGGATGCAAATGCACTTGTTGTAAAAAATATATATATAAAGAACACTAATCAGGTTCTACAAGACATGAATGACGCCGTCATCATTTCAGTTGGGCAAAGGAGTGGAGTGTGGTATGTACGCCGTTCGGAGCTTCCTCTCTCCTATCAGTGAATGAGGTGGACCGCTACGTATGACAACGGAGAAACGGGATGTATCCGTTGGAAATTTTTGAAACTATATGCACAACGTGTTACATGTTGTAACTCAATGGGGGAAACTCAAAATGAGCTTCTCCTGGTTGGCAACAATGTATTTTTAAACATTATCTGCTCTCTTAGGTGTTAGTGGATTTGCATTGCCACACCGGAACAGCGCAACTATATCCACATCTTGTGCGTAATCTAATAAGTTATCCACATCTTGTGCGCACTTTAGAGAGTCAATTCAGCTCTTCATTGGCCAGTGAGAAAGTCCAAATAGAGAATGTTTATATTTGAAGATTTAACTAAAGAGGGTGTTCAAGGGTATTTTTCTCATCAAAGTCTCTATTAAACAAATTTGGAAGGATATGAAGTCATAAAAAGGCTATTGGAGCTTGCTTCTATGGCATTGTGGGTTATGAGCCAATGACATTAGGATCCCTACATGGCCTCATCCGAAACACGAAGTTCAAACTTGCAAGTTCTGGGAGGCAAACACTGGACATAATTGAGACAAGACAACCGTAGAAAATTTGATACGAGTAGGAGTGCCTCTCATCAGCATGCCTGCCTGCCACCATTGTTGCTAGTCATTAATTAAATGGCTGCTGCTACTACTATTTGAAGCCAGAATTTGCCCCTGATTATTCTCGGTAGAATTTGTGGGGAAGTGAAGATGGCAGGGCACGAATTGAATGGGCAAAGAAAAAATGCGCCGTATATACAACAATCCCTAGTCACTTGATTGTGCCAAGTGAAGCGAACCTTTGAGCCAGAAGTCCCCGTGATTTCTTTCTTGGATTTAGCCGCATTGGAAAATAAGAAAAGGTACTTTCGATTCTTGTTTTCTAGCTGCGTGCCTGCGTCATCACGAGAGCGCGCGGAGGCCCCGGCTCAAGCCCACTTGCCCGATGGTAGAGCGATCATCCTACCGTAATAATAATCAAACTGCTAGGTTTGCCAAGATGCATCTGATGTCTATCCGTGGATTCCATACTCGATTCCGTTCACATTCCTGATGTACGTGCAGATGTACTGAATCAACCACGGGGAAAAAAAATTCTTGCGTGACCAGAGTTCTAGTTGTAGCATGATAGCATTGTGCTCGTGTCGTCTGGTTTTGGCGAAAACCATGGGCATGGACTCTCTGCTGCGGTTTATCTCGTTCTTAAATCTTTATTACCTAAGGTAATTAGTATCGCTGCACGCCGTCACTCTATATTGATAGTCGTGCGGCAGTTTGTCTTGTTCTAATAAAGGTTCCAAAGCTTGGAATGGTTCCGCGGTTTTGATTGAACATGCATATATATACGTGCTCACAAATTTTTTGGATCATTTTTTCATAAAAAAGGGAATATGTTTACATTTTTCGTCAGTGATTCTTGCCCACCACAGATAAACGTTTTTAGTAGTGATTGGTCAAAGCATCTCTCTTAGAGCATCTGCGAGAATTTCCAAAACCCACTTCGAATCTTGATATTTAACAAGATTGAAAACCCCGCTCTTCAACTTCTTATACCGCATCTCTCTTAGAGCATCTGCGAGAATTTCCAAAACCTACTTCGAATCTTGATATTTAACAAGATTGAAAAAACTGCTCTCCAACTTCTTATACTAACTCACAATCTTACGCACTCTAGAAATTTGAACCAATCGCACAAAAATACATGTGTGCATGTGTACCGGCCAATCTGGATGTGGAAAGACACAAGCAAGAGTAAGGATTGAGGACATAGTTCCCAATACAAATGTACGAGAGAGGGAAAAGTTTAAAAGTGGCTAGGGTGATTTGGAGAACCCAACAAATATGTTTATAACCTTTTTAGCTACTTAGGGTATGTTTAGATGAACTAAGAGGCTGGTTGGCAGCCAAAGGCTGCAACTCCATGTGTGACGCCGCTCAATATTTTTGGTCTGTGGCTGTGGCAGCCACGCTGCAGCACGGCAGTGACGAAAGTTGGGCGAAGGATTTCTCCGCCATACTTGTGGCGTGATTTTGTGCTGGGATATGTAGTGGCCGCCGCATTTGTGGCGTGGCTTCAGTGTGTGCTAACCAAACACTAGCCTCGCTTTATTGGCAACCACAGGTGTGGCGTGGCGAACGTCGGTTAGCAACCAAACAGCCCTTAAGACTATAATAACTAACTCCTATCGATACAAACATAACCTTAGAAAACTCATTAATTACTAATTATTTTAAAAAATTATTGGAGATGCTTTTGACAAGCGAAAAAACTCACTCCGCATTTGACATGATTGAGCCCTCTATTCGAACCAGGCTTGGGTTGGGCCCAGGCGGCCAGGCCATCGGCTATGGGAAATAAAAGGAAAATGGGCCATCACGCATTTGACATGGGAAATAATCTAGCATGAGTTCACTCCGCATTTTTACTCATGCTAGATTATTTGTTCGATGCCCATTTTCCTTAACCACCTCCAACAACGTGAACGGGCCTACTTCGTTTGTCTTTTTGGGCCAGACCAATTGTGTGCCAAGCCCAAAATGCTCAAGTCTAGTTAGCCCCCCACCCCACGTTTGCAGTAAAAAGGAAGATATTTTCAGTTTCAAAAAAAAAAAATCCAACAATACATGTTTGGGATTTCCTTTTTTTTTTTGAACTCTGCATAAATCATTTTAGATTTTCTCAACTCTACTTCCCGATACTAATAGTGGTAACCAGATGATTCAAACATATGGGGCCCACACCTTCGAAGAGTGACTTATTCTAGTGTGATGGGCTTTTTCTAATGTTTTGCTATTCAAAATTCAGGACAATTTTTTCCTACTAAATGTCTCCTAGTGAGATTCTCATGTGCTAGAATTAGTGGTAGTGTTTTACTACTAAATAAAAACAATAAGGAAAAGTCCACCACTTTAATAGTGAAATAGTGAAAGCACTGTTTGTTCTTAGTGCTCGATCATTTCACAAACTTTGTGTGCAGACAGCCAGACACGGTAGATTGGACACATTGGCACGACGCTTGTGATTAATTGGGTACATTAAACGATCTAGAAAGAATAATTCAAGGAACTAGAGCTCCTTGATATTGTTTGCAGACAGTGGCCGCTAAATCATAGCTTATGTTTTTCTTGGAACAGTTAACTTTGCGCTTAAAATTTTTTAGTGTTTTAAGTTGAGGGCATGTTTGATACAGATGGCTAATTATTAGTTATGGTTAAAAATTAGTCTAAGCTGCAGTTTGTTGCCTAGTATGCTAATAACTACTCCCTATATATGTTTTTTTTATTAGATGTCAGATTAGCTTTGTAATAATTCAAAAACATTTGTACATATCATTGACTATTTATTTTGAAAATATATAGATAGATTCACATCATTTGTATGTTTTAAGATTTACTATGAGAAATACTTTCAAAACATATGGTATGTAGTGTGTGTGTGTGTGTGTGTGTGTGTGTGTGTGTGTGTGTGTGTGTGTGTGTGTGTGCGTGTGTGTATATATATATATGAAGCAAAAAAGGTGTTTTCATGTTCCATTGGTGCTTCTAACTTACCTTTCTTCCTCGGGGGTTGGCTTTGTATGAGTTGGACGAACAACCCCCTCGCGAGGGGGGTAGGGGGTGGAAGTACCATTGCCCCCCTTGAGGCGGGTTTGGGGGGTGCGGTAGAGTAGAAAGAATTCTTTTAGTGCAGGGGAGCGAGCAAGAAGCAAGGACGCAAGTCCAAAATAAACTAATTGCTAGTGGCCACGGTGGGGTCTTCGACTGGGGTGAAGTCGTAACAAGGTAGCCGTAGGGGAACCTATGGCTGGATTGAATCCTTCGCGATGGAAATGCCCTCGCCACCCTCCTCCCAGGAGAGTCTATCTATCCCTGCCTTCTCTATCGATATACTCCCCTCCCCGCACCTAAGATCAAATATTTTGAGCCGGCTTCCGTGGGAAATTCAGACTTTCTTTTTGATGCTGCGATCACATAAAAACGAGATCCACCCTACAATATGGGGCCAAAAAGCCAAAAAAATAAGTGATATATATATATATATATATATATATATATATATAATTTAAGACAAAACTAGAGTAGCATGTAAAAAGAACGGAAGAAATAGTTTAAGATGTGGGTTGAAAATTACCCTACATGTTTGAGTTATCTAAAAAGAAATGTCTAGTTAACAACAAGCAATTTTGCATCCAAACATGGCATGGCTGGGCTAGCCTACAACAGTTTGTTTGGTCCGCCGTTCTAATTTCTACTAATTACATGTTTCTAGACAAAATCACAAAACTAATTGGTTATTACATTTGTCCATTTTATGAACTTTGACAAATTATATTAAAGTAATTTTAGTGGATTGAATATTATTTTTTCTTATAATATATAAAAAGATGGATTAGACCTCCGTATTATTTCTCGACCTAGTAGGCCCTGTTGGTTGGCAGGGTTAGTCCGTGGGAGACACCACCAGCTCGGGAAATTGTCCATATGTTTGTGGGCTCAGAAATAAGCATTATTTCAGAAAATACTTGTTCATCGATCTCCACGCTTACGAGTCTACGAGAGAGAACACCTTGTTCACAGTTTTCTTTCTCTATCTATAAGAAAGCGCTGCACACGTACGTTACCTTCTTGGTGGTCTGGATGGGCGCGGCGTCGACGACGGCCTTGAGCGGCGGGCAATGCTGTCCCCGTCCCGCGCCGGAGTCGGAGCGGATGACGCTCGCTATGGCGTGCCGCGCCGCGGCCGGCCGGCGGGCGCCGAAGGACGACGGCGCATCCCTGCTGGCCCTCCTGCCTTTATTCGACACCGGCGTCTGAAGGCAGCCGTAGATGGCCCTGGAAACCGACGCCGTCGACATCCTTCTTCCGAGTTCCGACGACGATCCCCCTCCTGCATGCATGCGCCGAGCCAACAAACAACCAGCTTTATATATGTTACCACTGCATGCATATGTGAGTAAGCAGTAAGCTCGATCGATGGAGGCGAGAGCTGAGAGCTGCTTACGTGACTCGAACGGAGCGGTGTGCGGCGGGAGCGCGCGCGCGCGCGAGACAAGTGAGAGCGCGGAGAGAAAAGGGGGAGGGGGGCGAACAGGGTGAACGGAATGCCTTTAGTCTTTATACTAGCCTTTATACACTTATACCATCCTTGTGGAGCGACGGGGTTCACACGCGCCCCCATCGCACCCTTATCCCGGTGTGGGCCCCACGCCCGACCCCGCGCAGCGTCTCGAGGGCCTGTGGCTCCGGATGACGAAACTCCTGGCTCCAGGGGACACCTGCACCCAGAGACGCCCAGACCCTCATCCATGCCTCGGCTCTGGCGAACGAGTGGCTTGCACCTACAGTCGCACCGACTCCACTAGTATTTCCTACTCGTATCTCTATACGTAGTCCAATTATAATTGATAAGCACCAGAATAAGTCCATGTGAATTTCAAACAGTTTCATAAGATAGAGTATTGTTTTGTTCAGCTGCTTGGATTGTACGGCTGGCTGGCTGATTATCGTGAGAAAAAAATACTGCTGAATGGCTGGCTGATGATGGCTGGTAAGTTCAAGCGAACAGAGCTATACTTTTAGGGGAAAAATTTGAGGCTACTTTCATCATTTTTAAAGAAAACTCGATCCGCGGTGGTAGATAGCCACCGGGTATTCCGATCAAGAAGAAGATTTTCTCACGCAGATCGAGAAAATACCTTAAAATCATTTTTAATAAGATATAATACAAGACTTTATCTTCATTTTCTAACAGTAAATAAAATATTATTATTTTTAAATTGCATCATTTTTTTGTAACATGGTATACTTTTTTCGGAAAAAAAATATTTGTAGTCCGGATTTACTGGTGGTGTTGGAAATAGGCTGCGAGAGGAAAAAACGTGGCGAGTTTTGAAGTTGCTGTTTGGAGTTGCGGGTGGAAGTTGATTAGTAAAGTTTCCTTTTCAGGCTTTGGCGCTGCTTGTCTGTTTCCCTTTGTTTGCTGCTGTAGTTTGGTTGCTCTCGCCTGTACAGCTGGCTATTATCCCCAGCACACACAGCAGTCCGAACGTTCGTTCGTTGAGTGGTGGAAAGGACAGCAAAAGTTGAGTGGTGGAAAGGAGCCTTTTCCTTTTCCTTTTCATTTTCATTATTATTATAGCCCGGCGCGGCCTAACTGCTGGGCCTCCTCCTGTGTCATCTAATCTAAGCCCACCACCATAGAATAACCCAACCGGCTGGACGAAGAGGCCCAGCCCGCTTACAGGCCTGGGACCGTGGCCGCGGGGAAGAACGGTGTGCGCGCTTCCCGGCGCCAGCGCCTGCGTCCCCGCCGCGCCTTCGTCCGTTGCATTCTGCGGTGCATGTGCATGCACCAGCAAGAGCAGCGGCAGGAGAGGCCTTTAAAGCGACGGAGGAGCTCACGGGGGCGAGAGCACGTAGAAGCAAACCGTTAGGCACGACCGGCGCCGGGAGAGGGGGTGGAGAGCGTGGAAGCCTCCCACGCTTCCCTCGCCGAAGCGCCCCCCCCTCCTGCTACGCTACGCACGCACGCACGCATCGATCAGTCAGCGCCACCATGGGAACAGAGGTGCTCCGCCCGCACGACTGCCTCGCCCGCGCTAGGCGGCCGAGGCCACGGCCGCTGCGCCCCGCGGCGCGCCAGGGCCGTGGCGCGCGCGGCGGCGACAGGCGGAGTCGTCCCTCAGCGGCGGCGGCGGTGACGGTGCCGAGGCAGGTCGTCGTCGTGCGGACCAAGGTGGCGGCGGACGCGTACGCGGGCCCGGCGTTCGGCGCCATGTCGCCGTCGCCGCGGGCGCTGCCGCTGCCACGGTTCTCCTCCTCCAGGACTACGGCCGCCGACGACGCCGACGCGACGGTGCCAGCAGGCGGCGTGGACGACGCCGCCACGCGGGAGCTTCGGCGGCTGCTGGGGCTCCATTGACGCGCGCGTAATAAGACCCAGGCAAATTGTATTACAAAAAAGAACAGAGAGTAATGGACGGAGCCATGGCTGCCCATGAGCCCAGCAACACGTACGCAAAGGTTCAGATGCGTGTGTCTCTTCTCTCTTCCCATCGGTTCTTCTCGGTTTGCAGCTCTTTTGTCCGGGCGCCGGCTTCGGAATGGCTCCCTTTGCCTGATGTTTTTTTTGAAGGACAAAGGGAGGCCAGAAGCGGTGGCTCCACTGCCACGCAATGGTCCGAAACCAGTCGTCAGAGACATGACACAAAGACAGGAAGCAAAACATGCTTGAATTTGAATCTAGTTAGAGCAACTCCAACAGAGTTGGCAAAAATGGATTGCTAAACTTATGATTTAGGCAACATCAAAAATAGAAAAGTGTGTAAAAAAATAGAAAACTTTAACAGCCTTTCTATTACGGCAATGCTAGATAACTAGGGACACATGCAAGCTATATTTACCATGCGAGATTTTAGGAATAGCCAGCTTGCTAATTTACAAAACAAAATAGCATAGCTATTGAAGTTCACTTTTTACTCTAAAAATTCTAAATATAGCATATAAAACAAGAATAGCATGTCTCTTGGAGATGCTCTTAAAACTCCCCTTCCTTGCCTCGCTTCTAAATTGATAGAGAGGGTTACCTTCCTCTAAAAAAAACTTGACAGAAATTGAAGTATGCCAGGCTCCCGAAAAGGAAAACTAAGTTTGCTCTAGAAATTTGAATGGATAGGAGTATTATGCAACTTGTAAGTGGACCAGATTCTCTTGTCCTAAAAAAAAAAGTGAACAATATTCTCTGAAGAAATTTGACCAAGAATTAACAGCATTGGGATCTGGTTTGATTTGACAATTCACAGTTTCTACAATTACAAACTACTATAAGAGGACGACAATCAGAAACCTTACAACAGAGGAACACATACAGATGCAGTAATTCCAAAAAGATAAAGATGAGGTTTGCAGTTACAAATCATTATTTGTGGTGGATGGATTCCTGCAGGTTCTAGATGGTTTTTGTACAACACATGCCCTTTTAGCTCAAGTGTTTGTAACCTTTAGCAGATTACTGTAGAGAACAAGTCTATATACAAGTGGTTCATGAACAGGACTGAAAAAAGTAGAGGCCTCATGGCTCCTTCAGACTACTCACAAAGATATAGAAGCCTCATGATCTTATTGGTTATCATGCAGAAGGCTCATATCCTCCGGACAAGAACTTGAGCACCAAACTGGGGTTGGAGGGTGAACACCAGCATCGGAGCATGAGCATAAGATGGCGAAACAGTAAATGCAAACCGCTGAAGGGTCATTGCAAGTGCCACCTTGGCCTCAACCATTGCAAGGTTCTGGCCAACGCAGAATGTAGGACCAATCCCAAAGGGCAAGTAAGCACCTAGGTGGTAGCTCATGCCATCTGCAAACCTTGATGGATTAAACTCATCTGCATCGGTGCCCCACACAACATGGTCATGATGGATGTCAATAATAGGGAAGTCAAGCCGTGTGCCAGCCGGGATGTCAAGTTTACCCAGCTTGATGTCCCTAGTGGCAGTCCTATTGATGAATGTAGCTGGAGGATACAGCCTGAGGGTTTCTTTTAACACCATAGTTACCTGATCTCATAGCAACAAAGCAAAAACTTTACTCATTGCATTCAAGCGAAAATGTAGTACTATAAATATAGCATAAAATCATCTCACAAGCACTAAAATATGTACGAACTGTTCAAATAGATAGACTCACAATTTTGAGATCGCTCAGATTTTCTGCATTAGGGTGCTCATACTTTCCGCACACTTTAAGGACTTCATCACGGGCCTTGTCTTGCCACTCTTGATGTAATGCAAGAAGAAGTGTTGCCCATGTCAACAAGTTCGCTGTTGTTTCCTTACCAGCAAAGTAAAATGTCTTGCACTCATGAATTATTTCTTCAATTCCCATTTTGTATTCGCTCCCAGCTTTGCTGGCTGATAGCATTAGCCCGAGCAAATTTTTTGAATCCTCGCATTTCGTTCCATTGATTTCAATCAATTTGCGCAAGGAGCATTGGATTTCCTGGTTTAACCTCTGCCTTTTTCGGTTCTTCTTTGTTGGTACAAACCTAGAGTGAAGCAGTTCAAATAATGATGTATATCTAATATCTATACGACTATACGCTGTGCCTTTCAAAGACCGTGGATCCCAAGAATGCAGTGGAAAGAGGCAATCTCACCTGAAGCCAGGAATATAAATAGTCCTCATTGCAAGAAGAGCAAGTTCCATCTGTTCCTGTTGCAATTCAAAAATTCGTTTTCCCTCCTCGTAGCTACTTCCAAATGCCACACGGGAAATGACATCTGCACTCAAAGTGTGGAATCCTTTATGGACATCGATCTCAAACTCAGTGCGGCTTCCACCTTCGGTCTCCCATTTATCCAGAACAGATGACGCTGTAGCTGCTATTTCTGGTACCCAAGCCTACAAGGGACAAATATTGAGTTCAGTGCTAAATGATATTTGATTAGCGGCACCCATCAGAAAACCATGCAAATCAGAAAGAAGAAACACCACAGGTGAATATTTAGTTCTAACTTGACATGCTAAGTTCCACATAAGATTCTTGTTGTATACTGTATTCATTAAAAGCTAAAGGTTCCACACTTGTCACATCAAAGGGGCATCAACATCTTACTAAGAGCTAACGTTTTCAGCAAAATTGAGATTAAACCATCTACCTGTTGAGATTGAAAAAAAATAATAATTGCTACCAGGTATGATTTATCAGAGTCACAAATTTCCATGGTCCATCTGTCAAGAAACGCCTCGCTCCTCACCTTCACCCTTTCCATGTTAAACGCCGGCGAAATCACGCGGCGGTGGCGGGCCCACGTCTCCCCAACGAGCCCAACGAGCCCCTCGCCAATGAGCTGCCTGGCGAGCGGGTTGTTGCCGCCGGCGCCCGCCTTATCAAAGGCCCCCGTGGAGTCGGTCATCGCGGCCTTCAGGAGCTCCGGATCGGAGATCACCAGCCGCGGCCGGGGCCCGAACCAGTACACGAACGGCCGCCCGTACCGCGCCGGCCAGACCGCGTACTGCGGCGTGGCGCGGGCGACGACGCCGTCGTGGCGGAAGGAGGGGAGGGGCGCGGACCTGGTGGCGGCTAGAAGGGCGCGGTAGTCGGCCGCGTTGCCGGAGAGAAGGCTGCGTGGTGGCCACCGGATTCCCTGCCGCCGCAAGCGGCGTTCCAGGCGGAGCGGAACCCACAGGAAGGAGTGGAGCAAGCGGAGCACGTAGTGGCCAACCGCGAGGAGCGCGGCGGAGAGGAGAGCGGAAGACAGGGCGGCCATTGCTGCCGACTTCGATACTTGCAACGGGGAATTGGCACCGATGGAGAATGGAGAAGCATGGCATTGACTTTTTCGGGGGACTGAGCCAAAAAAAAAAGAAAAAAAAAAGAATCCTAACAATCGCGCCAAACCACCTTTTGCCCTTTGATTCTTTCAACCGCACAGGAATCTCGAAAATAAAATAGCTCTTGTGTTTCCTATACCGCGGCTTAACGCCAACCTCTATCTGTTGTAAAAAAAATGTTATAAAAAAAAACTCAACCTCTATCCCAAAGACAAAAAACAACACCAGCAGCTCGACTATGTTTGTTTTGGAGGCTATTTTAGAATTTATATAATCAAAAGTAAGCTCCAAAAGATATATTATTTGACTTTATAAAATGGGAATAAGAAATAGCAAGGTTATTGTAGACCTCTCTTTTTTGGGAATTTTACAAATTTTTACAAAATAAAAAAACTATGAAATTTTATTAATTTTAGTTAAGCTCCTGAAGTTGCTCTTATGTAAATTAAAATCTAGCTTGCTTGCTATTTATAAGTTTGTTTTTTTTAGATTATGTAAGTTCGTTTTATCTTGTACTAATAATAGAGAATGTACAATGGATTCTCTATAAATTATTTAATGCTTGCATGTAGCATGATTAATCATGAATATGATTTATGTATCTCATTATGTTGCTTGTTGGTACAAAACAATATATTTACGAATAAGGGAAACATGATTATCATTGTCTGAAAATAATAGCCAAAACAGCCATGACAATCGAGCGACTTGGATATGTGCTAAACTACATACACGTCTGATCGATTTCAAATAGTGATGATGTTTCCAAACTTTGTAATGTATAATTCAAGAGGCCAAAAGTGAGGTAGCAGAACATGGGATGGTAGTCCCAAACAAAGATTTCACCGGCATGGATCCTACCTAATGCAAGTGCGGAGAATAAATAAAATGGCGTGAATTAACTTTTTTTTAATAAAAAAAAGAGGCGTGCAACGTAGGACCGTATAACTGAACAATGAAAGGGTTTATTGGTGTAGAACTTGTTTATGTGCCGGATCAAATGTCCCACCTGGACAAAAAACAATAGAAGTTCAGTAAAAAAGTATAAACAAACAGGCAAAACGGGGCATTTCTTGTTTTCATTATAAGTTCAGGGAGAAGACACAATACCCAGAAGGGATTTCACTTCCTGTTTGCAGTTCTAATACAAAGTAATATCAGGCCATATTTTACTATAATTACAAACAGGAAGTTAAAAAGATGGACAGGTCAAAAACTTTACACCTTCATGACAAGGTAATATCAGTCACCAAGTGCTTCACAAATCCATGACAAGGACTGTACACGTTGATGACAAGGACTCACCAAACTAGATTTGATTGCCCATATAAACATCACTCTTGTGTCTTCTTGCTTCACTGAAACACATAATAGCTGGTACATTTTCAGTAAGGAAAAAAAAAATACTATACACCAATACAGAGAAAGGACATGCATCCGATTTCAAGGTTCTTACATAATAATGATGCACAAACTTTTTGAGTAAGAATAGCCCTACTTTCAACCATAGAACAGTGTTCTTTTCTCATAACAAATCAGCCGTACAAATCAACGCCACCCATACTAAGTCTTGCTAAATAGAGTTATTTCAAACTATAGTAAGGAAGAATGATCAGGCATTAGTTTCTTTTCAAACAACAATTGTCTGGCGTGTCACAATTTTCTTTTAAAAGTTAAAGAGGTGGGGTGGAATTGGGGGGGAGGGTTTCGCCACCTGGAATTGTGTGTAACATAAAAGAAGGCGGTCCAGGATTTGAAAAAGGTTTGGCAGTGAAAACACCAAATAAACACAGAAGATGACACATGCACCTTTAGTGAGTCAGCAAAACAACTTTCTTGTATGTCACAATTGTGTCTATCATAATAGAAGTCTGCCTCAGTATTTTGCATGCCAATTTCACTTGTGACAGGCATGTTCTTTTTGAGTGTGCAGGTCAGTTTTTGGGCCACTAAACTCAAAGGTATGTACCTTTTTACATAGACAAATAAGGTGTCCTCAAGAGTTAACATGTTGCTATCTCGTAGCGCCAGTTAGCCAATCAGACAGAGAGAGAATTAGAAGATTCATGATTCCTAGCACCAGTTAGCCAATCAGATAGAGAGAGAATCAGAAGATTCACGACGCTAGCGAGGTCGTAATAGCCTAGCTCGCACGTCTTCCTAAGTTCTTCGAGTCTCTTTTTTCCTATCATCTAATAAGATTTATGAGAAAGCTTTTGTGGTGTTTTCTAAATTAAAAAAGATGGTTTCTAGCTAACACGTTTACACATACTGCTCGGACCTGGGACTCCCTTAAAGTAGCTGAATTCTGCAAAGAATGGAGGAAGATCACTAATAAATTACTATAAATGGTAATCAAGGTCTGTGGGAATGCAGACATGCAGTTTGGTGGTTTGTTATTTGTGACATGTGACCGGACCAAGCATCTAGCCTAGCATCATCTATTAGGAGCGAAGGAAAGAAAAAGAAAAAAAGTAAAACAAGAACTAGTATTGTAATTAGTCACATAAATTCAGTGATGATTCATCAAATTGTGAGCACCTTAAGTTTTACACAAGGATCTTAAATTGTCAGGTCCGCCTAGAAAGAGGACAACTTTGATATTTTTTTTCTGTCCCTGGGTTGACCTGGATGACCCTATTCATCATGGGGAGGGGTTTCAGTTGCCAGGAAAAAAAAAAAGAGTTGTTTTGTAGCAGTGACATATTTGCAATTTTGACACCTGTTTTTGCAAGAATGGCCTCCAATGACATTTTGTATTTTCACAGTTTCAAGCAGTGGCAAATTTGCAATGTCCACTTGTCTTTTTTTTTTTAAAAAAAAGTAAATTTCACTGGCGGTCCTTGAACTTGTCCCGAGTTCTCATCTAAGTCTCGGTATTTTTAAATGCATATTTAGCTCTCTAAACTTGTCCAAAGTTCTCATCCAGGTCCCGATACTTTTAAATTGCACATTTAGCTCTCAAAATTTGTCCCAAGTTCTCATACAGGTCCCGATATTTTAAAACCACATACATAGCCCCCGAAACTTGTCCGAAGTTCTCAAACGGGTCCTGATACTTTAAAATTGCACACTTAGGTCTCTAAACCTATGTCGCATACTAGCGTTGCACCATGATCGACCTCCTACCCAGCTTCTGCCTATGCTCCATTGTCTGTGCGGTGCGGTGCCGCACCCATGTTGCTAGGCCATGTCATGCCAGATACGCCGCCATGTTGCGTGCCCCACTCACCCTACTGTGCAACATCGATGGCCCTATCATTGTCAAGGAAAGCCAGAAAGGTTTGGCGTATAAGGAACTAAGTGCGAAGAGATGGTGAGAATGGGCGCGGCATAACCTCATGCTCGACGACGTAGCAGAAGAGTGCGGTGGTGGCGGTAATGTTGTTGATATGATTGGCGCAGGGCGAGGCCCGACACCACAGAAGGTGAAATAGGAGCGAGTCAATTGGAATCAGGGTGGGCCATAGCAACGAAGGATCCAATATCACGTGTGATAGGGCAAGCACGACAAGGGCGGTGAAGCAGGTCCTAGGAAGTTAGGTCTACACATGCAAACACAGAGTAAGATTGTATAGTAATATAATTTTAGAGAGTTAGGCATATACTTTTAAAGTATTAAGACGTATAAAAACTTGGGACAAGTTTAAGGAGCTAAATGCACAATTCGGGACCTGAATGAGAAGTTGAGACAAAGTTTAGGAGCTAAATGTGTAATTTAAAAGTATCGGGACCTGGATGAACACTCATAACAAGTTTACGGAGTTAAATGTGCAATTTGAAAGTTTCGAGACCTATTTGAGAACTTGGGATAAGTTTAAGAACCGCCAGTAAAATTTACTTAAAAAAAAATCCAACGTCCACTTGTCCAGTTCGGGAAAAAAACATTTTGGTATGCACTTAGGCCGACGTAGGCTAAAGTTTTTGGATCTGAGCTGGGCTGCGAATCTGCGATGGGCGGCTAAGGTTGTTTATGCACGGGGCGAGTTGGGCCTCGGCGGCTAAGGTGTGCGCGAGATGAATTAGGCCCGGTCTGCTAAACCCCACTAAAAACTGTAAAATTTACCCTGCGGAAATCAACGCTGAATCCCACCCATCCAACATGCTTGCGCACTTCTGCCGGCGGCGGCTCACCATCCCCATCTCCCCAATCCTCGCTGCCGCCGCCGCCAGCGGCAAGAACCCCATCCACGCGTGCGCCCTCCTCTCCCAAAGCTCCTCCTCCTCGTCCGCCGTTGAGGCGGCGCCCGACCACAAGCCCTGCCCCACCACGGTCTCCTACCTGGTTTCCTGCGGCGTCTCCCCCGCCGTCGCCGCCTCTCGCAAGGTCCGCATCCGCGACACGGCCCGCGCCGACGCCGTCCGGGCCCTCCTGCGCGAGTACGGCTTCTCCGACGCCGATGTCACCCGCACGGCGCGTCTGGACCCGCTGCTGCTCACCTTCGATCCCGACCGCACCATCCGCCCCAAGCTCGACTTCTTCGTCTCGCTCGGGATCCCGCCCCGCTTGCTCGCCACCGAGCCCCACATCCTCGCGCGCAGCCTCGACAGGCACATCATACCCTGCATCGAGTACCTCCGCACCGTCCTTCGCACCGATGACAACATCCGCGTCGCCATCTCCCGCGTGCCCCGCGCGCTCATGGCCGATCTCGACACCACCATGCGCCCCGCCGTCGAGGCGTTCCGCAGCCACGGCCTCTCCAAGGATGCCATCGCCAAGCTTCTCGTCATTCACATGGGGATGATCAAGACATCGCCCGACCGCATCCGCGAGGCCATCCATGACCTCAAGGCGCTCGGCCTCAGCGTCACGGACACGGGCTTCCTCTACGGCTTCCGCGTGATCTGCAGCCTCAGGAGGGAGACGTGGGTGCGCAAGGTGGCGCTTTTCCAGAGCTTCGGGGTGTCCGAGGCCCACCTGCTCAGGGCGTTCAAGACGCAGCCCACCATACTGCTCGTCGGAGAAGAGACCATGAAGAAGAAGTTCAGGTTTTTCCTGGACGTGATGAAGCTTGAGATAGATGATGTGATGGCGCAGCCACTGACTCTGGCGTTGAGCTTGGAGAAGAATATCATGCCAAGGTGCGCGGTGCTGAGCTTGTTGATGAGGGAGGGTAAGTTTGAGCGGACACAGAAGTTGATTCCGCCACTGCTTTCCAATTCTAAGGTCTTCGCGCAGAGGTATGTGTTGAGGTATGCCAAGGATGTGCCTGATGTTGTTAAGGCATTTGAGGGGAAGATTAAATTTCAAGGATTTGGGGATCAGAAGTTAGGACTTTCGTGACACTGAATGACTGAAGCCCGAAGCTCAGTCTTCTGAAATCATCCTTATGTGTTAGAGGTTAGGCTATATGGCACCATTTTAAGATCAATGCACGTCTGCAGTTGTAACCTCGTTCCATACCCTTTTTGTACTATAGCGAAATGTCCATTAGGTCGATTGTTGTGGTTTTGCATGTTTATGGTCCCCATGCACTCAGGAACATGGACATTGTAACGTTCTCAGTTGTAGTTCATCTAGCATGTGTGACCTGACAATTCTTAAACCATGCTGTGATCCATATGCTTATGGCCTGGATGGAGTTCTTGTTCACTAGTAACTTGCGTGCGGCCATGCGCGAGTGATAAAACCTTTGCGATTTTGTCACATGAGACTGCAGATGCCTGTGATTAGAACCATTAGATGTTAATAGCATAGCTTCTAACATAGCGAAGTTCTTACCATTAGAGGGTAACAAACAATTACTACAAACAGGACAATACGAATCCTTCCTCTGGCCTTACTATCTTGCGTGTTCTTCCTGCTTGTTCTTATTTCTTCCCTAATCCTTCCAGTTTCTTCCTCAATTCTCCCCTCCCAATCCGATCGCTAACAGGCACTACGACACAAAGGGTATTTTTTTTCTGTGAGGTCAGCCTATTGGGTGCAATGTGAAAGGGTGCAGAGAAGGAGTATTCAGGGGTGCCCTCGTCTAGTTTGGGAGTTGTGATGGGGTGTCTATGGAAGAAAAATCTGGAATCTTCAGTGTCCCAATAGAATGAAGCACTTCTTTTGGAGATTTGACAACAATTCTTTAATGCAATCTAAAGAGGAGGGGGTGAAACATGATACAATTTGCTTTATCTGTCAGAGGTTTGATGAAGATGGAGCCCACCTCTTTTTCAAATGCGAATGGTCTAGGAGCCTATGGCGGGAGTTGGGGCTGGTGGATGTCAGGTTGCAGCTGATTGTTTTGCCGGACGCCAAACAGTGTGCAGAAGTTGTCCTTCGTCTGAAGCCTCGGAAGAGCGCGCTGGTTGCTATTTAGCTAAACAATTTTATGGTGGGAAAGAAAGGGCGATAAGTATCAGCAAGAACTTGCTTGGGTCACTATGCGTCAGTTTTTGGAATTCAGGCAGCTGGTGGACCCGAAACCGATGTTGCCGCAAACCACACTCGAACAAAATGGGGGCGGTGGAAGTTTCAGTAAGCAACGGGCGCAAGGAAGTTCGGGCTATGTGATCAGGAATGATGGAGGAGAATTCATCCAAGCGGGGGCAGGGAATGAGTACATGCGCTGGAGCCTGGAGGCCTGGCAAACTGAGCTGACGGCGTGCATCCAGGTGGTAAAGGCTGCTCTGAACTTGGGCATGGACAGAATTGTTCTTGAACCAGACGCTCTTTTGGTCATCAAAGCTCTGAACTTGGGCATGGACAACGGCTGTGTATGAACTTAAAGTGCTGCTTGCTACGGAGCTCTCTGGATACTGAGTTTCTTATGCTCCACGCAATTGTAATAAAGTAGCGCATGAGTTGGCTCGATTTGGTAGTTTTTATCAGGTGATAGTCTTTTTAGCTGGTAATCTACCAGATTGTATTAGTGATTTATCTGGATCACAAGGTTAATGGAATCATATGGTTCCTGAAAAAAAAAAAAAAAGAAGACTGGGTACATGTAGTACTTCATCCGTCTAGAAAAAACATACAATTCTCATTTTTCGAGAAGTCAAATAATTTAAATTTTAACTAAATTTCTATAAATAAGTACTAACATTAAAGATACACAATAAGCATCATTACATTAGTTATAGAATATATTTTTATAATAAATTTATTTAGAAGCATAAATACTAATATTGTTTACTATAAAATTGATCAAACTTAAGTTACTTTGAATGAGTGTTTTTCATAATTACATGTTTTTTTTGGATGGAGGGATTACTACGGTTAGCACTCTCGAGGGTGCATTCCAAAAAAAAAGGGCACTCTCGAGGGTGCATGCTAAAATCGACAGAGCAAGGCGTGCGATGCGTCTGATCACCCAGCCAGCTCGGACTTGACAATGACAGGATCACAGGATGAACGACACATCAATCGCCGAGCAGAGCACCAGGCTGCTCGCGACGCGAATATACCAGCAGCTATGAGCCGCGCGGTTGATGCGTACCAGTACCAGCTGGTTAGTTCATCAATCACCACTCGCTAGCCAGAAACCCCAAACAGGTTCAGGCGGCATCACATCACATATAATCTGGTGCAACAAGTAGCCAGGAACCTGCGAGGAATCTCTAGCTAATGGAACTGAGCCATTTGACACGGCCTATCTAGAAGAATAGGAAACTTCCAACGGATTCCGCTGTATATTGGCTCTGTTCGCTTGAACTTATCAACCAGCATCAGCCAGCCATTCAGCAGTGTTTTTGTTTCAAAACAATCAGCTAACCAGCCAGCCGTACAATCCAGCCAACCGAACAGAGCCATTGGAAACTTTCCCATAACTTGCACGAGAAGGCATAATTCTTCTAAGATGCGTTGCGTACCCATCATCAGTTGAAACTATTCCAGTCAATTTCAGAGGATGAACCAACATGCGTGTAAGAAGTCACCACGGGATAGAGTACAAACTTCCAGATTGTCCACAATCAAATGAATGTTCCATTTCCAATTTTTTTTCAATATAAACAATGAAAAGTTACAACAGCGATCTGGTAGAGGTTCGAAATATTGATAACAACTTTGGTTACTTGAAAGAACGGCACAGCAACGTCAACAGGACTACAGCAGCGCTTTGCTACTGTATGCAAGCTACAAAAGGCTGTCAAGCTGAGACTGCAGATCAGGTATCGGCAACATACCGATTGATTGCATTTCTTCCGTGGAGTATTCCGACTTCAGAAGGGATTGCAGCTGTATATGAGCCTCAACTATATTTGTCCTGTGGCCAAAGAGAGAGATATAATGTTAATAAGAAATACTTTGGAAATTATGCTTCACCTTTTCTCCAGTTTACATTTAGGAAAGGTTCTCTGTGTACTCTAAAGTAGCACGGTTTGATAATCAAGAAACAATAAAGGTTAATTTTCCAGTAGGTTAGTTTCATTCATTTGGAAACCACCACCTTAATCACTCAACCATTACAAGTTACTCCCTCTGTCCCGCATTAAACGTCGTTCTAGCACTCTATTTTCTGTCCACATTCACAGCCCATGCAGCTCATCTGGACCACAAAAGCACAGCAGGTGCATTCAATCGACGATGTATCTGGGAACAGGCTAAAACGACCGATAAAGTGGGACGGAGGGAGTATATACTAACATAACACAAATAGCAGCACACAACATAGCACACCTTAAATTGCTGCAACCGGCCGCATAGGTTTCCAATAATTTCATGAGGCTTGAATGCTTGATAAACTTGTATGCATCAAACTAATCAAGGAACTCGCATCAAAATACTATATAGGAATGATATGTCAGTATACAACACATACACAAACAACCCAGGGATTCACAAGGCATCGTTTGGTTCGGTGTTTTTGCCCCCGCAACGCTTCACACCTTTATCAGATCACATAACTTATGTTTTGTTAGACTGACCCAAAAATGGACAACAGAGGGATCGGTTACAGGCAAGTGCAATGCGGACAGGAGTGAGTGACTTCTGGTGGTAAAGGCTGCTAATCTCCATCCCGCATGCGTACGCTGCTCAGGCAAACAGAAGCTGTTACCGATGCCAACCAAACAAATGGCGGTTTCAGTTGCATGGTACTGTAGCACTGGTTTCCAATTACATTGCATTTGATGGTCCCAGGGCTGAACCAAACAACACCTAAGAAGCTGCCTCAACCACACAGGCCAAAAAAGCCCCCCAAACCCTAGCGACCACAGCAACTACCCCCTCGTAGGAAGGCCCAAACCAACCACAAGCGCCACAGACCAGCACTGCCACTGCTCTTTAGGTTGCCAGTGAGTTTCTTTTTCCTCGCTGGGATTTGAACCCTGGCCAGTGTATCCCTCACGGCTCCTTTGGATATACCCATTCCCCATGGAGATTGGAGGGGAGGGGATTCAGGGGCAAATGAACTAATTCCTCCACACCCACACCACACCCCCCCCCCCCCCCCCCCCCCCCCCCCCCCCCCGGCAATCCCATGGGGAAGGATTGATCCAAAGGAGCCCGGAATAATTCATCACAATTTAAAGGGAGAAAGTACAATTATAAATTATTATTAAAATGGCGGGTTTCTTATGGAAGTGGAAATTTGGCAGACTATAGGCGACACAATTAATGCATTATGCTGCCAATGTGCAACTGAGTTCACATGCTTCAAACTGTTAGCAAGTTATGTTTGCCTCCTAGTCTATTGTGCCTGTGCCTTGGGCTCTGGATACAGCCATGCGCCAGGCTTGGCACTTGTGCCATTTAGTATGAGTTAATTAGGTTCCCAGATTGTGTTCACACCTTAACCCTCGAGCTCTCCTATATATTGTAATCCCTTGTAATCAATATCATTATTCAGAGTTTATCTCTCTTACATGGTATCACGAGTCCGGGTAACACCCGTTTTCTCTTCCGCTTCTCTGGCGTGCAGCTTCTAGCGCCGCCGCGTCCGGCGTGCTGCTCCTTGCACCGCCCCTCCCTTCCCCACCATGCCCGGCTCCCTTCACCCCTCTACTGCTGGCACCGAGGCCGAGCGCAAGCGTGAGGAGGACGCCCGCGCCGCCCAGGCTGCCGCCCGTCGTGCTGCCCTCGCTCGCGCCAAAGAGGCCGAAGCCGAAGCCGAGGCCGCCGCCGCAGCAAACGAGCGCGACGCTGCGGCTGCGCGCGTCCGCGCCGCCCTGGAGCGCGTGGCTCGGGAGCAGGCCGCTGCCGACCCTCCCCTCGAAGACGAAGATCCGCCAGAGGACCGCGAGGAGGTCGTGTCCTCCCTCTCCGATGGCCCCCGTCCCTCTGTTCAGGCGGCCCTAGCTCTTCAAGAGGCTGCTGCTGTTCTTAACCTCCACGCCCAAGCTGTGGCCGTCCAGAACATCCGTCACCTTGTCCGCGTCGTCCTCGATGTCACCTCCGGCAGCTTCGCTCCGTGGCGCGAGCAATTCCTGCTCACCCTGGGCAAGTACTCCCTTCAGGACCATGTTCTTCAGGACGCTAGTCCCCTGAACTCGCCAGACTAGGAGCGCATGGACTGCGTCGTCCGCTCCTGGCTCTACGGCACCCTCTCCGACAACCTCCACGACATTGTCCGGCATCGCGGCGACCAAGGCGACACTGCCCGTACCACCTGGCTTGCCATTGAGAGCCAATTTCTCGGCAACCGAGAGGCACGTGCTCTCATCCTTGACGCCAAACTTCGCACCCTTGTCTAGGGGGACCTATCTGTCACCGACTACTGCAAGCTCCTCAAGACCACCGCCGACAACCTCGCTGATCTGGGTGAACCTGTCAGCGACCGCTCCCTCGTCCTCAATCTCATCCAAGGTTTGAACGAGCGGTTTGTCTCCGTTGGCCGCCATCTTCGACGAAGCCATCCCTTCCCTTCCTTCTTGGAGGCCTGCGATGAGCTCACTCTCGAGGAGCTTACCATGGGGGCCCCAACTCCAACTCCTCCCACGGTTCTCGTCGCCAGCACAGGCAGCGGCTCCTCGTCCCCTCATCCCGCCTCCCAGCAGATTTCTGGGCATCCCAACACCGAGTCTGGGGATGGCAAAGGGGGCGGCTTTGGTGGCAAAAACAATCGTCGCAGCGCTTAGGGCCGAGGTGGCAACGGTGGCCACAAGGGCGGCGGCTCGGGCACGTCTGCTCCATCCAACCAGGGGGCGAGTGGGTCTTGGCCCACCCACTACAACCCGTGGCTCATTGTCCCCGGGCCACGTCCCCTGCTTCGCGGTGCACCCACCCAGCCACCACACCAGCAGGCGTTGCTGGCACAACAGGGAGCCTTCCTGGCTTCGCAGCAGCACCCTCCAGCACCGTTTCAGCAACAGTACATGAAGCAGGCCTCTCCTGCTGCCGTCAACAGTCAGCAAGGTGCTCCTGTGCCTTCCTTCGGCACCTCGGCTCCTCCCGGCTTCTACACCTCCCCAACCGGTCTTCCGGCGGCCTTCGATCAGCAGTCCCTTGCTTCCACCTTCAGCACTATGACACTAAAGCAGCCGCCGAACAACGACTGGTACTTCGACTCAGGTGCCACCTCCCACATGACTTCTGATTCTCGCACTCTTTCACACCCTCACTCTTCACAGTATCCTTCCCCTTCTTCTATCATTGTCGGTTATGGCTCCTTACTTCCTGTCACCGCCACTGGCACCACCACTCTCACAAATTCTCTGTCCCTCAATAATGTTCTTGTTTCACCACGGCTTATTAAAAACCTCATTTCAGTATGCCAGTTCACCACTGACAACAATTGTGCTGTTGAATTTGACCCTACTGGTTGTTCTGTGAAGGATCTGGAGTCTCAGAAGGTGATCATCAGGTGCAATAGCTCTGGGCCCCTCTACCCATTACATCTTCCCAGCGCCACCGCCCTGGCTGCTGCTTCCTCTCCCGCACTTTGGCATCGTCGGCCTGGTCGTGACACGCTGTCCAAAGTCACCTCTATTATCCCTGGTTGTACTAAAGAACTTAGTTCTATTTGTCATGCGTTTCAGTTAGGGCGTCATACACGCCTTCCGTTTCAAATATCTTCTCAAGCCTCTCATTTATTTGAGCTCATTCACTGTGATTTATGGACTTCCCCAGTCATTAGTGTTTCTGGCTTCAAATACTACTTAATTATCCTCGATGATTATTCCCACTATGTTTGGGCGTTTCCTCTCCGTCTCAAATCTGACACGTTTACTACTCTAACTTTTTCGCCTATGTTCGCACTCAGTATGGCACTGCTGTAAAAGCTATCCAGTGTGACAATGGCCGGGAGTTCGATAATTCTATCTCCCGCTCCTTCTTCCTCACCAACGGCATCCACCTTTGCATGTCCTATCCATATACTTCATCTCAGAATGGGCGGGCTGAGCGCAGGATCCGCACCCTCAATAATGCGGTTCGCTCTCTTCTTTTTCAAGCTTGCATGCCCCCTTCATACTGGGTTGAAGCATTACACGTTGCCACACATGTTCTCAACATCCTACCCACCAAAACCCTTCACTCCTCCACACCTCACTGTGTCCTGTTTGGTGTTCAGCCCCAATACGACCATCTTCGCGTCTTTGGCTGCGCCTGCTATCCTAATCTTTCCGCCACAGCCACCCACAAACTTGCACCTCGATCCTCCTTGTGCATCTTTCTTGGCTATTCTTCCAACCATAAAGGATACCGCTGCCTCGAACTTCAAACCAATCGTGTTCTCATCTCTCGACATGTCGTGTTTGATGAGAACTCGTTCCCCTTTTCCCAGCAGCCCACTCCTCCCAATCCAGCGGACCTCGATTTTCTAACTGATGATGCTGAGTCCATGCCCAGTGCACCACTCCCTTTATTTCCTACAGGTACCTCCGCTGGTCTTCCTGCACGGCCACGTGCACGCCATCAGCACCCTGCACGGTCTGTCCTCGTGTGGCATTCAGTGAGGGTGCAGCCGTCGAAACAGCAGCTGCCACTCCGGTGCCGGGCCAGGTTCTTTCACCGATCTCAGGTGCCCGGCAGGCCACTCCCTCTACACCTACTGCTACTGCAGCTCCAGGCACTGCTGCAGCCTGGCAGGCCGCTCCACCTACGCCTGCTGCTGCAGTCCACGGCGCCCCAGGTCCCTCCGTTGCTGCAGCAGCCCCCGTCAGGCCTTGACCATTGCTGGTGTACTCACGGCGCCAGGCAATCGCTCCTCCTCCGCAACCGGCTGCTTCCAGCCCGCCGGTTCTGCCCACGGGCGCCGTGTCTGTGCAGCCCACCGTCAACAATCACAGCATGACAACACGCGCCAAAGCTGGTCACTGGTTTCCTAGTGTCTACAACAACACAACACTATCACCGGTGCCCCGCAGCTTCCGTAGTGCCCTTAGTGATCCCAATTGGCGGGCTGCCATGGAAGAAGAGTTCTCTGCTCTTCTTCAGAACAACACATGGGAGCTTGTTCCTCGACCGTCTCAAGGCAACATTGTCACTGGTAAATGGATTTTCAAGCACAAATTCAGGGCTGATGGGTCCGTAGAGCGCTACAAGGCTCGTTGGGTCCTCTGAGGCTTTACTCAGCGCCTGGGGATCAACTTTGACGAGACATTTAGTCCTGTTGTCAAGCCCGCCACAGTTCGGACAGTGCACTCTCTTGCCCTCTCCCGTGGATGGCCAGTTCACCAGCTCGATGTCAAGAATGCCTTTCTACACGGGACCCTGTTTGAAACTGTTTTTGCTGCACAGCCTGCTGGTTTTGAGGATCCCACTCATCCCAGATATGTCTGTCGACTCAACAAGTCTCTTTATGGCCTCAAGCAGGCTCCTCGGGCATGGTACAGTCGCTTTGCTACATTCATTCTCTCACTTGGATTTGTGAATGCCAAGGCTGACACCTCCCTATTTATCTACCATCATGGTGCCGACACAGCATACTTGCTATTGTACGTGGCTGACATCATCCTCACTGCCTCCTCCACAGCTGTCCTCCGTTGCATCATATCTGCCCTACAGCGTGAGTTCAACATAAAGGACCTTGGCAAGTTACACCATTTTCTTGGAATGCAAGTCCAGCACCGGGATGGATGTCTGTTTTTGTCTCAGCAACAATACATGATGGAGATCCTTGATCGGGCTGGTATGGCTGAATGCAAACCCTGCTCTACTCCAGTTGACACCAATCCCAAGCTATCTGCAGAAAGTGGTGACCCAGTTCAGGATCCCTCTGATTTTCGCAGCTGGTGCTCTCCAGTACCTCACCTTTACTCGTCCGGACATTGCTTATGCTGTTCAGCAAGTGTGTCTCCACATGCATGATCCACGGGAACCTCACCTGGCTGCCCTCAAGCGGATCCTTCGGTATGTTCGCGGTACTCTACATCTTGGGCTGGTGCTCCGCCCCTCATCACAACATGAGTTGATCGCCTACTCTGATGCTGACTGGGCCGGCTGCCCGGATACTCGCAAGTCCACTTCTGGATATGCGGTCTTCCTTGGTGATAACCTCATTTCCTGGTCCTCCAAGCGCCAAAACACCGTGTCCCGATCCAGTGCCGAAGCTGAATATCGCGCCGTTGCCAATGCTGTTGCAGAAGCTTCCTGGCTGCGCCAACTTCTCAGCGAATTACAGTCCCCCTTGCAGCGTGCTACTTTGGTCTATTGTGACAACATCAGTGCCGTCTACATGTCCGCTAACCCGGTCCAGCATCAGCGGACTAAACACATCGAGATTGATCTTCATTTTGTTCGGGAACATGTTGCTCTTGGTGTTGTTCGTGTTCTTCATGTTCCAACCACCTCTTAGTATGCCAGCATCTTCACCAAAGGATTGCCATCTTCGCTCTTCACAGAGTTTAGAACCAGTCTGAACGTCCGCTGCACCGATGCTCAGACTGCGGGAGGGTATTAGGAAGTTATGTTTGCCTCCTAGTCTATTGTGCCTGTGCCTTGGGCTCTAGATACAGCCATGCGCCAGGCTTAGCACTTGTGCCATTTAGTATGAGTTAATTAGGTTCCTAGATTGTGTTCACACCTTAACCCTTGAGTTCTCCTCCTATATATTGTAATCCCTTGTAATCTGTTGGCCACACATCAAATGGATCAAGGGTGATAGAAAGCCTAGAGGGCAGCTTGGCCGATTGGCCGCTTTGATTGAATTGGAAATCAACTCACTGGCTTACAAGTGCCGGTGGCGTGCCCCTGCTTATATGGCAGTGGAGCAGCCAACCACTCTAGCATATTCCCAGGTATAAAGTAGATACTAGCTTAGCTTCTAAGCTACCTACCAAAGCTGGGCAAAAACGTAAAAGTGCATGAAAGTAAGATACAAGTAGCTAGGCTTATCTAACAATCTCCCCCTAAGCTTAGTACTAGGTGATCTGCTTCACGCCGATCCTCATCCTCATCTCTTGGAACTTGGCCTTGCCCAGCGACTTGGTGAGAATGTCCGCGAGCTGATCAGTAGTGGCGATGTGGCTGGCCTTGATGCTCCCGTCCTCCAAGCAGTCCCTGATGAAATGGTACTTGATCCGGACGTGCTTGCTCTTGTCGTGGAAGACCGGGTTCTTGGCCAGGGCCAAAGCAGACTTGTTGTCCACCTTCAGCTCCACCACATCCACTTTCCTGCCCAGCAGCTCCCCGAGCAGCCGAGACAGCCAAAGGGCCTGTGTTGCTGCAGTAGTGGTGGCAATGTACTCTGCCTCGCAGCTTGACAGCGCCACCACCCTCTGCTTGATCGATTGCCAGCTGACCAGACAATTACCTAGAAAGAACATTGTTCCACTGGTGCTCTTGCTTGTGTCGATGTCGCCGGCAAGACCACTGTCGCAGTAGCCGACAAAGCGCGCTGTGCCAGGAGCCCTCTTGTAGTGAAGACCGTAGTCCAGGGTCCCGGCGACGTAGCGGAGGATGCGCTTGACGGCCTGCAGATGCTCCAGTGTGGGCCGTTCCATGAACCGGCTCACGTACCCAACGGCGAACGCTAGGTTCGGCCGGGTATGTACGAGGTACCGGAGGCTGCCGACCAGCCGCCGGTAGTGGGTGGAGTCCACCTCCTCCGCCTTGCTCTCACGGCTGAGCCGCAGCTTCTCCTCTATCGGCGTGTGAGCTGGGTTGCAGCCAGTCATCCTGCCGAGCTCCAGGATCCGCTTGGCGTAGTGAGCTTGACGAAGTGTGATGCCAGTGCCGTCCTGGCGCACCTCGACACCGAGGTAGAAGCAGAGAAGCCCAAGGTCGCTCATGTCGAACTTCTTCTTTATCTGCTCCTTGAACCTCTTCACCTCTTCTTCATCCGCACCGGTGATGATGAGGTCGTCGACATAGACTCCGACCAGCAAAGCAGAGCGCCCGCTGCCCCGCCGGTACACCGCTGCCTCGTGCACGCTCTGGTGGAAGCCCATCGCCTTCAGAGTGGCGTCCAGCTTCGCGTTCCAGGCACGCGGCGCCTGCCGCAAGCCTTAGAGGGCCTTGCACAGGCGGTAGACTTTGTCTTCCTTCCCGGCGACGGCGAAACCTGGTGGCTGTAGCACGTATACCTCCTCCTTGAGGTCGTCGTTCAGGAACGCCGACTTCACGTCCATCTGGTGGACCTTCCACCCTTCCTGAGCTGCTAGCGCGAGGAGGACACGAACTGACTCCATGCGCGCCACTGGCGCGAAGGCGTCGTCGTAGTCTACACCTTCTTGTTGCACGAACCCCCTCGCCACCAGCCTTGCCTTGTGCTTGGTCACCGCCCCCTTCTCATCCTTCTTGAGTTTGAACACCCATTTCAGGGTGATCGGGCGTTGTCTCGCAGGCAGGTCCACGAGCTCCCAAGTCTTGTTCTTCTCCACCGACTGGAGCTCTTGCTTCATGGCGGCCTCCCACGCAGGATCACCTCGTGCCTCCGCGTAGTTGGTGGGCTCGCTAGCGTGCGAGAGATGCACTTGGGCGAAGAGTCACGGCGCCTGCTCAGAAGGAGCTTCGTCACCGAGGATGTGCTCATCCGACGGTACCGGAGAGGCTCGTCGTCGTAGAGCGCATCGAGACGGTCCTCGTCGTCCTCCAGCGGTGTGGCGAACTCGATCGACGTGGTCAGAGCCGTTGCCGTGGTCGGAGTAGTGCTCGGAGACTGCTCGGCGGTGCTCGGAAGTGGTCGGGAACGTGGTCGGCTGCTCCCCTGGAGCTAAAGACCTCGTGGTCCGAGTTGTCGGAGCAGAGGCGGTGCTCGGAGCAGAGGACGACGGGGTACGCGGTCCTTCCGCTCCACTCTCCCAGAGGTGCTCGACGACGAACTCACAATTAGCCAGAGCGTGCTCGCCTCCTTCCTTGATCCAGTCCCAGCCACGGCTCTCGTCGAAGATGACGTCGCGCGATACTCGCACACGCTGGGTGGTCGGGTCGAAGACGCGGTAGGCCTTGGCGTCGTCAACGTATCCGGTGAAGATGCCGGGGCGGCTGCGGTCGTCGAGCTTCCTCAGCTAGGTGAGATCCTTGACGAACGCCACGCAGCCGAACGTGCGCAGGTGTCCGACCTCCGGTGGCATCCCATGCCATGCCTCGTACGGCGTCATGCCCTGCAGCGCCTTGGTCGGAGACCTGTTCAACAGATACACAGCGGTCACCACAGCCTCACCCCAGAAGCGCGCCGGCAGTCCTCGCTGCTTCAACAGTGCTCGCGTCATGGCGACCACCGTCTGGTTCCGCCTCTCCACGACGCCGTTCTGCTGCGGCGAGTACGGGGCGGAGTAGTGACGCTGGATGCCCTCCTCGGCGCAGTACGCCGTGAACTCGGCGACGGTGAACTCGCGGCAGTTGTCGGTGCAGAGCGTCCGCATCTTCTTCCCGCTCTTGTTCTTCGCCATAGCTCGGAGATGCTTGATGGCGTCGACGGCGTTGTCCTTGGTGGTCAGCAGGGCCACCCACATATAGCGAGTGGCGTCGTCGACGAGCAGCAAGAAGTAGCGCCTGCCGCCGATGGTCGCGGGTGTCACCAGGCCGCAGAGGTCGCCGTGGACCAGCTCGAGCTTCTCATGTGCTCGGTATTGGGCTTCAGCCGGAAACGCAGCTCGGCGATGCTTGGTGATGACGCAGGTGTCGCAGAACTGCCCGACATGGTGGATTGCCGGCAGCCCGCGCACCATGTCGTCCCTGGAGAGCTTCCGGAGCGCGTCGAAGTGGAGGTGACCGTAGCGCTCATGCCAACGCCACTCCTCATCATCCTTCCGAGCAGCAAGACAGAGCGGCTTGGCGGTGTTGAGGTGGAGGATGTAGAGGCGGTTGGCGCTGCGCCGTACCTTGACGAGCAGCCGCCGTTGACGATCCCAGATCCTCAAGATGCCGTCCTCGATCTCCACCTTCGAGCCTCCCTCGTCGAGCTGTCCGAGACTCATGATCGAGTTGCGGAGCGCTGGGATGAAGTAGACGCCGTGGAGCACCCGGTGCTCGCCGTCCTTGGCCTCGAGGATGATGGAGCCGACGCCTTGGATCTCCACCTTCGACTCGTCACCGAACCTCACGACTCCCCGAGCCGATGTGTCCAGGTCGGTGAAGAGCTCACGACGCCCGGTCATGTGGTGGGTGGCGCCACTGTCCAGGTACCAGCCATCAAGCTTCTTACCGTCGCTGTCGATGTCGAGGTAGGCACGTGCACGCGGCTCCTCGAGCTTGAGATCGGTACTCAGAGCTCGGAAAGTCGAAGCTTGAGGCTTGCAGCACCCTTCCTCCTCGATCTCCAGGATGCCGAGGACGAGAAAGGCCGCGCCTTCCCCTTCCACCTCGGCGACATTCGCCGCTCCACGCTCCCGGTTTCGCCGCGGATGGGGGCAGTCGCGTGCCCAGTGCCCGGTGCGGTTGCAGTTGAGGCAGGTGTCGTCTTGGTTCGCCTTGCGTTCACCAGCCGCACCACCAGCCTTGTTTGCTTGTCCTCCACCACCGGCACCACCGGCTCCGTCACGCGGCTTGTTCTTCTTGCCGCGGGGACTCCGGCGCCGATCCTTGGACGATCCTGCGCCCTCCTTCTTCTTCTTGTCGAAGGCCCGCCACTGCTCGGAGGTATAGAGGAGCTTGCCGGAAGCCGCCTCTGTCTCCGGCGCGCACTCGTGGTCCTGGACCGCCTTGAGCCACCCGGTGACGTCCTCAGTGGTGAGCGTCCTGAAGTCGAGCATGGTCTTGATCGAATTCACGATCTGCCCAAGGCTCTTCGGCATGCACTGCAGGAGCTTCTCCACCGCTCGTTCCTCGTTGAGGTTGGTGTCGCCGTTGATCGCCATCTGCTCCATCAGGCTGGTGAGGCGCAGCGCGAAGTCCTCGACTTTCTCTCCGGGCTGAAAGGCCAAGCCTTCCCAGTCCCCCCGGAGGCGCTGCAGCGTAGCGCGACGGACGCGCTCTCCTCCAACGTGCCTGGTCGCGATCGCCTCCGAGGCGTGCTTGGCAGTCGGCTTGTTGGCGATGGCGGCCCCCAGCTTCGGCGGGACTGCAGCACAGAGAACCTCCAAGGCCCGCCGATCATCTGCATAAGACACCTCACCGTAGCGGACCGCCTCCTAGAGCCCGCGCGCTTGAAGCTTGACCTTCATCAACAGGCTCCACTCGTGGTAGTTGGAGCGGGTGAGTTGTGGCCATGTGCCTCCGGCGTCGCGGTACACCTGCATCACCGGTGACCGGCCGCGCCTCCCGTGGCGCCGATCTGGTGACGGCAAGGGACAACGGTAACGCCCTGGACTCCGCGATCCCTCCCGCAACCCGCCTGCCTCCTCCTCATCCTCGATCATCTCCGCGCGGATCGCGGCGGCCGCAGCCACTGCGGCCTGGGCCGCGGCTGCTACTTGTTAGATATATAGTTTTTATATATCCTAGGGAGTCCTAATCCTATGTAATTATGTTTACTTGCACTCCAAGTCATGTATGACTATATATAAAGCCACCCAACCCCTAAGGGTATGAGGTGTTCCGCTATCCTTCTACATGGTATCAGAGCGCAATTAGATCCTCGCTTCCGCCTAACCCTAGGCCGCCGCCGCCGCCTGCTCAGGCCGCCGCTGCCCTACCTTAGGCCGCCGCCGCCGCTTGCTCAGGGTACCGCCGCCGCCGCCGCTGCCCTACCCTAGGCCGCCGCTGCCCTAATTCTAGGCCGCCGCCGCCTGTTCAGCCGCCGCCGCCCCACCCCTGCCGCCGCCGCCTACCTAGGCCGCCGTCGCCATGCCTCCGAAGACGGATGACGCCCCGAAGACCGCCGACGCTGATGGTGCCACCGATCCCACACCGCCCGCCGTCCCTGCCTACGCCGCCGTCAACAAGAAGAACCACGTCCCCATCACCTTGCAGTTAGCCAACCCTAACTACACCAAGTGGTTCGCGTTCTTCAGGGCGCTCTGCGGCAAGTTCCTCCTCCGTGGCCACATCGACGGCACCACACCCGCCAACCCCGCCGATTCGCTGTGGGACGCAGCGGACTGCACCGTACGTGGCTGGATCTTCGGCTCCGTCTCCGACGACGTCCTTGACCTCGCCATGGCACAAGATCAGGACGCCAAGGCTCTCTGGGATGCCATTGCCGCCCTGTTCCAAGCCAACAAGGCGCCTCGGGCCGTGTTCCTCAGCGAGAAATTCCACTCCATGACCCATGGCGACTCCAACATCGACCAGTACTGCCAGCACATGAAGCAGGCTGCCGACGCCCTTCGCGACGTCGGCCAGACTGTCGAGGAACCCCGGCTTGTCCTTAATCTGCTCCGTGGGCTCAACCCTCGCTTCTCCAGCATGGCCGACGACATCGCCAACTGAGACGTGCTGCCCACCTTCGCCGCCGCCCGCAACATGCTGGTTCTGAAGGAACTTC
Source organism: Eremochloa ophiuroides (assembly GCA_038502445.1). Classification (NCBI taxonomy): domain Eukaryota; kingdom Viridiplantae; phylum Streptophyta; class Magnoliopsida; order Poales; family Poaceae; genus Eremochloa; species Eremochloa ophiuroides. The sequence continues at coordinate 53,033,302 of JAHLJS010000008.1, forward strand.
GCCTCGCTAATGAGGAGACTGTTCTGAAGAACACAGCCCTGATTGCGGGCTCTTCGTCCTCCTCCGGTTGCAGCTCTGATGGCTGCCGCTCCTCGTCTTGGACCCCGCGCTCCCCTGCCAACCCACCTCCGCCTCGCCAAGGCGGTAACAGGGGCGGCAACGGGACCGGCAACCGCCGCGGTGGGTGGTGTGGACAGCAGCAGCACCAGCAGAACGGCGCCCCGCAGCAGCAGCCAGGACGCCAGCAGCAGCAGCCGCCCCCCGGACCATGGTACTGCTTCAACCCGGGGGTTGGCCTCCCTGCCGGGGGCGGGCAGTGGCGTCCTCCAGCCGGCGCTGGCCCGTACGGCCAACCTCCCCAGGCGCACACCGCCTACACCCAGCAGCAGCAGGCGTGGGACCCTGCTGCCCTGGTCGCTGCCCTGAACCAGATGCAGCTTACCCAGGGTAGCGCTCCCTGGGTAATGGACACCGGTGCTACCTTACACATGAGCTCCAATGACGGTATACTCCTTTCTCGCTGCCGTCCTTCCTCCTCCTCGGTTGTTGTCGGTAACGGCAGCTCCCTACCGGTCACTTGCCAGGGGGACTCCCAGCTCGCAACTTCTTCATCCAACTTTGCTTTAAATAACATTCTGGTGGTTCCACATATTGTTCGCAATCTACTTTCAGTCCGTCAATTCACACGTGATAATCATTGTTCCGTTGAATTTGACGCCTTTGGTTTTTCCATTAAAGATCCTCGGACCAGTCGGGTGATGCTTCGCTGCAATAGCTCCGGTGACCTCTACACCTTTCCCACCGCCGCCACCAGTCTTGCCTTAGCCGCCTCCACCGAAGCCGCCAGTTTGTGGCATGCCCGCCTCGGGCATCCTGGTCCTGCCGCCATCACCGGTCTCCAGTCCTTGCTTCCACGTCTTAAGGCTAAGTCTAGTTTGTGCCATGCTTGTCAGTTAGGCAAACATGTTCGTCTACCGTTTTCTAGTTCCACGTTATGTACTACTGCACCCTTCGAGCTTTTGCATTGTGATTTGTGGACATCTCCAGTTTCTAGTGTTTCCGGTCATTCATATTACCTTGCCATATTGGATGATTATACTCATTATTGCTGGACATTTCCCATTCGTCGCAAATCCGATGTGCATCAACATCTCGTGGATTTCTGCGCCTACGCACGCACTCAGTTCAGCCTCCCTGTTAAGTGCTTCCAAGCGAATAACGGCACTGAGTTCGTCAACAACGCCACCGCCCGGTTCCTCGCTGCCCATGGCATCCTCCTGCGCCTATCTTGCCCATACACTTCCGCTCAGAACGGAAAGGCAGAGCGCATCATCCGAACCATTAATAACATCATTCGCACAATGCTTCTTCATGCCTCCATGCCCCCAGCCTATTGGGCTGAAGCACTTAACACAGCCACATACCTTCTCAACCGCCGGCCCTGCTCGGCCGTCGGTGCTGAGATTCCCTTCTCCCGCCTATTCGGCAAGTCTCCCGACCTGTCCCCCTTCGCGTGTTCGGCTGTCTGAGTTACCCGAACCTCTCAGCCACCTCCTCCCATAAGCTTGCCCCCCGCTCCACTGCCTGCGTTTTCCTTGGTTATCCCTCTTCCCACAAGGGATACCGCTGCCTGGACATCTCCACGCAGCGCATAATCATCTCCCGGCATGTTGTTTTCGACGAGTCGTCTTTTCCGTATGCCACTAACACTGCAGGTTCGACTCCGGCAAGCTCTCTCGACTTCCTCGACGACGACAGCGACTTTCTGCTGTCGCAGCAGGCTCCGCCTGGCGGGCGTGGCCCTGTGCCCCCGTCCGGCGCTCCGATCGACGACCCCGCCGTAATCGCCTGCGGCCCTCCGGTACCGCCAACACCGCCGCCAGGTCGCTTCGGCCGCATCTACGAGCGGCGCCCTGCTGCCCCGCCGGTCAACGCAGCATGCCCGCCGCCGCCACCGCTGAGTCGCTTCGGCCGCGTCTACGAGCGGCGCCCTGCTGCCCCGCCGGCCGGCGCAGCATCCCCGGCGCCCTCTGCCCTTGCACAGGCGCCCAGCGGCTCTGCCCAGGCGCCCAGCAGCCCTGCCCAGGCGGGGGCACTGCCCAGGCGCCCGGAGGTCCAGCAGCCGCGCCCAGTACTGCTGGGGCGTCTGACAGCGGTGCAGTACCTCCCTCCGGTACTGTTCGTCCTTCGACTCGGCTCCAGACGGGCGCCATCACACCCGTCGACTACAGCAGTGCCTTCGTCACCACCGCCTCACCTCTGCCACGCGACTACCGCAGCGCCCTCGCCGATCCACAGTGGCGTGCGGCCATGGCCGCCGAGTACCAGGCGCTCATCGACAACGGCACCTGGCGCCTGGTTCCTCGCCCACCCCGCGCCAACATCGTCACCGGCAAATGGATCTTTCGGCACAAGTTCCATTCTGATGGCACGCTCGCTCGCCACAAGGCGCGCTGGGTGGTTCGCGGGTTCTCCCAGCAGCATGGCATCGACTACGACGAGACGTTCAGTCCAGTCGTCAAGCCAGCCACGATCCGCATCGTCCTCAGCATTGCCGCCTCGCGCTCCTGGCCCCTACATCAGCTTGACGTGAAGAATGCCTTTCTTCATGGTCATCTCGATGAGACGGTCTATTGTCAGTAGCCACCCGGCTTCGTTGATCCCTCGGCGCCTGATTACGTGTGTCTGCTGCAAAATTCGTTGTATGGCCTGAGGCAGGCTCCCCGTGCTTGGCACCAGCGCTTCGCCGCGCATCTTCGCACACTCGGCTTCCGCCCGTCTGCCTCCGATGCATCTCTCTTTATTTATAAAGAGACTGATGGTGTCGCCTACCTGCTGCTCTACGTCGACGACATCATCCTGACGGCCTCGTCTTCTGCACTCCATACTCGCATCACAGAGCGTCTGCACTCTGAGTTTGCGATGACCGACCTCGGCGAGCTCCACCACTTCCTCGGCATCTCCGTCACGCGCTCCTCCGATGGCCTGTTCCTGTCTCAGCGTCAGTACGCTGCCGAGTTGCTCCAGCGCGCTGGCATGGCAGAGTGCCACCCTACGTCGACACCAGTGGACTCCAAGGCCAAGCTGTCTGCCTCTGATGGTGCTCCTGCCGCCGATCCGTCTGAGTATCGCCGCCTCGCTGGTGCTCTCCAGTACTTGACTTTGACTCGACCGGATCTGGCTTATGCTGTTCAGCAGGCGTGCCTCTTCATGCATGATCCCCGCGAGCCGCATCTCGCGCTGGTCAAGCGGATTCTTCGGTATGTCAAGGACACCCTCTCCACCGGGCTTCACATTGGGACCGGCCCTGTCCAGTCCATCACCGCGTATTCCGACGCTGACTGGGCCGGGTGTCCCGATTCTCGGCGTTCTACTTCTGGCTACTGCGTCTTTCTCGGCGACAACCTGGTGTCATGGTCCTCCAACCGGCAGTCTACAGTTTCTCGCTCCAGTGCTGAAGCGGAATACCGTGCTGTTGCCCACGCCGTCGCCGAGTGCTGCTGGGTGCGCCAGTTACTTCAGGAGTTGCATCTGCCGCTATCCTCTGCCACTGTTGTCTTCTGCGACAACGTCAGTGCTGTGTATATGACAGCTAACCCTGTCCATCACCGACGGACCAAGCACATTGAGATCGACATTCACTTCGTCCTCGAGAAGGTTGCGCTTGGTGAATTTCGCGTGCTACATGTGCCATCCTCCCATCAGTTCGCAGTTGTTTACTGAGTTTATGTCCAGTCTATGCGTCCGAGATACTCCCGCTTCGACTACGAGGGGATGTTAGATATATAGTTTGTATATATCCTAGGGAGTCCTAGTCCTATGTAATTAGGGAGTCCTAGTCCTATGTAATTATGTTTACTTGTACTCCAAGTCATGTATGACTATATATATAAAGCCACCCAACCCCTAAGAGTATGAGGTGTTCCGCTATCCTTCTACACTGCTGCCTGCGCCGCCTGCTGCGCTGCTGCCTCGGCGGCGGCGAGACGCGCCTCGCGACTCTCTGGGATCGCGACCTTGTCGCCGATCTTGGAGTCCGAGGGGCTCCTGCTCTTGCCCTTGGCTGCAGCTGCTGCTGCGGCTGCGCGGTCTGCGGAGGTGGAAACCATGGAGGTGGTGGCGGCGGCAACGAATTAGGACTCTCTAAAACCCTAGGCTCCTGATACCAATTGTTGGCCACACATCAAATGGATCAAGGGTGATAGAAAGCCCAGAGGGCAGCTTGGCCGATTGGCCGCTTGGATTGAATTGGAAATCAACTCACTGGCTTACAAGTGCCGGTGGTGTGCCCCTGCTTATATGGCAGTGGAGCAGCCAACCACTCCAGCATATTCCCAGGTATAAAGTAGATACTAGCTTAGCTTCTAAGCTACCTACCAAAGCTGGGCAAAAACGTAAAAGTGCAGGAAAGTAAGATACAAGTAGCTAGGCTTATCTAACATAATCAATATCATTATTCTGAGTTTATCTCTCTTACACAAACAATCAGTATTTCGATGTAGGATACAGAGAATCAGCGAAATTGGTCGACCAGGGCTAAGATGTATAAAAACATTTGGTTTCATTTTTAAGATTTACACAAGTTAGACTTTTTGTGTGCTGAATTATGAACATAGTGAAAAATAGTATGTTGATTTTGGCTCAAAAACCTAATTCTTGAACTAACCTCACAAGTCCTGGATATTCCTTGAAAAATCTGGAAGGCAAAAAAAAAAAAGTTGTATGGATATGTGGGAAGATATCCTTACTTGATAGGTTTGAATAAGATCATCCGAGTAGATGGATTTTGCAAATACAACCTCATCTTGGTCATTACTTTAGGCAAATCTTGTTGAATGGCAGTGGCAACCTGTTCAGGATAACAACTATTCATATAACATTTGGGAAAAGAAAACATTCATATTTGCTTGCGTTATATACTGAAGAACTTGAAAAGGCACCTTCTGAACCAGCTCAGCAACTTTATCAGGAGAAGCAAAAGCTTGAGTCTTCAAGGGTTTTGCTAGAACTGAATCCAATTTCTGACCCTGGCTACCAGAGGACAATGCAACTTTGACGGCGGTTACCTGCCAGAGTTATGCCATGATCACATAGAATGTAACATATAAAAAGTAAAAGGAATTTACATCTTATCTTAGTAGGCATTATGGTTACTCACACCATACTACTTCTGTAGTTTGCATAGTACCCCATCTTAATGCATAGTAAACCCTAAACCCATCCATTAGTTGTCAAACAAGAGTAATTACAGAAGAATACAGTGAAGAACCTCAAAGTTTGCAATTACTAGTAAATAACCAACAATTTTCCAGGCCTTCATAGGTTCAGGGATAGTACAGAAAACATAGCAAGAGTTCAAATAGCAGGTACTATATGTAGCAAGTAAGGTGCATAAAAGGACACCAAAATTATGCAATAATTCATGGGTTTAGGGATAGTACAGAAAACATAGCAAGGGTTCAAATGACAGGTACTATATGTAGCAAGGTACATAAAAGGACACCAAAATTATGCAATAAGGTCTGCAGAAGACTAGTTATCGCTACCTTAGTAACAAAAGAAAGCATTGGGTCCACTACTAATTTAGTTATGGACATTATAAACTCTTCACAGGTAGCTTTAAGGCTTTTCTCCAACTCCTGAAATAAAACAATAGCAATATAACCTCAAATCAAAGAAAGATGTGAGCAACTAGAAATATTAAAGCCGATCAGGTATCCCCTACTTTAACTGAATGTTGCATGGAAGAGTAAATTTATAGGAGAAGCAAACAAATATGCATCTTCAAATTATAGGACAAACCACAAAAAGGCTTGAGGTCAAGTTAGTTACTTTTCTGGCATCAATTTGGTTCTCCAAAACACAAGGAGAAAAGGTCCTAGCTAGTGATGTTGACCTTGACCAATCAAATAACGAGACCTGGCCCCTGAGAATCCTTCTTAGGTGATCCTGCAAAATATTGATTTGCATTAGTTAGCAATCAGAAATAATATATATGAAATGCAATGGCTGTATGATAGGTACCAATTTAGACTAAAAACATAAAAAAAAAAAGAATGAAACGAAAGCAATTTTATTTCAGAGAATCAGAATGAAGAGAAATGAACACATTACTACAATAATTAATGTTCTAGGGCAAATGACATGCACGAGAAAAATAATTAATATTTCATAGGGAAGGAATAAATTTTGTGATAATACCAATAAATGGGAGAAATCCAATTCCTTATGTGTGACAGAGAACTCAATATCAAATGGAGCAATCTGCAAACAGGTATGTACCTTACATCACAGGATGAAATTAATGAACAAGATGAAAATTTTCATGAAGTGCAGATATATGGACACCTGTTCCCGTAGAATGAGGAGGTGCTTAATCAGAAAAAGCTGGCCATCCATATGGGTTGCTTTCTTTGAGATGACCTTGCTTGCACTCTGTTCAGTGTTCACATCAATGGAGTGTTCTCAGAATAACAAATAGTAAGATAATACATCATAGCATAACAGGAATAGTGTTTTATCTTGATCATTGATCCCATGGAAAACAAAGAAAAAAGGAGCGAGTTGGGCAAAAAATTGTATACCAACCTGAAGAGATGTTGAGCAAACTTCCACAGCTTCCTGGTGGCAATCAGATTAATATATATTGCCAAGTTAAATTAAAAGGAAATGGACAGCAAATGGATGGTTTAGTGAGATGATCTTAACTTTGACAGGTCCAGTACCTGGGCTAATCCAGTGAAGACAGAAGGCTCTAAGCAGCGATATAGCTTTGATAGGCATGAAACTGTTTTCTCCAATGGTCTGTACCATGTTACATATATGTCTGAGTTGTCAACAACCTACAGGTTAAAACAAATAGAACCAGTAATAAGAACCATGTGCTTTTATTAAAAAAAATATATATATGTAACTGTCACAAACGAGTGCCATTTTGGGGCAGGTGGAGCATATATATCATACAGGTAATTAGTGGTCAAAGTAGTGTGTTATTCACAATGCTGATGTCCAGAATGATACGCCATTTTTTAAGATGGAAAGAACCAATTGCAATAAAGTGAGAAGCAAACTAACAGTAGCACTTGAAGACGTATCCACAGATCGTTCAAGTTTCCCAGGATAATCCAGATCTTCGTCAGAAGGACGGAAATTTGCAATCTGGAAAAATAAAGAGAGATATAAGAAAAGTTTACACTAATTACAAAATTGTAGCTGCAGAAAGACCTAAAGATAGAAAACCTATTGTTTGTGAAGGATAATGAAAATAAAAGGTGCTATCCTAAGGTCCAACCAATTACTGGAAGGTCAACACTTTCAGGCAGAATTAAACCTTCAACAAAGTATCCAGATCCTTCCAGGTCTTGTTTGAAGGGGCTCAAGCTTACTCAGTAAGTCATGTATGCTGGAGTGTATCTTGGGAATCATCACAAATATGGCTTAATCCAAAGTTAACTGAAACTCGAGGGAAATATATTCAAAGTTTAGACAACAGCCCCCAACGACCTCCCTATTTCTTTTCTTTGGACAGTGTTAATACATACGCGTGCTCTCTAGTGCATGAACATATGGTCACATGTCGCGATAGGGTCCACTCAACTACTCATGTTTACACAGATAACTAAAATGCGCACCGATTGTTTTTTCTTTAGTGACCGAAATGACCATTTCAGCTATCAAGTTTCAGGTTCTCCAATGATGTCACATCAGAACATTGCAGGTTAAGTACAAACTCGATACAGTTACTGGGAGTTGATCTGAATGCTAAGCAACAATTCTTGTAATATATAGGAGCCCCATAAAAAGTATACTGATGGAAAGACATAGAATCATCAGTCAACATATGAACACACAAAGTACTACCTCTTCGCGGATATGAGTCCGAGCACAAAATGCTAGCCGCTCATGAACATCTGCAAGTATCCTTTGCAATATCGGACGGAGACCGACTACTGATTCACCGCGTCTACTTAGTTGTGCCCCCAGCACCTCAGCTTTCAGAATATCAACAAGTTCACAGAGAGAATCAATATCTCCTTCATATATCAGTCTAGGCCTCAGAGTATCATACAAGTAGGTGCACCTGCATAATAGAAATCACTAGTCTTCTTAAAGCAATAGATTTACAATGTATTCAGATCAGACAAGATCACAAGAGAAACATGAATCTAACCTACACATCACAAGTTTGACACGACAGAAGGTGTGGTGAGAGCTTTTTGTTTTTCTGGTTGGGTCATTTCTTGATGTATATCAGGTGATTTTTTTTCTGGTGTTAGCTTGTGTCATGGGTGTTGGGCCAAGGATGGCCCAGCCTGGGCGGCGTGAACAGTACCGCGAGTGCTGTAGCACGCGGTACTGTAGCGGCCTTATTAGGATGGAATAAGGATTAGAAAAGATATTAGATTAGATCTATTAGAGGGATTGCTTAGGGGTCAAGTAGGTATGAAGAAATAATCCTCTAGTCTCCCTAAATCTCTCAAGCTCTGGGCAAAGCATAAGGCCTAATTATCCTCCCCCATAACCCACGTCCATAACATCTTGTGGCCTCACCCCTCAAACCATCTAGGCAGGGAAGTGAGGTTGCTTGTTATGGGATTCTCTTCCCTTTCTCTCTCTTTAATACAACGATACGCAGCTCTCTTGCGTGTTCGAGGAAAAAAAAGGTCTGCGATGACATTGTGTATAGCGAGCAGGAGGGAACCTCCAACTTGATTAGCAGGCTGAGTCTATGTCTTGTCAATATGTCACCCAACTCAGCCAGCCAAGTCAACAAGGAGGATCCCACCAATCGGCCTTACACAAGACTGCACACATATAATAGCAGATTGATCAATGACTCAGTAACATGCCATGTTTATCAAATCAGCATCTAGGGATGTTAGCACTGCTAGCTTCCCTCAGCATACAGCTATACTGGCAATGTTAAATATTAATTTCCATGTACTAAACGGATGAACATCTTGTCCCACATGATCAGATCGTTTTAGACCTTACTGGAGTTCCAGTATGGTAATTGATGCATACCCATGCAAATTGAAACTTGTAACTTGTGAAACTGTATACAGTTAGCAATCAAAGTTTTATGAATTGCTACTTGGTTAACAATATGTCCAGAATACCTCCTAGGTTTTGTATATCCCTATGTTCCTCAAATCAAGCTAGGTGAGTTCTCACAAACTAATTGGCTCGGCTAAAAGTAAGTTTGAAAGCATGAGTGCAAGGCATACTTGACAGACAAATAAATTAACTTACAGGGGGTCCATTAAAGGAGCCATACTTGAAACATCTGCAGCAGATGATGGGAAGAAGTGAGCAAAAAGCTGGTGCTCAAACTGGCATGCCTGACAAGAAACACTAAAACTAGTAAACATATTCTTTCTAGCAATCAAACATAAGCAGTGGTTTAGCATTAGAAAACATAAACAAAATACATGTGGATGATACTCAGCAGTTGACAAAACATAAAGATATGATAGTCATTAAGCATGTAGAATGAGCACTTATGCTAACCAGTAAATATTCACAAAGCGAGATGAATCGACATCTCTAGGTTTTTTTTTTTTTTTTTAGCATCAATCGACATCTCTAGTTGAGTATCAAGTTTTCTAATACTACCAGTATGCTAGTTAGTTACTGACATTTTTCTACTTCTCCGTATGACATCAAGTTTTCTAATACTACGATGATTGCAAGTTGCAGCACTCAAAAACAATTTCAATACACAGATGAAACCTAAACAGGAAATTAGAAAGTAAGGAGTTACCTCCATTATATAGGCACAGCCAGACCTTGTCAAAGAAGGCAAGGCCTCTTTTCTTGCAAACTCTGAGATCCGTTGCTGCACCATGCCTCGTACCTAGCAGTAATGTCAAACAGTTAAGGCTTAAGAGACGACCGAGTTATTATGGTGGAAACAAAGTGCAATGATAAAACTCTTCTAACTTACCAAGTACAGCCGCTGCTCACAGAACAAACTGTGACACTCGGAAAGAATCTGTGCGTACTCATTCCTAGAAGATCTACTTTCAATTTCACCTAATATTGGTTTTAGCTGGTTGACAAATATACAAAAATTGTATCAGGACTATAATGTCATACCCTATTATAGACAACATAATTTGCTATCGTCAGAGTGAAACATCATGCATATATAGATTATACCTCGCTAGCAGCCGCCTTGAAGCGAACATAGATAAGAGATGCCTCCACACCCTCTGTGACAATGTTTTTGCCAGAATCACTGCTTCGAATTGCAGCATGAACCTGCAAGGTTTATAACCAAGTATCATTTCTAGCTGTCTATTGACTTCACTTGTACTAATGACTATCTCCAACAACAACAACACCCAAAATATAAGACCCATTTCACGTTTGGGTTGCACTACAGTAAATGGATTCAATACCCATTTTTAATCTTCTCCAACAACAACACCCAAAAGAGAATTCTTTCTGCAAATGGGTTTCCAGGAGAGAGAAGACCCAGATTTGGGTTATGCCTCTCAGGGCACCCAAAATGGGTCTCTCGTATGGGTAGTCTGTTGGAAGCTGAAACAGTAGTATCGGAGACCTATTTTGCATATGGGTGCCCATATGGGTCTATTGTTGGAGATAGCGAACAGCAACTGAGAATTACCTGGGATGAAGCACCTTTAAGTATTGACAACACATGTGAGCGAATCATGCCCAGTGCACGAGACTGCATATAAAGTATCAAATAATTATCAGGTCGTGTGCTTTGATTCTTTATGCCTATGAATGTAGTTATTGGATCACTAGTAGTCATTTACTTGAAGTTGGCGAAACTTGACCAAGTAAACAGCAGATTCAGCATATTGTGGGTTGTTTTCAACATACCTACAATCAGCAACAGGGGAAGCTGCATTAGCTCCGGAAACTTAGCACTAGAATCAAACATAAAGCATTACTATGAAGCTACTACTTACGAGATACAGTCATCAAGGCGTTTCAATAGTGAAAGAAACTGTTCGTTTCCAATGTTCATATTTTGAGAATAAAAGCTGCTTGAGACCTGTAAAAGGGAACTAGGTAATCAGCTCACAGAGGCATGTACATGGTAAAACTAGGTAGTTATGCAGATAATGACAAAGCAATTCAAAAGGACTCTGACGCCAACAACTGAATAGTGGATATGTTGGGAAAGCTGCAGCTCAATGAATTCTTTTGTTATTATTCGAATGTGCTGGAAACCTGTAATTGATCTTGTGTTTCTTTTTTTCAGATCTGGGTGGTTCTTCCACCCATATTTTATCAGAAACCCGTTTTTTAATAGTACTGGGTCTAGGAGTTGATCCCATGACCTCTTGCTTACCAACTAAGGCCCACTACCACAAGGATAGTGCTTGATTGGTCATTTCTACCCTGGAATGCCTGCTGTTAGTTTAGTAGTTTACAATTAAGTTTGCTCACAGAGAGTTCGAATTATTTATTTTAGTATCCATGTACTAAGACAAGTAACGCTTTACTGATTTATAGTTATGCCTTTATATAAAGCATAATACTCCTTCCATCAGTTTAAAAAATATGAAATCAACAAGAACTTACATGGTCAAACTTCAGAAACTTTGACCACTAATCCACTATATTCCCTAGTCTATTTCTGTGGCCGTGTAAGAATAGTAAAATTGTACTATTTGCTATTTCACTAGGAAGCCGTGCCACGTTTTCATAATTTACTGATCAAATTTTGATCCAGAAGATAATGATGAAATCAAATAACTCAAAGCCTCCTTTTTTTAGCAGAAGAAGTATAAAACTCAGCGCCTCATATTGGTAATGAACTATTTTAGTAGCAGAAATGGCAGTAAGAACTTTTCATCCATGTGCTACTCTGCATTTACAGCATAATGTTTAGTTCCCTGGGTGTAAAGTTTTTGGGTATTGTAGCACATGCGCTAACTTTAGCAATAAGTGTCCAATCATGGCCTAATTAGACTCAAAAGATTCGTCTTGCGATTTACAGACAAGTTGTATAATTAATTTCTTTTTTTACCTACATTTAATGCTCCATGCATATGTCCAAACATTCAATGTGATAGGGTGTAAAGTTTTTGAGGTGTAACTAAACACCCTCATATTGCAGTTTTTCGGTGCCTGCTTTTCTCTCTTTTGCATGTTACTATTGTTAGTTCACCATTTTCATGGAAAGAAAGCAAGGCCAAAAGTGGATGCCAAAGCTAGCATCACAATTTTCTTATGGCAAGCCAAAGGATTTATAAGATACCGCATTAGCAGTGGAAAAATATATTCATCAACCAAACATGCTCTAATCTTCTGGTTCTGGATATAGACTATTCTCAACAGCATCATGAGCAGAACCTAGGGGACACATACCCACTGATACAGATCACAACATAATATTAATCACAGATTGCAACAAAGGGAGTGAGCACGTAGTTCGGGGCCTCCAATTAAAGTCAAATAAACATTACTCAAAACAACCAAACATCAGTTTTAATTTATTCAAATCAACACAGGCTGCAATAATTAACATAAGTGTATAAACTTGACATAATTTATTCGTTCAGAAACTTCCACAGAAACTAACAAGACAAAAACTTCATATTTTGTGTTTTACATCGTTCGGTAAATTTGTCACACAGCACTCTGGTGTAAGCTCCAGAAGCCATTGACAAGCAATGTTATCAAATCGTCTAACCGATCCTAATCACCATGGCACCGACTAATCGTGACTAATAGTAGTGCATAGCTGATCACCATGGCACCGATCAGCCCGACTAATCGTAGTCAAACGGCTTGCAGACAGATCAAGAATTGACTGGATCTGATTTTTTTTCATAAAGTAGAATATAAAAAATCTTTGTGATAGGACATCTATGTTTGCCAAACCTTACATTTTCCAATTCGTCAAAGTAGTTGAGCCTGCTTCGAAGTGCCTCTGCAAACTCAATCAGCCTTTGTTTCTCAACCAACTGCACCATCATTAGAAATAATGCTTAGTCACCAATTAGTAAAGAGAACCAGGAGAGGAACCAAAAAGATGAGAAAATAAGTTTCTGCCACCAAACACTACATTCAATATCGATATGGAATTAACATAAAAGTTTGATACAAAGTAAAGTGACACCAGCATCCAGTAAATGAAATGAAGTATTGGGTTTCGTAGAATCAGAGTGCACTTACTGAATACCAAAAGATATGTGAGCCTTTTTTCAGTTTGTTTTAGATTATTGGCAGACCATTATGGCACTATGCCAACCTAATAGAACCGGTCAAAACAATTATTTGGATTGATGCTACCATAGGTCCATGTAATACTTCCCCATGTGGTTAAAATGGTCTGTAGTTCAAGTTGAGTATCATGGTCCATGGCATGCCTCAACTGATTTTGTGGATTTTATACGACATTCAATAAGGCTACACACACGAAAAATAGTGTGTATGGGACTCTCCTATGTAAAAGGTATAACAGGAATGAAGCTACAAAATGCATCAAAAATGGACCATGAACTCAAATACAAGCTAACAAGCATGAACAAAGAGACTTTCCTTTTCTTTAGCATGATATATCAGCATATATATAATTCATACAAAACAAACTATTTAAAGCAATAAATATTACTCCCTCCGTTCCAAATTATAAGTAGCTTTGAATTTTTCGGTACATCCATTTTACTATTTATCTAGACATATATTGTATCTACATAGTAAAATGGATGTACCAAGGAGGGAGTATTTTGACAAAGCCTCACGGATATTCATGAAACCCCACAAGATGAGACACTGAATGTTGCATGTTGTAGCCTGGGAGGTATCGGTAGACCCCCACCACCCAGGTTCAAGTCGCTCTTCAACTCGAATTTGAGTGCCTACTATGATATGGTTCCTTTTAGGTTGGTCGAGTTTTTTTTTTTTTTTTTTTTTTTTTTTTTTTTTTTTTTTTTTTTTTTTTGAGAGTGTCTGCCTAAGGTTGCACTGTGCAACCCATGAAAAACTTAGCATAACTGAAGAAAATATGTACTTTGGGCCCACTTGATGAGAGACGGAACAATATGATTTGTGGGAAATGGAGGTAAGTAAGACAATATCACGGCTCTTTTTTCTTTCACTTTTCAAAATATAACTGAAGAAAATATGTACTTTGGGCCCATTTGATAAAAGACGGAGCACTATGATTTGTTGGAAGTGGAGGGTCGTAAGACAATATCACTGCTCTTTTTTTCTTTCACTCTTCAAAATGGCTTATGCACACAAGCCATGTAGAATACTAGAATCTATGGTTCTTTCTGGCGGATATTCAACTGTCAAAGAGTCAAACTGCACTAACGCAACTCCAAGAATGATCTGAACACAAATAACTAGTGCAGAAGGGACATACAAGTTGGTCACAAGCATCATGCAAAGTTTTTGTCTTCGTGGCAACGCTTGAGTGCAAAGACTGAAGTTCTTCAAATAAGTTCAATGTATCATCAACCTGTACAGATCCATGATAAAAGGGTTAAAACTAAAAATGCAAAGATGTATGATGTATTGGTCTGTAATGTCTTTTTTTCACTATAAACCAACAAAAACTTTCGCAGGCTTCTTACTTGCTTAAGGATACCGTCACATGTGTTGATACGCTCCTGTAACGTATTCTCATAGAGTCGATACTTTTCCTCAGTCTGTCAAAGAGCCAGAGTGAGCCAACAATGCTGTCACAATCTTTCATTGCTGAGAGAAATAGTAACATTAAACAAAACCTCAGATTTCATAGCTGACTCCAGTTCTGCAAACCACTTGTAGAACTACAGGAAAGAGAAAACTAATTATAAAATCCCATTGCCAATGCTAGATATGAGTAGTAATGCAAAGGAACACACGAATGAAAACAAACCTGATGTGTATTCACCAAGACTGCATCCATTGCACCAGCCTCCTCTAAAGCAGAATCTTTCTCTGGAACAGCCACACCTCCATCCTTCCCTGAACTCTTTTCCTGATAAACACCCAGATAACACATTTATTGGACTAAAAGCCAGTATCCACTACCAAAGGGGACATTAAAACAGAACAAAAGAATGTTCAGTAGAAGCCATTCAATGAAAGTATCCTGCAAGGCCAAAAATGCACTTAGCATCAAATTCAGAAATTAGAGCATAGCATGTGCGCTAAAATCTAGAATTGAACCTAATTTTCCAACCCCACAAAAATAAATTGCTTAAACGCTGCACTGCCAACTCAAGCCCCAACTTCACAGGGCTCCAGTGCAGCCTAAGCAGTAGGCAAACAATTTAGAGCACGAAGTAAGCCCAATTACAGCCCTACAAAATCTCAGCATTCACTGGCTGGTTCAAGTAAACAATTCATACAAATATGACAGCTCTCAGCTGCGGCGCCTCACCAGGTTGGGCGGGAATGGCCGCTCCGCCACGGCGTGGGAGAGCGCGGCGATCGCGGCCTTCTGCTGCTCCGTGAGCGGCGCGTTCTGCAAAAAGGCGAGAATGCCCAAACAAATAGGGCGTCAGATCCATGAAACAACCGATTGCAGCCGCGAGATCTCGGGCCCAGCCACGGCCAGATCTGCCAGAAGCGAAAGCGCGGCGACCAACCTGCTCCCAAGTGGATGCGAAGTTGTAGCCCTTGGATACCGCCCCCGACTTGGGAAGCGCGGACGCCACGCCGGTCGCCATGAGCGCGTGCTCCCGCGCTGGCGGACTGCTCTGCGGGTGAGGGCGGGCTCGGCGGGTGGGGCCTGCGGCGTGCTGTTGGTGCTATGGCGGGCTGGTGGTGCAGCGGCAGATGGGAGCCGGTGGTGGTAAGTTGACCAGCGCCGGAGTTGGCCGGCACCGGGCGGCGGCAGTCGAGCGTCTCCTACTCCCGTTGCCAGTCGCGCCAGTTTGCGACTCGCGGTGTTTTTTTTTTTTCAAACATCTTTTTCACGGTGAATTTGTATTTTTCCTCCTCTCACAAACAAATAAATTTGCATAAAATTGAAAAAAAATAGTTTACTCTACCTTTTTTCCTTTTTTCTCTCTTATAAATTGTTGGTAAAGTCATTTTAGCAAACAACATTTTTAAAACAAATCAGTTTTAAAAAAATACTCATAAAACCATTTAGAAAAACAACTTTACAGGGTGAAGTTGAGCTATCCCAAATATAATAAGACCTCAAGTTTGCGAGTTCGAGCGAACCAATTGAAGGGAAATCCTTCTTACCAATGGGTCGTATGGTCATTTTCGTGTGAGTAACAGTGCTTAGGAATTATTATCAAAATTAAAACTAAGAGGAAAAGAGAAATCTCTCACGTTTAAACAATTTGTACGAGACTATCTCTCACAACAACATCTAACATATAAGACTCATTTTACATTTGGATCGGGCTACAGTGAATAGATTCATATTTGTAGTCATCTCTAGCAACAGCATTTATAAGAGAATTCTTTATGCAGATGGGTTTTCAGGAGTAGATACCCAGATTTGGTTTTTAGGAGTGGATACCAATCCGAATAAATCAAAACGGGTCTCTAATATATAACCTCTTGGAGACTCAAATAATATTTTTAGAGATTTATTTTAAGTTTAGATGCCTATATAGATCTCTTATTTGAGGTAGAATGACCAAGATTGTTTTTTAAAAGACTTATGAATTGAGTGTTAAATTTGAAGGAGCACACGAACTCAGGATCAAATATTAAAATTTCTCGAAGCTGAGCAAGTGAGCTAGCAAGTACTCCGGGCTCTAACGGTAAATGGATATGGACCAAGTGCGGATAAACTTACATGGGCTTGGCATTAGTGGTAATAACTGCAAGACTGGGCAATGTGATCCAAGCCCACGTGCGTGATGGATAAGTCTTTATCATGTCAATCCAATTGACATAGGGTGTGTTTAGATTCCAGTTGCAATTGCAATTATACACTGTAGTACGTTCGTTTATATTTGACAACTTTTGTCCAATCATGGTCCAACTAGACTTAAAAGATTTGTCTCATGATGTACATACAAAAAGTACAAACATGCTAACGTTTCGTCTACATTTAATGCTCAATGCATGTGCCGCAACATTGATGTGACTAGTTGCAATTGTAATTTGCAGTGGATCTAAACAGGGCCATAGAACATGTAGCCCAATAACTTGGTTGTCCTAGAGTTGCATGTAAAGGTTATTAAAATTTCATGATTCTAAAAAATCGTAACAGAAGATATGTTTTATTGTAATTATTGAATCTGAAATATAAAAATCACAGAATTGAACCACTTTTTTAGATAGCAAATCAAGATTTTGACAAATAGAGTTGCACGTATATTTTCAGGTTGTTTTATAAGTGCCGCTACCGCAGTAGAGTTTTATGTCCTATTTATTTTCTATTCTTTTACCGAGAAAGACCGGTTTTCATTGACTTGATGAAACTTATGATAAGATGCTAAGAATAATATGGTGGATGTTAGACAAACATAAAGTCCCAACAAAGTACATTATCCTTATCAAGGACATGTGCAACAATATCATGATTAGTGTTCAAACTAATGATGATAAACATATTACTTCTCAATTAAAATAGACTTCATCAAAGGTCAATATTGAGCTCGTACTTTGTCTTGGTAATGAATGAAGTGACAAGTGACATGATATCTCTTAGTGTATGCTTTTTGCAGGCGATGTAGTGCTAGTTGATGAAAGTCAGGCAAGAGTAAATAAGAAACTGAAGTTGTGGTTGTAGATCCTTAAGTTCAAAGGTTTTGACTTTGCCAACGCTACACATAAGGAGGGAGAGGCGAGCTTGCAAGGTTAAGTTGTGCCAAAGAAAGACACATTCTGTTATTTAGGATCAATACTAGAGAAGGATGAATGAACATATTGATGCAGACGTTTGCCATAGGATCAAAACAGGGTGGATGAAGTGGCACTGAGCGTCTGACATCCTATGTGACAAGTGAGTACCACAAAAGTTTAAAGGCAAGTTATATAGAACAATGATTAAACCTGTTATGTTGTATGGAGTAGAATGTTGGCTAAAAAAATATGACATGTTCAACAACTGAGTGTCGTGTAAATGTGCATGTTGCATTAGATTTATGGTCACACGTGCATGGACCGGGTTCTAGAGGTAGCACCTGAAAGGTCCTAAATGGCTAGAGAGCATGAATAGCCTATAAAAATTCTATAGACAACACTTAAGCAAAGAGGTTAGATAAATATAGGGCGAAGCGAATTTTACGCTAATCTACTAAAAGATGCAAGCCACCTAACCTTTGTAGGGTATTGTCTCTAGTTTCACACCAACAAAGTTATGTCACTAAGTTACTCTACTCCTAGGTGAGTAAACTACACAAAAGTACTTCTACAAAAGTAAGTACAAAAATGTAAAGAGTAGAAATGTGATATTTATATCGCCGGTTGTAGAGAAGATGAATCAATCAATAAATAGACAATCACAAGGGAAATCTTCGGTAGAGAGATGACACAAGATTTTTTTACCGAGATTCACTTACTTGCCGGCAAGCCACTTCTCGTTGTAGCAATACACCCACTTGAAGGTTCACGCACTAATTGGCATCATAGCCAAACCCTTATCAAGGGTGCTACACAACCAACATAAGATGGAGATCCACCAAGGTACGAGTGTTTACACCAAAATCTGGACCGAGATAGATAGCCGATGCCGGAAGTGGATAGCCGATTTTCGGAGCAAAGTCTGTTAGACGAAGAGCTGAGAACAGCCGATTGGGTCCTAGATCGAGTGTTGGGCCGAAGCGAAGACGGCGCGATTACAGACAGAGTCGATCGATGACGTCAGCATGGGTCTTTGGCGTCGCGCGATCACGTTCGGAGTCCGTTTTTTGAAGGGGAAGATTGGACTCCAAGTTACCTTTAAAGTAGGAAAGTTTGTTAGTTTCCATATCTTGAGTTGTAATTCGATTAGGACTCTATCTTTTCAGCCCAGGGTATAAATATAAACCCTTCGGCCATTGTAATACACACGTACACATCAATACAACACACCTTTTGGCTCCGGCCAACACCCTTAGGAGTAGGAGTAAAGTAGATCTCGGTGAGTTCTTCGATCGGGCTGAGTGTCATCCGGTGGATGCAAGGTTGCTTATAAGTACCGTCATGCCTCGCTAAACTTTGTTTCTTTAATGTCATCCGATGGACATGGGAGCATGGTAGATCGGGGTTGATTCTTGTTTGATATAAATTTAGCGTCATCCGGTGGACGTGGGTTTAAACCAAATAAGAGTTAGTTATCAATTCGTGTTTATCTTCTTGTTTAATCTATGTTTAACGTCATCTGGTGGACAAGGGCTTAGATTAATCTGGTTAATACACATGAATTAGTTATCGGCTCTAGCTAAATTGGCACCTTAGCTAGATTCATCAAGTTACCGATGATGTTTTGAGTTCATTTGTTTAATTATATTCAGCATTCACCAAATTTGCCCAATCTTGATCTTGTTATATCGGTTTCATATATTATAGATCTATTCGTTCAATGAATGACAATTGTCATACGTTTATGCATTAATAAATAGAGTATGTTTACATTAGCCGATAGATCTAGATCTTGACTGTGTTCAAGTTGCACTCGAGCAATAGGATAAACACTGTTTAGACTCAATAATCAATGGATTCAAAGTCATATTTTACATCATGGCTGTCTCGATCCGCTCGATCCCACTGGTGTAAATGATGAATTGAATGTATCAATTTGAAGGTCAAAACATTGTCTATTCTATAGGCTCGTTTGTCACTTGTATTTGCCGAATCGGCTAAACAGCCGATTTCTCTCCGTTTCATGTTCAGATGTCTCTACTTCCGACATGTATGCATCGATTATGCTGTAATCTGTAATATACGACTTGTAATCTCTATTGATGCATGTGAATCGATTGCACAATGTTTTAATGCCTATTCTATTATAGAATCGGTTCATGCAAATCGGATATCGACTCTTTAGTCGATAGCCTAAAAACAGGGCTCGTGAAGCCGTATATTTGGAACTGTCTAGACACACCAGCAAGTTTCACCTTGTGTTACTAATTATTATCTTTATCCTTGTCAATTGCAGGTCAAATTGACTGGCACGTTTGAGAGTCATCGACGCCCTCGGACTGGGATTGAAGCTAGCTGGATCTGAAAAGCTCCAACGCTCTTGAGTTCATTTCCGGTTTCGCTGGTGCATTGAGTGTGAGGAGCCACTTTTTGTGCCAACACACTTTTTGGCATGCTCGGTGGGACAGTTCTCACTCATGGCCAAGAACAAGAACGTGGCGGACAACACTCCAAAGGATGACGGCGTCATTAGGGTCAAAAGTGAAGAGATCGAGTCTGAAGATGCTGTGATCATGGAGCAGCTCATCGAGGAGTTTTCTCATGCCTGCCTATTGTCGTTTAGCAAGACCCGTGAGGGTCGTGTGGTGAAGAAAAATCCCTATCCAAGATGGATCATGCATGGCCACAGCAACAAGGGCGAAGAAGAGTTTAAGGATTTTCTTTTTAGTGCCATCTGGTCAGCTTCGCATCAGGCTGTTGGGCATCATCACAACGTCTTCCTGCAGATGTTCTACAACATCATGAAGACTGTCATCAATAGGCAGGACTGGGAATCGTTGGGCCCGACATACTTCAACATACCACCAGAAGATTCCAACCCGAATGCAGCGGCTGGGACATCCAATGCCCTGCCGTAACAGCCGAATCCGCACAAGCCACCTATCCAAAATCCAAATATGATGGTGGGTTCGGCTCCAAAAATAGCTGCACCTCCCAAGCTATACAGGGACTACCCTCTTTAGCAGATCGCTGCCTACATGCAGATGACTGGGAACATGCCTAACCCTCCAAATTTTCACTATGGGCACACCTATCAAGATCTCACATCGGCACCGCATCCTGGATACACCCAGTCGTCTCAAGATGAAATGCTGAACAAGATAAGTTCGATGCTCAGAGGTCAGTTCGGCTTGCAGCCAAAGGCAGGAGTTTCGATTGCATACAGGCGCCCTTACCCTGAGTGGTTTGATCGTGTGGCACTGCCTTCGAGGTACCGCATGCCGGACTTCACCAAATTCAGTGGGCAGGATGATGTGTCCACCATGGAGCATCTTAGTCGATACCTGACTCAGCTTGGCGAGGCGTCACAAGAGGACGCTCACAAGGTCCGCTTTTTTTCATTATCATTGACTGGCCCGGCTTTTAGTTGGTTCACCACTTTGGAGCCGGGATCGATTCAAAATTGGGCGGAATTGGAGAGCAAGTTTCACAACTATTTCTTTTCCGGCACTGGGGAGAAGAATATCATTGATCTTACCAGCATGCGCCAGAAAAGCAGTGAGACCGGGTCGGCCTTCATCAAGCGCTTCAGGGAGATAAGGAATATGTGCTATTCGTTAAACCTGACAGACAAGCAGCTCGCTCACCTGGTGATCGGTGGACTTCTCCCGCACGTTCAAGAGAAGCTGGTGGGCACTGACTTTGACAATATTAGCCAGGTGATGCAGAGGGTGGCAGCGCTTGAATTGCAAGCTCAAAATTTCAGGAACGAAGCAAAGTATAAGCATACCACGTTCGTCAACAATTCTGATTCCGAAGATGAGGACGAGGACGAGGTTGCTGCTGTTGAGTTGAAGTGGGGCAAGAGGCCCATGGCTGTACCCAAGAACTAAAGCACAGAAGAGCAATATGATTTCGATACAAACAAGTTAGACAAGCTCTTTGACCTGTTGGTCAGCGCTGGGAAGATCATGTTTCCTGCTGATTATGTGAAGCCCTCTCCTGAAGAATTAAAAGGGAAGAAGTTCTGCCAGTATCACGGCCGCGACTCACACGGTACAAATGAGTGTCGAGGCTTCAGGAACTAGATCCAGAGAGCCCTCTCTCGTGGCCTTTTAAAGTTTGATAGCCCTGCCAAGGGGAAGATGAAGATTGACAAATTCCCATTCCCGAACGTCCAGAATATGGTCGAAGTGATGACCCCCGTAGGCAAAATGAAAGTTATGACCTCCGATCAGGCGAGAAAGAATGCGTCAGTCGACCCAGGCATGCAGATATCGGCCGAGGAGCTAGAGATGATCAAGAGGAGCAGGGAGCAGAACAAGAACCGACTTGAGAAGGAGGAGTCCAGTAGGACCAAGGTGACTTCTTGCCACCTACTGAACAAATGGCGAAGGGAGAGGGAGAAGAATCACCAGAGGCAACTAGAAGAAGAGGAGTACCGGAGGTGGGCCCGTGACGAAGAGGAAGCATGCTACCAGGAGGAGTTGCCCTATCGCCGGGAAGAAGAGAAAGAGCACTGGTATTGCCCGTTTTTTCGCCATTGCTGGAACGAAGGTTTGAAGTTGCCAACTATCCACAACTGTCCGGAGTGTAGTGATCAGTACCAGGAGTACAGGCATTCTCAAACCAACCGCCGGTCTGTGCATGAGAGGCTCGGATGCCCGCATGGCATGCAGGATCGGCGTGAAAAAAGGAACGTGCACGATCGGCTCGATGCGGCATTAGTCGATCGCGAAGAGCCGACCTGGCAGGAAGGCCAGTGGTGTCCTGGATACTTGACCAGGTGTCAGAGACGCCATGTGCAGTGTCTCAGAAATAGAGAGCTCAAAGTGGAAGGACGCCCGAAGCAGGTCTGGCGAGAGAAGCCTTCTCAAGATAAGGGGAAGGCGATAGCCGATGCACATATGGTGTTCGTGCTCCTAGCTGAGTTCATAGCGCCCAAAGCCAGGAAGAGTGATGTTTCCTCCGAGTCTAACGAGTCGGAATCTGAACAGGGTGCCACCAGGCTGGTTTTCGCACAGCAAGCTACCTTTGACAAGCCACCCAAGCACCGGCACCTGAAGGCTCTGTACCTCAAGGGATACGTTGATGGAATGCCAATGACCAACATGCTGGTGGATAGTGGTGCTACAGTCAATCTCATGCCCTACACCACTTTCCGCAAGCTGGGCAAAGGCCCTGATGACTTGATCGAGACCGATATGATGCTCAAAGACTTTGGGGGCAATTCTTCCAACACCCGGGGGGCAATCAATGTCGAATTGACAGTCGGGAAGAAGACGCTGCTCACCACCTTCTTCGTGATTGACAGTAAGGGCTCTTACAGTTTGTTGCTTGGGCGTGACTGGATCCATGCCAATTGATGCGTGCCGTCCACAATGCACCAATGCGTGATCCAATGTCATGGTGATGTGGTTGAAGTGGTCCCGACTGATGATTCGGTGAGTGTGGCTACAGCAGACGCCGCCTACTGGGAAGCCGGGGATCATGACTGTTTCTCTGGCAAGACTTGGGATGAAGGCTCTATCAGGGTCAGCGATGAGAGTCAACAACTGGTTCAGGCAATCGGCTCTGAATCTTTTTATTAATGGAAAATCCGATCGACGGCACGGAGGGCAAGCTTGAACAGGGCTTCACGTCGGCCGATAAGCTTAAAGAAGTAGATATTGGACCTGGTGACAGACCAAGGCCGACGTACATTGTCGTCAATCTTGACCCCAAATTCAGGCGAGAGTTGATCGATTTATTAAAGGAATACAAAGATTGTTTCGCCTGGGAATATTACAAGATGCCTGGATTAGACAAATCGATTGTTGAGCACAGACTGCCTATCAAGCCTGGATTTCAGCCATTCAAGCAGCCTCCATGACAATTCAAGCCGGAGATTCTACCTGACGTCAAGGCCGAAATCGAGAGATTGTTGGAAGTCAAGTTCATTCGAATTTGCCGATACGCCGAGTGGGTATCGAATACTGTCCCCGTGTACAAGAAGAATGGCAAGATGCGTGTCTGCATCAATTTGAGGGATTTGAACAGAGCTACCCCAATGGACGGCTATCTGATACCAATAACTGATATGTTAGTCGACTCTGCTGCCGGGCACCAAGTCATCAGCTTCATGGATGGCAATGTTGGCTACAATCAAATTTTTATGGCTGACGAGGATATTCCTAAGACAGCTTGCAGGTGTCCCAGTGCAATCGGTCTGTTCGAGTGGGTAGTGATGACTTTTGGTCTGAAAAATGCCAGTGCAACGTATCAAAGGGCCATGAATTATATTTTTCATAAGTTGATCAGCAAGATTGTTGAAATTTATATTGATGATGTGGTTGTGAAGTCTAAGAACTATAAAGATCATTTAGCCGATTTGAGAGATACCCTAGAGTGCACGAGAAAGCATGGGCTGAAGATGAATCCTAACAAGTATGCTTTTGGGGTGTCAACAGGGGAATTTTTGGGCTTCATGGTCCATCGCAAAGGGATCGAGGTTGGCAGCAAGAGCAGAAAGGCCATTGATCAGCTTGTGCCTCTAACCAACAAAAGAGAGTTGCAGTCCTTACTTGGCAAGATTAATTTCATCAGAAGATTTATTGCCAACCTATTAGAAAAGGTGCTTCCGTTCCCGCCATTATTGAAGCTTAAAGATAATCAAGAGTTCCGATGGGGTGACGTACAACAAAAGGCTTTTGACGAGATCAAAGAATATATGAAATCTCCACCTGTTTTAGTACCACCGCAGGTAGGGAAGCCTTTTAAGTTGTATGTGACGGCTGAAAGCCATACAATTGGTTTGGCCCTTTTTCAAGAGTTTGAAGGTAAAAAGCGAGCAGTTTTCTATCTGAGCAGGAGACTTTTAGATCCTGAAACAATATACACACCGACTGAGAAGTTATGCTTATGCTTATTTTATTCATGCACCAAGTTAAGGCACTACTTGTTGTCAGCCGAGTGCGTGGTAGTGTCCAAGGCAGATGTGATCAAGCATATGCTGTCAATGCCGATTTTGAATGGGCGAATCGGCAAATGGATCTTGGCGCTCTCTAAATTTGACTTGAGGTTCGAATCGGCTAAGACAATTAAAGGGCAAGCAATAGCCGATTTTATTACCCAGTATCACGAAGGCACTGTCAGCATGGTCGATGTGGCGCCATGGACTATGTTCTTCGATGGGTCGTCCTGCAAGCAAGGTGAAGGTGCTGGGGTAGTGCTCATATGTAATACCCCGTGTATTACGGCTAATTAATTATGACATGTCATCATGTTTGTTATTAAGCATTTGCATTTGATTGTGCTTAGGGTCCTTAGAGTGGTTCATTGACAAATGCCTTGGATGCTGTGATTGAATTATCATTTGAGAATTTAAAATAAATCAAAAAGGAAAAATTCAAATTGAGCCCTAATCGGACCCTGAAACCCTAAACCAAAATCAACTTGGAATTTGGTGATGGTCCCTTAATAGAAGTTGTAGATCTTTTTATATAGAACAACTTTTATTTTGGGTGTTTTTGAGGTTCTTTAATAGAAATTCAAATTAAACCCTAATTACCACTTTAAAATTTAAATTTTGAAATGCTAATTTAAAAACTATAGAGAATCTGACCAAACTTATTTAATGAAAGTTGTAAAGCTCCTCAAATAGGATAACTTTTATTTTTGAAGATTTTAAAATTATTGTGAAAAATCCAGAGAATTTGATGGGTTTAGAAATGGATTTCAAAAAGCGAATTTACCCCCTTTTGAATAGTTTCAAAATTATTCAAAATTTGGAGTTGATCCCAAAACCAATGTTGTTCAGAATTTCGAACACCATAACTTTTATGTTTACCCCTTTCCAAGTTGGCACACAAAATTTCGTGAAATTGGTCAAAAACCGGTTGAATGGTATTCAAACGAGCTACAGTACTCTGCCTCTGCTCTCTGTTCGCGCACAGTCGCGGCCGCCGCCGTGTCGGGCGCGCGCGCCGCCGTCCGTGCCGGCCGGGATCGTGTCCCCGGTGCCGTTTCCCGTGCAGGAGATCGTGCGCCGCCCAATGCCGCTTCTGTCCCTCCCTCTGGCCGGCTTAAAGGGGCGACGACACCCTTCCCCGTGCCCTCATCCTTTCCCGACCACCGCCGCACCCGCCTCGGCTTCGAGCCAAAAATTGGCCGCACTCCGACCTCCTCATCCAAATTCCGCTCGTCTCTAGCCTCACTGGATTCTTGAACACAACTTGTGCCTCGGTGGTTCAGCTTCCGTGCGTTGAGGGCCCCGGAACGCACGCCGTCGTCTTCGGGTCCGGCAGAGCACCGCCGCGGCCACCTCTCTCGCATCGAGCTCACTGTGGTGAGCCTCTCTACCTTAGACCTCCCGTTTGCGACTCTCTGAGTCATACCTTAGCTCATGCTCGCAGTGGTGGCCCATTTTGTCCCCTAGGATCATCGGAACGCGACTTCGTCATCGAGGCCGAGCCGTTGCACGCCGCCGCCGTCGTCAAGCTCGTCGCTCCGCTCCATCTCAGCCTCGGCCAACCGTCGGTCTAGAGCCGTGGTGAGCTCCTAGCCCTTCCCTGGCCTTTTTATTCAATTCCACCGCACTCTCGCGGCCGGAACGGGGTAGCCGCGCCGCCGCGTCCGCCATGGACGAGCTCGAGCTCGTCGGAGGCGCGTAGCTCCCGGGCATAATGTGCTAGGTTGTCGGCTGGGTCTTAGGGTTCGCTGGGGTGCGCTCGGTTTCGTCCCGGGGGTCGCCGGCGGCGAGCTCCGCGGCGAGCCGACGTGCGCGCGTGTGCGCGAGTGGGCGCCGGCCGTTGTAGGAGGAGGAACTGACAGGCGGGACCCGCCTGTCAGCGCCTCGACTGGGTACCTGGAAGCGGGCCGGTGCGGGAGCGGCCGAGTGGGCCGGCCTGCCTGACTTGGGCCGTCCCGGGCCAAAAGGCGTTTTCCATTTTTCCCGTGGAATTTCAATTGGATTTCTATTTTAAATTACTATGAATAGTTCCTGTGTTTGTTATTTTTGTAATATTATTTCTGTTGGTCTAAAAATTATGAAAATAATTGTGAGTACTCTCTGGAGCATGTAGTATTTTATAAAAATACTAGATATAGTGTTTGGATGTGTTCTGTGGGAACTAAAAATCACCATATTAATTAGTAAATGTAAATTTGAGCAATTTTAATAAATTCCAGAATTATCCAAAAATCATGAAAATTTATGTGGTACTATTTTAGAGTAAGATCTATTTGTTGGGTAAGTTTGAGCTCATTTGGAAACTGTTAGGACACTTGTTTATTAGTTGTGGGGTATTTGATTAGTATAATTAATCTAAGCAAATAATCCCTGTTGTTTGGTGTGATTTTGGATTGATTGGCTTCAAGGGTCTTTCACCATAGTGATCCTTGACAGAAGTAATAGGGTCACATGTTGGGTGTAGAAAAGCTGTGTAGCGGCTTTCTGTGACCGTTAAAATAGTCAATAAAACAAAAGTAGGAAACATTGTTTTTACCTTCCGTAAATTGTTTACAACTTTACCGTGAAGGAAAGTTGTACTCAAGATCTTAAAGGTTTACTTTCAAGCATTTCATTTGTTGTCCTCATGCCATGCTAAGCATACATCATTGCATACGTGTAGTGCCCGTTCCCGAGGAGGTCCAGGTCGAGACTACCGCCGAGGAGGTCACTCCAGAAGCCGTCCAAGGATTTGACATCTGCGGGACTGATCCTGACCCGACGCTGTACACGATTCAAGGCAAGCCCCGGTGCATTCAGCCCCGCCTTGTGTTTTATAAAATTATTTATCACTTGAGTCTATTATTGTATTAGGTTGTTAGGAGTTGTTTGTCTCCTATATTGATGCATTACCTACCTGGATACATAATATCCCGGAAACCTGTTTAAAAATAAAAATATTCAAAAATGCTTAGCCCTGCTCAATCAATTTAGATTTGCATAAAAAAGCTATTTTTGACCTATGAAAATGTGACAATTATGAATCATGAAAAAAAGGAAAGGGATATGAGTCCATTCGGAAATTGTGTACTTGGGTAGCAGCCCCAATGCACCATAACCGTCGGAAAGGGGTTTTCCGTCCGTTGGTTGTGAATTTGGGTTAGAGTCCCAATGCTTGACCATCGGCGGAAAAGGGATTTGAAAACCGTTGGGACACTTGTATTTGGGTTAGAGTCTCAATGCAATGTCGCCGGCGGAAAAAGAATTAGGGACCGTTCGTTGTAGGCCTGCTGTGATCGAGACTTTGCAACTAGCCACATACTACGGAAAGCCTCTGACTCCGGTGGCCCTACTGCTTGAACCGACAACCACGCACTGGGAGTGGAGAGATGGCGAGAGTAGCGTGTACCCTCGTGGTCGGCGTGCCTGGAGAGGAGAGGAGTACTGTGCTCTCGGGTGGCGCAGGACTGGTTCAGGGGTAGGATAAGCCGTGGTAGGCGGGGTTGGCATATGCAAGCTTAAGTGCTACATATGCAGTGTGGATAGGGATCCCCAGCTGGGTACTAATCGATTCGAATCGTCGTAGCTCCTCGGATATGGAGACTTGATCCTTTGACCTACAACTGAAAAGTGGTTCGGAACTAGGTGTTTTTGAGAATGATTAAGAATTTGAAGATATGATGATACATGAGAATGAATTTGGAATTATGGTTATGCTTAAAATGAGACTGAGTTAAAATATTGAAATAGAATAGCAAGGCTTTTCTGCAAAACTCTTGACTCTTGCTCCAGCCTTACCTTGACTCCCCTCAGCCTGCATTCCTGAGTCTCATTCCTTTTTCTTAGTCGGGTAAGTCTTGCGGAGTACCCCAGTACTCAAGGTTTGTTAACCCCATGTTGCAGGGACGCAGCAGCCGGAGGTTTGTTTCGCCCCTTGCTGTGTAACAGTGGTACAGGAGGGATGTGAGGAGGAGTAATGTCGAACCCGTGGGCAGGGTTCTTATCGTTAAATACTTAATAATGTTGTATCGTCCTTCTACTGCTACTTATTTTATTTATGGTCTGTAATATTCGCACTTCAATCGTATTTGGACAAACGGTTTGTAATCTAAGTACCTTATAACCTTTCCGCATTTTAACTCTGATGTAATTTGTTATGAAATGTTGTAATTCTGTAATGACTTTGCAGTGAGATCCTGTCGGAGGAAAACGGGCGCTAATGTAGCCCGGCAGAACCTTCTAGATCTTTTGGGACACGGGCCCGGCTGTCAGAGGTCACTAGTGACGATGACAGGCGCCTGTGGGCCATAGGATTTAGTCGGTTCTGTCACATCATATCACCTCGAGGACAACGTTTCGAGTTTGCTTTTCAAATTAGGCTTACGGTGACAAACAACCAAGCTGAGTATGAGGCGATCTGGAAGGGGTTTCAGCTTCTGCATGAAGCAAAGGCCGATGCAGTTAAGGTTTTCGGAGACTCACAACTAGTCATCAACCAATTGCTCGGCCTATACGAATGTAAAGATGATATATTAGGAGGCTATCATGATCAGTGCCAGGGTTTAATCAGAGGATTTATGGCCATTTCACTTTGTCATATTCCCAGGGCTCAAAACCAGGAGGCTAATCGATTGGCACAGAGCGCCTCGGGCTATAGATCAATGCAGGAAATCTTTAATACCGAGGAATCGGCTGATGACTGGCGGGCCGAGATAGTAAGTTATCTTGCAAATCCTTCACAAAGAGTCAGTAGAAAGCTGAGGTATAAGGCTATCAAATATGTGCTGCTGGATGGACGGTTGTATTATAGGACTATTGAAGGGGTGCTGTTGAAATGCCTTGGCACAGAAGAATCGACAAAGCTGATCAGTGAAGTTCATGCAGGAGTTTATGGTGCTCACCAATCGGCTCACAAGATGAAGTGGATCATCAGAAGGACTTGTTATTATTGGCCAACCATGCTCGAGGATTGTTTCAAGTACTGCAAGGGTTGCCAAGAATGCTAAAGATTCGGGAATGTACGGAAGTCTCCGACTTCGGCTATGAATCCTATCATCAAGCCATGGCCATTCAGAGGATGGAGAATCGATCTGATCGGCCAAATCTATCCACCATCGAGTAAAGGTCAAAAATGGATACTTGTTGCAACTGACTACTTCACTAAGTGGGTAGAAGCTGTTCCTTTGAAGAATGCTACATCTAGGGATATAATTGAGTTTATAAAGGAGCATATTATCTACAGATTTGGCATACCGCTGACCATTACAACTGACCAAGAGACGATGTTCACTTCAGATGAGTTTTTGACCTTCGCTGACGACATGGGCATCAAAATTTATAATTCTTCACCTTATTATGCCCAAGCCAATGGTCAGGCTGAAGCTTCAAATCAGATTTTGATCAAGGTCATCAAGAAGAAGATTGAGCAGACTCCTAGGAAGTGGTTTTTGACTTTGAGTGAGGCGCTATGGGCATACCGCATGGCTCAACATAGATCGACTAAAGCTACACCATATGAGCTAGTCTACGGGCATGCTGCTGTCCTACCTTGGGAAATTCAGTCAGAAACACGGCGCGTCACGCTGTAAAACAAGCTTACAGCCGGTGAATATAAAGATATCATGATAGACAGTCTTGAAGATTTGCACTGTCATCGGCTTAAGGCTTTAGAGTGCATTGAAGCAAACAAGATGCGGGTGGCTAAGTACTACGATACCAAAGTGAGAGACAAGAGCTTTGTCGAATCGGAATTGGTATGAAAAGTTATCCTACCTATCGGTACTAAAGACAACCGATTCAGCAAATGGTCGCCAAATTGGGAAGGCCCGTATCGAGTTGTGGAATGTGCACCCGGCAATGCCTATATCCTTGAAGATTTGGAAGGAAGAAGATTTGTTAGGACAATCAATGGAAAGTATCTGAAGAAGTATTTTCCTAGCATCCCAGTCGGGGGTTAATAGCCGATTCGTTTGGATCTAGCTTTGATAGCCGATTATGAGCAGAGGATCGCCTTTAGGATAAAAAAACTGTGTAATAGCCGATTTTGTTTTGAGGAATCACCTCTAGTGCAAAAATGGAACACCCTCGATGGAATGTAACAGCCGATGTGATAAGCATCACCTTTAGAGCAAAAATATATAAAAAAGAGGAAGATCAACAAAAGTTTGGATTGCCAACGGAGTCTTGATTACTGATTGTATTTAATAACATCCTAATATAGTTTAATTTTCTCTACTGGTGGCTCCGCTGATGACGTCCTCGGCATCGGTGACGACGGCAACTCCTTCGGCATGGGGGAAGATGGCCTCTAACTGAGCGCTGGCCTCTCCCATGTCCTGCCCCTCCGGGAACCCCGGCTCGATGGCCTCGAGGGCTATGCAGGAGCGGAGTCGCACGGCTGCAAGGGCCTCGGTGGCGCCGTGACGAACGCCGGGCATGGCCACCTGACGAACCTGGTGGTGAATGTCCTGGAGCCTCTGCGCCAGCGTCTCACCACGGGTGTTGACAACGTTGGCGGCGCCCTCGGCGGCGATGCGTTGATCGTGCAGCTGCGCAGTCAAAGCTGCAAGGAGATAAAGATGAACATCGGGACCCCCATCAACGTGATTCCAAGATGATTCTAAGGAGCTCACCTGCCACCGCGACGTCCGACATGGCAAGATGGGCTTGCATGGTGACTACCTCGGCCTCGGCGGCTTCGAGTGCGGCTGCTTGGGCCTCGTTGACGCCTTGCAGCCGGCCGTTCTCCTTTGTAGCCTCTAAATAGTGGTTATGGTACTCCACCGTCTGGTGGTGGAAGCGTCGGCCGTCGGCGGCGGTATAGGAGCCGGCCGAGCCCGAGGAAGACCCCGAGCTAGACCCCTCCTGGGAGGCGGCGCTGGAAGCTGGACCTTGTTGAGGGATCGGTTGAGGCGCGGTGCGGTGTACTCGGGAGGCCTCGCCTATCGGCGCACCTGAAGGCAGGTGAAGGGGCCGCTGCTGGCTGAAAGAATGGCAGAAGAACAGGTGTGTCAGATTTTAAAGCCATGATCTAGCACTATGAGTGAGGATCGGCTTACGTGCTGTAGACGGCCAGCTGCCGATTTGTCGCCCAGCGCCTCGGGACGCGAGATGGGCCCGCGGCTTCGCCTGCTGCAGGGGTGGCTCCAGCAGCCGCAGGAGCAGCCTGAGAAGATTCGGCGGCGTTTCCAGAGCCACCAACGCTGGGGGTTGACCGATTGCTACGTGAAGAGTGGCGATTAGATTGGGATCAGATACATCAAGAAATAAACAGTGGTGTTACCTTAGGAAGGTCTCTTTCAGACCGGCCCGTGCCCTAAGGGAGTGGAGTCCTTGGGTGAACTCGTCACTCTCGGCGGGGTCTGGTGCCGGGCGTTTGCCGCGATCTCCATGGCCGGCCATCGAGTTGGATTGCAGATTGTTTGGGCTAGGTCTGAGAAGACGAGGCGGAGAAGAAAAGCCAAGCGGATGGAAAACTAATAGAGTGTGCGGTTGGTCGTCCAGGCCTGTGTCTATTTATGAGACAGAAGCGTCGAGGCGATTCCCTCGAAAGGCGAGACGGCGTGGCAGATTTTATGCTGGAGTTAAGATTTGATTCTTGAATCCGGTGCGGACGCGGCGTATGGAAGGCAGAGCATATCGATCGGATATTCTAATTGGCAACCGTCTCGATCGGCTGGTCTGATCGGCGACCGAAATCGGTTATTGGATCGGTTTCTGGGAACACGAGGATCTGGCTATTGTGCCGATCTAACGACAGGCAAATGAGAATAGCCGATTCACGGCTGAGTAATTCCGCTTGATGTTGTTATACACAAGATAAGTTTGTTCCTTATAAAGGACAATTACAAGGCCAAAAGTGACCGAATGGAAGAAACAACTTCAGCATGAAGAGCTTGGCCAGCATGTATCGATTCGTTGTCTTCGTCAGATATTACCGTCAGAAAGTTCAGACGCTGGTGAGCATTCTGCCTTCAGCAACCATGGCACTCACTTGTTTTTTTCTTCTGGGTGATGTCGACAGTATTAGTTGGCACTGTTATTTCACGTTGAGTGATGGCCAGGTTGATTTCTTCGACCTCTTTCATCAGCTGCTCGCGCCTGACTTTCAATGTTTCTAGTTCTGATTCAGCTGTGTTGATGGAAGTTCTCTAGTCCACTGGCCTCTTATTTGTTGGCCAGTTTATTGCTTTTCAGCTGTTCAAGTTCTGTCAGGTTTGCATGAGCGGATGTGATCCTTGAAATTGCATTCTTGAGCTTGGTGAGCTGTTTTAGAGGATTGAGGGCTGCTGAGAGATTTTGTTGTTGAATCAACTGGATGGCCTGATCAATCAGCTCGGAGTTCAGGGCTAGATCGATTAAATTTCTCTCCAGCCGAGGCAGGAGCTCGCATAGCCGATTGTTGAAATCTGGCTCTGATAATACCAGGGATTTGGAGCTGAGTTCCTTTTCGTCACAGCACTCTTCTAGATCAAAGAAGTAGCTGGGGGACGGGATTTGCTGTACCTACATGTGCGTTCGAATTTATCAGAAGGACGACAGTACGAGAGGCGATCAAATTGATTGGTCAAAGGAAGTACTTTACCTTGCCGAAGTCTGATGTAGAAGGAACCAGTGAAGTTTCTAATTGTGTCTCCAGAGCTGCTTCCTTCTCGGCAGTGGACGAAACATCCTTGGTGGTCTCTGTGATTGATTGGGGCTCTGCGAGAATGAAAGATGAGTGATACAATGAAAGCACAATGGTGTTAACAGCCGAATTACCTCAACTGGTTGTTCAGTGGATGATGACTTTTCTTTTTCAAGTTGACTCCACGTATCTTCAGAAGAAGGGCTGTTCGGCTGCATTTTTGAAGAGGACAGGAATGCCGAGAGAGGTGAGATTGTGTGCTTACAAGTGTTGACGGTGGATAACGTCAACTTTTATTAGAACTTTAGACACCAAAGGATACATGAATATACACTAGTTTAGGGTTTTAACTGACAGTTTCCACGAGTTTTGCATGTTCTGTATTTTCCAGGGGCTATTCCAGAAAAGCATAAAAGACGGGTTAAAGAGGACGATTACCACGTAACTTAACCGCCAAGAAAACATCATCACGAGAACACTAGAAGCATCAGGAACACACCCGAGGCACCGGGACCCGAGACCCCCCAGGGTGGGGTCGGCCGACGCCCCCTGCTAGGGTTTCGGCCCATCTTCTGGAATCTTCTTCCGCCGCCTTTGTGGAGTCATCTCAGCCCTTGTTTCAAGTCGATTTGATCCTACGGTGCACGTGCATCCCATCGGGCTATAAATAAAGGGGCAGACCCCCTGGAGGCATCAACCCATCATTCATTCAAGGCATCAAGTCCTTAAGCCATCAAGAGCCTCCTAGTTCATCAAGAGCCTCCTAGTTCATAGTTTTAGCCTAGTTAGATTAGAGAGTAGAAGAGTTCTCATTCTTCGGCGGATCTGGAGCCCCGGCGTCGGTCTGGAGCACGGAGTTCGGTATAATTCTAGTTCTTTCTCTATTATTGTATTCTTCATTATGATTAGGGAAACATTGTTCTTAATAGTTAATATGTTCTTGATTACAATAGTCTTTGTCTACTTTGATTATATGTCTAGTATAGTTGGTTTGATCTTATTGAATTCATGTAATTGCTCGTATAGCGTTTATTCATGCGTACGATGGATAGATGATGAACGATATGTAGACGTGGTGTCTAGGTATTTTGTTTATCTGCGAGTGCACCCTGATGTGCCGGGTCATGTGGTAGATCACGTAGGTGACAACTGCGTTGAGTCCTCTGTAGTCCACCCCCGTATGTAGGCCAGCAGACACGGTCACGAAGTTGGGTGATGACTCTGTTTCACACCTTTCCTAGATGATGCCCTTTGCATGTGATCATGATATAGGATTAGTCTAACAATGATTGCTAGATGTAATTGCACTAATTAGAGTTATTCGTTGATGTAGTTATAGAATTACCTTTGATATTAATTCCTTAGTTTATCCATTGGCTAGCTATTACTATGACTAGAGAAGTGCTCTGATGATTATCTTTTATTTATGATGCTTGATCATACTTATCACCTTTATCTTATTTACCTTGTGACCTCTACCTGTTATGAGTAGAGTAAATGACATCGGTAATGTCACTTATCCATTGTATACCATTACTATCAATATAATAGATTGTAGTTTATCCTAGTCCTTCCTAGTGGTATAAATATAAATCGACAACCTGGTAGAACTCCCTAGGTAAAATGCTATAATGGTATAATTATCTGTCCGCTTGCAGAACTGATCTTAGTTTATATTATTTATATTTATTTCTATCTAGTCACATAGATTAATATATAAAACTTTTATTTATTCTTAGCATTATTAATTAGGAATGACAACCTAGTTCTTGCATAAGAATGTTGGTAATAGAAAAGTGGCTAGTTGCTAAGGACAAGTTAATTAATTATCATTCATCTTCTAATCTCACCTCCCGCATTAAAAGTTATATAGTTATATTTGGCGACGTTAGTAGATGTTAACAACAAGTTTGACCATCGACTGTGTATTCAGCAAATACCTGGGTTTTTGTTGCTTCTTGCTGGATGTTGGCGATTTCGGCCATGCTCGAGGAACCCGCAGCAACGTTTTGGTGATCTGTAGGCTCTGGTTGGTTCTCAGTTTGAGATCCCTCGAGCAATGTTTGAATCGGCTGGGTGTCTGCCTAGTGATTAGCCGATTTAGCCAGATAATTGAATAAATAACGCAAGAAGTATTTTGAGATATCCAGATACTTGGGCTGTTTTCTTTTTGGTCCTTGGTTTCCTGACTATCGCCTTCTGAAGACCAAATGAAGCTTTCCTTTTTGGGGCTGGAGCAGTCATTATATCAACAGGGGCTTTCATCATCTTCTTTAACGGTGGGGCTTGAGAGCCTAGTTGATTTGCTCTGGTGGATCAGATTCTGGGTCCTGTGTTGACAGAAGTTAGAATGCAGCTGATAGCAGTTTTGAATAAAGATCGGTTGACAATACTTACTGCTGATTCAGAGGTGAAGCCTTGGTCCAGAGCCTTGTACTTGTCATGGATCCCCTGGCAGAAGAGATGGGCATGCCATTGTTGCCACCAATTATCAAAACTTTCATGGGTAATTGAAATTTGGCCCTATTTTTCCAATGTATAGCGTGGCAGGTCTGTCCCCAATTTGAAAACCCTGTCAGCTTCGAGCATTGCAGTAATTTCATCTCTAGGCTTTAGGAGATGTGAGAATGGAAGCTTGGGGGCACTTGCCCGAAGCCTAGTTGCCTTGCTGTCATATTTGGATGATAAAATTCATAAGAAGGGTGGCTGGGTTCATTACTGTTGATGCCACGAAGGTGTTTGAAATCGATGGGCAGTATACAAGGCTTTATGATAGCATTGAAGATCTCAATGA
This sequence comes from Eremochloa ophiuroides, assembly GCA_038502445.1. Classification (NCBI taxonomy): domain Eukaryota; kingdom Viridiplantae; phylum Streptophyta; class Magnoliopsida; order Poales; family Poaceae; genus Eremochloa; species Eremochloa ophiuroides. The sequence goes on from JAHLJS010000008.1 coordinate 53,069,386, forward strand.
CTACATCATCAGGGCATCCTGTGCTAAACTTGAAGCTATAAGGCATTAGAAATTTTTCATCTTCTCCATAGGGGAACCAAGTCAAGACGTCTGGTCCCAAGCCTCTGTAAAATATTTCGAGTAGGTGACCTCGGTTGGCATTAATAGTAATGGTTGAAGCAGCTTCACCAAAATTTTGACACCCTCTAGCGATCTGAGTTTCATCCTCTGCATAGCCAATAGAGGGATAGCTGAGATTGTTGAGATTTGGCTTCACCATTTTGTGCAAATAAAGGTTGAGCCATAGTTGAATCAGCCACCACGGGCCTGTTGTGCACTGCACTTCTTCACCTTTCAGTAAAAAGCCGGCAATTCGGCTCATCAGCCTGTAGGCAGCACCTAGCAGGAGCTTTCCTAAAGGAAATTGAGTTTCTTTGAGCCAGTTGTCCTGCAAGGGCTTTGAAGGGGTAGGCTGGTCCAAGAGAAGCGCCACAGAAGACAAATCTCTCCAACCACAAGATCAAAAATGATGTGTACTCCTTTTCACTGATACTGGAGGTTGTTAGGTGATGAGTATTGATGTAGTCAGCCCAACCTTTGTATTCATTTAGCTTGGGGAATTTCTTTTCACCTGTAGAGAGGAGATTCCAGAACTGGTAGGTCCCAGTGATCTGATGGCCGGTGAGCATATGAATGTCACCTAGAGTGATGGTCATCGGCCCATCCCCAAACACGAAGGCATTCAAGAAATTTGACCAGAAGTAGCTGGCAGCAATCAGAAGGGGTTCATTCTTCTTCATCTGGCAGAGCGAGAGGTCAAGACATTGACTCAGATTATGCAGCTCCCAGTCTGTCCGCTTTTTCTCTGATACCCGACGGAACCAGTTCCTCCACCCAACGGGCATGTTGGGCCAATTCCGGAAGAAATTTTTTGTCCATGAGGATGCATCCACTAAAGACGCCCTGAAAGGGATTTGATTGGTTTCTTTGCTGATTGTTGACGGTCGATAACGTCAACTTTTATTAGAACTTTAAACACAAAAGGATACATGTAAACATACTAGTCTAGGGTTTTAACTGACAATTTTCATGAGTTTTGCATGTTCTGTATTTTCCAGGGGTTATTCCAAAAAAGCATAAAAGAGGGATTAAAGTGCATAATTATCACAAAACGTAACCGCGAAGGAAATATCATCATTGGAACACTAGAAGCCTCTGGAACACACCAGAAGCGACCGGGGCCCGCACCCTGCCAGGGTGGGGCTGGCCGGCACCCCCGGCTAGGGTTCGGCCCCGCCTTCTTGAAAGGTCCTAAATGGCTAGAGGGGGTGAATAGCCAATAAAAAATCTATAAACAACACTTAACAAGCCGATTAGTAACAATAGCAAGCTTTGCAAAGCACTAGCTCCAAACTACACTATGCAAGCCACCTAGACAAGTATACTACACTATGATCTCTAGTTCACACTCAAAGGCTATGTTACTACTTTACACTACTCTTAAGTGAGCAACTAACTAACAAGCTACACAAGAGAGAAGTACACAAATATAAAGAGTAAAGGTGATTTCAATACCGCCGGTGAAGAGAAGAGATGAAGTCCAATATAACCAATCAATCAAATACAAGAGAAATCCTCGGTAGAGAGATGACACAAGATTTTTGACCGAGGTTCACTTGCTTGCCGGCAAGCTAGTCCTCGTTGTAGCGATACACCCACTTGGAGGTTCACGCGCTAATTGGCATCACACGCCAAACCCTTTTCAAGGGTGCCGCACAACCAACACAAGACGGGGATCCACTAAGCTACGAGCAATCCACTAAAGATGCCTTTCGCGATCTCCCGCGGGGATAGGCTCAAGAACCCCTCACAACTTCACCGATCGGAGGCGGAGACAATCACCAACTCCCCTCAACGATCCTCGCAGCTCCAAGCCGTCTAGGAGTTGGCAAACTCCAAGAGTAACAAGAGAAACCGCTGCGAAATACCACTATCAAGTGCCTCTAGATGATCTCTATCAATGCAATGCACTTGATGCTCTCCAAACTCACCAAAAGATGAACACAGTCAAGTAGGATGAGTGAGAGTGGAGTGGGAAGGCTCACAAGTATGTTATGATATTTAGGAGTGCCAAGAGATGCTCCCCAAACCGGCCAAGTCGCTATTTATAAGCCACACACAAAGAACTAGCCGTTTTCATTTCTCTGCGTACCGTCGGACTATCCGACGGCCAGAGCGTCGGACTAATCCGCACGGTCCGACGCCTCGGATGAACGCCACGTGTCACTAGCTATTTGAAGTTGAACGTTGGATCACAACGGCTATTTCCTCGCACCAAAACGACCGTCGGACGGTAGGCCGTCGGACCAAATCTCACGGTCCGACGCACTACACATATCCACTGTCGAACTCTAAAACAGCAGGCCGTCGGACTAAAACTTGCCAGCGTCCGACATTTCCAGAGAGCTCCCCGAGCGCTGAAAACCGTCGGACGTTAGTCCGACGCTCACCGTCGGACTAATACCGAGAGTCCGACGCTCCTCTGCTCTCCACGTGTCACCTCCTCGTCGCTCTGCACCGTCGGACGTTTCGGACAATAGTCCGACGCTCCGAAACTAAGCGTCCGACGCTCTCAGCAGTGTTAGCCGTCGGACTGAGGCTAATGGTCCGACGCTCTGTGACAATACGGTCCGACGCTAGTTTTTCTATTGTAATGTCTCCGAAATTCGCCGAATCCTGCCTCGCAAGCTCGACAGGAGGAAGAGAGGACCAAACCCTCTCTAACCCTCGAACTTTACCCCGTTTCTTAAGTCACTAACACTCTAAAGTGTCTCTCACTTTAGTGTACGTGTGTTAGTCTTTTCCAAAGAGATTTCAACGGGTTTTGTTAGTGACACTAGCATCTATATGCAATGCAATGATCATGAACACCTAGTGGCACTTGATAACCGTATTTCATCAACGATTTCGCCCCTCTTGATAGTACGGCTATCTATCCTAAATGTGATCACTCCCTCTATGGAGTCTTGATCACCAAAAGAGCTCCTATTGGTTATACCTTTGCCTTGAGCTCCCGGTTTCTTATCAACTTCCTTCTCATCTCTTGATGGACCTTGTGGACACCTATGATGATGGACTTATACCATTTGCATGGATGCCGTCAATAGGGCTTTCTCTTTTGTTGATGGGCTTACACCATTTTCATGGACGCCGTCATTGCCCTTCACTTGTGGCCTCCACCGACCCGGTCCTTTGCTCCATCTTGCCATTTACTAATCAATTCTCATGAAACACTTAGAGCAATCGTTAGCAAACTAGGTTTCATCAATTACCCAAAACCAAATATGGGCTTTCACTTCTGGGGTCTTCTTCCGCCGCCTCTTAAGAGTCATCTCGGCCCTATGTTTAAGTTGGTTTGATCCTACGGCGCACGTTCATCCTACCGGGCTATAAATAAAGAGACAGACCCCCTGGAGGAATCAATTAATCATTCATCGAAGGCAACAAGTCTTCAAGCCATCAAGAGCCTACTATAGTTCATCAAGAACCTTCTAGTTCATAGTTCTAGCCTAGTTAGATTAGAGAGTAGAGGAGATCTAGTTCTTCGGCGGGATCTGGAGCCCCGGCATCCGTCTTGAGCGCAGAGTTCGGTATAGTTCTAGTTCTTTCTCTATTATTGTATTCTTCATTATGATTAGGGAAACACTGTTCTTAATAGTTCATATGTTCTTGATTACATTAGTCTTTGTCTACTTTAATTATATATCTAGTATAGTTGGTTTGATCTTATTGAATTCATGTAATTGCTCGTATAGCGTTTATCCAAACGATCGTTGGGTAGATGATGAACAATGTGTAGACGTGGTGTCTAGATATTTCGTTTATCTGCGAGTGCACCCTGATGTGCCGGGTCGTGTGGTAGTTCGCGTAGGTGATAGCTACGTTGATTCCTCTGTAGTCTACCCCCGTATGTAGGCAAGCATGCATGGTCGCGAAGTTGGGTGATGACTCTGTTTCACACCTTTCCTAGATTATGCCCTTTGCTTGTGATCATGATATAGGACTAATCTAACAATGATTGCTAGATGTAATTGCACTAGTTAGAGTTATTCATTGATGTAGTTATAGAATTACCTTAGATATTAATTCCTTAGTTTATCCATTGGCTAGCTATTACTATGACTAGAAAGTGCTCTGATGTTTATCTTTATTAATGATGCTTGATGATACTTATCACCTGTAGTTATCCTTATTATCTTGTGACCTCTACCTGTTATGAGTAGAGTATATGATATCGGTAATTTCACTTATTCATTGCATATAGTTGTTGTCAATATAATAGATTGTAGTTTAACCAAGTCATTCCCAGTGATATAAATATAAATCGACAACCTGGTAGAACTCCTAGGTAAAATGCTACAATGGTATAATTATCTGTTCGCTTACAGAATTGTTCTTAGTTTATATTTATTTATATTCCTGCCTAGTCACATGGAATAATATATAAAACCTTTATTTATTCTTAGCATATATAATTAGGATTGACAACCCAGTTCATGCTAAAGAATGTTGGTAATAGACAAGTGGCTAGTTGCTAATGATCAGTTAATTAATTACCATACATCTTCTAATCTCGTCTCTAGTCTTAAAGGTTATAAAGTTATATTTGGCGACGTTAGTAGATGTCAACACCGATGAACTCTGCAGGGTTTGAATCGCCCATCGGGCCTAGGTAAAAAGCAGTTGGGGTATCCTTCAGCGAAATCAAGATCTCATTCTTCAGATCCTGGGGATGGTGGGCGGTATATGTGACCAATCAGATGAGGATTCATGAATTGGGAACAGGTTGGCGAAATTCATACCTCGGGGATTTCAGAAGAAGTCGCCATCGCTCACAGATTCTGAAGGCGGCAAATCGAGGCTGAAGGCGCAACAGAGGATTTCTTGATTAGGGTTTCAGTTTGTTGCGGAGTTCTAGAGTGCTGAGCGGGAGACTGCGGTTTTGGCTGTGGTTTGATGATGGAGATTAAGCGAGGCTCGGTGCTAATTTTGGAATAAAACTAGTTTATCCCAAAATTGGGGGCATGTGTTTACACCAAAATCTGGACCGAGAATAGATAGCCGATGCCAAGAGTGGATAGCCGATGCCAGAAGCGGATAGCCAATTTTCGGAGCAAAGTCTGTTAGACGAAGAGCTGAGAACAGCTGATTGGGTCTCAGATCGAGTGTTGGGCCGAAGCGAAGACGGCGTGGTTAGAGACAGAGTTGATCAATGACGTCAGCATGGGTCTTTGGCGCCGGGAAGCGATCACGTTCGGAGTCCGTTTTTGAAGGGAAAGATTGGACTCCAAGTTACCTTTAAAGTAAGAAAGTTGGTTAGTTTCCATATCTTGAGTTGTAATTCAATTAGGACTCTATCTTTTCAGTCCAGGGTATAAACATAAACCCCCCAGGCCATTGTAATACACACGTACACATCAATACAACGCACCTTTCGGCTCCGGCCAAAACCGTTAGGAGTAGGAGTAAAGTAGATTTCGGTGAGTTCTTCGATCGGGCTGAGTGTCATCCGGTGGACGCAGACTTGTTTGTAAGTACCGTCATGCCTCGCTAAGCTTTGTTTATTTAATGTCATCCGGTGGATATGGGAGCATGGTAGATCGGGGTTGATTCTTATTTGATATAAATTTACCGTCATCCGATGGACGTGGGTTTAAATCAAATAAGGGTTAGTTATCGATTCGTGTTTATCTTTTTGTTTAATCTATGTTTAACGTCATCCGGTGGACGAGGGCTTAGATTAATCTGGTTAATACACATGAATTAGTTATTGGCTCTAGCTAAATTGGCACCTTAGCTAGATCCATCAAGTTATCGGTGATGTTTTGAGTTCATTTGTTTAATTATATTCAGCATTCACCAAATTTGCCAAATCTTGATCTTGTTATATCGGCTTCATATATTATAGATCTATTCGTTCAATGAATGACAATTGTTATACGTTTATGCATTAATAAATAGAGTATGTTTACATTAGCCGGTAGATCTAGATCTTGATTGTGTTCAAGTTGCACTCGAGCAATAGGATAAACACTGCTTAGACTCAATAATCAATAGATTCAAAGTCATATTTTACATCATGGCTGTCTCGATCCGCTCGATCCCACTGGTGTAAATGATGAATTGAATGTATCGATTTGAAGGTCAAAGCATTGTCTATTCTATAGGCTCGTTTGTCACTTGTATTTGCCGAATCGGCTAAGCAGCTGATTTCTCTTTGTTTCACGTTCAGATGTCTCTACTTCCGACATGTATGCATCAATTATGCTGTAATCTGTAATATACGACTTGTAACCTCTATTGATGCATGTGAATCGATTGCACAATGTTTTAATGCCTATTCTATGATAGAATCGGTTCATGCAAATCGGATAATGACTCTTTAGTCGATAGCCTAAAAACAGGGCTTGTGAAGCCATATATTTGGAACTGTCTGGACACACCAGTAAGTTCCACCTTATGTTACTAATTATTATCTTTTTCCTTGTCAATTGCAGGTCAAATTGACTGGCACGTTTGGGAGTCGTCGACGCTCTCGGACCGGGATTGAAGCTAGCTGGATCTGAGATGCTCCAACGCTCTTGAGATCATTTCCGGCTTCGCTGGTGTGTTGAGTGCGAGGAGCCACTTTTTGTGCCAACAACGAGCGTGGGGAAGGCTCAAGAACCTCTCACAGGTCACTGATCGAAGGCGGATACAATCACCAACTCCACTCAACGATACTCGCAGCTCCAAGCTGTCTAAGAGTCCGCAAACTCCAAGAGTAACAAGAAAACTCGTCGTGAAATCCAACTATCAAGTGCCTCTAGATGAACACACTCATGCAACGCACTTGATGCTCTCCAATCTCACTAAATTGATGTTGCAATCAAATAGGATGTGTGAGAGAGGAGTGGAGAGGCTCACTAGCTTGGAGAGTGAATAAAATGTGGTGTATCCCCGCGGACACATGTACTAACCGTTTGAAATTCACTCGTTGCACGCCCAACCACCGGATGCTCGGACGCCAGTGTCTGGTGCGGTTCCAGAGAGCACGCTTGTTCACCGGACACTCCTCAGCATCCGCCACTCCAACGGCTCTCTGCTATATGCTAAGTCAGTTGCACCGGACGCGTGGACAATGTCCATAGCGCGTCCGATGTGAAGTTTCACACGTCCAGTGAAAAACTTTACCGAACCGACACGAGAGCACGGGGTTCACATCGAACGCGTCTGGCGTCTAGTGTACTCTGCTCAGCGCACTGTTAACTAGGGTTAGCCACCGGACGCTCGAGCCAGTGTTTGGTGCTCACGGCTCAGCGACCGGTGCATGTTTCTTCACAGAGACATCACCAAAAATCGTTGAATCCTGCCGAGCTTGCGAATGTGCCAAACCCTCTCTAACCCTCAAACTTCATCCCGTTTCCAAATGTGCTAACACTCCAAAGTGTATCTGTCGATGCGGGACACCAGACGTTCCCCACAAGGAAGAGAGAAAAAGACCTAGTCCAATTAGGATTCCTTTCATATAATCCTATTAGGACTAGTTTGTAATCCGACTAAGATCTCTACTTTATAACCGACTAGGAATCCTGCCCTCCTGGACTATATAAAGGAGGGCAGGGCTCCCTAGATCGGCACCTTCACAACTACACATCTACACAAACACCACAACAGACCTCACGGTCTAGAAGCGCAGGGTGCAACATATTATCCACCGCAGACTAGACGGAGGGCGCCGTGATTTTCCGATGTACCGAACTAGTATAAATCGTTGTCTACCTGCGTTTACCACTGAGTTCCTGCATACGCCGACACCCCTCCGAACAAATAACCGTCCCGGGTACCCCCGAGGTGGGCTATCGGTCATAAAACACTGACAGTATCACACATCAGTGGACGTGTGTTAGTATTTTTCCATTAAAAAATCGCGGGCTATAAAATTTAGTGGGAGCTTGGCCAAAACGCTATAGCGGCGGTATTTTGACGCTATTCGGCACTATAGCGCGCTATAGCGGGCTAATGAACATTGCGATAACTGCTTCTGGACGCTATAGCGACGCTATTTCGGCGCTATAGCGCGCTATTTTTTCATGGGTATTTTTAAATAGTTTTTCACAGGTTTTGTTAGTACTCACTAGCATCTACATGCATATGCAACAAATATGAGCATCTAGTGGCATTTTGATAACCGCATTTTTTAAACAAGTTTTCCCCTCTTGATAGTACGGCTATCTATCCTAAATGTGATCACTTTCTCTGAAGAGTCTTGACCACCAAAAACAAAAGTGCTCCTATCAAGTATACCTTTGCCTTGAGCTCCTAGATTTTCTCCCAGAAGAGGCGTTTTGGACTCCTTGATGATGGACTTACACTATTTTCATGGACGCCGTCATAGCCCCTCACTTGTGGCCTTTACTAGCCCAGTCACGTTGCTCCATCTTGATGTTTGCTAATTCATCTCGTGAAACACTTAGAGCCAACATTAGCAAATTAGGTTTCATCAATTATCAAAACCAAACTTGAACTTTCAGCACCAATTGAAAAAAAAAGATTGTCCAACATCAGTTGAGGTAGTTTGGCCATGTCCAAAAGAAGATTTTCAAAAGCACCAATGCATTATGGAGTCAAGTCGAGATATCCATGCGAGGAGAGGGAGAAAAAGATGTAAGCTGACACGGGGGAAGTGAAATGTCCTAAATGGCTAGAGGTGGGTGAATAGACTAATAAAAATTCTACAAATTCACTAGAACAAAGGGTTAGTAATTAACACAACGATAAAGCAATTTGCTTTAGCTCTAACTATTCTATGCTATAACATACCAATTATATCTTTAATGACAACACTTAAGCACAATGATTAGTACACTTAGATTTCATCAATTATTCAGAACCAAACTAGGGCTTTCAAAAAGAATAAAAAGTTATTTAAAATGTTTGGATATACCTTGAGATCTTCGTTTTTGGATATGAATACTTGAAAATCAGCTATTGACGTGCCTGAATCATGATTTGGGTTTCACTTAACTGACCGTTGGGATGAAGGAGTATTTATACCTCTCCATCACCTCTCCAATGACTGTCTTCTTCCACTCTGTTTCTCATGACATGAACTCTTAAGTTTCACCTACTCCCTCTCTTCTCGATTGGTGCCCTTCAAGCTCTCAAACATTTCTAAGTGATCTGACTATCAATCCTTGAGAAAAAGACTCCAAAGCTCGATTAGAGAGCATATTCACTGATTCTCAAAGTCTAAGAGCACTTGGTTCATGTTTTGGTCGGCAACTTGTGTTTATTATTCTTGGAACTTTGCTCCTAGCCAGCTAGAGTGTTGCCCGTGAGCTTACCAACTTGTATGGTAGTCTCGGGAGGTGTATAACCATCTCTTGCATCTCGTAAAATCACACCTCATCTCAAGAGTCAAGTCTCTTGACTTGAGAACGAGGTGGGGTTGCAAAGCCCTAAGCCTTGGTGCCTAACCTCAACAACGTAAACTTAGGCAAACCTTAGTTGCAAGCTGAACAACGGGATAAATCCTTGTATCGCCTTATGGTTGACTTATTTTACTTGCATTTCATATTGTGCTAAAGTGATTTCTAAGGTTTAAGGCTGATCTACTTGCATACGATTGATCTACCTTATTCAGATGTCATTCTAAGATCTACTTACATTGTAGGAAGCTAAGAAATTTATTGGATCTAAATTTCCGTCGACAGTTTTTTAACTGTGACTAACTTTGTGTGCAGGTGCTACAGAGCTGTTTTTCAGCCTGCCAGTGCCGTTGTGCGGTAGTACCGCAAGTTCATAGTGGCAGTGCCACGTGAAGGTCTAATGTTTTCTTTTAAGTCAAATTTTTAACAGGCCTATTCACCCCCTACTCTAAACTATCAGAGATCCTGCACTACAAAATTTCTATTTCCCTCCTATCTTTTCCATCTCAAGGACCATCACCGACGAGAGTTCCTAAATCATTGTAGGCTTCCATTGAGAAATTATCTTGGTTCATGTTTCCATGTGGTTGCTCCGTTGTTAGGATTCTTGATACATCAACAATAGGGCACCAGGTGCCATTGCCTTGGTGTGCTCCCTATGGTAGGTGACGTCGACATTGACTGGCTCTATGAGAGGGGAGTGTGGTCTGCCGATGCGCCAAGAAGCCGAGCCAGCAGCAGACGCCTGTTCTTTCTTCAGTGAGAGTTGCCCTGCGGCAGGTTCTTAGCTTGGACTTGACCCGAGGCCTAATGCCACTATCCTAGTAGCATTTGTGCAGCATGTTCGCTTTAGCTTCGCCAAAGCAGCCGCAATTGCAAGTTGTTCCCCAAGTGCTAACCGCAGGAGTACAAATGTTTTTGAGCCTGTCTATAGCACATGCGGTTGTTTCATGGCCTTGTCACAACCGGTTATTTTGAGGGAACAAAACAACCAGTTTTTTTTTCTCAGTATTCGGTTGTTTTGCCCTTTCAAAACTACCAGTTATTTGAAAGGGACAAAACAACAACAAAAAAATTCTGTAGGCTCAAAAATTCATCAAAACAACCACTATGAAAAAAATCTCAATTGAAACAAATCAAATTGAAACTAATTTAATGAAAATCATTGAAAATTATCAAAGCTTACGGAAAAAATCCACAAAAACTAGCTTAATTATTAACAAATTCAAATAAACTAAACATGTTTAAATTACTAAACAAAACCGATTTCTCAAAATTCCTCAAAACAACAGATAGCTCCCTAAAATTACTTAAAATGATATTGTCGCATAGGCGAAATTTGAGAGCAACAGACTGGTGGAGGTCATCAACCTTGGCTTGCCTTTCCATCTTAAGCACGTGGGAAAAACAAACATTTTTGCCATTCACTTTAAAAGAAAATTCCGGTCATAGTTTCAGCATCTTCAGCATCAGCTACTAACACATAAATAATCTGATTCACTGGATCCAAAGCATACTTATACTTGGAAACAAACGAAGGCTAGCAACTAGCAATTTTCAAAAAAACGAAGGCTAGGCTTTGCCTGACAAGCCTAGCAACTAGCTTCACCATATCTTCAATGTCCAAATCTTTGACAGTGACAACACTAGATTGCTCTCCAAGGGCTGGGTCCAGATTTTCAAAAAAAAAAAAAAAAAGGAGACAACTTCATTTCCAAGAATACAACCGGAACAATTTCCCTGTACAACAAAAATGAACAAGTGAAAGGAATCGAAGTGAAAGGAGATGCATCATACCTGAATCTTGGTTGGGAGAAGCTGGAAGCTATCTTAAACCTGCATGTCACCAAAGAAAGAAATTTAGCAGGAATGAATCAATCAGAAATAGGCTACAGCACCGGGGTGAGCAAACCTTTTGCAACTCTACCGAGTACTAGATTCTGATTTCTGAGCGACTCTTGTTTAACAGCGAAAGAAGCTCAAAGCTAGGCTTTCAAGTCTACAAGCTCCTGCAAAATGTGTATGTGTCATATTCTTAGGTACACACACGTACACAGAGGGACACGCATAAAAAAAGGCCCCAAAAGACACAAGCACCCAGAGACAGACGAAAACCCACACAATATAGACACAGAGAGAGAGAGAGAGAGCGCGCGCCACACCCACACAAACACAGAACATCAGCGGTGACACACACACAGAACATCAGCGGCGACACACACACACACACACACACAAGCCCCAAAAAACATATGCACCCACAAACAGACGACAACCAACACACACACACACACACACACACACACACACACACACACACACTAACTGAAATTAGAAGCTAACTGAAATGTTGCTGGCTGAAATTAGAAGCTAACTGAAAATTTGGTAATTGAAATTAGAGGCTAACTGAAAATAGAAGGTAACTAAAAATTTGCTAACTGGAATTAGTAACTGAAATTGCAAACTGAAAACACATTGAAATTTAGCTAGACAAATATTTGTTAGACACTAAAAAAACTGCATCTGCAAATATGAAATTTAGACAGTAAATTATATGATCAAACAAGATATAAAACAATTTAAAATTAATGCAGAAAAAATAAATCTACAACCATAACACTACTCTCAGATGGGAACTGGTTGATACAAAAATAAGAACATCAAATAATCATCCGTATAGGTAAGTGGCTCATGTTGTATGCAACTCACAAATCATTCTAACAAAAATACAAAGACTCTTAAGAAAAATATGCATGCACCCTCTTACATTCTGGGAAAAAGCATCCATTCACACATTCACCTTAAAATCAGAATGTGTATATCAGTTAATATTACTTTCCTTATATGAACTTTTTGCAAGAGCCAAAAAGCCACCTTAATTTCGTGTCTACTTAGTTAGACTGAGCTAGACTAAAAAAAACAAGTACTACAACTGAGGCAATGTATAGAAGGAAGCACACTCCACCAACAAAGTGTAGCTCAAGGAAAAAAAGATTAATGAGTTAAATTAGTGAAAGCAGTGAGAAAATTGCCGCTGGCACTAAAAAGGGGGACTGCAAATGGAATTTTTAGATCACACTTTATAGTTTCACAAGTTGCAGCACAAGCAGACTCACATCCCAAAAGACCAAGAATAACAGGGAATAGCAGAAACAACCTAAATAGATCACTTCTTCATCTCCCCAGAATTATCATGATGTGATGCAATTAAACCCAACAAAATGAGATGGGGAAAATTACAAGAACTTGAATATCACATAGCACCAAAGAGATCCAACTCCACCCTCCTTGTTTCACAGTCGTGAGCACAAAAATTTAGGAGAAAACATCAGAATAATATTGCCTGTACATGAAGACAACGAACCCTAACACTAGTCTTAGAGTTCACACAAAAAATTAAATCACAAAGCAGATCTGAAGAATCAAGACCAAATACCTGCAGATTGAAGCTTCGAGAATCAATTGAAATCTGCAAATGTGAGCACACGTTGGGTAGAACTGTGCCTGCACAGGGGAAAATGAAGAACGGCCCATTCAAACAACATCAAGAATCAACAAATCAAATAAATTGAGTAAATACCTGCATAAGGGGATGTATTGGCTACGATACAGACCTCAAATTAGGGTGTAGGACCAAGGGAGACTGCATTTGGCACCACCAGCAGCAAGCACGAATGTGCTTATCTCCCAGCCGCTTCGGGGCAACAGACTATTCAATGGAGACAATATACTCACGCATGAAAAGCAACACAGATCCACATATATAACACAATGAATCGAAACAAATACACCAAAACAACACAGTAGGGGCGAGGAAAAACTCAGATGAGTCGCTGCCGTGGGTACCACCGAAAAATCGCCGCCACAGCCAGCCGGGTAGTCGCCGACGTGAGGAACGCTGAGTCGCCAATGTGGGGAGAGAGCGCGAGTCGCCGCCGGGAGGAGCGACGAATCACCGCCGTGCGCCATTGGAGAGCAGCGAGGTGCTGCCCTGAGGAACGCCAAATGGCCGCCACCGCGAGAGGCCTGGAAGAAACACGAATCGAAATGAAAATGGGGAAAGGCAGCACACCTGCTTGTCAGCGGCTGCACTACTCAAACACAACAAAATAACCGGTCACGGTGTAGCATTTCTCATGTTTTTTTAACAAGCTTTCAATATATACAAAGCTGGTCCAATTGGGATCTAAATAGTAATAACCAGTAGTCCTAATCATTTTGTGGCTTCACTTTGCACAAGTTATCCATTCTTCCTGCCCTCGGTCGTTGCATCCGAACCTCACCAACGCAACGAATCCAAGCAAGTCCCGCGCCCGGCACGGCATCCCGTCGTCATCCCAAGCAAGCCCAGTCGTATCCTGATCCCGATGCCCCCAAACCCCAGCTCCAGCTCCAGCTCCAGCTCCCATCCCATTACCCCGGTACCCAGCCATCAAACGTGCAAATCAAGAAAACCGCCAGTCCCGTGCCGAATCCACCCAAGGCCAGAAAATAGCGCGTCTTTTGGTGGGGCGAGCCGGGGTGTGCCGCGCACAGTTTTCTCGGCAGCCGCGCGCTGCTTCGAATGCAAGCCTGGGCCGAGAGGGCGGGCGCCCAACTACACCGGCTGGGTGTGTGCAAATCAAGCAAAACCAAAACCCCTCACCGAAGCTAGCTGTTTCTCAAGCAGTAGTTCTGGAATATCTCTTGTTTCCTTCGATCGTAGACTGCTAGCATTCGATGATGAACAGAAGTTTTATCATTGTTTCGCAAGGAACGAGCGGGCGGATAAACAGACCCCGGCTCTCACACGCTCGCTCGGCAACAGCAACAGCAACAGCGGCGGAGGAAGCCCGCTTGGCAAGGGATCTATCCCCACATATTCCCCTTGCGTGCAAGCTCCTGCTCCCCTCCCCCGTGCCCTTGGCCACGGGCACCCGAGGAGAAGCCTCGTGCACTCGCAGATAGGAAGTGGGCCCGGGGTGGCAGAGACTCTGCCTCGGGGACGCGAAGCCGGGTTGGGGGAGGCAAACCGGGTGGGATTTCTTGGGATTATTTATAAGAGGGAGGGAGGGAGATAGGCACACGAAAGCAACAGCGAGGAGAGAGAGAGAGGGAGAGAAGGGAAAAGGGTGAAGCCAGGGAGTTGTTGGTTTCGGTTCCGGTCGGCGTCGGAGGGGAAGGGGAAGGGACGACGAGCGGCGAGGTGCGCGCGCGAGGGGCGGAGGAGGGATATGGCGGCGAGCTGAGCCCGCGGATCGCGGCGGCGGCGGCGGGGATCGGCGGGAGCGGGGGGGCGGCGGCACTCGGATGGTATTGGGTCTCGCCGGCGCCGGAGGCGGCGATCGTGGATGGGCAGCGGCAGGGTCGCGGGGCGGGGGTTGTAGGAGCGGCGGCGGCGGCGGCGGGGAAGTTGGAGTCGGAGCGGGCGCTCGTGCTGGTCTCCGGGCTGGGGCTGGGGGAGGAGGGGAGGGAGCGGCTGGGAGGGATGAAGCGCGGGAAGGGGGGAAGGAATGGGCTGCTGCCGAGCTCGCTGCGGATCATATCGTCCTGCCTCAAGACGGTCACCTCCAACGCCGGCTCCGTCGCGTCCACCGTGCGCTCGGCCGGCGCCTCCGTCGCCGCCTCCATCTCCTCCCAGGCCGAGGACGAGAAGGACCAGGTCCACTGCCCCCGCCCCTGCCTCCACTTCTTCAAATATTTCTCCTTTTTTTTCGTTTTCATACGCTGCTAGCCTCTAGGGCAGATGACTGTGGGCGCTTGGGTTTGCTAACTTTAGTGCTGTGCTTGCAATTGTATAGTACTCAATTATAGCATTCTGCAGTAGTAGGCTTGCGTAGTGCCTGGACGCGCTTCCTTTGTTCCAGTAGATTCACCGTTCTGGTGGCAATTCCGGGCTCTTCAAGTGAGTTGACCGTTAACCATGTTATTATTACATCTGGATAGGAAAAAGTTAGAAAATACTAGAATATGAGGATTGTTTCCCTTGCAACCGTGTACTCAATAATGCCATTTTGCAGTAGGAAGTTATGAGTAATCTAGCGAGGTAGAGCTTATGTTCTTGTACTTTCGAAATTCCAGTGGCAATTAATGGAGCTTTAAGTGAGTCGACCATAATTCAATTTAACTAGTTACAAGGTAGCAAATACTGGAATGGACAGTTTCTCTGAAGTGAAAAGGTCAGAGAGCACATATTAGGTCAGTGTTCACTCAAACCTTAAACAATAAGGAGTTGGTCACACATGTTTTAGCTGTTTATTCAGCAAAATAATAGTTTAAATGGTATAAATGGCCATTTAAACAGGATAAGTGTCTGATAAAATGGACAAGACTAACCACTGTGTGGCGTCTAAATAGTGTTTAAATGGGCTATATGGCTGTTTAGGTGAAAATTGGAGTCATTTTTATAGTAGTTGTCTAGTTGAGTAGAATCCTTCTGTGCTCATATTGCACATGTCTAATGGGTGCCTTGTTATTGTTGGCAGCAGTTTTTCGCTTCTGGATTTTTCTACAGTGTTCTTAAATTTTGCCTGGATAACAAAATGTCTGTTTCTCAAGTTTAGCTAATGCTTGGCTCAATTCAGTTTCACTATTAACAATTTAGATTGGAAAATGTTTGCCACTGTATATTTATGCTAATTTATACTTTCAATCTTGATGACCCATCTATAAACAGGTATTGTGGGCTGGATTCGATAAACTAGAGCTTCATCCATCATCATTCAAGCATGTCCTGCTCGTTGGTTATTCAAATGGGTTTCAAGTGCTTGATGTTGAGGATGCTGCAAATGTTTGTGAATTGGTCTCAAAACGTGATGGCCCAGTTACGTTTTTACAAATGCAACCCACTCCAGTCGGCTCTGAAGGCATTGAAGGATTCAGAGCATCGCATCCCATGCTTCTAGTTGTTGCTGGCGATGAGACAAACGGCCTGGGTGCGGTTCAAGGTGGTCGCTTAAGTGCTCTTATCAGAGACACAAACAGTGAGCCTCGAGCTGGAAATTGCATTTCTACCCCAACGGTTGTTCGTTTCTACTCTTTGAAGTCTCACACCTATGTACATGTTCTTCGATTCCGGTCTGCTGTATATTTAGTTCGCTGCAGCCCTAGGATTGTTGCTGTAGCACTTGCAGCACAAGTAAGTTTCTCTTTGCACATTTGTTTATTTTTTGTACTGCATACTGGAGTTGACAAAAATGATGTTCTTACATAGCACTTTAAAATACTTATTTTGCTACATTTCAGATCTACTGCTTTGACGCTGTTACCCTTGAGAACAAGCTCAGCGTCTTGTCATATCCTTTGCAAGGTGCACCTGGGGTAAATATTGGGTATGGCCCGATGGCTGTTGGCCCCAGATGGTTAGCCTATGCCACAAATACTCCTTTGTTGTCAAACACAGGCCGTCTAAGTCCACAGAATCTCACACCTTCACCAGGAGTTAGCCCATCTACTTCTCCTAGCAGTGGAAGTTTAGTTGCTAGATATGCAATGGAGTCTAGCAAGCAATTAGCTTCTGGTATTATTGACATGGGATATAAAACATTTTCAAAGTACTGCCAGGAACTTCTGCCAGATGGTTCTAACTCCCCTTTGTCTTCAAGCCCAGGCAGGAGATCTGGTAAAATTCCTTCCAGTGTGCATCCACTGGAAGCTGACAATGCAGGAATGGTTAGTTACAGCCTGCCTCACTAAGCAGTTTTTTTCTTTTATTGTCAAATTAAGTGCATGGAAAAGCAAAATCTTCTATGCGAAGTAATGAAAGTTCGTTGACACTTGCAGGTAGTCATCATGGATTTCACTTCCAAAGCTGTTGTCTCACAGTTTAGGGCTCACACAAGTCCGATATCTGCTCTTTGTTTCGACCCTAGTGGAACACTTTTGGTGACAACCTCTGTTCATGGCCATAACATAAATGTTTTCAGGATCATGCCAACCTGCATTGCTAATGGCTCAGGCGCAACGCGCTATGATTGGACAGCATCTCATGTTCATCTTTATAAGTTGTATCGCGGCATGACATCAGCTGTATGTTTACTAAGCATCTGAAAAGTCTTTCTCAGAATGTTTTATGATTTTATTCATTTTGTTAATTACCTTGCATTTGTGTGCAGGTCATACAAGACATCTCGTTTAGTCATTTTAGCCAATGGATATCTATTGTTTCATCTCGTGGTACCTGCCATATATTTACATTGTCCCCATTTGGTGGTGATGCCAGTCTGCAGCCACAGATTTCTCACAGTGATGGGCCACCTCTTGCCCCATGTCAGTCAAGGCCATGGTGGTCAAAGCCATCCTTTCTTATGGACCAGCAGCTTCATCAAGTTCCCTCAACTGTGACACATTCGGTAGTCAGTAGGATAAAGAATACTACTTCTGGTTGGCTAAATACTGTCAGCAGTGTGGCTGCTTCTGCAAGTGGAAAGCTCTCTGTACCATCTGGCGCTGTAACTGCTGTTTTCCATAATTCCATCTACCAGGGTTCTTTGCCAGTTCCATCTAAGGCTAATGCTTTAGAGCATTTACTGGTGTATTCGCCAGCTGGTCATGTTATTCAACATGAACTTTTACCTTCTTCAGGTTCTGAATCCTCTGGTAGCAGCCCAAGAGTTGGTTCAGGTCCTAACTCGCAACTCCAAGATGATGAGATGCATGTTACTGCTGAACCAATTCAATGGTGGGACGTGTGCCGTAGGACAAACTGGCCAGAAAGAGATGAAAACATTGCAAACATTGTATTGTATAACCAAAGAAGCAGTATGATGGCTATGGATGCTTCTGACTGTGAAGATATTGAGCATTCGGATTCCCCTGCATCAAATGATGGTATCTCTGGCAAAGAGATTATGAGAGTCCGAGAAAGACCAAGCTGGTATCTATCTAATGCAGAAGTACAGATAAACTCGTGTCGGATTCCCATCTGGCAGAAATCTAAGGTTTGCTGCAATGTCTTTAAACGATGTGATAAATCATGAAAGATTGAGAGTGACAATAAATCATGTTTTGCAGATTTGCTTCTATGTGATGGACCATCCAGCTGCAGATTCAGTGGAATCAGTTAGCAGTGGTGGTGGAGAAATTGAGATTGAGAAGTTACCTCTTCACGAGGTTGAGATCAGGAGAAGGGAATTGCTCCCTGTATTCAATCAGTTCCAATATTCTGAGCGACATTCCAGTGATAGGTAATATTAGTGAAATTACTAGTGGATTCTCAATGTTGTATAGATGAGTTATTAGCAGGAAACATCTGATATTTGGTTGGTTAAATTATTTTTTTTGTTCTTTAAGATATTTTTTATATATATATTTTCAATATTAAATTTTCATGGGTGTTTATTTAAATTTGTTATTTTATGGTGAATTGTGCTTGTGGCCTATGGGACTAGAACATTCAAAATTACTTTTCTCCTGTAATTTAGCTGTATTAGTGTTCTCTTTTGTTGTATGCCAAGACTCAAAAGCTGGTGTGATGCACTTAATTACCACTATTAGTTCTGCAATGCATTGTTAAGTCTAGGATATCGATTATTTATTTCCAGTGTGTTCACTACATTTGAAGATAGCATTACAACATTAAAAGGTAGCATTAGGTGATATCTTGCTCAATACCTATGTGAACAGCAGTGCCTAATGTCAACATCCATAATATCAAATGCACACGGTGATCTGTGACACCTTAAAACTGTAGCTTGTTGATTATACCTGAATTTTGCCAGTTCGATTTTAACATATTGTTTTTACACTTATAACTGCTATATTTTAAAGATTTAACCTCATTAAAACTTAGAAGTCCTGATTTTCTGTTCCGTATATGTCAGTTTATTTCCTGGAAAATTATTGAGTTTATTAAGTATCTGGTGCAAATGTTTATTCCTCGCATATTTCATGAAAAACGATAAGACATAAGTCTTCATTGGTATTCCTTTGAAGTTTCAAGCATTGTAGGTAACTGTCCTTGAAAATGCTTTGTGTTTCTGAATGTGTATATATTCTTAGGAAGCAGTGACTGCCTTTCATTTCTAAACTACTCCAGTACTCCCTCCATTCCAAATTATAAGTAGGTACATAACTTTTGTATGCACCTAGATTTATCCCAGTCTAGATTCATAGCAAAAGCTATGTTTCTAGAAAAGCCAAAATGACTTGTAATTTGGAACTGAGGGAGTATAAATATTTTTGCCAGAAATGAGCTTTTTGGTTGACGGTGGCAATGAATGTAAGAAGTCAAAAAAAAAAAGTCACAATCATGAAATATATATTTTTTCTGTATGTTCATTTGCAGCTCTGAATGAAACCAAGTTGTGAATTAATTTGTGCAACAAAACACATCTCAAATATTATTAAATACTATATTACAAATCTCGGATGAGGCAGTGATACAAGTTTCAGTGAAATCTTTTGTAGAGCTCAGGAACATAAAAAAAGGCAAAACCCAGGCCTCAGAGGAGGCTATGAAACAAGTTTCAGTGAAATCTTTTGTAGAGCTCAGGAACATAAAAAAGGCAAAACCAAGGGAAATTCCTCTTAAAAATAAAGTACTCCCTCCATTCCAAATTATAAGACGTTTTCCTTTTTCTAGATACATAGCTTTTGATATGCATTTGGATATACACTATGTCTAGATACTAGTAAAAACAATGTATCTATCTAGAAAAAGCTAAAATGTCTTGTAATTTGGAATGAATGGAGGGAGTATTATATCATTGCTGTCATTGCCTCTTCACTTCCTTATCCTACCTACCTTTGTGACCTATCTGTAATTCTACATCTTGCAGGATCCTTTGTTTCAGTTTCAGTATATCTGACTTGTGAACCGTTATCATCTTGTAGGAATATCGCAAATGGACTTTGAATGTGCTATCTTTAGTAGTTTAGCTAATAAACCGTTGAATAGTATACAAAATGAAGTTTATTCCTGGTGTTGCCTTTTTTGTACTAATATTGAATTGAATATAACATGTGGGATTATGCAATGATGTAGGAATGTTGCAAACGGAGGGAGTATTGCAAATGGAGGCTTTCAGAATGCCTTGTCCCACATCAGTGATGCACAGTTTATCTCTGTAAAGGATAATGGTGTATATGAAACCAAACCGGTGGCTCCTTTGTCTGGGTTTTGCGCTGGTTAGCATATGATGTCAGTGTATTCGTCATTGTTTTATTATATCATTGTTGATTGGAAAATCTTTGTTTTGTAGATACGAGGAAAACAGCTAACACAAATGGTCTAGCTAGGCAAACATTCCCTGGACCTGGCTCAGCTGTTGATCTTCAGCAAGTGGGGAAGCGCAATTCTATTGAATCTCCTAATGCTGCAATTTTGGCTGGCAAAGCAGAGAATGAGAGCAATGGTTATATATCCATGCCACCTGAAACAAAAGCATCTATCAGATCATTGAGCAATGGCTATTCTCTCTTGGATGGACCTGTTGACGGAATGTTGTCTCCT
The DNA here is from genome assembly GCA_038502445.1 of Eremochloa ophiuroides. Taxonomy (NCBI): domain Eukaryota; kingdom Viridiplantae; phylum Streptophyta; class Magnoliopsida; order Poales; family Poaceae; genus Eremochloa; species Eremochloa ophiuroides. The sequence goes on from JAHLJS010000008.1 coordinate 53,090,266, forward strand.
CCAAATAGCGCATCATGCAAGCCTGAAACAACCAATAATTCTGTGCTTAGCAATGTTGCAAGCACTAACATGCCAAATGGGTGTCTCACCACTGTCGATTCTGGACAGCAGGAGGTGTCTGATTCTCACAACTTAGTGAAGTTTACCCAGTATTTCCAAGAGGGCTATTGTAAAATATCAGAACTCGATGACTGCCGTGAGTTAACTGAAGCTGTTACTGATGCTGACAGCAGCAGCAGCCACTGCGAGAGAGAGAAGCCCGAGGAAGATGGGGATAACGATGACTTGCTTGGAGGAGTTTTTGCCTTCAGTGAAGAAGGTTCTAGCCATCTATTCATATAAGTTATAGGTCTCCATCTGTCTACTGATGTTCATCTTCTGATTTCTGCTCCTTATCATGTTGCAGGTTGAACTATATACTGCCTTACCTGAGATTGAGATATAACGAGAAAAAAGTGCTCAAAACATTCAGTGTGCAATAGTATGTAGGGGATGGTGAAATTCTAGTAGGCTTTCATGGAATAAAGCTGTGCGGAATCGATCATCTTCCATGGTACATATTTTCAAGGTAAACCTTGTGCCTAGTTCTCAAAATGTGAGGCCAAGATTCCTCCAGGCAATTTACTAATCTGCGGATCCACGTTGAAACTTGAAGGAGTTGGTGTTGTCGAGAAGTTGCTATTGCCTGCCGTGACACCACTTCCTTAGTGTTGGTTTGTACAGATACTGTAAGACCCATTTGTTTTGTGCCATACTTCAGGGACATTTGGGTGGTTCTGAATCCCGTAGCCTTGGCAGCCATATTTGTTGACCGCCTCTTCCAGGGCATGTGAATGTTCCATGTTTATTTGTACATATACTTTCTGTTTTTTTTTGGAAAAAGGAAAAAATCTAGCTACAATTAATGTGATAAATTTATAAACATTCAGTAAAGAATCTGCATTCAAGATGATGTGCTTATTTGCATGTGTCGGGCTCGGTCCTGTGCCATATAGTCTTTGTAGTTCGTATCGGTGTCTCTTTGATGGAGCCGAGAAAGTTCCCATTTCCCAATATGGTGGACACTGCATGCTTCAGTAGCAGTATTCTTCCCGGACTACCAGTCACTATAGCCCTTTTTTTTTTAAAAAACAAAGAGTACTATTATTATTTTCAATTCAATCGAAAGAGTCACCACTTTGTTGTACTGCTGTTACCTACCTGGCGGGCGGATGTTACATCGGTTGAATGGAATTGCAGGCGCCTTATTTGTAATAGAGCCAACTTTCAAGCTTAAATATGAACTTGTAAAAGATAAAAAATAAGTGACCTAATATTACTATATTAGTCGCACTGTTCATTTATTTTTTTATTTTTACTATGTGTCTTTTTTTTTGCGAATTACACAGTCGATGGGAACGTCGTCTACCACTGAAAGCACAGAACTGTTAAATCATGGAATAAATCCAGGAAAGGTGCGACAACCAGAATTTGAACCCTGGTGAGTAGCGTCTTACTAGACAGTCCTACTATTGGATCACAGGCTCAGACATATTCACTCGGTCTAGAAATAAGCGCTGCTACGGTATTTGTGCCCTTAAGAAAATATTATCTAAACTAATTTTATAGAGAAGTGGCTGTATCCGTTACAGTTTAATCTACACTATACTTTTATATTCAAGAGTTGCAGCCACAGGCTAATTCCTAAGTTGCCCTACTCTGTGCCCTTAATTGACGTCTTATTGAAGTTGCCCTACTCTGTTTCTCGGCCTCGTCTAATTCTTAACTCTATCTTGTTGTCTTATTGAAGTTGCTCTTAAGGTCCTTTTAGAAACTTAGATCTCCTTAACATCCATGATTTTTTATGGAAAATCCATAGGGATGTTATTATAATTATCACTTAGTTATTTAGAAATGGTTTTTTATTCCTGAGGTTTGTTTCCCCTTGCTTTCAAACTAGACCTAAGGAAAATAATATTCTATCTAGCGTACAGTCGGCATCACGTAAACTGTTGAAAAAAATGAACTAGTACTATGCAATATTAGACGTTATTAGATCTAAGCCTTAACTCCTAAACTCGGCTAATGTGGTATTAGTTCCAAAAAAGATGGTGCGGAGTCCATTACCGACCATTACCGACTATGGGCCTATTAGCTTGATTCGTTCCTTCACAATCATCGCTAAGCTGTTGGGGGCTGCACCTTGCGCCATACATGGACTCCCATCATCTCCAGAGCACCGAGTGCTTTCATCAAAAGAAGAAGCATATGCGATAATTTCATGTTCGTATGCAACGCAGCAAGAAGATACGCAACTCCAAGTTGCCAATTCTATTCCTAAAACTTGACATTATGAAAACGTTCGGCTCGGTGAGGTGGGAGTATCTTTTGAATATGCTAAATATCCGAGCCTTTCTTAGTCAATGGCGGAACTGGATTGTGACACTCCTTTCTACCTCCTCCACGACCACGAGGGTGCTACTCAATGGCATCCCAAATGCGCTAATTAAGCATGGTAGAGGGCTACGACAAGATCCTCTTTCACCATTGCTATTCGTTATAAATGGATCCCCTGCAAAATTACTCGATCTAGAAACTAAAAAGGTCTATCTCTCTAGACTGAGGGGAAGAACGACCAAACTAAGTGTCGATATACGCGGATGATGACAATTTTCATCAAGCCAATTAGAGAGGACATGCTAACATTGGCTGACCTCCTAACTTTTTTCAACGATGTTTCAGGGCTGAAAACAAATTTATAGAAATCAACGGTCATTCCTATTCGTTGCGAACGATTATATCTAAATGAGATTCTGATCGGCTCTCCAACAGAGGTCTAATGCTTCGCCATCAAATATCTAGGACCGGCGTTAATTGTCAAACGTCTAAAGCGAGTGGATTTCCAACCTTTGGTGGACAAACGATCAACACACTCACTATATGGAACGGGCGCCAAATCAACCCAGCTGGTCGCTTGACCCTGGTTAAAACAGTACTCACGTCGCAAGCGGTGTACTACTACTACTACTACTACTACTACTACTACTACTACTACTACTACTACTACTACTACCTCACATCAGGACATCGATCGATAGAGGAAGAAATTCCTTTGGACCAGTGCTAAGGCGCTAACTGGAGGAAAGTGCAAGGTGAACCGGCCTCGATCAACAAGACCCAAAAACTTCGGAGGTTTAGGCGTCCTCCATATTGGGAAGTATGCAAGGAAACTCAGATTGTGATGGCCGTGCTAGAGCTGGACGAAAGACTTAGATAGGCCTTGGGATGGGCAAGAAACACGTTGTGACAAGGTAGACGAGCTCCTCTTTGCAACATCTACATCGCTCATAATTGGCGGTGGTAAGTAGGCATTATTTTGGAAGAGTGCATGGCTGAAGGGTCAACGACCTTGTGATGTAGCACCTCGTATCTTCTTTGTTGACGGTAATTATTGTATAATTTTACCCATCAACTAAATATGAAAAAGGTATAAAAGCAAACACCAACATAGATTTAGGGGTTGAACTGACAGAATTCCACAAGTATTGGTGAATCTGTGCTGTGCAGGGTGTTATCAGGAAAAGAACCAAAGGAGACCCACATGTCGAACAAAAACATCGAATTCCACCGCGAAAGGAAATCAGGAAGAATCTAGAAGACACCAGAGACTCACCAGAGAAGACGGGACGGGTTTGGACTCCGAAGTGGATCGGCCGATCCACCCCCTAGGTCGGCCGATCCCTTCCAGAAGGTTCTCCGCCTCCGCTTCGACGTGGACCCACATCCTGATATTTCACGCAATCTACACCGTCCGTCGAAGTCAGTTTGATCCAAGGGCTACGGTTCATCCCACCGGCCTATATATAGAGCCCCAGACCCCCAGGGTTTCAGACGAATTCAATCAATAAATGTAAACCCTAATCGAGAGGTATCCCATGAAAGGATAACTTCTCATTAGGATCTAGGGACTAGATAGTAGAGAGATGGAGAGCGAGGGAAGAGTTAGGAGAAGGTGCCAGCCTGTCGGTGCTCCATCTACGACTTGTGCTTCGGTAGGATCTAGCTCTACTTGAGCTAGCTCATAGGATGTCTCGGGCAACCAACTTCTGATTCACGTAAGTCTATGTTCATATTGTTTATCTGGTTTATGTCTCTCTTTTGAGTACTTTATTCCTGTTCTAGAGGGAGTAGAGTGGTAATCTATAGTGTAGGCGTGATGCTTAGACTATAATTACTCGTAAATGCGTCCTCTCTGGCCGGATCGGTGGTAGATCGCGAGGGTGACCTAGCCTTGTTGAGTCCTTTGTAGTCCACCTCCCGTCAGAAGGAATAGTAGGATAGCTTTGCTAAGGAAAACATCCTCTGTTGATCTCTTTCCCTATAGTGATTTCCCCAGATAGACAGTAGAAAACAAAAGCTTGCCCAAATCAGAAGTAGAAACCCCTAGTTATCCTCTCTACATTCCTATTATCTACAACCTAAATCACCATAGTCACATTATCAACACCCTTGATTACCGCCATAACCACAGTGCAACATCACCATCCTTGATTCCATTACCACCATCATTGACTGCTACCTTTAACTTAGTTTTTACCTTTACTTATTGACTACCCCTGGTTAAGTTAGATCATAGTTGACTTGGCCCGTTTCCCTGTGGATACGATATTTAAAACCCTCCGGGTGAAAGCTACAACGGTATCCGTGCGCTTGCGGATTTATCTGTGTGCACTTAAAAATACCAACAAGCTTTCTGGCGCCATCGCCGGGGAAACGGTTGCTAACTTAGCTACAAGCCTAGCTTATCCCTTTTTATTTAGCATGGATTCCATTCCTATCTGCAAATATGTTGCACCCACTAGCACCAGCCATAGGTCACCAGAATCTTCAAAGCCTATCCTAACACCTGCCTATGAGCTGCACCCGTACAATTGATTCGGGATCAACCCTTCTTGGGAGAAGGCAATGAAAGCCCGTACTCTCAGCTACGGGAGTTTGACCAGATCTGTGCATGCTTGCATATCGCTGGCATGCATGACAAAACCTTAAGATGGAAATTGTTTCCGTTCTCTTTGACGGGAATAGCTAAATAGTGGTACAAACTCACCATAGAGAGAATGCACGGAGATTGGGAGAAGCTATGCTCTAACTTTTGTCTACGTTTCTTTTCCATCCGTAAAGTTGTTAGCCTTCGCTTAGAGGTTCTAACTTTTAGGCAACTAGAAGAAGAATCTCTTGATACATCATGGGGTCATTTTAATGAACTCATCATCACTGGCCCGGACCTTGCTATTCCAAACCCAATACTCGTTCAACATTTTTACATGGGTCTTAGTAAGAATTTCAGGGAATCCCTTGATGTACCCTCTAGAGGATCTTTCCTTTATTTATCTCTTAGTGAAGCAAGGCTTGTCCTTGACAAGATCAGTGGACACATTACCTTCACTAGCATTCATGATAAACTCCTAGAGGAAGAGAAGGAATCATTTCCCGAGCAAGAAAAGGATGTTTTGATAGCAAGCACACAATCATTCCAACTCCAAGACTTAGCTATCCATCCAGAATCATCATCAGTATCCCAAAATCCCCCAAGAGAAAGAGAAATTCCACTTTTGGAAAACTCTTTTGAATTTGAGGGCAACCTCAATGATTTTGGGAGGACAAGGAACTCTTGTCCATGTAAGAGACCTCTAAGTGATCATATTTCAAATCCTCTTATGGAAGAGTCTCTTAAAAAACGTCCTTATTCCCATTGGGAAGAATTCAAGGATGGCATGTCTAGTGATACCATAGAAGGAGAGCCAAGCCAATTAGAAGCCAATTTTATCTTCTCCCCTTCTATGCCCACAGTAAATGACTTACCTAAACCCATCTGTAAACTGATCCTTGACCTCAATGATTCCTTTTGTGCTCTCTCTCCTAAGACTCATCATGATCCTAGAAACCCGCTCAGACACTCAAATGATAGGGGTCATCAAGGCCACAAGGAAGATCAAGAAGAGCTACAACAATGGCAGGAATGTGTTGAATGGATGGACAGATATGAAGCCTTATGGATAGAATCCATACTTGGTTCAGATCCAGACGATGAACTTATAGCTCATCCAAGTATGGAGGCCCTAGGCGAGAACAACCTGAAAGACACCCATCCAAAGGAGATCTGGGACAATGACATGGCCAATGCGTGTCTTAGGCACGAAATAAAAGAGACAATGTTTTTGCCGATAGACATTCATAAAGAGACACCCTTGAAGATTGAGATCAATGATGACATCAGTGAGCATGAAAGTTATTTCATAAGCAACTCATCAAAACCATGCTCACAAGAGAAAACTTGTGAATCATTTGGTCTCTCTATCATTGCCATCTCCAACCCCCTCACTTTACCTGTCCATAGAATCTAGAAAAGGGTGGTTGTAGATGCATATGTTTATCATAAACATTGCAAATCTCGAGGTATGAATCTTGAGGTAGGTATATAGAGGTTGGTGTTGGAGGGGAAACCACTTCACCAACATAGATGCAATTAGAAGGTTTCCCAAGAATAAGCTTGCACCCTTTTTGCTGTAATGTCTCTGTAGCATAGAAACATAATTGTGAAAATATTCCTTCGGGTATTGTTGTCACTAACCATTTCAGGACTAAAGCAAAAAGGATGAAGGATGACGACTCCAAGGTATATGCAACATTGATCACATCCATCCAGACTTGATTTTTACCTTGCAAAATTCAAGCTTGGGGGATGGGCTTTTCTGAAAAATTCTATATCGTGTTGCTAATTCACCTTGGATGTCTCTACCTTAAATCATGCTTCTTCATCTCCACTTGAGTAAATCTCTTTAGTGCTATCATGCTACCTTTATCTATTATAGTATGCTAAGGTTTGGAGTATTCTCATACACCTTTTAAATTAGGCATGGTGCTTAGTTTAAACATGGTGTTTAGTCTAATTCTTGAACCAAAAGGATGTGTTGATTTTACTTTCAAAGGCTTTTAAATTAAGCATGGTGCTTAGGTTAAAATGCCTTACTAAATCAAATTAGACGTGGTGTCTAGGTTGATTTTTGAACTGATAGTATGCTATAGTAGAGACTGGTACATCTTGTTGGACTAACCCCTGCTGGAAACACTCAAATCAATTTGGAGAAGTCATAGAGATAAACTCACATCAGAGATGAAACAAGACATGAATTCCAACATTTGTGCACAAGGGAGAGGTCCTGCTCAACGGACCCAAGAACCAGGAGCCATCGCTCTTCGATTGAAGCCTAAGGAGGGAAGGCCAAGTTCCACCAAAGTTGATCTGACCATGATCTTCCTCCTCTCAAGCTCCCGTCATTCAGACACGCTGGTTTGCAGTCCCTTTACTCACCATTACCTTACTTCTATAAGTTTGATTAGTTCTACAAATGCCACATATGAAAATCGAACTTAGAGACAACATAAAATCAATCCTCCATAGAAGAAGTAATGGTGAATCATAAATGTTCTATGTTAATGTTCAAACAACTTCTCTACATCATAAAAAGTGACCTTTAGCTTTATGACAACACTATCCCTGTCATTACTTGTATATTCCTTCGGGTATGTGTTGTCTACTAATGCTTTGCAGGAATAGAACAATGAGAGAAGCAAAAGGTCCGAACACAAGAACAAAAGGACGTCATAGGAACACAAGCCACTCCTGACACTACAAATTCCTACCCAGGCAGACACATACTAAAGCAGTAAGGATGATCAACTCGGTTCGGGCTGAATACGATCACCTCCTTGCATCACCACACATGTCAAAGCTAGATGATCCAGTTGTGCCAACGATCGGGTGCACCAGAGAATCTTCCACAAAACCTTCTGCAGCACTAGATCGAGTGTCAACATAATGGAAAAGATGGCGGACCAGATCTTCAGATTCCTAGAGAGGACTCAGAATCACTATGTCCCCTTTGACTTCTGTGTCCTAGACATGGGAGAGGAAGAGTATGATCCACCGATTGTACTTGGAAGACCTTTCCTTAACACCGCATGAGCAATCATCTATACGAGATCAGGAGAGGTCCACTTCCAAAAGGTACCATTGCTACTTCAACAGCTATACAACTTATGAGCAGCCAAAGAAGAACAGCTCAAGGAGGAGACGTCATTCATCCCAAAGTCAACCAACCACCCAAGGATGGTTAGGCAGACTATGAAGGAGAAGATGTAAGGAGTGATGAGACCACTACATGTCTACATCAGAAGATAAGAAGAATAAGGAAGAGGAGAGTGTAAAGGATGGGCCCCCAACCTCAACATCAACATTAAGAAAAGATGGAGGAAGGAGGAGTCAACTTTCAGCTCATCATTAAAAGTGCAACCAGGGTCACCATCTCAACCCGACGATGCACCCAACAAGGAATGAGTAGACAAAGAGTCCTGTTCGGAGGACTATAAACCACCGAGCCTTCACCAAAAGGTAAACTTGGTACCTACCCATATTTACTTTTCAGCATTAGTATCTTAGTAGTTGCATATTTACTTTCCTACATTAAAAAGGAAATAAAAATATTTACTTACTGCATTGCATTGAAAAAAATAATGATAAGCTCCACGTGACTAATCTTGTGGCATAACATAAAGGCTATCCATTGTGGTGGCATAAAAATAATTTGCATGCATCTAGAATAGGCTATTACATCATATTTACTTTCTACATTCATAAATTTAAAAACACCAAAAATATGTGGGCACATGAAGGTCCACACTGTTTAGAAAAACACCAAAAATATGTGGGCACATGAAGGTCCACTCATTAAGGGAGCTTTCTGCTGGAAATATTGCCACTAACCATGGAGCGGTAATATCCTAAGCCCCTCCATGAGAATTGGTATTCTTATTGGCAATTGAGTTTTGCAGGATAATACATGATCAAGAGCTAGACCACCTAGACACCTACCAGCTGCTGGCACATCTGCTCTATGAAGGATCACTCAACTTGCAACATCACGACCACGCCATCATCTAGCTTGGGGGAGAGCATCCTCCACTTAATCCAGCTAAGTATAAGCTTCCCATCCTATTACTGTACTATATTGCCTTTTGAGTGTGTTAGCTAGTAAAATAAAATGTGAAAACCAAATAAAGATTTGTTTAGCTTGTTTAGGTTTGCTTAGTTTAGTTTAGTGAGTTTGCTTAGGTTTGAATACAATGCTTACAGAAGTTGTTGCCCGAATAAAATAAACTCCATAGATCAACACCATGCATGGACTTGATAATTAGCATTCACTAGAATCCCTTTTGATACCTAGTGTTCAACCTTGAACTATCCCAAGTTTTAGACACAACTGTTTGACATGAAGATTTACTTTGAACCTAAAACTTGTGGGTAGCAAATGCTTGATCTAAGTCAAGGTGATTGAGGGATATGATATGGAAAGTTCTGAGTTGCTATTTATCTTGTTCCTAGTGATACTTGAGTCCTGGAGATTTATTTTGAAAATGCTTGAAATCACATGATGAGTTCCTGTATGACAGAGCTTAAATTCCCACCACAGCCATACATGCTAGATTAGGAAAACCCACACATTTATATGCTACTTGCTTTGCATTGAGTGTTGTCAAGCTTTGTCGATACCTTAGAAATTTGTCATGCTTTTACAATCAAGATCATGTACACACCACATACACCTGCTACTCTTATACAAGGAGTACGCAAAAATATGCCTTTCACATCCACCTTAAAATGTTCTACTCCTACACTGGGAGTAAACACCAAAAATAAGCCCTATAGGTTATCCCTCAATAAATGCTCCAAGTTCTTGTTGCTATCTCTCAAAAAAGAAAAAAAGAAAAGGGAAGTACTGTTACAAAGAAGAGGCATGTGGCTATGCAAGTGTGAGATGAGAGGAAACAATGGGTACAAAGATGCCCGCCTGAGAGGTAAAAATGGACAAGTGTCCGAATTATCAAAACAATGGGTACTCCGATGCCCGCCTGAAAAAAGAAGAAGAAAAAGATAGCCCATGTTGTCCTACAGCACAATTCCCCAGCTGTTTGAAAAAGTGAGAGAAATGTTTTCAAGGAGCAAAAGTAGAATTAGGTTAGCCACCATATATCCACCTACCACCACATATCCACACACATGCACATCTTGATTTGATTGTATGACTTATTTTCTCTGAATCCATTGTTTGACTTTACAATATATACATTGCAAGTATGTATGAGCTGTCTCCTTACCCATGAACCTCACATAAGCCATTAGTGATAGGGTGAGAGAGAGTAGGCATACATCACTACTGCTTTGGTGAGGATCCACAAATACCACATATTGGGAGACTTGAGAGGGTCATACAAAGGAATCTCTGAGTTTTATTTTGGAAACATGCAAAAGCTTCAGGATAAGAGTTGAACGACAGAGCTTGAGACATAGTGCTTAACTTAACCATTCTGTCTTTCAATTACCCAAGACCCAAGAGAAGGCTACAAGCTCCATAGTTGAAGGTAATCAAGGTAAGTTGGAAAGTCAGAATAGTTTACTCTAATCCCGAGGAGAACTCTTGTTTGAATATAGGTGTGCTTTTGAGGAGTTGCTACTATATTTAAAAATTCTAAAGAACTCCTATATCCATTGCTAAGTTTGGCTTTGCTAAGGGACTAGCAAAGATTAAGCTTGGGGGAGCTTGTTGACTGTAATTATTGTATAATTTACCCATCAACTAAACATGAAAAAGGTATAAAAGCAAACACCAACATAGGTTTAGGGGTTGAACTGACAGAATTCCACAAGTTTTGGTGAATCTGTGCTTTGCAGGGTGTTATCAGGAAAAGAACCAAAAGAGACCCACATGTCGGACTAAAACATCGAATTCCACCGCGAAAGGAAATCAGGAAGAATCTAGAAGACACCAGAGACTCACCAGACAAGACGGGACGAGTTTGGACTCCAAAGTGGATCGGCCGATCCACCCCCTAGGTCGGTCGATCCCTTCCAGAAGGTTCTCCACCTCCGCTTCGACGTGGACCCACATCCCAATATTTCACGCAATCTACACCGTCCGTCGAAGTCGGTTTGATCCAAGGGCTACGGTTCATCTCACCGGCCTATATATAGAGCCCCAGACCCCCAGGGTTTCAAACGAATTCAATCAATACATGTAAACCCTAATCGAGAGGTATCCCATGAAAGGATAACTTCTCATTAGGATCTAGGGACTAGATAGTAGAGAGATGGAGAGCAAGGGAAGAGTTAGGAGGAGGTGCCGGCCTGTCGGTGCTCCATCTACGGCTTGTGCTTCGGTAGGATCTAGCTCTACTTGAGCTAGCTCCTAGGATGTCTCGGGCAACCAACTTCTGATTCACGTAAGTCTATGTTCATATTGTTTATCTGGTTTATGTCTCTCTTTTGAGTACTTTATTCCTGTTCTAGAGGGAGTAGAGTGGTAATCTATAGTGTAGGCGTGATGCTTAGACTATAATTACTCGTAAATGCGTACTGTCTGGCCAGATCGGTGGTAGATCGTAAGGGTGACCTAGCCTTGTTGAGTCCTTTGTAGTCCACCTCCCGTCAAAAGGAATAGTAGGATAGATTTGCTAAGGGAAACATCCTCTGTTGATCTCTTTCCCTATAGCGATTTTCCCAGATAGATAGTAGAAAACAAAAGGTTGCCCAAATCAGAAGTAGAAACCCCTAGTTATCCTCTCTACACTCCTATTATCTACAACCTAGATCACCATAGTCACATTATCAACACCCTTGATTACCGCCATAACAACAGTGCAACATTACCATCCTTGATTCCATTACCACCATCATTGACTGCCACCTTTAACTTAGTTTTTACCTTTACTTGTTGACTACCCTTGGTTAAGTTAGATCATAGTTGACTTGGCCCGTTTCCCCGTGGATACGATATTTAAAACCGTCCGGATGAAAGCTACAACGGTATCCGTGCGCTTGCGGATTTATCTGTGTGCACTTAAAAATACCAACATTCTTCGCCAAAGGAAAAAAACCGAACACTGCACCAAGCCCTGTTGGCCATCTCCAAAGAAAAAAAACAGAACATTGCACCAAGCCTTGTTGGCCAACAATTGGATACGTGACATCAAACCTACGACATCCATGCTTCACTGACCAACACTTTACTGAGTATATATGTCTATAGTGTGAGACCAGACGCATCCAACTACGAATGGGGCATGCAGATGCCCTTACGTGGAAATTTGAAGAAAATGGGGAATATTCCGCGTCATCACCATACCTTGCTCTTTTTATAGGTGCAACTCGCAATAACTTCGAAACCATTATATAGAAACCGTGGGCATCGCCTAAATGTAAATCCCTCAGTTGGCTTGTCATCTAGAACCAAATATGGACTGCGATTAGAAGCTAGGAATTTGTCAAATCAAAGGATTTGTCCACTTTGTAGACCACATGCAGAATTAGCCTTGCACCTCATCACAGAATGCAGGTTCACGAAGCGTTTGTGGAGAAGAATCGCGACCTGGACGGCCAATCCTGATTTGCATCCAAATGCCTGGCCTCCTAGCGAGACCCTTGAGAAATGGTGGACATCCTTATCTTCTATGCCAAGCACAAGCAGAAGAGTCCTTCATTCTATCATCATCTTAATCTGCTAGGAAAATTTAGAAAGAAAGGAATGCGAGAGTGTTGCAATATGTGGAATGCCCCAAATTCATGATGCTTCATAAAATCAAGGAATCGGCGAGAGTGTGGATCATGGCGGAAGTGAAATAATAATTGTCTTGTAGTCCTCCCTCCTCTCTTTGTTTCACATCAACAAAAAAAAATCTTACTGTATGAGACGGGTATTAGATCGTTTACGTGTAGGCTGTAGCAACGTACTCATGCTTAATCTTGGCATTCCCGCGAAGACCGAGGAGTCCTGGAGCCCGTGTACCAGGTACCTCCAACGTGTCCAATCACCGCCCAGAATAAGCCACCCAAGGCCACAAACAATGCGGAGAAACAGAATGTCCGCTAATTACGGAGCCCCTAACGAGGCGATCGTGAGGGCGACGCGAACTTCGACCCCGATCTAGATTGCCTCACCGGCGATCTCGGTCTTGCTCCACCGCCGGTCACAGCGGCCACGGTGTCCAAGCATATCATCGGTTAGCCGTAAAGGCGCCGTCGACGCCCACTACCGCTAGGGTTTGCCGCTTAGGAACTCTGGGTCGGTTTCGTTTGTGGCTGCGCTGATTGGCTCACGCAGGCCGCCGTTGATTCTGCCTCCCCGTTCTGTGCCATTCATGGTGTCGACTGGAAGTGGTGGACTGGGGGATGGGGGGAGTGCCCCAAACCCTAATGTATCGGACCTGTTCTAGAATCTCAGGCTGACAGAGGAGGAGGTCGCGATCCTAGAATTCAGTGACGATGAAGAGTCGGATGCCATGGCCCCGGTGGAGTGGGCTTTGGTTGGCAAGGTATTGTCACCAGCACTAGTGCACGTTAGCACCGTACGTTCGGCCATGAAGGCGGCCTGGGGAAACCCGGTTGGCCTCAAAATCCTATCAATCGGTGACAAGGGAGACAACATGTTTGTGGTTGAGTTCGGTAGTGCCCGCGACATGGATTGGGTGCTGGCCGGATCGCCTTGGATGGTTGGAAAACACTCGGTGCTATTACAAGAGTATGACGAGAAGCTCAGCGCTGCGGAAATCAAGTTCGATCGTATGGAATTGTGGGTCCGTCTCCTAAATCTTCCACTTGGATGGATGAATCGGGCGAGGGGTTCCAGGGCTATGGATCTAATTGGCAAGGTTGTGTGAATACAAGTGAATGCGGAGGGGAAGGCAAGCGGAGCCTTCCTGCGTGCTAGAGTTGCAATTGAGATCGCCAAACCGTTGAAAAGGGGGATTCTTCTTCGTGTCAACAAGAACGAAGACCCTCGCTGGTTTTTGGCTTAGTATGAACGGCTACCCTATATCTGCTTTCATTGCGGGTTGCTTGGGCACTCGGATGTGGAATGCCCGACACCGGCTGCTCGTAATGTTGAGGGTAAATTGCCGTATGATGTTAACTTGCGGGCTCCAGACACTACTGGATTCGCCCTCTTTGCCGACTGCTGAAACCAGTCGGCAAAGGAGGAAATGCAGTCGGCAAAGGCTTTGCCGACTGCATTTCTTGAGACAGTCGGCAAAGGGGAGGTGGCAAAGCCCAAGGCGGCAAAGGCCAGGGCGGCAAAGAGGAGAAGAAGAGGTGGATTCAGTCTTTCGCGGCGGCTGCTGCTAATTCCTGTGGCAGTAGCTCGTCGTCGGGCTTTGGACCGCCGAGCCAGTCCAATAGATCGGCGAGTAGGGGCTCGAGATCAGCTGATGGTTCATGACATTCGGAGAACCAAGTTGGGACCACAGGAGAACCAGAAATTCAGTCGCCTCTAAAGAAGAACCTCGCGGCGGGCGCTCAAGAAGCTGAGGGAGAAGGGTCTGGTGCTAACAGACAGCTAGTCTTTCAAGCAGTGGAGGAGAATAGACTGAAGGGGCCCAGGAAGAGGAAGTAAAAGCTGCCGGTTAGGGGAGCACAGACACCTGATCTTAATGTTCCACTAGGGCAGGGTTCCAATGCCTTGATCCCTGCGGGATTGGTGACGAGTCGGGTCAATTAGCTGGATGGTGCTGCTGAGAGTGGAGGATGCAGCATGATTGAGATACTCAAGAAGCAGAAACGGGGTAACACCCCACTTGATGGATCGGCGGCGGCTGCGAGCGGCAGCCCCCGCCGGGAGCAATGAATCTCCTCAGCGTGAACTACCGGGGCCGCGTGCGGCCCGAGGCAATTCAAGAGCTCCACAGTCTGGTGGAGCAGAAGAAGCCTACGGTGGTCTTTCTGATGGAAACAAGAATGGGGGAAGAGAAGGCTAGGCTCTTGGTTTGAGGCATGAGCTGGGATTCCAGCAATCCATCGTCGTCAAATCTGAGGGCTTGAGTGGTGGGTTGATGCTGCTTTGGCGGCAAGATGTGGTGGTGGCGGAACTCAGCAAGTCGAGGTCGCACATCGACGTTCTATTGTCGTGTGACCGGCTGAGGATCCAGCAACTGCAAATAACTGGCTTCTACGGGGAGCCTAGGAGGGAGAGACGTAAGCAAAGCTGGTACCTTATGTGATTCTTGCGTGCACAGTCTGCCTCTCCTTGGATGTGCGTGGGGGATTTCAGTGAGGTATTGGCTGCGGAGGAACAATTTGGTGCCAACGAGAGGGAAGCCTGGCAGATCACTGCTTTCCAAGATGCCGTGAATGATTGTCGCCTGACAGACCTCTGCTCTATACTTGGGACAACCGGCAAGAGGGTGACCGGAATGTGAAGGTCAGACTGGATCGTGCGTTCGGGGATGATGTCTTCCTTTCTTCGCTGGGGGAGACGGAGCTGGTCCACATACCCCTCACGGAATCAGATCATTGCGGTGTTCTGGTTGAGGTGAAGGAACGGTCATTGGGGAGACGGGCTGTGCGGCGTAAATCAAAGCCCTTCCGTTATGAAAACATGTGGAAGAGCCACAGGGAATACATGGAGTTTGTCTCGAGGACTTGGGACCCGGGTGATGGTGTCCAGAATCCAGCCAGGGCAGCCGGAGCTCTGTCCTCTTTGCAGAGATCGTTGAAAACCTGGGACCGGGAGGTGTTCGGTTCGGTGAAAAAATAGGTGAAGGAGTTGCGTGCTGAGCTAGAGGACAAACGAAGCAGTACCTTGTACAAGGGTCCTACAGCCAGGGAACGTGATCTTATGGCAAAACTCGCTGATGTATTCGCGAGAGAGGAAACAATGGAGAAACAACGGTCGAGGATATCATGGCTCCAAGAAGGGGATCGCAACACTGAATTTTTTCAGGCAAAAGCTTGTGCACATACCCGTACAAATAGGATTAGGCAACTCAGTGATCAAGATGGAAATATTTTCACAGAACAGGAAGATTTAGAGCAACTTGCGGGCGAATTTTATCACAATCTGTTCACAGCCCAGGAGAGTTTACAGCCTGATTTGATTTGCCGCTATGTACCAAGGAAAGTAAATGAGGATATGTGTTTGCTACTTGAGAAACCATTCACTGAAGAGGAGGTGTAATCGGCTCTATTCCAAATGGCTCCGAATAAATCTCCAGGGGTGGATGGATTTAATGCAGGTTTTTTCCGACGATTGGCAACTGATTAAGCCTTGCGTGGTGAGTGCAGTACTGGGTTTTTTTTTTAATGGAGGTGACATTCCTGATGAGGTAAATAAAACTCTTCTGGTTCTCATCCCGAAGGTGAATAATCCACAGGATTTGTCACAGTACCGTCCAATCTCTCTATGCAATGTTTTGTATAAATTATGCTCTAAGACCATGGCTAATCGGTTGAGGCTTGTTCTTGATGATATGATATCAGAGGAGCAGAGTGCTTTCGTGCCGGGGAGGTTGATTACTGATAATGTATTGATCGCTTACGAGTGCATACATTACCTGAGAAACAAGAAAGGGAAGAATGGGGCATGTGCCATAAAATTGGATATGGCTAAAGCCTACGATCGAGTTGAATGGGAGTACCTCAAGGCAGTTATGGTGGCTTTAGGCTTTCCTACGTCCTGGTGCTCTCTTGTGATGAAGTGTGTCAGTTCGGTTTCCTTCTCTGTGAGAGTGAATGGAATTTTCTCAGAGGAGTTTAAACCGACTAGGAGAATTCGTCAAGGCGATCCAATTTCGCCATACCTGTTCCTACTGTGCTCTGAGGGTCTGTCATGCATGTTGAAGAGTATTGGGCCCTCATATATTTCGAGGGGAGTTCGAGTGGATATACATGCACCCTGGATATCACATCTATTGTTTGCAGATGATTGCATGATCTTTACTCAGTCATCTAAAAGAGATGCTGACCGGATCAATGCTATCCTTGAGGATTATAACAAGGGTTCGGGGCAGCTTGTTAATAAGAGCAAATCGGCAGTATTCTTCAGCGCCAATTGTGGTCAGGATAGCAAGTCAGAGGTATTGGAGAGCTTACAGATTCCGCATGAAGCTTTGGGAGAACGCTACCTTGGTCTCCCTACGACGGCTGAAAGAGGAGTTGGGAATGTCTTCAATTATGTGCAGACACGGGTGCGGGCTTGGTCAGTGGTTGGGTAGAAAAGAACCTCAGCTGTGCGGCTAGAGAAACACTGCTAAAGGCAAATTAATGCCCACTGCTAAAGGCAAATGCCCAATCAGTACCGACGTATGCGATGTCTTGTTTCAAATTGTCGCCAAAGGTTTGCAGCAAGCTCATCACGGCGGTTTCAAATTATTGGTGGGGAAGTACGTTGGACAATCACAAAATCCACTGGTTAAGATGGGAAAAGCTGACTCGTTCCAAGGATCAAGGTGGAGTTGGGTTTCGAGATTTTAGTTTGTTTAATCAAGCTATGCTCGGCAAACAGGGGTGAAGACTGATGATGCAGCCAGACTCGTTATGCGCTAGGGTCCTGAAAGGGAAGTATTACCATTCATCAAACTTCCTTTCTGCGATCAAGAAGAAACGAAGCTCGGCTACTTGGCGATCCATCTTGTATGGACGAGAGGTTTTGGAAAAGGGTCTTATATATCGGATCGGGCCAGGGGATGTCAATGTTTGGGACAGCAACTGGATTCCCGGAGCTGGTTCGCTGCGACCACTGGTCAGGCTGGAGACTGCGACAGCTACGAGAGTCGGTGATCTGTTCATCCCTGGTACACGGGTTTGGGATATGATCCAACTGCGCAAATCCTTCATTGAGCTAGATGTGGCGGAAATTATGAATATTAAACCAAGTCTGAGATTGGAACATGATGTGGCGGCCTGGGCTTTTGAGAAGAATGGTACCTATTCAGTCCGGTCAGCCTATAAATTGTTGAAGGAAGAGCAGATGGCCTCGGCTATGGCTGCAACAAATGAAACCAACCATTCTGGGGACAACAGAGCATGGAAAGCGGTCTGGAAGATGAATGTACCTCCCAAGGTTAGGGTGTTCTGGTGGCGTATTCTCCACAACTCGCTACCAGCTATGGCCGAACTGGAGAGGCGACATATAGCTAGAGAATGCCACTGTGATGTGTGTGGAGACCCGTCAGAATCCATATTTCATGTGGTAAACACTTGCACGGTGGCGAGGAGGTTCTGGGAGGAGGTCATGAAATTAACAGGGATCAAGGTTCCTAACCTCCATCCAAGTACGTGGGCGACAGATGTCTTGCATGCCGAGTTATATTCGACAGACATTGATGCAGTCTTCCTCTATGGAGCTTGGGCTATTTGGGCGGGGCGGAATGCTCGTCGGCATGGCAGGAGGATCTGGGAACCAGGATCCATGGCGAGGTACGTAGCTACCTTGCTGGAGGAGCTAGGGACCATGAAGATGCCAGCTCGGAATCCCAAACCTGCTCGGCGGGAGCGATGGAAGAAACCTGAGGAGGGTTGGTTCAAGGTAAATACTGACGCAGGCTTCGACTCCGGTTTGGGGATTGGTCGCGCAGGGGTGGTTATTCGGGATCACCAAGGCATGGTGAAGGCGGCAGCTGCACAATGGCTGGAAGATGTCCCGGACGCTTTAACAGCTGAAGCCCTGGCGGCAAAAGAAGGGCTAGAGCTGGCCATGGAAATTGGTTGCGACCGTGTTGCGTTGGAGTTTGATAGCAAGATCTTGCACAATTACCTCCAGGATAACTCGGGTGCGAGATCAGCTATAGGCGGCCTGTGTTTCGATATCACAGAGATAGGCAGGAATTTTAGAGAATTTAAATCCTTATGGGTGTTTAGGGAAGCTAACTCGTGGCCGACCATTGTGCCCAATTGGTTTCGGTCGTTGAGCGCTCCTTCTTTTGGCTCGACTATGTTCCCGATTGGTTGGTGGAGCTAGCCGATGCTGATTGTAATCCTGTCCTTGATTAATGGAAAGCTCTGTGATGCTAAAAAAAAAAAAAGGGCCACAAACAATGCACCACGCTGCTTCCCAACCGGGGAGGCCCGGCGAACGGCGCCCCGATCCACACACACGTGCATTGCGAATGGCGCGGCCTTCGCGGCTTCGGCTTCGCCTATGCCCGCAGCCCCTTCGCCTCCCCCGATGACCAGAGTCGCGCACCCACCGAGAGCGACGCGGGCGCAGCCTCCAAACTCCAAAGTCCAAACCCGTGGCGGGCAGGGCGCGCCTTCGCCACCACAGACAGACTTCGCGCCCCACCACCAGCCTAATCCGCCTCGCGAGGCGGGCAGATAACGGCTCGCGGCACGGGAAGGCACTAGTCCACCGAGTGGCGCGGAGCAGGAGGGGACGGACACATGGCGGAGGAGGCGGTGCCGCCGGCCGCGCCCGTGATGGTAGGGGAGGAGGAGAACGCGGCGGCCGGGGCCGAGGACTCTTTTGGGCTGCCCGCTGAGCTGATGTCGGTGCTTCCGTCGGACCCGTTCGCTCAGCTGGACGTGGCGCGCAGGATCACCTCCATCGCGCTGTCGCGCCGCCTCGGCCGCCTCGAGGCCGAGGCGGCGCGCCTGCGCTCGCACCTCGCCGACCGCGACGCCGAGGCCGAGGACCTCCGCGAGCGCGTCGAGCAGCTCGACGCCGCGCTCGCCATCGCCACCGGCCGCCTCCGCCGCGCCGAGGAGGAGAA
The DNA here is from genome assembly GCA_038502445.1 of Eremochloa ophiuroides. Taxonomy (NCBI): domain Eukaryota; kingdom Viridiplantae; phylum Streptophyta; class Magnoliopsida; order Poales; family Poaceae; genus Eremochloa; species Eremochloa ophiuroides. The sequence continues at coordinate 53,109,838 of JAHLJS010000008.1, forward strand.
GGTAATCAATCAATCACTACCCAGTTTCACTTTACTACTGATTAGCCGCCTCTGGGAGTCTGGGGCGCTGCTGCCGCCGCCTGGCTGATGATGACGAGTGGCTGAGCTGTGCTTTCCGTGGAATGGTGGCTTCGGTCGGTCCCACTTGTCTGCGACTCCGGTCCCGCGACGCTTGCGCCTAACGTCATCTCTATTCCAGCAATGTCGTTGTAGCTGTGTGATATGTATGCTGCGCAATTTGGGCCAACCGAAATTACTTAACAGTCGAATTATGCTTCTTCTTCATGTTCTGATCGTGGAACGATGGACGTACAGGAGGCACTGCTGCGGGATAACTCTGAGCTGTCCAACACCGTTAGCAAGTTGAACAGAGATGTCGCCAAGGTACCAAAACACTCTTGCCTTTCCCTTCGGGAAGAATTTGCCAGATTTCTGTGCGTTGCAATACTAGTTTGGAACAATTACGTAGCAATCTCATCATAATTTCAAACTGAAATTCGTAGTCCTTAACGTTATAAATGCAAGAAAAGAAAAGAGAGACAGAGAGTGCCAGCGGGTAGGGGGGAAATGTTAACCTGCCAGTCATTTTTCTCTCATAAGCACGTACAACCATTGATTGGTGCTGTACATAAGCCTCGATTGTTATACCATGTTAAACTTCATAGTTGTGTACCTTACTGCCTGTATTCTACTTTGTTGTGCAGTTGGAAGTTTTCAAGAAAACACTTATGACAGTCACTCCAGGAAGATGACAGCAGTGATGTAAGTCTGGCATTCAGGCTGTGTCCAATTGTTAACTCAAGAACCCAGAAACGACAAGCATGTCAATTCTTCCCTTGTTTATATTTGTAGCTGAATTGCGAGTGATTTCTATTTTTGAATTGCTTTTCCATAGAATACTGCTCCCAGGGCAAGAGCTGCAGCAACTTCAAATTTCTCCTCTGCACCATCAGGTACTGCATTATTCTCGTGGTCCTTATGCTAGCTAGGTCCACATTATTCTAGTTCCAAAGCTTAATGTTGCCTGTTGGATTTTTGTCAGATGAAGATTCTGCATTTCCATCTTCCAAATCATCACAGATTTCAAAAACTGCCAGTTCAGTTTCAGAGGAAAATAACCAAGTTGACCCAGATGGTACAGTCCTGTTTGATAAAGTTAATCTTGTCTGATACAAAAATCTGTTAATGATGTTTTACGCACAGAACCTTTTTGTACCTGCAGCACCTAGGCCACCCCATCCACATGTATTTTTGCCGTCATACAACAGCACACCAAGGATGACTCCCCTAGGCTCACCTCCAAGGCGTTCTGGATCAGTATCACCACCACGACGACACTCAATCTCCGTTACGTCGATGAATATGTTTAATGACAGGTCGTCAGGCTTTTCTGGTCAACATAGCTCTCCATTTGACACTCCAAGTCAAACAGGTTAGCTTTTTTTTTTTTTTTTTTTGAGAAAGTCAAACAGGTTAGCTCATAACCCCAAGAGTTAGTTATAATGTATGTCAAACACTTGAATGTTAATGCTGTTTTGTTCAGCAATCAGCATATATTACATTTAATTGGTCAAGATATGTTACAATTTGACTGCCATCTAGTAGTACATATCAAGATATATTGCAGTTCTGCTGGACCCAAAAGTGATCTGTTTGTTTGCTTACTGGGTTCAGATCTTTGATTTCTGTGTCTAACACAAAATCATAAATAAGCTATCCATATACTCTATCTCATTGAGAGTTATTTGTTTTAGGACGAACAAGAGTTGATGGAAAGGATTTCTTTCGTCAGGTCAGGTATGTGCAAAATGCTCTTTTCCATGTATTCAGTTTAGCAATAGATTTTTTTCCTCGGAAATCTACTCAACCTTTGTGAGTGTAATATTTGATAAAAGTTAATAGAAGGAGTTTGATGTACTTATTTTTCTTTCTGAATTTATGATCATGTAGTGCCTTCAAGAACTTCACATAGCCACACAGTAGGGTCAATTGATTCCGGGGATCTTGTTTTCCAGAAATCTAGAAAAAACTTTTCAACTCCATTGATGCTTAATTGCCACAATATAATTTTGTTCATTTTTCCAGATGCGCGATTGATTTCCCTCTTTAACTGTTGTAAATGCAGAAATAGATTGTCGTATGAGCAGTTTGGTGCATTCCTGGCTAATGTGAAGGAGCTGAATGCACACAGGCAGACCAGAGAGGTATAAATGGACCAACAATGAATGGACATCTGTTTGGGTATTTATGAACTAATTTTCTGATCCCCGTTTTGGTATTCGTTGAATGTTTCTTACAGGATACCTTAAGAAAAGCTGATGAGATCTTTGGTCCTGAAAACAAGGACCTGTACACCATTTTTGAGAGCCTAATAACTCGCAACATTCGCTAGTCTCCTCAAGGGTTGAAACATTACCCATGATTACTAGTGATTCAAGTTTTACCGGTATATTGTGATTATGATATTCATCACTTTTTTGTATTTGAAGTCTATAGTCTGTTGTGGATTCTTGGTATATAGTTCTATAGTTCTTCTTTTTCATGCTTATGTCCATGTAGAGACCTGGGTTTGTTTAGAAGCTACAGTTTATATTATAATACAAATTGAGTAAATATTGGAATAAAGGGAAATACGTTATTTGTCTGATATTTCTTGAACATAATTAATAGACTACAAATGTGAAACAAGTGCAGAACAAAAGTTTAACTTCCAGCAGAGTACGTGAAAATCCATCTTAAGACAAATTTTATTGCCTATTAAAGCCCTTTCATACAACTGTAACTGTGTTGAGTATCTCCTTTAATTTTTTGTACTATGCTATAAGATAGTGAAATATGGATTTGGACTGTTTTTTTTTTTTTTTTGGCATCTAATCTTTAATATTTTTTCAGCAATATTGTACAAATAGATTGCTTATTTCCTATCCTTCGCTATGTCCTCCCCTAAATGTTTTTGCGGCCTGCTCCAAATTGCCTTTTGCTCTTCAAAACTCCCAACAACAGCAGATTGCTTATCATTAGCCAAAGAATTTGCCAAATGATTGTAATACGCTCCTGTATTCAAACTATATAATACATTCACTGGCTTTGCGCTCTTCTTGACCAAAATTTGCCCATTTGTGCTTTCGGTTGTATTGGAAACAATGTATATGGGCTTCACTTTCACAGAGGCTTCCCAGTCAGATCCTTGGACCATGTAAACTGCACCAAGAACTTCTCCAAGGAACATGTCCTAGAAATGAAAGAGTTTACACAGACTAGATCATAAAGATGATCAAAGACTAGGTCAGCTGTCAAAAATCAACATAGGCCAATTAAATAAGAAAAGTACGTCTTTTTTGTCCTAAATTAAACTTCTCTAAGTTTGACCAAATTTATAGAAAAACATATTAACATCTGCAATACCAAATAAATACATTATCAACATATATTTCATCATCAAGAATCTAATGAAACTAATTTGGTATCACAGATGATGTATTTTTCTACAAACATAGTTAAAGTTAAGAGAAGCTTGACATGCAACAGACTAAAATAATACTCCTCCATTCCAAATTATAAGTCTTTTGACTTTTTTGCCCTAAATTTGACCACTCGTCTTATTCAAAAAATTTGTATAAAATATCACTTATTTTGTTATGACATGTTTTATTAATAAAAGCTCTTTAAGAATGACTTAATTTAACTATGTTTGTATAAATTTTTTAAATAAGACGAGTGGTCAAACTTAGGGTAAAAAAAGTCAAGCGACTTATAGTTTGGAATGGAGGGAGTATTTTGGAACAGAAGTATTAGGCTAGTGGAACAAATTAAAGTCACTAATGCACTTTTACCATAGAGGTCATTTACCATGTGGTGATAGAATTTCTGTTTCCTCTGAAGTTGCTGAAGCAGCGATAGCAAACGATGGACAAACTTTGACTCGGGAGTATGCTGGGTGTGTTGCTTCAAAGCTCCAAGGACACCTTCAAATGAAGCAACCTTTCGTTGCACGGTAAAAGGAATGAGTGTGATATTCAGACTAGACGATTCTAGTACTGTCTTTGCGGCCAGGGGATCGAGGAACATGTTGAACTCTGCATATCTGTTGGATTGAACAGTGAACACATTTCCCTTCTCATCACCTCCATCTCTAATTAGTCCACCCACAACATAAACTCTCTGCATACGCAGAATTATACTAAGATTTTATATAACGAATATCAGCTTTGCATCCGAATCATCACAAGTCAGAACTTCCTTTGAAGTCTGGTACTACTACTACTACTAGGGGGCAAAAAGAACAGACCTCTATGACAGAGCTGGCGTCCATGTCAGATAGTGAAATGGTGGCTAGATTGGTGAGAGGTCCGCTGGTAAGAACCGTGATCTTCTGACCTGGACCAAGTTGCCTCCTAACTGACAGCCAAACATCAAAAGCATCTGGCTGTCGGCGTTCGGGATGGTCTAAATCATTAGAAGTGAACCTAATCATGAAATGAAGAGATGTGAAATGTTTTATGACAACCATTACCATTTCATGTAAAGCGACATTCAGTAGAGTGTTTACCTTCGAGGACTTCTTGGCAACGACCGAGCCAGTCCATACAATGTGTCTGAATCTACAAACCCACCACTTCCAAGAGGGATAGAATAAGAATTGTTGCAGCCAAGGGTTGGGTTTCCCATTGCAGTAGTATTGCCAAGACCGACTGGAATGTCGTCACGGCCCATCATATGTAGAATGTCATAAACGATGTCAATGCTAGCGCTATTAGCCCAGCCGTTTCCATTGATCAAAACAGCCTAAAAATAATTAGTAGAGTGAGGTTTGCCAGGCATTTCAGTGTACAAAAGAAAGTGAACCACATTATTAGCTGCAACATTTTGTAATTTGGGACGTAATAGTTAGTTGTCTCACCTTCAGATCAAATTCATGGCGAGGTTCTTTCAGGAGGTATATGAGTGACACAAAATCTCCAGCACTCATGTCCATGTCAAAAATGACTGGCTTGCCCCTAGTTACATTCATGAAATCCGGCTTGTAGAGCACCTCTCTGTAATACGGAAACTGTGTACTTATGTTGAAACGGGCAGTGTTTTCTGGGAGATTTAGAACCTGAAGAAAATATATTGTTGGCATTTGTAAGCTTGAACTTTGACATCCTGACTTGTGAGTTGTGATTAATTCTGAGCCGAAAAACGTATAAAGTATGCTTCTTTAGTTACCTCTAGGAATCTCTTCGAAAATTCCGTATCCAGTGGGCTACTCTTATCGGTGTTCGGCTTGGCGCTTGTTGCGACAAGCACCTGAACTGCTTCTGGACCGGATACTTCCTTAGTGTACCCATCCTAATTAAGGACAAATGCAGGTTTTCAGTTATCAGGGTTTGTCATATCATGCACAGATAACATTTTGCATCGATCCAGTACATTGGTTTTATTACCTGGCATCTGCCTCTGTTGCTTCCCGGCACCAGACAGAAGGGATCTCTGATCCCAGTCTCAACATGGCCACTGTGAACTCCTCCTCCTTGCAATCCAAACTTGGGAGCATTTCGTCCATCGAAAAATGGGTTAGAGCCGTCACGCACGCCGTACGGTTCGTTAGATGTTACTACGGTGATGTTCATGTACTCGAGCTCGGCAAACTCATTGTTGCTGCTGCCCGTTTCGCCATGGCGCATGCTGGAGAGGGCCACGCCGGCGGCAAAGGGGTCCCACAGGTAGAAGCCCTACACCAGGAAGAAAGGAAGAATATTCAACCTCCTGCCATACTTCAGCCGTAGATCAGTATTTTTTTTCTCTCATAATAATTCAGCCGTAACCAAAATCAGCCGACTTGCCGTGTTGTCATGGCTATCGGATCGCCGCCTCAGGCGCGCGAGAGCGCCGTCCAGCGACAGGAAGCAGTACTGCGCCTCGTAGGTGTCCTGTCGCCGCCGGAGCTCGGAGTAGAACGCCTCGGTGACGGGGACTGTGTTGGTGGCGTCGAGAGGGATGAGGGTCACCGGGACGCCGGAGTGTAGCACATGGTGGGCGGCGAAGGGGTCGCCGAAGACGTTGAACTCGGCGACCGGGTCGGCGGCGGCCGCCGTGAACAGGTTGCCGGGCGCCCTGACGGCGCCGCCGGAGACGTAGACGCGCTCCACGTTCCGCCGCAGGCGCGGGCGCGACATGAGGAGCAGCGCGAGGTTGGTGTGCGTGCCCAGCAGCAGCACCGACGCCGGCCCGCCGGACAGCGCGTCCGCCATCACCTGCTGCGCCGTCGGCTGTCGGAGCGGCCGGTACCCCCGGGAGCCCTGCGGGAGGAAGCCCTTTCGGTTCCCGAAATTCGTGTCCACGTCCCGCCTCCCCGATGCCGGGATCGCCTGCCGGTACCGGCACCCGCCGGCCGTCGACATGCCCTGCATGCATGCGCATGTCGGTCGTCGTAATTAGTAAAATGCATGGTAGCTTAGCTTTGGACATTAATTTGGAGGTATATATAGCTAGCTAGCTAGCGTTGGTTCTTGTACTTCAGAGCATTTCCAAAAGCTCTCTAAATCTTCTCCTAATCTCTAGTTTTTTAGGAAGATAGAAAAAAATGTTCTCCAACAACTCCTAATACTTCCTCCTAATATTTAGGGAGAAAAAATGTTCTCCAACAATTCCTAATACTTCCTCCTAATATTTAGGGGGTTGGAAAATTCACCCCTCAACCGCCTAAAGTTACGCGCTTTCCCGTCGCGCGGAAACAGCGTTCATCTATCACAATTTTTTCTTCGCGCCCGCGTCAAAGTTTTTCTTTTGCACCCGCTTGGTAGCCGCCGTCGAAGGAAGTCGCCGCCACGAGTTGAAGGAAGATGCACCCACATAGGTACTATGCTGCTGGCTGGCGTCCAACATGCTGCTCTGCCTGCACGGCTGTACTACATGATGCTGCTACTCGATGGCCGGCAACCACTGCTGCTACTGGACGGCCGGTGCTAGGGCACTGTGACCAAAGGAGACGGCGGTGGCGGCATATAATACAATGAAGACGAAAGAAGTATCACGGAAAAAAAATTGCCGTAAAAAAAAAGCCACATGGACCAAAATTTAATTTTTAGAGGTAAAATATTAGGAACTTTTAGGAGATAGCCTTCTTTCTTTCTCCCAATATCTATTTAGGAGTTATAAAACATGGAGTTTTTAGGAGAAATATTTAAGGACTCTTGGAGATGCTCTTATATTAGGGCCTGTCTACCTGACGTTCGAGTGCTTCGAAGCCTCTCAACAACCGCGTGTTCACAGCCATGGAAAACAACCGAAATCAGCAGAAAAAAAAATCGAGTGTTTACAGGTGCATGAAGCCATGAACACACGATTTTCAGACGCTGGGATGCTAATGCTCCAGGGTCTAGACGTATGAATGCGTGTGCCACAGCTTTCTTTAGTGAATCGGAGCAGGATAAAAGAAATCATTACATGCAAAATGGAGCTGCAGAAATAAAAAAAATGAAATAAAACACGTTTGAAAAATAAGGACAAAATTAAGGGATTTGTTAAAATTCAGGTGTCTAAAATTTAGTTTTGTTTCAGGTGACGGTTATTGCATATACTTTATACTAAAATTACAGGTTTCTCCTGTTACAATTTCTATATGCGCAATCTGCAATTTTAGGTATTGATAATAAAAAAACTCGTTAGACAAAAACAACAAACCTGGAAAATTCTGATTTGTGTTGGCACAAGGACAATTGACAATTAACAATTATTGCTATTGGAAGACAAGTAAAAAATTTAATATGTTTGGACATAAACACAAATAATAAATCACAAAAGTAACAATTTACTCGTACTAGTTGGTAGTATAAAAGTGTTGCCAAAAATCATCTAAAATTTTAGACACCTAGTTTGATAGGAATTCTATAAAAGTAGCGCCATGAAAAAAAAAACAGTAGGTCCAATCCGTAGTCCTAATTAATACTCCCTCCGTCCCAAAATAAGTATCGTTTTTTATTTTTTGAAATCGACGTTTGACCATTCATCTTATTCAAAAAATATAAAAATAGTAAAAATAAATAAATCAAGATTAAAATACCTCTAATAATGAATCATTTCATAATAAAATAATTATTTTTTTCATAAATTTTTTTAATAAGACAAATGATCAAAGGGAGATAGTCAAAATTCTAAAACGACACCTATTTTGGGACAGAGGGAGTATGACAAATGGCCGTTGTATCTACCGCAGACAATGGATTGCGAACATACACAAGAACAAGTTGCCAATTGATGGGGCACATTTTAAAATAAGCCCAAAATAACAAAAAGACAACAAAACAATATGCTGATTGTGGCCAAATTTTAAAAACATCTCCCAAAACAACTATGATACAACAAAACAAACTTACCATTGGGAGGAGAAACTAAAAAAAGAAAACAAATTAAGCAACAATAACAAAACAAAACAAAACAAGGTGTCAAATGAAAACCAAATTATAAAAACAACCCCAACAACAAGAATAAAAAAGAATAAGCTACCAATTGAGGGCCAAATTATAAACTACCCACAACAACAAGAACAAAAACAAAATAAAGCCAATTGGAAGGTAAATTTTAAAAACTTCAAAAACAACAAAAAAAATAACGAGAAAAAAGAAACGGCCAACTAGAGGTCAAAGTATAAACTAACCTTGAACAACAACAACAACAACAGCAACAACAACAGGAAACAGAGAGCCAAATTATAAAAACAACCTACAATAAAAAAAAGAAATTAAAGCTACCAAGTAGGGGCCAAAAATAATCACAAAGAACAAGAAAAAAAGAATAGAACTACTAAAGGTGAAATTATAAAAACAATATCTAACTATGTTAAAAAAAGAGCAAGTTGCCAACTATGGGCCAAACTATAAAAACAACCAATAACAACATAAAAAAAAGCTCCCCGCAAAAAAACACCCACGAAAAACATAAAAAGTTAGCAATTAAGGACCAAATTATAAAAACAACCCCAAACAATAAGATTAAAAGAAAGAACAAGCTGCCAACTAAGGGCAAAGTATAAAAACAACCCTGAACAACAAGAAAAAGAAGATTAAATATGTCAATTGGGGGTCAAATTATTAAATAACACCCGAACAACAACAAAAAAGATAAAGCTATTGATTAGGGGGGCGAATTGATTAAAAAAACCCTAGCCACATAAAAAACAAGCTGCAAACTATGGCGCCAAACTATAAAAATAACCACTACATCATATTAAAAAAATCTGGCAAATGAGAGCCAAATTATAGATATTACACCAAACAACAAGGAAAAACAAGCCACTAACCTTTTTTTTATGGGGGGAGGGGGGGGGGGGGGCAAAGTAGTAAAACAACCTCGAACAACAAGAACAAAAAAAAATAGAGTTACCAACTGAAAGTCACCATGTCATGAGCACTGCATGTTCGCGTACAACCAGCTGTTGTCGTCGTTGCAGCTGCCTCAAATTACTAGTGCAAATGTGCGACTAGAGCAAATGCACAAAAAAATAATTAAATCGTGAAGGTCCCTCTAACTATGTTACTACAAAGTTAGCACACCTCCACGAGACCACCAAGCACCAAGCCACCAACAACACACGTCAGCCATCTGCATGCATACGCCAGCAAACCATGGATGGTTAGAAACGACAAACGAGGACAAGCGAACAGCCTCATACGACGCACAAGAAATGAGAAAAGAACGGATCAGAGGGCTGATAAATCGTGTGTTGAGAGCAAACAAAACAACCGGTTGAGCTTTAGCTTTCCCGTAATTATTAATTAATTCTGTGTGTGTCAACAATCACGTATGTACCTGGTCTATGAGTGGTAGGTAGCCACCGACGTCGCGTTGTAGGTCGCCGGCGTAGGATATGCCGCCGTCGCCGCCGACGCCGACGGGGATGTCGTCGCGGCCCAGCATGTGGAGGATGTCGTAGAGATGGTTGACGGCGTGCCCGGCGTCGCTCCACAAGTTGGCGCTGATGGTAATGGCCTGCATTGTTCACGACGATTTAGTGTACGTAGTGACGCACTAGCTAGCCTGACCTTGGCTGGATGGCTCTCAAATTGACGGCCACGAGGGCGTTGAAACATATTGGCTATACTGCGCATGCGCAAGAAGATAGTCAAAGCCGATCGAGATGCGCCATCGCTGTCCATACTCTATCTACATCGCTTTTTCTGTTTCCTCTTTTACCTATAGCTAGTGATCCAGCATTGGAGATGCAATGAATAAACAATAGAGGCGCGTGCGCACGGGGTCTTGAAATTCATCATCGGAGCTAGACCATTCCGTCGTCACACACGAAAACTATATAGGACACTATCACATCACATCGTTCGGCCGGCCGGCCTGCGCAGGCGCAGACAGACGCAGAATCAAGAAGTGATGATGTCTCTATCTCCAGAGAGCAGTGATCCATTAGCTAGCTCCAGAATCCACGCCATGGTTGACGAGAGGATTTTGGATAGGCACACGTAGAATCACAGTCTACAACTCGATTACTTAGCGGATCCACTCGGAGAATGATGGTGACACGTAGCACAGGGGCCACGAGGAATCGAGAGAAAGCTAGGTTGACATGGCACCAACCTTGACGTCGAGCTCGGACCGGTTCTGCTTGAGGATGTAGAGCAGCGCGAGCAAGTCGTCGGTGTCCATGTCCGTGTCCACCAGGAGCCGCCGTGGAGCCACCGCACCACCGGCGGCCGATGATAGGGTAAGGAACAACGACACGGCCACTGCCACGGCGACCGCCGTGCTGCTCCCTTTCCTCGGAGCCGCCGTCGCCATGGACGACAGCAGTTTTGTGCACGCAAAGACAAAGCGTGGGAGGGCCGGGTCAGGGACTCTCGCGATGTGTTGTAGGCTGCAGGTAGTGGTAGCTAGCAGCCTAGCACCTACGAGAGACGAGGGACGGTTGCCCGTTGGACTCGTCTTCTCGCCCGTGTGTGCCTTTCTGCATGACGGAGAAGGGGGTGATGAGTGCGCGCAATTTATAGCTCCATCACCTTCATTATTCCCCCAGTCGTCCTCGTGGGCGTCCATAGATACAGCGGCGGCTGCAGGGGTCGCTATACAGCACGAGAGGCACACACCTGCGCTAGCTGGAATCCTAGGATCTCTCTTAAATTGTCCAACCAATTTTTGCAACAGCATTATCATCAAGGTTTGCTAATAGATATTTATGATTAATCATAATAATATGCCATCATCATCATCGACAGTTTGTAATATGAACTGTGATGATATAATTCACTTTCGCCAACTATTTATGATACAAAACCATTGATAAAAATATTTACATTGCTATAAATCTATAAAAGATTCCACTCCACTCCCTTCCCCGGCACCGGCACCGCGCGCGATCGAGGTCAACAGGGCTTAAGAACCGCTTGTGGTGAGCTCTCGGTAGTAGTGAAAACAATTACTTTCTCAAGTTGAAACTCTGACATATTTTTTTAGCTAGAGTTTTTCCGTTGCTTGCTTTGGTGGAATACACATTGGGTTTGTGCATAGATTTGACGTTTGAGTACAGATCCCAAGCTGCTATAGTATTAGTAAAGAAACTATATATTAGGACCATTTCGCATAACTCTACCTCCTCCCAGATACTATATTGGATTCGTAATTTTGTGGATTGAATTAAATTGGCTTAACTATTTATATGTACTCCAAAATTAGATTAAAATGCATTTGGCATATCTTTTGATATATCTGCCAGTCCGGGATCTTAAAAAAGTCAACACTAACTTTACAAATCTCTATTAATTATATACATTTTTATATGAAATTTATAAATATATAGAATTTAATATTTTGGACAAGTTGCCATTCATACCCCTCTCATATCCTAGCTAGATTATGCAAGAGTTAAATAAGACCACCAAACACATAATAAAATTAGTTTAAGAAGCCTACTGTATACCTGAGTGAGCGAGGCCCGCAATAGTGAAGACTACAAGGATCGACCCAGGAATTCCACAAGGCCAACCTTTCACTTTTCAGGCCTCAACTTTGGTATAATTACATCACTACTAAATACAAAAGGAAGCCACACAGATCCAACAATTTTGACCCATTTGTTTGATGAATATAAGTTTCAAAATATTCACAAAACTAGGTGAAAGGTCCTAAATGGCTAGGGGGGATGAATAGCCTATAAAATTTCTACAAACAACACTTAAGCCAAGTTGGTTAGACAAAAATACGGCGAAGCGAATTTTGCGCTAGCCTACTAAAAAGAGCAAGCCATCTAATCCGTTCTAGGCTATTGTCTCTACTTTTCACACCAACAAACTAAGTCACTACTTTACTCTACTCCTAGGTGAGCAACTACACAAGAGAGAGCTACACAAGGTAAATACAAGAATGTAAAGAGAGTAGAGTGAGCAATGTTATACCGCTGGTGAAGAGTAGAGAATACCAAATGAACAATCAATCATAATGCAATAGAAAATCTCAGGTAGAGAGATGACACAAGATTTTTTACCGAGGTTCACTTGCTTGCCGGCAAGCTACTCCTCGTTGTAGCGATACACCCACTTGGATGTTCACGAGCTAATTGGCCATCACATGCCAAACTCTTCTCAAGGGTGCCGCACAACCAACACAAGATGGGCATCCACCAAGCTACGAGCAATCCACTAGAGTAGCCTTTTGCGATCTCCTGCGGGGAAGGCTCAAGAACCCCTCACAAATCACCGATCGGAGGCGGAGACAATCACCAACTCCCCTCAACGATCCACGCAGCTCCAAGCCGTCTAGGAGTTGGCAAACTCCAAAAGTAACAAGAGAATCCGCTGCGAAATACACTCACTAAGTGCCTCTAAATGAACACACTTATGCAATGCACTTGATGCTCTCCAATCTCACCAAATGATGAACTCAATCTCGTGGAATGTGTGAGAGAGGAGTGGAGAGGCTCACTAGCTTGTTATGTCAATGAAAAAGTCCAAGAGAGACTCCACAAGCCGGCCACTCCACCCTTTATAGCCCAGCTCAAAGATACAACCGTTACACACAAACTGCGGGAGCACCGGACGCGCTCGAGTTTGCACCGGACGCTGTTTCACTAGCGTCCGGTGAAAGTTTCACTAGCACCGGACACATGTTGCAGCGTCCGATGACAGAGTCCGGTGCACAGAAAGAAGCCACGTGTACTAGCCATTGAGAATTCGAACGTTGGACTCCAGCAACACTTTCACACCGGACGCGTCCGGCCAAAGTTTTACTAGTGTCCGGTGAAAGTTGCAGTAGCACCGGACGCACGTTTCAATAGCATCCGGTCCGATGTTTCAGTGTCTGGTGACACACCAGAGAGCTCCCTGAGAGCTCAAAACCACACCGAACGCACCCAGCATCTGTTGCCAATTTCAACAAAAACCACCGGACTCATGAATTTCTTCACCGGATGCGGGAATCGGGCGTGTGCGAATGTTTCAACTAGTGTCTGGCCGATGTTTCAACTAGAGTTTGGCCAAAGTTTCAACTACAGTCCGGTCACCAAATTCTTAACCCTTGCAAATGTGCTAACACCACCAAGTGTACAACCTCATTGTGCACTGTGTGTTAGCATTTTTCCAAATCGTTTTTCAAAGGGTTTTGTTAGTGTCACTAGCATCTACATGCATATGCAATAAGAATGAACACCTAGTGGCACTTTGATTACCGTATTTCACGAACGATTTCTCCTCTCTTAATAGTACGGCTATCTATCCTAAACGTGATCACTCTCTCTATAGAGTCTTAATCACCAAAAGCAAAAGAGCTCCTATGGATTATACCTTTGTCTTGAGCTCTTAGCTTTTCTCCACCTTCCTTCTCATTTCTTGATGAAGCTTGTGGACACCTTTTAATGATGGACTTATACCATTTGCTTGGATGCCGTCATTAGGGATTTCTCCTCTTGTTGATGGACTTACACCATTTTCATGGACGCCGTCATTGCCCTTCACTTGTGGCCTCTACCAATCCTGGTCCTTTACTCCATCTTGATGTTTACTAATTGTTCTCATGAAACACTTAGAGCAAAACATTAGTAATTAGGTTTCATCAATTACCCAAAACCAAACATGGGCTTTCAATATCTCCTCTTTTTGGTAATTGATGACAACCTTTCACAAAGATATGAAATAAATCTAAGTTGGCACTTTGGTAGTACTAGTTTCCCCTACATATGTGATTCCTTGTGTTTGGTTCAATGTTTCACATATGCATGGATTTGAAAGTTTGGGTGAGCTATCACTACCAAATGATGCTAAGGTATATAGAATGGACCTTTGAAGCGTGATACCATCGGAGTTGCGGAAATATACCATCCTTAGCACCATTGTTCACTAGTCATGCATCACAAACAAAATACCTCGTGAGATCAACATTATAAGTAAGAGAGGTACTTTGTATGAAGAGTAAGTCCTATGCATTCTAGCTTGTCAAACACCATTCAAATCCTATTTCTAAGCATTACACCAAACAAACAAGTCATAGGAATTGAAAATTGACAATGCAACAATTCATATGTTAATGCACACATAAATGCTAACAACCTATTCATGAGCTTACTCCCCCTACTTGTGTGCTTTCAAAATTTTAATTAACCCCCTTCCATTCTTATCTTTGTGACTTTCTTCTCCCCCTTTGTCAACAATCACAAAAAATGGTGCAAATTATGGGAGTATCAAGTCAATTAGTGGGGTTAAGTTTATTTTCACTTTGGTTCAATCTAGATCACTTGCCTAGAATATGTAACTAAGTTTGATCTAAGGACAAGCTTCTTCACACCTCACTAGTAGGTTATCTTGACCATGTTAAGTTACACATCATGAGCACATGTTCTAGATTCAACACTAGGTTTGTAAAGCCCATCAATATGTCATATGCTACCACTAGGTCATTCAAGCTCATAAAACAATAGTGGTACCATATATACATAAAAAATCATGTAATTTTTCATGAATGAGCCTATAAGATGCATTTCATGTCTATCTGCACTAAGCAACCAGTTTTATCTTGCTTTAGTCGAAGGAGAGGCATATCATATAATGTGGGATGCTTTTTACTTCATGTTGGAGTAGTCTAGTATGTTTAGCTTACTTCTCAACTTGCAAAATCTTGACTCATCAAGTGGCTTGGTAAAGATATCCGTTTTCGGTGCCAACACTTTCAATTACAATGTCCCCCTTAATTTGATGATCTATAATAAAGTGATGCCTTATGTCAATGTGCTTTGTTCTTCAATGTTGCACGGGGTTGTTGGTTAGCTTGATAGCACTCTCATTGTCACAAAGCAAAGGCACTTTCTTGTATTTCAATCCAAAGTCACTCAAAGTAGCCTTCATCCATAGGAGTTGTGCACAACAACTACCGGCACTAATATGCTCCGCTTCGGCCGTTGAGAGAGCAACACTATTTTGCTTATTTGATGACCAAGAAACAAGTGACCTTTCAAAGCAATTGACAAGTTCCACTAGTGCTCTTTCTATCCACTTTGCAACCGGCATAGTCGGAGTCCGAATATCCAATAAGCTCAAAGTTGGACCCCTTAGGATACCAAAACCCAACATCTTGTGTGCCCTTCAAATACCTCAATATTCTCTTTGCGGCTTTCAAATGACTTTCTCTTGGTGAGGCTTGAAATCTTGCACACATGCACACACTAAACATGACATCCGGTCGAGATGCGGTCACATAAAGGAGACTTCCAATCATTGATCTATATAGCTTTTTATCCACCATTTTGCCACTATCATCCAAGTCCAAATGACCATTGGTTGCCATTGGTGTACTCATTGGTTTTGCAAATTCCAATCCAAATTTTTTCACCATGTCCCTTATGTACTTGCCTTGACTCACAAATGTACCATTCTTCATTTGCTTCACTTGAAGACCAAGGAAGTAACTAAGTTCACCAATCATGGACATTTCAAACTCACTTGCCATCATATTACCAAATTCTTCACAAAAATCTTGATTTGTTGATCCAAATATGATATCATCCACATATATTTGTAGCACAAACAAATCATTTTCAAGCTTCTTAGTGAAGAGAGTAGTATCAACCTTTTCCATTTTGAACCCTTTAGAGAGTAGGAAATCTCTCAATCTCTCATACCATGCTCTAGGTGCTTACTTCAAACCATACAATGCCTTCTTTAGCTTGTACACACGATTGGGCTTCTTCACATCTTCAAATCCGGGAGGTTGTTCAACATATACCAATTCATTGATGTATCCATTAAGAAAAGCACTTTTGACATCCATTTGATATAACTTGATGTTGTGGGCACAAGCATAGGCTAGTAAGATCCTAATTGCCTCCAATCTAGCAACCGGTGCATAGGTTTCTCCAAAGTCAAGCCCTTCTACTTGAGTGTAATCTTGTGCAACCAATCTAGTCTTGTTCCTTATCACTATGCCATCTTGATCTTACTTGTTTCTAAAGACTCATTTGGTTCTAATCACATTGTGTTTCTTTGGTCTTTCCACTAGCTCCCAAACTTGATTTCTTGTGAAATTGTTGAGCTCTTCATGCATGGCATTAACCCAATCAACATCTTACAATGCTTCTTCAATCTTGGTTGGCTCTATGGATGATACAAATGAACAATGCTTACAAATTTGAGCTAGCCTTGCTCTTGTTTGAACTCCACTTTAAATACCACCAATGATTTGATCCAAAGGATGATCCCTTGCGATAGAGACCAGTTGGAGAATAGGAACTTGATCATTAGATTGAGATGAACTAGCTTGTTGATCTTGCATTTGAGATTGATCTTGTGAGTCATTTGTACTTGCATCATTGTCAACTTGCACACTTGTGTGAATAGCACCATCATCTTCATCATCATTGACTTGCTTCGGTCTAATATCACCAATATCCATATCTTTCATTGCATTTGCCAAGTCATTGTCTCTCACATCACTAAGATTTTCAACTTCATCTTGAGAGCCTTGCGTTTCATCAAATTCAACATCATGCACCTCCTCAAAAGTACCACTAACCAAATTCCAAACTCTATATGCCTTACTTGTGGTTGAATAGCCAAGTAAGAAACCCTCATCACATTTCTTTTTAAACTTGCTCAATCTTGTGCCTTTATTGAGAATATAGCATTTGCAACCGAAAATCCGAAAATATGCAATGTTGAGCTTTCTCCCATTCAATAGCCCATATGGAGTCTTTGCAAGCATACCATGACAATATAACCGGTTGATGTAGTAGCAAGCGGTATTGATAGCTTCGGCCCAAAAAGAATGACTAACATTGTATTCACTTAGCATTGATCTTACCATATCAATCAAAGTGCTATTCTTTCTTTCAACAATGCGATTTGATTGTGGTGTATACTTGGGTGAGAATTGATGTCTAATGCCATAATCATCACACAACTCATCAATCATGGTGTTCTTGAATTCACTAACATTGTCACTTCTCACTTTCTTTATGGTTATTTCAAACTCATTTTGGCTTCTCTTGACAAAAGACTTGAATAGATCATACACTTCACTCTTGTCAACTAGAAAGAATACCCATGTGTATCTAGTGTAATCATCCACAATGACAAATCCATACTTCTTTCCACCAATGCTAGCATATGTGGTTGGTCCAAATAAGTCCATATGCAAGAGCTCAAATGCTTTACTTGTACTCATCATGCTCTTCTTAGGATGTGTGTTTCCAACTTGTTTACCGGCTTGACATGAACAACAAAGCTTATCTTTGTCAAAGGTGACATCTTTCAGGCCTCTAACTAGATCATGCTTTACTAGTTTGTTCAATTAGTTTCATTCCAACATGACCAAGCCTTCTATGCCATTAACCAACCCAAATTTGACTTTGAGATCAAACAAGTTAACAATTGAGTTTCACTAGCATTGAAATCCACAAGATATAGGTTGTCATATCTAAAGCCTTTGAATATCAAATTTGAGCCATCAACACTAACAATTTCAACATCATCAACGCCAAATATGCACTTGAAACCAAGATCACAAAGTTGTGCAACCGAGAGCAAATTGAAGTTCAAGCTTTCAACTAGCAACACATTTGAAACGGACGTATCATTGGATATTGCAATCTTACCATGTCCTTTCACCTTTTCTTTCTTGTTATCACCAAATGTAATTGCAATCATAGCCACTATTTGCACTTGTGTTGAGAGAACCAAACATACTAGAATCTCCGGTCATGTGTTGTGTGCACCCACTATCAAGCACCCAATGCCTTCCTCCGGCTTTATAATTGACCTACAAAAAGAGATCAATTCTTTTTAGATACCCAATGTTGCTTGGGTCCTTGGAGGTTAGTGACTAAACTCTTTGGTACCCAAATGGTCTTCTTCTTTGGACCCAACATGGATATACCAACAAACTTAGCCTTCACACCATTTGAACCCTTAGTAAGAATGTAGCAAGAATCAAAATTAATTGAGGATACATGAGAGTTGGATTGCTTGCTTTTGCATTCATGCTCTAGATGACCAACTTGCTTGTATTTTATACAATACCGGCCATTTCTCTACACAAAACAAGTCTTGTGAGGAGCAAAGGCAGTATTGCCTTTCTTGGGGGTATAGCCCAATCCCTCTTTATGGAGAGATGTCCTTTGGCTACCCAAGCACATAAGCAAGCGGTCCTCACCACCTATAAGCCTTGGCTAAGGAGTGATTGAGCTTTTTAACCTCCTCCTTGAGATTCTTGTTCTCAACTACTAGTGAGGGATCACTAGTGGGTGAGGTGGAAGTGGAAAGTGCTACAAGAAGGGTTAGTGGCAACAACAATAGGTTCACAAGATATGTCACATGTCACACCTATGTTGCAAGTTTTAATTTCCTTCTTTTGTACTTGACTTCGCAAGTCCTCATTTTGAGCCACTAGAGAGGAATGAGATTCATCAAGCTTTGTGTGAGACTTTTGGAGCTTCTTATGCTCTTCCTTTAGACTCTCATAAGATGCCCTAAAGCTCCTCAAGTTGTTGCATCAAGAGATAGTTTATCCTTGCGCAACCCCTTGCATTCCTTTCTAAGTGAGTCAAAGTGAATGTGTGCATCATCAAGCATGTCAACTAGTTCCTCTTTTGTTAGATCATCATCACTACCATCATCACTAGAGTCATCATCGGATGATACCTTTGAGCCCTTGGCCATGAAGCATGAAGGAGTATCAAAGATGGAAGGCTTGTCATGAATAGCAATGCTTGCATGTGCCTTCCTCTTGCTCTTCTTGTCATCATCACTTTCTCATCACTTGAAGATGCATCACTATCCCATGTCACCACATTAGAGTAGTTCTTCTTCTTCTTATATGATGACTCTTTCTTTTCTTTCTTCTCCTTCTTCTCATGCTTGTTCTTCTTTTTTCCCTTTTGCTCATCATCACTAGAGTGTGGGCAATCGGCCACCAAATGATCCTTGTTTTCACTAATTGAAGCATCTTCTTGGCCCATCAAACTTCTTTGAATTCTTCTTTCTTCTTGCCCTGATAGCCCTTCTTCTTCATAAATTTACCAACTCTCCTCACTAGAAGGGCCATTTCCTCATCACTTTCACTTGTGCTTGAAGGATCTTCACTTGATTCAACTTTTGCTTTGCTCTTGCCCTTTGATGATGATGTGGCCTTGAATGCCACACTCTTCTTCTTCTCATCCTTGGAATCCCCATCCTTCTCTTTCTTCTTCTTGTTGACCAATTCTTCCTTGTCATCATCATCTCTATAAGCATCATCGGTCATCACCTCCGCTAGCACTTGGTTTGGTGTCAACTCACCCAAGGTAGTCTTCACCAAAACGGTGATCAAGGTAGCAAACCGCTTGGGCAAGCTCTTCAAGAACTTCATGGAGAAGTCACTATCCTTCACTTCTTCATCTACCGCCTTGAGATCATTCACAATGACTTGCAATCTATGAAACATCTCCTGGTACACTTTCATCATCCTTCATCTTGAAGCTAGCAAACTTGTCCTTCAAGATGTATGCTCTTGCGGTCTTCACACCCATGGTGCCCTCATATGACTCCTCAAGCTTCTTCCAAGCCTCATGAGCACTCTCAATATTTTTGACTTGCTCAAACACCTTCTCGTTTAGAGCCTCATGAATAGTACAAACCGCAATATCATTCAATTGAAACAATCTTTCTTCGGCGGTTGTGGGGTTGGCCGCATTGGCAATCTCAATCTTGGTTTCTACAACCTTCCAAACCTCTCTATTGATTGACTTGATGTGTGAGGTCATCCTTGCTCTTCCAATATGCATAATTTGTGTCATCAAATTGGGGTGGCTTCTTGGTGTTGTTGATGTGAATGTTGAGTTGAGCCATTTTGTCACCGTAGGTTGTTAAGCCTCAAATCAATGGTGCCTCGGCTCGATACCACTTGAAAGGTCCTAAATGGCTAAAGGGGGGGTGAATAGCCTATAAAATTTCTACAAACAACACTTAAGCAAAGTTGGTTAGACAAAAATACGGCGAAGCGAATTTTGCGCTAAGCCTACTAAAAAGAGCAAGCCACCTAACCATTCTAGGCTATTGTCTCTAGTTTTCACACCAACAAACTAAGTCACTACTTTACTCTACTCCTAGGTGAGCAACTACACAAGAGAGAGCTACACAAGATAAATACAAGAATGTAAAGAGAGTAGAGTGAGCAATGTTATACCGCTGGTGAAGAGTAGAGAATACCAAATGAACAATCAATCACAATGCAATAGAAAACCATAGTAGAGAGATGACACAAGATTTTTTACCGAGGTTCACTTGCTTGCTGGCAAGCTACTCCTCGTTGTAGCGATACACCCACTTGGAGGTTCACGTGTGAAAGGACCGTATAGGCTAGAGGGGGTGAATAGCCTATTAAAATTTCTAGCAAAATACTAGACCACAAGTTAGTTGATAAGCAAGCGAGACAAAGCGCTAGCTCTAGACTATTCTATGCAAGCCACCTATCAAGATATGCTACTCACAAATATAAGCACTCAACACGCAAGAAACCAACTCCCCCGAACCTAAGGAGATGGCACCTAAACAAGTATTAAGCGCAAGGAAGAGAGATCGAGAGGATTATACCGATGAGCTTGATTGAAGTGAAGTCCTCACGCCGTGAAGACCAATCACCGGGATATATCCAATATGAAAACCAAATGATCAAACCCAATAGAATACAAGAAAGCCAATAGTCCACTCGATGCTGGAGAAGACAAAGAACACTCGATTTTTTACCGAGGTTCACGTGATCGCCGTCACGCTAATCCTCGTTGTGGCACCGGTCTTCCTTGGTGGATTGCGAGCTAGGCTTCACACGCCAATCCCTCACGGGGAGCCGCTCACCAACACAAGAGAAGTGGCTATCAACCACGAGCAATCCACTAGAGTTGGTTTTGGCACTCCGCCGAGGATAACCACATCTCACAATCAATCACCTCGGTGTGGGCTTGAACAATCTCCAATCAACCTCACACCGGAATCGCCTCCAAGCCGCTAGGGACACGGCAATGCCCCAAGAGAATAAGAACTCAGCCTTGGCTTGCTCTCAAGTGCTCTAGAATGCAATTCACTAAGCAATGATGCACTTGAGGATCACTCAACTCACAAAGATGATCAAAGATGAACAAGTGAGTGAGTGGGAGGCTTAGGATGCTCATAAAGAGTATGCAAATGATTCAAGTGTGCAAGAGTAGTTACCAAGTGACCAGAGAAGGAGTATAAATACCCATAAGTGCAATCCTAGCCGTTATCCACTGAAAAACAGCTGTTAACACGCTTTTCGGGGCATCGGACCGACAGCGTCGGACCAAGCGTTAGCGTCCGACGCTCTAGATCTCGCCACGTGTCAGCTCGATTCAACCACAGCCGCTGGATCTCAACGGCTACTTCTTGCGCCGTTTTCCCAACCGTCAGACGCTCAAGCTGATGGTCCGACGCGCACACTGCTCCAGGCGTCGGACCATCCGACTCTCACAGACGAGACATAGCTCGGTCACCGTCGGACTCTCACGAGGTTAGCCGTCGGACCAATGATCACCACGGTCCGACGCTTCCAGAGAGGTTTCAACTCGCTCAAAACCGTCGGACGAAGCTCCAGCGTCTGACGCTCGCCCGAACGCCACGCGTCATGCCGACACTGCTCGCCACCGTCGGACTGAAGTGGGCAATGGTCCGACGCTCGTTAACTGAGCGTCCGATGCTCACCATTTGCCAGAACTAGGGTTAGGCGTCAGACTCTGGACAATAGTCCGACGCTGCCCCTGCTAACAGTCCGACGCTCACTTCTCAGGGTTTTTTCAAGTCTATTTCTCACCTCTTACTTCTATGTGCTAACACACAAGGTCTTCAACACTTGTGCACAGTGTGTTAGCATTTTGCAAACATTTTCCAAGGGTTTCTAACTTTGATCTCTAGGTTGTGTTAGTTCAATGCAAATGAAATGCAACCTAGAGCACTTGAAAGTAATCCAACACTCGTTCTCCCCTTAATAGTCAGCTATCTATCCTAAATGTGAACACACCCACTAGGTGTCTTGTTCACCAAAAGGAAAACCTATTTGGATTATACCTTTGCCTTCATGCCTTTGCTTAACACTTGATCACCTCACTTCTTGTTCACTTGATCCATGGTAGAGCCATCTTGATCAACATAGTCTCCTAGGCTCCACACTCCATGGTTTGACCAACCTAAACCTTGCCATCACTTAGCAACATAGGTTAGTCCTTAGGATGTCATTAATTATCAAAACCAAACTAGGGCTTTCAACGTGCTAATTTGCATCACACGCCAAACCCTTCTCAAAGGTGCCGCACAACCAACACAAGATGGGGATCCACCAAGCTACGAGCAATCCACTAGAGTATCCTTTTGTGATCTCCCGCGGGAAAGGCTCAAGAACCCCTCACAAATCACCGATCGGAGGGAAAGACAATCACCAACTCCCCTCAACGATCCACGCAGCTCCAGGCCGTATAGGAGTTGGTAAGCTCTAAAAGTAACAAGAGAATCCGCTGCAAAATACACTCACCAAGTGCCTCCAAATGAACACACTTATGCAATGCACTTGATGCTCTCCAGTCTCACCAAATGATGAACTCAATCTCGTGGAATGTGTGAGAGAGAAGTGGAGAGACTCACTAGCTTGTTATGTCAATGAAAAAGTCCAAGAGAGACTCCACAAGCCGGCCACTCCACCCTTTAGAGCCCAGCTCAAAGATATAACCATTACACACAAACTGCGGGAGCACCGGACGCGCTCGAGTTTGCACCGGACGCTGTTTCACTAGCGTCCGGTGAAAGTTTCACTAGCACCGGACGCATGTTGTAGCGTTCGATGACAAAGTCCGATGCACAGAAAGAAGCCACGTGTACTAGCCGTTGAGAATTCGAACGTTGGACTCCAGCAACACTTTCACACCGGACGCGTCCGGCCAAAGTTTCACTAGCGTCCGGTGAAAGTTGCAGTAGCACCGGACGCACGTTTCAGTAGCGTCCGGTCCGATGTTTCAGTGTCTGGTGATACACCAGAAAGCTCCCTGAGAGCTCAAAACCACACCAGACGCACCCAGCATCCGTTGCCAATTTCAACAAAAACCACCGGACTCACGAATTTCTTCACCGGACGCAGGAATCGGGCGTGTGCGAATGTTTCAATAGCGTCTAGCCGATGTTTCAACAGAGTTCAGCCAAAGTTTCAACTACGTCCGGTCACCAAATTCTTAACCCTTGCAAATGTGCTAACACCACCAAGTGTACAACCTCATGTGCACGTGTGTTAGCATTTTCCAAATCGTTTTTCAAAGGGTTTTGTTAGTGTCACTAGCATCTACATGCATACGCAACAAGAATAAACACTTAGTGGCACTTTGATTACCGTATTTCATGAACAATTTCTCCCCTCTTAATAGTACGGCTATCTATCCTAAACGTGATCACTCTCTCTATAAAGTCTTGATCACCAAAAGCAAAAGAGCTCCTATTGATTATACCTTTGCCTTGAGCTCCTAGCTTTTCTCCACCTTCCTTCTCATTTCTTGATGAAGCTTGTGGACATCTTTTGATGATGGACTTATACCATTTGCTTGGATGCCGTCATTAGGGCTTTTTCCTCTTGTTGATGGACTTACACCATTTTCATGGATGCTGTCATTGCCCTTCACTTGTGGCCTCCATCAACCCGGTCCTTTGCTCCATCTTGATGTTTGCTAATTGTTCTCATGCAACACTTAGAGCAAAACATTATCAAATTAGGTTTCATCAATTACCCAAAATCAAACATGGGCTTTCAACTGGTGACTAACCAAATACCCTAAGTGGCTCAAAATGTGATCCCACCATCACAATTAGCTTTCATGGAGGGTAGGAAATTTTTGAAGGGGTGATCATTTTACATGAAACCACTCATGAGATGCAATGGAAAAAAGTAGGTAGGGTGATCTTAAAGCTAGACTTTGAGAAAGCCTACAACAAAAATAAAAGGGTCTTTTCTACAATAGACTTTAAGAATGAAAGACTTTCACCGAGGTGGTGCAAATAAATTGATCAAATTGTGGAGGTAATATTAGTATCGAAGTTAAGGATGAGGTTGGACATTTCTTCCAAACCAAGAAAGGATTAGGACAGAGTGATCCCTTGTCTCCCGTCTTGTTTAGTTTGGTTGCACATATGCTAGCGACCTTGATTTTCCTAGCCAGGTGTAATGGAAAATCCATGGGAGTTGTCCCACTTTTGGTGGATGATGGTCTACCTATCCTTCAATATGTGGATGAAACTATTGTTTAAGGATCACGATATGCTCCAGGCCTACTTAGTACTTTGAGCAATTACTGGGATTGAAAATTAATTTACATAAAAGTGAGATTTTTTTGTTATGGAGTCGCCAAGGACTATTAACAAGAATATGCAAGATTGTTTGGGTGTAAGTTAGGGGGTTTCCGTTTTAGGTATCTAGATCTACCTATGAGCCATAAAAAAAACTTTTGAACTAGGATTAGGCTATGCGTTGAGAAGTTATAGAGAAAACTCAGTAGATGGAAAGGAAACTTACTTTCAGTGGGAGGAAGACTAGTGTTGATTGATTCGGTGCTAACTAGCTTAGCCATATTCATTTTTTCAAAAATTAGATTACTATCGTTCTTGTTTTTTCTGGCAATGTAACGAGCACAACAAGAATATCATCTCCCAAGGTGCAGTGTTCTCTGTAGGGAGATAGATTTTGGTGGATTAGGAATTGAAAACCTAGCAAGTGATTAATAAGAATGGGTTTGGCAAAAATCTTCTAAGAAAGAAGTACCTTTCTAACAAATCTCTAACATAAGTGCAACACAGACTAGGAGATTCTCATTTTTGGGCTGACGTTAAGGCAAAGGATGATTTCCTAGCAGGCAATCCTTTTAAGGTTCCAAGAGGGGAACAAATCAATTTTTGTAGGACATTTGGTTGGAGACAAACCTTTTAGAGAGTTATATCCTAACATATATAAAACGGCGTTGCTTCCGCCCGGACGTCCGGACAGGTCCAACCGTCCAGACGCCCACACGTCCACCCGCTGCGCGCCCAACTCCGCCTCCCAACACTCGTGCCCCCCCGTCCGTATCCCCTCCGCATCCCCTCGGCCCTGCATCCCGCGTCCCGCCCCAAACCAAAACCACGTCCTGCCGCCCTGCACGGAAACCAGAACACCCCTCGTGCGGAACCCCGCCCCCGACCCTCACAAGGAACCTCACCCCCCCACCCCCACCCCCACCCCCACCCCCGCACAGAACCCCGCCACCGCCCCACATGCAGGAACCTCGCTCGCCCCAGCATCTAGCGGAAGAACAGGTGAGTCCTCCACTCCACACACCATGCTCCTGTCCCCCCGTTTCCTGACTCACCCGTTCCCCCACCGTGCCCTTGTCCAAAAAAAGCATGAAAACACTTTAGCATCAACATCGGGCTAAATACTGCAACATTGAAAAACATGCCGTGCAACATTGAAAAACATACACTGCAACATCTAAAAATACGTACTGCAACAAACGAAAAAACGTATTGCAACATCGAAAAAATATGTACTGCAACATTGAAAAACATGCAATGCAACATCGAGAAAAAATATATTGCAACATCGAAAACTATATGCTGCAACATCAAAAATTATGTGCTGCAACAACTCATAAAATACCATGCAACATTTGAAAATCATCTATTGCAACATCACGAAAGACCCATTGCAATACGGGAGGAACAACGAAAAAGTATAAAAAAAACAGCCCCTGGCAATCACCTTCTAGCTCACCGGAAGGAGGAGGGGATAGGACCCCAGAGCTCGTTGGAACCCTAGCCACCGCCATGTCCCTCATATCCAGATCTAAAGGAGGAGGAGTCAGATCTAGAGAAGAACCGACCTACTTTGTCGAAGCCGCCGTCGTCGTCATAGTCTCTGGTGGGTGTCGCATGGAGGTCGTGGAGTAGGTGAGGGAGAGAGAGAGGAGGGGCGGCAGTGACCTGACCCAGCGCGCAGCACAACAAAGAGGAATCGCGGAGGAAGGGAGGAGAGTGGGCGAGCAGAAGAGGAGGAACGGGAGAGCGGCAAGTGGAGAGTGGGCGACGGGATAAGGCGTGGGAGCACGGGCGCGCGGTCGAGTCGTTTCCGGGGAAGGCGTCCGTCCGGGGATTTTTTTCAGGCCTGCTCCTAGAAGTTGCGTCCGTCCAGAACGGGCGCGGGGGGCGCGGCATGCCCACGTCGCGTGGCGCAGGGGTGCGGCACGGCACGCACGCCCGTCCGACGCCGTCCGGACGACTGGGTGGGATCATTCCTGTATATAAAATTGTGAGGAGGAAAGATAGATATGGTGGCAAATGTTCCACAAAATGTACCACTTGATGTGTATTTTACGAGAGGTTTGGTTTCCTTAGTGTCAATAGTTGTACAAATTCACCTCACAAATGGGAAAGATGTATTTTGATGGAACCCTAGTAAGAATGACAGGCTCACGGTCTGGTTCTTGTATAGGACAATGATCTGACAAGGGATTAATCCCAAAAAAAAAGCACTCTCTGAAAATTAAGGATAATACTGCTGAAAATTAAGTTATCATGTGGTACTTAAAAAGAGAATTACTCACTAAAGATAACTTAGCAAAAAGGAACTTACAAGCAAGTGTCAACTGTTGTCTGCGTAGTTCTGTTTAAACTATCCAACATTTGTTATTTGATTGTCACTTTGTGAGCTTTGTCCATAATATTGTGCATACTATTTTTGAAATTCAACCACCTACTAGCTTTCTTGGTTGTTTGGTTTTTGGCCAACTGGCTTAATCTTAAGTTCAAAAACCAAATCTTGCTAGGAGCAGTTGCACTTTGTTGGACATTATGGTTGAATACAAATCGTATGGTATTTAATAGGGCTAAATTTAATACTTGTATAAAGATAATTTTTAGGAAAACATACTGGCTACGACATTGGTTCTGCCACACAAGGAGGAGGAACGACCATTGTTCAAGAATTATTGCAGAAGTTGGGGGGGACTAATTATGGCGGTATTTGTGAAGTTTGGTTGGAACTTTAGGATTCGAATTGAAGTCTATTTCTTTTCCTTTTCAGTCGTACTCCCTGGTTGGGCTAAACCTTGTTACTTTTTTTTTATCTCGCTAAGACATGAAAATGTGAGTCTTATGGCTTTGATTTGTACTGCGACTATTAGTTGTATACTACCTTCGGATGGTGGAGACTAGAACTCCGTTTCATCGTTTAAAAATGTTTCTATAGTATGATTTCTTGATGTAAGATAGTATAATCTCTTCATGTGAGATCGATATCTAAGGTGATCGAAAATATGGGATGCCTCTAACCATCAATACCTAAGGACATTTGCATATCTGCCCTAGAAACCTCTAGAGGACCTACCCTCTCCGTAGATTTAAGAATTTATTTAATGATATTAATTGTGTGCTATAAATATTAATATTTAATTAGTCAAAATTATTTTTCAGAAAACGAGAATGACGGTTATATATATAGGAAGATGTAAGCTGAAGGAGAGAGTGGCCACCACCACCCCATATGCATGACCACGTGAATGTGGTGCTAGCCAGTACTAGTAGCTCCTTCAACTGGATTTATGATTAGATGTTCTTGCCATGGAAGGTTAATTGGTCGCTGATGTAGTACAGCCCCAGTTGGCGAATGCATGCTTTAGTCGTGTTCGTGCCCGTGTGGCACGCAGCGCAGCTGGTCCACAACTGTGGTGCCGGACCGGCCAGCGCCCACACTCGTATGGTCCTGCTGAACCTGCTGGGTGAGGCAGGGACCATTATTCATTGGTGGATGTTCATGTTGTCCGCTTGTCCTGCAGCTTCCCGCGTACGTGATGGCCTCGCCCTCTTCATCCCATGGATCCAGCACACGAGCTGGGATAGAATGGAAGCTCGCTATGAACAAGGACGCGGTCGAGGAAAATAATCCGGCAGACAGCGGTACAAGGGGAAAAGGCTAGGGGCTCTCTGGCGACCCACATGTGGCCGCCGCGCGAGCCCACGAGCATAGACCGTGTGTGTGCTGTCGACTTGATGATCCACACACAACCTTAATTTGTGTCAAAAACGTTGGAGCTGACGTTACAGCTATAGGAACCCATCTTTTTTTCGAAAAGCGGCAAAACCTTTGCCGAATTTTTATTAAACGAGAGAAATAGAAAAAGAAAACAACAACGACCAAAATTAAAAATACAGACAAATGAAAAAACAACTCATTCGAGACGCAGCACGGCCACTCAACATGAGAAAACAACTACTTATGTGTACATACGACCTATGGTAAAGATCCACCTTTTCCTTACAAAGAAAAGCTACTTGTCTTTGGTTGCAACGATGTATTCTAAAAAAAATCCTTCTATTTCGCTCCTTCCAAACGTTCCACCAGAAGTATATCATCACGCCATCAAAAATCTTTCTATAGTCTTGATCAATTTTACTGTGGCATCTCCTCCAATGGTTATGAATTGATCCCGTTGAAACAACTAAATCAAGCACTGATAAACAGAACCAATATTTAATGAAGCCCCAAACTTGTTTGGAAAAATTACAACCTTTGCTTTAATGTATTGGAGTTTCATGTTGTAAACCACACAGTTTACACACAGGGTCGCTTGGCCAATGTCTTTTCATCAAGTTGTCAGCCATCAAAATTTTCTTGTGCATTAATGTCCATGCAAATAATTTGCATTTCGGTTCTGCCTTTGCTCTCCGAATGGGCATAATTTTAAGTTTACTAAAAACCCCTTGAAACTGAATGTTATAAGCACTCTTAGTTGTGTATTCATTCGACGTCCATCGCCAAATGATAGTATCTTCGTTATCTTGAGTCAGCCAAACTTTAGCTCTTGCGTTGTTAGAATGGGAAATAGGGACCCATTGCACTTTAATGCAAATATGACGGGGCTCTAGCCCCCTACTGCCGGTGAACCAATGGAATCCCTGTGGTTTTTCTATAAAGTTTACATGTTTTTTAAGGGTACGAGAGGGCTGAAAATGTGATTTGGAGGTATTTTTAAAGGGTAGGAGGGACTAAAAACACGATTTAGAGGTTGAAGAAGACAATAGTTACGTCTTATGCTAAT
Source organism: Eremochloa ophiuroides (assembly GCA_038502445.1). Taxonomy (NCBI): domain Eukaryota; kingdom Viridiplantae; phylum Streptophyta; class Magnoliopsida; order Poales; family Poaceae; genus Eremochloa; species Eremochloa ophiuroides. The sequence continues at coordinate 53,139,392 of JAHLJS010000008.1, forward strand.
TTAAGCTCAGATTAAGTTAAGTTGATCTAACTCTGTGCATAGTTCAGTCCCTCTAAATATTTTTCTGGTTTGATTGCGATCAATCAGTGTCCTCCGCTACTTAGCCCCATGATGACACAGTCCACAGTTGATGGACTCAAAACTTCGGCAGTCACGTGTCGCTTTCAGACTGCCACCACCGTCATTAATTACCTGTAGGGATAGCAGGGTGGATGCCACTGTTGGAAAATGATCTCAGGGCTTAAGAGGGGATAGGCTAGTGTCAGGACCCGTTGCATGCCGAGTCAATGGAAGCGCTATATTCTCACCTCATGCCACAACCTTGTTAAACCGTGCTTGCCATTGTAAGCACCACCCTATGTCCACTTCATCACTTACATTTGAAGACACCGATCCTATGTTGGAATTTGGATCAACCTGCTCAAAACTGTCGCTTCTTCTTCCTCATTGAAAATAGCAGGTAGTGCCTGTGCAATGGGCGAGTGCACTACCAATGTCAACTCAGTTCATCACCGTTCTACTTCACCAATGGTAGATTACCCGACTTCTAGTTGTTATTAGTGATCTTAATCCACATCATATTAAAAAGAAATGTTAGTTAGGATTTGTTCTATTCTTTGCTAGAAGTAGTGGAGTAAATTAGTGTCTACTATCCAGTTAAGTAATGTAGATGATCTGGCTTTTTTCCTCTAATGGCAGATATTCTTCTCAGTCTTTATATAAACTAATTAACTTCAGAGGTATAAGCCTTGTGCATGTTTCTACCTTGTGGAATATCAAGGTTTTACCTAGAGTTCACTTATTTCTTTTGTGACTGTTAATAATAGAGTCCTCACTAGAGATAATGTTTCAAAAATAAGGAAAGCAGAGGATGCTACCTGTTTGTTTTGTTCAGAAGCTGAATCTGTGCAACATGTGCTCTTTGATTGCGTGGTAGATAAACAATGCTGGTTCATGTTTTCAGAGATTGTTAATTATCAAATAGGTGGCAATTTAGTTGTAATAGGGAAATTTTAGCTCAGTAATAAAAACATGGCCTGTTAAATATTATTACTTCAGCTGTGCTTTGGTGTATTTAGAAACTTATGAATGAGTTGTGCTTTCAGAATGCTGGTCAGAGAAGCATGGAGATGCTGCTCTTCAAAATAGGTGGCTTGCTACAGAACTGGATGGTTCTCTGTCCCCAGGAGAAGGAGCAGCTGAAATACATCCTCGACAAGATCAAGACAAAAGCAAAATGTGTGGCTTAGCTACCCTTTGCAACTCTAAGAGATACATACAGAAGCTGCCTAGAGGCGAAGCTGTTGGTCACCACTCGTAGTTTGGAAGAGCGACGATGGTTGGTGAGAAGGTGCAGGTTCCAGGTGCCTAGTGGACCTCGCTCAATGCTTCACTGTGTAAGTTTTGGCATTTCGCATGATGGGCTTAAATCTGACAACCAGCCCAGTTGATCCATCAGTAAGCTCCCGCAGCCGTAGCACACGGCACCGCGGTGGGCTTGTGGGCTGCCCCTGCGTGCTTATACAAATTCTTGCAATAGGACACTTATTTATGCTAAACGTACTTATACAAATTTTAATTACTTAAATACATGTCATTTTTAATGTATAACCTTAAATTGGAATTTAATACATACCACATTTTTGTAAACATCGAGTTCCTCAACACATCAAGCTTCGTCCTCAACTTAAACACATTTCTGTTACTGTAGAGTACCCCTTGCCCTTCATGGTCACAATTTTGTTACATGGTCAGTAGACATCAAAGTTAGTTTCTTTGTGAGGATTATATCATGCCGGCCACGCTCATAATATAGTTTCTATCATAATTCAGTTCAGTGGTTGTATATTTAGATTCATATATGAATCAACGTAACTGAACATAAGTGCGGCAGCATAATAAGTTAGCACGTAAATGCTAGCAAGACTAAAAAAGCATTTTTTTTTCTTATGTGCCTCATTTCCTTTTGTTCAAAACTTTATTATGGTATCTTATTAGGATGTTTTTCATATAGACACGTGCGTGTCGCGTGCACCCGTGTAAGTTTAAATTTCCATAACTTGTGCCTATCATAGCTATACATGTGATTTTTTTTTGTCTCTAAGTATATCCTCAACAACTAACTATTTCACTAGCTATTCTAACGTAGGCAGAGAAAAGTACGAGAGTACTCATTAATGATAAACAAATAACTGATCTATTTCACGAAGTCCAATAATATTACAGTTCAATCGCTTTAGTTCATGATTTACACTTACACCTGACCTTGTTCATTTTAATCGTTGGTTATTTTGGTTTCAACAAGGCGACGACGGCCGTCGTGGACCGACAAGCGGCCGTGGCCAGCCGGCCGGCTGCTGGCCACAGCCGGGACGATGTCGAGAATCGAGATCAGCGAGCGAGGAGGTGACCACTGACCACCCAATTGGTGGCGCGGGGGAGGAGGTGACCACCCTTGGGGGCTGTTCAGTTATTAAAATTTGGCACCATTTTCTATCACATCGATTGTACTTTCTGTCTGCATGGAGTAATAAATGAAGTAGTAACTGTTGCATGTTTGTACTTTTTGTCTGATTAGCTCAAGATGAATCTTTTAAATCTACTTAGATCATGATTAAACAAAACTTGTCAAATACAAATGAAAGTAGTACATAGCACTCTTCACACATGATGAGGCGAGAGTGTGATAGCCTGCGGCCGCGGATCCGCGGCTCTAGCGTGCAGGCTGCGCTGTAGCGTGTGTGTGTGGTCCAGGTGAAATGGCCATGCATGCATGGAAAATTCCAGGAAAAAAATTGAGTAGGCTCCGGGCCTACAGCAACTCAGGTGCGCCCTCTTGTCTGATGGCCACCGCATGTCAGTGCACTTTGTATCAATGATTTCTCACGGCTAAGTCGAACCGCTGCGGTAGAGCCTGTGCATGTGTACATGATGCGCCGAGGGGAGCCGTTAGCATGAACTTTGCGCGCTGGTCATCTGATCAATTCTCCTAACACGTGGCGGCCATCGGCCATGGGGCGTACACAAGCTGCCGTACGCCCGGAGCGTACTTAATTTTTTTCCAAATTCCAAGTGTGCTGGATCGACATCCCGCGCTGGGCCATCTGCTAAATGGAGAGATGTGAGAAACTGAAGTTCACTGTTCACTCCATACCATCACCAGGAAAGAAATTGGGCATTGCCATCTGAAAATATTTGCCAGTTCTTTTTTTTAAAAGATTTTTGCCGATGGAACAGCTAGAGGAAGCAATGCCAACGAGCCTAGAGCGTCCATAGAACATACGTATAGTATTATGTCCTGTACGTCCGAAGTTTCTTATCTACTTATACTACTAATCTATACCTACTAATAAAGAGGAAAGATTTCTTCTCTCTTTTTTCCTCAACTTTTTTTTTTCGTCCGAGCCATCCGCTGAGTAAACGAGTATCCAATCCGGTAGGGAAGAGTTCTTCCGATAGAATATATATAGGTGTATTCGTTACCAGGGTTATTTTTACCGACCGGTAGCCGGTAACCGCCGGCCGGCGGTACCGGTATACCGGTCCTGTTTGACCGGTTACCGGTAGAAACCGGTCGAATTCAAATTTTGAATTTAAACCCCAGTTCAATCAGTTCCGGACCGGTATACCGGCCGGTTTGACCAGTTACCGGCCGGTTTGAGCGGTTTACCGACCGGTTTGGTGGTAACCGGTCGCATTTTCAAATTTCAGATTTGTTTTCTTAAAAAAAATGCTGAAAAAATTTCTAAAAATAGTTCATGATTTATAGAATCCAATGATGTCAAAGTTTTTCAAATTTAAGTGTGTTTAGTATATTTTTCGACCTTCATGATTTAATGGGCCTTTTTTTTTACTTCGGGACTTCGAAAAAAATTCTAAATGTAGTCAAATTTGAAAAACTTTGACACCATTGGAATCTATAAATGATGAAGTATTTTTAGGAATTTTTTTACCATTTTTTTCTCCAATTTTAAATTTAAAATTTCGGTTTTTTCAAACCGGCCGGTACCGGTACCGGCCCGGACCGGTATGACCGGTAACCGGCCGGTTACCGCGGTATTCCGTCGGTAAAAAAAACCCTGTTCATTACTCCTTAGAGACGCTCCCTCGCCAAGAATCTCGCTCCTCCGGCCGCCTATAAAAAGGAAGGAAAAATCCTTCGTACCAACGAGAATATCGCTTCCTCATCAGATTAAAAAGCGCCGACGGCAAGAGCGGCCGTGGCGGCGAACCATCTGACGGGGGTGCGTGAGGGCGCGGCCAGGCTCGGCGCCTTCCTGCTGCGGCTGCTGGATGACCAGCGCGCGGCATTGGCGCAGTAGGAGATCGACGGCGTCCTGACCAAGCTGTCCAGCGCGTTGCTGGAGCTGGATGCGATTATAAGCGACGCGGCGGCGGCGGCGGCGGCGGCGGCAAGCCAAAGCGCGCCCGCTGCGCCGGGTCGGACGCGGACGGTGCAAGGCCACAGCTGTCGGGAGAGAGCTCGCGTGGGAACAAGAGGAAACAGGTTTCGAGCTCCAGCAGAAGGTGAGCACACCTCATCATAGATTAATTCACTTCTTCATGAGCTTCTGACTAATTTCTCGTTCGTTCGATCTGCCCATGCATCATGTTTCAGCATATCACAGCATCCATCTGAACAAAAGATCACTGCGCTACCCTGGAAGACGGACATGTATGGCGGAAATATGGGCAGAAAGATATTCAAGACTCACCCTATCCAAGGTATACAAACACACGTAGTAGTATGGTCGATGTTCAGTTTCATCGAGAGGATCGATCAGATCACGGACCCCAAACATGTTTGCTTGCATGCTCGCACGCGCAGGAGCTACTACAGTCTACAGGTGCACGCACAGGTTAGCCACGGCCTCCACGGTGACAGGCTGACAGCCCACACCGTCGCACAAGCCCAATCCGGCGATCAATCTCTGTCTTCCAGGAAGCCCGAGAACCATGGGCTATGGTGGCCTAAGCGGCCGGGCCACTACAGATCGATGCGAGATAGGTACGGTGGCTGCAGGAGCCAGGAGGTGGAGGAACGACTAACGCCAAAGAGAGCGCTTCGGCATTGTGAAAGTGAAGAACGGACACGTTACGAGTAGGGCTGAAAACGGTTGGAAACGATCGGTAGGAGGTCAAATCATTTTCAGTTTCATATTATTTTCTCGAAAACAAAATCGAAACGATAATGTCGGAAGCGAGAACGGTGTCGATATTCCGATAAATTCGGAAACGAATTTATGCGATCAAAAGTGCACCGGTAACGATCGAAATTCATAAAAACGATATCTAAAGTACGATAAATTAAACACACCAATCTGCACAGCGTAACATCACTGACTTAATACAGTAATACTTAGGTTTCACAAGCACACAAATAATATAACGCAGTCCCAAGCTCAAAAGTACTAGAATTCTAGTGACTGAAATACGAAACCAAGGAGTTCGACACTTCAACGGTTGAACCAAGATCTAAAATGCATGCTAGAAATATGATTAATGATAGAATGGTAGTTCTTCATTGTAGGCTTCCTATAGCTGAACCTCCGACATGTCATCATCATCTCCAAGCACATAATCACCTATTTCTGAAAATTCATCCTTCAAATTATAAAAGAAATAACATGTTAATACGTCAAGTGGGCGTCATGCCGCAGCAGGCAAAGCGGCAGGTGCCTCGTAAGGCTAGGCGCTCAGCGGGCTTGCCAAATGGGCGTGGCCTGGAGTGCTACGCGCTGGAGATCGGTAATTACCGACGGTATATTACCGGCTGAATACGGTATTTCTCGGAAACGATCGGAAGAGTGCTCAATCACTTTTGTTATCATTATCGGATCTTTTTACCATTCTCGTTTCCGTTTCATCGGTTACCATCGCCGCTTTCGTTTAGAAAGAAAAGTCGGTGATTTCTCGAAAACGATTTCCGATAATCGAGAATTACCGTTTTCGTTTACAGGCCTAGTTACGAGTCTGGATCAAATATCAGAAGGCACGTGTATTCAGTCCTAATTAATTTATGTCCTATTTATGGCTCAAGCTCATAACAAATGGATAATTGTGAGATGTAATCGAGGCCTCTTTGTCATAATCATAGAACATCACTGTGACATATCAATAACTGAGTCCACAGCGACTTCAATTACAGATTTTTAAGTGTAATTTAAAGCTTACTCATCTCTGTGAACATATGTAAATCCTACTCCTATGAATATCTCTAAAGATATTAAAAAAATTAAATTTAAGATATACCTTCGAGCACATTTTCTGGTGCTTAGAAGCGCTTGAGAAATATCTATTAAGACCGTATTTTAATTTTATACAACCTTGTGTCGGTGCTAGTTTTGGCGGGTGCTAACACCGGCTAGTGATTTTGTATTTTGCGGTTGAGGTTACGGGTGGTGTGCAAGGGGGAACACGGGGTTATACTGGTTCAGGCCAAGCGGGCCTTACGTCCAGTGGAGAGGAGAGTCGTGTTGCCTTGCACCGGGGTGCTTGTAGTAGGGGGTTACAAACTAGACGAGAGAGGGAAGTGCTCCCAAGTCTCTTGTGAGTGTCGAAGTCTATACAAGTTGCTGGTTGTTGTGTGTGGTGCGGAGTGTGTGAGAGCTTGAGAACTTGGAACCCGTCTAAGGCTGGCCTCTGCTCTCCCTTTTATAGTTACAAGGGAGAGGCTAGTGTTACAAGTGCTGCCCTGTGGTTACAGTGCTTGGCATGGCGGAGTCGGTGGTGACTAGTGGCTATCGTCAGCCACGCTTTCGTCTTGGCGCCTCGGCGGCATGGCATTAGTCATTCGGCTGATCCCCCACTGTTCCATTGGTGAGTTCCAATGTGTCTCACAGTGCTGCACAGTGTTTGCTGCGTGACACTACATCATGCCGTCGCGTCCGACCCTGCACAGTTCAACTAGTATATAGGTTGACCTTTGAGTATAAGCTCTCGAAGCTCGGGACACCTTGGTGCCGTCGGGGGCTTGATGGGACAGAGCGGGGGGAGCGTCCTCTTTCGGGCGCTTTTTTTTCCCTGTGAGGTACATTTCAGGGGATAGGCAAGACCGGTCGTAAGACTTGCCTATTCCCCCGGGTTGGCTGGGCGACTGTTATTCCCCATTCCCTGGTGTTACACGTGTGACCGGGGCATGGCAGTCGCCATCGTGGTTGGCAAATCTCCTCGTCAGCCCGGGGAGTCATACGGTTGACTGTCCCTGTAGCGGCGTGGGAGGAGGAGGACCGTCAGATCGTCCGTCAGAGGAGATGGGGTAGTTGGTACGGCGAACGTGCGCGTTCGGGGCGCTGTTGTGTCAAGGGGCCCTCCCGATGGGACCATGCCTGTAAAGTGGTCAGAGATGTCCCTTGTGGTCCAAGATTGCTCCGCTGACGTCAATCGTACATTGGATGCTTTTGAGAGATTGCGCCTGAGGGTGCCGCTTTCCCGAGCTCTCTCGGGGAGGCTCGGACGAATCGGAGAATCGGCGCCCGAGGGTGCCGCTTTCCCGATCTCTCCCGGGGAGGCTCGGGCGAATCGGAGAATCGGCGCCCGAGGGTGCCGCTTTCCCCAGAGTAGGCTGGTGTTGATGCAGCGTCGTTATGGGCCTCCGTTGTTGCGGCCTTCATGAGCTTCCACGGGCTTTGCCTGGGCCGGGCCGTGTTGGGAATATGTGTTTTTGCATCGAAGTTGGGTACCCTATACTTTGGTACCCGACAGTAGCCCCCGAGCCTGTGGCGGAGTGAAGGCACTCCTCCACAGGTTCACTGTTGTGGCTTCCTGTCGAGGAGATAAAGTATAGGTTATTTTTTTCGGTGGGTGCGCGCGAGCGCACCCGCCGGGTGTAGCCCCCGAAGCTTTGGAGGGGTGTTATATCCCTCCAAAGGCTTAAAATCGTAACTATTAGTCCTCGGATGTTTTTTATTTTATTTTAGGGGAGTTGTTCCCTTGAAAACAGAGCCCCCAAGCCTCCCATCGTGTAAGGGAGGTCGTTTGGTGGTCTTTCCAAGGTGCAGGGTAAGTTCCCGAGCCTCCGTTTTCGTATCGGAGATCGATCGGGTTCTTTCCTGTCTTTTTAATTCGACCTTCACACTCTTTTTTCAGGAAGAGGAAGGTTTGGTCCTGCTCGACTTCCCGTTGGGGCACGAGTCGGCATTTCCGGTGAGCTACAAACGGGTTGGTCCAAGTGGAGGTCCGTGCCCCGTTCGTTGGGGGTCGGCTAGTGGCCTGAGCACACTCCAAATGTTTCCCGAGGGTCAATTAGTGGATGTCGGGTCCCTTCGACGGGTCCCGAGGGCCTGATGCCTCCCACGGAGGGATTCCACGTAATCGACTCACTACTGGGACTTGGACACAGCACGTGATGTCCCTTGTGACGCTCAGGCGTCGGGATACTGGCCGTTTTCGTGACCCATCCGCTAGCTGTCCCTAACTCGGTTTCCCTGGGGTGACTGTTCGAGCCACTGTGGGCCAGTTTTCGATCCCCTGAGAACGTAACGGGTGTCCGAGCCCGAGGTTCCTTCATTGAGAAGGAGAATGTATCGGCAGGATTGAGGTGGGCGGGCGTAATGATTCGGCTCACCTTTTGAGGCGCGCAGCCTGACGAACGCAACGGTTCGGGGCAGTCGAGCCGCTTGCGTGCGCGAGGCTGGCGACGACGCTGGGATCATGGCGGGCCCCACGTAGTTAATGCAGCGGATTTCCCGCATCTCTCACGATCCGTCGCCTGGGTATATAAGAAAAACTCGTGATTTTTTTCTTTCTACCCTAGCCATTTGCTCGTGTAGCCGTTCGCCTTCTTGCTTTCGCCGTCCACCCTTTTGCCTTCGTTGCTCGCTTGAGTGAGGAGCACCACCGCGACTGACATCGTTGCCTTTCCGCCACCCTTCTTCCCCAATTTGCCATGGCTTCCTTCCCGGTTCCCACGGATGCCGCTGCCGCCGCCGCCGGCATTCTCACGCTGGAGCCGTGGCCGCGCAGCACCGTGGCGAAGGAGGATCTGGAGCGGCTCGTGGAGCTAGGGCTCCTGCATCCCCGCACCGACGCGGAGCGCCCGGAGTGGGTCGTGCCGTCGAGCGACCACGACGAGCCGAAACCCGACGAGGGCTACGTGGTGAGCTTCATCGCTTACCACGAGCGCGGGCTCGGGTCGCCGCCGAGCCGCTTCTTCCGGGCGCTGCTCTCAACAACGGGCTGGAGCTCCACAATCTCACCCCCAACTCCATCACGCAGGCGTCGATTTACGCCGCCCTATGCGAGGGTTACCTCGGGGTACCCCCGCACTGGAACCTATGGCGCTGTATCTCCCGCGTCAACTGGTACACCAAGGCAGCTGGTTCGAAGAAGCACGGGAGATCCCGCGTGCGGGGGGCTGCGGTTTCGTGATCCGCTCCGCCGAGTACATCCCCTGCAAGGCCCCCTCCTCCAACAAGGGCTGGCACGACGGCTGGTTCTACCTCCACAACGACGGGGACGCCTTCCCCAAGTATACGGGAAGGGCGTTCATCTCTCCCCTCTCTCAGTGGGAGTGGGGGTGTTCGGCTAAGGAGGCTAAGCACCTAAACGCCTACTTCGACGCGCTCCAGGTGCTGCACGATCGGGGTCTCACGGGAGCCGTCGTGGCGGCGCAGTTCCATGCGCGGACGATGCTGCCGCTGATGCACCGCAGGCTGGCGCTGAACCAGATGCACATCGGGACGTCGCGGGAGGGCACGGCGATGCTGCCCCAGGACATCGGCCGACAAGAGGTTATGCACCGTGTTAAGTACATGGTGGGCAGTTACCATACCTGGGACGAAGTGAACCGGATACCCATGCGCCCCCGCACGGGCTTCATCGCGCTGGTGAGCGTCGTCTGCTTTGTTGAGTTTGTAGTTCCTCCGTCTTCTTCCTGATTTTCTTCTTCGTTCGTCGTAGGGTCTTTCAAGGACCGGGAAGCCTTCTCTTCCGCTGTCCCGGAGGACAGGGTTCAGCCAACCCAGAACCGCCTTCAGGACGAGGCGGCGAAGACGAATAAGGATCGGAAGACTGCGCTGAAGCAGAAGAAGGCTCGGAAGACGGAGAAATCCTCCCAGCGTCGTCGTCGCCGTCAGGAGGTGGGGGAGCCGAAGGAGGACACCCTCTCTGACGAGGAGGATGATGAAGAAGAAGATTTTTATGACTTCACGGTGTTGGACCGGCCCTTCGTGGCCCAAAAGCCCGCGGTGGGCGCCGACGAGCCTGGGAAGGCTCCAATGTCGACGTCCGCCGACGGAAGTGTCGAGGCTCGTGACCCGAGCCCCCCAGGTAAAACTGCCGGCGTCCGCGTCTGAAGGCGCGGTCTCTGGCAGCGTGACTACCGGAGCTACAGTTCTGCCTTCCAGCGGCCGCGAGGGCTCGCTGGAGAGACCGGGAACGGGCCCGGACCCGGCGCCCGAGCCAAGCCTGGCTGCTGCCGATAGGGCCGGGGGGATCCTGTTTCCGCGCACCCTCCCCTCCGACGCGTCGTTAATTGGTGCGACAGCCGCAAGCGGGGGGAGCGGTGAGCGGAAACCGTCGGAGGTGGAGCCGACCCGCGCCAAGACGCCGGAACTTGAGTTGGGGTCCTCCCAGACTCAAGCTTCTCCACCGAGGGGCGGCGACGTCGAGGCGACCCCTGGCACCCAGGCAGGGCCCTCGCCTAAGGGCGGTGCTAGCCCGGACGCCGAGGTGGTGCCCACTCCTCCGCCGATGGCGCGGCCGACGCCTTCCGTCGTCTCGCCGACCGCGGGGGCGACGAAGAAGAGGAGGGTGGTTCCCAAGATGAGGTAGGTGTCTTTACCTGTAATTCCTTTCGTTGGAGATCTTGTTACGAACGTTCCTTTCTTCCTTCTCTACTTCAGGAAGCTCGGGGTCGGACCTCCAGGTGTCGCACCTGAAGGTCCTGAAGGTGCAGGGCCACGACACTGCCGGGGGGAGCGCCCGATCGACGGACGAGGAAGTCCGTCCCCCCACGTGTCCGGTCGTGGCGTCCGAGGTTCCTCCTTCGGGAGGGGTCACTTCGGCCGGGGCTGCCATCGTTGCGCCTGCTGCAGATGTGGAGGTGGCGCCAACGTGGGCTCCCGAGCCCTCGGTCGTCAGTTCTGGAGGCGCCCCGGGAGTGTCAGCCGATGCCGCCCCCACAGAGCCTGCCACAGCGGGCTCGGCGGTCGTGGATGTCGACGCAGGAGCTCCCCCCGCTCGTGAGGAAGGCCCCTGGGCGTTGGCATTGAGGCAGCCCCGGCCTCGGGAGTTGACCGTCTCTCGGATCGAGTGGGCAGACCGAGCGGATCCTCAGACGCCGCCCGTCTTCTCGCTCCGGGACGACCTCGAGGCTCCCAAATGGGACGCCGTTCAAGGGCTCGGGTTCAGCTCGGCGGCGGGTCTCCGCGTGATTGCCGACGTCCTCAAGACGGAGCTCCCGGCCCAGCTTCGGGTGAGCCCCCGTGTCTCGTAACTTTACCTGCGTATGAGTGTTGTTTTTTCCGTCTCCGCTCCTCTCTCCTTTCCAGGACCTCATGCATACCTCCCGGGACAAGTCCCGCTTCCTCCGCGGCGGGCTCGGCTCTGGAAGCAGCTTGACCTTAAGGGGAAAGCCCTTGCCCGTGCCCAGAGCGAGCTCGCCACCGTGACCTCCAAGCTCGCCGAAGTAGGTGTTGACAACACTATCTTGAAGGGGGAGGTCACATAGGCGAAGGGCCGAGCCGCTGCCTCGGTGACGCGGGTGCAGGAGCTGGAGGGCGCCCTGGCCGAGGCGACGAGGGAGCGCGACGCCGCCCGACAGCTTGCCACCGAGAAGACTTCTGCCACTGAGGCCTTGGCTCTCGACCAGAGTGAAACTCAGGCGGCATTGCGTCTGGTGGTTGGCGCGGCGGACTCGGCCCGGGAGGAGGCTGGCAGTACGTGCAGTGTCATGCTTTTCATTTTGTCGTCTTCGTTGCTTGTTGCGTCTTTGTTCACCTCATGTTTCGCTCCCGCAGTTCTGCAGGCGGCTTATGACGGCGAGGCGGCCGATCACCTGGAGCTCCAGAAGGCAGCGCGCGCGCTGTGTGACTCCATTGGCACCGGTGGGGAACCCTCGGGGGTCTCGCTTCGGAGCCGACTGGAGGCACTTTACAACAGCGTCGGTAGCCGGGTCAAGGAGGCCCTACTGACGGGCGTCCAGAAGACACTGGCGGTCGTAAAGTCCCACTATGGGAACTTTGACGCCTGCCCTATCAGTGAAGGCTTCCTTGAGGCCGACGACGCCGAGCTCCTGGCGCTGGAGGACTCGATGAAGGAGCCAGGAGAAGCGCTGGCGGGCCTCTTTGTAGCCGAGGTCGAACTCTCTCCCCTAGACTTGCCATGAAGAACAGTTGGGCCGTAGTGCCCTTGTAAAAAGTAACTTTTCGTGAGTGGCTGGGAGGAAACAAACAACGTGGCCCTTCGTGGCCTTTATAATATGTAAATATTTGCTACATGTTTGTTTCATTTCGTGTTTTTTTCTTAGGCGTTTTTTTTGCCGATCCTGTGCCCGGGCCATCGAGCCTCGGGGGACTTTTTTCGGGTGTCGTAGCTTTAGCAGCATAGACGCAGCCGATGTCCTAGGAGCTTTGGCAGAAAAAATCCTTGGAAAAAAGGTTTAGTTGTTTCTTCCCGAGCCTCCTCCCTTTGCCGAGCGTAGATCCTATAAGTTTTCTTCCGAGTGCGAGTTAGCCTTCGGACGCGGAGTGGCGAGGGGAGATGCTATAGCCCAGGGGTGTAAGCGGTCTCCTCGACTCGGCCGGCTCTGTCCTCTGGGACTTCTCTTACTCTTCCGAGTCTTATATGTTCATGCTTGGTTTTAGGAGGGAAGCATGTTTTAGGGAGAAACGATTTCAACGGGTTTTGAAATTTTTGCGTTTTCAAAATCGTTGAGGCTCGGGAGAGTCCGGGGGTTCCCCCCGTCCTAGCCCCCGAGGGAAGGTCGGCCTTTCCGTAGGTTAGGCCGAGCCTCTCTTTTTTAATGCGCGGTGAAATAAAAGGTCATTTCACTCCCGAGTGTAGGCTCGGATCGAAAACCTAAAAATCAGGTAAAAAGAGTAGAACTCGGGTCTTTTTGTTGATTTCAAGATTTTACAAATTGTACAGTGCTCGGAATCTTAAGGATAGAAGCGACGTAGCTGTTCGATGTTCCAAGCGTTGTTGTTGACCTCGCCCTTGTCGTTTGCAAGCTTGTATGTGCCGGGGCGCAGCACCTCGGCAACGATGAATGGTCCTTCCCACGCCCCTTGTTGTCCTGCCTGAGCCGCAGCACCAAGTCGCCTACGCTGAAGGCTCTACCCCGGACGCGCCGAGCATGGTACTTGCGTAGTGACTGCTGGTACTTGGCCGCGTGCAACAGGGCCATGTCCCGAGCTTCGTCGACTTGGTCCAACGCGTCTTCGCGGGAAGTCTGATTGCCCTGTTCGTCATAGGCTCGGACCCTCGGGGCGCCGTACTCCAAATACGTGGGGAGGACGGCCTCGGCGCCGTACACCAGGAAGAAGGGCGTGAAGCCCGTGGCTCGGCTTGGCGTAGTCCTTAGACTCCATATCACTGCCGGGAGCTCCGTCAGCCACCTCTTACCGAACTTATTCAATCTGTTGAAGATTCTCGGCTTAAGGCCTTGGAGAATCATGCCATTGGCACGTTCTACTTGTCCGTTCGTTCTTGGGTGGGCTACGGCTGCCCAGTCCACTCGTATGTGGTACTCATCGCAGAAGGCCAGAAATTTCTTTCTGGTGAACTGTGCCGTTGTCAGTGATGATGGAGTTCGCGACACCAAACCGGTGGACGATGTCGATGAAGAATAACACCGCTTGCGTCGAGCTGATTTGGGCGATCGGCCGGGCCTCAATCCACTTTGAGAATTTGTCAATGGCGACAAGCAAGTGGGTGAAGCCCCCGGGCGCCTTTTGGAGGGGCCCGACATGGTCCTGTCCCCATACGGCGAATGGCCAAGTGAGGGGAATCATCTGGAGAGCTTGGGCTGGGAGATGTGTCTGCCGAGCGTAGTACTAGCATCCCTCGCAGGAGCGTACCACCTCGGTGGCATCGGCCATGGCGGTTGGCTAGTAGAAGCCCTGTCGAAAGGCATTACTGACAAGAGTTCTTGGTGCGACGTGGTGACCGCAGGCTCTGGCGTGTATCTCTTCGAGTAGGCGTTTGCCTTGACTGAAGGAAATGCAGCGCTGGAGGACGCCCGAGGGACTCCGTCGATAGAAGTTACCGTCGGTCATCGTGAAAGACTTAGCTTTACGTGCCAACCGTCGTGCTCTGGTTTTGTCCGAGGGTAAGATTCCTCGGACAAGCCAGCTGACCAGCAGCTCGCGCCAGTCCGGCTCATCGTCGTCCATCTCGGCTTCAATCTCCATCGCCTCGGCTTCGTCGCCGTCTTCAGCCAGGGTCTCGGTTGGCTCCCCTTTGTTAGAGGGGTCGGCAGCCCCCGAGGGGCCTGCGTGGTTTCAAGACGATCCAAGTTGTCCCGGGGGCTCGGGGGTCTTCTTCCTCTTGGCCTCCGGGGGATCAACACTGACCGAGGGCTTGTGGAGGTCGTTGGCAAATACGCCTGTCGGGACCGTAGCCCTTTCGGATGCGATTTTCGCTAACTCGTCGGCCTCCTCGTTGTACCTGCGCGCGATGTGGTTGAGCTTGAGGCCGTCGAATTTCTCCTCGAGCATCCGTACCAGCTTGCAGTAGGTGGCCATCTTGGGGTTCTGGCACGTCGACTCCTTCATGACCTGGTCCACGACGAGCTAGGAGTCGCCCCGGACCTCGAGGTGCCGGATCCCGAGCTCGATGGCGATGTGGAGACCGTTAATCAGAGCCTCGTATTCGGCCACGTTGTTGGAAGCCGTGAAGTGCAGCGAAGACGATGCCTACACCAGCACCGGTCTTCATCATCGATCCGTCGAAGTACATGACCCAATACTCTTCTTGGGTCGGGAGTGGCGGTAGCTGCGTCTCGGTCCACTCTACCACGAAGTCCGCTAGCACCTGGGACTTAATGGCTTTGCGTGGTGCATAGGTGACACCGTCACCCATGAGCTCGATAGCCCATTTAGCTATCCTCCTAGTCGTCTCCCGATTCTGGATCACCTCCCCGAGGGGGAAGGATGATACCACGGTCACGGGATGGGATTCGAAGTAGTGCCACAACTTGCGACGGGCAAGAATGATTGCGTACACTAGCTTCTGGATCTGAGGGTAGCATGTCTTGGTCTCGGACAAGGCTTCGCTGATGAAGTAGACCGGCCGCTGTACCGGTAATGCGTGCCCTTCTTCTTGCCGTTCCACGATGATCGCTGCGCTTACAATTTGGTTAGTAGCAGCGACATACAGCAAGAGATTTTCCTCTTTTACAGGAGGCACGAGGACTAGTGCTTTCGAAAGCAAAGCCTTAAGCCTTTCGAGGGCTTCCTGGGCCTCCGTGGTCCAGGTAAAGTGCTCATTTTTCTTTAGCAACCGGTATAAGGGAAGTCCCCTCTCGCCGAGCCTTGAGATGAATCGACTCAAGGCCGCGAGACATCCCATAAGCTTTTGTACACCTTTGAGGTTCCGAATCAGACCTATCTGTGTGATGGCCGATATCTTTTTCGGGTTGGCTTTGATGCCACGCTCGGAAACGATGAACCCGAGGAGCATGCCCCGAGGGACCCCGAAAACGCACTTCTCGGGGTTTAGCTTTATGTTTCGCTTCTTGAGGCACTTGATTGCCTCTTCTAGGTCGGCTACTAAGTCACTGGTCTTTCAAGATTTTATCACTATATCGTCTACGTAAGCCTCAACGGTCTGCCCGATGAGGTCCCCAAAAACTTTGAGCATGCAACGCTGGTAAGTCGCGCCCGCGTTTTTGAGGCAAATAGCATGGTTACGTAACAATATGTGCCGAAAGGAGTAATGAAAGAAGTCGCTAACTCGTCGGACTCTTTCATGCGAATCTGATGGTAACCGGAATATGCATCAAGAAAGCAAAGTCGTTCACAGCCAGCGGTGGAATCAACTATTTGGTCAATGCGAGGTAATGGAAATGGATACTTAGGACAAGCTTTATTTAAACTAGTGTAATCGACACACATTCTCCACTTTCCATTTTTCTTTCTAACCAAAACAGGATTAGCTAACCACTCTGAATGGAAGACCTCCTTGATGAATCCGGCCACCAAAAGCTTTTGCACCTCCTCCCCAATGGACCGGTGCTTCTCCTCGTCGAATCGGCGCAGGCGTTGTTTCACCGGCTTGGACCCGGCCCGGATGTCCAAGGAGTGCTCGGCGACCTCCCTCGGGATGCCTGGCATATCCGAGGGACTCCATGCAAACACGTCGGCATGCTTGCAGAGGAAGTCGACGAGCATGGCTTCCTATTTCGGACCGAGAGTGGTGCTGATCTTCAGCACCTTGCCGTCGGGGCAGCTCGGGTTGAGGGGCACCTCGTTCACCCCCCTCAGCAGGCTCAAAGGTGCCCGTGACCTTCTTGGGGTCGGGGACCTCCTTTTCCGTCCTTTCGTGGTCGGCAATGAGGGCCTCGGACTCCACCAGCGCGCCAGCGTACTCGCAGCACTCGACGTCGCACTGATACGCGTGCTGGTAAGAAGCGCCGATGGTGATCACCCCTTTGGCCCCAGCATCTTGAACTTGAGGTAGGTGTAGTTTGGGACCGCCATGAATTTGGCGTAGCATGGCCTCCCGAGAATGGCGTGGTAGGTGCCGTGAAAGCCTACCACTTCGAACGTCAGGACTTCCTTCCTAAAGTTGTCAGGAGTCCCGAAGTAGACGGGCAGGTCGATCTTCTCGAGGGGTTGCATGCTCTTTCTGGGCACTATCCCGTGGAACGGGGACGTTGTGGCCCGGAGGAGCGAGCGGCTGATCCTCATCAAGTCAAAGGTCCCAGCGTAGAGAATATTGAGGCCGCTACCTCCATCCATGAGGACTTTGGAGAGCCTCGTGTTGCCGACGACGGGGTCGACAACGAGTGGGTACTGCCCCGGTGAAGGAACGTAGTCCGGGTGATCGTCCCGGCTGAAGGTGATGGCGTCGTGGGACCAGTCGAGGAAGCGCGGTGTCACTGGTTCGACGGAGTAAACCTCCCTGCGCTCGCGCTTTCGCTGTCGCGGCGTAGGAGCAGTCCCGGGCCCACCGAAGATCATGAGGCACTTGTCGATGGGCGGGAACTCATCGTCCTTCCCGTCCTTGTCCTCCTGATCCCTGGCGGGCTTCTTGTCGGCGTCGTCTTTAAACGCCTGCCGGCCGTAGTGTTTTTTAAGCATCACATACTGCCCAAGCGTGTGATGCACCGGACCCTAATGGTAAGGGCACGGCTTGTTGAGCATCTCGTCGAAGCAGCCCCGGGGGGGGTCGTTCCCTCTTGGTTTCAGTGGCTGCCACAAGTGAGTCACTGCGGAGGGGGGCCTTTCCCTTCCCTTTCTTTTTCTTGGTGTTTGGGCCTCGGGAAGAGGTGCCCTCGGGGGCCTCCTCCTTCTGTTTGCCCTTTGGGTCGGAGAAGAGGGCTCCCACCGCCTCGTCCCCCGAGGTGAAGCTGGTTGCTATCTTCATGAGTGCAGAAACGCTGGTGGGGGTCTGGCGTCCGAGCTCATGAACAAGATCTTTGCAGGAAGTTCCTGCAGCAAATGCTCCGACGACGTCGGAGTCGGCAACTTGAGGTAGCTCATTATACTGCTTAGAGAATCGCCGGATGTAGTCCCTGAGGGACTCGCCCGGCTTCTGTTTACAGCTTCTGAGGTCCCAGGAATTGCCAGGGTCGCACATACGTGCCCTGTAAGTTCCCTACGAAGACCTTGACCAGATCGCTCCAGTCAAAGATCAACCGTGGGGGAGATGTTCCAGCCAAGCTATTGTAGAGTCCGCGAGGAACAGGGGGAGGTTGCGGATGATGATGAGATCATCCTGCGCAGCGCCAAGCTGGCACGCAAGACAATAATCCGCTAGCCACAGTTCGGGGTTGGTTTTCCCCTGAATACTTGGCTATGTTGGCCGGCTGTCGGAACCGGGCCAGGAATTTGGCCCTTCGGATGGCCTCGCTGAAGACGCGAGGACCTGAGGGCTCGCGGTCCTCGTCCGAGTCATAGCGCCCGCCCCGATGAACATGGTAGCCTCGTGCGGCTCCATCGGTCTTTCGTCGACCGCGGGCTTAAAGGATGGCTCGGACATCGACGTCCTTGCCAAGCCGTTGGTGAACTGACGGGGCCCTCGGGACCTCGGGATGCACCAAGGCCTCGCGCTCGTGGTGTGCTGCGCCGCCACGTTGGTGGCTTTCAGCGCCACGCTGAACTTTCTGCCTGGAGGACGGCTGCATCCTCCAGGAGGTCCTTGAGCTGGTTCCGAAGCTACCGTGCCTCCTCGGTGGAGGGCTTAGGGAGGCTCCGGAGCAGCATTGCCGCCTCCTGAGCTTACGGCTTGCTCGAGGCAGGGCTCCTGGTGTTTCGGCTCCATCGTCGACGATGATACGAGCCTGAACATCCCGGGCCCGGCAACGAGCTGCTCCGCCGGTGCCCTACTGCTCCTCGCGCTCTAGCGTAGCTCGCAGCTCCGTGAGGCATAGGCGGTCCTCGTCCATCCACGCCTCGAGTTCCCAGAGCTGCTCTAGCTCCGGAGACTGGTGCGCGGGGCGAGATGTCCCAGCCCCCGGGTCCTGCGGCGGGGCTGACCGTGCAGGCTGCCGAGTCAACGGAGGTGGGGTGTGTTGCGGCTGGAGTGGGAAAGGTACGTCGTTGTCGTCCTCCGAATAGACGTCCTCCACCCGTCCGTCTTCGGGGTGCACCAAGTGATAGCATTCCCAAGCGGGGTCGATGTAGGACTGGTCGGAGTCGGTGATGACGCTCGGGGCATCCTCCCACGAATCGTCGGGGTGGACGGTGAAGTCCACGTTCACCCAGAACTCATCGTCGTCGTCGTTGGGGCCTCGTCGTGACGGTGAGGTCCAACCGCGACGATCCCACTCCTCCGAGTATTCTCGGGGGGGTGAGACTATCAGTGGAGTCTGTCTCCTTCCCGACATACGCCCTGGGTTTGCTCCCGGGAGAGGACGGTGGGGAGGCCACATGGTCGCTCACGAGGTCATCTAGACGCTCGAGACGGTGGGCAGGTGTCTCCACCAAATTGCGCAACAGAGCGCGGACTGCGCGGACGTGGGCGTCCACAGCGCTTTGGAGCCCGAAGAGAGATGACGGCGTCGTCCCCCTCCCGCCATGAGGGCGGAGAGAGAGGCCCGTTGACGCCGCGATCCCGCCCCCACCCGTCCTTCGGGCGGTTGACGGGCGTGTGGCTGCCGGCGCCGGAGGTGTCGGGATGGTAGCCGATGCCGGGTTGGCGTCCCCTGCTGGGGGCACCTAGGCGGCCGCGCCTTCCGCGACCAGGGGCAGGTTGGCGCGGTTGCGCCTCCTCCTCCTGGTCCGCCGGGAAGCGCGGCGTGTGGCGTTCCCCTAGTCCTCTGGGACGAGAGGAAGCATCGCCGTTGTCCTTTCCCCGGCCGCTTGATGGGCCGGAGTCAGGGTGATGATGGTGCGGGGCTCAGTTGGGCGCGGGTTCATCTCGAGCCCCTGGCCGGTGGCCACGAACTCAAGACTCCCGAACCGGAGCACCGCGCCAGCAGGAAGCGTCATGGAGTGTCTGCCATCCGTAACCTGAGTCAACACACAAAAGGCCCCTACCTGGCGCGCCAACTGTCGGTGCTAGTTTTGGCGGGTACTAACACCGGCTAGTGATTTTGTGTTTTGCGGTTGAGGTTACGGGTGGTGTGCAAGGGGGAACACGGGGTTATACTGGTTCAGGCCAAGCGAGCCCTACGTTCAGTGGAGAGGAGAGTCGTGTTGCCTTGCACCGGGGTGCTTGTAGTAGGAGGTTACAAGCTAGGCGAGAGAGGGCTCCCAAGTCTCTTGTGAGTGTCGAAGTGTATACAAGTCGCTGGTTGTTGTGTGTGGTGTGGAGTGTGTGAGAGCTTGAGAACTTGGAACCCGTCTAAGGCTGGCCTCTGCTCTCCCTTTTATAGTTACAAGGGAGAGGCTAGAGTTACATGTGCTGCCCTGTGGTTACAGTGCTCGGCATGGCGGAGTCGGTGGTGACTAGTGGCTATCGTCAGCCACGCCTTCGTCTTGGCGCCTCGGCGGCATGGCATTAGTCATTCGGCTGATCCCCTACTGTTCCATTGGTGAGTTCCAAGGTGTCTCACAGTGTTGGACAGTGTTTGCTGCGTGGCACTACGTCATGTCATCGCGTCCGACCCTGCACAGTTCAACTAGTAGATAAGTTGACCTTTGAGTATGAGCTCCCGAAGCTTGGGACACCTTGGTGCCATCGGGGGCTTGATGGGACAGAGCGGGGGGAGCGTCCTCCTTCGGGCGCTTTTTTTTCCCTGTGTGGTACATTTCAGGGGATAGGCGAGACCGGTCGTAAGGCTTGCCCATTCCCCCGGGTTGGCTGGGTGACTGTTATCCCCCATTCACTGGTGTTACACGTGTGACCGTGGTATGGCAGTCGCCATCGTGGTTGGCGAATCTCCTCGTCAGCCCGGGGAGCCGTACGGTTGATTGTCCCTGTAGCGGCGTGGGAGGAGGAGGACCGTCAGATCGTCCGTCAGAGGAGATGGGGCAGTTGGTACGGCGAACGTGCGCGTTCGGGGCGCTGTTGTGTCAAGGGCCCTCCCGATGGGACCATGCCTGTAAAGTGATCAGAGAGGTCCCTTGTGGTCCAAGATTGCTCCGCTAACGTCAATCGTATATTGGATGCTTTTGAGAGATTGCGCCCGAGGATGCCGCTTTCCCGAGCTCTCTCGGGGAGGCTTGGGCGAATCGGAGAATTGGCGTCCGAGGGTGCCACTTTCCCGATCTCTCTCGGGGAGGCTCGGGCGAATCGGAAAATCGGCGCCCGAGGGTGCCGCTTTCCCGAGCTCTCCCGGGGAGGCTCGGGCGAATCGGAGAATCGGCGCCCGAGGGTGCCGCTTTCCCGATCTCTCCAGAGGAGGCTCGGGCGAATCGGAGAATTGGCGCCCGAGGGTGCCGCTTTGCAGAGAGTAGGCTGGTGTTGATGCAGCGTCGTTATGGGCCGCCGTTGTTGCGGCCTTCATGAGCTTTCACGGGCTTTGCCTAGGCCAGACCGTGTTGGGAATGTGTATTTTTGCATCGAAGTTGGGTACCCCATACTTTGGTATCCGACACCTTGATTATATGTTGCTAAGTTATTACCAATATTGAAATCTATTTATATATCAGTCATAAAAAACTAAAGTATAGCTCTTAGTTTTTATAAGTGAAAAACGCAAATAGTTAGATAGCATTCTCCGCCTCTGGTATTTTTTTTATAAATATTTGATTGCTTTTTCCATTGCAACACAAGGGCATGTCCATTTTTCGTCCATCACCCCCTAACTACCACGTAAGGAGAGTTTCTTATGTCTAAACTTATATAATTTGGGCTTATAAGAGTTTAAATATATCAGAACTCGATATAGAGCCTCGTAACACAAAAACCTGGTGGACGTAGGCAAGGCTGGCAAACAGTGAGGTGTCACCCGTGAATGAAAGGAATATATTAGGGGCGAACAATGGGACTCGAAAAAAAAAACAAATGTCAAAAAAAATAAAAATACCGTAAAAGATATAATTTTTTAAAAAAACATATAAAAAATAAATTTAGATACAATCTCGTATGTTTTTGCTAGTAAGATTAAAGAGGAGGTTTTTTTTTTGCGATTTTTGTTTTACTTTTCCGTCTGCCTCCCATCTGTGACACCGCGCCTCCCGTCCCTTGCGATAGAAAGGGGAATGCCCCCGTGCGGCCAATCACGCCGCCACCCCCTCCCCCCGCGGCCAATCACGCCTCCTGCCTCTCCCTGCCCTCGCGCTGCGCTTCCATTACCGCGCTCATCGCCGGGCTCCTCCCTGTGCGCTCTGCTGCTGGATCGGCGTGAGGGACACCGAGTGCGATGCGTGAGGGATGCCGAGTGCGATGCGGATGCCGCAGGGCCGGGGTTGCTGCCGCGAGCGATGCGGATGCCGCCCTAACTCCCGTCTGCGCAGCTCTCTCACCTTCCTCCACCTCTCCTCCATGTCCCTCCCTCCGCTGGTGCTAGGGCGGGCCCCTTCACGCGAGCCCGGCAGGCAGACGGTGGCGCCCCCACGTGGCCGCCCACTCCCAGGCACGGTGCCCCCCAGTGCGGCCCATCGGCGTGGTGGCGTGGCCACCCAGTGGCGGCGCGGTGCCCCGGTGCGGCGCCCCCCAGGCTACAGGAAAGGGAAGTGATGGGGGAATGCGAGGACGGCAAGGAGTACATGTGCTGGGAGGAGCTGTTGCCGGATGCGTTGGGCCTCATCTTCCGCAACCTGCCGCTCCAGTAGGTGCTCACCGTCCTGCCGGTGTGCAAGTCCTGGGGGCGGGTGGTCGCCGGCCCCTACTGCTGGCAGGAGATCGACATCGAGGAGTGGAGCCAGCAGCAGAGCAAGCCGGAGCAGATCGGCCGCATGGTCGAGCTACTCGTCCGCCGCAGTGGCGGCTCCTGCCGCCGGATCAGTGTCTCCGGCCTGCCCTGCGATCCGCTGTTCTCGTTCATCGAAGACAAGTAAGTCTGAAATCTGCCAATGCTCACTCTGTTTTTGTGTTTGCATCACGATTCCTGTGGCAAGTGAACATTTCTGCTTAGAGCAATAGTAGATTAGAATTCTACGCTCATTTTAAGGCTCTCCATCAGGTTACGTTTCAGGCTGAGGGGTGTTTGCTTGCACGAGAACAAGTCTGTCTATTTTGAATTTCTGATGTGCAAATTCAGGTGCTTAGAGGTCAATTCTGATTGATTGATTGATTAGGATGCTTGAACTAGAAGTGGGCCTAGAGTCAAACTTTGAGATTTGGGGCTGGACGGCTGGAGCCTAGAGCAAATAAAATCAGCTCTCGCAGAGAGAGTATGAATTCAAACTGCTGTTTTTCTCAGTACGTTGTGTGAGAAGGAAAACGGTAGATATGTCCCGAGCTTGCAGCATGCATTCGAAGGCTTGCTCCAAGTCTTGAATTGAATCTCATCACATGTAGGATATGGATTCCACGACGAAGTTGATTTGATCTGTTGATATGTAGTACTGTTCTGCATTATTGGCATTGTGAACTAGGACTAGACATTTCTTTCTTGCAAGATGCTCATGAATACGAAATGCCTCTAAAATTGTACAAGCCTGTGTAGCCATTTTTTATTTGCATATATGAATTGATTTCAGGTTAACATGAAATACATTTGGGTGGAATTAGTTTACTAATTCCATTTGTTTGGATTTGAAATAAATCACTGCATAATCAAATACAGTTACAGGTTTCTAGCAATGAAAAGCTTATGTCTTCCATCAAGTTTTTGCTGTTACACACTTAAACCGGTTATTGTTTTCCTTCATGATGCTTATGAATCTGGAAGCTTATGAATATCATATCTCGCATTCATGTTTTTTAAGTCAGTCTAGCAATGAAATATTTCAGCAATGATTTTGTTGGAAGCTTATCAATCTCCTATAAATCTCATTATCCATTTATAGATCTGTTGGAATCTGGAACTAGGTTCCCCTTATTTTCTTTTTCTTTGTATAAGAATGTTCAGAGGTCCAGTCCCTTTTCATCACTCATGAGACTACTTGCGAGATGTCAGAGCCACCAGGGGTACCTTTGTTGTTATGTTGGTTATATGTTACATAATTTCTTTATTTGCGACAATTAAGATAACTATTTAATGCACACTTTACCTTTAACTAAACCTACTGCAATTTTATTTGATACATGAATGTGAGATGTTTATGTAGTTGTTCTGTCTTATATTTACTAATGACCCTCTTGACTGAAATTTAGATCATATTACTTAGCCTAGCCTCTTTTCTTGCACGACAGTGGCAAGCTGGAGTTGGCACTGCTGCTCATGGTGAGACCATGCCGTCATGGATGCCAGCGTGCAAGTGCAGGACTCATGGTACCAAGGTCCAAACATGTCAGGACACTAGGGCCTGACGACAGCAAGCTGCATCGCTGGTCACATTGATAGACATGCTAATTGGATGAGACATGTTTTCTGCTGCAATGAGCCTCGAAGAACAGCTCGTTTTCTAAAGTGAGTTGAGCCTTCAAATCTCCCATTGTTTCATGATCTCATTCATTTGTTTCTCAATGTCAATGTCAATATATGTACGGCTTCAAAACTCAAACAAAAAATAAAAAAAATTGGCACCCATGTGAGAACTGCATGTATTTTCATTGCTGAAAGAAAGACAAGGAGTTTGTTTTTAGTCACTTGCTTGCATCCTTACAAGTTTAGAAAGTGCTGTATAATTTTTATTACCCCGGTCTGTTTGAATCATTGTTTGAATGCTTGAATTGGATGCATTTTAATTTGCATTGTTGTTTTTTTGGGAGAGAACACAGGATGGGTTCAGATTGGAGATATAGCAAGGGAGAATGTGGGCAGGCTGCTGGATCTTGCACTGGTGCTGCCACTCACTTTTGCTATATAACTGGAATGCTAGAACATTCGGTTTCTGTTAATTTCTGGGAGATATGTCCCGACATCTATGTTGCTTTTGTAGAAACTAATGCGCAGAAAAACAAAAGATAATTGTGGAGAAACCTTCGGTCTAGATGCAAATGTTTTTACTTGTGAGGAAAACTATTTGCTTTTTTTGGCAAGAAAAGGAAGCGCTCTCTGACACGTGACAGTGCTAATTTTGCGAACTTTGCCTTTTAAATTGAATGTTTAAGTGCTAATTTTGCGAACTTTGCCTTTTGAATTGAATGTCACTTTAACGTTGATATTTAATTTCACAGTATTGGTATCTTATCGTGTGATACGGGTTTTTAGTATAAAAAATTAAATGTCCCGTGGCAACGCACGGGCAAGCTAGAAATTAAAAAGTGAGCTCCTGGCGTGCTACAATTCCAGCTACTATGCGAGAAGTGGGCTACACAAGCCCCTTTAACTAATGATGGTGCCAAGTGCAGTCTGTGTATGCCCACCTTTCCACATTCATGATCAACTCTGATCTCCCAGTTAAGCAGGAGTACGATATTCTTGCCTTCAATGATATGATTTCGTTAGCACGCTTATTATGATGTCCTGCAAAACGTTCTGTTTGGCCAGGGGCAGACTGTGAGTACAATTATATCATCCAATTCTCATAGATTAAGCATTGAAAACATGCCTTCAATTAAGTTTCCACGAATTTTCATACTCGCACAACTATTAGTATATTACTATGATCTACATCCAGCCTAAAAAACATAGTGCAAATGAGAAAATCGCACAGCTATCAGACGTATTTGCATTAGCAGATAAAATTGAAATGATCCTTTAGTGCGAACGAACAAGTATTTGCCCTTTTGGTTCCCTCGCACAAATGAGAGAGAATCTATGCAGATGTATTCATTGCCTCACCTATAAACGTTGACAGTTTTGTTTAAAAGAAAAGGCATTTGCCTTTTAGCTATGGTTTCCTAGCAAATTTATAAAATCTTCAAAAACGTACCTGTAGACCGAGAACATGGAACGGTGATATGATTAGCATGTTTATTATTCAGCCACTGATGCTCCGAAGCACTGCTGCTGATTCGCCGTGGAGAGTAGTGGCGGATTATTTATTCATTCATGATTTAAGGCGAGCGAGCAGTGGCTTCGTTGTGCGACAAAGATTAATGTCAGTCAATCCCAGAACACACTTCTCTCCCTCTCAGCAGATTAATAGCCCATCTCTTGGCCAACCGAAGCAGAAAGGAGTTGGAGAGTTCGTGATCGTGCTAGCTTTACTTACCTGGTGCGGTAATAATGGTCGTCGCCACGTCTGGAGCTCGTTTTTTTTTTTTAACCCGTCCCATCCCCATCAGCCAAGCCAAACCAAGCCGTCCACGGGTGCACTCCGCGTCCATTGTGACGGTGGCCGCACGTGTGCATGAGCGCCGCCACCGGCGTTCCACCTGTGAATCATACCGTTGCCGTCGCGGGCCCCACGACCTGACGACTTCCGGCAAACCTCCTCTGGCCAGGTCAATCAGCCCACCTCTTAGGAATGAAAATAGTACGGATATTTATTGGACCGTCCGTTCGACCGAATCCGTTCAGATCTATCCGTATCCAAGTCCGGATATTTAACATCCGAGACCGTATCCGTATCCGAATACTTAAATCGTATATTGATGATGTCGATATCCAATCGTGTCCTATCCGGCATGACTGACACTATCCGTATTCAAATCTGAATCCGATCAGAAATATAAAAACAAATATGATATCAGTGATATCCGTTCGTATCCGATCCGTTTTCATCCTGCCTCCATCACAGGGGGAAACTGCAAAAAATAATCGGTAACGATTGGACACGGACGTCCGTCCGTCCGGACGCGGCTCCTCCACCCACCTCCACCACTTATTTGAATAGAGCTCCTCCACTTATATTTCTCTCCTGAAAAAAAAATCTACATGCTGTTCGTCCGTGCCCCCTTTCCCCACTGCGCCTCTCTCCCGTGCATGGCTGGGCTCTTCCCCCTGCCGCGCCGCCCTCCATCACTGGCCATGCGCCACCATCCTGCGGCGAGTTCCCCCTGCCGCGCCGTGCCCCATCACCGGCCTTGCGACACCATCCTGCACCTCGCCCCTCACCACAGGCGCCCCTCCCCCTCCCCCCATCCAGCTCATCAGTTGCGCCCATGGCGGACACCACCACCCTGATGTCACCAAGAGGAGGTCGCCGCCGGTCCGGACTTCATCTCCCGGGACTTGTTGAAGACACCACGGCAGAAGGAGGCGGCCTGCGCATGCCGAGCTGTTTGCTCTGGACGTTCCCCCTAGAACCGAGCTTTGCTAGCCACTGCAATGCCATGTAAGGTAGGCCACGGCCACCGGCGACATGGTGTTTCATGTGTTTCAGGAGTTATAAGCTTATGTTTTAAACATTTCTTCTGAATGTTGCAAAAAATCAATCTAGAATGTTACGTGTTGCAATGACAATGCATGTTGTAACCTGTATTTCCAATTGTTTCATGTGTTTCAGGCATTTATTTCAAATATTTCTCTGAATGGTTCAAAAAACTTAATACGGCGTTGCACATATTGCAATGGCTATATATACATGTTTTAAATGCATGATTTCAAATGTTTCATATATCTTCATATGTATGTTGCATATGTTTTATCTTGATGTTTCAAAAGTAGATCTATTGTTGCACAACGCTGGTGGTTGAAAGAGTGGCCTGCCGCAGGGCGATGGCTCCTACCTCGCACGGCGTGCCTCGCCCTCTCCTCTCCTCTCCTTCCCCTCCCCTCCCCTCCCTTCCATCCCCTCCCGGTCCCCTCCCCTTCCCTCCATCTCTCCATGGCAGTTCGAGCTCGACCTGAGCACGTGGGGCTGGGGGCGAGGGAGCTGCGTGGGTCGGGCGTAAGTACGCGAGCTCCGTTCATCCAGATGTTGCCTCAAAGTGGGATGGATGAAGGAGCAAAGAAATCTGCTGTCTGACGGTACAGAACGGGGGTGCAGGCGCCGGCGTGCGGACAAGCGCGTTGGTTCGAGCGTCCGGGGGAGTTGTGACCCATAAATAATTGGGAGACCGCCACCAAACCTCAATATAGAGCTAATCTACTAGCTAGGCAGGAACACTCCCTCTGTTTATTTCATAGTACAATTATGGTAAACGTGCCTGTTAAAGTAACTCAAGCTTAACCAAGTTTACAGTAAATAATAATATTATTTATATTTTTAAATAAATCTATTATAAAAATATATTTCATAACTAATCTAATGATACTCATTTTGTATCTTAAATGTTATTACTTATTTATATAAATTTAGTCAAAGTTTAAATAATTAGATTTATAGAGAAACGAGAATTGCATGTCAAATAGATGGGGGAGTAAGAGTACTAGCCAGTTAGCCACCATATACATTCCGAGCACTATTGGGCATCTTCAGCCTGTTCGTTTGGGCTGAAAATAAGCGCTGATTTGAGTTGGTGCTGATTTGTTGTGAGAGAAAAATACTGTTACATGGCTGAAAATAAGCGGCTGATTGCTGAAACGAACAAGCTTGTCACCACCTCCTCGTCCAAGTCTCATAGACAACAGTTGGTTTAGATTTAACTTATTTTTAGTCACGAAATAATATTTTTCTATGATAACAATTTAGCCGTATAATTTAGCCAATTACATAGTTCAGATTTAGCCAGTCGCATAGTTCAGCAAGCCGAATTCAGGTGAGGTCGATAATCACTAGTCGGCATGTACGTGGTTTGCTGACTCATCACCGGCCATCATTCAGTGCACACGACATACAGCTAAAAGCTTCACATGGTTCTCGCAAGAGCCGTCTTGGCCAGGATATGAACACCAAGTCACCAACCAGTCCTTTCCCTACAAATATTTTGTCGCAGCCTCTCGTTGATGCCGGCATGCATGCTTATCATCCATCCCCACACTTTTGTACACGATTGCACACAACAAAACTCGATCCGTCTCACATTTAAAAGACAAGCCCCAGTATCCCGCGGGTACGTTTTGCTTCTGGCACGACTTATTATCCGCTCCGTCCAAGAACGATAAGGGCATAAGGCTTCAAAATTTTCACCCTAACACATGCATGATAGGATGCTACGGCCTCCCTACTCCCTCCAGTAGCGGACCCACAACTCTTTGTAACTCCGGACGAGTCTAATGGCTAAGTATAAGATTATGTTTAATCTTTTAACTAGATAGGCAAAATAATAATTATCTATAGAAGAATTGGTGTCGATGAACCCGGGCGGTGACTTAGGGTCGCTGGACCTTCGGTCCACCGATGGCTTCTTCTGCCACTTTCTCTAGTGCCCGTCACACTTGTGCGGACGCAGATGCCCTCAGCCATAGGCGGAGCTACATGGAGACCATAGTGGGCCATGCCCCCCTTGCCTCTCTAATTTCTAAGACCAAGTATTATTACTACAGTCTAATAGCCATTAGGATCAAAGAGATTACAAATTCATTTGAGATCATAAGTTGTTCTATTGTATTTCTCTAACGTATAAAGAGCTTTGGGTCATCGAATAGAACCTACATCATCATTAATTAAAAAGGGTAAAAGCTGAATTTCTGACGATTGATCAATGGATTTCTTCTTCGTTACAGCCCGATATTAGACTTTTCAGCTAAGGTCTATACTTTTCTGCTTCATTCTTTAATCTCTAAAATCTATAGGCTATGCGTACTAGAAGTTACTAATTGAGTAACAATTTGTTGTCTATTGATATCTTTGCTATTTAATTTGTTCTAAGCCACAAATAGCATAGTAGTACTAAAACTATTTCTCCATGATGTTCAGCTACCTTATTATGAGCGTCGTAGCCGCTAGAAATTGTTGTAGCTAGAGGTTTTTTTTTTTGTCTCTTCAGCTGCCAAAAGCAGCAGCCAAATCCGGTCAAGCACTTCTCTACTCAACCTTAGACCGGTGAAATGGAAATGCCCTAGGTTATACCTTTGCCTTGCGCTTTCCATTTCGATCAACGTCTTCATCTCCGTCTCCGACACCATCGATGCCAATGCAACACATGCACTAACACCTCATGAATAATATGATCCACTTCATATCATCACGTGGCTTTTGGTTCATCGATCCTTGACTTGTTTGCTCTTCACCGTTACGTTGGTCCATCGGCGCCAAGCCATCACCCGACTTGCCCTTCACACTTGCAACCGGTCCATCGACGCGAAGCCTTGTCTTGATCTTATTCACCTAGCCACATGACTCCATGTCATGTCTCATGTGTTTAGCTCCTTCATACCATATGTGTGAGCTAAGCATCATCTCCAAGCCATTTTCACCTCCATGGCATAGATGCTCACACACATGTACCTGTGGACTAATCACCTGTGTAATCAACACTTAAACACATATTAGTCCACATAAGTTGTCACTCAATTACCAAAACCAAATAAGTACCTTTCACCGACCCGGGCCAGTTGTGTCTTTTCTTATTTCCTGAAATTTTGAAATGTCTTTTCTATTTTGGAATAGGATGAATAGTGCTATTGTTTCATCTTTTTAGTAGAATAAATTTGTTGTACCAAAAATTATGAAAATAAATATGCATTCTCTCTGATGTGGGTAGTATTTAATAAAAATATCACACATGGAATATAGACATTTTCTGCAGGGGTTGAAAATACATATTTTAAATGTAAATCACAACTTTGAGGAATTTTAATAAATTTTCTGTTAGTCCAAAAATCATGAAATTTTAATTAGCACTGTTTTAGGGGGAAACCAATCTGTTGGTAGGGTTTGGGCTCATTTGGAAATAATTAGATGTGTGGGATAAATATTATTGCATTATTTTGATATGAAAATTAGTGAAAACCCCATTATTTAGGTAATGTGTGAATTGGGATTGGTTGTTAGACCTTGGTCAAACACCCTGAAGACCAAGGGAAGGTTAGCCTAACACTTTGTCATGATGTATCTGGTAGGTTTAGTGAAAAGTAACTCTAGTCATTAATGACTGCTGAAATGGTCGATAAAAAGAATTAGGGGACATGCCTACTTACTTGAGGAAGATTAGTTTGTAAGTTCATCATGAAGGAAAGTTATACTCAAGGTGGTTTAAATATTGTATTGTACTTTGCACATCATGACATTCGCATCATATTAAGCATATATCATTTGCATACGTGTAGTGACAGGCAACGAAGAAGTCAAAGCCGAGGTTCCTGCTGCGGAGGTGGTTCCCGAGGAGATCCAGGGCTTTGATATTTGTGGTACTGACCCGGACCCGACACTCTACGCAATCCAAGGCAAGCCCCGGTGCATTTGCCCCTCCTTGTATTTAAAATAGTTTAATCACTTGAGTTAATCTACTGCATTAGGTTAATAGGAGTTGAGTGAATAAACTATTGATGCATTACCTTTCCTTGACCACTGATTATACCCGAGAACCTGATTTAATTAACTATTGAAAAATGCTTAGCCCAGCTTAATCGAATTAGATTTGCATAAAATGCTATTTTGAACTATGATAATATGCAAAGAATGAATGATTAAATGGGAATGGTATTGTCCTCGTTGATGGCGGTGTACTTGGCCAGTCCATTGTAGTCAACGGGGATGGGTTTCCGTGTGGTGGCCCTATGTTTGGGTTAGAGTCCCAACTTATAGTCGCCAGCGGAAAAGGGATGTGAAAACTGGGTGGTCATCAGTGTACTTGGGTTAGAGTCCCAATGCATGGTTTCCAATGGACAAGTTTTAGTGACCGTTAGTTGTCGGCCTGCTGTGATCGAGACTTTGCAACTAGCCACATACTACGGGAAGCCCTATCTCCGGTAGCTCTATTGCTTGAACCGACAACCACACACTGGGAGTGGAGAGATGGCAAGAGTAGCGTGTACCCTCGTGGCCGGCGTGCCTGGAGACGAGAGGAGTACTGTGCTCTCGAGCGGCACAGGACCGGTTCAGGGATAGAAAAGCCGTGGTAGATGGGGTTGGTATATGCAAGCTTAAATGCTACATATGCAGTGTGGTTAGGGATCCCCAGCTGGGTACTAATCGATTCAAATCGTCATTGCTCCTCGGTTATGGAGACTTGATCCGCTGACTTGCACCGAAAAGTTGTTCGGAACTAGGATGTTTTTGAGAATGAATAAGTAATTGGATTTGCAAGTGAAAGAAATGTGAAATATTGATATTGATTTAATAATGTTGAGTAAAATGTTGAGAACAGGATTAGTAATGCTTTTCTGCAAAATACCTTGACTCTTGCTAAAGCCTTACCTTGACTACCCTCAGCCTGCATTCTTGAGTCTCATTCCTTTTTCTTAGTCGGGTATGTCTTGCGGAGTACCCCAGTACTCAGGGTTTGTTAACCCCGTTGCAGGTAGTCAGCAGTAGGAGGTTTGCCTTGCCCCTTGCTGTGTGACCATCATCCAGAATAGCGAGGAAGAGTGAAGTAAAGCCTGTGGGCAGGGTTCGTGTGACTATCTATCTTATTATGTCATGTTGCCGTTCTACTGCTACTGCTACTATTTGAACTTTGGTCTGTAATAACTGCATTTGAATTCCATTTGAACAACTGGTTTGTAATCTAAGTACTATTTAAATCTTCCGCACTTTTACTCTGATGTATTATATTATGAAATGTTGTAATCCTGTAATGGCTTCGCAATGGGATCCTGTCGGAGAAACGGGTGCTGACGTAACGCGGCAGGGCTGTCTAGATCATCTGGGACACGGGCCCGGCTGTCAGAGGTCATTAGTGACAATGACAGGTGCCTGTGGGCCTCGCGATTTAGGCGGTTCTGTTACAGCTGGTATCAGAGCCTTCCATTGCAAAATCATTACGGTATTACTTTGCAAAACTTCAAAATGTTTTGGATCATAAAAATCTATCTTGCTGTTTTGGTCCAAATTGCTTATTCTTATCTTATTCTGTAAAATAGTTATGGTAGCATGTGGAACAACTTTATTACTAGCCCTATATTAAATTTATTTATGCAATTATTTATCATGCATTGCTTTAAAATTCGTAAGTACGATTCATGCATCATGTTAAATCATTATGTTAATACTTCCTCCTTAAAAGTTGGATATATGGGTTAGGATTTACCAAACCTATTCTTGCTAGCATGTTATATCTTTACTAATCCATACTTACCTTTCAGCTGGCACGCTGCAAGCTCACTGCTCGCAAGATGACGGGTCCCAGGGGAGTGCCGCGCCACCAGCTGGCGCCGCGCGACGGAGAGGAGGCTTCCGGTAGCCGTCGTCCCCGCCGCAGTCGCAAGGAGCTGAAAGCGGAGATCAGGGAGCTTAAGAGGGAGGTGAAGCTCATGCAGGAGGACTTCAGGGTGGCCCGTGTCAACCACTACAGGGACGTGAGGTTGAACAACGAGCTGCGCCATGAGGTCGACCGTCTGGCTCAGGAGAGGGATGAAGCCCTGGAGCGTGAGGATATGGCCCGTGCAAGGGCCCATTGGTATGAGAACTATGCGGAGCATCTCGAGGGTTACAACGATGCTCTGCATGAGGAGGTCCACAGGCTCAACAATGAGCTCAACCCTATCCTCGTTCCTCGTGAGGAAGATCCTGTGGATGGCGTGGTTGTGGGACTTAAGGAGGAGGAGTATGACGAGGAGGCAACCGAGGATGACTTTGAGGAGGCAGATGATCCCATGGAGCATGTGATCATGGAGGATGACGAGGAGGAGGTGATCGTCATCGACGACGACTAGACTAGTCTTAGGATTAGGAGTGTCAGCCTATCTTTACACTTTGTGTTGTAATGTCTTGGCTATGAACCTTAGTTCGGGTTTGGGAGCTTTGTTAAAGTCTTAGTTGTGTCTTTTAAGCATTGTCTAAGTGTTGTAATGTTTATGTTTGAACCACTACTATGTTTCATTAAGTGATGTTAGTTCTAAATTCGGTTTGCGATTAAACAGATGGCTGTCCACACACGCTCAACTGGTACCTCTGAGGATGGAAACGCTCTCAACCCACCGCCTATTCCACCGACTCTCGCCGATGCTATTGCAGCCCTGGCCAATGCCGCCAATGCAATGGCGCAAAACAGGGACAACCGTGGTGGGCGTCGTGGCTGCCGCGACGATGATGAGACGACCTATGTGGATTTCACAGATACCCGTCCACCGGTGTTCACCAAGGCCGATGAGCCATTGGAAGCTGATGATTGGCTCCGCACTATAGAGCAAAAGTTCAGTCTGATTCACTGCACGGAGACACAGAAGCCTCTGTTCGCAGCACAGCAGCTGCGAGGTCCTGCCAGTGCGTGGTACGCAAATCTTCTGGCAACTCAGCCTGACGGACATCAAATGACTTGGGCAGAATTTCGTGAATCTTTTCGTGCCCACTACATTCCAGCTGGTGTTATGAAGATGAAGCTTGATCAGTTTCTGCCTTTGCAGTAGAAAGACTCTACCGTCATGCAGTATGTTTATGATACCTCTAGGTATTACTGCTTAATTAATCTGACATGTCATCATGTTTTTTATTAATCATCTATATATGATTGTGCTTAGGGCCCCTAGAGTGATTTTATTTCATTCAGTATTGATTGTGTAATTTAGTCCTCAATCAAAAGTCAAAAATAAAAATTAAACAAGAAATCAAATTAAGTCTTAGAGTTGACCTAAAATCCTAATTTAAAATCTATAATGAATCTGATGAAAGTATCTTAATAAAAGTTGTAGCACTTTTAAAATGGAACAACTTTTATTTTTGGAGATTTTGAAGTTATATAATAGAAATTCAAATTAAACTCAAATTACTATGTAGGAATTCAAATTTGAAACTTCAATTTCAAAAATATGTTGAATCTTCCAAAACTCCCTTAATAGAAGTTGTCAAGATCACTGAGTAGAACAACTTTCATGTTGACCATTTTTTATGTTGTTGAGAAAAATTAAAAGTAATTTTAAAATTACAGTTTGAAATTCAAAACATACTTTTACCCCCTTTTCTGTAATTTAAAAATTTGACCGAATTTGAATTTTGTGTCAAAATAAAAAATTATCTACATAAAATTCTCTACAACTTTGGTATTCATCGTTTCCTTTGATTCGGCCGGGATGGGGTTCAAATCGAATCAAATAGCTGTTGACCTATTAGGCCTACTACTGTAACTAGAGGGGGGTCCCCTGTTCATCTTCCTCCCGTACGCGCGCGTGCCGCGTCCGGCGCCGAGCGTCGTCTGGCCGGCGTGGGCATGCCGCGGCGTTGTCGAGCGGGCGAGGGAGGGCCTGGACACCCCTCGGTCTTATCCCACTCCTTCCCTGCCCTTCAAAAGGCGACGAGCCCCATCTATTTCCCATTCTTCCTCCCGCGGCCGCCGACGTGCCCATCTCGGTCCTCGGCCAAATCCGCCGCTCTCTCGCCATCTCCACACCTTATAGCTCGCAGTCAGCTAGCCAGCATCACCGCCCACCTTTGGCACCGCTTGTTCCTAGCTGGGGTCTCGTGGAGTCATCGGGGTGTGCAGCGGCGTTCACGGGTTGTCACCGGAGCTCCACCGCGGCCGTTCTCTTCCCATCTGATCTGCTAGAGTGAGCATCTTCCTTCTCGGGGTAGCGTTTCAGACTCCCGTGGTGGTGTAGTTTCTGATGCTCATGATGGTTCGTGGTGTGGCGCACCAGGTTCGTCGGAACAGGCCCTCGCCGTCGACTGCCGAGCCGTGTCCACCGCCGTCATCGTCAAGTCGTCCTCACCGCACCGCCTCTCCGTCAACTAACTTCTCCACTAGCTTCGTGGTGAACTTCTGAATCTCCCCGATGCATTTCCCTTAAGGCTACCATTTCCCTCTGGCCGGAACGGCTTTGCCGTGCCGCCGTGACCCGCCATGGGCGAGCGCGAGCTCGCCGGAGGTGAGTAGAGCGTAGGCTAGGTACTTGGAGTTGTCGATTTAGGCTTAGGGTAGGCGCTAGGTCGCCCGGGCTCGTCGCTGGAGTCGCCGGCGGCGAGGACCGCGCCGTGCCGCGCGCACGCGCGCGCGAGGGAGCGTCGGTCAGAGGTAGAAGACGGGCCTGACAGGGCTGGCCCGCCTGTCAGCGCCCGGTGTGAGAGTGAGAGCACGCGGGGGCTCACGGCTGGGGCCGGCCTGTCAGCGACCCTGCCTAGAGGCGCATGCGTGCGCGCGCACGTGGGCTGATTTGGGCCGGCTCGGGTGAGCTGGGCCGACTCGGGCTGATTTCAGTTTTCTAATTTCCCGAGTGATTAAAAAGATCTTTCCTTTTATAAAGTTGAATAAATAGTACTCTGTTTAGTTATTTTTGTAGGAATATTTTTACTGCTCCTAAAATCACCAAAATTTTTGTGAGTGTTCTCTGCAACATGTATTATTTAATAAAAATGTTAAGTATGTGTTTTACACATATTATTTAGTAACTACAAATCAGCAATTTAATTCATAAATACAACTTTGTCTAATTTTAATTAATTATCTGTAAGTCCAAAAATCATGAAAATTTATTTGGTACTGTTTTAGGTCCAGAGCTAACTGTTGGTTAGGTTTGGCATCAAATGGAAATAGTTTCATTATTTATTAAATAAATATTTGATTAAATGATTAATAAAAGTAATTAGAAAACATTAATAACTTAGGGTTTGTGTGATTTTATGGTTGATTATGAACTTAAGTCAAACCCCTATATGACCTAGGGCTCAATGGATTAGAATGATCATGGTTAGCCTGTGATAGCGTTATGATCAAGTTTGTATTATTTATTATTAAATCTTATATGTCATTTCATGTGCATTATAATCATGCATTCATTATTGCACACGTGTAGTGACTGAGAATACTGAGGTGAAGCCCGAGGTGATAGTTGAGGAGCCCGTTGCTGAGTTTGTGCCAGGGTTTGATATTTGCGGCACCGACCCCGACCCGACTCTTTTTGCAATCCAAGATAAGCCCTGGTGCATTTGCCCCTCCTTGCTATTTTAAAATGTTTATCACTTGAGTTAATCTATTGCATTAGGTTAATAGGAGTTGATTGACAACCAATTGATGCATTACCATCCTTGACCACTTATCAATACCTGAGAACTAGATTTAATTAAAGTATTGAAAAATGCTTAGTCATGCTCAATGATTAGATTTGCAAAAATGATATTTTGAACTGTGACGATACAAATCAAATGAATCACTTTATGGGAATGGTTATGTCCTTGTTGGTTGGCAGTGTTCCTAGGTAGTACATTGTCATCCACGGAGATGGGTTTTTCCGTTTGGTCGACCATCTGTTTGGGTTAGAGTCCCAACGATCCTTGCCATCGGAAAGGAATGCGAAAACCGGGTAGTTACCAGAGTACTTGGGTTAGAGTCCCAATGCATGGTTTCTAATGAAAAAATATTAGGGACCGTTCGTTGTCAGGCCTGCTGTGATCAAGACTTTGCAACTAGCCACATAGTACAGAAAGCCTCTGACTCCGGTGGCTTTACTGCTGGAACCGACAATCACGCACTGGGAGTGGAGAGATGGCAAGAGTAGCGTGTACCCTTGTGGCCATCGTGCCTGGAGACTAGAGGAGTACTGTGCTCTCGAGTGGCGCAGGACCGGTTCTGGGGTATGAAAAGCCATGGTAGGCGGGGTTGGCGTATGCAAGCTTAAGTGCTACATACGCAGTGTGGATAGGGATCCCCAGCTGGGTATTAATCGATTCGAATCGTCGTTGCTCCTCGGTTATGGAGACTTGATCCTCACCCCTACATCGAAAAGTGGTTCGGAACTAGATTGTTTTTTTGAAAGAATCAATTTATTGGAAAAAATGATGATGGATATTTGGAAGGACTTGGAAATATAGCTAATGATTAATAATATTATGAAAATAAAATATTGAAATAGGGTTAGTAATGCTTTTCTGCAGAAACTCTAGAACTCTTGCTAAAGCCTTACCTTGACTTTCCCCAGCCTGCATTCCTGAGTCTAATTTTACACCTTTAGTCGGGTAAGTCTTGCGGAGTACCCCATGTACTCAGGGTTTGTTAACCCCGTTGCAGGTAGTCAGCAGGAGCCTGAAGTCTGTCTTGCTCCGTGCTGTGTCATTATTATCCAGGAAAGCGAAGAAGAGTAAGGTTGAACCCGTGGGCCGGGTTCGTGTATTATCTATCTATCTTCTTGTACTATTGTTCTACCGCTACTGCTACCTCTTTAAACTGTGGTTTGTAATAACTGCACCTAATTTCCGTTTGAACACCGGTTTGTAATATTAAGTACTATTTAATCTTCTGCACTTTACTCTGATGTATTTTGATATGAAATGTTGTAATCCTGTAATGGCTTTGCAATGGAATCCTGTCGGAGATAACGGGTGCTTATGTAGCCCGGCAGGGCCGCCTAGGTCATCTGGAACACGGGCCCGGCTGTCAGATGTCATTAGTGGCGATGACAGGTGTCTGTGGGCCACGTGATTTAGGCGGTTCTGTTACAATGCTGGGCAGTTCAATCATCTGGCGCAGCACGCTCCTGAGCACACTAATACAGACCAAAAGAGGAAGGACTGTTTCATCAGGAGTCTGAATTACAAGATTCAGCGAAGTTTGTCCAACAACCTCCACTGCACCTACCATGAGGCAGTCAACATCGCCATTGCCTTTGAAGAAAGTGATCGTAAGCACCAAGAGGAAAAGAAGAAGAAGAAAG
Organism: Eremochloa ophiuroides; assembly: GCA_038502445.1. Taxonomy (NCBI): domain Eukaryota; kingdom Viridiplantae; phylum Streptophyta; class Magnoliopsida; order Poales; family Poaceae; genus Eremochloa; species Eremochloa ophiuroides. The sequence continues at coordinate 53,177,505 of JAHLJS010000008.1, forward strand.
CCGGGTCTTCTGGCGGCCAGAAGCGTCAGAAACTCATTTACCACCCCACCCACCACTTTCGTCCACCCTACCCACAGCAGCAGGTAGTTGTTCGCACTGCTACTACCTCCCACACCTCCAATCGGCAAAATACCACCCAGCCGAATGCCTCTGGCGTTCGTGTCACCACCCCGCAAGTCAACTACAATCACCCATGCTACAACTGTGGCAAGATGGGCCACTGGGCCCGTGACTGCCCGTTCCCCAAGCAGTACAATGAAAATGCTCAGAAGGGTCATGGACATCAGCAGCAGCAGAATCAGCAGCAGTGGTCATCAGTAGCACACTCAGAAGGGAAAGGTGGTCAAGAAGGCAGGCCACGTCTACTACACTCAGGTTGATCAGATCCCCGAGGGTGAGCCCGTCATGATGGGTAGGTTCCCTGTCGCAAGTCACCCTGCAATTATGCTTTTCGATTCTGGTGCATCTCATTCATTCATCAATCGTACTTTTGTCGTCAAGCATGAGATACCAATTGGGAAAATAAAGGAAAGTTTCCTAATACATTCACCCGTGGGGCGTATAAATACAAAAGAAGTAGTGCAACAAGTACCTATAGAACTGAGTGGGCATATATTCTCTACCACCATGATAGTACTCAAAGATCAGGACATAGATGTGATATTAGGCATGAATTGGATGTATCAGCACAAGGCTCTCATTGACGTGCTGAATAGGACCATCAGGGTAAATTTGCCTAATAGTTCAACCCAACTCCTCATCCAATTTCCAATCCCTCAAAGAGCAGTTGGTAGAATATGTGCAACCACAGTCAAGAAAGTGCAGGATATCCCGGTAGTCTGTGAATTTCCGGATGTGTTTCCTGATGATTTGCCTGGTTTGCCACCTGATCGTGATGTGGAGTTTGCTATTGAGTTGAAGCCTGGAACAGCACCTATATCCCGTAGAACCTATAGGATACCTCCGAAAGAGCTAGCGGAGCTTAAGATTCAGTTGCAAGATTTGCTGGATAAGGGTTTTATTAGACCTAGTTCATCATCATGGGGTTGCCCTGCCATCTTTGTGAAAAAGAAAGATAAGTCCCTTCGACTCTGTGTTGACTACCGTCCACTCAACGAGGTCACCATCAAAAATAAATATCCTTTATCTCGTATTGACCTACTCTTTGACCAACTAGCTGGAGCCAAAGTATTTTCCAAAATTGACCTTAGGTCTGGCTATCACCAAATAAAGATCTGCCCCGAAGACATTTCTAAAACAGTCTTCACCACCAGATACGGCCTCTATGAGTACCTAGCCATGTCCTTTAGCCTAACCAATGCACCTGCCTATTTCATCTACCTAATGAACTCCGTCTTCATGCTGGAGCTCGACAAATTCGTGGTCGTGTTCATTGACGACATCCTTGTCTACTCCAAAACCCCTGAAGAACATGCCAACCACCTCCGTATTGTTCTAACCCGTTTGAGGGAACATCAGCTTTATGCCAAGTTCAGCAAGTGTGAGTTTTGGTTGGACAGAGTCCCGTTTCTCGGGCATATTCTTTTGGCTGAAGGCGTATCCGTTGATCCGAGTAAGGTGGAGGAAATCTTGAATTGGAAGCCACCAACCACTGTACATCAAGTCCGCAGTTTTATGGGAATGGCGGGATACTACCGTCGCTTTATTCTGGATTTTTCTATAATAGCCAAACCTATCACCAACTTGTTGAAGAATCAGGTCAAGTTTGTCTGGTCACCGGAGTGGAGACAGCATTTCAGACTTTGAAGAAGTTGTTGACCACTGCACCAGTCTTGGCTCAACCTGACATTGAAAAGCCATTTGATGTGTACTGTGATGCTTCTGGTACTGGTCTTGGTTGTGTCATGATGCAAGAAGGCCGAGTCATTGCTTATGCTTCACGGCAACTCAAGCGTCATGAAGAAAATTATCCCACCCATGACTTGAAGTTGGTAGCTGTAGTACATGCCTTGAAGATCTGGCGTCATTATCTGCTAGGCAGTACTTGCAATGTCTACACTGACCACAAGAGTTTGAAGTACATCTTTACCCAAGAAGAGTTGAACATGAGGCAAAGAAGATGGCTCGAGTTGATCAAGGATTATAATATTGAGGTACACTATCACCCGGGTAAGGCAAATGTGGTCGCCGATGCACTCAGTCGCAAGGTTCACTACAATTGTCCGACAGTAAAGCCCCGAGACCTTTCCTTGTGTTATGAGCTGGAAAAGTTGGGCATTGAAATAGTTCCACAGGGCAGTCTTGCCAACATCAGCATCGAAACACCTATCCGAGATGAGATTATTGCTGCTCAGAAAGGAAGCAATGGAATCAAGCACATTAAGAAGAAAGTTCAAGCCGGCAAGGCAGATTGTTTCAGGATTGATGATGAAGGTGTTGTATGGTTCAAGGATCGTCTGGTAGTCCCAAAGATACCTGAGTTGCGTCAAAAGATCCTCGATGAAGCACATTTAACAAGATTCTCTATTCATCCAGGAAGCAACAAGATGTATCAGGACTTGAGACAGAAATTCTGGTGGACTAAGATGAAGATAGAAATTGCTCGATATGTTGCCCGGTGTGATACCTGTCAAAAAGTGAAATCTGTGCATATGAAGCCTGGGGAGAGCTGCAACCATTGCTTGTCCCTGCACTGGAAGTGGGAGGATATCAGCATGGATTTCATCGTAGGTTTGCCCAAGACATCCAGAGGTTTTGATTCCATCTGGGTCATTGTGGACCGTCTCACCAAGCACGCTCACTTCGTACCTGTGAAGACTGCATATACTGCTGCAACCTATGCGAAGCTATACATGGAAAATATGTTGAAGCTACATGGAGTGCCAAAGACCATTGTCTCCGATCGAGGTACTTAGTTTGTCTCCAATTTCTGGAAAGCATTTCACAAGTCATTACGGACGAAGCTTTTGCACAGCACAGCGTACCATCCGCAAACTGACGGACAAACTGAAAGAGTCAACCAGGTGCTTGAGGACATGTTGAGGGCTTGTGCACTCACTTACACTCACACGTGGGACGAGTGTTTGGCTTTAGCAGAGTTCTCATACAACAACATCTATCAAGAAAGTATCAAGATGGCTCCGTTTGAAGCAGTCTACGGTCGTAGGTGTCGTACTCCGTTGAATTGGTCTGAACCAGGAGAAAGATAGTTCTATGGAGTTGACTTGGTTAATGAAGCCGAAGAGAAGGTCCGACTGATCCAGGAAAATTTGAAAGTGGCACAGTCGCGTCAGAAAAGGTATGCCGATCAAAGACAGTCGACCGTTAGCATTCAAGGTAGGAGACTATGTCTATCTGAAAGTGTCACCAATGAAAGGGGTCAACCGCTTCAGAGTCAAAGGCAAATTAGCCCCACGTTACATCAGACCATTTCAGATTATGGAACGTGTGGGAAAAATGGCTTACATACTGCAATTACCAGAGCACCTCTCTAATGTGCACAATGTGTTTCACGTGTCGCAATTGAAGAAGTGTCTTCGGGTGCCCAACCAAGTTGTGGATGTTGAAGGAGTAGAACTCGAACCGAATCTAACATGTTCCGAGTATCCAATTCAAGTCTTGGATCGAAAGGATCGAGTTACCCGAAGAACTACAATCAGGTGGTACAAGATCCAGTGGAGCCAGCATTCCGAAGATGAAGCCACTTGGGAATCGGAAGACTATCTCGTAGAAAATTTTCCCGAATTTTTCGCTACTCTGTAGATGTAAGGTTCCGAGTCGTGTAATGTAAAAACTCTTCTACTCGTTTAATGCTCAAGGTAGAATTAGGTTTAATTGACACATTTTCTTTTCCATTACTTTGTTTCAAGTGTTGGTTATGTATCAAATCTCGGGACGAGATTTCTTTTAGGGGGGAAGGCTGTAATACCTCTGGTATTACGGATAAATTAATCTGCCATGTCATCATATTTAATTTAGCTGCCTGCATGTGATTGTGCTTAGGGCTCCTAGAGTGATTTGATTGTGTTCATGTTTGATTGTGTAGTTAAACCCCTAAAAGAAAATTTAAAGTTCATTCAAATAGGAAATTGTTATTAAACCCTAATTTGATCCTAAAACCTAATTCAAAATCTATAAATAATATGATGAAGGTGTCTTCATGAAAATTGTAGATCTTTTAAAATGGAACAACTTTTATTTTTGCATATTTTAAAGTTATGCACTGGAAATTTGAATTAAACTCAAAATAGTGACTTGAAGCTTAAATTTTAAAGATCAATTTAAAAACTATCTAGAATCTGACCAAACCCCTTTAATGAAAGTTGTAGGGCTCAACAAGCTGAAATAACTTTATTGTTTACAGATTTTTAACTTATATGGGAAATTTTAGAGAATTTCAGTGAATTGCATTTGAACTTCAAATTCCCCTTTTACCCCCTTTTTAATATTTTTCAAATTTAGCCGAATTTGAAATGATTCCAAAACCAAAAATTATCTACATGAAATTCTCCACAATTTTTGTATTGGACGCTTCCACTGATTCAAATCATAGGGTATCACTCAAATTCAAATTAGCTTTTGACCTATAGGGTATAGCTACAGTGCTAGTGGGGGGGGTCCCCTGTTCCGACGGCGCCACCGTACGCGCGTGCCGCGCCGCGCGCCGGGAACCGTCCGGCCAGCCGAGGCTGGGGCCCCGCTGCGTGGAAAGTCGCTGGGGGGGTCCGGAGCACGTCTCAATCCTACCCACTCCTCCCGGGGCCGTTAAAGGCAACGAGTCATCCGTTTTCTCCCATGTTCTCGCCGCTGACGTGCTCTTGGACATCGACGGAGTTCGTCGAGCCTCGCCCACCTCCATCCAGATTCGAGCCTCTGCTAGCTCCGCCACTCTCGTGCGCACCTTTTGCAACCTTAGCCAAGTCATAGCACCTTCTGGGAGTCGGGTCAAGGGGGTTGTCTTCCTCGCGGCCGGCCGGAGCTCCGCCGCAGGTTCTTCGTCGTCGATAGACTGCTCGGATGAGCTCTAGACCTCGATTTCCCGTGTTCCAGTCTATGTGTGCTCTATGGTTGCTCATGCGCGTGTTTGTTTGCCGTTTGGTGCCATAGAATACGGGAAACAAGAAGTTCGCCGTCGGTGAGTGCCGCCGTGAGCACGGTCAGTCGTCAAGCTCGCTGTTCCGCTTCGATCTCTACCCCGATCGTGGTGCGAACCATCTCCGTGGTGAGCCACTGGTTCTACTTCCGCCCTTGCTTTAAACGCTACCATATTGGTTTCGTCGGAACGCCGCCGCGCCGCCATGCTCCGGTCGTCGGGCCGCCATAGTCGCGGTGGGGCTCGTAAGAGCTTAGTCTTCTCGGTAGGGGTATTAGAGGTGTTTCCAAGGGGGTCTGGGGGTTTGGAGCAGGCTCGCCGCCGTCAGTGGCCTGTTGCCGATGAGCCGCCGCGGTTGCGCCGCCTGTGTCTGAACGGAAGCATAGGAGAGGAGAGGAGGAAGAGGGAGCTGACAGGCCGGGTCCGCCTGTCAGCGTCCCTGTGAGAGTGAAGGAGAGGCTGCACGGTGGCAGCTTGGGCCGGCTTCTGTTACTGGGCCGACTATAGGGTCGAGATGGCGGACTAGAGGGGGGTGAATAGTCCTTTATAACAACTAATTGCAGCGGAATAAAACCTAATCGGTTCTAGCCGACAATTCACCCCTCTAACAAAGACTCTAAACACCTTGCAAAAGATCCTAGCGAGAAACAAAGGTGCAAGTCTTGCTTGAGCTTCCCTAAACCGTTCTAGTGCAAGATCACACAAACCTAAGCGCTAGTACTTTAAGCACCGGGGAAACTCCTATCAACTAGCAAGCAAAAGCGCACTAAGCACCTAAACTCACTACTTACTCAATGACAAGGATACACAATCCAAATCAAAGAGCGCAACTCACTTTAGCTACACAAACTAAGTGAGAACTACTTCTAAGCTACACAAGCTAAGAAGGTGAGTGGCAAGCTACACAAGCTAACCGGTCTCACAAGAGCAACTACAACTACACAAGTAAAGTAATGCACAATACGAAAAACTTGTGTAGAAGGGAGCAAACCACCGCGAAGGATGGGAAGATGTTGACGCGGTGATTTATTTCCTGGAGGTTCACTTATCGCCACAAGCTACGTCCTCCGTTGAGACAAGCTCCAAGGTTGCCGCCGATCCTCTAGCTTGAGTGACCCACCACAAGTCACTACCCCCACGTGGGGCGCCCGCAAGCTCAAGCTCTTTGATCCGGCTGAACCACTTGTCGCTCTTCACGTCTCGCTCTACTAGCAATGCTCTTTGCGATCTCCCGCGAGGTGAGCTCCAACCTCTCACAAGCTTGCTCCGGAGCCAAGCACAATCTTCTTGCTTGCTTCCACGGAGCCTCTCGCCACCAAGCCGTCTAGGAGGTGGCGACCTCCAAGAGTAACAAGCACCACCGGCTTGCAACTCGATCACCTAGTGCCACACAATACAATCTCTCAATGCAACGCACTATCGATCGATTACTCACTCCTCGAATGTGAATTCTATGAGCACAAGTGAGTTGGAGAGCACTAAGCGATGCACAAACAAGGGAGACACATTCCCAAGGTGCAAGACACCTCTCACAACCGGCCACACACTCCTATAAATAGCCCTCAAGCCAAAGGAACCGTTATCAACTCAAACCGGCCGTCGGACCGAGCGTCGGACCGTCAACCGTGCAACCGTCGGACTAATTCTCACGGTCCGACGCCTTGGATAAGCGCCACGTGTCACTAGCCGTTTGAATCCAACCGTTACCGCGCTCTAACGGCTCTCTGGGAGCGTCGGACCGTGGAGCGTCGGACCAATTCTTAGGGTCCGACGGTCTACAGACAAGTTTCCCGAGAGCTAAATAGCGTCGGACTGTCCCGGGGTGGGCGTCGGACTATACCTCAAAGGTCCGACGCTTTAGGCCCTTCGAACGGCTATTTTCAGGGCGTCGGACTGAACCGTCGGACTGGTACGACGCTTAGCGTCGGACTATAGTTTCCCAGGGTCCGACGCCTGCCCCCGTTCGGTAAAACGGCGATATCTCTTAGCTCCGAACTCCGATTTCGATGATCTAGGACATTTTGGAAAGCTTATTCAGAGGGCTACACAACCCATATGATTGCTTGATCCAAAACTCAAAGGATAAAAACAGTTTATCCATCCAAGATCTAACCAAGCTTCCTGCGAGCTCGAAACTTCCACCCTTTTGCAAATGTGCCAACTCCAAAGTGTTCTACAACCTTGTGCATGTGAGTTAGCATTTTCACAAATATTTTCCAAAGGGTTTTTCACTCTTTCTTGCCACGCCACTCGATCCTAGCAATGCAAAGTTAGATCACTCCGAGTGGCACTAGATGACCGATATACAAACAAGTTTGCCCCTCTTGATAGTACGGCCATCTATCCTAAATCCGGTCAAGCACTTCTCTACTCAACCTTAGACCGGTGAAATGGAAATGCCCTAGGTTATACCTTTGCCTTGCACTTTCCATTTCGATCACCGTCTTCATCACCGTCTCCGACACCATCGATGCCGGTGCAACACATGCACCAACACCTCATGAATAATATGATCCACTTCATATCATCACGTGGCTTTTGGTTCATCGATCCTTGACTTGCTTGCTCTTCACCGTTGCGTTGGTCCATCGGCGCCAAGCCATCACCCGACTTGCCCTTCACACTTGCAATCGGTCCATCGACGCGAAGCCTTGTCTTGATCTTCTTCACCTAGCCACATGACTCCATGTCATGTCTCATGCGTTTAGCTCCTTCATACCATATGTGTGAGCTAAGCATCATCTCCAAGCCATTTTCACCTCCATGGCATAGATGCTCACACACATGTACCTGTGGACTAATCACCTGTGTAATCAACACTTAAACACATATTACTCCACATAAGTTGTCACTCAATTATCAAAACCAAATAAGGACCTTTCACCGACCCGGGCCAGTTGTGTCTTTTCTTATTTCCTGAAATTTTGAAATGTCTTTTCTATTTTGGAATAGGATGAATAGTGCTATTGTTTCATCTTTTTAGTAGAATAAATTTGTTGTACCAAAAATTATGAAAATAAATATGCATTCTCTCTGATGTGGGTAGTATTTAATAAAAATATCACACATGGAATATAGACATTTTCTGCAGGGGTTGAAAATACATATTTTAAATGTAAATCACAACTTTTAGGAATTTTAATAAATTTTCTGTTAGTCCAAAAATCATGAAATTTTAATTAGCACTGTTTTAGGGGGAAACCAATCTGTTGGTAGGGTTTGGGCTCATTTGGAAATAATTAGATGTGTGGGATAAATATTATTGCATTATTTTGATATGAAAATTAGTGAAAACCCCAGTATATAGGTAATGTGTGAATTGGGATTGGTTGTTAGACCTTGGTCAAACACCCTGAACACCAAGGGAAGGTTAGCCTAACACTTTGTCATGATGTATCTGGTAGGTTTAGTGAAAAGTAACTCTAGTCATTAATGACTGCTGAATTGGTCAATAAAAAGAATTAGGGGACATGCCTACTCAATGTGGTTTAAATATTGTATTGTACTTTGCACATCATGACATTCACATCATATTAAGCATACATCATTTGCATACGTATAGTGACCAGCAACGAAGAAGTCAAAGCCGAGGTTCCTGCTGCGGAGGTGGTTCCCGAGGAGATCCAAGGCTTTGATATTTGTGGTACTGACCCGGACCCGACACTCTACGCAATCTAAGGCAAGCCGCGGTGCATTTGCCCCTCCTTGTATTTAAAATGTTTTCTCACTTGAGTTAATCTACTGCATTAGGTTAATAGGAGTTGAGTGAATAAATTATTGATGCATTACCTTTCCTTGACCACTGATTATACCCGAGAACCTGATTTAATTAAGTATTGAAAAATGCTTAGTCCTGGTTAATCGAATTAGATATGCATAAAATGCTATTTTGAACTATGATAATATGCAAAGAATGAATGATTAAATGGGAATGGTATTGTCCTCGTTGATGACGGTGTACTTGGCCAGTCCATTGTAGTCAGCAGGGATGGATTTCCGTGTGGTGGCCGTATGTTTGGGTTAGAGTCCCAACTTATAGTCACCCGCGGAAAAGGGATGTGAAAACCGGGTGGTCACCAGTGTACTTGAGTTAGAGTCCCAATGCATGGTTTCCAACGGAAAAGTTTTAGGGAACGTTCGTTGTCGGCCTGCTGTGATCGAGACTTTGCAACTAGCCACATACTACGGGAAGCCCTATCTCCGGTAGCTCTATTGCTTGAACCAACAACCACGCATTGGGAGTGAAGAGATGGCGAGAGTAGCGTGTACCCTCGTGGCCGGCGTGCCTGGAGACGAGAGGAGTACTGTGCTCTCGGGTGGCGCAGGACCGGTTCAGGGATAAAAAAGCCGTGGTAGACGGGGTTGGTATATGCAAGCTTAGGTGCTACATATGCAGTGTGGTTAGGGATCCCTGGCTGGGTACTAATCGATTCGAATCGTCGTTGCTCCTCGGTTATGAAGACTTGATCCATTGACTTGCATCGAAAAGTGGTTCGGAACTAGGATGTTTTTGAGAATGAATAAGTAATTGGATTTGCAAGTGAAAGAAATGCGAAATATTGATATTGATTATTAATAATGTTGAGTAAAATATTGAGAACAGGATTAGTAATGCTTTTCTGCAAAATAGCTTGACCCTTGCTAAAGCCTTACCTTGACTACTCTCAGCCTGCATTTCTGAGTCTCATTCCTTTTTCTTAGTAGGGTATGTCTTGCGGAGTACCCCAGTATTCAGGGTTTGTTAACCCCGTTGCAGGTAGTCAGCAGCAGGAGGTTTGCCTTGCCCCTTGCTGTGTGACCATCATCCAGAATAGCGAGGAAGAGTGAAGTGAACCTGTGGGCAGGGTTCGTGTGACTATCTATCTTATTATGTCATGTTGTCGTTCTACTGCTACTGCTACTATTTGAACTTTGGTCTGCAATAACTGCATTTGAATTCCATTTGAACAACTGGTTTGTAATCTAAGTACTATTTAAATCTTCCGCACTTTTACTCTGATGTATTTTATTATGAAATGTTGTAATCCTGTAATGGCTTCGTAATGGGATCCTGTCGGAGAAACGGGTGCTGACGTAACCCGGCAGGGCTTGTCTAGATCATCTGAGACACGGGCCCGGCTGTCAGAGGTCATTAGTGACAATGACAGGTGCTGAACGTAACCTGTTCCCTCTTCCTCCTAAGAGTACTTACCCCAAAGAACATCCGTTGCACAGTCGACAGTCGAGTCAGGGCCGACTTCCCTTCCTCAAGGACTGGCTAGCTTGGAAACCCATACTCCCTGTAGGTCACGTGATTTAGACGGTTCTGTTACAAGCTAGAAGATATAGTGTAAACATATGAAAACAATTCAGTTAACAAGAGAGGCTAAAACAACCGGTTGTTGCTTAGACTAGATTTAAAAATAAAAGCTTCTCAAAGGTAATATAGAAAATATATTTTTTTAACATCCGTATCTTTAAATAAGGTTATTATAAAAATTATATATTTAATGCTCAATTTAACATATTTGTTATACATAGTAATCAAGCATTCCGGCGCTTCATTCGTTGCCATCATCACAGGCGACAAAATCTGCATAGCCCCAGCTGCTTTGCCCTGCCCGGACGCCAGCGTGGCGAACAGAACCGCCAGAGCGCGCGATGGGGCCGGGCTAGGCGACCGGCCCGTTACGCCCGCGTCGTGTTCCGGCGGCCCCGTCGCCAGCCTTCACCGCCACAGGTGGGGTAGATCCACGAGTCCATTGCAATGGCAGGTGGGTCCGACGCATTCCAGGCCCACGCGCAGCGTGACCACGGCCGGATCGCCACCGCTTCTCGGTTTCTTTCTACTAGAGTCTAGAGCCAGAAAGGCTCGGACCGGCACCGGCCCCTCCCCCCGAGGTGGTCGCATTGATGGCGGCCAACTGCCACGTGAGACGGCAGACCCCACCTGTCATGCTCAGTTCCGGGTGCCTCGGCCCCACCCGAGCCTCAGGCTCGGACAGCCGTTTGCGCCTCCGAGCCTGCCGCCCAGCAGGACTCCGAGCCCGAAGCCACTAAAGAATTCGGAAGCCCATCGGAAAAGCAGAGAAGCCAATGGGAGGAGGGGAGTAGCCTGGTAGTAGTGCGGTAGTGGGCTTAGCTTAGCTCGCGGCGGCGCAGAGACAGACAGACCAGAGAGCGAGAGCGAGCAGAGCAAGCAACGCGAAGGGGAGGAAGAGGAATTGATTGCGCCCACCACCAGCGTCTTCTCCACCTCCGTCCGACCCGTCCTCCGCAAGCCACCATCATTGCCGCCCGCCCGCGGGAGCCCAGCTGCGCATAGCATTCTTAACTGTTGGCTTCGCGGCGAAGTGTTGCGGTTGCGGGTACTGGAGTGCGGAGAGCAGCGCGGCGGTACGTGTGCTGTGCTGTGCGGCCACCACCACCACCTCCATTAAAGGCGCTCACGCGCCGCCTCCGCCTCCACGAGAAAGCGAGGCAGGAGGGAGGGCGTCGTACGCGACCTGGGCTGGCTGACTACCGTCGTCAAGAAAGCCATCTCTCTCTCCTCCTCCTCCTCCTCACTTCCTCCCCTCACGGGGGCAGCCACGTACAAAGGCAAGCTCGCCAACGCCCAGCAGCACAGCACCCCCACCTCGCCGCACCACCACCCACCCCCCACGCCGTGCCGCCTTTAAAGACAGCGCGCGACAAGCTTAAAGGTTCCCACGCCGCCGCTCGCGCTGGTCGTCTTTGCGCGCGGCACCAGCCAGACCACGCCGTTGATCGGTGCTTTTCATCTGTTCCTTCTTGTTGCAGCAGCTGCAGAGGTGACAGAGGCCAGAGGCCAGCCAGAGCCGTCGGAGCAGGCAGAGGAGCGGCAATGGCGGCGGCGGCCGTCGTGGCGTGCGTCGTCGTCTTATTGGCGGTGGCGCCGCGGCCGGCGGCGGGGATCCTGGACCCGGTGGACTTCCTGGCGCTGCAGGCGGTGCGGCGGTCGCTGGACGACATGCCGGGCTCCGCCTTCTTCGACGGCTGGGACTTCACCGCCGACCCGTGCGGGTTCCCCGGCGTGTTCTGCGACGGCGACCGCGTGGCGGCGCTGGCGCTGGGCGACCCGCGGGCGGGGTCTCCGGGGCTGACGGGGCGGCTGGACCCGGCGCTGGGCCGGCTGTCCGCGCTCACCGAGCTCTCGCTCGTGCCGGGGCGCGTCGAGGGGGAGCTCCCGCCGTCGCTCGCGTCGTGCTCCAGCCTCCGCTTCCTGGCCGTCAGCAAGAACCTCCTCTCCGGCCAGATACCGGCCGGCCTCGGCGCGCTGTCCAACCTCAGGACGCTCGACGTCAGCTTCAACCAGATCTCCGGCGCCATCCCGCCGTCCATCGCCGCGCTGCCGTCGATCGCCAACCTCGTCCTCTGCCACAACCAGCTCACCGGCGGCGTCCCGGCGTTCCCGGACTCGTCCCCGCTGCTCCGGCTGGACCTCAAGCACAACGCGCTCTCCGGCGGCGTGCCCACCACCCTCCCCGCCGGGCTGCAGTACCTGTCGCTGTCCGCGAACAAGCTCACCGGCACGGTGGACCAGGTGCTGCCCCGGCTCACCCGGCTCAACTTCCTCGACCTCAGCATGAACCAGCTGGAGGGCCCGATCCCGGCGCCGGTGTTCTCGCTGCCGCTGTCCGTGCTGCAGCTGCAGCGCAACTTCTTCTCGGGCCCCGTGCAGCCGTCCGGCGACGTGACGATCCCGGTGGTGGACCTGAGCTACAACCGGCTCTGGGGCCAGCTCTCGCCGCTGCTGGCGGGCGTCGGGCAGCTCTACCTGAACAACAACCGGTTCACTGGCGAGGTCCCCGCGCGGCTGGTGCAGGAGCTCGTCGGCTCCGGCGGCCTGCAGGTGCTGTACCTGCAGCACAACTTCCTGACGGGCATCGAGATATCGCCGTCGTCGTCGCTCCCCTCCACCGTGTCGCTCTGCCTCATGTTCAACTGCATGGTGCCGCCGGTGTACGCGCCGTGCCCGATCAAGGCAGGCTCGGAGAACACGCGGCCGGCCGACCAGTGCCCGGAGTGGAGGGGATGATGATGATGTCTGATAATCGTGTCTCAGCAACGCTAATGCCAATGCCGGATCACCTCCGATCACCGGTTGGGAAATTAAGCAGAAGAACTGAAGAAGAACGAGATTGCGAAACGGTGGTCTCTCTGATTCTTTGATTGTTTTGTCCAGTCGTTACTAGTGTTCTAATTCTTATTCTTTTTCTTTTTTCGATTTGGGGAAGGAGGATAGTTACAGACAAGTAAGTGCCTTAATAATCGGGATTTACAGGTGTAAGTTTTTTGGGTTTAGTTGGTGTATGTGCATTGTGTATCTCTCCGCTGTATAGTGAGCAGTACTACTCTATCACACTGGTGCTTGACGCTGTTGCATCTGATGATGGATGGTGTGAAGAGCCAGTGATGTATGTTATTTATCAAATCATGTCACTGATCAAATCAATGTGAACAAGCATGCACTGTGCTTGATTTTGTTAGCCCCGTTAAATATAGTGATGTTCTGGTGGTGACCTGCTGGGGTCTTATCCGTGGGATCATAAGATCATTGGATGGTTCGTGGTGGTGTGTGGAAAAGATCCTGCTGGCTGGTGGCTGCTGTTCCTCGCTTCATCGCGATAGGATAGGAAGTATGCGCAATCATTCTCACAGATGAGATCTGGCCTGGCAATCTGATACGCGATCACTGAATTGCTTGCTCCAATTGGATTATTAGTTCACACCACAGGTTCTCTCAATCATTTGGGAATTGGGATTTAGAAACTCCGATTTAATGGTTCCCTGCTTCCCATTGTAGGAGTAGTTATGCTCTGCTTCCACTTCGCGTAATACTCTGTTATTCTCTCATTTTAAGCAATCCGAAGCTCTGCTGCTCCGTACTCCTTTTTCATTAGGATTATAGGATAGGGACACTACTGTAGCTAGAGAGAGCCACCTGCCCACGTGTGCCGTCAAGACGAGCATTTACCTCAGGAGTCAGGATCGTCCTTCCACAGTTCTTTTTTTGACACGATAATCCCTTATAGTTCGCTCGAGCTTATCAGTCAAAATTGAAATTTTTTGAACAATATTTTACTCTTATAACAAATCAAGATCAGCCTACTCCATATCTATCTATGATTCTGGATGTTACGGTTTGTTCCACACAACAAAATGATTTTACCACTTGACTGTTATCATCAGTAAGGCTAGCGATAATTCTAGAGGCTTGAAACACACTAAACCCTGTCGAGCCGTACGGTACGATTCCGTGTGATTCAGTTGTCTCCACGGCTTCCAATAAATCACAGCCCTGATCCAGTGTGATCCCACATAAGCACGCCCTGATCCGGCTGCTTTTGCTACAAGCAATTGCACAGGACGGTCGACACCCGTACGCGCAGTACTGTCTCGACATGGACAGTACGAGGAAGGAGAACGCGACCCGTACCACCGGGCGACGCCTCCCGAGTCCCGATTCGCGCAGCCGGAAACGAACGAGATCTCGCTGCACCCACTCCCACATGGCTCATGGCTGGCTGGCGCCTGGCGGAGTGGCGGGGATGCACCTGCGCTGCGCTGCGCTGCGCTGCCGTGCCGTGCCGTGCCGTGCAGTGCGGTGTGCCCGAGTCCCCTGGCCGTGTGCCGCTAGGAGGAGCACAGGTGTACATGCAATTAATTAATTGTACAGCCCGTCATGCGAGAACGAGCAGTGATCACAGCGCCCGTGCAGGGTTGCCACTGGTGTGACGAGCGTGATGGGCATTTATTTACGTTCCTTTATCCCTTTGCATTCTTACATAAAACGCTCGCCGTGTTTCGACGACATGGTCGTACGTAGTACACTCGTACGCAGGCAGTGCTCATGTTACCTGCAACTTAACGCGTAGTGCATGGACTCGTTGGCTCCTCCCTCAATCAATCATCAAACTGTCAAGGTAAAGAGGCGATTATAACAGCTCGACGCATCAAACTGTAAGGATGGGCGTTTCACGGTGGTACCCGTGGCATGGTCCCGCATGGCACGACAGGGACGTGGCACACCGAATTGCCAAAAAAGTGTGATGGCCTGCCTGCCTGCCGGGTTTGCTGTTGCTTCGGCAAGCAGGCACCTGCTTGCGGTTTGCTGCAGCAGCAAAGCAGACTCCCGAGAGTTCGCTTTGGCATGTGTTGGCTTGGTTGTTCCGGTTTCGAAAGCCTGACGCCGACTGCTCTTCCCGGCTGCTGGCTCTTTTGACTGCCCCCGCGTGACGCCGTCGCCCCTTTTGGCATCCATCTTCCCCTCCATCCATCCTCATCAGTCACCGCCGAAAGAATTTTCGATGGATGCGCAGTGGCGTCAGCCGTCAGAACAAAAGTAGGGTCTGCCGTCAAAGCAGAGCATGGCTCACTTCGCTGGAATAGGCTACAAAACGCCGGCGACAAGTTTGCACTTGTTTTTGTTTGGCTTCTCGCGGTCTTGACTTGGGGCTCCGGCGAAACAGAACACCGCGCCGTGGCACACGCAGCGTGGACGGCTCGACTCGACGACGCGCGGGCGTCAAGGAGACGGCGCCGCCATCTTCTCCCCGACGCGCTCCTGCCTCTTCTTCATCCTCGCTGCGCCGCTGCCAGGCCCAGGAAGCGCCGCCATTTCATTCGGTCTTACAAGAGATCACGGCCACAGTTTCTATGGCAAACCTCTGCACCTGTGCTTAGCTTGCAGTCAACAGGGGCCAATAATATGCAAGGAGGAGTACTTATGAGTACTTTTGATTCCTTCCTGCTACTCACAGCCTGAACAATTTGGAAGGAGAGGAATAACCGCACCTTTCGTAGAACAACGGCGAACTCGGCACAGCTGTTTGAGGCCTTTGTCCATGAGGCTGGGGACTGGACAAGCGCTGGTTTTGCATCGCTGAGGGAAGCTTTTCAACTATGGTTGCGCGCCACAAACCTTGTAACGTAATGAACATGTGTATCCAGTAGTTTAGGTACTTCGGTGTGTCTTCGATGGCACCTCGCCACCCTGTATACACCTTTGTATTGTTTGAAAACTCCTTTCCTCTTAATGACATACGGGTATAACTCCTGATTGAAAAAAAAAAACATGCAAGGAGGAATTAAAGATATGATTGGAAACAAACTTGGCTGTTGATTTCTCATCCAATGCTTAAGGAACTAATAGATCTTCAATAGAAATTATTATCAGGTAGAATGTCCCTATTTCAGTAACGGATCTAGGAAATAAATTATGAGGGGCTTATCTAATTATCTTCTACCTGTATCCCTTTCTTTCAAGCTTAATCGGTGCAAATCTGTAGGAGCTTAGAAGGAGCTCCATGGTCCGAGGGTCGGTAGCGCTGGCTCGAACCCACCCTGTCCCGATGCTACTATTGGTAACCACCATGCGGCCAATGTTTCTCTGATGGTAAGTAATAGGCTTGTATTGTGCATTTGTTTTGGACACGAACAACCATACATTTTTAACTTGGATCCACTTGTTGTTGGTCAACCACCGAATGAAACGGATGTCCCAGTGGCGTACTCGCTTCGTACTAACAAAGGATAATTTCTATTAAAGTACTAAGTCGGTTAAACTTTAGATAGCTTGATTAGGGATGAAACTACAGACTAGAACGGTATTCCTCAACCGGACCAATAACGTTTCGCAGGACATCATCATGCTACCAAAACCTTTGAAGGCAAGAATAGCGTACATAACTAGAGGAGTTGATGGTGAACACAAAGAAAGGTTCATGAACGCGGAAAGTTGGGCACACACGATGCACTTAGGACTAACCGATTCAGGTCCATCATTAGGGCCTTCTGTATCCAAGTGCCCTAGCACTAAAGCACGCAGAAAAGCTATTTAATTAAACTTTTCCTTCTGAAACTTCGGACGTTCGAGTACCGATGGCCAAAAGGACTGTATATTGTGCAAACAAGAACATGGCACTGGGAGGATTAAAAGCAGGCGTAGTAGCTGCGATAATTACTTTCTGCACCGTCACAAACTCACAAGGATGTATGGTTCCCAGTACTTGTAGTAGTACGGAGTACTTCCCAGTGTTAATATCTCCAAATTTCCATGCCCGTAACGGATTTATCACTATTATTGTCTGAACTCCTCAATAAGTACACTTTCAATTCTTTACCCGATCGGTGCCCCCGCTGGCATCCCTTGCTCTAGCTGTTTCATTCGTACATATTGGCCGTACACTGTTTCCTCACAGCTGCCCCCGTTCGTTGCGAACTATTGGTACGCTACGACGTTACGTGCATCGCACACTACACAGAAGTGTCGCGCTTAAGCTAAACGCAAGTCTACAGCCGTAAACGAACAGACAAATTTGTTATGCCAATGGCCAGTTTCTTCCAAGCGCGCGGTAAGAGAGTGGAAATTGGGATTTTATTTGATCTCTCGCGATGATGGTCCAGGGCGGCGTTGGGAATTATTTGATCCAACACAATTGGATTTTGGATTCCCACGACCATTTTCACGTGGACCACCAAGGCACCAATTCAGCCGGGTGTACAGTACGCTGTCGCGTTAATTTGCCTCGTCGTAGTGCTCTCTTGGTACCCCAGGCACCGGCGCACCTGCCACCAGACGAGATCGTCCCGGCCGGCCGGCTGGCTGGCTGGTCATGCCCGTTTGTCGACCGGCCCACCGGCCGTCGTCCCCCTGGCGAAACTGAGCGCGCTTGCATGTGCACTCTCGTACGCCTCGTAGTCTTCATCAAGTCCCCTGACGATGGGCCCTGTTCTGTTCTTCGTGAACACGATGAGATAAGAGAAGACGGGCCTTCGGTTTCTAAAAAAAAAAAAAAAAAAACAGAATTGAGAGAGAGAGAGACAAGAAGGGCTTTCGAGCTTTACATTTTAGCCCACACAAGCTCACCTCTGTGTCGTCGTTCGCCTAGGTGCTAGCGGAGCCTTGTTGAACCAGCCTTGTGGAGCCTTGCTGAACCAAGTTAGTAACATTTAGTCAAGGCCCACTTCGTGCATAGTCCATAGGCCACGGACCAATCTGGCACCCATTCGTTACCGCACCACGGGCCTGCTTGGTTGCAAGCCAATTTTTATCACACTAATTTCAGGGCAAGCCAAAATATGGGTACACCAATTTTAGGACAAACCAACATTTTGGTAAGCCAATGAAGATAAGTATTTGGTTTGCTACCAACAAGAGAGAGAAAATGTTGTCTTGCCCAAACTTTGGAAAGTTTTGCCAAAATTTTAGCATCAAACCAATTGAGTGCCAAATCTTGTGAAATTGCCTATATTTTGGTTTGGCAAATATTGGCTTGCAACCAAACAGGCTTACTTCGACAGTTTCATTCGTTCATCCTTGTGTTTGTTCCTACTCAACCTTTTGAAAATAGTACAGTGAGATTTGTCTTCAAAATTACTCTTAAGTCCCGTTTAAACCCTTGAAATCGAATTTATTAATCATAATTTAGACACATATTAGTGAAGTTAATATATGTGTTGCATTTCTACGATAGGAGAGTGAGTTAAAGAGCTTGTTATAAGCCGCAAAATAGAAACATAGTATTGTGATCTATATGATTAAATTTCATCTCCCACCCTGTGAATTTGAAGTATACATGAACTATGGAAGTAGTGAAATGTTTAGAGTTTAGAGTTGTCACATTCCAAACCAAAATAGGTTAATTTATTAAGTAGATTTCAGTTTCTCCAAGTAAAAGGATCCAAATGACCCCTTGTACTATTATAACTTCAGGAATTTGGTATTTCTAATACTATGAATCCTTCCCGGCCGACAGCTGGGTGGCGGCGGTGGCCGTCCAGTCTCCGTCGAACCGTCCGCAAGGTCCTTTTAAGGCCCTTCGCTAGTGGCGACTGACGAGCACCCCGGTCCCCGGGTAAGACCACTCCGCCACTCCCCTCCCCTTCCGTCCTGTTGTGCGAAGCTGGACACTCCGAAGTCACTGTCGTTCTGATGCAACGCGTCGTTGGCCGCACGTAGCACGTAGGGTAGTGGCCCTGATGAACCGATCGAGCAGAAGAGACCACCCGTAGATGCCAAATTTATAAGCACTCATTGGTGGGACTGCTGCTGGGTTGAGGTGCTCCTGTTTCACCCAGACCCAACACGTACCGCCGCCGGTGACGATCTGCTCAAAGCACCGGGCTCGGTGCTCCAATGCTCCATATATTCAGGCTCCGCTATGCAGGGGCAAGCAAAGGGACGACACCGCATCCCCAAACGCAGCTCCTCGCCACTCGCCGCGGGGATGCTCGTCGGAGGTACCAGATCCTATGCCACCGCTTCTTGGAGAACTCTGCATGTGAGGAGAGACAAAGAAATTGGGAAAATGAGAGAGGTTTTAGGACAGGTCTGCATGTAATGCGAGTATCAAGGAGCAATAAATGAAATTTGCGTTTTTTATTAGCCAACAATCCGCAAGCTAGCCGGACTATGATGTGGGCCGACGTGGTTTTGGGTCGGCTACACAATACCATATTCCGAGAGAGCTTTAGACTAATCTGTTGAACATATGGCCACATAATATTTAATAAAATTTTATGGTCAATAACATTAAATGATATATATAGTTTAACATCATATGAGATTTTGACTAAATGTTAACTCGGTTTATATGGTTGGAGATTATCCATCTATATTGAGAAGTTGAGAGAAGGACAATGATGTGTCACGCGCGCGATAGCGTGGGCATGGACAGATTTTGCCACTTAATTCACATAAGAACAGGTACAATAATAGATTATAGCCAAGCTAGTTAGCACTTTTACTGATGTGGAGAAGAGATGAGATGAAAGAGAAAAGAGCTCGACTCTTGTTCTAGCACCAAGCTAGGCACAGAGGATAGGCATATGTGGGGGCCAAACAACAGTATATATGAGAAGGAGGAGGAGGAAAGACAAAGTAAAACATGGTACCACATAATAATAATAATAATAATAATAATAATAATAATAATAATAATAATAATAATAATAATAATAATAATAATAATAATAATAATAATAATTCTTCCTTGAACGAGGTATGTGGCGATTAGGTTTTTGAGGAGCGACTTCGTGACTGCTCGTCCACGTCTTCGTCGGCTATAGCCTGGTGATTGCTTGCAGGATTGCACGACGACATCTTTTTCCCGGGTGACTATTCGCAGGACTGCACAACGACCTGTTCATGCATCAATTATGGTCTACAACTTCGAACAACACACTATGTTGACCAGTGTGAATGAAGCCTCTGATTCCCTTACCATGGGACCTCCGCTGGGTACCTCCGTAACTCTCTCTTTACCATACTTTGTGTATTTACTGTTTCGATCGGTATATCGTTCTTACATGTTGAAGTTTTTATTGGTGATATACATATGCACATATATATCGTCACAAACTTGCTGTTATTTTATTTCTGAATTAAATTAACATTAAAAATATCTAAATAATTAACATAATCTATATCTATGTCTATACCTAATAATAAAATAACCAAATTTCGTACTCCTGATTTTGAACTGTCCCTCCTTGAACGTAGGTGCCTCGGAGTCACGTTAAAAACTTTGCCAAAAAAGAACCACTCTGCAAAGCTGGCTTCATATTTCTTTAGATCAGAGTTTATGGTGGATAACAAACTAACGACAAAAGAAATAAGAAAAATTGCGCTGCTATGCATGACAAACGAGGACTCTAAATGATATAACCACGATGTGTGCATACAGGATATGCAAGGACTCAGTGATCGACCACAGAAGAAGTAAAACCAGAACGTCTTTAGTAGTAAATAAAAAACAAAAAAGGGCAAAAACAAAAAACAGAAAAGAAAGAAAAGGAAAAAAATATGCCACAAACCCGCAACATATGGACCGTGAACGAGGCATAGGGTTACATAGAAGACAGAATGTTAATCGGACACCACGAGCAAACGCCCACAAAAGAGCAAAGACGGATCGCGAGCAAGACGCATGAAAAACAAAGAACCCATGGAATGCTTATATAGCACAATTGGAAGTCGGGCTACAAAACATACTGCAATATATATGTAACACCAATTCATAAGACGTGCTTATATATGTTAGAACAACTTGACGTGGTAAGACACAAATCGGATTAAATTCAGGAAAAAAGGAAAAAAAGGAGAAAACAAAACTGGGGTGAAAGATAAAAAAAAGAATCCCCAATCAAAAAGGAATGATTATGGACCCGTGATATACTTCTTCTGTCTCACTCAGACATGTAGAAAAAAAAAAGGTAAAAGTAATGGTGCATATAGTGGGGGAATAGAAATATAAAATAGTAACGGACTCTACAACATACTGTAGAAAAAAAACATACAATCACAAGATTATAAGAAAAGTAATAGCCATAAAAATAGCAAATTGACTCTATTTGTTTTGGGACTCTCAAAAGATCATATATTTGGATAAAAAATAACAGCACAAATAAATATGCAACACTCATGTCCTCATTTTTCATTAACGTTTTAGAGGTTGTTCGGTACAGCTATGTTGTGAGCTACTTTGTTTGCCAAACACTCTTTTCTAAAACAGCTTTATTGGTAAAGCTATTTTTCCCTCCTCTAATAAAAAGATGAGTTAACATGATGCTGGAAAAAGTGGTTTATCCTAATTCCCTTCCTCATTTCTCTCTCATAATCATGCATGAAGTTATTGTTAAAATTGTTTTGCCAAACAATATTCCTAAAATAACTCAACATCACAAAAAAAAATTGCTAGTGAAGTAATTTTCTAAAAAACTAGTTTCACAACAAACAGGGCCTTAATTTCTCCCGTTGCAATACGGATATGTTTGCTAGTAATTCTAATATGTGGTATATAAGATATTAGCTGGTTTATATAGCGCCCAACATCCGAATGGACTGCTTGCGCCTCCACTCCATCTTGTGTGCCCCCACCCTAGGACCTATGCGCCAAACGCCTCGAGAATATCACCAGCTCCAAACGTCACCTACACCTCTGGTTTGGCAAGGCAGCAAGAGGCGATGAGAAAATTCAATACCCGATCTACTTTTAAAACAACTAGATCTCACACTTGCACCATACGTTTGAAGACATATGAAACGCCTTAAACATGCGTCCGATACACTTCCTGAAACAACTCAAAAACACTTGAAACCATTGTAAAACACATGTAACATCCAAACAAAACGTTTACAATATACTTGTGAAACATATGCAACATCCAAAATAAACACCACTTAACAACATAGTCTAAAAAAACATTAGGAATAGAAACTTCTAACATACATATACAACCATTGCAACATATGCAACATTTCAATTTTCTTTGGTAACTTCCATATATGACACCTGAAAAAGCTGAAAACGAGCATTTGCAACATAGGAGGGAGAGAGGTCGAGGCTCATTCATTCCAAGCTGTCGGTGTGGGAGTCAGTGGCAAGCGTGCACCACAAACACTGGTCGCGCTCGTGGGTGCCCTTGGCTCGGTTGGAGACAACCTGAGACACTCTGCTCTGGGATTGGGGAAGAGGCTGGGAAGGCACTGCGCAAGTTGAGGGTGCAGGCTGCATGATTGGCTTGGATCGAGGAAGGAGGCAGAGCGACACACTGTAATTTCTTGGAGACATGGAGGAGAGAGAGACGGTGAGGCATCCCAACGGCGCTGGGGTAGAAGAAAAGGCTGGGGAGGCACTACGGAAGGTGAGGGAGGAGGCAGTGTGGTTGGCTTGGATCGAGGAAGCAGGCAGCGGTAGAGCTCCGGGATTTCTCGGAGACATGAAGGAAAGGAGATGAAAAGGGAGAGAATAAGTCGGAGTGGCTACTTGAGGGAAATGTATCGAGGTCACTATAGCGTTCAGAGGGACTCGACACTCTCTAATCATTGAATCCGGGTGGTAGGTTTCACCCAACTAACTGATCAGTTCACGCCTTTTATAATGAACCTAACTAACTGATCCGTTCCTTTTTTTTTGCGACAAGATCTATGATCAATTCACGACTTCTATTATACTCTATAACATAAGAGGATGGGTCCATAATTTTTAATTAATTTATACAAGTGATTTATTATGAGAGAAAAAAACAACGTTTCACGTCAACGAGCTAAAGTAGAAAGGCTCGAACTGGTAATACCAGTGAACTCACGAGACTGAAAGGAGCAGAACACGCGCCCGATAAATAACCGTGGCCCGGCCCAGTCGTGTGTACTCTTCTTGTCCCCCGCTCTGCCCTAGGCTGCCCTCGCTCCTCGGCTCCGTCCTCCCCTCCCTCTGTGTACTGCGCTCCACTAGCCGCTCATTTTAGACCGGCCCGGTACTGGTAGTAGCTCGTAGGCATTTCGCGTGCCACAGCCAGCCCCTCTCTCTCGTCGTCGGCGGCATACGGACGACGACGAAGCTAGTACACTAATGCTCCGGTAGCTGTAGTGCTAACAGCTTGCTTGGTATGGAGAGTTGGAGGAGGATGGAGAAAACGATGTTGTCGTTGCTTCCGTCGAGGACGACGACCGTGGCGTTTCTAGTGGCCTTGTTGGTGACGACGACTGTCTTTGCCTTCTCCGGTGGCGCGGCGGCGGCGGCGCCCCATCGGATTCTGGTGGACACGGACATGGACACCGACGACTTGTTCGCGCTGCTCTACATCCTCAAGCAGAACCGCTCCGAGTTCGACCTCAAGGTACACTAGTAAAAAAAAACTCTAATTTGACACCATGGATTTATTTTTACATGCGGATTTAATTAATGTGTGTCACTAAAAATAAAACGGTGCGGACAGATTTAGAACCGCATGTAGAAATCGTTTTTTTACCGGCGGTTCTTTAAGAAAACCGCCTGCAGAAATGGAGACATTTATAGAAATCGATGCCAATTATAAAAATTCAATTTTTCAAATAATTTTAAATGGAAAAACTGTCTACATGAAAGTTGTAGATCTCGAAAAGTTATGAAACTTTCTAGTTGAAAATATTTTCATTTGAAATCATCTTGTTGACTTAAAATACGGTCAAAGTTTGAAATTTTAATTTTGACTTTTTTAAAAAAAGCCTCAGATGAAAAAACTTCCAACACAAAAGTTGTAGATCTTGAAAAGTTATGCAAGTTTTTAGTTGATAGCTGTTTCATTTGACTTCGTTTAGTATCTCAAACAGTCATTTTTCTATCGGTTGCGTAACAATACGTGACGAACCTAATACAATTTGGACGCATGTAAGTGTTGGGTGGAGTGGTTAGAAGCCCATATTTTTTTTGTTTTGCTATTTTTAAAACCAGGTTTTTAGAAAATAATTAGTGCAGGCAATTCCTTATATGAACCGCCAGTATGAATTCTATTTTTACTGGTGGTTTATAAGAAACCGTCTGCAGAAATAGCTGATTTGTATAGGCCCTTAGCGCTGGCGGTTCGAAAAAACAGCCGTAGAAATGGCTCTAGAACCGTCTATTGAGCTTACCTCTAGCCCCTGGGGTTCTCGATATCGTCCGTACGTTGTCCTTGTGGCTTTAATTTGCATCCGGAGCAGCTAGGACGACGACGATGCAATTTTCTCCAAGAGCAAAAGAAAATAGTAGTGAGACGAAGCACGCTGTGGTCCTCATTTAATTTGCCTTCAAACTTCATTAAAAAACAATTTACTGCTCGAATGCATGCTCGTCACGCGTCTGTAGAATAATAATATAATCGACGACTGTGCATTCATGTGGCAAACTGGCAAGTGGATTCGACTCCCATCTCTAGACGTGATGAGTCGATCGTGACCTGCAACCCGTGCACGTCCAAACAAGGCCGCGTTTGTCGTTGCCCACACGTAGAGGGGCGCCACTACTAAGGCTGGACGAAAAGCTGGCAGCTCGGTAGCTCGCTCGACTCGGCTCGTTACTGGCTCGGCTCGACTCGGCTCGTTTATATTTTTTAACGAGCTGAGCCAGCATTTCTGTTCGTTTAGTTAACGAGCCAGCTCGTGAGCTCGCTCGAGCTGGCTCGCGAGTCTAACGAGCCAAAGTTGTTGGTATTAAAGTTATATTAATTTTGTATGATGATGTCTTGCACTCTGTCATTAGTTGATGTTTAGACTTATATTCTTTAAACTTAGGATTATTATGAATTTTTCTCTTTATTTTAAATGAATGTATGGATAATCAATAATAGATTATAGATGTATTATGTATTATATGAATGTGTATAATATATATCATATATCATTTTTTCCCTTTAATTTATGGCTTGCTTTTGAATAATTGCTAATATTAAAATTTAGATAAATATAGATATTTATTTTTTTGTATTTTTTATGTCTGGCTCGCGAGCCAAACGAGCCCGCTCGAGCTCGCTAACGAGCCGAGCCGAGCAGGCTTTCTGGCTCGTTAGCATAACGAGCCGAGCCGAGCTGGCTCGTTAGCTAACGAGCCAAAACGAGCCGAGCCCAAACGAGCCGAGCCGGCTCGTTAATCCAGCCCTAGCCACTACTGCAGGATGATGATTGGACGCTGGCTGGCGAGAGATCACATCGCCCGATCATTGGCTGGCGAGAGATCAAGGCCGCGTTTGACTCATCTTGCAACGACTTATAATTTGGAACGAAGCGAGTACGATGGATTAGAAGAGAGAACACAAGATCTTCTAGACGAATAATTAAATCTGCGTGTATAAAATAAACAACGACTTATAATTTAGAACGAAGCGAGTATGATGGATTAGGAGAGAGAACAGAAGGTCTTCTAGACGAATAATTAAATCTGCGTGTATAAAATAAAACAAGAGCGTGATTTTGTTTGATGCATGCACATGCATGGCAGCTGTTATTATCCAGAGAAAATGTATGTTTAAATATAAATTCAATTATGCGTGCAGATAAGACAGTGACGGAGCATCTACCCTTTGAGCCTTTGACCAAATAAATAAATGCACTATATATAATCTGTATATCTGGATTACAAATAGGGCATTTGACGTCGTTTGTCAGTTGAAACATTGGAAGGTTGTCCGTATATAGCAAGTAATCAAGTACTCAACTCTACCTGTCCTCCATTTTACTTTCTTCTTTGATATAGAAGCCCTCCTGTCATATGGGCCTGTTTGGATGAACTAGAACCAATAATTAGTTAGAACTAGTGATTAGCTGGATTAGTAGTTAGTTGACTAGTAATTAGTTCAGTCATGTTTGAATCCAAAGATGAACAAACGCTACTATATACTAGAACTAGTTGTTAGTCACCAATAATTCAGTTTTGTGGACCAGTGAACTAATAACTAGTTAGGGTTTGAACTAGTTGTTAGTCCAATCACTAGTTCATCTGTTTGATCCTGAAGGACTAAACTTTAACCAACTAATTATTAGCACATGGGATTCAAACAGGCCCATATATATACGCGTCCTAGCGAAGGGTCTAATTGGTGACCTCATATGTCATATCCAACCCACGGAAGATGTGTATGGTCGAGCCTCTCTCTTAGTATTATTTATAGATCAGAGATGTATGCAATTGATCCGTCTCTAATATAGATATTCTTTGTGCATTTCTGGCACAATGACAGACCATGCCAATATGCCATGAGTAATGTTTTTTCATCGCCACATAAATGGCTTCTTACCCATAGTGTCACACACGGTATATATAGTCATCAGGGTCGAACTAATGTTGGTCTAGTAGAGTAGAAATAGCAATATGAACTTTTTAATTAAAGCAATGAAGATTCAACTTTAATTTCCCTCTAGAAATAGGGAATTAAGTCTAAAATTGGAAATCAAAGGAAATAGTAGGACATGCCTTAGATATTATATAGCTAACGTTTCGAGAGAAAGATATACTACTTTAGGTTGATTTGGTTGTTCGAAACGTCACTAATTCCAACAACAAGAAGTTTCGCGAGGAGACCATACAAGCGATATGATGGTTGACCGCACGATCACGAGGATCTTCAAGAAGAAAATAAGTGCAGTGACAGTTTGTCTGTTTCGTTAGTCCCCATCAACAACAATATCGACTTCAGCATGTTTTGAATAATAATATTGCCAAACACACATCAGACTCGAGCAATCGTGCAACTAGCTAGGCGCCCTACCTTGCATGTCCTTTTCTAGAATGAGAACACATTTTTTACGAAAACTGTTCAAATTTTGTAAGAACATGGAAATGGAAATTTCCTCTTTGCATTTTTTTAAACCAAACTACATTCATATTAAGTGGAATCACCACATGCTTTTGTGAGGTGATGTATCATGGGTTTATTCTATGGATTTTGGCGAAATCAACTCATTCCTAATGCATATACATACTCCCTCCATCCCATTTTAAGAGTTGTTTTAGCATTTATTGCGGTCTGGATGAGGCTGTGTCCACGTACGTGCTTGAATCACTGAACCTGGACAATTGAGTGTGGTGCTAGAACGACAAAAAACTAAGACAGAGGGAGTAGCTTATGAGGAACGGGGTGGTGATAGATCAACTCACTCTATTCCACAAACCAAGTAGAAAAAGTGAGGAGCGAGAAGAGATGATGACTCACCTTATCTCTCAAACCAAACACACCAGAATAGTAGGTGAGAAAAATATGCTGAGGCATGTTCATGAAAAGCCCACGCTCGAGAGTTGTCGACGAGATATCGTCGGCGGTCTACCGAGGGGTATACCCAAGGTAGTAGATTGATCAGTGAAGGTACGCCTGAGACGAGCAAGAGTTGCGCAGTAAGCGCGAGACAAACGATTTAGACAGATTCAGACCGCCGCAAGGCGTAATACCCTACGTCCTGTGTGTTGCTGTATTGTATTGCTAGTAGATGAGATGAGTTGAGGGGATCGGATCCCCTGTCCGCCTTATATAGTCTGGAGGGCAGGGTTACAAGTCGGTTTTACCATGTATCTTAGATTACAATTCTAGCCGAACAAGAAAGCTAATCGGCTAAATATTAAGAAAACTATTTCCTTCGCCGCCAAGACGTCTAAGCCGGCGGATATGCGTGATCTTGTGGAGAACGTGCAGACGACGCGTCCTTGGCAGCCCGGGCCTGGTCGGATGACTCGGTCCATGTATAGCCATGCAGGTACATGGGTTTATATCCCCACAGCTAGTCTCCGAGCACCTTGCATTCGTTAGGAGGTGCAAACCTTCAGAGTTGCTTGACCAGACGGATGTACGGAGCTCAGAAAAATTTGAAAAAAGCCTTCTCTTTGGTGAAGTGTATCCACTTTTGGTTCTTCGGAAACAATACCTTCACCGTCAGGTGAAGTGTATCCACTTAGTCCCCGAGCCTGATAGTAGGTGACGCAGGCACGTGGTGTCAGGGTCAAAGTCTTTATTCTTGGTAAACATGTGAAGTGTCGACGAAGTCCCCGAACTCTTCCTGTGCTCGAAAATATCGGCGAAGCGACGAAGCTTCCGAGCAGTTTAGTGCTCAGAAGTGCTGATGTGACGATGACGAAGTCCCCGAGCATCTCCTGTGCTCGGAAATGTTGACGAAACGATGAAACCTCCGAGCAGATCCAGTGCTCGGAAGCGCTGACGTAGCGATGACGAAATCCCCGAGCATCTCCTGTGCTCGAAAATATTGGCGAAGCGACGAAACCTCCGAGCAGACTCAATGCTCGGAAGCGCTGATGCAGCGATGATGAAGTCCCCGAACACCTCCTGTGCTCGAAAATATTGGCAAAGCGATGAAGCCTCCGAGCAGACCCAGTGCTCGGAATCGCTGACGTAGCGATGACGAAGTCCCCGATCACCTCCTGTGCTCGGAAATATTGGTGAAGCGCTGAAACCCCCGAGCAGGCTCAGTGCTTGGAAGTGCTGACGTAGCGATGACGAAGTCCCCGATCACATTCGGTGCGACTTAAGCTTTTAAGCATCCTATGAGCCTTATGCAAGTAGCCGAACCGACGCATTTCCTTTTAAAAGACTTGGCCTCAGATGCTCGTAGGCTGATCAATAGAAAACAAATGGCTGGCTTACTCGATGGTCTTCCGGACGTAGCGTGGCAGCTTTCTTGCCGGGACGGAGGTTGCTGGAGGAGTCAAAGTAGATGCGATGTGGACCGCATCCAGGATCTCTCCTTCACCGTCGGGACCGATGATCCAGGTGATGGATCCCACCGTAAAGATCTGACCTAGCGTTGGGAGGTCGATGGAGCTTGAAAAAAATCACCTTATTCGCCATGGATCAGAAAGCAGTGAAGCACACCCCCTACCTGGCGCGCCAACTGTCGACGAGATATCGTCAGCGGTCTATCGTGGGGTATGCCCAAGGTAGTAGATTGATCGGTGAAGGTGCGCCTGAGACGAGCAAGAGTTGCGCAGTAAGCGTGAGACAAACGATTTAGACAGGTTCAGGCCGTCACGAGGCGTAATACCCTACGTCCTGTGTGTTGCTGTATTGTATTGTTAGTAGATGAGATGAGTTGAGAGGATCCCCTGCCCGCCTTGTATAGTCTGGGGGGCAGGGTTACAAGTTGGTTTACTATGTATATCAGATTACAATCCTAACCGAACAAGAAAACTAATCGGCTAGATATTAGGAAAGTTATTTTCTTGGTCGCCAAGACTTCTAAGCCGGCGGATATGCGTGATCTTCTGGAGAACGTGCAGACGACACGTCCTTGGCAGTCCGAGCTTGGTCAGATGACTCGGCCCATGTATAACCATGCGGGTATATGGGTTTATACCCCCCACAAGAGTAGTGTGGGAGATCCCCTCAAAAAAAAAAGAGTAACGTGGGAGAGAAAAAATGTGGTTTTTCGTGCAGAGAGGCTCCATAAATGGAACTTCCTCTATTTGTCTTTATACACAAAGCATATTTCATTTCTTAGGATAAGGCTTTTATGTACCATTACTCTATTATTAATCACCTTGGGATCCAATATCACAAATTACATGCATGTTGGATATGATCACAAGATATTTACCCTCAAATTTCTTGTTTTCTAAAGTAAAAATATATATAAATTTTTTCTTCAATTACTTTCCAGAGGTAATTGGTCTAAATGGATGGTTCACACTGATTTCAGCAAAACCTCTAATTAGTTATTTATAGCTCAAAGCTTTGTCTTAAGAAGCAAACTATTGCTCCCTCCTTTCTTAAATAACTATCATTTTCGTTTTCCTCGAAGTCAAAAATATTATTTTTCAAGAAGTCAAACATATTTCACTTTGACCAAATATATACAGTAAAATAGTAATATTAATATCACTAGATGTATCGTTAAATCTATTTTTATTTAAATATATAAATATTAATAATATTTTTTTATAAACCGAGTTTATATGTTGACCGTTAATAAGGGAGTGAGAGAATACTCTCTCTGTCCTAAATTAAATGTTGTTTTCGATTTCTGTGTCACAAGTTTGACTTAATCTATAGAAAATATATGCAATCTTTCTATCTCCAAATAAATTTATTGAAACACTAGATTCAAAAAATCTTTCTAATAATACTAATTATGTACCATAAACATTAGTATTTTAAAAATAAATTTAGTCAAAGAGTTTTCTTGAAAACCACAACTATTTTTGGAACGGATGTCGTAGAAAAAAAAAACGACTACCACGAATCCACATCCCCTTGAAACGGGAAACTGAACAGTATCCTTGGTTTGGGCTTCCCGAACCGGCCCAGGCTCGTTGATAATCCGGCAAGGCAAGGTGGGCGCGGCGCCGCCGATGCCCAGCGGCCGGCGGCCGCGCTTCCTGGACGCGGGGACGAGACCTAGCTACGGCAAAGGCGCAAAGCCAGTCCTCGAACGGCGGTAGAACTGTAGAAGACGTCTGCGGCCCGCGGGTGTAGTGGCTCGGGTAGCGATGATGCCATGCCCTCTGCGTTTCCTTCGCGGAAACCATGGGCGGCCGCGGATGGATAAGGACGACCGCCCAGGTGCGACGGGGCAGTGGCCGGTGGGTGAAGAGGCAGAATGGTAAGAAACCAAGGTCACTTCTAGCCTTCACCAAGCTCAGAATAGAAAATGTCAGCTGAAACATCAAAGTTTACTGCTTGTGCTTGTGCTTTTGAGTCGCAGAGTCCATCAGAATGGGATCCAGTCATACTAGGACAATGCATCCACTGCACCGATGGATTCTGCATATTTCTGATGGGATGGCGATAGAGTTCCAATGATTTTCCCTTTGTAGTTCTGCGGTGCCGAAGAACAACAATACAGATTGTGTTCCTGGAAGAGCAGTTAATCGCGAGCTCAGGGTACTGATGCCGTTGGCACCTTCGAGTTTGGGAAGATAATGGCTATTGATTCGAGGCAACGCAAGCGTGTTGCATCTCAGTTGCAGTCAAAGGAATGTCGCTTTCATGGTTTATGTGTCGTTTTGATATCAGAGCTGGTTGTAGTTTGGAAGGGTTTGCTAAGGGGTTGCCAATGTGAGTTGAGTGTTTTTGTTTTGTTTCACTTGTTTGCTGTGCTACCCTCTTTCTACAGGTTCATTGTTCTAAAATGCACTATACATACAAAATACGCTTATTTTTTCTTGCTAACATAATCAGGCAGTTACCATCGATGTGAATGTGTGGAGTGACGCTGGACATGCTGTGAATCATCTCTATGATCTGCTCTATATGATGGGTCGTGATGACATCTCAGTTGGCGTCGGTGGTGATGGTGGAATATCAGACTCAGGCACCATATATCCAAATGTCGGTGGTTATTTACCACTGATTGATCAGGTATCAGGTTTTACATTAGTTTCCACTGTGACAATGCAGTGTAGAGAGGGCCAGTTAACTTCAATATCTAGAGAATTCATCAGTTCTCCTGTGTCTGTGGTTCTCTATTTTAATTCCTAGGAGCAGATACTAATATTTATGTTAATATTTAGGGCATGACAACGGTTGGAGGCTGCCGGTACAGGCAAGCTATTCCGCTAGAAGGTGGTGGACGATTGGATGTGGACACAAACTATGGAATCAGAAGGGGCTTCCTTCCACAGGTAGCGTATCACTTTTGTTGTCTTCTTTGTTGATTCCTTGTATGTTGACCTTTCCATGATCCTTTTAATACTTAACTAAAAGCATATTGTAATAAAAACTAAAAAGACAGAAGGGTGTCCACTAGAATCTACCAATTGCATCTAAATATCTCTCAAAATTAGTTATATTTCGGTGTCTGATTCGTTCAAAATTTGAAGATAAGCTGATCAGTGGGAATTTATCTACAATGCATCTAAATGTCAAGAGCAGCTGAACAATTATATTTGCAGTCTGCACTAACTAGGCATGAGACAACGAAAACCAACTTTAGGCATATTACTTGCAATATTTAGTAATACCTTGCTTTGTGGAAGACATGCACTCTACTTAGATTAATAGTTTTTACTAACAGGGTCACAGAAGATATATGCCACTTCAGCAACCTACAGCACAACAAGTATTGATAGACACCATTTCTGCTGGCCCTACAACAGTCTTTCTCATTGGATCACACACGAACTTCGCCATTTTTCTCATGACATATCCACACATGAAAAGAAATGTGGAGCACATATACATTATGGGTGGTGGAGTGAGATCAAAGAACCCTACAGGTTGCTGTCCGAAAAATGCTACAGGTTGCACACCACAGCAGTGTGGTGACCATGGTAACATGTTTACTAGTTACTCTACCAACCCAAACGCAGAGTTCAACATATTCGGAGATCCTTTTGCTGCATACCAGGTATAAACCTTAGATTTGCAAGATAAGACCTATTGTACCCTTTTCATTGATGCTTGAAAGTAGATTTTCTTGTTTCATTTGAACATACGAATGCATTTCTTAGCTTTGCTGCTTTTTCTTTGAATCCAGTCATCCCCTATGGCATTTATAGCACGTTCTCTATGGAGCAAAGGCAAAATCATTCCTAGTTTATCTTTTTGTTTTCTTGTCTACTCTCGATGTTTGTGGGATTATTGTCACTTATTAGTTTGTTACTTGTCTTATGCTTTAGCTCATTTTTATTTCACACCAATTAATGGATCAGCTAATCAACTAGAGAAAATTGCTTCTATGCCATTGGGATAATAACGCATTCTGCCACATGATAACTTGTTCTCCCCTCTATATCATCAGCCCATTACTTTGCAAAAACTTCATCCCTTCCATGCTATTTCTGTCACTTCACTGTTAGTTTAGCTATTGAGTAATACATACTTTACCTCCCTTATCATTTCCCAGAAATCAGAACAAAAAAATAAAATGGGCCTCACTATGATGCTACAATGTCATTCTTCTCTCTCGTGCCTACTCTTGGAACCCATCAGTAATATAGCCTTATACTTCCCCAGGCAGTATGATTAGTGGCAGAATGAATAAATGATCTTTGCACTTTCATTGACCATTAAATTAACAAAATGATTGTATGGAGGATATGGATGTTGTGAAATGATGGCCCATAAGGGAGCATGACTTTTGGTGGCAGATTCTAAACTGAGGAGTTTATCAGTGGCATGAAATGTTTTTTTTTTCAAAGAAGCTAACATATGAACCTCATCAGGTGTTTCACTCTGGCATACCAATCACTCTTGTTCCTCTTGATGCGACAAACACAATCCCAATCAACGAAGAATTCTTCTATGAGTTCAATCGTCGTCAGAGTACTTATGAGGCACAATACTGCTTCAAGTCTTTAAAGATGGCTCGTGACACATGGTTCAATGACGAATTCTATACAGTAAGTTCATGTAATTTTTTCCATCTCATTTGATACATATTTCTTTTTCACTGTCACTTGTCTTTCTTTATTCATGTTTGTTGTTTTTCCTTGTTCAGAGCTATTTTATGTGGGATTCCTTTACCTCTGGTGTTGCCATTTCCAGCATGCGCAATGATAAGAACGGTAAATATGGAAACGATTTTGCTCAGCTTGAATATATGAACATTACAGTAGTAACTTCAAACAAACCATATGGTGTGCATGATGGCTCAAACCCATTATTCGATGGTCGTACTACTCCCAAGTTTGGTCTTCAAAAGGCTGGAGTTCATAGTGGTCATGTTCAAACTGGGATTACAGATAGCTTCTGTCTTTTCAAGGGCAGTAATAAAGGAAGATGTGAGGTACTATATGGCCACCAAATAGTTTTTATGGACACTTGGATAGTTTTCCTGATGAAAAAGTTATTACTGATATCCGTTAACTTCATAGAAATTCTGTCAACTTCCCTCAGCGCATACCTCTGTTATTTTGTTATGATGTTGCCAGATAGGCAGAGATAACATGTAAAAGTAAAACATAATTGTATTATAATTCTTTGATTTGAATATACATAACTTTCATAATGAATGCATTATGAGAATGGTGCAAATGTTACTATTTTATATTGGACAAGTTACTCCATTTTTGCTAGTAAATAAGATGTATAAATAAATATTACTGTCTATGGATACACTAAGTAATTGTTTTTCTTAGGATGGATACACTAAGGAAGTTTCCAGCCCAGATGCAGCCCGCATTCGTGTTGCTACAAAAGCTAAGCCAAACATGGATAAGAATAGCCCTCTGGACAGGGAGTTTTTCGTGAGTTTCCTAGAGGTAAACTATTTTACCTGTTGGCTCATGTCACAAGATTCACAAAATCACAACTCGTGACAGGGAGTTTTTCGTGAGTTTCCTAGAGGTAAACTATTTTACCTGTTGGCTCATGTCACAAGATTCACAAAATCACAACTCGTGTCTCTTCATTATACCCATTCTTTCTGACCAATTTCATTTCTAGTATGTAAAGCTGAAATAAGCTTGATTGTTTATGTATCACAACATTCCAGTTGCATCCATTTATTATCTTTACGTGTATATCATTAGTTGTAATTTGTAAATCATTGACAGAGTTTTTTTTTTCTCACTTTTGAGTCCTAAGGTAGCTAAATAGCACTTAATAATTTAAGATAATAATTACTATTTTGCCAACAGATCAGGAATTACTTCTCGAACTACTTAACATCATCTTACCCAGAGTTTACACCATCAGCTTGTATTTTTGCAACACAATGCTGAACTTTTATTTTCATTGATTCATTCTTTAATACATACTAAACTTAAGTCTCATGATCAGTAGTCTCCTAATAATGGAACATTATGTGCAATGCCAATTTGCGCTGCAATGCTGCATGCAAATTGGCCTTTGTTGATCAGCTGCTCTTTAGTAACTGATATTCTGTCGCACAAAGTCTTATATGAAGGCCCTAATGCACTTAAATGCAGTGCTATCTATGAAACCATAAAAGTTGCTTCAAGCATTTGTCAGCAATTGTGTTATGTGATGTCAGCCTACTCTTATAAATAGACTATGACCTGCAGGCACTAAACCTTCAGGAAAACTCTGGCCGTTTTGACTTTAAGGCACAATTTCCATTCTACAGAGAGGTTCTTAATAAGCCAGCATTGAAAAACGAGAAAACTGGGAGACCTGTTATTGTTGACATGGACATGAGTCCTGGAGATTTTGTCTCCCTTATATACCTCTTAAAGGCACCTACTGAAGTAATAGATTTGAAGGTACAATTATCGGGAATGGCACAGTGTTATGCTTCAATGCAATTAAAGATTTGGTTTTGTATTTGTTTTGATGGATGCAATTTAACTGTAATGGTTCCAGGGGATTTTGGTCAGTGGTAATGGGTGGGCCAATGTTGCAAGCATTGATATCATTTATGACATTTTACATATGATGGGCCGTGATGACATTCCTGTTGGACGTGGTAATACCACTGCATTAGGAACTCCAAGTCTCGGTTGCGATTATGTCAGTATTATTCCCCAAGGCAGCGGAGGCCTTATTGACTCAGACACTCTCTATGGACTAGCTCGATCGTTGCCAAGAAGCCCTAGAAGGTTATCTTTTTGTAGGCACTAGATTAACCAGCATATAAATTGGCACCCTTGGCCTAGATACTTACAATTTTCTGCTTTCCATCCTTAGGTATACTGCTGAAAATTCAGTAAATTATGGCGCTCCTAGAAACACTGACCATCCCGAACTTCGGCAGCCATTGGCTTTTGAAGTTTGGCAGTCTATCAAAGAGCAGCTTGATCCAAGTGAGAAGATCACTATTCTTACCAATGGACCTCTTACAAATTTAGCCAATATCATGCTCTCTGACAGGAATTCAAGTTCTGTAATAGAGGTTAGCTGTTTGATACCTTTTGGTGCTAATTTCAAAAAAAAAAAAATCACTCAAGTATTGATATGCAAATGTCCCTTGTATGCACTATGCAGAAGGTCTACGCCGTTGGAGGCCATATCACAGATGAAAATGATTCAAAGGGAAATTTGTTTACTGTTCCATCAAATAGATATGCAGAATTTAAT
Source organism: Eremochloa ophiuroides (assembly GCA_038502445.1). NCBI lineage: Eukaryota > Viridiplantae > Streptophyta > Magnoliopsida > Poales > Poaceae > Eremochloa > Eremochloa ophiuroides. Next base: position 53,213,776 of record JAHLJS010000008.1, read on the forward strand.
ATGTTTCTTGATCCACTAGCTGCGAAAACAGTCCTGGAGTCATCTCTCGATATCACACTTATTCCTCTTAACTCTCAAAGAAAAGCTGCCTCCTTTGAATGTATCCTTCAAGCTCTAAAGCATGCTGATCATACTCCAGAATCAACTTTTATGCACCGATTGCTGCTCTCACTACATAATCTTCGGCAGAAGCATGGGCTTTATCACCATATGGTAAGTGTCTTTAATTCCTTATGTACCTCTGCTACAACTGATCTTGCCAAACAAGATAATACCGAGAATTTTTTTTTTGACATCATGGTATATATAACTCCATAATGGTTCACAAATCCTTGCTTATTGGAAGTCCTAGAGAATCCAGGTGACTGCCAATTATTCAAATGAAAGAAGGGGACACTCAGTCTGTCAAAAGAGCAACCAAGCTGACCTTATTCCTTTTTGTCTAGATTCATCTGAATCAACCTAAACTTTTTATTTTCATCGGATTTTTCTTTTAATCATTCAACAACTATTGACTTTGAACAAGTTTTAGCATCTAGGTTTCAGTGAATAAAAAGCAAGCTCGAAATGGCATAGTTTCACCTAGAACTACAGTGTTCTGGGTGCCCGCAAGGCTTTCCTACAGTAAAAAATAGGCAAAAACAAGCAGACTCTGCTGGGATTTGGTCCGTTGCCCCAATAGTTATGTTGTGTTTTCTGGAACAGAGCCTAAAAGTATATTTATGAAAAAATATGTTCATGTTCTTGGTCAAGCGCAGCTCTTGTCCGATTTCCCTTTCCTTGATCGAGCGCAGCTCTTGTTCGGTTTCTCTTTCTTTGGTTGAGCACAGAGAAGCAAGTCTGGTGAACACCATCCACCTTATGATGAGACATAGAAGAGAAAGAAGTTCATTCAATACTGATCTTTTTGGGTTTGTGTTTTCACAATAACAGGATATATTTCTGGGAGAAATTCTTGGTGCTGTTTACCTGGTGGAAGGATTGAATATAAAACCATCTTTGCAGCTGAAGCCAATAAGTATCGTTGCCAACAACACAACAGACATGGACGGTCAGATTGTTATTGACATGCAGAGTGCAAGTTCAGTGAAAGTATTAAGTGATTTTAGTACTGAAGATTATTACAGTCGAATCGCCAATTCTTTAGGCAATAAAGAGCGATCTGCAGTTATTGGTAGCTTTGAAGAACAGGCAGCGTTCTGGAGCAAACCCCTTTGAAATTGGAGACATGAACATTCATCCCAATTATTTTGGCACCTGTAATCATAATTTTTTCCCTAAATGTAACAACCTCCACCTGTTCAACAGTGTATGTTTGGTTGCATCCCTTAATACCATGCCAACCCTCCTTGAAATTGGCGCAAATAGCAAAGGGAGTTACAATAATAATATTAACCTAATGTTCATGAAACAACATTGATGCACCATTTGCATTTGTGTTTTTACGGTGGTGGCTGCATCCACATAACATGTGATTTTTTTTAAAAAAAAATAATTGATCAATGTCGATGGTTCCCAGCATATCATGTAACAGTTTTTTAGTTGTAATTTATCCATGATGCTAAACTTGGGGTGTATTTTTTTTCTTGAATGTGACAAATATAATGACTGATTTGTTGTGAGAAAAAACATTGTTCTATGTCCGAAAAGTATGGTTGATTTTGGCTGATGAGCTAAAGCGAACAGGTTGATGTGTTGCATGTGGATATTAATATTATTAATTTGTTCTTGAATGTCCACCGCGGATGTGCTAGGCACCCCTTCGCGTGCTACACCGGCATGCAACAGCAGCTTGTTGGATGGGTGCACTCCATTAGTTTTATGGGAACATCGAGCTATTCTTGGATAGTCTTGTATATATTTGTTTAATTTGTTGTCTTTTATTTTTTTTCTTTTTCTAAACATGTTAATTGATCAGTGATTACTTAGTTATTGCAAACACTTCAAAAATGAAGTGTTAAGTATTATTTGAGATCTTACTTCCTATTAGCGACCTTAACAAGGTGCTATATCACATCTCTCGAGCAACAAGAAATCCTAGGAATACCAAAAGCAAGTACTGAATCAAAGTTTTTTTTTGTCCAAGTACCATGCATCAAGTTACGCATCTACGGATTTTTTTAATATAAAAATGATGATGCCGCATTGAAAACAAATCCTAGCCTATCAGGAAGCTAATTTAAACGATCTTGAGAAATGAGAGAGTAAAAGGTCTTATTTAGAGAATGATACCGATTCAAGATAGAAATGATTGATCTGAGCCCATTTTTTTGTGCACAACGCTCCCTCACCTTAGCAGCCCAGCTTTGCCAACGTGGCAACAGCACCTGCTTGACCGGAATTTCTTATTTTTAACCTTTTAAAAACTACATTTTTAAAATAACATCACTAAAATGTAAAAAATAAAAGTAACCTGTTTGGTCGCCACAAACGGCTCCAATGTGCCACTTCGGCTATGCGGCTTGCCTGCCACAGCAGGCCGATTGACCGTTGATGTGGCAGTGCTACGACGTCGACCTCCCTCTCTTCTTCCTGCTCTGGCAATCGCGCCCAGCCACCGTGCTGCCCATTGTCATTCATTCCTGCCCTCGCCGGCGACAAGATCCACCTCGGGGTAGGGTCACCCCATAGCTTTCCCACCGCCCCCTCCCTCACTCCCCTTGGCCTCCCTCACTCAGTCCCCTCACCGCTACCACCCTCCGCTTGCCCCCTTGCAGTCGACGGCCCTCTCCGCCTCTGTGGCTGGGTTGGGGTGACCCTCCCCCCCTCTCTATTTGTTGTTTCCATGGCGATTTCAAGAAAATGCTGGGTAGTTAGGGTTTAGTATAGGTAGATAAAATAAGTTTAGAAACTAGTTTTATTATTTAGTTTTATTATTATAGTAGATTGGTTTATATGAAAAGTAGTAGTATGTGCCCTAGTTAGTGAGTTTATTTGTTAGTTTGTTAGGTGAGGTCATATTTTTGGGTTTAATGTTTAGTCTATTTTTAGTTATATTCGTTAGAATGATTTCAGAGACTTATAGTTGGCTCAAATGTTTGTAGATGGATTATTTAGTCCGTTTATTTCATGGAGAAGATTGAGTGTTTGAAAATATATTTGATATACCGCCTAGTTTCAGTGGCTTTTTTTGGGTTAAAGGAGAAGTTCAATGGCAATTTCACATTGAAGGATAAATTTGATAGTGGAAACGCCCAGCCGGGCGAGGGAGGAATAAGGGAGGGAGGGAGACACGCGTGGCCTTGTATTCCATCTTGTCGCTCCAGGCGAGTTGGTGCGGTAGTGGGCACGTTGGAGTCGGTGGCGTGGCGAAGGGGGACAAGTCTTTGATCAACAGGAGGCTGACTAGCCACGATGGCAGGCCAATCTGCCATGAGGGGTGGGGCGTCGGGGTGGTTTGGCCGCACCAAGACCTCTTTGGAACAATGGAATGCCACAACATAGGAATAGAAAAAAAAAGAATTCTAAAGGATGACAAATGCAAAACATAGGATTGGAAAGAAAAGTTTAACATATGAGTCTTGGTAAGTGTACAGGAAATTCACAGGAATACAAGATCTCAATGCATTGATTTTAGTTAACTAATCTTCAGCTACACATGTACCAACAGGCACAACAACATAATTGATCTTTTATCTCAATCTGCCGATATTCATGCTTGTTGATTTTATCGGGTCCCTAATCAACAAACTTGTCGGTCGTTTTGAATCGATCCTATTGCCTACGCACAAGCCAACGGGAGAGGAAGAAGGGAGAGAGAGAGAGAGAGAGAGGGGCACACGTGGCTCTGTATTTCACCCTATCGCTTTAGGCGAGTTGGTGCGGTAGCGGGCACGTCGGAGTAGGTGGCGAGGAGAAGGGGGACAAGTCATTGGTCAACGGGCGGCTGACAGGCCACGATGGCAGGCTAGTCTGCCCATGAGAGGTGGCGCGTTGGGGTAGTTCAACCGCATCACGTAAGGCCTCTTTGAAATAAAGGAATGCAAAAACATAGAAATAGAAAAAGGAATTCTAAACGATCACAAGTGCAAAACATAGGATTGGAAACTATAGGAAAAGTTTATCATATGAATTCACAGGAATACAAGATCCCAATACATTGATTTTAGTTAACTAATCTCCAGCTACACGCGAATCAACAGGCACAACTACAGGATTGATCTTTTATTTCAATCCGCCGATATTCATTCTTGTTAATTTTATCATCAGGTCCCTAATCAACAAACATGCCGGTCATTTTGCATCGATCCTACGGCCTACGTGTAAGCTAGCGAAACAGAACAAAGAGGTTCTATTACATTTTTCTGTCCCATAAAATTCATATGAGATCGTACGATATCTATAATATTTCTTTGGACTTTCTCCCATACTTTCCTATGAACCAAAAGCATCTGCACTATAAAATGCAAAGGATTGCAGAATCCTATGTGTTTCTACAAATATTCACCATTCCAAAGGTCCTAAATTGGCGCGGCCAGACCGATAAAATTTAGAACAAGTTTTTAACATTTTTTTAAGAAATTGGTTTTTAAATAAAAAGGGCTAAAAATAAAAAAAATCCCTTCCCCCTGCACTAGCGCGATCGCGTAGAGCGCACGCAGCAGGAAAGCCGAAACGCCATCGTGATTCGCGACGCGTCTACGGCCCCGTTTAGATCCCAGTTGCAGTTGCAATTCTGTACTGTAGCACGTTCGTTTGTATTTGACAACTTTTATCCAATTATGGTCCAAGTAGGTTTAAAAGATTCGCCTCGTGATGTACATGCAAAAAGTACAAACATGCAAACATTTCGTCTACATTTAATGCTCCATGCATATGTCGCAACATTGATGTGACTAGTTACAGTTGCAATTTGCACTGGATCTAAACAGGGCCTACGCCTCCAAATTATTTTTTTTTTATCCCCCGCGCAGAAGGTTCCGGAAGCAAGGGATGTTTCTGGATACAGGGCGTTCCATTCTCTCCAGCTGCGTTAAATTCCGTCCCCGTGTCCTATGGTCCTATCCCACACCACCGTCTATTCTCACGTTTTCCACTGCTTCCAGAGGCTTCCTCCGGCAGTGTCTTCTCTCCCCAGTCCGCCCGCGTCGTCCTCTCCCTTTCACTTCCCTACAAAGTTCAGAAGTCAGCACAATGACTCATATCCTTGGCCACACATGATTGATTTTCTTCCGCACTGTGTTTTGTTCCTGTTGTTCTATCGATTTTGCTCTTTTGTGTCGTGGTAGATGGATTCTTTTTTTGATGTTTTCTATTGTCCCGGTGTGTGTTTCGGATGATGCTGCGGTTTTGTCCTTGACCTGAGCTGGGCTGGCTGCACGCGGCGACCAGAGGGAGCGCGACCGGCAGAGGGCGCAGGCGCGGCGGCCCGTGGCCAAGGGACGCGACGACGGGCTCACCCCGGAGCAGCGGCGGGAGCGGGACGCCAAGGCGCTGCAGGAGAAGGCTGCCAGGAAGGCGGCGCAGGCCGCGGGTGGCGGCGGAGGCGCCGACGCCAAGGGCGGCAAGAACGCCGGCAAGAAGTAGCCGCCCCGGGATCTTCAGATGTACAGGAGGTTTCTCCCGATCTGGCGAAATTGGGTTGTCTTAGCAGTTTTTAGAAGATGATGGGGAAAGCTCTGTTCGTGTTGGAACTTGGAAGATCTGTATTTGCTTGGATCTGGAATGCAATGCGATTTCATCGGTGTTATTACTTTGCTTTGCGTTTGTTTTGCAGTAACATAACGATACCGGAGCAGATTGATTTGTAGTAACGTAACAATACTGGAGCAGAGCTTAAACAGCGGTTCACAGTAAAATTCACGCAAGTACTTATAGAAAAGATTAAAAACAAGGCCGGGTTTATTTGCTCGTATAGGTTTGGAGAGAGAAATTTACTGTATCAGCAAAATTACGATTCTACCCCTATAAAAGAGAGCTGTCATCCACTATCTAGGCCAGCACATAATCAGTGCAACAGTATAAAAAATGACAACACAGTACAAATGGCCCCGTTTAGATCCCAGTTGCAGTTATAATTTTGTACTTAGCACGTTTGTTTGTATTTGACAACTTTTGTCCAATCATGACCCAAGTAGGCTTAAAAGGTTCGTCTCGTGATGTACATGCAAAAAGTACAAACATGCAAACATTTCGTCTACATTTAATGCTCCATGCATATGTCGTAACGTTGATGTGACTAGTTGCAGTTGTAATTTGCACTGGATCTAAACAGGGCAATTGTGCCATTGCCCCAGTACACGTGGCCATCAACACAACACGTGGCGTGTTTGCTTCACGCCCTCCCAGGCAAGCTATCCACCAGGCAGCAATCCTGTTCACAGGCGCCGAAAATCGGACGCCTGGGAGGAGCACCGGCGGCAGGCAAGCTGTCTGGGGCAGAAAGCAAACAGGCCCTCAAAATTTTGAATCAGGGAACTGGGCGCCATTGCCGCACTACAAAATGGCCTCGCATGCTCCCTGTGCGCCAAACCCAAGCCATCCCCACGCTCCAAAATGTGCCAAACTCCATAGCATGCTGAAAAGTTCCATCTTCAACCATGGCCATAGATCTTAACAGAATACCAGGTGCACATAATGAAGAGCCCTCTACAGCCTGCAGAAAAGTTTCCTCTTCATTCATGGCCATAGATCTAAATGAAATATCAAGGAAAGGAAGTGAAGAGCCCTTACCAGACCTAAATCAACAACCTAGTGATGATGAAGGAGATGAAATCCATTCCCTCCACGAAGATCAATTTTATCTCATCAACGAAGCACAAGTTCATCCACTCCAAGGTCAGTCTTACTTTGTCCAGAAAGAGCAACATGGTGCTACGCATGCCATGGATCTCAATATTTCTCCTTCTGAGGGACAAGAAGAAACTCAGGATGGTAAAATTTCTCTCAGTTTCATTACTAAAACAAAGTAATTTTACTGTGTAAACACAAGTTTCAGCCTCCAATAAAATTCTATGCCTCGCCCTATTGCAGTTCTTGCTGTTGTGGAAGACCATCAACAGTATGGACCTTTCAACTTTGCTGCTCCACCTGAACATGATGATTTCGACCTCAACTTACCGGCTGCTGATCACCACCATGACCTGCAACAAATGAGCAGTAAGCCTCAATGGAGCTTGCATTTTTTTCCCTAAATAATACAAGTTTTTGTGTTCAGCACAAGTATTTGCAAAGTAAGAGCACAATCATGCATATCATTTTGCTAGCTGAGTCAAAAATCAAGCGGCCACCATCGAATCACTAGGTTTACATTGTTTTCCTAAATAATACGAGTTTTTGTGTTCAGCACAAGTATTTGCAAAGTAAGAGCACAATCATACATATCATTTTGCTAGCTGAGTCAAAAATCAAGTGGCCACTTCTAGCTGCCTTCGTATCCTCAGTTTGCATAAATGAGGAAGAGAATGCATCCAAATTGTTCATTAAGTAGTACATTTTAGATTTTTAGTAGCCTATTTCGTAGCCTATTTCGCACATTTTAGTAACAATGAAGAAGTACTGATGCTGCCTCACCTACTTTTAGCAACAAAATTTCAGAAAGTTTTATTTCACAAAATCTAAACAACTTTTCGTTTCTGACACTACAAGGGTGTTTGATTGAGGTAATGAAAGATGGTGGAGGAAACAGATACAAGATTCCTCATATGGACAAAGATCGACTAGAGGCACTAGGCATGCTTCCTAAAAGTCTTGGTTGTGACCGCCGGCTATATGAGGTTGTGATGGCATCCTTGGGGGTAAGGATGGCAACGGGGCGGGTTCAGACCCGAGACCCGCGGAGTTTAGACCCGACGGGGCCGGGGGCAGGTCTGTTTTCAGCCCCGCGGGTCTTGGGTTTGGGGACTCGAATCGGGTCGGGGGCGGGGGCGAGGGCGGGTTTTATTTTCCCCCCGCGGGTCTCTGAGGGCACCCGAATCCCAGCCTCATCGCGTCCCCCTCTCCACCACCGCGTGGCGCTTCTCTCCCTCGGTCCCTCTCGTCTCCTCCCCGTGCCTCTGCTCTTCTCCTCTCCCTCCCTCCTGTCTCCTCCCCCACACCAGGCCGCCCGGCGCCGGCCCTCCACCCCTTTCCTTGCTCGCGCCTCCTCCCCCTCCTCTCATCTTCCCTCCTCTCCCTCACCTCTCCTCCCCCATGGCACACGGCAGGCCGCAGGCATGGCATCCCTCTTCGGAGCAGCGGAGGCCGACCCCTAGCGGCGGCGGCGCGCACAGGGGGGTGCGGATCCGGCGACGTTGGCTCTGGCGACGTCTAGATTTTGCCCCAGTGCGGACGGGGAGGCCAGCTCCGGCGTCGGATCCGACCAAGGCGGGGATGCTCGGCTGCTCCCCTGGCGGCGGCGCCCTGCACCACCTCCAGCGTCCAGCTCCCCCGAGCGCATCCCCGCGGCGCGTTCGTCGTTCGCCGGCGCCCCTGTGTCCCCGCGACGCGTTCGTCATTCGCCACCGCCCCTGTGTCCCTGCGACGCGTTTGTCGTCCACCGCCGTCCCTGCCGTCTCGGGTTTCGGGGACTTGGCGGGTTTCGGGGACCCGGCGGGTTCGGGGGCGGGAGCGGATTTTCCCCCATTTCAGGTTTCGGGGCGGGTTCGGGTTTGCTTGGCGGGTCTCGGGTGCGGGTCCGCGGACGCTCCACCCGTCCCGTTGCCATCCTTACTTGGGGGCCTGATATGGTGGTAGCTTTTGGTACAGTGTGGTGCTGCTGTAAATAAAGACCTTATTACGTTTGGTTGCTTATGATAATCAGGGCACAGTATTGTACAGGGTAGTATCGTTTAGTTGGGAAACTAATTATATCTTGTATGTTGTGATTTTGGGTATTTTGGGAGTTCAATACGGTGTTAATCATGTTTGGTAATGCTATAAATAAAGCAGGAGTCCTTGATCATGTTCAGTGTGTGTGGTACTACTATTAATTTGGAATCCGTATAATTTGTACTAATGTTGAACTCCTAAGTACAGTAAAGAGTTATCACAAACAAACAACAACAACAACATAAGCCTTTTGTCCCAAGCGAGTTGGGGTAGGCTAGAGATGAAACCCACAAGAGACCAAGATTAGAGAAACACAAAACAGACACAAGACGAAAGGTAGAGTTAGGGATAAACAGAAAAGGAAGCAAAGGTCACGGTTCAGGCACATTGATTGCTAACCTCCAGGCGCTCCTATCCATAGCTACTTCCTTGGAGATATTCCACTCTTTAAGGTCTCTCTTAACCGACTCGTCCCAAGTCAGTTTAGGCCGACCTCTACCTCTCTTAACATCTTCGACCCGCTTTAGAACCCCGCTGCGCACCGCCGCATCAGGAGGCCTTCGTTGGACATGTCCAAACCATCTCAACCGATGTTGAATCAGTTTTTCCTCAATTGGTGCCACCCCGACCCTCTCCCGAATGTCCTCGTTCCGGATTCTATCCCTTCTTGTGTGCCCACAAAACCAACGTAGCATACGCATCTCTGCTACACTCAGTTGTTGGACATGTCGTCTTTTTGTAGGCCAGCATTCAGCACCGTATAGCATCGCCGGGCGAATCGCTGTCGTATAAAACTTACCTTTTAGTTTTTGTGGCACCCTCTTGTCACAGAGGACGCCAGAAGCTTGACGCCATTTCAGCCAACCGGCTGAAATTCTATGCCTAACATCTTCATCAATGTCGCCATCCTTTTGAAGCATCGATCCTAGATACCGGAAGGTATCCCTCTTGGCCACCACTTGTCCATCGAGGCTAACGTCACCATCCTCATGTCTAGCCGCGCTGAAACTACACATCATCAATGAAAATTACCAACAAAAAACAGTAGCAAAATTCCCTAAGAGCCCCTCAGTTCACTTGTATCAAAGACATACTAAAATCATCACAAAACATAAGCAGCACACATCTACATTGATTATCAGTTTATAAAAGACAGCACACTGCATGAGTACACTAACAGCAGTTCATCATAGGACCAAAAGCACGTCATCTACAGCAAGTGACAGCCTACACCAACTAATAAACGAAAGCACTTCAGGTACACAACGCGAGAATGTACAGTCGCACATTCGCACAAGCATCCTGGCACCAAAGAGAAAGGGCATCATCTATCTATCCAACTGAAAATGAACTAGGGGGTAGGAATGAAGAACATAGGAACCATAACCTTATACATGTCGATGAAGCATTCGTGGTAGAAAGGTTTCATCTTGGAAAGAACCTCAACCAAGAGGGCAGCCACCTCTAGGTGCAGGTCCTCGCCAAGCACCTTTTTGGCCAGCCGCGCAACTACCTCCGGATTCATCTCAATGCCGGCAGCCCCATCTACGGCAACCGTAGGGGCCAGATCGACGAGGCCGGCAGCACCGTCCGCGGCCACCGCAGGGGGCAGATCGACGCCACGTACACGTCGCCCTGGGAGTTGAATCGTAGGCTAGCCTTCTCGCTTCGGCACCCGCGAACGTAGATCCATGCCTCCTCAGCCGAGTCGGCGCTTGTTGGCTTCACGGCTGGCTTGATGAGGCCGCAGATCCTGCCGCGGGGCTTCATCAGCTGAGCACCGGCGTCCATAGCCATCTTGCCGCCTTCACGCATCCACCGTCGGCCGCCCGCAGCCATGGACACGCAGGGAAGGTGTGGCTTGCGCTTGCTCTGGCGGAGTGTGCAAAGGGCAAGAAAGGCGAAGGATCGAACTCGTTGCTGGCGTGATGGTGTGCAAAGGGGAGAGAAAGGGGACGACAGATCCAGGCGATGAGGATAGAAGCCTCGGTGGGTTTTTTTTTTTTTTTTTTTTTTTTTTTTTTTTTTTTTTTTTTTTTTAGAAAGCTCGGTGGGGAAAGGTTGAACATGTGGGAGATTTTGGTGTCAGCTTCTTGAGCTGTTTTTGAGCTCTCTCAGCCAAACGGGTCAAAAGAAAAGTGCTTCAGGCACGAAGCCCAAAAAACCCACTGTCCCTGGTTCAAAGTCCAACTATAATTTTACATCTATTTTTTTAACTTTATAATTTTACCCTTCATTATTTGTAAGTCAACGTGATTTTGCCTCTAGTTTTTACGATTTTGCCTTTGTCTTGACCGTTGACTGAGGACAAAATCACATTGACTTGCCTGTATAGAAGGACAAAATCACAAAGTTAAAAAAACAAAATCACAAACATACTTCAAAACAGGAATAGAAATGCTCAAGCTCCTTTTAAAAAAATATACTCACCCATACTAGACAAAGGAAATAAAATATTCGTGCACTCTTCCTCTCCAGGCAAGTACTGCACACGTTGAGGCCTATGTGACCGATTATTTCCGGAAAATTTTTGAACTGGAAACTAGCAAATAAACCCGGCCGAAGGGAGTAATTATTTACAGAAGGATGAGCTTTTTTTTCAACGCGAGGCTATCCCATTTTCATTTTAGAAAAACGAAAATACAAAAGTTTAGTTTTAGAACCAGCACAGACAAAGGGAGATACCCCCTACGTCCCGTAATAAACGTAATTTTTTTTTTGACTTCTGCGATTCATGTTTAACTGTTCGTCTTATTAAGGCCCTGTTTAGATCCACTGCAAATTACAATTACAACTAGTCACATCAACGTTATGGCACATGTATAGAGCATTAAATATAGACGAAATATTTGCATGTTTGTAATTTTTGCATGTACATCACGAGACGAATTTTTTAAACCTACTTGGGTCTGCAACTGGGATCTAAACACACCCTAAAAAATTAATAAATATTATTTGTTTTGTTATGACTATTTTATTGTTAGAGATATTTTCATAATGATTTGTTTAATTTATTATTTATATAAAAAATTTGAATAAGACGAACGGTCAAACAGGAATCACAGAAGTCAAAGAATTACGTTTATTATAGGATGGAGGGAGTAAGGCGAACCACTAAACATTATTTTCAGTTATATAATAGTATTTTTTCTTACAACAATTCAATCGTAGAATTTAATCTAGTCGAATTTCAGCTCAGCCGAACAGGATAATTAACTCAAAAGCTTGACCCAGCCAGCTATTCTCAGACACAAATACCAAAAGGAGAGATGCAGAAAGGCCGGTCCAAACATCACAGTTTGCTAAAACACAGCCACAACATCGAAAGACAGGAGCATATCCACTTTTAGCCACCACCAGCACCATCAGACATCTTCCCATCTTTGTAAGTCAGCCTTGTGATCATCGTATCTGTTCGCTGGAGCTGAAAAGCTCGGTTGATTTTTGCTTATACTAATTTTGTGTGAAAAGAAAAATACTGTAGAAGAGCTAAAAAGTAAGCGCTGCCTTATGCTGATTTTGTGTGAGAAGAAAAATACAGTAGAAGAGCTGAAAAGTAAGCGCTTATTAGCTGAAGCGATAGCAAAGACACTTCCTGCCCTCATCTTGTTTCTTGGGGATTAGGGGCCTGCTTGCTTGGCATCCTAAAATTACCATATCATAGATTTGGCAAGCCAAAATATGGGCAAAAAACTTGCCATAGATTTAGCAAGCCAAATGTGAGGTCTTAGCAAGTTTTAGTAGCAAACCAAATGCTTACTAAAATCATGGCTTATCAAAATCTTAGCATGATAAAATTTAGAAGTGAACCAAGCAGGCCCTAGAATCTCTGCCGCCACTCTGAGCATTGTGTTTACCCATGGTCAAGCATCCACCTCTACATACAAATCTATCTAGAATCGCATTAGAGCACAGGCATGACAAATAGTTTCAATGGGATTGCTATTCCTCTCTACATCAAAGCATGACCCAGCATATATCCGAAACCCCCCAAAGATGAAACTTCTTCCAAAGCCAATATTCACACCATGCCCATCACTGGTCAAGGGATCTAGGAACATTGGTAGCTCCTATTCCTTTGGCCACCACTGTCCAAATAATTTTGGCCGTCGTTTCTTCTTCATTGCAAAATTGACAACTTGAATTACCATTCCACATTCTTTTCAACAGGTTATCTTTAGTCAATATTGCATTGTTCGTCATTAACCATATGAATATTGGTTATCTTTAGTCAATATTGCATTGTTCATCATTAACCACATGAATATTTTAACTAGTGGCGGGCGCGCGCCCTCGCGCGCGAGAAGGGACTATGTTTCATGAGAGAATGTAGCTGTGTTGATGGAGAGCATTATAGATTATATCTCAGTGCTAAAGTCATTTATTTCAGTGCCGAGGTTAATTGATCAATTATTTTCAGTATGTATTTGTAAACATCAAGGAATGAAATAAGATATTAAGGCATGAAGTAGGTTATTCATTGTTCGAAGCATAATTACATAGTTCCTGTACAGAGCTATCCTTACAATAATTGCATTACTTAAGTAGATATGCATATGCATAAGTTTACAATTAAAGCATCTAGTTTTCCAGGAGTTAGTGGAAGAGTAATTGCCTGGATATTAGACAGCGAACAGGCTGAGAAGATGTGGAGTCAGTTTACATCAGTGACGAGCATTGTTAATTAATTAACGATGACTAAGCTTGGCCCCATAGATTATACGCGAAGGAGGCCTGGAGGCAAAAGATGAAAAGCATTTCTCTTTGGAAACTCCTAGTTTCTTGCATCTTCTTTTGGCTCAGCTCTACACCTGTTAATTGGATAGGCATAGCTGTCATTCATTTTATATTTTAGAATGGAAATTTGGAAAATCCCTTTTATAAGAGAAATTGGAAGTATAAGCTAAAACATTACTCTACCTTCTCGTTCGGTTTCCAACTTCATCAGAGGTTGTTGTCGTTGTCGTTAACCATGTATTGTCTAAGATTATCTGTAGAAAATGGAGAAGAGGATTGCGTAGAATACATGGCCACTAAAAAAAGTTTAATACCGCTACTATGAACCAATCAAATATGCAAGAAATTGGGTCTCAACTCCAACCTGAACAATGAGCACTTTCCTCTCTGTATACCTGGAGGAAATAGGTGCCTGTCATAATGGGTAGAGAGAGAAATGACATAGAAAGAACAGAATTTTCCCCAGCATTTTATCTGTGCAACATAAATCTCCAGATTCCATGAAAATAAGTAGACATGGACATAAAAGATCTTAAATGTCTCCATACCAATAAATGAATAATAACTATTATGTAAAAGGTTGCAGATGTGAACCATAGGCCTTACCTTATCTGATTCAGGTTATGCTAAACCACCATGTCAGAAGGGGCAGATCATGTAAGAAAGACATTGAAATGATATTTAGTAAGCATGCAGCACACATGCTATAGTGGTACCATTATCATAATATGGCGACAATGATCACATCAGCATTAGTGTCCCACTTGGAGACCACAACGGATAAAATCGAATTGAATCAAATCAGGCTATGTACCATAAAAATCACTGCTAATGTAAAAAAAGAATTAGATAAAATGCTCACCATGAATCTATACTCGGTCAAACATATATGTTTTGTTACATCTAATGCTTCCCAACCAAATTAGGCCTACAAAGAAGCACACGTTGTTGGCCTCATCTAGTATGTGAGGTAGAAATTATGTGTAGACCTTATCTAGGATTGTATGCCTAGCAGGAAGCACTAAATTTAATACATGGATCTCTGGTGTAAAGGAAATACATAAAATTGAGCATGTAGACATGCCTAGCATGAAGCAGCAAATCTAGTACAGGGATCTCTGGTGCAAAGGAAATATGGAAAATTGAGCACGTAGACATAGCAACAGCCCTATCTATAGATAGAGATGTAGAAAAATACCATCCTTTGCAAGAATTAAAGCAAGCAGCGAAACAAATACATTATGTTGTCTTGTGGCATGGATATACATTTTCATCACAAGGTATAGAGAAAAATATTTCCATCACTTGCACTGAGCATCAGGGGTTTGGAGATGCAGTAAGTACTCAAATGTGCAAGGGAAAAGTAGTATGTACAAATGAAATTTATAAAATAAATGCATGTATCACATAGTAGTACGCAGTTGTGTCCCAAATTAGCATAGTTAAGTATTCTCAACGACAGAACAGAGGTACAGCATGGGGAAACAATTTAGTAAGATTGGAGTGATTTAAATTCTTGAATATACAAGAACTGTGCTTCACTGCATTAACAGGAAGGAACTCCTAGAGATGCAGCAGACAACACTCTCTAAGGTATTGAAAGAAGAACAAAATGTAAACTAAACCTACCATCTATTACAATGAATCCACCACAATAAAAAACAGGGAGAATTTAGTGGATAAGAGTAGCCTTAGAAATGAATGAAATGACATCATTTGATCTATTGTAGTTACCACATCTTAATTGAAACCC
Organism: Eremochloa ophiuroides; assembly: GCA_038502445.1. Lineage (NCBI taxonomy): Eukaryota > Viridiplantae > Streptophyta > Magnoliopsida > Poales > Poaceae > Eremochloa > Eremochloa ophiuroides. The sequence goes on from JAHLJS010000008.1 coordinate 53,229,014, forward strand.
CAGGGGTGTAGGTCCCATCTCATATTCCTTAAAACCAAGTGTGGACCTCTCTACTTTCCATAAGTTTTTATAGGGAAAAGGTGAATTGCAACAGCTAATTAAGCATGATAGAGGCAACATGTAGGCACAACTAATGGAGAGAAATACAAGCCTTCCATTTATGGATTTTGACCTTGTTGCGGTGAAATTATCTAGCTAATCACCAGCACCTTATTTTAAGAAGTTGGAACCTGGCTACTATTTGGAAAATTTGAGCATGTGTTTTCCACAAAGATTAGGGTAAGAATAGCATTTGCAGCGTAGCAAATGGTGCCCAAATCTGTTATGTAAACCATCTCTCTGCCATGTCATTATTGTTATGTAATCCAAATTTAGTATTTTAAATGACCTTCAAATTTTTTTAGCAATTTAAATATGCCATGATAGCAGCATATGAAGAACATGAGTCTTTTTACCACCTTTATTAGCAAGTGTGGGAATGTATATGACATCTAGCAGAGTTAACCTGAAATGACCTCGATTTCCGCGAAGGGAAATCCATAGGCTCGAATTGTAATTCAACAGATTGCTTGGGACAATCCATGAAATTACCCATATCTCAGTTGACACCAGGATCCATACAACGGTAATTAAGTCTTACATAAACATTTATTACATTACCACATTGGCGGAATCAACATTCAGAGAAGCTTAGAAGATGCGGAAACGTTTCATCCTTCACGGCCAACTTGAGTGTAGCACGTGACCCTATTCCTCGCCATCGTCTTCCTCGAAGTCGTACTCATTCTCGTCACCTGACAGCAAATTTATCAATACGATATGTACTGGCCACGGAGCCCACCTATGCAGCATTTGCTTTGTGGAAAGTGGATGCAAGGCTATTCAAGCAGACCTATAGGTTGAGGTTTCCTATGCAGCTGTAAACAATATTTGATTAGTCAAGTTTTATCTCCAGTTAACACCATCATCCCTTTTCCCATCACCACATCTCACATACCCACACCTCGCTCTCATTCGACAGGCCCAACTCCCTCTCGGGCCTATCTCAGCGGCACACTACCACAGCGGGTACACTGCCGAAAAAATGTCATCCAGGGGGAGAAGAGAACTCTCACTACACTAGTAGAAGCTTCACAGGAAAGGTCCATAGCCAACAGGTTGGCATATGTATCGATCGATCAACCATACACTCTGCAGAGGTTTCACTACCCACAAGATTAGCCATCATAGGTGTTGCGCAAACACCTATGCAGAATTCCGGGTGCTTGCTTGCCTAGGTCGATGCCACCCTACCACTCAGCCCTGGGATATTCCGGATCCTACACCGTTATGCTAAGACTGAGAGACACAGTACCGGGCCCATCCAGTGGTACTACGCATCTAGAACGGAACGGGAACCCATCGACCGTCTCCGCCCACCCTTATCACCTCTCAACCTAGCAGTAGTGGCACCGTCCTACCAAGTAGTCCAGCCGTCTCTCGCCCATCAGAAGCGAGTGAGTAGAAAATGATTCCCATGAACCTGAAACTAGTCCGTCCTAGGTTTGACCAAGCAGGCATCTTCACTCAGGGGATACTCTCCCCGTGCCATCACAGCACCTCCATCCACGGGCTTCAAACCACCAAGGCTATTCCACCCGGAACCTCCTCAACAACTTTACCCGCCACAGGTATCTCGCTTAGGGATGCCCAGGTTGCACCCCCGGCACGACTTGCCCCATGGGCTTGTCTCACATCCTACTTGGTCGACATCAACCCTTACTACGCACCCAAGACGCACGCAGCACTCTCTCCCAGTAGTTATAATCAGATATACACCGTCCCAATTCCACCACATAACATATAGCAAGTAGTGAGTAGTGGAAGAGTAACAGTAAATTAAGCAACAGCTAACCTAGCAGCGGATAGCAGGGTAAAGTCTTATCAAGGCAGTGATTTCAAATATACTATCATGCAACCAATCCATACATAATCATAAAGCATTAGCAGCAATGTCATTTGCAATGCGTAAATAGGATCTAAGGATTTGGTGGGACATGGCACCTTCGTAGTCGTCTCCTAGCTCTTGAAAGTACTCGTGGTCGTCTTCCTTAGTCAGATCCTCCTCCGGCTCTGAAATCGAACACGAAATAGTCGCGTCAGTGACTCCTCTAGAGTATTTCAGAAAAATCCAATAAAATAAAGAGCCAAATGCACACAAACAAAATCTTAGATTGTAGATCTCATTTTTCTGAGAATTTTGATATATAGTGCGCAATTTTTGGACATCGTATGAATAAGTTATGAATTTCCGAAGATTATCCTATTTTCTGAAAATGGAAAATGGCCGATTAATCAGGGGATGACACGTGGCAGCTCGGGATTGGTCCACGTGGCGCGCAGGTCCAGTAGTGTGGCATGTGGCGGCTGACGTGGCTGCTGACGTTAGCATGACATCATGCTGACGTCACTGTTGACCGGGTCAACTCTTCAGGGTCCGGTAGGGCCGGATGACGTCATCGTGACGTCATCGTGTGGACACGTGGCAGCGCGCGGGCGTGCCACGCGGCGGCCTCTGGCGTGCGGTGCGGTTCGTGAGCGTGGACACGGTCCACGGTGGTCTTCCCGTTCGTGGTGCACGGACCGAAGGTTCGGTCCATGGTGAACTATGCCTATGTGCCCTATCTCAGTCTTCGGCTCACGGTGGACCTGGTCCGCGGACGAGCCGCTGCCGGGAGCGCGTGCACCGGTGCTGACGTCCGGCGCACGTCAGTGCCCCCCAGGTGCTCGACGCAGGTTCACAACGAATCGCCGGCGGCGGCGAGGTACGGCGGCGACCCCGGCGAGCTCGTCGGCGTCCGAAAGTGGCCCTGATGGCTTGCCAACAATCTCGTGAGGTGTCCAAAGGGTCGAGAAGGTCGTCTTGTGCCCCCCGTTTGCCGGATTTCAGCGTTACAGCGGCCGGTGGCGAGGTCAGAAAGGCGGCGAGGTTCCAGCGTGCATCGGCTCGGTCTCCTTGAAGCGGTTTCCACCTTCACGGTCATCGACAGAGAGAGTACAACCCCCAATTTTGGGTTACTCAGGTCCCTAGGGTGCTTGGTCATGACGGGAGCATGACCCAGGCGGCGGCGGACGACGGTGAGGCCACAGCGGTCTTGATTCGGGCTAATCGGGCAGGGATTTTCCCGTTCGGCGTGGCCAGTAGGGTCCTTGGGCTGGTGTTGATGAGTCAGGGTCTCGGCATGGTTGTTTCCATGGCGGCGACGTGCGGCGGCGCTCCGGCGGACTCGCGGTGCACCCGGGTCGGTTGAACAAGCTGCTATGGTCTCCTCCTGCTACTCGGTCGTCGCGCGACGGTCGTGGCGTTGCTCCACGACGGCTAACCGGAGCGGATAGTGAACTGTTTCGCTTGGAATGGGCGTGCCTATGCCGGAACACGTCGGTGGCGAGCGCGCTCCGCCGAGAACGCGTCGTGCTGCGTTCTCGGTCCAGCAAGGCTTGTAGTCCGGGGGTTTCGGCCGGTCGCGTGAGTGCGTGGTGCAGGTGATCTTCCTGAGCCGGTAAAGGCTCGTGCCTGCGCGTCCCGTGGCCGGAATGCCATGGCAAAAGCAGGGCGAGGTTCGGACATGGCGTGCGGTGGCTCACCGTGGTGTCGGTGAAGCTAGGATGGCGATGCAGTGCCGATTTGATGCCGTGCCGTGTGTTCACAGTGCCGTGTCGAGTCGCGTTCGCGTCTCCGGCTCCTCCTCCGTGCCCGGCTCCGGCGTGCTCCGCAGCGGCAGCGCTTCGGCGGGGCCTCTGCTCCTTCCTTCTCCTCCCCCACTCTCTCTCGGCCGAACTGTGCGGTTGGTGCTATAGAGCCGCAGCGTGGCGGCGGAGTGCGGGATGGGGCTAGGGTTCCGAATCACGCTCTATTTAAAGGCAGCCATGGCTTAGCGGGCAGCGGACGGTGATGGGGAGCGACGGGGGTACGTGGAGACCATCGGCGCTTCCGTGCTAGGGTTTCCGCGGTGCCTTGGCGGCTAAGGTGAGGGGACAGGCAGGGGGACAGCTCTGTGGGGCGTGGTGCTGTCGGCCGTGGCTCCGGGGTCACGCCATTCGTGTGACACCCCCGGCGGGCGCGTCGTCTTCGTGAGGAAGAGAAACAGGGAAGGGGAACGGCTGACAGGTGGGGTTGCTTCGTCAGTGGCAGTGGTCGGCGAAAGACGACGGCGCGCGCGTGACGTGATGATGGGCCGTGGTTCAGGTGCGGGCGCGCGCGTGCGTCTCCTTCTGTCGTGGGCCGGCCCAGCTTGCTGCGCGCTGCGCGGGTGAGGTGAGGAGAAGAAAGGCCGGGCTGGTTTGGTCTGGCGTCGGGCCGATTTGGTGGGCTGGCTGTTCTTTCTTCCTCTCTTCTCTTTTTTTTATTTTTCTATTTTCACTTAAGTGTATATATATACATATATTACCCATTTTAATATTGAGTAAATACAAACATAAATTGCAATAAATCCCAAATGTGATGCATAAGTTATTATTCTATGTGAATGGAATTAAAATGCAAGCTATACTCCTTTATTTACCAAATTTATAATGAAACCTATATGCTTGCACAAGAAAAATGGGTTTTCGTAATAAATAAATGAAAAATTTTAATTGGTTGGGATTTTTAGGTTGTGTGGATTTTTAGGGTTGTTACATAACCCAACAAAAATGTATCCATCATAGTGAAATGCTCATAATCTGAAATAGCTACACACATTTTGTAGAAACAAATATAGTAATTGCACCATACAAATTTTATTGTAGCAGTCTACATGAACTTGCTGAAATGATCATTTAATGTGCTACCTGTGCAACCTACCTACTACTACATCTAGACAACAGCATAGAGATGTGTACTTATATGGCTGATGGTAGCACTTAAGCCTTGGTTCATTGAGGCTAGAAAAACTGGAAGAATGATAAATTGAAATATGGTGCCTTTATCTGAAATCTTGAAAAATAGATGTACAAATCATACAGTGCCCACCTGCTGATGTTAAAATAGATGATAGCAAGGTGAAATAACAGAGGGGCTTCTACGCTTATCTGATTGAAACAGACAGATTTACACTCCTGTGCTTATGATATAAATTGATCAAATGAAACTGTAAATGGGTAGATTTAACTGAAATGTGATAAAGAATATACTATGATATAGTACCCATTAAGAAATTTTTTGAATCCCATATGTTTTATGGTAGTATGAATCCACTGGTTATTTTAGTAACTGTATTTTTCCAAAAGTTGGTGAACAGATGATTTATTTAATTTTGCCACATGTTCTACCTCATGTCTGAAACACACGACCCATTATAGTAGTTTCAGGATATGCAACACCGTAAGTGTGTACAAAGAAGACATCAGGTTGAGGTTAACACTAATTTTAAAAAGTCAGTGTCTAGGCAAGACAAAGACTGAACCCTATCATTGGTAACAAATACGAAACTGAATCCTTTCAAATCTCATTATATTAGAAAGGAACAAAATACTGATTCAGAACCTATATATGAGTGGTAATACTTATCTGCAGTGTTAGTCCAAGGTGGTCTCATTCTCTGATTGATCTCATATTAGCCTACACATGCAAGAAAGCAACAAGGCACCATTATTTTGCAATGATCAGTAGTTTATTTGAGTCCAATTTACAGTCATCGATAGTTTCTCAGTTCAGAGCTAATTGTTGTTCTTTTTCTTACATTTTCTTCTCTTTCTCTCAAGTAAAGATCACCTCTAATTTTTAACGTCGTTTTGTTGGCTACTTTGACACTGGGAATAAGTAACGCAGGAATCATTTTATTACAATCAGGATATAAAAGAACATGTTCAATCGTAAACAGTACTCCCTGTAGACAGTCTTGCGCAGTCCCTGATGGCCATTACTAACTAAACTTAAAACTTTATGAGTTCACACCTGCATGGCAATCAAATTTAAATAAACAATAAACAATCAATTTCAGAATCTTAGAGATTCATAGAGTGCAGGAGGAGGGGCATTTACAAAAGCTGCTGCTTGCGGAGGCCAGTGTAACACTCCAGAGTTTATGTCCAGAGCGAAATCTTCGTCAAAGTGCAGCGAGCAGCATATACAGTACGTAGTAGAAGAGAGGATCTTGGGGAAGAGCCATGAGATGGAGGAGAGGAGGAGGAGGCATCACCTTATGGCGCCGCCACTGCGTCCGACGAGGAATACGCCACGCGCAGCCGGATTCTTTGACCACGGCCAGCTAGGGTTTGGAGCGGTTGGAGGAAGCAGCGCCGAGGGCGCACCTGTGGCAGCCAGCACCTTGAGGATCCGGTCGCGTCGCCGCCGATTCTTCGACCACGGCCAGCTAGGGTTTGGAGCGACCGGAGGAAGCAGCGCCGGGGGCGCACCTGTGGCAGCGAGCACCTTCAAGACCCGCTTGCGCCGCCGAGGAAGACGAGGAGACGGAGGAGGCGGCGAAGGGCAAGCGCCGCCGTGGCTCTACGCCCACGGCAGCACCGTCACTGCTGTCCGCCCGCCTGGAGAGAAGGTGCGGGAGACGGAGTGGAGGAAGGAGGGGAAGGCAGAAGAAGAGGAGCCTTTTACATGTATGCCATTATGAAAGTTCGAAATTTCATAGAAGCCACTGAAAAGTTGGAACGCACACTAGTGCCACTGCTCTAAACTTCTTTGTCGTGCACGCCATTCCGTCCAATTTGAGAGCTGACGGTCAGTAATGGAGGTCGAAAAAGACCTAAGTGCCCTCAGGCTGATAATGCTGTGAGATAAAATTTTTAGTTTCCCTGTGAGCCACTCCCTCACCTGTTGACTTGGCGCCAGCACGTCGTGGATTTGGCACCATGTCCACGTCCACGATCTCCCATGCCGTAGAGTCGTCAATGCAGAGCAGGCTGAAGGGCTCCTCGAGCACGGAGAGCTGGAGTGGCCGTGCACAGCTGGTCAGCACGTTGTCTAGCATCGGGAATGCTGCGCTGGCCTCGGTGTCGCCATTCGCCCATTCGACGGCGGAGGAGCCCCGCGTGGCCAAGCTCCTGGACCTAGGGTCGCTGCAGCAGCGCGTGCATGGCTGGAGTGGTGTCGAAGTAGGCGGCCATCTTGGCACAATTGGTGGCCGTGGCCTGCGGAGTGGACCACAGGGCCTTGGAGCCAAAGCGTTCTGCGACGATGCCGGCGCAATGGCGGAGGTCGGTGGAAGGTGCGATGGACGATACGGCGTCTAGCAGCACCTCCTCGGCATTGTCAGAGCTGGCATGGGCACGGCGCGGTGGAAGACAGACGTGCCGTTGGGGAGGTTGACGGTGAGCTAGAAGAAGAGCACGTCCCGGATGCCGCGCGGCGGCGGCGGCGCGGGCATCAAGGCGTCGTCTGCGGGTCAGGTCAGCGCGTGACAGCTCTGAGAGGCCGACCTAGCAATAGCTCCGCGGCCGGGGATACTATCCCGGATGACTCGAGGAACTAGTCCGCGACCGCGAGCGCCGCCTTAGCCTAGTGCTGCGGCAGCATCGACCCTGGTGACGCGACGCGACGCGATGGGCGACTTGAAACGTGGGCCGCCGGTGGAGTGGCGGAGCTGCGACGACGGCGGGAAGGAGGAGAGGATCAGAGGACCGCGCGATGTGTAGGCGCATCTTCGGAAGATGGATCGAGTCGGCGGGCTCGCGGCGGCCTCTGTCGACGGCGGCGCCGGCTTCTTCCGCTCGACGCCCTCGACGCGGACGGCGAGGCGAGGTACCACGACGACGACGCGGGCGTCTCCACCACGCGGGAGGGAGAGCAGGGGAGCGCCCCTGTGATACACGTCCACCGCGGAGACCAGCAGCTCCCCGGGGACGAGGACGGTGAGAGGGTACCTCCGTCGACGAGGCTCCTGCTCCTCCCGGCGTCTGCGGACGGGGACGGGAACGGGAATGTGTGACAGAACCACCCTAATCATAGGGCCCACGTGCCCCGTCATTGTCCTTAAGGACCTTTGACTAGTCTGCACGAATTCCCTTTGACTTAGGTGGCCTGCCGGGTCTCCTAGGAAACCCTGATTTCCCCGAGGATCTCATTGTAAAGACCTTGCAAGTATTACAACAGTTTACACAAATGAGGTAGATCAGAGTAAAGAGTGCAGAAGAGTTACATTAATATAGGTTTACAAATCTCGCTTACATTACCCCAAACCAGAGTTTCGTAGTGGAGTAGCAGTATACAACTTTACACCCTGTCCAAGGGATTAAATCATATACTTTTCATCTATGCACGATTCGCTGACCGGCACGGTCCCATGTAGAACTGCACACTCAGTTTACCTGCAACAGGTGTTAACAAACCCTGAGTACATGGGGTACTCCGCAAGACTTACCCGACTAAAGGTGTAAAATTAGACTCAGGAATGCAGGCTGAGGGGAGTCAAGGTAAGGCTTTAGCAAGAGTCAAAGTATTTTACGGAAAAGCAATACTAATCCTATTTTCAGTATTTGAATCAGCATTATTATCAATATCAATAGTTCACGATTCTTTCTCATACATCCTTCATATCCAATTACTTGTTCATTCTCAAAAACATCCTAGTTTCGAACCACTCTTCGTTGAATGGTCGAAGGGTCAAGTCTCCATAACCGAGGAGCAACGACGATTCGAATCGATTAGTACCCAGCTGGGGATCCCTATCCACACTGCATATGTAGCACTTAAGTTTGCATATGCCAACCCCGTCTACCACGGCTTTTCGTACCCCGGAATCGGTCCTGCGCCACCCGAGAGCATAATACCCCTCTAGTCTCCAGGCACGACGACCACGAGGGTACACGCTACTCTCGCCATCTCTTCACTCCCAGTGCGTGGTTGTCGGTTCCAGCAGTAGAACCACTGGAGGCAGAGGCTTTCCGTAGTATGTGGCTAGTTGCAAAGTCTCGATCCAACAGGCCTACAACGAATGGTCCCTAATGCCTTTTCCGTCGGCGACAATGCATTGGGACTCTAACCCAAGTACAAATGTCCCTTCGGTTTTCAAATCCCGTTTCCGTCGGTGACAATTGTTGGGACTCTAACCCAATGCCACGATCACCGAGCAGAAAATCCCTTCCCGTCATTGATAGTGTATTGATCAGGTGCACAGCCACCGAACGAGAATAATACTAATTCCCCTTTTCCTGTTTAAATAACATATCACAATAGCTTAAAATAGCATTTATGCAAATCTACATTATTTAAGCAGGGCTAAGCATTTTTCAATGTTTTCATTTTAAAACAGGTTTCCAGGGATAATATATCAAGGTAGGTAATGCAACAAGTAGGTGACAATCAACTCCTATCAACGTAATGTATTAGATTAACTCAAGTTATAAACATTTTGTAAATCACAAGAAAAGGGGCTGAATGCACCGGGGCTTGCCTGTGTTGCAGGTCTGTCACTCCTTCGAAATACCGGAGAAAACCTACTTGATTCTTGCTGACGAATAATCCTCCGGCGGACATCCAAGCAAGTCTTCCGAAATCCCGTTTACTACACGAAATAATAATGCATGTTTAACATGATGATATGTGTGCCATGATGTGCGAGGTGCACAAAATTGTGGATTGATAAAAGTAAATTTACTCCAGAAAGTTGAGTACAACTTCCTTCGTGAAAAAATGGCAAGTCAACTTTACTAGACAATGTTGTGATTTTGTAGTTAATTTATTGACCATTTTAACAGTCCTCAAGAAAGGTTAATTAATTTCTAAACAACAACTTAGTTGCTATGAAACACAAGACTCCGGGGTCCCATGGACTGCTTAAAGTACCCACAGCCCTTAAACATTACTCTCCTAATGCCTTAAACCATTTTCTATTTATTATATTTAAGAAAAAGCATTTAAATTAGGTTTAAAACTAACTATGTATGAAAACAGACTCTAAAAGGGAGCAAACTTTTCCTATAGCTAGATCTCAGCCTAACACACTACTCAAACAAATTTCACAATTTTTGGATAATTAATTTGAGCTACAAAATTCATTAAAGTTTTAATTTCTAATTAAAAGGCACATTTTTAGTTTCTGCAGAAACTGTTCCAAATATACTGCTAATATTTTTATAAAATTCCACACACTACAGTGAGCACTCACAATTATTTTCATGATTTTTGGATCAGTGAATAATTCTCTACAAAATAAACAAGATGCATTACTATTCATCACATATATAAAAAATGAAAAGGGCATTTATTTGACGCTGACCAGGGCTACTGGGCCGACCCAAGCGACCCAGTTCGGCCCAGCTCTCGCTCTCTCTCTGTTTTCGCCACTGGGCCGGTCAAACTCGGCAAACAGGCCGGCCCACCTCTCTCCTTCCTCCTCCTCTCGCTGCTCCGCTTGAACAGAGCAGGGGAAAGCGTGCGCGGCGGCGGCACCGACCGCGGCGACTTGCCGACGGCGGCCCTCCCGGCGGGGAGAGCACAACCGAGCGCGGTCCAACCCAAGGTGAACCCATCCCACGGTTCCAACAGAAGAATCGGAGACTGGAGCTCGCTCAGTCGCGGGCATGGTGATTGGCAGAGGCGGCTCCCGGTGGCACAGCTGCGTTCCGGCGGCCGGAGTAGGGTAGGGCATTTGGATAGATTATGGGGAAAGTTCGGCAGGCTCACCCAGACACGACACGCGAGTTAATTCGGACCGAGGCGGAGTGGAGCAAGGTCGTAGGCGTCAACAGCGGCTCCGACTGCGCGCTCTGGCGGCGACGAGCACGTTCCAGTGTCCCCTGTGTAGTTGCATCGAAACGGAAGATCTAACCATGATCCATGCATCAAGAACGATTCAAAACACTAACCCACACGATACTCAGAGCACCCGAATGACCTGCTCACGAGGAGGAGCTTCACGGCGGTGCTGTGACCGGCCGTGGAGAAGAAGACCGTTGGCAGGGAGCTTTTGGTGATGACAAGCATCAACAAGCGACTACACCGGTACTTAGTGAAGTGGCAAATCTAAGGGCAAGGCGAATTGGATGATGAGGCTCTGATCAGCACGAATTTTGGCCGGGAACGAAGCTCTGTCGGCGGCGATAATGGTGGAAAAGGGGAAGAGAACGACGACGGCGTCGCGCTTTATAGGGTCGTGGCGCTCTCCAGACGCTGCCTGGGGCCCCCCATGAGCACGGCGCGCTGTCGCCAGAACTTGGCCGGCCCCGGGCACCGCCGGCATGCGGCGCGCGCAGGCGCAGCAGCGCAGGGTAGGGGTCCGGGCCCCTGGTACTGTAGCACCATCTTACCTCCTCTCTATTTTTTCTAAATTACATTGTATTTTACATAACAACTCCAAAATTTCACCAAATAAAAGTTGTGGAGAATTTTGAACTGAACAACTTCGGTATTGCAAGATATTTGAACTTTTGAATAGTTTTTGATTTATATAAAAGGGGGTAAAAATGGGTTTTGAAATTTAAATCTAATTCAGTCAAATTCCCTAGATTTCTCTTAATAGGTTAAAAATATCCAAAAATAAAAGTTGTTCTAATCGACAAGCCCTACAACTTTTATTAAAAGAGTTTTGTCAGATTCTTGATAATTTTTAAAATAATATTTTAAATTTGAATCCTTCAACGCCAATTTGAGTTTTATTTGAAATTCCATTCAATAACCTGAAAATTCCCGAATACAAAAGTTGTTCCATTTGAAAAGATTACAATTTTCATTAAAAGAATTTGTCTAGATTCTAGATAGTTTTTGAAATGGCATTTTAAATTTGAATTAACAAACACTAATTAGGGTTTAATTTAAATTGCTACTGGTAAACTTTAAAATCTCCAAAAATGAAAGTTGTCCCATTTTGAAAGGTCTATAATTTTAATTAAAACATTTTCATCAGATTCCTTTTAGTTTTTGAAATTGAGTTTCAATTTTAAGCTTTGAAACATAGATTACGGTTTTGTTTGAAATTCTTTTTGATAACTTCAAAATTTCCCAAAATAGAAGTTGCTCAAATTTTAAAGATTTATAACTTTTGTTTAAGGCTCAACCCTTGATTCTATTCAGTTTTTGATTTAGGGTTTCAGGTCCGATTAGGGTCTTTAGTTGTTTTTCTTTTTATTTTCTATTTGGATTTAAAGGCATACACCCAAAAAATTATTTAAATCATAAAGTCACTCAAAGGTACCTAAGCACAACCACATGTGAAAATAAAAAAAATTGTCTTAGTGATGCACAGTAACAATGAGTTTATACGGGATGACTTACATGCAATCATGATGACATGGCCGGTTTTAGTTATCGTAACACCAGGGGTGTTACAGAACGGGTGCGCGTCGGCGAAGTGCCGCCGCAGCAGCGGCGCTGGGCCGCCTCCAGCCACGCCAGCGACGGCCACGGCGAGGCAGAGCGCGCACCACGTCTCCGGGTCCGTGGCCGTGGCCAGCGGCGGAGCTCAAGCTCAGCTGGGTCGTCGTGGGCAAGATGAGCCATAAATATAGTGGGACCCGCTTGTCAGGGCTCCTAAACCGTTGCTTACGGATTCGAGACGGAATGGCATGTACGACAAAGAAATTTAGAACAGTGGCACCAGTGTATGCTTCAACTTTTCAGTGGCTTCTGTGAAATTTCGAACTTTCGTAATGGCATACGTGTAAAAGGCTCGAAGAAGAGTGTGGAAGGCACCGGACGGCTCGTCAAAAACTGAAGACCAAGAATTTGCACGCTGATTCGGACGAAAAGCGGGTGAGACCGCATGAAGAACCAACGAATCGAACGAAAGCTGATTAATTCAAGGAAAATCAGCTCCTAAGCACTGTTTGGGTATATAATGTTGACCGTTTATGAAGGCAATCAAACGGCTAAACTAATTTTGGCGGACGTGACGGCCGCTTCCATCGGAGGAGCAGGCGCACCTTGTCTGGGTAAACTTCTGTGGTGCTTTTCCTTTCTAGATGGCAGCATCACTGTTTTATGATCTTATGATGATGACCAGCATCACTGACAGACAGGGCATTATAGATTGATTTAACAGTAAACTTGTGCCCATCAAAGGTTCAAACACGTCCCTCCAACGGACATGAAGCCTTTGAAGCAACAACATACCGTGAAGCAACAACATACCGTATTCAAGAAAACTATTTTGGTTGCGGCTGAGAGAGAAAAACACTGCCAGCTCAGTTCCCTTCAACGGACATGAAGCCTTATGAAACAGCAACATATTCATAAAGGTTTCAGTTCAGTATTTACAAATTACAATTTACCAATACAACACATGAACTTTCTTTTTTACCAGCTGTGCTTGCTTTTTTTTTTCCTGTGCAAGATTGCGTACGGTGTATGTTTTTGTAGCCTACAACCACAAACAGTAAAGATCACTAATTGCACGGTCGACTCAATCGACATCAGAAGCCTCTTCGTCACGTGCACTGGTCCATTTGGCTACACGGCCGTCCCAGGATGAGCTCACAAGCGTGGGCTCAAATGGGTGCCAACTGCAATCACGAATCGCCATTTGATGCCATTTCAGCTTCGCAACTTGCGATCCACTTACCTGCAACATGAAACGAAATTGAAAATCAACTGGCATTGTTTATCACTAGTACCTTGTGCTTGCTCTGTGTTTTAGTCAGATCATGCACTAGTTCCTCGGTAGGTAAAAGGAATTTCTTTATCCATTGCTATCAAAAATGCCATACAGTACATTCATCAAGCAGACAGACTACCACGAAGAAACGCTATGGTACAAATGAAATGTGTGTCGGGACGAAACATACCACATCATAGATGTAGACGCTGGAATCATACGACCCTGTATATATGTACTTCTGCCCAGTGCTGCAGAACAAAACTTATACATCAATGACGTGAGCGCCTAGATATACTGTATAAATTGGATAATATAGCACTTAAAAAATCAAAATTATATTGGTTGCTCTTATGATAAGGAGACGTCACTAGTGGAACTTTCAATAAAATCATACCAGAACGGAGGTAAAAGGGTTACCTATAAGCAGGAGAAAAGTAGCAACGGATCAATGTCCGGAGGACTGAATGTCCACGGTATGTCGCTAATGACTGATCATGCGGGTGCTTTAACTGTTTATGCTGCTGTGGATACCTTGAATATCTGTAGTCCCAAGCTGGGGCTCCGTCTGCACAACTGCATAGAAGAATAGACTAATTTTATACTATAAGATGGCCACCTAATCTAAAGATTGAGCAGCTTCTTTAAGAAGATGGGAGTGCAAACTGGTTGCTGTTGAGGGTGACAACATATAAACCTCGCGTGCATCAAACACAGTTGACATTGATGCCTTAAACACTCTCATTCCACATAGAAGTTCATTTGGACTCGTACACATGGAGTAAGGTGAGTGGTATTATGACCATATTGTCTTTTTTTTTTCTTTTTTTTTCTCGAATACGCAGGAGAGCTGCGTATCATTGCATTATAGAGAGAAAAGGATTGGCCCCTTACAAACACCACCACCTCACTCCTGGCCGGGCTGTGAGGGGTTGTTTCTTTACATCGAAAAACTTAAGCTAAAAACCACAGAAAGGGGTGAGGCCTGACCACAAAAACACACGAACCAACTAGGCTAAGATAAGCATTGACATAAGTCATTGTCAGAACATTTACAATGAAAACAGGAGCAAAGCGGAAAAGAGAAGGCAAAATTGGTATATATGAATTTATATGTTGGTAAAAGAGTGCGAACTGCGGATGGCTAAGTGGACTTATATTTAGGTTCAGAAAGTACCTATCAGCATTGGACATCATTTTCCTGATATCCCACAGTTTGATTGCTTGATCTTTTCCATTGGATATGAAACTTCGGCCATCTCCACGACTATCAATATGTGTTATCCCATGCAAATGTCCAGTCAAAACTCCGGCAGCTTGTCCTGTGGACAAACACCGCCTGTCCCAAACCTGCGGACTACAAAGGTCACATATTGCAGCATTGCTGAAATGAGCGCGATTTAGAACGTTAAACATTTTTCTTTATGTTCCCAGGGAGATCTTAGAATATCCAGCCCTAAAGAACTGAAACAGGACTGCCAAAATTCCATAACTGACTATTCGTCCATTCCTCTTCTCTCTTTCTAACACGTAACCACTGGTGGAACCAGGGGGGCTAGCAGCAGCCAGCCGTGAAAGATTTTTAAATATTGCATTGTAAATCACACTTTGCCCATTTTACTCATCTTTTATCATAATAGTGTTTTTTTTTTGTTATGCACATGTAAAAGTATTGAAAAAAAATTGTTCAGACATACACTTTGTATATATTTCTCACACTAATGAGACAATCACGTTTGTTCGGACCCCCTTAATCAAAGTTGCTGGTTCCGCCACTGCATATAACCCCTCAACAAACTTTTGGCTCATATTAGCAAGCAAATTACCAAAATTAGGACACTTCATTCCCTAATAACATTTGTTTTTTCTCCTTGCAAAAGTTGCATTTTAGGTTTCGATGATGGTAGACAACATCACCCAGTAAATTTGAAGACTGCCATTATAAATTTGCAAATTTGGAGATATGGCATCCTGTCCCACATGTCAATGACTCATGTGAGCCCCACATGTCAGTGAGATACCAATGGCATATCTCCAACTTATGAAATAGTTTCATCTTGTTTACTATTATCAAATGTTTTCATATCGTGGGGGTTAAAGCAGTTTCAAGTGCTCCAAGCCTCCAACCTATACTAATAGTCACGAAAATATTTCATAAAAATAGCAGGATGCCATCTATCATCCATTCAACCCACAAAATTCCAACTTGTAACGCTACCCGCATAGAACCAAAAAACGGGGGGAAACATTAGATGCTAATGAGGTTACCCTGTTTTAATTGTTCAGGAGTTAAATTGAACTGAAAAAATAGTTTGAGGTGTTATCCAGACAACTAAAAACCTTGACTTTTTTTCCCAAAAAAGAACATGGACTACCACTAAAACATGCATATACTCAGGTATGATGAAGAAATCTGAGAAATAATTCGATAAAATATGTCAATGGAGAAAACATGTAATTGTACATAATTTAGAACAGCAACCTACCTTGCATAAAGTGTCGTCACTTCCCAGAATATATGAGATGGCCGGTTTCATCAGCAAATGCTACTGTATTGACATCAGACTGGAAAGATCAAAATCGAATGATAACATCATTTTATATACCAAAACAGATAAATACGAAGTATAGAAATACTATCAAGATGGTAAACAATTCGCAGCACAGAGCAAATAAGAGAGGTTTCTGTTGCTGACAGACACAGATTACTCTCCTCTGTGGGGTGCATCATAAAACATCCATATAGAAGTTCACATTCTTTTGCATTTGTCATCCAACATTGTCCAACAGATATCGTAAATGGGAAAAGGCTACCATGATTGGAAACTTTTCCTATGTATAGGCTATCTTATTGTGGCTACTATATGAAAGCAAAAGTCAGCTTCACTCCAGTGGACTATAACAAGTTCACTTCACACGCACAACTTCCAATGCTCTACCATTTACATGGCAATCGACATGTAGAGAAGTGGACAACAAGAAGAGGAACTCATCACCACCAAAATTTGAGTTCCTGGGTCTTAGCTATTTGTTCTCATTGTGCTTGTTGCTTTTTGTCTTTCCCCTTACTTTGTGCCCCTTTCATTCTGGTCAGTCTGGAACACTCATCTTTGTGATGAAAAACATGCTCAGCACGTTCTCCAAAAAATAGTCATAGGATGTAGGTACACAGCACTGAAGAGGATGGCATCGGAGCTGGGGCCAAATTGGGAACCTAAAATCAACACGTACTTTGCTTTGAACCTTTGGGCTGCAATATTCTCTTTTTTTAAAAAAAATATTCCATGGCCCCAGTGCCACATTCCACTCCAAGGGGTTCACACATTGTGGTGCTGGTTGGGTTTGTGGTAATTCTACTGTAAGGTGCAAGTTGCCCAAGAGGGATATTGAGTGGGTGCAAGTGGAAGGGACCAGAGAGGTGAAAAGGATATTCTATGCTATCTAGGTCTGAGGATTCATTGTCAGCAAGAAGCAAAGGTAGCATGAACAGCGTAAACTGTCAAACTGTGATGAAATTGAAGAGGATTAGTGATACAACAGCACGATATAAGTCCTGGGAATAGATAAGGAAGTTCGACACAAATCTGCCTTTTCTTTCTTAAAGATAAAAGCCAGCTAGAGAACACCTTTATAAGCCCCTTCAATTTGACTCAAATACAGGTCATAACACTCATCCACTTCTTATTACAGCTCATAATTAAGTGACCCTACTTGATAGCTCATAAGCATTTCTCCATCATGTTTTGTTTCCATACTTGAGAGCCTCTCATATTTCTGCCATCAACTTACGCTTTACCTGCTGCTTCTCCACAGCCGGTGACATCTTCCCTCTACCAAGAACTAGCTTGTCCCAAAGCAAGCATAATTAAATCTCTTAAAATAATTTGTGAAATGCAAGATATAAGTATTCATAGGGGTTGGTTGAAATGGGGTGTTAATCCGTTCTTGATTGGCACCTGAGGCACCATTGCCTAGACATTCTTAAGTGCACGACAATTTCTTGTGGTTCATGTCTAGCTTAAAATCAACCAGGCCATGTATGCCAAATAGTGCACTTGGCTTCTTAGAACATCTCCAACTTGGTTGCCCATAATCTGAAGGGCCAAAAATTTGGATACCATCATCTCCGTAACCTCAAAAGGCCTAAATTTCGATACACGAAGGTCAAAACTATACTTATGCCTATGCTAGTAGCTCTCAAATTTGGCCTGCCAGACATCCATGCCCAACAAAGGCAAATAAATCAAGCCAGGGACCTGTGTCCTACTAACCTGTTGCGGAATATAGATCCATAAACAAGTACAAGTGTCCCTGGAACCTTGGTAGGATCCGAAGGCTACAAGGGAGTGCAGGACAACATTTGGTGGATGCTACATGCTTATTTCTCAATGGATTATATCCACAGACCCGCAGGGGTGGGGGTACTTATACAGAATGAGCAAAGGCCTTAGCTCTCTAATCATTATTGTCACCTGGGAGAAATTGGAAACATAAGAATGACAGTCTTTGAAGGTGCTAGATCAAACATTCAGAATCTCCTTCTCATAGTGGTTAATCAAAGCAGCCTGTTGTTTTTGGCTGGTGCCTCGGCCATCCACAAGCTCCTCCTTAGGTTGCTAGCCCCCCACCCCCCACACTTGACAGTGGATGGAGGTGGGCTGGTTGTGATCGTGTTGTGCCCCTTAGGCTTGGCACGTCTTTTTGTAGTCTCCTATGTGTCGGTGCGTCCGGGAGTTTTAGTCTCTACCTTTTCTGTATGCAGTTTTTATGACACGCAACTCTCCTGTGTTGTTCGTGAAATAAAATAGGGAATGCGACCCCCTTCTTGTCCACTGAAAGCCACCCCCACCCCCTTCCATCCATACATATGGAAGGGATGATCCTGGGATATCCAGCTCTGGTGTTCATCCCTCCATCCTAGGACAGCCCTTTCTCCGACAGCAGGTACTGCGTTCTGACTTGGGAGGGAGCTGAGGTGGGACCCCTCCTGTCCTTTGGCACACCAAAAACCATCCTTCTGCCGATGGATTATAGGGAGAACTATCCTCATCGCTGATTCCCAGACCCATCCCAGGGGAATCCAACAGAGGGTCCCTTTGGTGAACGCTGAGGGGGGGCTTGCTCCAATGGCTGCTTCTGTCTTGCTAGCAACCTCTAGAGGGGCCCTTCGGGACTGCTCCTGATAGTTCTTTTGTTGGCCCCCAAAGGGACCCCTGTCAGGACATCCTCCAGGGACCTCCTTCCTCCCAAAGGCCTCCAGGAATCAAGCGATGGCACACTTCCATAACACTACCTTTGGATCCATCAATAGCGTTTCTTTCTTCTGAAACTCAAGTCGACAGTTTGGATATCAGAACTGCAGCTAGCCAGAAAAGGGGGAGGGATATACCAATTGCATTTATACAAGCATCAACAGATTTTCTTGGAGCAATCAGATAACAGAGCATAACAAAATTAAGAAAATAGAGTTGTAGATCAACCCCAATCTACCAAGAGTCAGATGTGAATTAGAAAAAGGACTCCGTGTAGCAAATATAATTTATTACCTCCATCCCAAAAAGGATGCAATTATGTGTTTGGATTGGGTCAAAGTTCCTTAAGTTTAACTAAGTTTAGAGAAAATGTTATAAACATTTATGACTCAAATAGGTATGAAAATATACTTCATGGTGAATCTAAGTATAATTATTAGATATCATAAATAGTTTTTTTGTATGTATCAGGTCAAAGTTGAGATAGATTGGCTTGGTAGAAAGCTGGATTGCATCCTTTTTGGGATGGAGGGAGTAGATCAAACAACAAAGTAAGCAATTTTCATACTGTATGAGCAGGTAAACGTAACGTCAATTTGTTCGCATGAAGGTCATAGACATATATTGACTCATCATTGCTCCCAGCAACAAGTTCCCGTCCATCAGCGGGAAATTTCACAGAAAATATTCCAAATGAATATTGAACATCTTCATGCTGTGAAAAATCCAATCCATCATGGATGTCCTGCAGAAAGATGTAAAATTGTAATGTTGACTAAGTATAATAAACAGTGAAGGATATTACGTCTAACATGGTACATCTCCAAAAGGTATTGTAACTTCTTTCAAACACCCAGAGTAATTGTTGGCACAAAAATGTGTCTAACGAGCATTCTTTACCAAATTTTGGTGTCAACAGTAATTAATTGCAAAACAAAGTGAATATCATCCCTAAATACATATATGCTCTGTCACGTAACTGAGCTCACCAATATATTCGAAGGTTCATCAACTAAACTGAATGTTAAACACAGTAGGGGAGGACAGGTACATCTTGTCTTCTACTATTTAGCACCATCCAGCTGATGGATTGTATGCCAATTTTAAGAAATAAAAGGTTAATGAGTTCGCTAATGTTTTGCCAAGAAACAACTCCTAAATTCCCAGAGGTTCCTTCACTAAAATATGTTTGGCGCTTGTATATTTTGCTCTATTCATTCTCGATGGAAGTTAAAATGAAATCCAGTTATGGATGATTAACATAAAAATCATATTATTGAAGAAACATGTTTCTACAGAGTCATTGTTTGCTGTGCAACCAGGCATGTGAAAGTCCAAAGCAAACCCAACTGTATCCACTTTTTTTTTATCATAATAAAAAACTTGAAAAGCAAATGAGTGCAAATTGCAAGAACCTAGTAAGAACTCACAGTGACGTTAGCATAGGATTCTCTTGCTGCATTCCCAACATTGACAATATGGATAATAGGCGACAGACTAGAGTAGGCCTGCAGATTTATAATGAAAAAATTATTCGCCTGATATTCAAGCAAAAATGGGGAGCAAGAGAGAGCATTCCACATATTGATGAAGTAGAGATATACATAAATGGTAATATGGTATGCAAACATAAAGAGCTAGAATGCATTTTGAAACCTACCAACAAACAAAATATGTAACATCATGTCATGAAATGATGAAAGGACCAAATGGACTAGACGAAATCTAAAATGTCCCCGTAAACTTCATTGTCCTACAGGTGCTTCCAGTCATTGTATGATTGTTAATGGTTAGAACAACTTCGATACATTTAATCTTGGTAGCCAGAGACAGGTAAGGTCCATATTGCACAATTCGCTTTTGGATAGTGCCTCTTGAAACATCCATTTGCCAACTGCAACATGTTTCCGCTAGAAGAACAGGAAACTACCTAGCCCATACCCTCTCCTTCAAAAACACAATAATTAAAAGGCATGTAACCACATCTGATACTCATTGGTTTATTGAATATTGTTGAACACAGTTGCATATTGAATATTTCTTCTCGATAAGAAAAATAATGAAGGAGATTTATCTACAGTGATGACAGATGAAAAGTTGCATAACAGAGTTACATGCAAACTAAAACTGCATAAAGTATGTACAAGAGTGACAAGCTAAACTTGTTAAAATCCAGGAGAAACTTACAAGATACCGCTGATCAGGTGATAAGGATACATCACTAATTGTCCATCTTAAACTCCTAGCATGAATGTCTTTGCAAATGCGCCAGCCTCTATCAGCATCATATATTCTTATGTGACTTCCCTGAAAAAAAAGGAAATGTTATTTATATTATATCTATAAAATTTTAACTTTAAAAATGCATAACATCGTGACATAAAAAAGTATGCTAAACACCGGGAAATTCTGATTCGGATTTGTTTAAAACCTCGACTATTGTTGGTTGAGCATAGCATACCTGAAAACCAGCAACAAAAAGAGTACCATCAGCAGAAAACTGTGAAACATAAGCACGGGAATCCATCCTATCCAATAATTTAGGTCCGTTCACTGGAACATAGCGACCTAGAACAAATGCACGGTCACCAGAAGAGAACCTCCCCTTTCCGGAACAGTCAAATTCCCTTCGAGATAATAACTTAGCTGTTGATATTATGCCTCTGTTGGTACCCATGGACTTGTAGCTTTTAGTAAGTCCTGATCTCATTCGGGTCATATGAAAAATATCGTTATGCAGTTTTGCAAACTCATCGTTCACTTGGACTGAGCTAGATCCATCGGTACTCTGCCCTTCAGGCTCATAGTATTCATCTTCTAGCCTACTCATGCCATAACCCATTCTGTCAGGCTGATGTATTTACCGATTTTCTCTGCAAACGCCTACAAATATTCAGACTGAATGGCCTGCTTATAAAAATTGGAAAGTTTCCAAGAAACAAGAAGTTTTGTTGCTCCCTCTGTCCCAAATTACAAGTCATTCAAACTTTCTTAGAGAGTCAAAGCATCTCAAGTTTGATCAAAAATTATATAATAAAACAATAGCATTTATGATACCAAATAATTATAGTTAGATTTTTCATTAACTAATTTTTTTATAGTGTACCTATTTGATGACATAAATCTTTGTAATTCTCTCTATAATTTTGGCCAAATTTGAGATGTTTTGACTCTCCAAGAAAGTTAGAATGACTTATAATTAGAACGGAGGGAGTACATATTTGCAATTGCATAAAGGCACATATAATGTGAGAGCAGCTTATGTTGGCCATGATCATTTTTTTTTTGACAACATATTGGCCATGATCGTTGAATGTGCTTCGATTAACTAGAATTCACAAGTCCAGTTCAATCTTCCGGTTCCTGCTCTATATACACCCTATAATTTGTGGTATTGCATCATAAAATATATCAAAACAGTGAAACTGCATTTACGAACATGCAGGAACAAAGGTCAACCCAGTAAAAGGCATGGGTACCGATAATTTTTCTCAAAAAAAAAAAGAGTTAGTAGGGATAATACTACATGTACACTGCACTTGTAATTATATCAGATTCGAATACAAATAGCTTAAGTCTGGGGAAGAAAAGGGGTAGCCAAACCTGGTGAGTGCTCGTCGCCGCTGAAGAGCCCAAAGAAGACCTCAGCAACTGGCGTAGGGCGGCGGCGGTTCTCGCCCAGTCGCCTCAACGAGAGAGCGAGCGAGAGAAAGTGCCCGCCCGGCCGCCCGCACCGGGGGATCGGGAGAACCACCGAGCAAGACGGGAAGGACTGGAGTAGCCTGGGGAGACGGGATAACAAAAAGGAAGGGGCCGCTCGTGTTTTTTTTATACAACTATATCTATATAGCTATAAAAAAAAATAACAACAACATAAACCTTTTATCCCAAGTGAGTTAAGGTAGGTTAGAGATAAAACACACAAGAGACCAAGATTAGAGAAATACAAAACGGACATAAGACGAAAGGTGAAGTTAGAAATAAACAGAAAAGGAAGCAAAGGTCACGGTTCAGGCACACTGATTACTAACCTACAGGCGCTCCTATCCATAACTAATTCCTTGAAGATATTTCACTCTTTAAGGTCTCTCTTAACCGACTCGTCCCAAATCAGTTTAGACCGACCTCTACCTCTCTTAACATCGTTAACCCGCTTTAGAACCCCGCTGCGTACCAGCGCATCGAGAGGTCTTCGTTGGACATGTCCAAACAATCTCAACCGATGTTGAATCAGTTTTTCCTCAATTGGTGCCACCCCGACCCTCTCTCAAATGTCCTCGTTCCGGATTCTATCCCTTCTTGTGTGCCCACAAAACCAACGTAGCATACGCATCTCTGCTACACTCAGTTGTTAGACATGTCGTCTTTTTGTAGGCCAGCATTCAGCACTCTATAGCATCGCCGGGCGAATCGCTGTCCTATAAAACTTACCTTTTAGTTTTTTGGCACCCTCTTGTCACAGAGGACGTCAGAAGCTTGACGCCATTCAGCCCTAACATCTTCATCAATGTCGCCATCCTTTTGAAGCATCGATTCTAAATACCGAAAGGTATCACTCTTGGCCACCACTTGTCCATTGAGGCTAACGTCACCATCCTCATGTCTAGCCGCGCTGAAACTACACATCATGTACTCGGTCTTGGTCCTACTAAGTCTGAATCCTTTCGACTCTAATGTGTGCCTCCACAGCTCTAACTTACTATCAACCCCTGCCCTACTCTCGTCAACTAGCACTACATCATCAGCGAAGAGCATACACTAAGAGATATCACCTTGTATATCCCTTGTGACCTCATCCATCACCAAAGTAAATAGATAAGGGCTCAATGTTGACCCCTGATGTAGCCCTACTTTAATTGGAAAGTCACTAGTGTCGCCATCACATGTTCGGACACACGTCATCGCGTCCTTGTACATATCCTTGATGAGGATAATGTACTTAGCTGGGGCCTTGTGCTTTTCCAATGGCCACCACATGACGTTTCTTAATACTTTGTCATACGCCTTCTCGAGGTCAATAAAGACCAAGTGCAAGTCCTTCTTCTGCTCCCTGTATCTCTCCATCAGCTGATATATTAAGAAAATCGTCTTCATGGTCGACCTTTTAGGCATGAACCCAAACTGGTTTTGCGTCACACTTGTCACTCTTTTTAAGCGATGTTCAATAACCCTTTCCCAGAGCTTCATCGTATGGCTCATCAGCTTGATCCCACGATAGTTAGTACAACTTTGAACATTTCCTTATTTTTGAAGATCGGTACTAATATACTTCTCCTCCATTTTTCGGGCATCTTGTTGGATCGAAAGATAAGGCTAAAAAGCTTAGTTAACCATACTGTCGCTCTGGCACCTAGGCACCTCTACACCTCAATAGGGATACCATCGGGGCCCATCGTTTTACTTCACTTCATCCTCTTCAAAGCCTCCTTTATCTCTGCTTCCTGAAATCTCCTCACAAAGCGTCTGTTGGTATCATCAAATGGGTCATCCAACTCAAGGGTAGGACCCTCATTCTCCCCATTAAATAACTTGTCGAAATACTCTCGCTATCTATTCTTGATATCCTCATCCTTCACCAGTAGTCGATCTGTCCCGTCCTTGATGCATTTGATTTGGTTGATGTCCCTTGTCTTCCTCTCTCGGATCCTAGCATCCTATAAATGTCCTTCTTCCCTTCCCTCGTGCTTAGCCGTTGATAAAGGTCATCAAAAGCCTGGCCCTTTGCTACACTCACAGCTCGCTTTGCAACTCTCTTCGTTGTTGTTGGCACAAAATATGGTTCTTGCGTTTCAACACACCAGCGAAGCCGGATATGATCTCAAGATCCGGCTAACTTCAAACTCGGCCAGAGAGTGCCGATAACCCTCAGGCGTGCCAGTCAATTTGACCTGCAATTGACAAGGAAAAGATAATGATCAGTAATCACAGGGCGGAACTAGCTGGTGTGTCCAGGTAGTTCCAACTATGTGGCTCTGAGAGCTGATTCAATCGGAAATCGACTAAAGAGTCGATTCCGGCATATATGCATGTTTTGTTATAGAAACAGATACTGAACTGATACATAATCGATTGATATGCGTAATCAAATAGAGGAATCTACATTAAACAAATCTATGCAGATAGTTGTAACAGATTAAAGCATAATCGGATGCTGTAAACAGGTCAAATCATTCAGTTCAGGCTGTCTGAACGTCAAACAGGCAGAAATCAGCTATTTAGCCGATTTGGCAGAATGCGATCGGTTAATTGGTTTTTCTCGAGAAAGCACAACCGTATCGGCTAATTAGCCGATTCGGGGTCTGTAAAGCAGAAAACTTGGCGGTGATTAGTTACAAGTATAAATCTAGTATTAATACGAAGCTGGTCTAGAAGGCCTGCGGCTTTGCACCAGTTTAGATATATTCCCAAAAATAATCACAAGCAAATCTAGAAGGAATACAGAGCTGGTCTAGAAGGCCGGCGGCTCTGTGTTCATTCAGATCGGATCTTGTCAAGCATCCACAGCACGTACGAGCAAGATTACGATAATACTGGCCGAATCAAGCGATATCATAACAAAGCATAAACATAAACGAGACATAAATGACATTTTTCATGTGGATCTAACGCCAATACTAAGCAATCTTGATCGGGCAGAAAGATAGTTATATTAATAAATAGACAATAAATGGCAAATAACATCTTGATAACTTAATGAATCTAACTAAGATGTCAAATTAGTTAGAGCCGATAACTAATCCATACACATAATCAAGCTTAACCAAAACCTTCGTCCACCGGATGACGTTAAACATAGATTAAACAAGAAAACAAACATGAATCGATAACTAACCCTTATTTGATCTAAACCCACGTCCACCGGATGACGCTAAACTTATATCAAATAAGAATCAATCCTGATCTATGATGCTCCCATATCCACCGGATGACATTAAAGAGACAAAGCTTAGCGAGGCATGACGGTACTTACAAGCAAGCCTGCGTCCACCGGATGACACTTAGCCCGACTGAAGAACTCGCCGAGATCTACGTTACTCCTACTCCTAACTTTTGCCAGAGTCGAAAGATGTGTTGTATAGATGTGTGTCGTATTACAATGGCCGGGGCTTATATTTATACCCAGGGCTTTGATAGAGTCCTATTCGAGTTACAACTCAAGATAAATACGGAAACTAACAAACTTTCCTAAATTAAAGGTAACTTAGAGCCCAATCTTTCCTTTACTCAACGGACTCCGAACGTGATCGCTTTCCTAACCGAAGATCCACACTGACGTCATCAAATCGGCTATTCGCGCTGTCATCACCTCCAGCCCACAATCGATTCCGGGACCCGGTCGACTATCTCTGCCTTGGCCTCTGTTCCCGAAAATCGGCTATCTATATCTGGCATCGGTTATCCGCACTCAGTTCAGATTTTGGCATAAACACATGCCCCCAATTTTAGGATAAAATAGTTTTATTCCAAAATTAGCATTGAGTTTCGATTCAGTCCACTCTTGATCCAAAATCGCAACCTCCCGCTCATCGCTTCAAACTCCGGCGGCGAACTGAAACCCTAGCTTCGAAAAAATCCTCTATTGCATCTCCGGCCTCGATCCGCCGTCTTCAAGAAATCCGCAAGCAATGGCGACTCCTTCCAAGATTCCCGAGGTATGAATCTTGCCAACCTGTCTTCCATTCATGAATCCCCACTCGATTGGTCACATCTATCATCCATCTGCCTCAGGGCCTAAAAAATGAAATCTTGATTCTGCTGAGGGACGCTCCGACCGCTTTCTTCCTGGGCCTGATGGGCGACTCCAACCCCGTGGAATTCATCAATCAAGAGACCAACCAAATCCCCTTTAGAGGCCCACTAGTGGATGCATCTTCATGGTCCAGGCAGCCCTTCAGGAATTGGCCAAGCATGCCTAGCGGATGGAGAAATTGGTTCCGCCGTATCTCAGAAAGGAAAAGGGAAGACTAGGAGCTGCGCAATCTGAGCCAGTGCCTTGACCTTTCTCTGTGTGATATGAAAAAGAATGAACCCCTCTTGATCGCTGCAAGCTATTTTTGGTCCAATTCTTTGAATGCCTTTGTATTTGGAGATAGGCCAATGAGCATCACCTTGGGTGATATCTATATGCTGACTGGCCTTCAAATCACCGGGTCTTTCCAGTTGTGGGATCTTCTTTCAAGTGGCGAAAAGAAGTTCCCCAAACTGAACGAGTACAAGGGCTGGACCGGCGACATCAAGACCCATCAACAAACAACCTCCAGCATCAGCGACAAGGAATACATAGCCTTCTTGATCTTGTGGCTGGAAAGGTTCGTCTTCTGTGGCGCTTCCTTGGGGCCGGCCTATCCTTTCAAAGCCCTTGCAGAAAAATTGGCCCAAGGCAATTCAATCCCCTTAGGTAAAATATTGCTGGGATCTACTTACAGACTAATGAACCGAGTTACCAGGTATCTACTAAAAGGGGAAGAAGTACGATGCATAACAGGTCCCTGGTGGTTGATTCAACTATAGATCAACTTGTATTTGCATAAGATGGTCAGGCCAAACCTCAACAACCTCAATTACCCTTCTATCAACTATGCAGAAGAGAACAGCAACCAGATCACCAGGTGCTATCAGAATTTTGGAGAAGCTGCCTCAGCCATCACTATTAACATGAACCGAGGGAACTTACTTGAAAAACTTTACAGAGGCTTGGGACCAGACACCTTGATTTGGTTCCCATATGCAGATGATGATGAATTCCCAATGCCTATACCTTTAGGTTCAGTACAGTATGCTCTGATGCTGGAGCTATTGAAATCTTCAATGTCATCATAAAGCCCTGCACACTGCCAGTTGACTATAAGCATCTTCGCGGTACCAGCAGTACTGAGCCCAGCTTTCATATGAATTCTACCACCCCAACGTTGCAGCAAGACAACTGGGCTTCAGCCAACTGCCCCCCAACCTTCCATTTCTACACCTTCTGAAGCTCAGAGATGAAATCACCGAGATGCTAGAAGTCGACATGGTCTTCTCCTTGGTAGCAGACTTGCCAGTTCACACTGTAGAGTATTGGAGCCAAATTTCAATGTCTCATGAGACTTTTGATCACTGGTGACAACAATGGCATGCTCATCTTTTCTGTGAAGGGATCCATGATAGATGCAGTGTCCTGGACCCAAGTTTCAACTCTATCTCGGCAGTAAGTAGTTTAACCGATTCCATTCAAACCGGCTGCAAATTGTGTTCTAACTTCTGTTAATGCAGGACCTAGAATCCAACCCACCAGAGTAGATCAACTATTATCCTTCTTGCCCAACTGCCAGGTTAGGCTCTCAGGCTCCATCCTTGAAAAAGATGATGAAAGCCCCTGCCAGTACGACAACTGCTCTAGCTTCAAAAAGAAAAGCTTCATCAGGTCTTCAAAAGACGACCACCAAGAAAAAGAGATCCAAGAGAAAGCCTGCCTAGGTACTTGGATGCCTTGAAATATTTTGCATTATTTACTCAGCTTACCTGACCGAATCGGTTATATAATAGGCAAGCATTCAGCCGATTCAGACTCCTTCTAAAAACATCCAGACCGAAACCCATTCAGAAAGAACAGGCCACCAAGATACGGCTGAAGGCTTTCTGGAAATGGATGAAAGCATTGCTATCCAGCAAGAAGGAGAAGGAACTCAGGTATCAACCAAATCTGTAAGCACACAATTCTACCTTGCTGAATATTTTCTGATCCTTTCTAAAAATGCAGCCGAACAACCCTCCTTCGTGGAACGAGCTTGAAGAAGAGAAAACACCATCTCCTGAACATCCAGGTAAGGCTCTTCGGCTGTTAACACTTATCGTGCTTGCTCTATTTCTTACTCACTTTTCTCTTTCAGAGCTTCAACTGACCACAGAAACATAAGCTGAGGCCATCCCCACTGCCAGAAAAGAGATTGCCGTAACAAATCAACCAGGCACTTCATCGGCTCCACTTCCTTCAAACTTTATTCAGGTGAAGCATTCATCCCTTAACTGATCACATTATTCATGCTACCACCTCCTAACATCTGAATGCAGTTGCTGTAGCCTTCAACTCCCAGCTACTCCTTCGACCTGGAGGAATGTTGTGATGAAGGTGAACTAAGCTCCAAATCCATGACGCTGCCAGATCCAGATTTTAATAATCGACTAAATGAGCTCTTGCCTCAACTGGAAATAGACCTTTTTGATCTAACCCGGCAACCTAAAACAATCGATCAGGCAATTGAGCTGATCCAACAGCATACAAACTCGGCAACTCTTAGCCTCTTGAAGCAGCTTGTCAAGCTCAAAAGTGCCACCCCAAGAATCAACACTGCCCACATAAACCTGGCCGAGCTTGAGCAGCTGAGAAATAACAGGTCGATCAACAAGCAAGAGGCTCACATGTTGGCAGATCAAGTCAAACTGCTGAAGAACAACATCACCTCAACTGAATCAGAGCTGAACACTCTGAAGACCAGGTGCGAGAAGCTGATGAAGGATCTTGAGGAAGTAAACTCGGCTATCACTCAGCATGAAATTTCTGTATCAACAAATACTGTTGATATGACCGAGAAGAGAAAACAAGTCAGCGCCAGGGTCATCGAAGGCAGACAGATCAACCAGCGCCTGAACATCCTCAATTCAACGGCTGACGAAGACCAAGAGTCTGTGCAGACCGGCCATGCTCTTCATGTTGAATGTATCTCTTCTATTCGGTCCTTGCTTGGCTCGTAACTCATGTTCAACTCTTCCTGTAAATCATGGCAATTACATTGGCCAGATTGAAATCAATCTTTTTTCTTGTTCTGCCTTCGAATCGGCTATTCAGCCTGATCCTTAGTATTTGTCACAGTTCGCAGAAATCGGCTATTCAGTCGATCCAAGTAACTGACCTACTTAGCCGATCCCAAGCAAACAGCCTAATTAACCGATTCCAGACAACAGCCGATCAAGACGTTCTACCTCCCATGCGCGGCGTCGGTTCTGAATTCAAGAAACGTGGGTAAACTCCAGTATAAATTCCACCGTGTCGCCTCGTCTCCCGAGGGGGAAACCATCTTGGTGCCTCCGTCTTTATAAATAGACGCCTGGCCAGAGCGAGCAATCGCAAACACCCTAGCCTTTGCTCACCCGGCCTTTGCTCTTCGCCTCTTGTCCTCGAACAGACAAAACAAATCTCCAAAACCAATCCCATGGCCGGCGACGGAGACCACGGCAAGCGACCGGCTTCGGGTTCCGCTGAAGGCGACAACTTCAGCCGGAGCCTGCGGGCCGTGGGTGAACAGAGGCAACGTCTGCGAGCCTGGTTAGGGCAAGGCTACTGTTCACTTCTTGATACATCGATCCGATCTAATCTGACCACCAACGTCTTGCGCAGTGATGCGGGAACCACCGGTACCGGAGGTTCGGGAACCGCTGCCGGACCGTCTCAGGACGCCCCTGCAGCCGCTGGAGCCACCCCTGGTGCGGGTGCTACCGCTGGCCCGTCTCACGACCGTCATCGCTGGGTGACGCCCCGGCAGTTGGCCATTCATAACAGGAAAATCAGTTTGCATCCATGGCATTGATCTCTTTCGATTCTGATATATCTGCTTCTCTGCTATTTTCAGTCAGGCTCGCCTGATCCCTTTTCCTCCGGGTGCACCGATTGGCCCTGACTCCTGGGTTCGCCGGACTGCGCCTCTTCAGGACCTGCCTCAAGCACTGGCTCCGAGTGCTGGATCCGATTCGGGGTCTTCTGCAGATTCTGACGGGTCCTATACTGCCGCCGACGGTCGCCGCTTCCACCACCAAATGGTGGAATACCTTAACCTCTATTTAGAGGCTACGAAAGAGAATAGCCGGCTGTAGGGTATCAACGAAGCCCAAGCCGCTACCCTTGCCGCCGCCGAGGCCGAGGTGACCAGGGTGCAAGCCCAGCTCGCCGAATCAGACGCCGCAGTGGCAGGTGACCATGTCTTGAAACTGCTTCACGTCGTACTGATGGCCATCCTTGCGCTGACCTTTCCTGTTCTTGCTGCCCTGACCGCACAGCTGGAGGAGCTGCGCGTAGCCGCCGAGACCGCCGCCAACGCAGTCAACGCCCGTGGCAACACGCACGCGGAACGGCTCTTGGATGTTCACGGCGCCACCGGGGCTCTCACGGCTGCACGCCTCTGCTCTGGCATGGCCTTGGAGGCCATCGAGCCCGGGTTTCCAGAGGACCAGGACATGGAGGTGGCCAGCGCCCAACTGGCGAACTTCTTCCCTCACGCCGACGAGGTGGCGGCCGTCATCGACGCCCAAGACATCATAGATAGAGCTACTCATAATCCAAATTAGAATGTAATAGGGCTCCTCTGTAAACATGAAGCAAAAATGAAAAAATGTATTGATAATCATCAATCTGTCTTCATTATTTTTATTTTTCTCTAAAGGCGATGCAATTACATCTGCTGTTACACCCTATCCAGGGCATTTCGTTTTTGCGCTAAAGGCGATTCATCAGACCGAATCGACTATTTTTGTCCTGAAGGCGATCCTCTTCGTAGAATCGGCTGTAAGAGTCAGATCTTACACCGATCGGCTATCCCCAACTGAGATACTGGGATAGTACTTCTTCAGGTACTTGCCTTTAATCGCTCTGGCAAATCTCCTTCCTTCCATATCCTCGAGTATATAGGCATTGCCAGGCGCACATTCAATAATTCGACATGGGTCTTCCCAATTTGGCGACCACTTTGCCGAATCGGCTATCTTTGGTTCCGATAGGTATGATAGTCTTCCATATCAGCTCCGATTCGGCAAAGCTCTTTTCTCTTACTTTAGTGTTGTAATACTTAGCCACCCGTATCTTATTGGCTTCGATACACTCTAAGGCCTTGAGCCGATGACAATGTAGATCGTCCAGACTGTCCATCATGATATCTTTGTACTCATCGGCTGTAAGGTCATTCTGTAACTTGACACGCCATATTTCGGACTGAATTTCTCAAGGAAGAACAGCAGCGTGCCCATAGACCAACTCATAGGGCGCGGCTTTAGTTGATCCATGCTGAGCCATCCGGTATGCCCACAGAGCTTCACTAAGCGTCAAGTACCACCTCCTGGGAGTCTGGTCAATCTTCTTCTTAATGATCTTGATTAAAATTTGATTTGACGCTTGAGCCTGACCATTGGCTTGAGCATAATAAGGTGACGAATTATAAACTTTAATGCCCATGTCGTCAGCAAAGGTCAAAAACTCATCCGAAGTGAACATCGTCCCTTGATCTGTCGTGATAGTCTGTGGTATACCAAATCTGTAAATGATATGTTCCTTTGTAAATTTGACTACATCTCCGGATGTGGCGTTCTTCAAAGGAACAGCTTCTACCCACTTAGTAAAGTAGTCTGTTGCAACCAAAATCCATTTGTGACCTTTACTGGACGGTGGAAAGATTTGGCCGATCAGATCGATTCCCCAATCTCTGAACGGCCATGGCTTGACGATAGGATTCATAGCTGAGGCAGGAGACTTCTGCACATTCTCGAATCTCTAGCACTCCTGGCAACCCTTGTAATACGTGAAACAATCTTCAAGCATCGTTGGCCAATAATAACCAGTCCTTCTGATAATCCATTTCATCTTAAGAGCCGATTGGTGAGCACCACAGACTCCTTCATGAACCTCACTCATCAGTTTCATCGATTCTTCGGCCCCGAGGCATCTCAGCAGTACCCCCTCGACAGTCTTATAATACAACTGACTGTCTAGCAGCACGTAGTTGATAGCTTTGTACCTCAGCTTTCTACTAACTTTCTATGAAGGATTTGCAAGGTACCTTGTTAACTCGCCCCGCCAGTCATCAGCTGATTGCTCAGTATTGAGGATTTTCTGCATCGATCTGTAACCCGAAGCGCTCTGCGCTAGCCGATTAGCTTCCTGATTCTGAGCTCTGGGAACATGATATAATGAAACTGCTAAGAACCCTCTGATCAAAGCTTGGCACTGATCATAATAGCCTCGGAGTACGTCGTCTTTATACTCAAATAGGCTAGGCAATTGGTTGATGACTAGTTGTGAATCTCCAAAAACTTCAACTACGTCGGCCTTTGCTTCATGCAGAAGCTGAAACCCCTTCCAAATCGCGTCATACTCAGCCTGTTTGTTTGTCACCGTTGGCCCGATCTGAAAAGCGTATTCAAACCGTTGACCTCGAGGTGATATCAGTATTACCCCAGCACCTCCGCCTTGCTTGCAAGATGATCCATCAAAAAACATAGTACAGGGCGCCACATCAACTATACTGACGGCACCCTCACGATGCTGGGTGATGAGATCGGCTATTGCCTGACCTTTGACTGCCTTAGCCGATTCGAACCTCAAGTCAAACTCAGAGAGAGCCAAGATCCATTTCCCAATCCGCCCGTTCAGGATAGGCATTAACAACATACGCTTGATCACATTAGCTTTGGAAACTACCACACATTCGGTCGATAACAAATAATGTCTCAGCTTGGTGCATGATTAGAATAAGCATAAGCACAGCTTCTCTGTTGGTGTGTATCTTGTCTTAGGATCCAAAAGCCTTCTGCTCAGATAGAAAACTGCCCTCTCTTTTCCTTCAAATTCCTGAAAACGGACCGATCCAATTGTATGGTCTTCGGCCGTCACGTACAGCTTGAATGGCTTACCTGCCTGGGGCGGTACTAGAACAGGTGGAGACTTCATATATTCCTTGATTTCATCGAAACCTTTTTGCTGTACGTCACCCCATTTGAACTCTTGAGTATCTTTCATCTTCAATAGTGGTGAGAACGGCAGCACCTTCCCAGACAGATTGGCAATGAATCTTCTAATAAAATTGATCTTGCCAAGTAAAGACTGCAATTCCTTCTTGTTAGTTGGTGGGACAAGCTGATCGATGGCCTTCCTGCTTTTGCTGCCAACCTTGATTCCCTTGCGGTGTACCATGAAACCTAGAAACTCGCCAGCCGATACCCCAAAAGCATATTTATTAGGATTCATCTTCAAGCCATGCTTCCGAGTGCATTCTAGTGTAGCCTTCAAATCGGCTAAGTGTTCCTTGTAGCTTCTGGACTTCACAACTACATCATCGATATAAATTTCTACAATCTTACCGATCAACTTATGAAAAATATAATTTATAGCCCTCTGGTAAGTTGCACCGTCATTTTTTAAACCAAACGTCATTACAACCCATTCGAACAAACCGATAGCACCAGGACATCTGAAAGCAGTCTTAGGAATATCTTCATCAGCCATAAAAATTTGATTGTAGCCAGCATTACCATCCATGAAGCTGATGACCTGGTGCCCTGCAGCCGAATCGACTAACATATCGGCTATCGGCATTGGGTAGCCGTCCATCGGGGTAGCTTTGTTCAAATCCCTAAAATCGATGCAGACCCGCAACTTGCTATTCTTCTTGTACACAGGGACAATATTCGATACACACTCGGCGTATCGGCAAGCTCGAATGAATTTGGCTTCCAGCAACCTTTCAATCTCGGCCTTGATGTCAGTTAATGAATCCTGCTTGAATCGTCGTGGCGGCTGCTTGAAAGGCCGAAACCCGGGCTTGATAGGCAATCTGTGCTCGACAATCGATTTGTCCAAGCCGGGCATCTCATAGTACTCCCAGGCGAAGCAGTCTTTGTACTTTTTCAATAAGTCAATCAACTCTGGCCTGAACTCAGGGTCAAGATTGGCAGCAATATACGTCGGTCTTGGTCTGTCACCAGATCCGATGTCCACTTCTTCAAGTTTATCGACCGATGTGAAACCTTGGCCAAGCTTGCCCTCGGTGCCATCGATTGGGTTATCCATTGATAAAAAGACTCAGAGCCGATTGCCCTAATCGGCTGTTGACTCTCATCGCTGACCTTGATGGAGCCTTCCTCCTAAGTCTTGCCAGAAAAACAGTCATGATCCCCAGCTTCCCAGTAGGCCGCATCCGCTGCGGCTATACTCACCGAGTCGTCGGCCGGGACCACTTCGACCTCCTGGTGCATGGTCGATGGCACGCAGCAGTTAGCATGAATCTAATCACGCCCAAGTAGCAGACTATAAGAACCCTTGCTGTCAATCACGAAGAAGGTGATGAGCAGCGTCTTCTTCCCGACTGTTAGCTCGACATTGATTGCCCCCCAGGTATTTGAAGAGTTGCCCCCGAAATCTTTGAGCATCATGTCGGTCTCGATTAAATCATCAGGGCCCTTGCCCAGCTTGCAGAATGTGGTGTAGGGCATGAGATTGACAGTGGCACCACCATCGACTAGCATCTTGGTCATGAACATCCCATCGACATATCCTTTGATATATAGGGCCTTCAGGTGCCGGTGCCTGGACGGCTTATCAAAGGCAGCCTGCTACGCGAAAATCAGCTTGGCAGTGGCCTGCTCAGACTCCGACTCATCAGAATCAGAGAGAACCTTAATCTTCTTGGCTCGAGACGCCCTGAATTCAGCCGGAAGCACAAACACCATCTGCGCATCGGCTGTTGCCTTCCCTTTGTCCTGAGGAAGCTTCTCCCGCCAGATTTGCTTCGTGCGGCCTTCTGCTTTGAGCTCCCTATTCCTGAGGAATTGCACGCAGTGCCTCTGGCTCTTGGTCAAGTCTCTAGGGCACCATTGATTCTCCTGCCAGACCGACTCTTGGTGATCAACTGCCGCTTCGCTGAGCCGATCGCGCAGGTCTCTTTTTCCGCGCCGATCCTGCATATCATGTGGGCGTCCAAGCCTCTCATGCACAGACCGGCGGTTGGTCTGAGAGTGTCTGTACTCTCGGTATTGATCGCTGCACTCCGGGCAATTGCGCAGAGTCGGCAATCTCAGACCTTCATTCCAACAATGCCTGAAGAATGGATAATGCCAGTGATTTTCTTCTTCCTCCCGATGGCGAGCCAGTTCCTCCTGGTAGTGGGCCTCCTCATCACGAACCCATCTTTGGTACTCTTCCTCTTCGAGCTGCTTCCAGTGGGTCTTCTCCTTCTCCCGACGCCATTTGTTCAGCAGATCGCGGGAGGTAGGTCTGATCTTCTTGGTGCCGCTGGATTCTCCCTTTTCATATTGCCTCTGGTTCTGCTCCCACCTTCTCTTGATCAGCGTGAGCTCCTCAGCCGATATCTGCATATCAGGGTCGACTGATGCATTCCTTCTAGCTTGGTTGGAGGTCAGAACCTTCATCTTGCCTGCAGGGGCCGACACCTCGACCTTATTCTGGCCCTTCGGGAATAGGAACTTATCAATCTTCATTTTCCCTTTAGCAAGACTGTCAAACTTCAATAAGCCGCGGGAGATAGCCCTCTGTATCTGAGTTCTGAACGCACGGCATCCATTGGTGTCATGTGAGGTGAGGCCATGGTACTGGCAGAAAGTTTTCCCTTTCAAGTCTTCAGGAGAGGGCCTTACATAATCGGCAGGGAAGGCAATCTACCCAGCACTGACCAACAGATCAAATAATTTGTCCAGTTTATTTGTATCGAAATCATACTGATCCTCTGAGCTCCAATTTTTGGGTACAGCCATGGGCTTCTTGCCCCATCTTAGCTCGACAGCGGCGATTTCATCTTCATCTTCATCCTCCGAGTCCGAATTACTGATGAACACCTGTCTGTTTGTATCTCCCCTCCTTACGGAAGGTTTGGGCTTGCAGCTCCAAGGCCGTCACTTGCTGCAACACCTGGCTAATGCTATCAAAGTCAATGCCCACCAGCTTTTCCTGAATGTGCGGGAGCATCCCACCAATGACCAAGTGAGCGAGCTGCTTGTCAGGCAGGTTCAGTGAATAGCACATGTTCTTCATCTCCCTGAAGCGCTTGATGAAGGCTGATCTGGTCTCGGTACTCTTCTGGCGCATGCTGGTCAAATCAAGAATAGTTTTCTTCCCAGTGCTAGAGAAGAAAGAACCGTGAAACTTGCTTTCCAGGTCTGCCCAGTTTTGGATTGTCCCGGGCTCCAGAGTGGTGAACCAACTGAAAGCCGGCCCTGTCAAGGACAATGAGAAGAAACGAACCTTGTGAGCATTCTCATAAGACGCCTCACCAAGCTGAGTCAGGTAGCGGCTGATGTGCTCTATGGTGGATATGTCGTCTTGACCGCTGAACTTGGCGAAATCCGGCATGCGGTACCTTTGTGGTAATGCCACACGATCAAACTATTCAGGGTAGGGGCGCCTGTATCTGATCGACACCGCCGCTTTTGGCTGC
Organism: Eremochloa ophiuroides; assembly: GCA_038502445.1. NCBI lineage: Eukaryota > Viridiplantae > Streptophyta > Magnoliopsida > Poales > Poaceae > Eremochloa > Eremochloa ophiuroides. The sequence goes on from JAHLJS010000008.1 coordinate 53,265,956, forward strand.
AAGCCGAATTGGACCCTGAGCATTGCACTCATCTTGTCTACTAACTCGTCTTGAGGCGATTGCGCATAACCAGGATGTGGCGCCGATGTGAGCTCATCATAGGTGTGACCGATGTGATAGTTTGGAGTTGCCGAAGTCACGTTTCTAGTCTGCACGTTCCCGGCCGGTGCGTTCCCAGTTGTACGCATATAAGCGGCAATCTGCTCAGGAGAGTAATCTCTGTATAGCTTAGGCTGTAGAGCTATTGTTGGAGCCGAATCCGTCGTCATATTGGGATGTTGATCAGATGACTTTGACGGTTTCGGCTGTTGTGGCGGAGGATCGGATGTTCGGGCCGCTGCATCTGATTTGGTATCTTCTGGGGGAATATTGAAGTACGTTGGGCCCAATGATTCCAAGTCCTGCTTCTTGATGACGGTCTTCATGATGTTGTAGAATGTCTGTAGGAAAACGTTGTGATGGTGCCCGACTGCCTGGTGCGAAGCGTTCCAGATGGCGCTCTGGATGAACTCTTTGAACTCTTGCTCCTCCTTGTCGGTGTGGCCAGGCATGACCCACCTTGGGTAGGGGTTTTTCTTGAACACGTGGCCATCGCGATTTTTAGCAAACGACAGCAGACAGGCATCAGTGAACTCTTCGATGATCTGCTCCAACATCGCAGCATCCTCGGGGTCGATCTCCTCACGCTTGACTCTGATGACGCCGTCGTCCCTGGGAGCCACGGTCTCTGGAGCCTTTCCCTTTGTCATGAGTGAAACTGTCCCACCGGGCATGCCAAAAAGTGTGTTGGCACAAAATGTGGTTCTTGAGTCTCAACACACCAGCGAAGCCGGATATGATCTCAAGAGCGTCGGAGCTTCCAAGATCCAGCTAATGTCAAACCCGGTCAGAGAGTGCCGATAACCCTCAGGCGTGCCAGTCAATTTGACCTGCAATTGGCAAGGAAAAGATAATGATCAGTAATCACAGGGCGAAACTAACCGGTATGTCCAGGTAGTTCTAACTATGTGGCTCTGAGAGCCGATTTAATCGGAAATCGACTAAAGAGTCGATTCCGGCATTTATGCATATTTTGTTATAGAAACAGATACTGAACTGATACATAATCGATTGATATGCGTAATCAAATAGAGCAATCTACATTAAACAAATTTATGCAGATAGTTGTAACAGATTAATGCATAATCGGATGCTGTAAATAGGTCAAATCATTCAGTTTAGCCTGTCTGAATGTCAAACAGGCAGAAATCGGCTATTTGGCAGAATGCGATTGGTTAATTGATTTTTCTCGAGAAAGCACAACCGTAGGCTAATTAGCCGATTCGGGGTCCGTAGAGCGGAAAATTTGGCGGTGATTAGTTCCAAGTATAAATTTAGTACTAATACGAAGCTGGTCTAGAAGGCCTGCGGCTTTGCACCAGTTTAGATATATTCCCAAAAATAATCACAAGCAAATCTAGAAGGAATACAGAGCTGGTCTAAAAGGCTGGCGACTCTGTGTTCATTCAGATCGGCTCTTGTCAAGTATCCATAGCACGTACGAGCAAGATTACGATAATACTGGCCGAATCAAGCGATATCATAACAAAGCATAAACATGAACGAGACATAAATGGCATTTTTCATGTGGATCTAAGGCCAATACTATGCAGTTTTGATCGGGCAGAAAGATGTTATATTAATAAATAAACAATAAATGACAAATAACATCTTGATAACTTAATGAATCTAACTAAGATGCCAAATTAATTAGAGCCGATAACTAATCCATGCACATAATCAAGCTTAATCTAAGCCTTCGTCCACCGGATGACGTTAAACATAGATTAAACAAGAAAACAAATATGAATCGATAACTAACCCTTATTTGATCTAAACCCACATCCACCGGATGACGCTGAACTTATATCAAATAAGAATCAACCCCGATCTACGATGCTTCCATATCCACCGGATGACATTAAAGAGACAAAGCTTAGCGAGGCATGACGGTACTTACAAGCATGCTTGCGTCCACCGGATGACACTCAGCCCGATTGAAGAACTTGCCGAGATCTACGTTACTCCTACTCCTAAGTTTTGTCCGGAGCCGAAAGATGTGTTGTATAGATGTGTGTCGTATTACAATGGCCGGGGCTTATATTTATACCCAGGGCTTTGATAGAGTCCTATTCGAGTTACAACTCAAGATAAATACGGAAACTAACAAACTTTCCTAAATTAAAAGTAACTTGGAGCCCAATCTTTCCTTTCCTCAACGGACTCCGAACGTGATCGCTTTCCTGGCCGAAGATCCACGCTAACGTCATCAAATCGGCTATTCGCGCCGTCTTCACCTCCAGCCCACAATCGATTCCGGGACCTGATCGACTATCTCTGCCTTGGCCTCTGTTCCCAAAAATCGGCTATCCGCATCCGGCATCGGTCATCCGCACTCAGTTCAGATTTTGGCGTAAACAGCTGTTTTATAGCCCTCGACGTTGGATTCACTATGGTCCAGGTGAAGGCGCTTGAAACACTCTTTCTTCTCCTTAATAGCCCTTTGCACCTCGTCATTCCACCACCAGGTGTCTTTTGCTTCTTGTTTACCCTCCTTGATCACGCCAAGCACTTCTGAAGCCACCTTCCGAACACATGTTGCCATCTTTAGCCACATGTCGTCTGCATCTTCTTCTTCCCAAGGACCCTCGTATAGCATCCTCTCCTTAAACGTTTGCGCCACTTCCCATCTAAGCTTCCACCACTTCATTCTCACAATCTGGGCGCGTTTGATCTGGGGGACCCGTATCCAAAACTGAAAGTCCGCCACCACCAGCTTGTGTTGAGGGACAACACACTCCCCAGGTATCACCTTACAATCTAAGCAAGCACGCCTATCCTCCCTTCTTGCAAGGATAAAGTCGATTTGGCTCGAGTGTTGTCCACTCTGGAAGGTCACTAGATGGGATTCCCTCTTCCTAAAGATGGTATTCGCTATCACCAAGTCGTAGGCCAACGCGAAGTTCAACACATCCTCCCTCTCTTCGTTCCTACTACCATACCCAAAGCCCCATGCACTCGCTCGAACCCTACATTTGTCATGCCCACATGGCCGTTGAGGTCTCCTCCAATGACGAGTTTCTCGCTGATCGGCATGGTACTAACCATGCTATCCAGGTCTTTCCAAAACTATTTCTTGGTGCTCTCCCCAAGACCTACCTGAGGGGCATAGACACTGATCACATTCAAAGCAGAATCTCCAACTACCAGCCGGACTAGGATAATCCGATCGCCTTACCTCCGAACCTCTACGACTCCATCCTTTAGGCTTCTATCGATCAAGATTCCTACACCATTCCTACCCGATGATGAGCCCGAGTACCAAAGCTTGAAGCCAGTACCCTCCACCTCTTTCGCCTTCTGGCCCATCCATCTAGTCTCTTGGACGCACAGGATATTTATACGCCTCCTAATTGCTGCATCAACTAGCTCTCGTAGCTTACCCGTTAGGGACCCTATGTTCCAACTACCTAGACGAATCCTAGTTGGCTCGGCTAACTTCATTACCCTTTACACCCGTCGAGGGAAGTGCGAAGACCCTTACTCATTTTTCACCACACCCGGGCGCCGATGTGGCGCGCCACTAAGGATGCGACGACCCGATCTTTGCTTACTTGACACCACGCCCAGATCACGACACGGCGCGTCACGGGGGTGACGTCCCAGCCCTTGCATATTTAACACCATACCCGGGTTCCGGCATGGCGCGTCGCTAAGAGGGTCACGCCCCAACGAAAATCTTTTGGGTTTCATTTTCATAACAGTAGCTAGGTTTTTACATTGGCTCGCCAAGCCTAACACAACCCTCCTCCTTTGCCAGGGCTTGGGATCTGTTATGCCAAGGCACCATATGCGCCCCATCATAGGCGCCCCACCATAAGCTAGAGCACCATATGCTAGGGCACCTTTGGTGCCCCACCATAGGCGGAGTTATCTATATAGCTATACCTATTATAAAATATTTCTGGCTTTTTTTTCTTCTAGCCTTCTCTTGTTCGTGTCCCAACCAATTAACTCAACAGTGCCACGTCCCGTCCGTTATTACGCCCCCGTTCCTCCCTGGAGGTCATATAGATCCAGAAGTGTTGACGTAGCAGAGGGAGGGGACGAGGAGGAGGGTCTCTGCCTGGTGCTGGAAGGAGCGAGGCTGGTTGAGGAGACCGCCACGGGAAGGCCAGCGTGAGGGGCACGGATGCCTGTGAGGAGGCTAGGCGCAGGGAAGGGCGAGGCCAGTGCTCGGAGGAGCGGAGGCTGGCGCAAGGTGGTCACTCCGAGGCAGCGTGAGGAGAGACGGAGGAGGAGGCCGCCAGGCGCCAGCTGCGATGCCGATGCCGAGTTGAGACGGCTGGGGCGGCGGAGGCAGGGGCTGCCGTGGGCAGGAAGATAACGTCGTCCTGTTCAATGGACCCTGCACACGTGGAAAGGAAAATGGGATACACCGTATCTCCATACCAGTAAGTATAGCATGTTCAAGTGAATACTTTGTCGATAAATGTAGCCTTACATCGGTCGGTATGAGAAATAATAATGGTGAGGTATTTTCTTCGTTTATTAAAAAAAAAGGTTGGAGAGATTTTTATAAGTGGGCTAATTTTTTTAGCTAGGCCAGGCAGGTTGAGGTGGTCCCAGATCAGGGGGTGTTAACTTCCCAAAATTTATTCTCTATGATATTAATTATCTTAATCCATAGTAAGCCACAAATATATTTTCTTTTTCATAAAAATAGATATTTTATTATTACTATCGGTATGAGAATTATATAATAAATTATGGAACGCACGTGAATCTTTTGCTATCTATACCTATTAATAAAGCGGCAAAATTTCCGGTGCTTTTTTTCGTCCACCCCATCTAACTACCGACTCACTGCACTCAACCCATCACAGGCCTTAAAGTCTTTTGCTAAATCTATTTTTGGGCCTTGTTTGATTTGATATTAGGCTGGACCAATCTAATTACGGTTGGACTTAGAAGGTCTATATATTTTAATGGGTCATGTTTAAATCTTAATAAGACGTGGATTTAGTCCGGTTTAGTTTTGTGTGCCTGGTTGATGTTAGTACCGTACGATAAAGTGGGGAGGGCAATCAGGTGAGATGCTAATAAAACAAGAGATATTTTGCTACGAAAACTCATATCTTTCTTGGCTTTTTTTTTGCAAAGAGATGTTGATACGCAAGTCAAACACGTATAACAATTATTTTTCTAGATTGGTTACGAAACTAATTGAATTAACGAAAAATTTATTTTGTCACTCTCCAGCTGCAACGCACGGTCACTAACTATTGAATTGACGAAAATTTTATTTTTGATACTCTTTCGTTGCAACATACAAACACTTTTTGCTAGTCTATATCTATATATATTAATAAAGCGGCAAAATTTCCGGTGCGATTTTTCGTCCGGCCTTCTTTTAACTTGCCTTTCTAACTACCCGATGTCACTGTAAAACGATAAGAAAAGGAATTATCAGCCATCAGCCCACCACGATCGAGGTCATCAGCCCATCTGTAACAGAACCGTCTAAATCACATGGCTCACAGGCACCTGTCATTGTCGCTAATGGCCTCTGAGAGCCGGGTCCGTGTCCGAAATGATCTAGGAGGTCCTGCCGGGCTACATCAGCACCCGTTTTTCTCCAACAGGATCCCATTGCGAAGCCATTACAGAATTACAACATTTCATAATAAATTACATCAGAGTAAAAGCGCGCAAAGATTATAGAGTACTTGGATTACAAACCATTCGTCCAAATAAAATTTAAGTGCCGTTATTATAGACCATAATTAAAAGTAGGTAGCAGTGGAAAGACAATACCATATTTAAATACTTAATAACAAGAACCTTGCCCACGGGTCCAACCTTACTCTTTCCCACTTCCCTCCTGGACAACTGTCACATAGCAGGGGGCGAGGCAAACCTCCGACTGCTGTATCCCTGCAACATGGGGTTAACAAAGCCTGAGTACTGGGGTACTCCGCAAGACTTACCCGACTAAAGAAAAAGGAGTGAGATTCAGGAATGCAGGCTAAGGGAAGTCAAGGTAAGGCTTGAGCAAGAGTCAAAGAGTTTTGCAGAAAGCATTACTGTTCTATTTCAACATTGTACCTCAAATCTTAATTTTAAGCTTAGTACATAATTGCAAGTTCCTTGTCATGTTTCATCATACTTCCCAATTCATAAATCATTCTCAAAACACCTAGTTCCGAACCACATTTCGGGGTAGGGCAGTGGATTAAGTCTCCATTATTCGAGGAGCAACGACGATTCGAATCGATTAAATACCCAGCTGGGGATCCCTATCCACACTGCGTATGTAGCTCTTAAGCTTGCATACATCAACCCCGTCTACCATGGCTTTTCTATCCCTGAACCGGTCCTACGCCACCCGAGAGCATAGTACTCCTATCGTCTCCAGGCATGCCGGCCACGAGGGTACACGCTACTCTCGTCATCTCTCCACTCCCAGTGCGTGGTTGTCTGTTCAAGCAATAGAGCCACCGAAGATAGGGCTTCTCGGATTATGTGGCTAGTTGCAAAGTCTCGATCCAGCAAGCCTACAATGAATGGTCCCTAAGCTTTTTCCAAACTCAGGTCTGCCGGATGATAAGACATGGGGAACGCCGCCCCATGTGCACATCAACCGAGCGAAACATTTCCTTTTCCACCAATCGGTTCCAAGCTATTCCAATGGCGATAATACATTAGGACTCTAACCCAAATGCAAGTCGACCGACGGATAACAAATTCTTCAGCTCTTATCATATTTCGTTCTCAATATATAATCATAGCACAGGAAGTAGTGGTTTATGCAAATCTAAATTAGTTGAGCTGGGCTAAGCGTTTTCCAAACGTTTGATTTTAAATCAGGTTCAAGGATGATATATATCAAGGTAGGCAATGTAGCAAGTAGGTAACAATCAACTCTTATCAACCTAATGCAATCATTTAACTCAAGCGATAAATTTTATAAAACACATGGAGGGGCTAATGCACCGGGGCTTGCTTTGGATTGCGTACAGTGTCGGGTTGGGCTCGGTCCCGCAAATGTTGAATCCCTGGACGACCTCGGGAGTCACCTCCTCCGCAGTGGCCTCAACCTTGACTTCCTCGGTGACGGGCACTACACGTATGCAATGATGCATGCTTAACATGGTGTGAAAAATAATGAATACAATACACACTAGTAAACAATATTAATCCTTAAGTACAAGTTTCTTTCACGGTAAAGTTGTAAAACATTTCTCATAAAGTAAAGTGGTGTTTCCATATTTCATTTTTATTAACCATTTTAACAGTTATAGAAAGCCACTGCACAGCTTTACTACAACTACCTAGTGACAACATTACTTTTTGTCAAGGATCATCAAGGTGAAAGATCCATGAACCCAATCAATCCAAAAACCACGCAAACTACAGGGATTATTTGTTTATATCCATTTTATTATCCAATTAATCTAACATTTAATTAATAGATGATCAAACAGCTTCCATTCGAGCCCAAACTTAGTCAATAGATAGGTCTTACCCTACAACAGTGCCATATAAATTTTTATGATTTTTGGATTAACCTAGAATTTATTAAAATTACCCAAAGTTGCATTTATTAATTACTTTACTGATTTTTAGTTTCTGCAGAAAGTACCCAAAGCTTATATTTGATATTTTTATTAAATACTACATACTATAGAGAGTATACACAAATATTTTCATGAATTTTATCACAACAGAAATATTCCTATAAAAAGAACAAACTGTAGTACTATTCATATTACCCCAAAATGGAAAAACACATTTAAATTCCCCCGAAAATAGAAAAAACGTTTCGGCCCGAGTCGGCTCACGAGCGAACAGGCCGGCCCATCTCGGCCTGCCCACGCTGTGCCATGGCGGTTTTGCCGAAAACCCCCCGAACTAAACGAATTCCAACCCGCAGTCCAACGCTTACTATTCACATGAGTCATACACTTTACAAATAACCCCTGCACTTTCTTTTCTTTTAACCCGAAGCCCTTCTCAACACCCAGGGGCGCTGACCGACGGGCCGCCAGTATTTGACCGGCGCTAGCTCGCCGCCGGCGAGGTCTCCAGCCAAACCGACAGCACCAACACACTCCCAAGGCCCTAGCGCCTCCATAGAGGTAGGTATTAGGGCTACTTGGACCTAGGGTTTTACCCAACCGCGAGCATGGCGGCCCGGCCGCGGCGGCACGCCGCACTCCGGAGAGGTCAGGATGGTAGCGTTCAGGGTTAAGGGCGCAATCGATCCGGGAGCTCACCGTGGCTTCATTTGACTAGAAGGTCGAGCTCGAGGCGGTGCAGAGGCGGGAGCGGGACGACGGCAGCGGCTGTAGCGACTCTCACCGGCGGTGTGCTTCCCGTTCCGACGATCCTAAGGGACAAAATGGAAAACCGTCGCAAGCATGAGCCTCACCATGGACTAGAGAGTCCCAAACGTGAGACCGAGGGAGGAGAGGCTCACCACAGCGAGCTAGACGCGGGAGGGATGGCTGCGGCAGCGCTCCGCCCACCCGCGAGGAAGACGTCGAGCGTTCCGGCGCGTACGGGGCACTACGGCTTGCACCACTGGATGCAATCGAAGCGCAAGAGAGCAAGCTGGCTGGCTACACGATGGAGAGGGTGGTGATGGCTCGGTGAGGGCGAATTTCGCCGGGCACCGAGGCTAGCACGACGGTGACCGGGAGGGAAGAAGGGAAGAGAGAGCGCGACCGCTGCCATTTAAGGGGTAGAGGAGAGGGGACAGGGTCGATTTGGGGCAGCACGGGGTCCTCCACACGCGCGGCTGCGCCAGTGAGCACGATCCCGGCCAGCACGAGCGGGCTGCCGTGCCTGTGCACGAACAGGGGAGAGGGGCAGAGTACTGTATCAAGGGAATTCACTCTCTCACAATTTTCTATCCATAACTCCACAAACTTTGTAGCAACTCAAAATTTGGCCAATATAAAAGTTGTAGGGTTTTGAATTCTACACAACTTTCGTTTTGGGACCCAATTCAAATTTTTGTATAATTTTAAAGATATTTGAAAGGGGGTGAAACTACTATTTGAATTATATTTCTAATCCAATCAAATTGTCCAATTTTTCTCAACAACATGAAAATCTTCAAAAATAAAAGTTGTCCTATTTGTTGAGCTTGACAACTTTCATTAAGGAAGTTTGGTCAGATTCTTAATAGTTTTGAAATTAGTATTTTAAATTTAAATTTCAAAGTAGTAATTAGGATTTAATTTAAGTTTCTATTAAAGGATTTCAAAATTATCCAAAATAATAGTTGTTCCACTTTAAAAGATCTACAACTTTTATTAGGGCACCATCACCAGATTCTAAGTACCTTTTGATTTAAGGTTTCAGGGTCCGATTAGTGCTTAATTTCGATTTTTCTTTTGATTTTATTTTTGATCACCAATTAGGGATTCAATTGCACAATCAACATCATTCATAATCAAGTCACTCTAAGGTCCCTAAGCACAATCATATGTAGGTACTTAAAAGTAAACATGATGACATGGCATTTTTAATTAACCGTAATACCTGGGGTATTACAGCCCTTCCCCCTTAAAGAAATCTCGTCCCGAGATTTGATACACGACTAAACCTTAGGGCTAAGTATTGGAAAAGAAAATGTCTCAAGTAGACCTAGTCCAAACTCAACCATAAACTAACTGGAAGAGTTTATACATTACATAACCAGAAGTCTTACATTTATAGAGTAGCAAAGAATTCGGGGAAATTCTCGGCGAGGTAGTCTTCGGATTCCCAAGTGGCTTCATCCTCTGAATGTTCGCTCCATTGAATCTTGTACCATCTCGTGGTGGTTCTTCGAGTGACGTGATCTTTTTGATCCAGCACTCGAATTGGATACTCAGGGTATGTCAGGTCAGGTTCGAGTTCCACTCCTTCAACATCAATGACTTGATCAGGCAGTCGAAGGCATTTCTTGAGCTGAGACACGTGGAATACGTTGTGCACCGTGGAGAGGTGGTCTGGCAATCTCAGTTTATAGGCTACTTTCCCAATACATTCTAGGATTTGAAATGGTCCAATGTAACGAGGGGCTAACCTGCCTTTGACTCCGAAACGGCTGACTCCCTTCATTGGTGAAACCTTAAGGTAGACATAATCTCCCACCTTAAATGCTAAAGGTCGACACCTTTAATCGACGTAGCTTTTCTGTCATGACTGTGCAACCTTTAAATTATTTTGTATTTGCCTGACCTTTTCTTCAGTTTCTTCTACTAAGTCGACCCCAAAGAACCATCTCTCTCCAGGCTCAGACCAATTCAGTAGAGTTCGACACCTACGACCATACACAGCTTCGAACGGTGCCATCTTGATACTTTCTTGATAACTATTATTGTACGAGAATTCTGCTAGTAGCAAACATCCATCCTAGGTGTCAGCGTAAGTGAGTGCATATGCCCTCAACATGTCCTTCAACACTTGGTTGACCTTCCCAGTCTGACCGTCAGTCTGCGGATGACATGCTGTACTATGTAGAAGTTTTGTACCCAGTGACTTGTGAAAGGACTTCCAGAAATTAGAGACGAACTGAGTACCTCAATCCGAGACAATGGTTTTTGGCACCCCATGGAGCTTCATCAAATTCTCTATGTATAATTTTGCATAACTTGCCGCCGTGTACTTGGTTTTGACCGGTATAAAGTGAGCTTGTTTGGTGAGGTGGTCCACGACTACCCAAATGGAATCAAAACCTCTTGTAGTTCTGGGCAAACCTATGATGAAATCCATCCTGATATCTTCCCACTTCCACGTAGGGACAGGCAATTGTTGCAATTCTCCCCCGAGCTTCATGTGCACAGCCTTTACTTTCTGACAAGTGTCACATCTAGCTACATACCGAGCAATCTCTATTTTCATCTTAGTCCACCAGAATTTTTGTTTCAGATCCTGGTACATCTTGTTGCTTCCTGGATGGATGGAGAATCTGGTCAAATGTGTTTCATCGAGAATCTTCTGTCGTAACTCAGGCACCTTTGGAACTACTAGACGATCCTTGAACTATACGACAGCTTCGTTGTCAATCCTGAAACAATCTGTCGTGCCGGCTTGGACTTTTTCCTTGATATACTTGATGCCCTTGCTTCCTTTCTGAGCCGCAATGATCTCATCACGGATGGTGGTCTCAATGCTAATATGGTTCAAGCTGCCATGTGTTCACGGTGGATATACCCTAAAATTCCACATTCAAACACCGTTAACAGGCCTCGGATTCGGGGGAAGATAAGCATATCATGAGCATATTTTATCAATAACTAGTTCCACATGTACTCTTAAGCTTGTGATTGCAGGGAACACCAAAACAATGCAAAAGTGAGCAGCTAGGGGCTAACTACATGGTTCGGCCGAACCATGTCATGTTGCCCCAGGCCACCACCTTTCAACACAGTGCATACAACATCAAATGGAAGAGATCAGAGCCAAGGGTGGGCCCACCCATGGGTCGGCCGAACTGCCCATGGGGCCCACCTGGCTCTGGTGATGTGGCAGGATCCGTGTGACACTCCAACCCAGTCATTTCATCCATCGGATCAACTTGTGCTTTCATTCAACGGTGGAGATCAAAGGCACACGGATTCAGGCGTGAAACAAAGCAAACGAGACATAACAAAGACCAGGGAAGTTTCTATGACAGGTGGGGACCATGGTGGTGGGCCCAACACACCAGGGGTGGGTCGGCCGAACCACCATTGGTGGGCCTAGGCCACCTACACCATCACGGACTGGTGGGGACTCCTTCTAGAAGCTCCTGGCTAGGCCCACCAGTCATAGGGGGGTCGGCCGAACCCCCCTGGTGCCCAGCCAGGTCGGTTGGCCTCCACCAACTTCAAGTATGTTTCCCATGTGCTCAAATCACCAAAGCCGTCCATTTTGAGGTGGTTACAAGGCGGTGGATCCAAGGGTGGAGAGGCAAGGAGCACGCGGATCGCTGACGTGGCACCCCCTCATCCTCCACTACAAATAGAGGCTGCCCACTCCTCTTCAAGACACACCATACAACACAAGAAGCAAGCTAGAGTGAAGTTCTACTCTTTAGTAGTAGTATTAGTCTAGTGTGGAAGTTAGAGTCGAGTCGAGCTACGCTCGGAGTCTCCGGAGTCGTCTGCTGGAGAGACTGGTATAGCTCTTGTACCTTTCCTTCTGTAAGACTTTATCCTTTTCAATATATATTATCTTTACTTTATTTCACTAAGTTCTCACTTAGTCTTTACTATTCTTTATAGTATTGTTGTGTCTTGTCTTCTTCTATAGTTGTTTTATACTTGATAGTGATCTTGTCCCAACTCAACGTGTGTTAGTTCATCGCCTGTCATAGGGTGTTCTAGTTGTTGGTACGCAGCTAGAATAGTGAGACTTAGTGTAAGGGTGGTGCTTAGACTAGACCTTGCCTTTGATTACCGCATGTCGCACGGATTGTTTGTGGGTGCTAACAGGTGGTGACAGCCCTGTCTAGTCTTAGTATCCCTCCACGTGTTTTAGGCAAGTTCTTAAAAGGTAGGCTCCCATAAGAGTGTAAGCGCTTCGGGTAGAGGTTTTGTCCTCCATTGTCTCGCACTACCCCCTGCACACCGTTAGTAAGGTAACTATCTTACTATAAGTCATCTATTTGATAGGGTAAGTCACAAGAGTAAAGTAAGTGTCATAGGAGTCTTATACTCACTCGTTGTCCTCCCACCTAGCTATACTCTACTAGTTATCTTTTAGTTATCATAATACTTGTTGTGTGTTGGTGTCATTACCCTTTCCTCTACCTATCGATTTACCCCCCTACCACTAGCTGGTACTAAGTTGGTATAGACTTAAGGATCTCTTTCTTTTTATTAATTATTCCTAGCAACCGCTTTCCCTTGGGATAAAAATAAATAACGATACCTTGGAATACTCCCGGGTGAAGTGCTACAGCGGTATATTTTGTGCGCTTGCGGAATTATCCAATAGACATAAGAAATACCCTCAGGCACTTCTGGCGCCGTTATCAGAGATAGCCTAACACCCTGTCTCTGGTGGTTGCGCTAAGAAGTGTCAACACCATGTTCAACCATTTCAATACCTAACTTCCCTAGCTCAGGGCACAAGGAAAGATCTTGGGGCTTCACCTGTCAGATAGTTGCAATGAACCTTCCGACTGAGTGCATCGGCGACCACAATCGCCTTGCTAGGGTGATAATGCACTTCAATGTCATAATCCTTGATCAACTCGAGCCATCTTCGTTGTCTCATGTTCAACTCTTCTTGAGTAAATATATATTTTAGGCTCTTGTGATCGGTGTAAATATTGCAAGTACTACTGAGCAAATAATGACACCAAATCTTCAAAGCATGGACAACAGCGGCCAGTTCTAGATCATGAGTAGGATAATTCTCTTCATGGCGCTTAAGTTGTCGCGAAGCATAAGCAATGACTCGGCCCCCTTGCATCAAGACGCAACCCAGACCGGTTCCAGAAGCGTCGCAATACACATCAAATGGCTTTTCAATGTCAGGCCGGGCTAGGGTTGGTGCACTAGTCAACAATTTCTTCAAGGTTTGAAAGGCCTCCTCACACTCAGGTGACTAGACAAACTTGACCTGATTCTTCAATATGCTGGTAATGGGCTTGAATATTTTGGAGAAATCCAGAATAAAACGACGGTAGTACCCCGCCATTCCCGTGAAACTACGGACTTGATGTACGGTGGTTGGTGGCTTCCAATTCAAGATCTCCTCCACCTTGCTTGGGTCAACAGATACGCCTTCAGCTGATAGGATATGTCCGAGAAACAGAATTCTGTCCAACCAAAACTCACACTTGCTGAACTTGGCATATAGTTGATGTTCTCTTAAACGAGTCAGGACAACACGGAGGTGGTTGGCATGTTCTTCAGGGGTTTTAGAATAGACAAGGATGTCGTCGATGAACACGACTACAAATTTGTGGAGTTTAGGCATGAAGACGGAGTTCATGAGGTACATGAAATAGGTAGGGGCATTGGTTAGGCCGAAAGACATAACTAGATACTCGTATAGGCCATATCTGGTGGTGAAGACTGTTTTTGGAATGTCTTCGGGACGGATTTTTATTTGGTGTTTTCCAGATCTAAGGTCAATTTTAGAAAATACTTTGGCCCCAGCAAGTTGGTCAAAGAGAAGGTCTATAGGAGACAAAGGATATTTGTTTTTTATGGTGCTCTCATTGAGTGGACGGTAATCAACACAAAGTCTGAGGGAATTGTCTTTCTTTTTAACAAAAATAGCAGGACAACCCCAAGGGGATGAACTAGGCCTAATGAAACCCTTATCCAACAGATCTTGCAGTTGAACCTTAAGCTCTGCCAGTTCTTTGGGAGGCATCGTATAGGTTCCACGAGAAATAGGTGCTGTTCCAGGTTTCAACTCAATGGCAAACTCCACATCACGATCAGGTGGCAAACCAGGCAAATCATCGGGGAACACGTCCGGAAACTCACAGACTAGCGGAATATCCTACACTTCTTTGACTGTGGTTGCACATATCCTACCAACTGCTCTCTGAGGTATTGGAAGTTGGATTAGGAGTTATGTTTGACTATTAGGCAAGTTTACCCTGATGGTTCTATTCAGCACATCAATGAGAGCCTTGTGCTGATACATCCAGTTCATGCCTAATATCACATCTATATCCTGATTCTTCAGCACTATCATTGAGGTCGGGAATATATGCCCGCCAAGTTCTATGGGAACCCGATGTACTATTTCTTTAGTACTAATGCGCCCCCCGGACGACTGTATAAGGAAAATTTCCTCTATTTGTCCAATCGGAATTTCATGCTTGACAACAAATGTACGATTGATGAATGAATGTGATGCACCAGAATCGAAAAGCATTATAGCAGGATGACTTGCGATAGGGAACCTACCCAGCATGGCGGGTTCACCCTCAGGAATGTCACCAACATGGGTGTAGTAGACCTGACCTGCTTTCCTCATAACTTTTCCCTTCTGGGCCTGCTGCTAGTGACCACGGTGCTGAGTCTGCTGCTGCTGTCCACCAGGAGCCTTCTGCGCATTTTGATTGTATTGCTTGGGAAATGGGCAGTTGTGGGACCAATGTCCCATCTTGCCACAATTGTAGCATGGTTGGTTGTATGTTGTCTGGGGAGTGGTGACACAAATGCCAGGGGCATTTGGCTGGGTGGTGCTTTGTTGGTTGGAAGTGTGTGAGGTAGCAGCAGTTCGAACTACGACCTACTGATGGGGATACTGTGGACGAGAGTGGTGAGTGGGGTGGTAGATGATTTTCTGGCGCTTCTGATTGCCAGAAGAACTAGATGATCCAGACTTCTTATTTTTCTTCTCTTTTTGATGCTTGCGGTCACTTTCTTCAAAACCTATCGCAATGTTGACTGCTTCATGATAAGTGCAGTGGAGGTTATTGGACAAGCTCCTTTGAATCTTGTAGTTCAGGCCTCTGACAAAGCAGTCCTCCTTCTTTTGGTCAGTGTTGGTATGCTTAGGGGCATACTGCGACAGATGGTTGAACTGGCTGACGTACTACACGACAGTGGATTCGTTCTGCTACAGAGCTAAAAATTGATCCAACTTCATTTTCATCACACCCGCCGGGATGTAATGAGCACGAAAAGCCTCACGGAACTCCACCCAAGTAAGTTGGTGTCCATCAGGCTGGGCGGACAGGAGGTTTGCATACCAAGCACTCGTTGGACCTCGGAGTTTCTGTGCTGCAAACAGTGGTTTCTGGATTTCAGTGCAATGAATCAATCCAAACTTCTGCTCCATGGTACGGAGCCAGTCATCTGCTTCCAGCGGCTCATCCGCTTTGGTGAACATCGGCGGGCGGGTGTCCGTAAAGTCCACATAAGTTGTCTCCTTGTCATGGTGGCGGCCACGGCGCCCACCACGGTCATCTCGGTTCTGAGCATGCAGTGTTGCAGCAATGGCTAAGGCTGCGACGGCATCTGCCAGAGTAGGTGAAATCGGCGGTGCCCCCGGAATGGCCCCATCCTCAGAAGTCCTAGCACCAGTCGAGCGGGTGTGAACAGGCATCTGTGCATAAGTAAGCCAAACTCAAGTCTTAGATTACTTAACCGAAACTCAGTACAGTACACACCATAACATTACAATAACTAGGGTACACAACTGACACTTAACACAGTCCCCAAACCATAACTAGGGTTTCATGGCAACACCTACATTACAATACGCAAAAGAGTGCGATAAACCGACATTCCTAGTCCTACTACTAGTCTAGTCGTCGTCGCCCATGGTCCCGTCAGAGACGACACCGTCCTTGTCGACCTCCTCGATGTCCTCCTCAATGCCCTCCTCGGTGTCCTATTCGGCGTCCTCCTCGACGACCACCTGGAGAGGCTCGACCTCCTCGTCAACGTCCTCCATGTCCTGATCCTCAGGACCAACAACAACTCCGTCCTCGGGGTCCTCAACCCGTGGCTCCAAGATAGAGTTAAGCTCGTTGTTGAGCCTATGCACCTCCTCGTGCAGTGCATCATTGTAGTCCTCAATTTGCTCCACGTAGATGTCAAGCTCGTGCAGCCTCGCCCGAGTCACGTTCTCACGTGCCCAGGTCGCGTCCCTCTGCTCGATCAGGCGAGCCACAGAAGTTCGCAGCCGGTCGATCGTCGCCACGTCCTGGTAGTGCTCCCGACGAGCGGCGGCAAAGTCCTCGGTCATCTTCCTCATCTCCTCCCTTATCCTCTCTATCTCCTCCTGCAGCTCAGCGCGACTGCGGCGGGGGCGACGACTGCCGGAAGCCTCCACGTCGCGCGGCGCCAGCTGGTGACGCGGCACACCCCTGGGTCCCGTTATCTTGCACGCAGTCTGCTTGCAGTGTGCCATGTTGGAGAAGATAAGTTTAGATTAGTGAGGATATACTATAGGCTAGCAAGAATAGGTTTGATAGATCCTAATCCAAAAACCATTTTAAGGAGGAAGTTATTTAACATGTGAATCAATCATGATGCATAAATCGTACTTACGAAATTTAAAACCAATGCAAAATAAATAACTGCATAAATAATTTTTAACATAGGGCTAATAATAATTCTATTCCACTGGCTACCATATCTACATTACGGAATAAGACAGGAGCAAGCAATTTGGACCAAAATAGCAATTTAAAGTTTATGATCCAAAACATCTTGAAGTTTTGCAAAGTAATACCGTAAAGATTTAGCAATGAAACGCTCTGATACCAGCTGTAACAGAACCGCCTAAATCACATGGCCCATAGGCACCTGTCATTGTCACTAATGGCCTCTGACAGCCGGGCCCCTGTCCCAAATGAACTAGGAGGTCCTACCGGGCTCATCAGCACCCGTTTTTCTCCGACAGGATCTCATTGCGAAGCCATTACAGAATTATAATATTTCATAACAAATTACATCAGAGTAAAAGCGCGGAACGATTATAGAGTACTTAGATTACAAATCATTCGTCCAAATAAAATTTAAGTGCAGTTATTGCAGACCATAATTAAAAGTAGGTAGCAGTGGAACGACGATACCATATTTAAATACTTAATAACAAGAACCCTGCCCACGGGTCCAACCTTGCTCTTCCTCACTTCCCTCCTGGACAACTGTCACACAGCAGGGGGCGAGGCAAACCTCCGACTGCTGTATCCCTGCAATATGGGGTTAACAAACCCTAAGTACTGGGGTACTCCGCAAGACTTACCTGACTAAAGAAAAAGGAGTGAGACACAGGAATGCAGGCTAACGGAAGTTAAGGTAAGGCTTGAGCAAGAGTCAAAGAGTTTTGCAGAAAGCATTACCGTTCTATTTCAACATTGTACCTCAAATCTTAATTTTAAGCTTAGTACATAATTGCAAGTTCCTTGTCATATTTCATCATACTTCCCAATTCTTAAATCATTCTCAAAACACCTAGTTCCGAACCACTTTTCGGGGTAGGGCAGTGGATCAAGTCTCCATTATCCGAGGAGCAACGACGATTCGAATCGATTAAATTCCCAGCTGGGGATCCCTATCCACACTGCGTATGTTGCTCTTAAGCTTGCATACGCCAACCCCGTCTACCACGGCTTTTCTATCCCTGAACCGGTCCTGCACCACCCGAGAGCACAGTACTCCTCTCGTCTCCAGGCACGCCGGCCATGAGGGTACACGCACTCTCGCCATCTCTCCACTCCCAGTGCGTGGTTGTCTGTTCAAGAAATAGAGCCATCGGAGATAGGGCTTCCCGGAGTATGTGGCTAGTTGAAAAGTCTCAAATCTAGCAAGCTTACAACGAACGGTCCCTAAGCTTTTTCCAAACTCAGGTCTGCCAGATGATAAGACATGGGGAACGCCGCCCCATGTGCACATCAACCGAGCAAAACATTTCCTTTTCCACCAACCGGTTCCAAGCTATTCCGATGGCGACAATACATTAGGACTCTAACCCAAATGCAAGTCGACCGACGGATAACAAATTCTTTAGCTCTTATCATATTTCGTTCTCAATATATAATCATAGCACAGGAAGTAGTGGTTTATGCAAATCTAAATTAGTTGAGCTGGGCTAAGCGTTTTCCAAACGTTTGATTTTAAATCAGGTTCAAGGATGATATATATCAAGGTAGGCAATGCAGCAAGTAGGTAACAATCAACTCCTATCAACCTAATGCAATCATTTAACTCAAGAGATAAATTTTATAAAACACAAGGAGGGGCTAATGCACCGGGGCTTGCCTTGGATTGCATACCGCGTCGGGTCGGGCTCGGTCCCGCAAATGTCGAATCCCTGGACGACCTCGGGAGTCACCTCCTCTGCAGTGGCCTCAACCTTGACTTCCTCGGTGACGGGCACTACACATATGCAATGATACACTTTACAAATAAACCCCTGCACTTTCTTTTCCTTTAACCCGAGGCCCTTCTCAACACCCAGGGGCGCTGACCGAAGGGCCGCCGGTATTTGACCGGCGCTAGCTCGCCGCCGGCGAGGTCTCCGGCCAAACCGACAACACCAACACACTCCCAAGGCCCTAGCGCCTCCATAGAGGTAGGTATTAGGGCTACTGGTGCCTAGGGTTTTACCCAACCGTGAGCATGGCGGCCCGGCTGCGGCGGCACGCCGCACTCCGGTGAGGTCGGGATGGCAGCATTCGGGGTTAAGGGCGCAATGATCCGGGAGCTCACCGTGGCTTCATTTGACTAGAAGGTCGAGCTCAAGGCGGTGCAGAGGCGTGAGCGGGACGACGGCAACGGCTGCAGTGACGCTCACCGGCGGTGTGCTTCCCGTTCCGACGATCCTAAGGGACAAAATGAAAAACCGTCGCAAGCATGAGCCTCACCATGGACTAGAGAGTCCCAAATGTGAGACCGAGGGAGGAGAGGCTCACCATAGCAAGCTAGACGTGGGAGGGATGGCTACGGCGGTGCTCCGACCACCCGCGAGGACGACGTCGAGCATTCCAGCGCGTACGGGGCACTACGGCTTGCACCACTGGATGCAATCAATGCGCAAGGGAGCAAGCTAGCTGGCTGCATGATGGAGAGAGTGGTGATGGCTCGGTGAGGGCGAATTTCGTCGGGCACTGAGGCTAGCACGACGGTGACCGGGAGGGAAGAAGGGAAGAGAGAGCGCGACCGCTGCCATTTAAGGGGTAGAGGAGAGGGGATAGGGTCGATTTAGGGCGGCGCGGGGTCCTTCACACGTGCAGCTGTGCCGAGGAGCACGATCCCGGCCGGCATTGGCGGTGCGGTCGGGCTGCCGTGCCTGTGCACGAACAGGGGAGAGGGGCAGAGTACTCTGGCAAGGGAATTCACTCTCTCACTGTTTTCTGTCCATAACTCCACAAACTGTGTAGCAACTTGAAATTTGGCCAATATAAAAGTTGTAGGGTTTTGAATTCTGCACAACTTTGGTTTTGGGACCCAATTCAAATTTTTGAATAATTTTGAAGATATTTGAAAGGGGGTAAAACTACTAATTGAATTCTATTTCTAATCCAATCAAATTCTCTAATTTATTCTCAACAACATGAAAATCTTCAAAAATAAAAGTTGTTCTATTTATTGGGCTTGACAACTTTTATGAAGGAAGTTTGGTCAGATTCTTAATAGTTTTGAAATTAGTATTTCAAATTTGAATTTTAAAGTAGTAATTAGGATTTAATTTAAGTTTCTATTAAAGGACTTCAAAATTACCAAAAACAAAAATTGTTACATTTTAAAAGATCTACAAATTTTATTAAGGCACCATCATCAGATTCTAAGTAGTTTTTGATTTAAGGTTTTAGGGTCCGATTAGGGCTTAATTTAGATTTTTCTTTTGATTTTATTTTTGATCACCAATTAGGGATTCAATTGCACAATCAACATCATTCATAATCAAGTCACTCTAAGGTCTTTAACCACAATCATATGGAGGTACTTAAAAATAAACATGATGACATGGTATTTTTAATTAACCGTAATACCCGGGGTATTACACCATCACAATCGAATCATAGGCCATCATGCAAATCCAAGCCCACCCACAAGGCGGCCTCTAATTTACCATGTATATAAGGTTATATATTTTAATGGGCCATGTTTAAATCTTAATAAGATATATACTTAGTTTAATTTAGTTTTGGATACCCGGTTGACATTAATACCACATGGTAATGTGAGAGAGTGCAAACATGTGAGATGCAAATAAAATAAGAGACGTTCTGCTAAGAAAACCCATATCTTCTTGGTTTTTTTGGCAAAGAGATGTTGATACGCAAGTCAAACACGTATAATAACTTTTTTTTTCTAGATTGATTACGAAATCAATTGACTAAACAAAAATTTATTTTGACACTCTCTAACTGCAACGCACGGTTACTAATAATTGAGTTGACGAAAATTTTATTTTAATACTTTCCTGTTGCAACGCACGAGTACTTTTGCTATAGTGTGTGTGTGTGTGTGTGTGTGTGTGTATATATATATATATATATATATATATATATATATATATATATATATATATATATATATATATATATATATATATATATATATAAAGCGGCAAAATTTCCGGCCTTTTTTTCGTCCACCCTTCCAAACTACCGGCTCACTCTACTCAACC
Organism: Eremochloa ophiuroides; assembly: GCA_038502445.1. Classification (NCBI taxonomy): domain Eukaryota; kingdom Viridiplantae; phylum Streptophyta; class Magnoliopsida; order Poales; family Poaceae; genus Eremochloa; species Eremochloa ophiuroides. The sequence goes on from JAHLJS010000008.1 coordinate 53,287,097, forward strand.
TACCACAGGCGTTAGAGTCTGTGTAACACCCCTGGTGTTATTTCAACTAAAACCTGCCATGTCATCATGATTGCATGTAAATCATCTCGCATAAACTCATTATTATTGTGCATCAATAAAATAATTTTTATTTACACATGTGGTGATTTCAGTGCTTGTTGGTGTATATAGGATAAAAACAAATTAGAGATTCAAACCGGAATCAATTAAAAACCCTAATCGGACCCAAAACCCTAATTCAAAAAATAAAAGGAAGTAGGGGTTGGTTCTTAAACTAAAATTGTAAATCTTTAAAATTTGAGCAACTTCTATTTTGGGCAATTTTGAAGTTATTAAAAATAATTTCAAATAAAACCTTAATCTATGCTTTAAAGTTTAGAGTTGAAACTCAATTTCAAAAACTAAAAGTGATCTGATGAAAGTCATTTAATAAAAATTATAGATATTTTAAAATGGAACAACATTCATTTTTTGAGATTTTTAAGTTATGTAGTGGAAATTCAAATTAACCGCAAATCAATGATTTGAAATTCAAAATTGAAATGCTATTTCAAAAACTATCAAGAATCTGACAAAACTTATTTAATGAAAGTTGTAGGGCTTATCAAGTAGAACAACTTTGATTTTTATAGATTTTCAAGTTATAGAGAAACTTTTTGAGAATTGAATTGAATTGCAAATGAAATCCAAATTCAAGTTTTACCCCCTTTTTGATAATTTCAAATCTACTCAGAATTGGAATATGGTTCCAAAAGCAAAGTTGTTCTTCACAAAATTTTTCATAACTTTTATTTTTGGAAATTTTCGAGTTACTGTGTAGAATAGGGAGTAATTGCACCAACACAGTCAACCACCCTACCGTTAACTACAGTAACTGGCCCCCACCTCTTTTCTCCCGTGCAGGCATCCGCGCGTGCGCCGTGCCGCACGCCGGCGCTGCCCGGGCCTGGCCGGACCTGTCGCCGTCGGTGTCGGAGTCGTGGGGGTCCCGGACACGTTCTGCTCTCCTCCCTTTCTTCTATATCAAGCACTGGCGGTCACAACTTTCATAGTTCTTCCTCCATCGTCGCCGTCAACGAGGTCACTGCCCACGATGAAATTCATCAAAACCACTCCACCATCGTCCACTTCAACTCGCAGCTAACTTCACCTCATCCTTGCGCACAGTTAGAGCCTTTCTCTGTTGTTTTACATCGCCGGAGACTAGTGAACGCCGTTTTTCTTCTCGGAGGACGGCCAGAGCGCCGCCGTGGGCTGCTCCGACGTGGTCAGCCTGCTCCGGTAATGATACGTTCCGCCTCTACGTGTGTTTTAGCTTCCGCGTAGTCCCTTGATGCTCATGCGCTAGACCGTTTTCCGTTTTCTGCTCAGAGGACGTCGGAACGTCGCGTCGCCACCTCGGTCACCACTGACGAAGCTCCAGTGAGCTGTAAAATTCGCGGCTTCCACTTCGCTATCGCTCGGTTCCTCTTTCCATAGAGTTCGCCATCTCCTTGCGCGCCCACCGAACCAGTTCACACCCCCTCTGACCGCCGGGACCCTCGCGCCGTCGTGCTCGCTGCCGCTGTGCACGGCACCATTGTGGCGTCATCACCGCTGCTACCTGCATGCTGCTGCTGCTGCTCGCGGCCGGCCGTCCCTTGCTGCTTCCGGCGGCAGCCTAGTCGGAGCCAGCTAGCCGGCAGGGCCGGCGACCCTCTCCTCCCATGCTGTTTTTGGTTCATGCAGACAAAGGAAGAAGAAGACCCCTCCCTGTGTCTATGACGCGTAGGTCCCACTGTGTTCCCAATATACATCAAATTTTCCAGATTTAGCATTTTATTTAGAAATTTATATCTGGAGTTTGGTAGCTCCTAAACTAGTGAAACTTGTTTTCTTAGTTTCCTTGTTTAGTGCGCTGCGTGTTAGATCCATAATATGTGCTTTGTTATGTATATTTTTGTGCTGTAGAAATTAGTTTTGAAAAGTGGTTTAAGGATTATATTAACTTGCTTTTGGTCATATTGTGAGAAATAATAGTCCAAAAATAGTGATTTGAGTTTTTTTAGTCTTCTAATGACATGCACTAGCCATTAAAAAAATAAAATATATAGATTGTTTACTGTTTTAATGGTGTTTTACATTAATCTTATTAAATGAGAAATGAATGCTTGTTTTACTTGTTATTGCTGTATCTGGATTTATATAAGCCCAATTGACATGCAAATTTAGTGGTAGATGCTCTGAGTGTTGTGTGATAACTGGTTAAATTTTCATGATTTATGGTGCATGTTTCACTGAGTTATGAATTTATTATATTTGATGCCCAATAATTAGATTTAAAATGCATTATAAATAATATATAAATGTAAAAATTAAAAATACTGCTCCACGGCCTTTTAATGATGTTGTGGTAGCCTGAGAATCAATAATATAGCCATGTTGTTTCAGAAAATGTTGAGTTTCACATTTATCTTGTTTTCCAATATATTGTTATATTATAAACTTGTTTATTTTGTAGTAATTAATTTATAAAACCCGAGCATGTGAAATTGGTACCTTGGTCATAAATTGTAATCACCTAACTCTCATTAAAGTGTGGGATTAATTTGATAATGTTTACTTATACCCTTAATTATATGCTTTAATTATTAGTTGATAATCCTAAAGATGATAAGCATAAATCATGAAGTGATTTGGGGTGATTTTTGGAGTTGATTATGGACCTTGGAACATGAAACCTTGCTGTTCCATGGCATTTGATTATTTGTTTGCTGTGCTCATAACAAAATGAGAAAATGAAAAACTTAAAATGCTTTTTAGTTCAATTAAGCATTCCCTTAGTTAATTAAGTATGTAATATTGATTATCTCTAGGATGCAACCTCTTGAGTAAAAAGGATTGGTTAAGTGTATTTCTCATAGTAGGGTTTTGTCCTTCCATTGGTAAATATAGAATGGCTTGCTGTATGAAATAATTAAATGTTACCAAACCCTGAATAATAATCAACAAGTTGGTTTGGTTGGCTTGCAACTTTATCATGAGAGAAAGTTGTACTCAACTTTCTTCAATTAATTGATTAATGTAATGCACTTGTATGTTTCTCATCATGCATCATGATCATTGCATTACCTCATGTTAAAGCATGCATCATTCATCTGCGTGTAGTGCATACGCGAGTGAAAAGGCTTACGTCGATCAAGTCGGAGGAAGTCCATCGATCAAATGGTGGTGATGTCAATATCGTGATCTCTGTTAAACTAACCAACCCTGCAGCACAGGCAAGCCCCGGTGCATTCAGCCCCTTCCTTGTGATATATAAAATGTTTATCACTTTGAGTTAAACTATTGCACTAAGTTGTTAGGAGTTGAGTGATAACCCAATTGATGTATTACCTTCCTTGACCACTTGAATATCAACGTTGAAACCTGATTTAAAATGAAAATGTTTAAAAAATGCTTAGCCCTGCTTAATTAATTTAGTTTTTGCTCAAATGCTATTTTCAGAGTTATGGTGATATACTATTGATAATTCATGGAAAAAGAAAAATGAAAATGATTCCGTTCGGCGGTTGTGCACTTGGCCAGAGCATTGTCACCGACGGGAAGGGATTTTTCACTCGGTGGTTGTATCACTTGGGTTAGAATCCCAATGTTTGACCCCTGACGAAAAAGGGAATTGTCCGCTCGGCGGTTGAACACTTGAGTTAGAGTCTCAATGCATGGTCATCGACGGAAAAAGAATTAGGGACTATTCGTTGTAGGCCCGCTGTGATCGAGACTTTGCAACTAGCCACATACTACGGAAAGCCCTATCTCTGGTGGCTCCACTACTTGAACTGACCACCACACACTGAGAGTGGAGAGATGGCGAGAGTAGCGTGTACCCTCATGGCCGGCGTGCCTGGAGACGAGAGGAGTACTGTGCTCTCGGGTGGCGCAAGACCGGTTCAGATTTTAGAAAAGCCGTGGTAGACGGGGTTGGCATATGCAAGCTTAGGTGCTACATATGCAGTGTGGATAGGGATCCCCAGCCGGGTACTAGTCGATTCGAATGTCGTTGCTCCTCGGATATGGAGACTCGATCCTTTGACTTACAATTGGAAAGTGGTTCAGAACTAGAATGTTTTTGAGAATGAATAAGTAATTGGAATTGAAGGACATATGTGAAGGAACTGAGATTTATTGTTAATTGATTAAAATAATATTGAGTAAAATATTGAAAGTAGTAATAGTATTGTTTTTTCCAAAATACTTTGACTTCTGTTAAAGCCTTACCTTGATTCCCCTCAGCCTGCATTCCTGAGTTTCATTCATTTTTCTTAGTCGGGTAAGTCTTGCGGAGTACCCCATGTACTCAGGGTTTGTTAACCCCTGTTGCAGGTGAACCGAGAGTACAATTATGTTTGGGACCGTGCCGGTTGAAGGATCATGCATGGAAGAAGATGTGTATAGAATTTAACCCTTGGACAGGGTGTATAGTTGTACACTGCTACTCCACTACGAAACTCTGGTTCGGGATAATGAAAATTATATTTGTAAACCTATGGTCATGTATTACTTCCGCACTCTGTACTCTGATTCAATGTATTGGTGTAAACTGTTGCAATACTTGCAATGTCTTTATAATGAGATTCTCGCGGAAATCAGGGTTTCCGAGGAAACCCGGCAGGCCACCTAGGTTGCGGGAACTCATGCACAGTAACTGGAGATCCTTAGGGTCGATGATGGTACACGTGGGCCCGGTGATTTAGCCGGTTCTGTCATAGTCTGTTGCTAAATCTATTTGGGCTTTGTTTGATTTGAAATTGGACAGAACCAATCTAATTTAATAAAATGACTACTTATATGATAATTTATACGGTTGGACTTAGAGGTCTATATATTTTTAATGGGCAATGTTTAAATTTTAATAAGACGTGCATTTGGTTCGATTTAGTTTTGTGTGCCCGGTTTACATTAGTACCATATGGTAAAGTGAGGAAAGGCAACCAGATGAGATGCAAATAAAAAAAGAGCCATTCTGCTACGAAAACTCATATTTTTCTTGGCTTTTTTGGCAAAGAGATGTTCAAATGCAAGTCAAACACACATAATAATTATTTTTTTCTAGATCGGTTACGAAACTAATTGAGTTAACGAAAAATTTATTTTGACACTATAGCTGCAACGTACGGTCATTAACAATTGAGTTGATGAAAATATTATTTTGATACTCTTCCGTTACAATGCACGGGCACTTTTACTAGTTTTATAAAAAAAAATTTCTTTTATACACTTCCAGAAAAACGTTTGGATGAGGTAGCTAGGTTTGTTCCCTTGCTCGATGCAAAAGCTCTGTGGTCAGTATACTGTTCTAAAACTCACGTTTCTCGATCATCATCAATAACAAACATGATTAATCTAGATAATGCTGTGAACATTTGTGACCCCAAACGGATCTAAAAATATACTATATCATAAATGATCTAGTTATACTCATGAATGTTAATATACCTTTTGAATAGATTTGGTCAAACTTAAAGTTATTTGATTTCATTTCTAAAAAATAAAAATTGCATTCTTCTTTTATGAAGAGCATAACAACTGAGCAGTTAACAGCTCCTAAATATGTGATGGATAAACATATTTTCGAGATCAGTTATTCTATTACGCTACAAGAGACCCCCCCCCCCCCCCCCCCAAATAAAAAAAAGTAAAATCTCCAAAGTTCTCGTGTAATTAACTTCCGCAGCTTTTTTCATGACATTAACTCCACAAGAAAAAATCATGCCACAAAACGGGTGATGCAAACCAGAGCTTCGCACAAATCCAACGTACTACTTTTGTCAAAAAGGCCGTTGCAACAAGATTCATCATGTCAATAAAATGTTCGTTTGACCTGAATGGTGATAATGATTTTTTAGAAAAAAAAATACTATTGTATGGCTGAAAGAAAAAGCTAAAATAGTTGTTTATAAGTTGAAGTGAACAGATCTGTAGATATATTATGAAAACATCTCAGTTTGACCAAATTACAAATCATTCTAAAAATTTTAGTGAAACAAAGCATCTCAAATTTAACTAAAATCATAAAAAAACACAAAGATTTATGACATCAAATAGATACATTATGAAAATATAATTATTAACTAATGAAGAATCTAATAATATTTAGTTGATATCATAAATGTTTTTATTGTATTATATACATTTGGTCAAATTTTAAAAACTTTGACTCGTCAGAATTCTTAAAATGACTTGTAATTTAGAATGGAGGTAGAAAACATTAGAAATTTTGTATCACCAAATTAGTCTATTATGCAATGAGTTATCTTATGATAATAATTATGCAACATATATATTAATATTTAGTTAGTTAAATTTGAAACTGGCAATGACATTCTCTATAAGACGGAGGGAATAGAGAAGAGAAACAACGCACAATGTTGACAAATATCATGTAATGTTTTTTTTGCGAATTATACGGTATAGATATAGACGCTCACAACACACATATATTAATATTTTCTCAAGTATAGTTAGTTAATTTAAAAGTGGCAATGACATTCTCTATAAGACGGACGGAATAGAGAAGAGGAACACGTACAATGTTGACAAATAGCATGTCATGTTGTTATAACCCTAATTAAGCCCATCGAGATACTCTTTTGCAATGTTCGTGGCCGCCATCACCATCAACATCGACAAGTCAATTACAATGATTGTCCATAAATCTATCAGCTTTGATGGTTGTGATAAGCAGGCAACAATTTTTTTTAAGATTATAACATACTCCCTCTGATCTAAGGTTAGCGTCGTTTTAGGATTTTAACTATCTCCTTTTGATCGTCTGTTTTATTCAAAATTTTTTAAAAAATAATTATTTTATTATAAAATGATTCATTATTAGAAGTACTTTAATTTTAATTTTTTTTTATTTTCGTATTTTTTTAATAAGACGAATAGTCAAATGTCAATTTCAACAAGTCAAAAACGACACTTATCTTGTGACTGAGGGTATTAAAAAAAAGTAAGATCTTTAGATATCTCACAATTAGTCTATCAATTTCTCGGTAGGAATGTATGAAAAGACTTGTCGGCAACATAATAGTTATCATTCAACTTTATCGTCCACGAAAAGGTGGTCACAAGCAAGAAAAAAAAAATGATCATAGATAGCCAATAATAGTGTTGTAGAGTGGCATAGGTAGATCCGAAAGACTGCGCCGGCAGATCTCTGATAAAGTCACCACAGACGCCTCTGTTGAAAAGCTGAGCTGATTTTGGCTGAAACTGATTTCTTGTGAGAGAAAATACTGTTCCAGAGCTGAAAAATAAGTGACTAAAAACATAGAGTGTTTATAAAAAATAATTTGTGTCTTTTAATCTAAATTAGTTCACATTTGCCAACTAATGAACTACTGACTAGCTGGGTTGGGAGCTAAAAGCAGTTAGTTCAATTCAGTTCACCTGCTTAGATACCGAAGCCTAAAATTTAGGTAACTAAAGTTCAATCCATAATGTTCAGACAACATTTAATTCACTAGTTAGCTAAACTGAGCTTAGTCTGGACTAAAACTAGACACAAAACACAAAAACACAAAATGACATTACGTTCAAAAAAAACACAAAATGACATCAATGGACTAGGCCTGTGAGGTGTGAGCTGAGCTTCACTTTTTCTCAGGGCTCGGTCGACTCTTGTCCACTTTTTCTCAGGGCTCGGTCGTCGACTCTTGTCCGGTGTGCCTACACCGGTACAGGTCCTGGACCACGCCCGGTTCAGTACTGTACTGTAGCCTGCAGGTCTCCTTCATTTCCCTCTCTCTCTTTCTCTTCTTATCCACAGCGCACGCAGGAGTGGAGAGGGAAAGAGGGGACAGTAGCGTCTTGCTCACCAGTGGCAGGTGGATACGCGAGGGCCGGACCTTTCTCTCTCTAGCTACCGTAGTAGTAGTATGGTGGTGGTGGTAGGTCTGCGTGCGCGGTGGCGTAGGCGGGGTGAGAGAAGGATGGAGCGAGTGATTGAGCGTCGCGCCGGTACTGCGTGTGGGGGTAGACGCGGACACGTTTCGAGCCGCCGCTGGCGCGCGCGTCCCTCTCGGCGCAAAGCAACGCCAGCCGCTTCGTCTCGTCGTCGTCCCGGTCCGCTTCGTACGTTGCTGCCACCTTGTCCGATCCGTATCCTCTCTCCTTTCAGCTCGCACGGTCCGCCCCCGTGTCCATGGTTACGATCCAGCAGATGTCGAGGCTTTTAGCGGAGCAGTTAGACGGAAGCAGTTTTTTCTGGCAGGAAGTCATGAGCTGTGTTTGGTTGCTTGCTTTGGGATCTGGTTAGGTTTTATAAACCACTTTAAGTTTGTTTGGTTGTCTGATCAGGCCCTTTAGGCAGGCCCCGATAAGCCATGTACTGCCCTTTAGCTAGGCTTCTGAGAAACGACCGTGGAGTTCGTTTTTGCGGAGCCTGGCTTCACCCACCGGGGGGCTCCTCTCACCTCCGCTGTTCTTCACCGCGCGCTCCTCATCTCGCGCTCAGCGCTCATCGCCCTCTTCCGCCGCAACCTCCATCTCGTCGCCCTCATCCAATTTGAGTCAACTACGAGTACACTAGCTGAGAATTTAGGGCGTGGGTTGGAGGAGAAAATAATACCAGTGGCCCTTTAGAATGCAAGAATTTAACAAGAATTCTATAAAAAGAATTGTAGAAATCTGTTTCACGGGAAAAACACATGAACAAAAAAAAATCCCACATGCCAAAGGGGGCCTGGCTTTTTTCTAATTATGACATAGAAAAACAGGTTTTGTTCCCTCTGTAAAAAAACACCTTCTCACTTTCCAAGAAATGATTTCATTTTAATTTTAAGTAATTATATATAAACATATTAATACATAATTAGTATCGTTAAATAGATCGTTAAATATAATTTCATAGTAAATTATTTAAAGATATAAATATTATTATTTTTCTACTAACCTAGTCAAAATAGAGAAAGTTTGACAAACATCAAACACGCATCCCATAACAACCATTTTTAAGGGATGGTGGGAGTACAAGAGCAAAAAAAATTCGGAGTTGCTTAGAGCCTTCTAAACGAGGTCTAATTAGCATTTCATGTTATTCACGAAAATATATCAGACATATTTAGCACAAAGGAATACAAAATAGAGAAAATAAAAGAAACATGCAAAAATAGGATGGTGTTGTAGGAAAATTGAGGAACCAAGAAACATAAGAAACAAAAATATATAAATTGGGGTGTTTGGAACATAGAATCATAACACATGATTTTCAAAACATGATGTGTGATTAAAAGAGATGAACCCTTGTTTTATTATTTAAATATTATTCGTTATAATTTTAAATTATAGTTAACAAATAAACATAGTGATTACTACTTCGATAGGTACTATGTGTCAAGAGCAAATGAACATATAAATTGGATTTGTAAAAATGTAAGTATTTTTTGGGAGAATTGTATGTTTGCTGATTAATATAAATTTTAGGAATCCTCTAGGCTTATCAACCAAAATCAGTACTAACCAACCACAGCAGCCGAAAATCAGCCATTCGAACAGGTCACTAGCACCGTGGTTTGGGCTTTAAGAACACTTACATGTGGGCCCTTAGTCCATGAACTATGCCTTTGTAGGCTTCTAGCCCTTGCAATCCGGTACATCACCGTTCTTAACCGTCCACCCGCCATTCCCAGGCCTCCATTATCATCGTTGACCTCGGAGTTCTCCGTGTGCTGGGCTGGTTGCTAATTGCTATGGATTTTTGCTGAGATTTCCTCCGTGTCATTGCCCAGTGCTTGTCAGCATGCTTTTGGTGGATCTATACATGCGTGTGAGAGTTCGATTTGTGTATTTCTGGTGCCTCCTTGCTTCATTTATTTATTACCCTTACGGTTTCTTCCTTTTTTTTCCTTTTAAGTCCGCAAATAGATCAACTGCTCTGTCAATTTTTCTTTTTTTTTAATTGTCACCGGGGAATTACTCCCCACCTGAATATATTCAAAAAGTGTCCAAAACGGCTAATTTACAAAAGGTTTGAGGTTTGAGGAGGAAAAAAAACACCAACACCAACACCACGAGCGGACGCCTTAACACCCAAGTAGGTGGCACCGGCCGCCACCACACCATGCGGAGCCAAAATCGGACTCGCCCGCGACGGTAGTTGGCACGCACCGGCAAACATCCATGCTTGGACGAATAGAGGAGTGTGTCGGCCGCCGGCACACCATGTGGAGCCGCTTCCGGACTCGCCCCCGATGGTGGGAGGCGCGCACTGGCCAGTGCCTACACCTGGACGGAGAGAGGAGGGGTCCCGGCCGCCCCCAACCACGTGGAGCCAAAATCGGACTTGCCCGCGACGGTGGGAGGCGCGCACCGGCAAGCGTCCACGCCTGGACGGAGAGAGGAGAGTGCCGGCCGCCAGCACACCATGCGGAGCTGCTTCCGGACTCACCCGCAATGGTGGGAGGCGCGCACCGGCCAGCGCCCACACCTGGACGGAGAGAGAGAGAGAGGGGGTCCCGGCCCCCGCCACACCACACGGAGCCAAAATCGGACTCGCCCAGGACTGTGGGAGGCGCGCTTCGGAAAGCGTCCACGCTTGGATGAAGAGAGAAGGGTGCCGGCCACCGGCACACCATGCGGAACCGCTTCCGGACTTAACCGCAATGGTGTGAGGCGCGCATCAGCAAGTGCCCACGCTTGGACGGAGAGAGGAGGGTTGCCGGCCGGTGTCACACCACGCGGAGCCAAAATCGGACTCGCCCGCGACGGTGGGTGGCGCGCACCAGAAAGCGTCCATGCCTGGACGAAGAGAGAAGGGTGCCGGCTGCCGGCACACCATGCGGAACAGCTTCTGGACTCGCCCGCAATGGTGTGAGGCGCGCACCAGCAAGCACCCACGCTTGGACGGAGAGAGGAGGGTTGCCGGCCGGCGCCACACCTCACGGAGCCAAAATTGGACTCGCCCATGATGGTAGGAGACGCACCGGCAAGCATCAACGCCTGGACGAAGAGAGGAGTGTGCCGGCCTCCGGCACACCATGCAGAGCCGCTTTTGAACTCGCCTGCAATGGTGGGAGGTGCGCACCGGCCATCGCCCACGCCTGGACGGAGAGAGGAGGGGTCCTGGCGGCTGCCACACCTCACGGAGCCAAAATCGGACTCGCCCACGACGGTGGGAGATGCGCACCAGCAAGCATCCATGCCTGGACAGAGAGAGGAGGGTGCCGGCCGCCCGGCACACCAAGCGGAGCCGCTTCCGGACTCGCCCGCAATAGTAAGGGCCACGCACCAGCAGGCGCCCCCGCCTGGACGGAAAGAGAGGGAGGGCGCTGCCACAAGACGGTGAAAAGAGGAAAGAATAGGATGCCTCCAAGAAGGAAGCGACGTCTGCAGACGCTGCCATCCAGGCTTTCGCCCTATCCTCAAACAACCCGTCTTCAGCGACCTTCCAAGAATATGCGGTACTGGCCCCCATATCGACAGAGCCCCTCCGGGGACCCCCAGCAGCCTAGGTCTTTCGACCCCAGCCTGCTCTAACGAGTGTTTAACTTCGACGCTGCCGCCAAGGAGGTCGGTGACGCGGCTGCACCACCATCACCGGCCCGGCGGACCGGGCAAGGTTTTCACCCAGTTACTAGACATCAACCACCCATGGCGGCTCGGGTTCCAAGACTGCAGATGTGGAAGGGGGCTAGCCGTGGCCCAGGCATCTAGAGAGCCGGCCAGCCAAGGCCCGGCCCTGGCCAAGCACCGGCCGGTCCTCGCAAGCCAGCCCTAGCCTGGTCTCGGCCAGACAGCCTTGGCCAACCACGGCTGGCCATGAAAGTGCAATCACACCATATTGTGGGTTTTGTTATTGATGACCACCGAATTAGAGAACTAATAATTTCTATCGAGATGTTGAGCAAGGAATCATAGTTAAAGGATGCCATTCATTTCAAAGAACTTGTTGCTAACTTGCAGCTGCGGTGACCAACTCAAATGGAGGTTTAATTTCGTTTCACTTTTGAATTTAAGTTTAGAGATGCCATACTATCAAGGTGTTCTTAGGGACACCAGTCAATCTGTTGAATCAAGTCCTCATATCCCAGAAATAATATCATTTCACCTAGACATTTCTAGCAAGTCCAAGCCCATCTTCATCTGCTGGATTTTGCTAGTGCGGCAGTGCCGCACTTAAAGGGCGACAGTGCCGCACTTGATCTGACCGTTGGACAATATCGTATAAATACTACTTTTCTCTCTCACAACGGTCTCTTCTTCTAGCTCCCGACACTCTGCGCTTTAGAGACAAAAAAAGACAGCTCAATCTCTCCTCCATTCTTGACCTTAAACTCAAAGTTGGATCTCCACTTTTCCTCCATAGAAACTTGAGAAAAAGGGAAGCAACCTACGTGTTGAGAGCTGATCTACTGATTCCCAAATTTTGAGAGCACTTGGTTCACGTTTGGCCGGCGTTCTTGAGGTCTACTCCTTGGAGCTTTGCTCCTAGCCGGCTAGGCGTCGCCCTAGAGCTTGCAAACTCTTTGTGGCAGCCTAGAGAGGTTTGTAAGACTCTTGTGCAGTCAAGAAATCACCCCTCTCTTCAAGAGTTCATTCTCTTGATTTAAGAACGAGGAAAAAGGGTAGAATTTGTGGTGACCCTTGCCTTATTTGTGGCAAGCCTCAGCAACATGGAGGTAGGCAAGCCTTAGTGGCGAGCTGAACCATGGGATAAATCACCGTGTGCTGTTGTCTCTCCATTTTCTTGTGTTGTTGATTTGTTCTAGGGTTTGGCTCAATCCGCTGATTTGTGACTAAAGATGGCAACGGGGCGGGTTCGGGGCGGGTGGAGTGTTCGCGGACTCGCCCCCGAAACCCGCCAAGAAAACCCGCCCTGAACCCGAACCCCACTTCGGGTGAAAATCCCCCCGCCCCCGAACCTGACAGGGACCCGAAACCCAACGGGAAACCCGCCACCTGAATTTTAGCAACATTATCTCATGATAAAATTAATATATTCAATATATTCTACCATGGAAAATTGGAATAGCATAGAAAAAAAAGTACAAGATTGCAAGTAGTTTACACAGTACAGAATGGACCAAATGAATCAGCACCCAGCTCACCAAAGTCACAGCCGGCAGCATGCCCTACAACACTAGTAGCATGACACATGCAAAGCAAGACAGCGGCAACCTGCAACTGTAACTTTGGAAGGTTGCACGCAGTAAGTAGTTGGGCCAGTATGCGGCAAGCGCAAGCAGCAACTCTGGAAGGTTGCACGCAGCAAGTAGTTGGGCCAGTATGCAGCAAGTGCAAGCAGCAAGCAGTTTTTATACTACTCACAGAGGGCAGGAGACAACAACAGCGCCCAGCGAGAGCCGCGATCCTTAGTTGGGCCACTAGGTATGCTTTTTTTTAACACACTCATCCTCAACTTTGGGCCCCCGACGGGCACCCGCGGGGAAAATTTAAAACTCACCCCAGACCCGACCCGATTCGGGCCCCCGAACCCGAAAACCCGCGGGGCGGAAACTGAACCCGCCCCCGCACCCGCCGGGTATAAAACCCGCGGGTTTCGGGTCTAAACCTAACCCGCTGCCATCCTTATTTGTGACTTCTCTGTGGTATCCAGTCTGCGAGCTGTGAACTTTCAATAAGATCTGGGAAATAGATTACTGACTGTATAAGCTTTCTAACCATATCTTGTTCATCTCGTCTGGGATTAATCTTAGGGTGCGGCAGTGCCGCACTAGCTACTGAGCTTCATTCGAGTTGAGGTTTGGAGGCCTATTCACACCCCACTAGGCTTCCAGTGATGCTACAAGTAGTATCAGAGCCGATTGCTTCGTATACGCTTCACCGCGTGAAGTATGGAGCCCGGAGTGAGCTCAACTTGATCCGTTTGAGTTGATCCGAAGGACATGGATCTCCACGATACCAACACCGACAGTGAGAGTGTAACACCCCTGGTGTTACTATAACTAAAACCTGCCATGTCATCATGATTGCATGCAAATCATCCCGCATTCAACCCTGTTAGTGTGCATTAACTAAAATAAATTTTATTCTTGCATGTGATTGTGCATAGGTGTTTTAGAGTGGCTTATTATGTAAATGTTTGTCTTGTGTGTAACTATATCTAAATCAAGTTGGAAAATAAAAAGAAAATCAATTATAAATCATAATTCGGACCCAAAACCCTAATGCAAAAACTAAAAGAAATTAGATGTCAGGCCTTAAAAAAATTGTAAATATTTAAAAATTAAACAACTTATATTTTGGGTAATTTTGAAGTTATTAAATAAAATTTCAAACCAAACCCTACCCTATGTTTGAATATGTAAATTTGAAATCCAAATTCAAAATCTATCGAGAATTTGACCAAACACCTTTAATAAAGGTTGTAAATATTTTCAAATAAAACAACTTTTGTATTTGAAGATTTTCAAGTTATTCAGTTAAATTTTAAATAAAACTCAAATTGTTGTTTAGAGATTCAAACTTAAAATATTATTTCAAAAATTATCAAGAATCTAACAAAAGTTCTTTAATAAAAGATGTAAATCTTGTCAAGTAGAACAACTTTTATTTTTGGATATTTTCAACTTATTATGAGAAATCTTGAGAATTTGACTGGATTAGAATTTAATTTCAAATTCCCTAATTACTCCTTTTTGAATTATTCAAAATCCATTCAGAATTTGAATTTGGTGCAAATACCAAAGTTGTTCAGAATCAAATCTTCTACAACTCTTATTAAGGGCATTTTTCAAGTTCATACACAAAATAAAAAGTAATTGTACAAGATATGAATAGGGCTATGGGACTGCTACAGTGCATCACCCCTTCCTACCTCTGTCGCGGTAGGGGCCGGCTGCCGCGCTTGCGCGCGCCACACGCTAGCGTTGCCCGGGGCCGGCCGGCCACCTGTCGCCGTCGAGGCTGGGTCCGTGGGGGCCCTCTCTGATGAGTACAGGCCCGATCTTCCGAGAGATAATCGGTAAGTTCGATTTGTGGAGATCTCGACGTTGGTGATCCGGCTTCAAATCAGACACGATTTGAATCCTGCAACCGTTACACCACTGCTCCATTGGTTATCAACCAAGCACAACTTGATTGAGAACATCAGTCGGGCACTCCATAGAGGGACTTTCCTGAATTAGTGATACGAAAAAGTAAACGAATAAATGTGGGAAAAGTTGGGGACAGAAAAAGTTCCGTAATCGTCCTATTTTTTCGTTGCATTTCCTTGTTTTTAACGGAAGCGAGAAATGCGTAACAACTTTATTTTGAGATAGAAGATATTGGAAAGAAGTGCGTAGGTAGGCCTCAACGTGTTCATTGAGTAGCTTGAGGAAGTTTGCCATTGTGAGACGGTTAAGGCCACCCCTAAACTCCTGGACCAGTCTACCAGTGCTAATACTTTTCCCCCACATCTTTAAAGGAATCCTAACTTTGATGCCCCCACTATCTGTAAAAGAGACAAGCAACCCTGTCAAACGTTTTTTTTTCCCACCAAGAAAAATGAGAAGTTTCTCAGAGATGGCTTTTCCTGCAAGCGAATCGAAGAACACAAGCAAGAAAGTTTAAACACGCAATCTGAAATTGCAAATATGAATGACACGAATATCAATAGAGGGTTCAAGAACTCGGTTCCAAAGGACTAATCGACACAGTGGAGGAGATCAAGAACGAGGGCCCTGGATCACTGTAAAAGGATTTGTCACCACAGTTACAATGAACGATTCAGTTTCTCGATGGAAAACTAAACTCTAAACAAAACCCAAGTCTCCACAGCGGTGGCTGCATGGAACATAAAAGAGAGGCGTCCTAGGGTTGGAGACAACCAGAGAAGGCACCCACAACATGGGCTTAAGACCCGACTCGATACATGGCCAAGTTGGCCCAAAAACAGATGACACAAAACATTGCCGTGGTCACACAGATTATTCCATGAGCCATCTGGAGCTGGGACCAATTCCAAAACGACGGCGTCGTCGTCCCCTTTCCAATGAGTCCAAGATCGCCCCGTTTCGATGTCGTATGAGGGAGTTATGAGCGAAACATTGACGACGTGTCTGCTGAATCCGAGGGTGACGTGATAGCTGAGTTGGAGATGAGTTGGCACTTGGGAAAGACGATGGCGCAGGCGTGTCCAGCGTGACGATGTCCTCATCATCCTCCGCTTCTTGAATTGGAGTCGTCCTCGACTCCATCTTGGCGATGTCCTCATCATCCCCTCCTTCTAGAATTGGAGGCGTCCTCGACTCCATCCCATCAACAAACTCCTATAAAAGGTTAGTGACAGCAGGAAATGCACAAGACATAACAGGTTGACAAAACATAGTATAACATGGTGCATCAGGATTATCACATAACTCAGCAGTATCAGAAGTTGTAGCAAGAAAAGCACCTTCTTGTAACTTAATCCCATTAGGTTTAACAATGTTTATCGGAGGTTTATTTTTAATCTCTTGAGCATGTTTAACAATATCCATAGGAGACAAAGGCAGCAAAGTAATTTTCTTGTCCTTATGCATGAAAGCGTATGTATTAGTTCTACCATGGTGTAAAGCATCATTATCAAATTCCCATGGATGTCCTAACAAAATTGAACAAGCTTGCATAGGTACAACATCAAAATCAGTAGTATCATGATAAAAACCTGTGAAAAAGCTAATGCGGGCTAATTTAGTTACCTTAGTCTTACCACTATTATTGAACCATTGAAGTTTATATGGATACGAATGTTGTCGTGTGGTCAAACCAAGCTTCTCAACCAAATCTGAACTCACCAAGTTGTTGCAACTCCCGCTATCAATGATGGTGAGAACACGACAACCCTGCACAACGAGATACATGTGGACCAAATTGTGGCGCTGGATCTTCATGTCTTCGTCATGTCCCACACGTGAAGTCAACACACGCTGCACAAGAAGGCTAGGGTAGCCCGCGGCAGCAGCCACGGTGTCAATGGCGATGGCCTCCTTGTGTTGATCGCCCTTGGTGGAATCTGCATCAATGTTAGCAGCAAGGGCTAAATCATCTTCAACATCACTGGCCCTTACATAGCCATCCTCAGTAGCAATGAAAGCGCGACGACTGGGGCAGTCCTTCATGACATGTCCCATGCCTTTGCATCGGTGACAAATGATTTTAGAGCTGGAGGAGGAGGAGCTAGTAGAAGCACCCGGAGTGGCACCTTTCTTCGGCTGTAAAAACTGCACACTAGACAATTTACTTACCCCGAAAGAAAGTGGAGGTGTAGATGGCTGGGGTGCAACAGGAATATTGGGCGTCTCCTGCTCGGAACGCTGCTGGAAATTCCTTCCAGTGTTAGACCTGAAAGGCTGGTATTGTTTGCGTCCCTGTACTTCTCGTTCTGCCTTAATAGCAAGGTGATACAATTGGGAAAAATTGCGCCATTCTTTATAATCAAGAATGTTCTGTATATCATGGTTTAAACCACCAAAGAATCTAACACTAGCATCAGTATCATCTTCATTTACACCACAACGTGCTAAACCAATAAGCAATTCTTGATAGTATGCTTCTACCCCTTTATCTCCTTGTTTTAAAGTTTGTAGTTTCAAACGTAAATCACGTTGATAATAAGGAGGAACAAAACGAGATTTCATACGGTGCTTTAAAGCATTCCAAGTTTGAGGCACAGCAGCAGCATTATTAGCATTGCAAAGATCACTCCACCAAAACAAAGCAAAATTTGTAAACTCACTAGTAGCAAGTCTAACTCTATGCTCAGCAGGAACATTATGAGAATCAAATTTTTGTTGAACAGCAAGCTCCCAATCTAAGTATACCTCGGGATCAACATTACCAGCAAAAGGAGATAGGCTAAATTTAATTTTAGCAAAAGGATCATGATTACCATGATTATTACCTCCCATATGGCGACGATTGAAGTTGTAGCGGCGACGGTTCTGTGCATCACCGTCAGCATCCGCAGCTTCATCATCAAAAGCATCCGCATCTTCATTATCAGGATGGCGTTGCTCAATCTGTTCAATGCGGTTGACCAGATTGTTCACGTTGCGCGTCAGCTCGTTCATAAGATTGCGCTGTTCATTGATGAACGTTGTAAGCTCTCCCTTGGACACGCACTCATGGAAATCCGTCGGAGTTCCTGCCATGGTTAGAAGATAGGAAAAGACAACACCAAAGCATTATCCCTATCAACTAAAAGGAACCAAGTGGTGGTGGTGGTGGTGGTGAAAGTGGAAAGCAAAATCACAAGCGGCTTACCACCGTCTTGCAAGTGTTCTTACCAACGCCAGACAGGAGCAAAACCAAATTGGCGAAACAATCTATTGTTGAGCGTGGGTAACAGTTGCAAGATGAACCTGTGCTGACAGAAGTATATGTGGAGCTTTGGGAAGGCTCACTATGATCAGCAAGGATTAGCAATTGACGAGTGCAGATTTAGCTAAGTTCAATAAGTATCCAAAGTACAAGTCACAATTGCTGGCTAAGACGTGTGTAGATGTAGCGCAACAAGGTGAAACAAAGGACGATGGAAAGAACTCACAGAAGAAGCAAATAGCCCGGATTTTTCCTTTTGCCTGAATTTTTCCCAGATTTTTCCAAAGGCACTAGTAGGAATCAAACTTTTTTTCACTATTTTTTATATTTTCTCTGAACAAGGATCACAAAAGATGCAACCACAAAAACTGGCACCTACAACGGAGGTGGGATGTGGTCTACAGAAATTCAGCACGTTCTCTGAAAAGCGTGCAAAAACTTTGACAAATTTTTTTCTTTATTTTCCCGATTTTTTTGGCAATTTTTTTTAGATTTTTCTGATGAACGAGCGAAAAGTTATGCCTGTTTTATTGAAGGTATCTCAAGTTATGTTTTTCGGGCGGCACAACACGGCGGAGGCAGTTAGGGCAAAGCGTCCCTAAACTTCCACACCGATCACAGGATCAATCGTCCCTGTGACTAACAGCAGTAGGTATTCGCCAGATGATGTAAGGAGGGCTGCGATGCAGGCGAAATAACAGCGGCTTGCAACCTATCTAGGGTCAGCGCGGCGGCGAGAGATCACACAAGGCGGCTAGCGGGGCAAGTCGAGTAATATGGTGGCTTCGACTTGTTGTTTGGGAACGGTGGATGGGATACCAGCAAAAACAAAGAAAAGCAACGGTGCAGTTGAATTACGACGACGAACACAATCGAAACCAGCAACTAGACTCAACCACGGACACAAACTCAACAAAGCAAATCTGAAAACGAAATTGCAAGGCACAAAGGGTGATAGGACAGCAGAAATTGAAATATTTTTGGCTTTTTTTGTGGACTCTAGGTAATGAACAAATATGAATCTAAGGCAAACGAGATTATACCTCACGGTAAACCTGAAGGCTCTGATACCAATTGATGAGTACAGGCCCGATCTTCCGAGAGGTAACCGGTTTCGATTTGTGGAGATCTCGATGTTGGTGATCCGGCTTCAAATCAGACATGATTCGAATCCTGCAACCATTACACCACTGCTCCATTGGTTATCAACCAAGCACAATTTGATTGACCTCGCCAAGAAGGCTTTTCCTGCAAGCGAATTGAAGAACACAATCAAGAAAGTTTAAACACGCAATCTGAAATTGCAAATATGAATGACGCGAATATCAATAGAGGGTTCAAGAACTCGGTTCCAAAGGACTAATCGACACAGTGGAGGAGATCAAGAACGGGGGCCCTAGATCACTGTAAAAGGATTTGTCACCATAGTTACAATGAACAATTCAGTTTCTCGATGGAAAACTAAACTCTACACAAAACCCAAGTCTCCACAGCGGCGGCTGCGTGGAACATAAAAGAGAGGCATCCTAGGGTTGAAGGCGACCAGAGAAGGCGCCCACAACTTGGGCTTAAGGCCCGACTCGATACATGGCCAAGTTGGCCCAAAACAGATGAGACAACACCTTGCCGTGGTCACACAGATTATTCCACAGGCCATATGGAGCTGGGACTAGATCCAAAATGACGGCATCGTCGTCCCCTTTCCAATGAGTCCAAGATCGTCCCGTTTCGATGTTGTATGAGGGAGTTATGAGAGAAACATTGACGACGTGTCTGCTGAATCCGAGGGTGACATGATAGCTGAGTTGGAGATGAATTGCCACTTGGGAAAGACAATGGCGCAGGCGTGTCCAGCGTGACGAATGTCCTCATCACTCTCCACCTCTCGCATGTCTCCTCTGCCCTATAAAGCCACCGAGGTCACTGTTTTTCGCCTTCCCTTCCTTACCTCGCCGCCGGTCACCTCTCTGTGGACGTCCAAATTTGCCGTCTTCGAGCCACCACATGCCTCTCTGCCTCGCCATGAGCTTCGCAACCTTTTCGCGAGTCTAATGAGTCCACCCTTGCATCTTCTCGTCACCGGAGTCACCTTGCGCAACGTCGTCTTCTTCCTCCGCTCCGACCAAGCACCGCCGTGGACACACCCTTCGGGAACGGCTCGAACTACTTGGTGTCGCTATTCTACTTGCCGTTCGGAGCTCTTCTTAGTCTCATGAGACCATTGGTCCATACGGTTTCCTTTTTGAGTCTCAGGGTTGGCCGGAACGGACCTATCACCGCCGGAGCTCATCGCTTCCAATCGACCCCGACTCCAACTAGCGTGTGCCTGGGCTTCGTGGTGAGTCCCGGATACTCCCTGGACCCTCAGTTCCTCTCTAAGCATGTTGTAGTGGCCAGAACAGCGACGTGCCGCCGTGCGCAGCACGCCAAACCGCCAAGGCTATTGATGGCCGCGCTCTGGTGCCCGGGATGCGGGTAGAGTCCTTTGGAGATGTGTGTGTGTGCTGCGGGGAAGCTCTTCAGGGTACCTTTCCTCGCGGGAGGAGCCGCCATCGGCAAGCCACCACGGTCGGTGCCGCCACCGCGCGCATGCCTCTGCTCTGCTCGAGCAGAGAAGTGGGGAGGAAGAAGAGGCCGGTTAGGCCTAGGCTGGGCCGCGCTGAGGCCGTTTCGGTCTGACCCAGTGGCCCGGGGAGAGCCAGAGAGAGAATGAGCGCGCGCAGGCTGTGCATGGGCCGAGCAGGCCGGCCCAATTCCATGGGAGGAAGTGATTAAATGAATTTTTTTTCATTTTCTGGAACATTGATGGTATAGTATCTTGTTATTTTCGTGTGAAAATATATACTGCACTATAAATTATGAAATTAATCTTATGTAGTCTCTGTGGTATATTTGTCGGTTACCAAAGTTAGGGGTACCCAACTTCGATGCAAAAACGCTCATTCCCAACTTGGCCTGGCCCAAGTAAGGCCAGTCGAAGCCCACGAAGGCCGCGTCTACAGAGCCCCACGACGTCATTCCACTAATGACAGCCTCCTCGAGAGAGCTCGCTCCGATTCGCCCGAGCCTGCTCGGGAGACCTCGGGAGAGCTCGCGAGAGCTCGGGAGAGCGGCGTCCTCGGTGCCCAAGTCTCCGATTCGCCCGAGCCTCCTCGGGACAGCACTCCTCGGCGCCCAAGTCTCCGATTCGCCCGAGCCTCCTCGGGAGAGCTCGGGAGAGCGGCGTCCCCGGCGCCCAAACCTCCGATTCGCCCGAGCCTCGCCCGAGCCTCCTCGGGAGAGCTCGGGAGAGCGGCATCCACGGCGCCAAAGTCTCCAACTCGCCCGAGTCTCCTCGGGAAGAGCTCGGGAGAGCGGCCCGAGCGCCCGAGCCTCCTCGGGAGTGCTCGGGAGAGCGGCATCCTCGGCGCCCAAACCTCCGATTCGCCCGAGTCTCCTCGGGAAGAGCTCGGGAGAGCGGCCCAAGTCTCCGACTCCCCCGAGTCTCCTCGGGAAGAGCTCGGGAGAGCAGCCCGAGCGCCCGAGCCTCCTCGGGAGAGCTCGGGAGAGCGGCATCCTCGGCGCCCAAACCTCCGATTCGCCCGAGCCTCCTCGGGAGAGCTCGGGCGAGCGGCACCCACGGCGCCCAAATCTCCGACTCGCCCGAGTCTCCTCGGGAGAGCTCGGGAGAGCGGCCCGAGCGCCCGAGCCTCCTCGGGAGAGCTCGGGAGAGCGGCGTCCTCGGCGCCCAAACCTCTGATTCGCCCGAGCCTCCTCGGGAGAGCTCGGGAGAGCGGCCTCCTCGGCGCCCAAGTCTCCGATTCGCCCGAGCCTCCCCGGGAGAGCTCGGGAGAGCGGCGTCCTCGGCGCCCAAGTCTCCGATTCGCCCGAGCCTCCTCGGGAGAGCTCGGGAGTGCGGCGTCCTCAGCGCCCAAACCTCCGATTCGCCCGAGCCTCCTCAGGAGAGCTCGGGAGAGCGGCCTCCTCGGCGCCCAAGTCTCCAATTCGCCCGAGCCTCCTCGGGAGAGCTCGGGAGAACACGGGAGAGCGATTCGCCCGAGCCTCCTCGGGAGAGCGGCCTCCTCGGCGCCCAAGTCTCCGATTCGCCCGAGCCTGCTCAGGAGAGCTCGGGAGAGCATGGGAGAGCGGCACCAGCTCGGGAGAGCGGCATCCTCGGCGCCCCAAGTCTCCGATTCGCCCGATCTTCCCTATCCCCCTCGAGCGCAAACTCGCAAAGGCATCCAAGGCGCAGGTGATGTCAGCGGAGCAATCTTGGACCACAAGAGATGTCTCTGACCACTTTACAAGCACTGTCCCGTCAGGCGAGACTCTCGACGCGACTGTGCTTCGCACGCGCCTGACGGCCATACCACCTGTCCTCCACGGTATGGTCCACGGTGCGCCGCCCCGTTTTCCGCCGGGACCTATCAACTCCGACTGTGACAAGCGCCTGACAACGGGCTACGCAAGAACAGGAAAAGCGCCTACTGCGCTGTCCACTCGAAAGGACGAGCACGCCTTCCATCCGGGCCGACGTGACATAGTCAGACGACTGTTCCCACCTTGGAACCCACCAAGATCGTGCGAACCACGACAGCCATGCCCGGAGACGCGGAGAAAAGACAGTAGCTGCATAGTCAAACGGGAAACAGCAACTCCTCACTGTAAAATACGTAGCTGCCCCTGCCTCTCCCTTGCGACTATAAAAGGGAGAGCAGAGGCCAGCTTTAGAACGACGGAGAACACGGAGACAACAGAGAAGTTCTAAGTTCTCACCCACACAAACGTACCCATAGCAAACGACTTGTAAACACTTCGACACACTCAGAGACCTGGGAGCGCTTCCCTCTCTCGCCTAGCTTGTAACCCCCTACTACAAGCACCCCGGTGCAAGGCAACACGACTCTCTCTCCACTGGACGTAGGGCTTGCTTGGCCTGAACCAGTATAATCCCTGTGTTCCCCCTTGCACACCATCCGTAGCCTCAACCGCAAAACACATATTTACTAGCCGGTGTTAGCCCCGCCAAAACTAGCACCGACAATATTAAACACCAAAAAATACGAAATATATATTTTTAGCATTTTCTGCATGAAATAAAAATGCCTCTTTTAATTCATAAATGGGATTTCCAGGAATTTTGTTGGCTAAAATAAGTATCAAAAATCATGAAATTTAACTTGGTAGTGTTTGGGGCTGAGGTCTAGCTGTAGAAAAAGTTTGGGCTAAATTTGACAAAGTGGAGTATTTCTTGTTAATAAATAGATAAATAGAAAACCTTAATCATTTTAGGGTTTGTGTGATTTTGGGGTTGTGTGTTAACCTTGGGTCATTATCATGTGCTGACCCTTGGTACCTTGCTAACTTGCTTAAAGCTAATGCTAACCTTGCTAATTAAGTTATTTAAGTGTTATTTCATGTAAGCAGTTTACTTGTTTATTATTTAACGCTCTATTAAACGATTATTAACATAAATAGAAAACCCTAATGACGTAGGTTTTGTGTGACTTCCGGATTTATTGTGGACCCTGGGTCATTAACTTGAGATGATCCTCGGCACTTTAATTAGTAGTTGAGTCTTAGTTAAATTGTTAATTAAAGACATTAGTAATTTATGCTATACACATATGATGATAGGACTTTATGAAATACTTAAGTGAGTACTTGCTATTGTTATTGGAGAGCTAATTCGGTTTTCAACGACTGTTAAAATGGTTAATAAAAGAACAAGATAGTTTCGCTGGCTTGCAACTTTACCGTGAGGGAAAGTTGTACTCAGCTTTCTAAATTAAGTTTTCTTTTTTTTAATTTATACTTTAATGCATTTCATGTATCATGGCATGCATATCATCATGTTAAGTATGCATTATTATTTCGTGTAGTGAACGCGCGGTAATTATTATCTGAAACGAGTCCCGAGTTAGGTCTTCACTCGGTGGACGTCGGTCTTTCTCGGTGATCAACTTCAGGATTCTATCTACTCCAAGCAACAGGCAAGCCCCGGTGCATTCAGCCCCTTCCTTGTGATTTATAAAATCTTTATAACTCGAGTTAAATTATTGCATTAAGTTGATAGGAGTTGATTGTCACCTATCTCGCTGCATTACTACCTTGATATATTACCCTTGAAACCTGTTTAAGATGAAAATGTTTGAAAAAATGCTTAGCCCTTCTTAATTGATTTAGATTTGCATAAAATGCTATTTTCGACTTATGATGATATGATATTAATGAATCATGAGAAAGGAAAGGGGATTTGGGTCCGTTCGGTGATTGTGCACTTGGGTAGCAGCCCCAATGCATCGTTACCGATGGAAAGTGATTTCCCGTTCGTTGGTTGTGAATTTGGGTTAGAGTCCCAATGCTTGACCATCGGTGGAAAAAGGGATTTAAAAACCGTGCGGTTACTTGTACTTGGGTTAGAGTCCCAATGCATGGTTACCGACGGAAAAAGAATTAGGGACCATCGGTTGTAGGCCCGCTGCGATCGAGACTTTGCAACTAGCCACATACTACGGAAAGCCCTATCTCCGGTGGCTCCACTGCTTGAACCAACAACCACGCACTGGGAGTGAAAAGATGAAGAGAGTAGCGTGTACCCTCGTGGTCAGCGTGCCTGGAGACGAGAGGAGTACTGTGCTCTCGGGTGCCGCAGGACCGGTTCAAGGGTTGGAAAAGCCGTGGTAGACGGGGTTGGCATATGCAAGCTTAGGTGCTACATATGCAGTGTGGATAGGGATCCCAGCTTGGTACTAATAGATTCAAATCATCATTGCTCCTCGGATATGGAGACTCGATCCTTTGACTTACAATTGGAAAGTGGTTCGGAACTAGGTTGTTTTTTAGAATGAATAAGTAATTGGAATTGAAGGATATATGGGAAAGAATTGAGAACTCTTGATCTTGCTTATAATAACGTTGACGAAAATAATGAAAACAGGATTAGTAATGCTTTTCCGCAAAATACTTTGACTCCTGCTAAAGCCTTACCTTGACTCCCCTCAGCCTGCATTCCTGAGTCTCATTCCTTTTTCTTTAGTCAGGTAAGTTCTGCGGAGTACCCCAACACTCAGGGTTTGTTAACCCCTGTTGCAGGTGAATTAAGTGTACAGTTCTGCGTGGGATCGTGCCGGTCAACGGATCGTGCATTGATGGAGGTGTGTATGTGATACAAACCCTTGGGCAGGGTGTCTAATTGTATACAGCTACTCCACTACGAAACTCCGGTTTGAGATAATGTAATCTAGCTTTGAAAACCTATTTTAATGTAATACTTCTGCACTCTTTACTCTGATTCATCTCATTTGTGTAAACTGTTGTAATATTGCAAGGTGTTTACAATGAGATCCTCGGGTGAATTAGGGTTTCCGTGGAAACCCGGCAGGCCTCCTAGGTCAAGGAGAACTCGCGAAGACTGATCGTGGGTCGTCAGGGACGATGACGGTGCACGTGGGCCCTATGATTAAGGCGGTTCTGTCACAGAGAGGAGCGAGCTCTCCGCCTCCACAGCAAAGGAGGATCTTCCACTTGTCGCCTCCGACCCCGACAAAAGGCAACAAGATGAGGAAGAGAGAAGAAGAAGGAAGGCCGAAAAGAAGCAAAGAAGAGAAGCTCGTGAACAAAAAAGAGAAAAGAAAAGACTAGCTGAAAAGAAGAAAAGAAAAGAAGAAAGAAGACTCAAGAGAGAAGAAAGGAAGAAGAGAAGAGAAGCTAGGAAGAAGAAGGAAGAGAAGGCCAAGGCCGTGCACATGTCATCTAGTGAGCTCTCTAGTAGCTCCGATGATGGCGATGATGATGTCTCCTATCATGCCTCCAAGAAGGACAAGGGCAGCACCACCACCAAGAAGAAGTATCCCACCTTATCCTTCAAGTATGCTTATATGACTAACCGTGATCGCAAGTCTTTCATCGATGTATCCGTGGGCAAGTTACCTCATTTCGATGGGTCTATCTTTGCCAAGTGGAAGCACTTGATGAGGGCTTATCTTATAGGTCTTCATCCCGACATTTGGGAGATTGTGTGCAATGGGTTTGAGCCTCCCGTCGACCCCGAGCAGCCCACACATGAGGAGCTATTGGCTGTCCATTTGAATGGGCAAGCCACTAGTCTGCTACTTAGTGCTTTGGATGGCAATGAGTACAATCGGGTGATGGGAGTTGATATGGCAACAAAGATTTGGGACACTTTGCATCTTGCTCATGAGGGTGTTGACAAAGTTAGAAAGGCAAAGATTGAGATTTTGTTGGCCAAACT
The DNA here is from genome assembly GCA_038502445.1 of Eremochloa ophiuroides. Classification (NCBI taxonomy): domain Eukaryota; kingdom Viridiplantae; phylum Streptophyta; class Magnoliopsida; order Poales; family Poaceae; genus Eremochloa; species Eremochloa ophiuroides. Next base: position 53,313,615 of record JAHLJS010000008.1, read on the forward strand.
AAATTGGTTTGTGATCTTGGATGATGAAGGGCCGCAAGTCATGTTTGATAGATTGATGACACTTGTTGGCAAGATTAGAGGCTATGGATGTGATGACTTAGATAATCACAAGGTGGTGAAGGTCATGTTGGAGGCTTACTCACCTAGAAATGAAACCGTAGTCACTCTAATTAGAGACAAGAAGAAGTTTGAGCAATTCACTCCCAACGATGTGCTTGGTAGACTTTTGACATTTGACATGCAAAGAGAAGAGGCAAATGAGAGGTGGAGGCCTGGGGAGTTGCAAGACAAATTGGAGGGCTTGAAAGTGAAGGACATAGCACTCACAACTAGCAAGCCAAGCAGGCCAAGTCAAAGTCACAAGCATAAGGGCAACAAGCAAGCAACTACAAGCAAAGGCAAAGAAATCAAGCAGATTTAAACAAAAGTTGAATCTACATCATCCTCAAGAGAAAGTGAAGATGACAACACCAAGTACAAGGAAATAGAAGATGTGGCTCTCTTCATGAACAAGTATGGCAAAGGTTTGAAGAAGCAAGATCACAAGCTTGTGAAGAAGAGATTTCCCAACAAGAAGAAGAGAACTTGCTATAAGTGTGTGTCGACGGAATACCGGCGATAGTTTACCGAGGGGTATGCCCAAGGTAGTAGATTGATTGGTGAAGGTGCGCCTGAAACGAGCAAGAGCTATGCTGGAAGCGTGAGACACTAGATTTATACAGGTTCAGGCCGCCGTTAGGCGTAATACCCTATGCCCTATGTGTTGCTGTATTGTATTGCTATGAGATGAGATGAGTTGAGGGGATTCCCTGCCCGCCTTATATAGTTTGGGGGCAGGGTTACAAGTCGGTTTTTCCATACATATCAGATTACAATCCTAACCGAACAAAGGAACTAATTGGCTAGATATTAGGAAATCTATTTCCTTGTCCGCCAAGGCTTCGGCGGATATACGTGATCTTGTATAGACGACACGTCCTTGGCAGTCCGGGCCTGATCGGAAGACTCGGCCCATGTATAGCCATGCGGGTATATGGGTCTATACCCCCATAGCTAGTCCCCGAGCACCTTGCATTCATCGGGAAGTGCAGATCTTCAGAGTTGCTTGACCAGGCTGATGTAAGGAGCTCAGAAAAAAATTTTAAAGAAAGATTTTCTCCTTAGAGAAGTGTATCCACTTTTGGTTCTTCAGAGCCAATACCTTCACCGTCAGGTGAAGTGTATCCACTTAGTCCCCGAGCCTGATATTAGGTGACGTAGTCACCTGGTGTCAGGGTCAAAGTCGTTATTCTTGGTGATGAAGCGTCGTCGAAGTCCCCGAGCACATTCATTGCTCGGAAAGCTCGATGTATTGACGAAATCCCCGACCAGGTATACTGCTCGGAATCGCTTGAAGAATCGACGAAGTCCCTAAGCAGGTCCGCTGCTCGGAAAAGCTTGACGAAGCGACGAAATCCGCGAGCAAGTCTACTGCTCGGGAATAATTGACGAGACGACGAAGTCCCCGAGCAGGTCTACTTCTCGGAAACGCTTGACGAGACGATGAAGTCCCCGAGCAGGTTTGCTGCTCGAAAACACTTGATGAAGCGACGAAGTCACCGAGCAGGTCTGCTGCTCAGAAACGCTTGACGAGACGACGAAGTCCCCGAGCAGGTCTGCTGCTCGGAAACACTTGACGAGACGACGAAATCCCAGAGCAGGTCTACTGCTCGGAAACGCTTGACGAAGCGACGAAGTCCCCGAGCAGGTCTACTGCTCGAAAACACTTGACAAAGCGATGAAATCCCCGAGCAGTTCTACTGCACGGAAATGCTTGACGAAGCGACGAAGTCCCCGAGCAGGTCTACTGCTCAGAAACACTTGACGAAGCGACAAAGTCCCCGAGAAGGTCTGCTGCTCGAAAACGCATGACGAAGCGACGAAGTCTCCGAGCAGGTCTGCTGCTCGGAAACGTTTGACAAAGCGACGAAGTCTCCGAGCAGGTCTGCTACTCGAAAAATCTTGACGATGGAACGACCAGCCGCACTATGTGCAGGTATTCGAAATGACGCACCGCTCTTTTTGAAGAGCTTCGGATGAAGTGGAAACGGTTCACCTTCTTCGCAAATCCGTTCAATACTCAGTTGAACAACCAACCGCTCTAGCCTGCCCTAGCCACCGCCATCTAGGGTATCGAGATTCCTTGAGCCAAATTCTAATTCCTCGAAAAGTTCTTCGATTCATCCTTCCGCCACCCCAAATCTTCAAAGATTTAAAAGGAATGGGTCCCAGGAAGAGCACATGCGAACCCCCAAAGAAGGCAAAGGAGCCACAACCTGGGGAGTTCCGCATGGACAACGAATGGCAACCCTCCATGATGACGGAGAAGGCCATTCTGGGGTTGGTGGCGAAAGGACTGCTAGCAGATCGTGCCATTGCTGGGTGGAGGCCTTTAGGTGGTGAGCCGTACCCTATGCCCAGCACTGGTGAAATGACCGCATTTGCTGATTACTTTCTTCGTGGATTGGGTGTGCCTTGCCATCCGTTCCTGCGCAAGTTTCTTGATTACTACATGATCTCGCTATGCCACTTGCATCCCAACTCCATCTTCCAAATTTCTATCTTTATCCACCTCTGTGAAGCCTTCCTTGGCATTCTCCCCCATTTCAATCTGTTTCGACATATATTCATGCTCGTGAAGTCAACTGGTGTGGGTTCCCGAGTTGCCAGAGGGGTGTCTCTCAAAACTCGAGACGGAATGTCGGCCCAATACCTTCACATCCCACTCAATACCAGCCTGCGCGACTGGAATAAGCGATGGTTCTAGATCCCAAACCAAGAACCGTCGGTTCACAGCGTTGTAGATCAAATGTCGGAGAGAAAATCAAGCAGGTCGGACAGACCTACTTCAGATGAGATGGTGCAAGTGGATGAACTGCTAGAAATTATAAAAGGGATGAATCTGAATGGTATTGGCGTCGCTGCTAGCTTCGTCAGGCGCCGGGTGCAGCCGTGTAAGGATAGGATTCACCCAGCATTCGAGTGAAGAGGACACTCGGACCCAACTAGGGAAGTACCAGATGAATTGTCCGCCACCGAAGCCGTAAAAAGATTGGGGGAGCTATTTGACAAAGATGTTCACATTGACAATCGTGGGCAAGATAAACCATTCCGTATTGAAATCCCACCGCCAGAGGTACTCAGCTCGCACATCTTTTTTCATTTTTGAGCTTCTTCATCAATTGCTTCTTATTGATATTTATTTGATTAGTTGAAGATCCATGGACAGGAGCGTAAAGTTTACTTCTCTGATGTGCCGATCGCCGAGTGGCCTCAGGGCGTGATCCCTGACTGCCGATTCCAACCTGGCGACGAAGAAGAAGAGATTGTGGAGCCTTCAGGAGATCCACAAGATGACGATATTGAAGAAGACCATGAAACTCTGTCTCAGCGAGTAGCTCGCGGTAAGCAAGCTGTGTCGGAGAAGGCTGGATCATCAAGGGGCGGTGCTCGGAAGCCAGAAAAACCAGTCAAGATATCCGAGGTGTCGCCCCGTCGCCAAGCAGTGATCCCAGACCTGAGCGACGACGAAGAGCCAGCGCCGAAACGACAAAAGGGAGATGTTCCCCCGGCCAAAAAAAACTCTACAGACGAGGGGACTTTTGGTCGGAATAAGAGCTTCACATGGAAACGCCGCCGATCAGAGCTGTAAGCATGCATGTCTTGCTATTCCTTCGTCGAGGAGCTACTGTAATTATCTTTAGTCATGAATTCCACCTCTTCTGGGGATCCCTCGACTGAAGGTGTTGAAAAGATGCCAAGTGGGGGAATCGTTGACAACGAGCCGCCGAGGAGTGGGGATGGCGGTGCAGTCACCGCCGGATGGCCTTCCGACCATGAATCGCCGAACATCTCGGACCAGCAGCCGGCTTTGGGCTCGCAGGATCAGTCGCCACCACCCGTGGGCCCGCGTGAACCGACGCCACCGCCACCACCTCCGTCCGCATGTCAGGACGCAGATGAGCAGGCCGAAGACGCCAGAGGAGGTAATTCACCGGAGAGGGACGCCCGTGGACCGGTGCCACCCAACGACCGTAATCAAGGGACAAGTGCCCATACCGGAGGCCCGTCCGTTGAAGTTCCCGAGCGGCCATCCACCAGCACCACATTGTTGGACCACAACGTGGAAGAGATTTCTCGTCAAGCTGCAGGCGAAGCTGCACCGGTGGTACTCTGAACCATGAGGCGAGTTGGTGACGAATATGCCGTCATCGCGGAGAAAATAGCCGCGAACGAAGAGCTGGAGGCTTTGAAGGCCGATATTGCTGGGACCCGCGCCGATATGAGAAACGTGCTCCGTCGGCTGGGGCAACTGTCTTCGCGAGTTCAGGTACTAACTTCCTTATTTTGTTCACTTTGGGGATTTCCTTGGCTGCTTCTCATTGTGCTCGTCTATGTCATCTAGGCGGTGCATGATACGGCGGAGGATCGCCGGAAGACGCTTCAACGCGCCTGTTGACGGTGGATATACCATGAAAATCCACATTCAAACACCGTCAACAGGCCTTGAATTCAAGGGAAGATAAACATAAAATGAACATATTTTATCAATAACGAGTTCCACTTGTACTCTTAAGCTTGTGAATGCAGCAAAGATCAAACAGGCAAAGAAACATCAAGAAATGGTGCACAACATCACTTAGAAGAGAGGAGAGCCCAGGGTGGGGCCATGTACGGGTCGGCCGAACCCTACATGGGGCCCACCTGGCTCTAGTGACATGGCATGATCCATGTGACCCTCCACCCAGCTCATTTCATCCATCAGATCAACATGTGTTTCTATTCAACGGTGGAGAAACAAAGCACAAGAATTCAACGTGACAAACATGCAACCAAGCTGGAACCAACACACGGGGACGATTAATGACAGATGGGGACCACAGTGGTGGGCTCAACTCACCAAAGGTGGTTCGGCCGAACCACCCAAGGTGGGACCAGGCCACTACTACACTTCATGACAGGTGGGGACTCCTTCTAGAAGACCCTGGCTGGGCCCACCTGCCATAGGGGGTCGGCCGAACCCCCCTGGTGCCCAGCCAGGTCGGTTGGCCTCCACCGCCTTCCAGCATGTTTCCCATGTGCTGAAATCACCATGGCCGTCCATCTTATGGTGTTTCAATGGCAGTTTATCAAAGGGTGGAGAGGCAAGGAGCACGCGGATCGCTGACGTGACACCCCTCAACACTCCCCTATAAATAGAAGCTGCCATCACCCTCTTCAAGATACCCAAGACACCCAAGAGCCACAAGTCACAAGAGTAGTACTCTTTAGTAGTGGTATTAGTCTAGTGTGGGAGTTACAGTCGAGTCGAGCTACGCTCGGAGTCTCCGGAGTCGTCTGCTGGAGAGTCTGGTATAGCTCTTATACCTTTTCTTCTGTAAGACTTTACCTTTATCAATATATTATCTTTACTTTACTTTACTAAGTCTCTACTTAGTCCATTACTATTCTTTATAGTATTGTTGTGTTTTGTCTTAACTTATAGTTGAGTTATATTAGATAGCAATCCTGTAACCAGCTCACGTGTGTAGTAGTTCATCGCCTGTCATAAGGTGCTTTAGTTATTGGTACGCAACTAGAGTAGTGAGGCTTAGTTTAAGCGTGGTGCTTAGACTAGATCTTGCCTTTGAATGCCGCTTGTCGCACGGATTGTTTGTGGGTGCTAGTAGGTGGTGACCACCCTGTCTAGTCTTAGTATCCCTCCATGTGTTTTAGGCAAGTTCTTAAAAGGTAGACTCCCGTAAGAGAATAGCCGCTTCAGGTTGAGGTTATATCCCCTACGGTCTCGCCTATCCCCTACACACCGGAAGTAAGGTAGCTGTTTTAGTATAATTCATCTATTTAATGAGATAGTTCACAAGAGTAAAGTAAGTGTCATAGGAGTCTTATACTCACTTGTTGTCCTCCCACCAAGCTATATTCTACTAGTTATCTTTAGTTATCCTAAAACCTTGTCGTGTCTTGGTGTCATTACCCTTTCCTCTACATATCTATTTACCCCCTTATCACTAGTTGATACTAAGTTGTTATAGATTTAAGGATCTCTTTATTTTTATTAATTATTCCTAGCAACCGCTTCCCCTTGGGATAAAAATAAATAACGATACCTTGGAATACTCTCGTGTCAAGTGCTACAACAGTATATTCTGTGCGCTTGCGGAATTATCCAATAGACATAGGAAATACCACAGGCACTTCTGGCGCCGTTATCAGAGATAGCCTAACACCCTGTCTCTGGTGGTTGCGCTAAGAAGTGTCAACAAGCATTTCTGAGACCGTTGCCGGGGAAAGCATCAGTCTAGGAATATTAATAAAAAATTGAATCCAGAGTCTACTATCAATTTAGTTATCGATTAGTGTTAGGGCTTACCCCTGTGTGTGTTTCTCGTTATCGTGAAGCTAGACAGTGCATGAACGGTTTCCAATTGCCGTCAAATTTTATTGAAGATCCTGAGCAATTGTTGAGGAGAACTAGACGCCATCAAGTTCCACCTCAAAGGTTCATCTCAAACCTGAATCCGTTCGTGGAAAGAGGCTCCGCACTATCAACCAAGGAAGCTATGGCCCAAAAGACCATCTCTGAGTTCTCTGCACCGCGACCGGTCTGTAGCTCAATTTGGGGGATGCTACCTTTGAGCTCAAGCCAACTCTGATCAATATGGTGCAAGCCAATCCATTCTGTGGGAAGCCACATGAAGACGCCAGTGCCCATCTCCAGCACTTCCTGGAGGTGTGTGGTACCTTCACTATCAAGAATGTCTCGGCTGACGCCATCCGTCTTCGCCTGTTCCCATTCTCACTGCTTGGGAAGACAAAGCAATGGTTTTACGCCAATAAGAATGAAGCTACCATCAGGGAGAAGTGCGCCAATGCATTTCTCAAGAAATTCTTCCCAATGGGCAAAACCAGCGCTCTTCGTAGAAAAATCTCAAGCTTCCAACAGCAAGCTAACGAGACGATTCCCAAAGCATGGGAACGTCTCCAGGAGTACATTCGTGCTTGTCCTCATCATGGAATCGAAGAATGGCTCCTAATCCAAGATTTCTACCATGGGCTGACTGGATTAGCCTGTAGTCACCTTGATGCTGCCACTGGAGTTGCATTCCTGCAACACAATGCTAAGGATGCCAAAGACCTCATTGAAAAGATGGTTATCAACCAAGGATGGAATGAGGAGCGTCTCCAGCCCAAGAAAAGGGGTATGCACACCGTTCATGGGGTAGACATGCTCTCAGCAAAAATGGACCTCTTGATGAAAAAGATTGAGGAAGGTTCCAAAAAGGAACAAGAGGCCATTCGAACCGCTGCCACCGCACGAGCAATCGAAGTTGACCCATGGTGCGAGGTATGTGGTGGAGAAGATCACTCGGGCAACAACTGTCCCGAGACGAAGGAGGAAGTGAGCTTCATCAATAACAATAATAACAACAATGGGTATCGACCCCAGCAACAAGGAGGATAGAACTCGCGCCCCTTCTACTAAGAAAATCAAGGTAATGGTTACAACAACAATTTTAATAATTTTTATGGTAACCAACCTTCTCTTAAAGATCTTGTCTTAAGCCAATCTAAAATTAATGATAGTATAAGCAAGAAAATAATGGCTAATGATAAGATTCTTGAAAATCTTAATGAGAAAATGGATAGCTTTAACACTGCTATGAAAAATCAATTGAGCTTTAATAAAATGCTAGAAACCTAATTTGCTCAAATAGCAGCAGCTGTCCCATCATTCGAACAAGATAAGATCCCAGGAAAACCTGAGGAACCAATCAAGGGTGTCAAGTTAATTTCCACGAGGTTTGGTAAGCCTCCAGTTAGGCAAAACCCGGGTTGCCTTCGTGACCCGTCATTCATGGCCACCCTACCATCACCTGCGAAATCGGGCCACACACTTCAACAACGCCTTCTGCGACCTTGGATTTGGAGTGAACATCATGTCCGAAGTAATGTATGAGAATTTGCCAGGGGGACCTTTGTACCCCCACTTTTGTCAAGCTGCAGATGGCCGATCAATCAATCCGGTTCCCCGAGAGATTGGCAAGGGACATCCCTGTCAAACTTCAAAATGAATACATCCCCGCCGACTTCATCGTTCTTGACATGGGGGCCGATGACGAAGTCCCCGTCATCCTTGGAAGGCCGTTCCTCAACACCGTTATGCCATCATCTATGTGGGATCCGCCCAAGTCCCATTCCAACTCCCAGGTAAGATAATTAAATGTCCTTTCAATGGTTATAAATTAATGCAACAGGCAAGGAAGAACCTGTGGAGAAACAAGCCACAATATGCACCCCGCCGAAAGAATCAACCGCCAAGGTCCAAAAAGGCCAAACTGGTAAGTAAGGCTGAGGTGGTAAACAAGGCTGACTCCCCTGAATCACAAGCATCAACCAAGAAGGAATGGCAAAAGAAAGAGGTGCGGTCATCACGGTCTCCATCTCCAGGACCGATCGAAGAACCCGAAGAATGAACCCGAAACAGAGAGGTCCCGCTCTACGGACCTAAAACATGGAGCCCTTACTGGTAAGGTAAATCTGTATTTATCTCATATTTAATTCCTGCATTTCAATCTTTGCATTCTATTCATTGCATTTCATATTTAAATTTTGCAAGAATTTATTTCGACAAAATAAAATATTCAAATGAATAAAACTTGAGAATGAACAGTAATGCTCACACCTGAGGTGGTGGGACCACCTAGGTGGGGTCGGCCGACCCCACCATGGGGCCCACCCACCTCTGGTGGTGTTGGCCTGGTGTAGTGATTCACTTCCTGAATTTTGAGCACCATCTCCTTTTGAATTTGGCCGACCACATTTGATTATGACCACTTTCACTTGCACCAAGAAGAATCCAACATCCACTAGCATCCAATTCCAAAAAGTGAACACTTTGGCATGCATTAGTGTTCCCATGGTCCGTGGAAATCACTTTAAACATGTCCCCACTTTTGTCATACACCTTTTACCTTCACAAAACACTAGACAAGGGAATCTCTAAAATTTTCAAAACTTTTGGTCCACCACTCGTCCCTTCTTTTCTGACACACTGTTTAAAGATGAAAGGGAACAATACTTGGTTCGGCCGAACCATGTTTTGGCTCCCCCCAAGAAAGTGGTGTTTGAATTCAAATAGATTCCCTGTCCAAAGGTAAAAGCAACTCTGATCATGTCATCATGGGTTCAGCCGACCCATCAATAAAGAGCTGACAGCAAAGTTGAATTTAAATTCAAATAGATTCCCTGTCCAAAGGTGAAAACAACAAAAACCTGTCCTAGGGGGGTCAGCCAAACTGGCCATGGTGACCTGGCCACCAGCCCTTCTCCCCCTATAAATACCCTTGCAATGTGTGCTCAAATCCACACCCAAACCAGCTGAATTCTTCCGAGCACACAATCTCCCTTCTTCTCTCCATTTGAGCAAGTTCTTTCTCAAGCTTAGTTGTAGTTAACCACTCAAACCAAAAATCCAAAAATACTGTAGTAGTAGAAGCTTGTCTTACTCGAGTCTTTGCTCTCAATATCTTGTTTGCAGAGGTAACCATACCCCGCAAGGACAACTAACAGTGGGATAGCTAACGCTAATACCTGTTGTTGTAGTGTGTTCTTGTGTGATCTCATTGCTGCAGGATGAAGAAGTTCTCCTCCGCACTCAAGAAGGCCAAGAGTGTCGTAGGGAGTTCCTCCCTACGACCCCGCCATGATGAAGATGAAGGAAGAGAAGCTCCACCAAGACGAAGCTTTGGAGTGCCTTCCGAGAGGACGTTCTATCCCGAGAGCGGGGTCATGCTAAATCAAGAAGAGTACCGAAGGTACACCTCCATCCGACACCAAGGGTATGAACATACTGGCATCATCGACCCTGTCCTTTTGGACAGTACAGGTATGACCGCGGAATTTAACTCTGTTTTCAATACAATCGGGTGGGGAAATTTTTGGGAAGTGCAAGAACTTGGAATAGAAAAGCTCACCATAGAATTTCTATGCTCTTTACAAGCCACTGAAAATAATGTCTATTTTCGCATGTTCAACCAAGAGTATAATTTAACATGGAGAGTTTTTAGCATGGCACTTGGTTTTGATAGTGACTGTCATCTAGATCTTGTTAATGCAACAAGAAGATTTGATAAAGCTGAATTTTGAAAAGCTATAACAGGATCTCATGATTGCTCTGATTCTAAAACTGATGAAATGCATAATCCTACTTTGCGCTTGATCCGCTATTGGATGGCCATAACTTTTCTTCCTGGCTCTAATGTGCAAGTTCTTTATAATGATGAATTAAGCCTGCTCTATGCCATGACTGGGAAAATAAAAGTTTCACCTACTAAGATGTTAGTCCTCTTTTGGCTTGGTATTTTCCATAGAAGTGAGCCTATATTCTTTACTTCTTTTATCACTCGCATTGTGAAAACAATGGACTTGCTAGATGGAAAACATTACTTTGAATACATTGCTTCTCCTAGAGATATTGTAACCGAAGATTTCTTCGTAAGTGCTCAAATCTAAAAATGATTTATCCCGGCCATACAGCCGAAATCTCTCTTCCATGTGAGAGGCGTCGGTTGTATGCGCTGCGCACACCAACCATAAATTGGGATCGAGAGGCAATAAGCTAAATATTGCAGTATCAAGAAGGGTGACAAGGAGCATGTCACAAGCCGCTCAATTTGAGCAAGGCGGTACATCGCGAGCTGCAGGGAGATATGAAGAAGAAGGCGACGAGGCAAGTTCCATAGACATTTTAAGGTCCACGGAATGGCCTCAACAGCACACTACAAGAGTGCGCACTCCCCGTCCGTCTGCACGGGCGAGGGGTCGTCGAAGCCAAGGATCGAAAATGGACCAACTCATCAATGATATAGGCGCAATGTAAGTTAAGCAAAATGCAACTCTGAATATGGCACAACAAGATGCTCAACTATTGCAAGCTATCCAAGACGAAGAAGCACAACGCTGGGCGGGATGGTTCCAATACTACCCGCCACCACAATGAGCAAAAGGACAAGCTTAGGGAAGATCCTCTCCCCCACCAAGGTAAGTATTCTATTCTAGCTATTTACATTATTTTAATTTATTGCATTTTAAAAAATGCATAAGATAAAAATACCAAAAATATTTTCCTTATTTCTATATGTCTCATGAATATTTATCTTCCTCATAGAAATGATGAATAGTTGCTCTGTTAATGTTTATTTAATGCCTAGTTTACAACTTAGTATTTCTTTGAGTATGGATTACTTAGCTCATTTAAATCATCATGAACCTGAAAAGTTTATGGATGCTAAGTGGTAGAACTAAGTCTAAATTGTTGTGAGATATGATATAGTGAAACAAGAGCTGCTATAATATTGTTCTAAGCATGCATGACTACTGGAGATCTATTTCTTAACAATCAAAATCTTATTGTTGCTCAATGGTGATAAATTCCTACCACAGCCATATATGCTATACATGTCTAAAACCTTTCACATAAGCTATTTGCTTTGTATTGAGTGCTGTCAAGTCTTGTTGACCCTTATTGAGAGTCTTATCATGCTCCCAAGATTAAGATCACGTACACACCACACATACATGCTGCTTCTACATTGGAAGTACGCAACAACATACCTTTCATTTCCACCAAATCAATGCTTCATATGTTAAAGTCATAGAAAATCTCTCTTAGTTGTTATGTTAGAAGAGACAAAAGGCTATGCAAAATGAAAAGAAAAAGGAAAGAAAGATGGGCACAAGAAAGTCCATAGAAAAGAATATATATATATATTTGAGTAAGTCTAGGCTCATGAATAAGGAAAAGAAAATTGATAGCTATGTCTCTAAAAATTTTATTAGAGAGAGATACAATTTCAAATAGAGGAGCATTATACTTCATATTTTCCACACACTTGCACATCTTGATCTAAGGGCATGACACTTCTCTCTTTGGATCCAAGCTTCGACCTTACAACATATGCAAAGTAAGTATGCCACACTCCTTCATTCCCACCTTAAGCTCCACATAAGCCATTTTTAGTAGGATGATAAAGAGAAGGCAACATTTACTTGATGCCTTGGTAAGGAATCATACACCATTTGAGTGACATGAGAGAACCATATGAGGAACATTAAGTTGTCTTTTTCAAAACATTGCTAAAACCTCCAGTATGAAACTTGCAAAGAATGAGAAAAGTAGTGCTCAAGTTAAACTGTTCTGTCTCTCATCCACCTAAGGCAAAGGAAAACTCATTAGCCCCATAAAGGACTAAGGTAAAATGGGTGAATTTTTTATAGCCAATTTTTCCATTCAAAAGAGAAGTATTTAGTTGTACACATGGTATTATTAAAATATGAATATTGTAGCAGCTCCTGATCCACCGAGGCTAAGTTTAATTATTTGCTCGGGACGAGCAAAGGTTAAGCTTGAGGGATCTTGTTGACGGTAGATATACCATGAAAATCCACATTCAAACACCGTCAACAGAGCCTCGCATTCAAGGAAAGATAAACATATCACGAACATATCACGAATGCAGTAAAGATCAAACAGGCAAAGAAACATCAAGAAATGGTGCACAACATCACTTAGAAGAGAGGAGAGCCTAGGGTGGGGCCATGTATGGGTCGGCCGCACCCTACATGGGGCCCACCTGGCTCTGGTGACATGGCATGATCCATGTGACCCTCCACCCAGCTCATTTCATCCATCAGATATACATGTGTTTCTATTCAACGGTGGAGAAACAAAGCACAAGGATTCAACGTGACAAACATGCAATCAAGCTGGAACCAACACACGGGGACGATCAATGAAAGATAGGGACCACAGTGGTGGGCCCAACTCACCAAAGGTGGTTCGGCCGAACCACCCAAGGTGGGGCCAAGCCACTGCTGCACTCCATGACAGGTGGGAACTCCTTCTAGAAGACCCTGGCTGGGCCCAACTGCCATAGGAGGGTCGGCTGAACCCCCCGGTGCCCAGCCAGGTCGGTTGGCCTCCACCACCTTCCAGCATGTTTCCCATGTGCTGAAATCACCATTGTCGTCCATCTTATGGTGTTTCAATGGCAGTTTATCAAAGGGTGAAGAGGCAAGGAGCACGCGGATCGCTGACGTGGCGCCCCTCAACACTCCCCTATAAATAGAAGCTGCCATCACCCTCTTCAAGATACCCAAGACACCCAAGAGCCACAAGTCACAAGAGTTCTACTCTTTAGTAGTAGTATTAGTCTAGTGTGGGAGTTAGAGTCGAGTCGAGATACGCTCGGAGTCTCCGGAGTCATCTGCTGGAGAGTCTGGTATAGCTCTTATACCTTTTCTTCTGTAAAAGTCCTTTATCAATATATTATCTTTACTTTACTTTACTAAGTCTCTACTTAGTCCATTACTATTCTTTATAGTATTGTTGTGTTTTATCTTAACTTATAGTTGAGTTATATTAGATAGCAATCCTCTAACCAGCTCACGTGTGTAGTAGTTCATCGCCTGTCATAAGGTGCTTTAGTTATTGGTACGCAACTAGAGTAGTGAGGCTTAGTGTAAGCGTGGTGCTTAGACTAGATCTTGCCTTTGAATACCGCTTGTCGCACGGATTGTTTGTGGGTGCTAGTAGGTGGTGACAACCCTGTCTAGTCTTAGTATCCCTCCACGTGTTTTAGGCAAGTTCTTAAAAGGTAGGCCCCCGTAAGAGAATAGCCGCTTCAGGTAGAGGTTATATCCCCTACGGTCTCGCCTATCCCCTACACACCGGAAGTAAGGTAGCTGTTTTAGTATAATTCATCTATTTAATAAGATAGTTCACAAGAGTAAAGTAAGTGTCATAGGAGTCTTATACTCACTTGTTGTCCTCCCACCAAGCTATATTCTACTAGTTATCATTAGTTATCCAAAAACCTTGTCGTGTCTTGGTGTCATTGCCCTTTCCTCTGCTTATCGATTTACCCCCCTATCACTAGTTGATACTAAGTTGTTATAGACTTACGGATATCTTTCTTTTTATTAATTATTCGTAGCAACCGCTTTCTCTTGGGAAAAAAATAACGATACCTTGGAATACTCTCGGGTGAAGTGCTACAGCGGTATATTCTGTGCGCTTGCGGAATTATCCAATAGACATAAAAAATACCACAGGCACTTCTGGCGCCGTTATCAGAAATAGCCTAACACCCTGTCTCTGGTGGTTGCGCTAAGAAGTGTCAACTGCGCCGCAGGCCTCGCGACCGAGAACGAGAGGTTGCAAAAGGAGACCGCACGCCTGGAAGAAGCGATGAAAGAATTCCGCGAGGAACGTGATACACTGCAACCGCATTGCAGTGATCTTATGGAGTCTGAGGAGAAGCTGTTGCAGACGAACAAAGGTATGGAAGTCGTTGCTATGCTGGCCAGTTTATCTGGGATCTTGCTTGCTGCTTAATTCTGAGGTCTTGACATGCAGATCTGAAAGAACTGTTTGATGGAACCATGAATCGAGGTTTGTAGCTTCTTTAGGTCTTCGATTTTGTTCTTGCTAGATAATGTTGGTCCACTGTCTTCCTTGTTGTAGCCAAAGAAATGGAGAAGGAAGCGACGATACTGCGGGAAACTGCTCAGAGGAATGAAGAGGGCCACTTGGGTAAGTTTTCTTTCACTTGTAGAATGCTTCGTTGCTTTATGTCGAGACTTATAACCTTTGTCTTTCCTTGTGATCAGATATGGAGCAGAGAATGCAGGCACAGATGAATGATTTGTCGCAATGTCTTGAGTCTGCAGAAGGACGCTATGAAGCTGTGGCTGAAAGCATTAAGCCTGTCTTGGACATTATTGAATATGCGCCTGGCAATCCTTCCGCCGAAGCGCCGCAGACCTTTGATATTGTTCGCCGGAGTCGTGATGCATTGCGGTATTTCAAGACTTTTTGTACTGACGTGGTAGAGAATGCGGCAGCCCACGTGCTCGACGTGGTGCGCTCTCATTACCCAGGCCTGAGAAATGACAGGGTGAAGACGGGTTATGCCCGCGGGACCATCGAGCAGCAGGAAGATCTGCTTGAAGAAGAATCGATGCCCGCGGGGGAGCTTCTGGCGGCGGACATGCAGCAATTCCCCACGGAGAACACGTGACATCACCTGTAAAAGAATGCAGTTTTGCTTGTGCAGTAAACACTTTGTTAATCATGTTGATCAAAAACTGTTCAGACGAAGTTCATGTGAATTTGCTTTTATTTTCAATAAAATCGCTGAGTGTTTGGAGAGTCATAGGCGATCATATGTGATGTGCGGCGCTCGATCTTGGTCGAGATTTATCGTATTGGTCGGCGAGTAGCTAGAGTTTGTAACTCTTTGGAGAGATCTGCATCCGGTGCCCGCACTCTAGTCGAGGCTTTTGGAGACGCTGCTAACCTGCCCAAGCGTCCTCGGGGCTTACGAGTTAGCGAAGACTTAACGGCCCAAGCATCCCTGGGGCTTAAGTGGTGGCGAAGCTGCTCGCGCCTAGCGGGGGTTACGCTTATCGTGTGCAAAGGCTTTCCGAATTTATCGGGGCAGTCGATGAAGTGGCGAAGTTGGGTGGCCTGTCGAACGCAGGTCTTACGCGTCGACGCGGCAAGGATGCCCGAATGGGTGCGGGGCTTACACTAGCCGTAATTGTGCTGCCCGAGCAGGTGCGGGGTTTACGCATTGGTGAAGAGGTGCTGCCCGAGCAGGTGCGGGGCTTACGCATTGGCGAAGTGGTGCTGCCCGAGCAGGTGTGGGGCTTACACATTGGCGAAGAGGTGCTGCCCGAGCAGGTGCGGGGCTTACGCATTGACAGTAAACATATTGATCTGCGATTGTAGACATACATGTATATCGAGGCAATATGGCTTTTATTGAAGTAATGAAACAAAAATACACATATCTGCCTTGACACGCTGTCAAGGATAGAAGCGACGGAGATGCTCGATGTTCCATGAGTTGGGGATGTCGACGCCGTCGAGGTCGCACAGCCTGTACGAGCCTGGCCGAGTTACTGCTCTGACCATGTATGGTCCCTCCCATGGAGAAGCAAGTTTGTGCATGCCCTCCTTGCTCTGCTTGCGCCGAAGGACGAGGTCACCGACCACGAAGAATCTACCGTTGACGTTCCGGTTATAATATCGCCGCATCCCTTCCAGGTATTTGGCTGTGCGTACGCAAGAGGCCAAACGGTCTTCTTCGAGTCTGTCGATGTCCTCTGCTCGTGCACCGTCATACCTTTCTTCATTGTAGTTCTCAATTCTAGGAGCTCGGAAAGCGACATCGGCTGGTAGCACTGCTTCTGATCCGTAGACCATAAAGTATGGAGATACACTAGTATTGCGACTAGACTGTGCCCTCAAACCCCAAACGACTGCTGGAAATTCGTTGATCCAGTTTCCTGGGCTTCTTTCGATGACTTCATGTAAGCACTTCTTGAGGGCGTTGAGCAACATTCCGTTTGCTCTTTCAACTTGTCCGTTAGCTCGAGGGTGAGCCACCGAGACATACTTTACCACAATACTCCTTTCGTCGCAGAAATCCCAGAAGTCGCTTCCAGTGAAGGTAGTACCTAGGTCGGAGATGATGTTGTTCGGAAGGCCAAAACGATGAGAGATGTCATTGAAGAACTCTGCAACCTTGGCCGCTGTTGCCTTCACCAACGGCTTGTACTCAATCCACTTGGAGAATTTATCGATGGCGACGTATACGCAGCGGTAGCCCCCTTTAGCCGCCTTGAAAGGGCCTATCATGTCGAGTCCCCAAGTAGCGAATGGCCAGGATGCAGGTATGGTCTGTAGCTCCTGCGCTGGGACATGTATCTACTTTGCGAAAAACTGGCACGCCTCGCAGTGACGTACAATCTTTTCGGCATCCTGGACGACAGTAGGCTAGTAAAATCCTGCTCGAAAAGTTTTGCCGACCAGGGTGTGTGAAGCTGCGTGGTTGCCACACACGCCTCCATGTACTTCTTGGAGTATCTTAATGCCCTCTTCGCGCGTGATGCATTTCTGGAATACTTCGCTCTTAGCGTTTTTACGCATGAGTCTGTTGTTGACGAGGACGTAGTTCTTCGACTCTCTCACAAGACGTTCTGCTTCTGTTTTGTCTTCGGGGATTTTGGCTTCGAGCAGATAGGCAATGAAGGGTGCCCTCCAATCATCTATAGGATCCGAGATGCAGGATGCTATCTGACCGGACGAATGACCTTCGACCTCTTCCTCTTTAGGGATGGAGGCATGGACCAAGTCTTGGATGAAGAGGCTGGAAGGAATATCAGCTCGCGACGAACCGAGCTTAGATAGCTCGTTGGCTGCTTAGTTTTTTGCTCGGACGACGTGGTGAAACTCAATGCCCAAGAATTTTCCTTCAAGTTTTCTGATTACGACAACGTAGGCGTCCATCTTCTCGCTGTTATAGTCCCAATCTTTATTCACATGGTTGATAACCAAGGGAGAGTCCTCATACACCATCAGCCGCCGAATGCCGAGCTCGGAGGCGATCTGTAGGCCGTGGATGGTGGCTTCGAACTCGGCCGCGTTGTTGGAGGCTTTGAAATAGATTCTTAGTACGTAGCGGAGGCGTTCACCGGTCGGTGATATGAGGAGCACGTCGGCACCTGCGCCACCAATGCTGAGGGACCCATCGAAATACATCGTCCAGTGTTCCTCATGCTTGGTTGGTACTTGCGCCTGCACTTCCGTCCATTCGGCGATGAAGTCAGCCAACATCTGAGACTTGATCGTTGTTCGGCTGTGGAACTCCAGAGAATCACTCCCAACTTCCATAGCCCATTTTATGATTCTGCCGTTGGCGTCTTTGTTGCGTAGGATGTTTCCGAGAGGATGTTGGGTGACCACCACAATTTGATGAGACTCAAAATAATGGCGAAGCTTGCGTGATGTGACGAGGATAGCATAGATTAGCTTCTGTACCGTCGGGTAGCGAGCTTTGGACTTGTTTAGAACTTCGCTGATGAAATAAACTGGTCGCTGAACCGGACATGCGTGACCGTCTTCCTCCCGTTTGACGACTATCGCCGTGCTGACAACATTGCTTGTTGCGGCGATATAGAGGAGCAGAGTCTCGTCCTTCTTGGGAGCTGTAAGGAGCGGGGGATGTACCAGGAACTGTTTTAGGTCCTTGAAGGCCTGGTCGTCTTCTTCCGACCAGACAAATTTTTCTCCTGCCTTGAGGAGCTTGAAGAAGGGGAGACCTTTTTCGCCTAACCTGGAGATGAATCGGCTTAGGGCCGCCATGCACCTGGTGAGCTTCTGAACATATTTGATGTTGGTCGAGGGCTTCATTCTCATGACAGCCTCGATCTTTTTTAGGTTGGGGAGGATGCCTCGTTTGCTGACGATGTTGCCGAGCAAGTTGCCCGATGGCATGCCAAAGATGCACTTGAAGGGGTTCAGTTTCCATTGGAATTCATCCAACTTCTTGAAGACTGCTTCGAAGTTGGAGACGAGGTCTTCCGCCTTCCAGGTTTTTATGACGACGTCGTCGACATAAGCTGCGGCAATGTCGGGAATGAGATCCTTGAGCCATGCCTGGATGGCCCGCGGGTATGTCGCGCCAGCGTTCATCAAGCCAAAGGACATGGTCTTGTAGTAGTAGGCCCCGAAGGGAGTAATGATGGAGGTTTTCTGCTGGTCTTCTAACTTCAAGGTGATCTGGTGGTAGCCGGAGTAGCAGTCGAGGAAGCTGAGTAGCTCGCAACCAGCTGTGGAGTCGACGACTTCATCGATATGGGGGAGACCGAAGGGGTCTTTAGGGCAGTGTTTGTTGAGATCGGTGTAATCAACGCACATTTTCCATTCATTATTCTTTTTTCTTACAAGGACCAGATTGGCTAACCAATCGGGATGATACACCTCTTTTATAAAGTCGGCAGCTAGGAGCCGAGCTATTTCTACCCTAATAGCCTCCTTCTTGTCTGGAGAGAAACGCTGGAGCTTCTGCTTGACGGGCTTGGCGGTCTTTGAGACATTCAAGGAGTGCTCGATCAGCTCCCTCGTTACGCCAGGCATGTCTACGGGTTTCCACGTGAAAATACTGACGTGCTTTATGAGGAAGCTGACGAGCGCGTCTTCCTATTTGGAATCGAGGTCTGCCCCGATGCGAGTAGTTTTACTCGAGTCACGGAAACGAGGACGATGTCCTTTGTCTCCTTTCTCTTGGTAGCAGCTCTGGGCGGGGTCTTCTCCGGGATGATCTGTTCTTTGGGCGCCAACTTTTGTGCGTCCACCGCACACTATTCATCAGGATGGAGACGTCGGTGGCTTCTGCCATGGCGATGGCCTTTTTTTCGCAGTCGTATGCGACTTGGAGGTTGGAGCAGACCGTAAGGATGCCGGTCTTCGTTGGCATCTTCATGACGAGGTTGGTATAGTTGGGGATGGCCCCAAACTTAGCCAAAGATGGACGACCGAGTATGGCGTGATACGCGGCGTCGAAGTCGGCCGCCAAGAAGTCGATGTGCTCGATGCAGTAGCACAGTGGTGTCCCAAACTGGACAGGCAGATTGATCTGTCCCAGGGGATAGGATGGCTGCCCTGGGACAATTCCCCAAAACAGAGCCGTGGTCGGCTCCAGATCTTCTGCTCGGAGTCCGAGCTCTTTGGCGGCTCCTGAGAATAGGATGTTGAGGCCACTGCCGCCGTCAATCAGCACCTTGCGGAACCGTGTCTTGTGTATCACCGGGTCAAGGATCAGTGGGAAGCGCCCTAAGTATGGGATCTCCATCCACTGGTCTTCTCTGCTTAAGGTGATGGCCCTGTGAGACCAAGGGGGAATCTCGGGTCGGTGATGGGGGTGTCATGGTTGGTGACGGAGTTGACGCGTCTAGCGATGAGCTTCTGCTCTCTCTTCGACTCCATGGCTACGCGGCCACCAATGATCGTGGAGACCGTTCGGTGAGGTTCAGTGAAGCCTGGAGGCTGGTCGTTGTTGTCATTGCTCTTGTCTCTCTCGGACTCAATGCGAGCCCTCTTCTTGTTTTCTTCTTAGAACGCCCGGGAGAAGCCATAGCATTCTCTCATGATATGCTTGTGGAACTTGTGGATCGGGCATTGACTGTCTAGGGGCTTGTCATAAGCCTCTTCAAAATTATGATTCAGAGCTGGTCGGGTGTTGTAGATTTGGTAGTTGCGACGTCTTTCTCCAGCTCTAGAGCCTTCTGGTTCATCGTGGCGACGTTGATCGGAGCGATGTTGGTCGCGGCGATCGTGCTCGCCACGGTGATGGTCTCGATGGGCTCCTCGTTCATCAGGGCGCCGATCAGATCGGTGGTCAGCGTCCTCGCGGCGTGGTCGGTCGGGGAAGTGGAGGCGGCTATGAACGGAGTGGCGGGCCGCCTCGCTTCCCTCGACGTACTTGTTGGCGATGCGCAGCATCTCGGCGATGGTGTCTCGTCTGCTACGGTACAACTTCCTCTGGAGCTCCTTATCAGGCCGAAGGCCACGTATGAAAGCGGAGATAGCCTCGACATCCGTGACGCCTGGAATGTTATTTCTGGTTTCTGAGAAGTCCCGAATCTAATCCCGCAATGATTCTCGTGACGCCTGCTGAAGCTTCTCCAGATCAAATTTTGTGCCAGGCTGCTTGCAGGTGGCACTGTAGTTGTTGATAAATTGATCCCGCAGCTGGTCCCAAGTATCGATAGAGTTCGGCTTTAGGCTCAGCAGCCAATTATTGGCGGATGTGTTGAGCATAACAGGCAAGTAGTTTGTCATGACATCGGAGTTCCCCACGGCGGCTTTGACCATGATCTCGTAGACGGTAAGCCACTTGGTGGGGTCGGCGGTGCCGTCGTAGGTCTCGACGCCAATGACCTTGAAGTTCAGCAGCCAGAGAACCGCCTAGAGTTCTGCCGTGAAGGGGAGTCCAGGAGCGTTCTTGTCGTTGACCGGGGGGCCATGCCCCTCGTCATACTCCTTGCGGCGCTCAGTTTCTGCTGAGTGCCTAGCTTCCCTCCGATTCTCGATACGCTCCCGGAGATCTCTGGTCTTCAGCTTTTCACGGAGGTCGGACTGGTTGACCTCCTGGTCTCCATCTTGGCGACGACGTCTCCGGCCACCTCGGGAGTGACCACCATCATCGTGAATGATCTCGGTGGCAGACGCAGTGGAAAGTAATGGAGGTGGAAACTGGCGTTCTTCGTTGATCTAGACCTGGGCTGCCTGGAGGTAAGCCGTAAGGCGCTCCACTTCAAGTGTCAAACCCAGTCTTTTGGCCTCTTCTATCGCGACGGTGACGTTTACACTTGGAGTTTTGTAGACCTGGTGTTTGCCGACCAGATCAAATTCTGGCTCTAAGTTCCGCACGGTGGACTTCCTTCCCTCGGCTTGCAATTCACGACGCCGTCTTCGGTGGGCGTTTCTCCCCTCGCGGGCTACTCGGGCCTCTTCTGTTTCATTCGGAGAAGGAGCGCTGTCGTTGCTGATGGCGAGGACGAGTCCGCTGAAGAACCGTCCAGTGGGAGGTGGCAGATCAGTGAGATCGCCGCCTTCTACGTCGTTGAGGTCAGAGCAGTCGTTGTCGGCGATGATGAAGCTGGAGCTGGTGCCGACGTGCTTGAGGGAGGTGTGGTCGGAGGAGCGTAGCAGATGCGTGAAACTGGAAGCCGCGTTCTGCAGACCGAACGGCATATAGCCACTCAGGAGGTCGTGGTCGGAAACCCTTGAAAGCGTGAATGCTCGAGGTCAAAGCTTGACGATGTGCCCCCGAGGAGTGATGGTAATGGCTAGAGTCATGTCCTGGCAACGCGGAGAATGTCGTTGCGCCGTCGATGGATTGGCGTAGCGATCTGCAGTTGATTCCAAGATCTGAAGACTCTCGGATAGGTCTTAAGAGATCCGATCTATAGGTCTGATCAGGTCGTCGTTGTCGATGGCCTTCCGGATGTAGCGTGGTAGCTTTCTTGTTGGGTCGGAGGTTGCTGAAGGAGTCGAAGTAGACGTGATCTGGGCCGCATCCAGGATCTTTCCTTCACCGTCGGGGCCGATGATCCAGGTGATGGATCCCACCGTAAAGATCTGGCCCGGCGTCGGGAGCTCGATGGAGCTTGAAAAAATCACCTTGTTCGCCATGGATCAGGAAGCACACCCCCTACCTGACCTGGCGCGCCAACTGTCGACGGAATACCGGCCATAGTCTACCGAGGGGTATGCCCAAGGTAGTAGATTGATCGGTGAAGGTGCGCCTGAGACGAGCAAGAGCTATGCTGGAAGCGTGAGACACGAGATTTATACAGGTTCAGGCCGCCGTTAGGTGTAATACCCTACGTCCTATGTGTTGTTATATTGTATTGCTATGAGATGAGATGAGTTGAGGGGATCCCCTGCCCGCCTTATATAGTTTGGGGGGCAGGGTTACAAGTCAGTTTTTTCATACATATCAGATTACAATCCTAACCGAACAATGGAACTAATCGGCTAGATATTAGGAAATCTATTTCCTTGTCCGCTAAGGCTTCGGCGGATATACGTGATCTTGTATAGACGACGCGTCCTTGACAGTCCAGGCCTGATCGGAAGACTCGGCCCATGTATATCCATGCGGGTATATGGGTCTATACCCCCACAGTGTGGTAGCACCGAGCACTTCATTGCCCAATGTCCTCATGTTGAAGAAGATGGCAAGAACAACAAAGACAAAAGAGAAAACAAGCAAAAGTACAAGAGGGGCAGCAAGAAGACAATGGGAGAGGCTCACATTGGTCATGAATAGGACTCCTTATGATAGCTCAAGCGATGAAGATGTGAAGATTGCAACCATGGCTATCCAAAAGATATCTTCACCACCAAAGCTCTTCAACAACTTGACCGATGATGATGACTACTACTCCCCTCATATTTGTCTCATGGCAAAGGGTGAGAAGGTAAAAGCTAAATCCAAACCTTCCCTTCCTCCTAGTGACATCTTTAGTAGCGAACTTAGTGAAAGCTCTAGTGATGATGTTTCAAGTGATGAGGAGCTAGATAACATAACCAAGAACTTGGACCCTAAAACTAAATTTTTCACCTCTAAGCTAATGGAGAATCAAGAAAGTGTTCAAGCCGAGCTGGAATCTAGAGAAGAACTTCTTATCAAACAAGAAAATCTCTATATTGCTAGCAATGAAGCACTTGCTTCGGAAAGAAGTGAGGTGAAATCATTGTGCAAGGCTTTGGCCAAAGAGTAAGAGGACCATGCACTCACTAAGAAGTCTCATATTGCACTTGATGAAAAGCATTGTGTCTTATATGAAAAGCACAAGAAACTTGAGTTGCAATATAACCTTCTTTGAGAGAGTACCTCAAATCCTTCTAAACCAAATGACACCTCTATTCGCTCCACTAGTAAAGATTGTAGAAAATGTAGTGAGCTTCATTTGGATATCTATGCTACTAACCTTGCAAATATGGAGGCTATGAATGTAGAAATAGCAAGACTCAATGAAATAATTGCTAAAGAGAGCAAATATGAGAACAAGCATGTTAGTGGCCAAGTGAATCAACCAAACAAACCACAATTCAAGGATGGAAGACATCCACACATCAAAACCGGGCTTGGGCACCGACATGGAGGCAAAACAAATGGGAGAAAGGTAATAAATGGATATGAATGTGTGCATTTCACTTCTACCAACAGTGGAAGTACAGAGGGACCTGCACAGAGAGCAGCATGACCTGCCCCCCGAGCAACACTGCACCCTGTCTAGGGCGGCAGTGCTGCAGTGAAGGGCGGTAGTGCCTCTCCCCCAAAGAAAGGGAAGGTCACTCCCACTGCCTCTGCAAATGATCAGCACAGAAAGAATGTCTCCCAGCCAAAGCAGATTCTACAGAAAAGCAAGAAATCAATCTGGGGGAAACCAAATAAGTATTCTTATCAACCGAAGACAGTTGCACCTAGACAAAGCTTGAGTTCTTGTTTTGTATTGAAGAACAACAGCAAGGGTGAAGTGGTTGCCATGTACATTAGCAAAGAAAAGAATGTTGATCATAACACTTCCATTTGGGTTCCTAAAATTCTTGTAACTTACATGCAAGGCCCCAAGAACATTTGGGGACCTAAATCAAGGAACTAAACTTGTTTTGTAGGCATACTCCTCCGGTGGATCAAGTTGGGTGCTTGATAGTGGATGTACAAATCACATGACCGGAGAGAAGAGTATGTTCTCATCCTACACACCCAAGAAAGACTCAAATGAAATTATTGTCTTTAGAGACAATTCCAAGAGAGGTGTGCTAGGGCTTGGTAAAGTCGCAATCACTCATGATCATTCAATTACTAATGTTTCACGTGTTGATTCATTGAGTTACAACTTGTTGTTCGATTCACGGATAAGGGTGTGGAAGTCACTAGAAAGGAGGATTGCTCTATTCCTTTTACGGGCCAATTAAAGGGAAAGCTTTACTTAGTTGATTTCAACAAAGGTAAAGCCAACCTTGAGACTTGTTTAGTGGCAAAATCTAGCATAGGCTGGTTATGGCATCAACGCCTAGCACATGTTGAGATGAGGAACTTGGCCAAACTTCTAAAAGACAACCACATCCTTGGACTAACCAATGTTCATTTTGAGAAAGACAGGATTTGCAGCACTTGCCAAGCCAGAATGCAAGTAGGCATACCTCACCCACCAAAGAGCATCATGACCACTACTCAACCATTGGAGTTAATTCATATGGATCTCTTTGGGCCGATTTCCTATCTTAGCATTGGTGGTAACAAATATGTTTTAGTTATTGTTGATGACTATTCCCGTTTCTCTTGGGTGTTCTTTATCTATGATAAGTGCCAGGTACAAGAGAACATGAAGACCTTTGTTAGGAGGGCACAAAAGGAATTCGGTCTTCCCATCAAGAAAGTAAGAAGTGATAATGGGACCGAGTTCAAGAACACCCCCGTGGAAGAATTTTTTGATGAAGAGGGCATCAAGCATGAGTTTCAACTCCATACACCCCTCAACAAAATGGTGTACTAGAGAGGAAGAATCGGACACTCATTGATATGGCAAGGACAATGCTTGATGAGTACAAGACGCCGGACATCTTTTGGAGTGATGCCGTCAGCACCGCTTGTCATACCATCAACCGCCTCTACGTACATAAGAAGTTGAAGAAGACCTCTTATGAGCTCCTCACCGGTAACAAACCAAAGGTGTCTTACTTTAGAGTATTTGGGTGTAAATGTTTCATACTTAACAAGAAACCCAAAACCTCTAAATTTGCACCTAAAGTTGATGAATTTCTACTTGGTTAAGGATCAAATGAGCATGCCTACCGTGTCTTCAACAAAAACTCTGGTCGAGTTGAAGTAGCGACGGATGTGACATTTGATGAATCTAATGGCTCTCAAGTAGAGCAAGTTGACTCTAGTGTTGTAGATAAAGAGGATCCACCTTGTGAGTCCATCAAGCAATTGACCATTGGTGATATAAGGCCACTTGAAATTCCTGCAGCCAAATAGGGGGAGCCTCAAGATGTTGCTGTACAAGACTCTGCTGACGCACTTACCAGAGAAGAGCTGGGAACACCTGCCACAGGAATGAAGTGCAGCAGTGCCACACCTACACCAGCAGCCCGAACTGAGTCAGGCTTGGATCATTGTCTGGACCTTGCTCCAGTCTTTGATTTAGAAGATTGTGATGAGCCAGAAGAACAGCAAGAAGGGGTTGAGCATCCAAGGCTACGTCAAACGATAAAACGAGATCATCTCATTGACAATATCCTTGGGAGTCTTCAAAAGGGGGTAATGACTCGTTCTCATTTAGCAAATTTTTGTGAACATTACATATTTGTTTCCTCTTTGGAGCCTCTTAAGGTTGAAGATGCACTTGAAGACCCGGATTGGGTATTGGCAATGCAAGAAGAGCTCAACAACTTCACAAGAAACCAAGTATGGACCTTGGTGAAAAGACCCAACACAAATGTGATTGGCACCAAGTGGGTCTTCCACAGGCGGCCAGCCAGCCATGGCCGAGCAGAGGCTAGGGTTTGCCACCGCCCGAGTCACCTCGCCTCCGTCCACCATCGCTGCCATAGCCGAGCAGAGGAGCTGCGAAGGAAAAGCCGGCCGCCATAGCGTGCTACTCTCGGCCCTCATCCACCACATGCCGCTCCCGGATGATGATGCAGCAGCACCGCTGCCCGCGCACGAGCAGACGCGTGTCAGGTGCCGACGCCGACCGGAGCTAACTCCCACAGCACGACGGCCTCCAGCTGCGAGAGAGGGAGCAAAGGTCAGATCCGTGATGAAAGAGCCCGGATCTGGCCGTCCCTCCCCCCCCCCCCCCCGTGCGGATCCGCTGCTTGCCCGTGCAGCCGCGCCACTACCGGCCATAGCAGCCAGTGGCCTTGGATGAACGAGGAGGAAAAAGTAGGGGAAGAGGGTGTCGGGCCTTGCCGCCGCCTTCATCGCCTCGACAGGGGCATTCATCGGGAGCTCTGGCAGCGGCAGGGGTGGGGATGGGAGGAAGGGAAACCGGCGGCGGTGGGTGAAAGCCCATGTTTGATTTTGGGTAAATGATGAAACTAAGTTTGCTAATGTTTTGCTCTAAGTGTTTCATGAGATTAATTAGCAAACAATAAGATGGAGGAAAGGACCGGGTCGGTGGAGGCCACAAGTGTAGGGCAATGACGGCGTCCATGCAAATGAGAAAGCCCTAATGACGGCATCCATGCAAATGGTATAAGTCCATCATCAATAGGTGTCCACAAGCTTAATCAAGAGATGAGAAGGAAGATGGTGAAAAGTTAGGAGCTCAAGGCAAATATATAAACAATAGGAGCTCAAGGCAAAGGTATAATGAATACGAGCTCTTCTGCTTTTGGTGATCAAGACTCTATAGAGAAAATGGTCACATTTAGGATAGATAGTCGTACTTTCAATAGAGGAGAAATCGTTTGTGAAATACGATTATCAAAGTGCCACTAGTTGTTCATACTTATTGCATATGCATGTAGATGCTAGTAAAACTAACAAATCCCGTGAAAAACTCTTTGAAAAATGCTAACACACGTGCACAAAAGTGAGAATACTTTGGAGAAAAGTACACCGGAAACTTGCCGAAATTTTCTGGTGGTTAACTCTTAGCGAAAGTGCTAAAACGTGTGCACCGGACGTGTCCGGTGTGAACCCCGTGCTCTCGGGTCGGTTCGGTGAAGTTTTTCACCGGACGAGCGAATTTTACCACCGGACACGTTGTGAACACTGTTCCAGCGTCCGGTGCTTCTGACCGAGCGAGCAGTTGTTAGCCGTTGGAGCGGCGGACACTGAGGAGCGTCCGGTGCCAGTTTGGGCTCTCTGGATGCTCTTTACATGGACACCGGACACGGGCGTTGGAGCGTCCGGTGTGAGCGCGCGCGACAGGCGAATTCAAACGGCTAGTACACGTGTCGTCGGGCGATACACCAGACAACCACCGGACGCGTCCGGTGTGAACTAACTGCGCGTCCGGTGCCCCCGAAAACAGTGAGTAACGGTTGGATTTTCAGCGGGGGCTATAAGTAGTGGAGTGGCCGGCTTGTGCTCTCTCTTGGACATTCTCATTGACATAGCAAGCTAGTGAGCCTTTCCACTCCTCTCTCATACATTCTACTTGATTGAGATCATCTTTTGGTGAGATTGGAGAGCATCAAGTGCATTGTATGAGTGTGTTAATCTAGAGGCACTTAGTGAGTGTTTTTCGCAGCGGATTCTCTTGTTATTCTTGGAGTTTGCGGACTCCTACACGGTTTGGAGCTGCGAGGATCGTTGAGGGGAGTTAGTGATTGTCTTCGCCTCCGATCGGTGAAAGTGTAAGGGGTCCTTAAGCCTTCCCCGTGGGAGATCACGAATTGGCTACTCTAGTGGATTGCTCGTACCTTGTGGATCCCCATTTTATATTGGTTGTGCGGCACCATTGAGAAGGGTTTGACGTGTGATGCCAATTAGCGCGTGAACCTCCAAGTGGGTGTATCGCTACAACAAGGACGTAGCTTACCGGCAAGTAAGTGAATCTTGGTAAAAATCATTGTGTCAACTCTCTTGCCGAGGATTTTATTTGTATTGATTGATTGGTTTATCTACTCTTCACCGGCGGTATAAAAATCACCCTCTCTCCTTTACATTATTGCACTTACCTTTGTGTAGCTCTCTAGTGTAGTTGTTCACTTAGGAGTAGAGTAGAGTAGTGACTTAGACTTGTTGGTGTGTAATTAGAGACAATAGCCTAGAATGGTTAGCCTAAAACGGTTAGGTGGCTTACTTTTCTAGTAGACTAGCGCAAAATTCGTTTTATTGTTTACTTTTGTCTAAACTATTACTTTAAGTGTTGTTTGTAAAAAATTTTATAGATTATTCACCCCTCTCTGGCCGTTCAGGACCTTTCAGTGGGGGTGGTGCCACCGCCCGAGTCGCCCGAAACGGACGACGCGAGGGCCAGAAAGCCAAAGGGCACTGAAGGTATCTTGCCCAATTTTCCTTCTGGCAGCAATTTAGTTCCTGGACCAAGACGTAGCTTTGTGCTCTGAACGAGGTGGCACTCTTGCCTAATCCTCTGTTGTACAACAAGTAACGACGGAAGGTGCCTCGGACAGTCGGACTTATGCGCAGGAAGAGAAAATAAAGCTGGCATTGGATTTTTCCTTTCCCGGGAAATCAGCATCTATCTGCAACATTCCAGAGGAAACTTGTTGCTTCCTTCGTTCCAAACACTGCGCTCGGTGATAACCCTCGTTCCAAACGCACAAACGCGGCCTAGTTGTGACATGATAGATTTGCCAACTTTTAGCCATAGGGAGTGGGTTGAGAAGGAATAACAGAGGTAGGCGCACGAGAATAGTAGGGTAGATTCTATTCGAGTTCTCTGTTGTGTTCTTTCTTAACCCCCTCTATCAACTCTCTCCTATCTGATAATCTGAAGCGTTACAGCTCGATATGCTACTTTCGTATTAGACCCGGCGTAGCGGACATTGGACCGAGCCAGCCCGCATAGATCAGCGAGAACCGTGGCCTGCAGCTGGATTCTTTAGGTCTGTTGCCGTTTGCTCCACAGTAGGAGTCTCTTCTGTTGTCACATTTTATATACTCTCGGGAATAGTTACTCACACCTTCAATAAAACCACATTGTGTATACGTGCATACTATTTTATCAGTTTAAATATGTTTAGATACTCAATTTAAGATATTTCAAATCTTATAATGCAAAATTTTTTCAACAGAACACATACTTTTAAATATATTACTAAAGTACCACTACAGTAGTATATTAAAAAGTATAACCATATATACTATATGGATAACAAAAAAGTATAACCATATACTACTCTAGATGGTTTTGTATGACCATATATTTTATCTACATATATTTCTTAGGACCATAAACGATCTAAATCTAGAGGTATAGACATGAAAATAACTACTCCCTGGGAGTAAGAAATAATTTCGATTAATAATAGATCTACTCGACCCATTATATATATACACACATGTAAAAAATTTGGGTAACATTTGTGTATATATAATATGTGTAATATTTGTATCTCTAAATAAATTTATTAAAAACGAGATTCAAAGATTTTTCAATTATACTAATTACGTACTATAATAATATTAATGTTTTTAATATTTTTTGTCAAAATTGTTTCTTGAGAAGCAAAAGCGATAGATATTTTAGGATGGTTGAGTAGATCTATTATTAATGGAAAATGTATTGACTAATTTCCTGCTAGAAATCTCTCCACGTTAAACACTTTGGTTCTATGCCCTATGTATATGTATCTTATACTATATTCTTAATAATACAGCTATTCTCTCAATGCAATTTGCTTATAATGCGTTGACGTAAATTAAGATCATGCATCAGCAAGGGCTAACATGCCCGAGGGAACATATGACCCATTACACGTGAAAGGACCGTGACGTCTAAGAGGAGAGGGGGAGTGAATTAGGCGACTTAAAACCCAACTTCTAAAGAATGGTCTCTTTTTCCTAACCTTACCAAAACCTAAGCAATAATTAAACTAGCTGATGTGCAACTAAGGTTTTGCTAAATGTGTTGCTATCTCTATCACAAAAGAGTTAAACAACTTAGGTTCCAACCCTATCAATTAGCCTATCAACTAAGTTAGGAAAGGTAAAGTACACAACCAAGGTAACAAAGTAAATGTGAAAGATAAA
Source organism: Eremochloa ophiuroides (assembly GCA_038502445.1). Lineage (NCBI taxonomy): Eukaryota > Viridiplantae > Streptophyta > Magnoliopsida > Poales > Poaceae > Eremochloa > Eremochloa ophiuroides. The sequence continues at coordinate 53,343,752 of JAHLJS010000008.1, forward strand.
GATGAGGAAGAGATGCAAACTCCAGTCGATGACCCGGTATTTTTACCGAGGTATCGAGAAGCGCTCAAACTTTCCCCTACTCCTCGTTGGAGCCCCTCGCAAGGAATCCCTCGCAAGGGCCAAGCGCCCGGTCAAATCACTCCGTGGATAGCCCCGGGCCTTCTCCACATGCAAGTGGGTCTCCGGTGTGGCTCGCAAGGCAAGCTTCTCCTCGGATACTCCCCGCCGTCTTCACTATCAAGCTTCCGGCCGAACCACCGCGGGCCTTGTTCCCTTCGGTACACGGTGGCGGCCACACCACAAGCTCGGTTGATGTGGTCTCGCAATACTACAAGCCCCGCCGAGTACAAACACGGTGCGTGCAAGCACCTTTGATCAAGAGGTATACAAACCTCACTAAACACTATGTATAACGTAGAGTAAGCGCATAAGCGGTGGTCTAATCAACCTAAGGACTTCGCAAAGCACCTACGCTAATCACCAAGTGTATCACTAAGCACTATGCAAGTGGAGAGCTTTAGAATAGTGTAGCAACAACCTTAGAAAGATCCCTCACTTCTCCACACTCTCCATGGCCGGTTGGGGTGGTATTTATAGCGTAACACCGAACACTCCCAGCTCTGCGTCCGATGAAGCATGCAGAGAGCTCCCGAGAGCGCATTTTCACACCGGACTCCGCGTGTCCGGCGTTCTCTGCCTTCAGTGCACCGGACGCTCGCACAGTGTCTCCAGCGGGTCCGGTGGTTCTTTTTCTGCGTCCGGTGCCTCCTGCTGAGGCACGCTGCTGAACTATGCACCGGACGCGACGTTACTGAACTATGCACCGGACGCGTCCGGTGCTTGCGAGGCCAGCGTCCGGTGCATGTTTTTCTTCAGTGATGTCTCCGAAATTCGCTGAATCCTGCCTCGCAAGCTCGGCAGGAGGGAGAGACAATCCAAACCCTCTCTCTACTTGTTTCTCCATGCTCTTGGCACCCGGCTTAGTTCCATCTTGTGTCTTGGACTTATGCTTGATCTTGTGGTCTTCAACAAGTCACTCCGATCACACCGTTGCCTTAGTCCAAAACACTTGTGCATTCTATTGAACTACAAAACAAACACTCGAAAAACTATTAGTTCAATATTGGTTATGTTGATCATCAACCACCAAAATCCAATATAAATGGGCCTATGGTCCATTTTCCTTACAACACGCAGTGAATAACTTGAAATCGGCAAGACTGATCAAGGAATATGTTAGGCCGATCTGACGACTGTCACTATAAGAACTCGAGAACACTTCTTGGGAGGACACGTTGGGAGAGGTTGTCTTAGACCCAATAAGGTCACCTAAAATGCTGCAAGATCTCATCAAGAGATGCAACGAACAGAAAGAGATTGGAGAAAGGCAAAAAAAGGGGGGAGGGGGGGAGCAATAGTAGACATAAAAAAGTTGATTAGATGTTGGATTCCTCAATCGGTGGTGATCCTCTGATAGCGATATAACTTTGATAATAGGGGGGGTAAATTTGACCAATGAAATATAGCCCCCCAACGTCTAACTGCCATGGTTTAATAATTGAACCTATCAATGCAGCACAGACCAGCAGAACATTATCAAACCGTTGGTATTCTTCACAACTCTGGTAGTAGCGAAAGCAAACGACAATCATAGTGGGCCAATAAAAACTAGCCTGGCATAATAGATATTTCATTTTAGAGCCGATTAATACATACCACAAATGCCATCAAGAACTTCTCCATAACTGCTTTGGCTTATCACCATCGAAGCACTTCGCCAATAAATCTTTGACAAACCTTCCATATAATTCACCATTATGCAAAAAAAAAAAAAAAATTAGAATGCACTCCAACACATATTTTTGTCGGCTCTTGTGTTTGGATCATGTAGACATGCAATAATGGGAGTCCTCTAATCATCCGGACTGGCTTGGCCCGGTTAGATTTTTTGCAACTTCCAATCAAATTGGTCACATCAATTTATGGACATATGTATGGAGTATTAAATGTAGATGAAAATCAAAACTAATTTGACATCCTGGCAAAATTAATGCTATCTCACGAATCTTTTAAACCTACTTGAGTCATGATTGAACAATTATTATAAAAAATAAAATACTGCTGCTGTATTTCCAACTTCTAACTGAATGCATCTAAACACTCACTTAAGTTCAGGTGATAAAAATTCGAGCTGATTCAGAGCATCCCCCTAGAAAACCCGCCTGGCCAGCCTTTAGAACTGGCCTGACGAGTTCATACAGTGCACCGACAACACAAATAGTAGAACTGGCCTCGCTGGTTTTAGGCTACATTTAATTTCCAAATTTTTTTAAAAAAAAATTCCAAAATTTCCTATCATATTAATTTTGCGGCACATGCATAAAGCATTAAATGTAGGTAAAAAAATAACTAAAGGCCTGTTTGGATGAACTAGAACTAGAGATTAGGTAGGACTAGTAATTAGTTGGACTAAAAGTTAGTTGACTAGTAGTTTGTTCAATCCTGTTTTGGATCAAGAACTAACAAGTGTTATTATAGACTAAAATTAGTTGTTAGCCCTAAATAATTGGGTTTTATGGGCTAGTGAACTAACAAGTAGTTAAACCTTAGACTAGCTGTTAGTCCAATCATTAGTTCACCTATTTGGATTCTCGAGGATTAAATTTTAGTCAACTAGTTATTAGTCCATGGAATCCAAATAGACCCTAATTGCACAGTATGTCTGTACATGTTGACACAAATCTTTTAAGTTTATTTAGGTCATGATTAGATAAAAGTTATCAAAACGAAAGTGTTACACTATCGTAACCTAAAATTTTTCCTTAACTAAACAGTCCTTTGGAAACTGCATGGCCGGTTTGGGTAGTCCAGCGATAGCTGTGTTCTTTGCACCAACTTTTTTTATATGAAAATTATGCCCACCTATATCATACCTGTGACAGAACCGCCTAAATCACATGGCCCACAGACACCTGTCATTGTCACTCATGACCTCTGACAGCGGATCCGCTTCCCAAATGATCTAGAAGGTTCTGCCGGGCTACATTAGCGCCCGATTTTCTCCAACAGGATCCCATTGCGAAGTCATTACAGAATTACAACATTTCATAATAAATTACATCAGAGTGAAAATGCGGAAAGATTATAAGGTACTTAGATTACAAACCGTTTGTCCAAATACGATTGAAGTGCGAATATTACAGACCATAAATAAAATAAGTAGCAGTAGAATGACGATACAACATTATTAAGTATTTAACGATAAGAACCCTGCCCACGGGTTCGACATTACTCCTCCTCACATCCCTCCTGTACCACTGTTACACAGCAAGGGGCGAAACAAACCTCCGGCTGCTGCGTCCCTGCAACAGGGGTTAACAAACCCTGAGTACTGGGGTACTCCGCAAGACTTACCCGACTAAGAAAAAGGATTGAGACTCAGGAATGCAGGCTGTGGGGAGTCAAGGTAAGGCTGGAGCAAGAGTCAAGAGTTTTGCAGCAAAGCATTACTATCTTATTTCAATATTTTAACTCAGTCTTATTTTAATCATATCCATAATTCCAAATTCCTTTCCATATATCATTATACCTTCAAAATTCTTACTCATTCTCAAAAACACCTAGTTTCGAACCACTTTTAAATTGTAGGTCAAAGGATCAAGTCTCCATATCCGAGGAGCAACGACAATTCGAATCGATTAGTACCCAGCTGGGGATCCCTATCCACACTGCATATGTAGCACTTAAGCTTGCATATACCAACTCCGGCTACCACGATTTTTCTACCCCTGAACCGGTCCTGCGCCACCCGAGAACACAGTACTCCTCTCCTCTCCAGGCACGCCGGCCACGAGGATACACGCTGCTCTCGCCATCTCTCCACTCCCAGTGCGTGGTTGTCGGTTCAAGTAGTAGAGCCACCGGAGTCAGAGCTTTCCGTAGTATGTGGCTAGTTGCAAGTTCTCGATCACAGCAGGCCTACAACGAACGGTCCCTAATTCTTTTTCCGCCGGTGACATTGCATTGGGACTCTAACCCAAGTACAAGTGTCCCAACGGTTTTCAAATCCCTCTTTCCGCCGATGGTCAAGCATTGGGACTCTAACCCAAATTCACAACCAACGAACGGAAAATCCCTTTCCGACGGATACGGTGCATCGGGGCTGCTACCCAAGTACACAATTTCCGAACGGACTCATACCCCTTTTTCCTTTTCTCAAGATTCCTAATTGTCACATTTTCATGGGTCAAAATAGCCTTTTTATGCAAATCTAAATTGATTAAGTAGGGCTAAGCATTTTTGAATATTTTTATTTTTAAACAGGTTTCCGGGATAGTATGTATCAAGACAGGTAATGCATCAATATAGGAGACAAACAACTCCTAACAACCTAATGCAATAATAGACTCAAGTGATAAATAATTTTATAAAACACAAGGCGGGGCTGAATGCACCGGGGCTTGCCTTGAATCGTGTACAGCGTCGGGTCAGGATCAGTCCCGCAGATGTCAAATCCTTGGATGGCTTCTGGAGTGACCTCCTCGGCGGTAGTCTCGACCTGGACCTCCTTGGGAACGGGCACTACACGTATGCAATGATGCATGCTTAGCATGGCATGAGGACAACAAATGAAATGCTTGAAAGTAAACCTTTAAGATCTTGAGTACAACTTTTCTTCACGGTAAAGTTGTAAACAATTTACGGAAGGTAAAAGCAATGTTTCCTACTTTTGTTTTATTGACCATTTTAACGGTCACAGAAAGCCGCTACACAGCTTTACTACAACCAACATGTGACCCTAATACTTCTGTCAAGGATCACTATGGTGAAAAACCCTTGAAGCCAATCAATCCAAAATCACACCAAACAACAGGGATTATTTGCTTAGATTAATTATACTAATCAAATACCTCACAACTAATAAACAAGTGTCCTAACAGTTTCCAAATGAGCTCAAACTTACCCAACAGATAGATCTTACTCTAAAATAGTACCACATAAATTTTCATGATTTTTGGATAATTCTGGAATTTATTAAAATTGCTCAAAGTTACATTTACTAATTAATATACTGATTTTTAGTTCCCACAGAACACATCCAAACACTATATCTAGTATTTTTATAAAATACTACATGCTCCAGAGAGTACTCACAATTATTTTCATAATTTTTAGATTAACAGGAATATTCCTATAAAAATGACAAATGTAAGTACTATTCATTCAAAATTAAAATGGAAAATCCACTGGAAATCCCTCCAAAATAAAGAAAACGCTTCGGCCCGAGGCGGCCCAACATCATCGGGCCGGCCCAACTCCACCCGCGCGTTCGCCCGCGCGCGCGCCCAGGGACGCTGACAGGCCGGGCCCGCCTGTCAGCTCCTTCTTCCACCTCGCGCTGCCGTGCGCGCGCACACCCACGGCGGCACGGCGACCATGTTCCGGCCGCGGGGACGCCGGGGAACTAAAGGAAAAGGGCCAGGAAGGATCAGGAGCTCACCACGGCTCTATTCCGACGGCTGGCCGAGGCTGAGATGGAGCGGAGCAGCGAGCAAGACGACGGCGGCGGCATGCAACGGCTCGGCCTCCACGGCGAAGTCGCGTTCCGGAGATTCTAGGGGACAAAATGGAATGCCGCTGCGAGCATGAGCTAAGGTATGACTCCTAGAGTCGCAAACGGGAAGTCTAAGGTAGAGAGACTCACCACAGCGAGCTCGACGCGAGAGAGGTGGCTGCGGCGGTGCTCCGCCGGGCCCGAAGACGACGGCGAGCGTTCCGGGACCCTCGACGCACGGAAACCGAACCACAAAGGCACAAGTCGTGTTCAAGAACCCAGTGAGGCTAGAGACGAGCGGAATTTGGGTGAGGAGGTCGGAGTGCGGCCGATTTTTGGCTCGAAGCCGAGGCGGGTGCGGCGGGGTCGGGAAAGGGTGAGGGCACGGAGGGGGATGTCGTTGCCCTTTAAGCCGACCAGAGGGAGGGACAGGAGCGGCATAGGGCGGCGCGCGATCTCCTGCACGGGAAACGGCACCGGGAACACGATCCCGGCCGGCACGGACGACGGCGCGCGCGCGCCCGACACGGCGGCGGTCGCGACTGTGCGCGAACAGAGCGGGGAGGGGCAGATCACTGTAGCATTTCAATTCTCCCACACGGTTTTTGACCAATACCGCCAGATTTTGTATAACAACATGAAAAGGTGTAAACACCAAAGTTGTAGAGTTCCAAATTCTGAACAACTTTGATTAAGGGATCAACTCCAAATTTTGAATAATTTTGAAACTATTCAAAAGGGGGTAAAAGAGGGTTTTGAATTTCAATCTGAAATTTTAAAATTACTTTTAAATTTATTTAACAACTTGAAAAATTGTCAAAATAGAAGTTGTCCTACTTGAGGAGCTTTACAACTTTCATTAAATAAGTTTGGTCAGATTCTTAATAGTTTTTAAATTGGCATTTCAAATTTGAATTTCAAAGTGATAATTAGGGTTTAATTTGAATTTCTATTAAATAACTTCAAAAACACCCAAAATAAAAGTTGTTCTATATAAAAAGATCTACAACTTCTATTAAGGTACCATCACCAAATTCCAAGTAGATTTTGATTTGGGGTTTTGGGGTCCGATTAGGGCCCAATTTGAATTTTTTCCTTTTTGATTTATTTTAAATCCCCAAATGATAATTCAATCACAACATCCAAGGCATTTGTCAATGAACCACTCTAATGACCCTAAGCATAATCAAATGCAAATGCTTAATACTAAACATGATGATATGTCAAAATTAATTAGTCGTAATACCCGGGGTATTACAATACCTTGACTTTAGCTTTAATATTTTCATGCACAAAATACGTGAAATTCAAACATTGTCAAAATATACAATGATGTCAAGACATTTATCAAGATAAATATATAATGATGCAACTAAACACTAATAAACAACGCTAACTTTTGCTGCACAGCGAATAGGGAATCACCAACAGATATAACATGTTTCACCTACATGGACTGAAATATTTTCAAGCAGAATAAGAGAGCTTCATATTTAACATGATTATTAATACAAAAATAATTCGACCGGCTAGACATCTTAAAAATAGCATCATTAAGAGAAAAAAATAACAATGTTAACACCTTGGCCATCTTTACGAGCTGATCCATTGAGATAAATCTTCCGTGGAGCAGAAGTCATGTAATTGACCGCATAGGCTCATACTCCAAGTCAATTCCTCGAGTTAAGAGGCAATTAGTTCTTGAGGAGGCACGTTCTTCTATTCATGCATGGCTTTTGCGTTGTGGTGGGATGGCCCGACTACAGCTGGGACTTAGGCCGTGCCATTTGTGGGCGGGTCATGGCATGGCTATTTGGTACGTTACAAAGCACAGCATGCCACGAAATATTTTGGGCTGTGCTGGCACGACCCGAACGCGAGGGTCGTGTCGTGCATAAAATCTCAGCACGATGAGCTGCATGGCCCAACCCTAGTGTTGGACCGTGCTTGGACCGACATGACACGAAATGGCATGTAAGAAAATTTACATTGACTACACTACCTTCCATCCAACTCTTGAATAGATTTCATATTGGAACTTTTATGAAAGTAGTACACTCGCAAAATATATGTTTCCTATCATGAGTGAATAAAGAAAACTAGTAGAGATATCGTAAGGGTTATACTTATGCCAAACAGAAAATGTCATGTCATACGGTATGGCCCGATGTGCCTAAAGGACACAACCCGAAACGGCATGAAACACAAGAAGACCGCACGGCATGGCCCAAGTCTCACCTCTAGGCACGACCACAGTTATGCTCGTGCCGTGCAATCAGGAGAATAGCTCCTTGTAAGTTTCCTTTATATTGCAGGATATACAAGAGAAAACGCTGCCAATTTATAGTATAAGACCTGCGAGTTCATTGAGTTTTTGTGAGTGCATTGAGCTTGGTTCATCAAGAAGCCCCGACATTATTATAATCAGGATTATGGATTATAATAACCAAAGTGTTTGGCTCAACACCACTCCAGATGAGTTTTGTCCCGTCGGCTAGGAGCACTCCCTACGGCTGCGCATACTCCGTCAGGTGCGCATAAAAGTCCCCGACGTTGCCGCTGAACCGTGCGGGAAAGTCTATCCCGTCGGTGGCTACCGTCACATACAGGTTTTCGGGCCTTCCCCGTGGTTTTGGCGCGCTCTACTTTCCTTTTCGCGCGCAGAAACGAAGTCGTCCCACGCTGCTGGCTGAAAAAAGAGAGGCGCGCGCCCGGAAGTCGCGCTAATTATTTCGCCGCGGCGCCTTGACCCAGTCCAACCGGCCTCCATCTCTAAAAAAAAACCATCCTTATCCACTCCACCCCGCGGCCTCGCCTCCAGCTCCCGTCCGTCGTCCAAGCGGCCACGAGCCGCGAGCATCCACCCGCCGTGGTGCGCCCCGAGCCACAGCACTCCCCCACCGTGGTGCGCCCCAAGCCACAGCACTCGCCCGCCGCGGCACGTGCCCAGCCACCGCCGCACGCCGTGACTCCCGCCGGACAGACACCTCCGCCAGCCACCGCCTCCGCCCACTGCAGCTCCGCCGGCCACCACCACAACCAGAGCGGTGGCACCAACCACCAGATCTAGCGCCGCTAGCTGCCATGCCTACACGCAGCCACCACCAGCCCCTCCCGTCGCCCCGAGCTACCACGGTGTCTTCCCATCGACTACGACACTGCCGGCCACCCCTCAATACCCAGCAGCACTACGGCACGCCGAGCTGAAGAGGAGCAGCCTCCTCCACTTCCGTACGGTGCTCCATCTTTTCCTTTGCAATTTAGAATTTTTCCCCATCAAGATCTCAATCAATTTTGCATCTTATATTTTCTTCTTGCTTTTTTCGATTATGCGCTCATCTGACTTGTTTTTGCCTGCTGTGGCATTTGAATGTCGTGGGGGGAATTCTTTGTTGTTGCAGCACCTGATGAGCCAGAGCAACTCTAGCTTCTAGAAGAACCATTTGCCTCGATCTCTGACGGACAGCAAGGTCAGACCACAGCCACCATGGAGCATATATATTCTTGATCTGTGATAGACTAGCTGTGGTGAATTAACTGCTATCTGCTTGCTAGCTCTTGTGATTCCTGCACCAATATTGCACTGCCCATCCTTGCTTGTAGTAACCATCTGAAGATTTTGCTTCCAATTCTTTCAAAGCTTGATCTAGATGTGCTTTTGATTGATGTCTAGTGACTGTTTTTTGCTGCTCTATATATACAGATTAAGTCACGTGGCAATGAATTTTGCTGCCCTATTTCGCACAAATGTAGACATAACACAAGTTTTCAGTGACTAATTTTTCTATAGATGCTCTACTTTGCATTCTGATTTACTGGTTATGGTGTGCTAGCTGTATAGAAAATTTGTTATTATGTCTTTCAATGTTCTAATACTAGCTGTATTTAAATTTTTGTTTTGTTTGACTGAAGCAATTTGTGTTATGTTGAAATTTGTAACAGGTTTCTCAGTGTGATCGGGTTGGTTGTTGTTGCTTTATTTGGTTGTGCCCAAAGTCTGATGCATTTGCCTGTGCCAAACTACTTACTTTTGAAGAGTACATGCAATGCAAGCCTGAATGGTTCACTGAAGAAGCCTGCGAGTCCCTTTGTAAGTATTGGTGCTCCGATGAATACTTGAAGAAAAGGAGGCTTGGGCAAGAATCTCGAAAAAAAAATCCTGATGACGCTAAAAACAGGGGTGGTGGTTCTAGGTCACTAGTTGAGACTCAACAATATATGGTAATCTCCTTTCTCACCATCCATTCTGAATAAATTTGAAATTTTCATATGCACTAACATTGGTCAGTTCTTTTATGCATCAAAGAAAGCTAAGTATGGACCTGGGAAGGGCACTGTACTAAATGCTTTTTCCTCCATGAAAGCTGGTCTTAAGAATTGTGATGCCAATGAGAATGCTGGCTTAATTCCAGAACGGGCAAAGAAACTTCTTGTATGTAGAAGAACTTTGTATCTAGTTTTTTGCTTTTCCATCTGTAGTTTTTGACTGTCAGGAATTAATCCGTGACTGTTAACCGTCAGGAGAAAGTGACTTTCTATGTTGTTTTTTCCTGACGGCTTATCCGTGACGGTAACCGTCACGGAAAACATTTCCTGGCGGTTTAATACACTTTTCCTGACGGTTCCGGCCGTCACGAAAAAACTTGGCTGGGGTACGCAATGGGATTATGATAACTGATTATGATTGGTTAAAGTGAGAAATTTATATTTTACCCTTTACAATTTGGTATGTTGGACAATCAGTTAGGGATAAGTCAAACTTTTAGCACCTATAATCTAGTTTCACTTGGATTATGGGATTATGATAATCAAGATATTTAATTATAATAATTCATCATATAATCAATTTTTATCAAAAATTTGATTATATAATTTGATTATTATAATCGGAGGGCTATATAAACAGGGACTTAATACATCACGGTGAAGTTTGGGGCGAGTATGATGTGCATGCGCATATGAAACCGGAGATTTCCCTTGCGAAAAGATGCCAGTTATGATGTTCTCCTTACAATTCAGAAATGATTGTAGTTTATTTATCACAGTCTAGCACCCTTTCAAGTTTATTTTACGTCGTGTTTAGGAACACTTATAATCGGAATCGAGACGGAAATAATCGAGAATCCCAGCCAAACACGTCTGATTATTTTCAATTGTATAACAATCGGGGAGGTGAAAATAATCCAAAATGAACTACCGGCCGCGTTTTCTGTACCGCGAGGAGAGATGTGATTTTTTCCCACCGCGAGCATGTTTCCTGTCGATCCGATTAAAATTTTCGCTGCTTATCGGGAAATCATGATCCGATTAAAATCGATTCTTAAAAATGCGTTCCCAAACAAGCCCTTATGGTTCAGAATATGTAGCTTTTTATGTACACGAGCAGATTTCTCTCTCACACAAATAGGACCCATCCGTGTCCACAGCTTTCATCATGAGCCTGCAGCAATGGCTGCAGTGCCCGACCTGACCTCAGCTGGATTATAGGGCCTCCTCGGCCTTCAAATCTTTTGTCCTGGCCTGGGTAAGGTAGGCGTGATAGCCCCGCCCAGCCCAGCCCAGCCCGGTGCTGGTTTATCTAAAAGAGGTTTTGCAGCCAAACTTTGCACTATTCATGAACCAATCAACAAGACATGCAAATGTTGTCAATCCAAATCCAAATGATAAGCAATCACATTGGCAACTACTTGTGTCTTTAAAACGGTGAAGTGTTTCTGGTCCAAGCTTATTTTGGGTCCAACCATAGCTGTCGCTGAAAAGGGAAAAGAAAAGAAAAGAAAATGGCAGGTGCATGCAAGGGCCATAGTCTTTTTGAAGGTGAATTGTATATAATAGGTGATAGGTGAGTGTCATCCAGGCATGTGCATGTACCGCAATAAGTTGCAAGCAATTGTGGCCTTGAGTACTGGCCAAGCAGGCATAGTGATTTCAATGGTCCCGTTTGGATCTTTAGAATTGAATTTATTTTAAAAATCATAATTTATGAGAGAGAGATATTTATATATTATATTTTTATTGTGTGAGAGCAAGTTGAAGAACGTGCTATAAATTGCAAAGTGAAAATATAGCATGATAATTTATAGAATCAAATTTCACCTCTCACCCTAAGAATTTGATGTAGGCCAATATGTGAACTTTGGAAAGTGGTGAGTTATCACATTCTAAATAAAATAGTCTAAGTTGTTAACTTGATTTCAATTCCTCCAATACCAAGAATCCAAACGGGGCCTTATGGAAGTTTATACACACAGTAGACATTTATATACTTTCATGGAAGTGTCGAGTTTTTTTTTTTGTCACATCTTCCGATTCATCTTTTTTTTCAACCCTTCCTCTGTTCTTATACATAAGATATCGGAAGAGTTTTTCGGACTAATAAAAACCTAATTACATAACACGCTTATAAACTACGTGATGAATTTATTAAGAATAATTATTCTATCATTAGCAAACGTTTACTGTAACACAATATTATCAAATCATGAGCTAATTTGGCTTAAAAGATTCGTCTCATAATTTACACGTAATCTGTATAATTAGTTATTTTTCTATCTATACCTAATGTACGTCTAGACATCAAATGTGATGGGTGTAAAATATTTGCGGTGGGAACTAAACATCGAGATAGGTAGACATTGGTGTGGGGCACTTAATAAAACGCATTGTTGTGGAGCTGTTGGGAGTTAGTAGCACTGATCCCAGATTGGAGCGAAAACAAAAAATAAAACGATTTCATTAGGTAGTAAAGTTTCGCATCAGTATGCTGCTTAACCGAGCCTGAATGAAGTTAATTATATTTAAGGGACGCCGTTTCGAAGCTGACGGCCGGCGGCATCGGCAACGGCCAGGAAGAATACTGGACGTGGCGGGTCGGGGGCCGCGCGGCCACGTGAAAACGAGTATACATACGTACACGACGGGCTTTGGTTAGAGCGCAAATTCTGCGGTCCGTGCTACAGCTAGTGTGATGCGCTGGTCTCAGAGAAATAAAAAATATTGAAATAATAAACCAGTGTGATGGGCCGAGATACAGTAGATGCTTTCAGATGAAAAATCGCGTAGGGGGTCCATCCCCCAATCATTTTGGTTATTATCTAAACATATACTATCATGTGCGAGCGTCTTCAGGCACAAATGATAGTGATCAGTCCTTTTGTACTTTAGGAAAATGTCAGCTGCGTGCTTTTTGCACGAGCCACTGAGCAAATGCGATTTTGTGAGCACCTTTGCATGCAGTGCAGATAAAACACGAGAGAATAAAGGAGATCGAATTATCTGTGTGTGTATATATATATATCCTTTCATGCAAGGTAATTTAGATGAACCTTGGAAGAAATCGTGAAAAATTTATCAATGTGTAGTCATCGTTTGCCGATAATTTTTCCCTTAATACATAATCAACTTGGAAAAAATGGAAGATCCGTTTAATTATTTTTGTTGGCAAAATATAGTGGTCTTAATTAAATAATCAAACATGTTACATAAATGTGTAGCAGTATTGTTATATCATTGGATAATTGGTGCAATATAGTTATGTAGCAGTCAAGTAAAAAAGTTCAACCATATTTGGAGTGTGGAATAATTTCTCTACTCTTGAATTTTTCTGTGAAATTAACTCGACTCCTGCGACAATTCTATTCATTTGAAATTCAAGCATTGCGAACAGCTTCATAAAAAAGACAGCTACAACCAGAGCTGATCTACTTAGTTTTTTTTTTTTTGCCCTCTGTTTTCCTTTTTGGGTTAGTCTAATGCTATGGTTCAGATAAGATGTTTGAGTCACCAGTCACCTTGTGTCGGTAAAGCCGGTGTGTGTTGCCGATGTGACTTCAATATGCAAAAAAAAAGTGTCAATCCAGGGTTAATGCATGCTAGGCTTGTGGAAGTCAGCTTAGGAGTAGTACTTCATCTCAACTGTACAGCACCTTTTTTTTTTAAAAAAAAAGGGTTTCACCGGTGCTTTGTTATTTTGTGTACTCTAACCTAATATCCCAGTAACAATCTATCTTTCATTACCCGTTTTTGTTAGACACATTCGAACCTCATCCTTCTAGAAAGCCTGCTGCTCCTGCTCGTAGTCGTAGTTGCATCGATGAAACACATCATGTTTCTATAATAAAACACACAGGAGAGCCGTGTGCTACATGATCACTTCACTTGGGAACCCTATAAAAATAAAAAAATAAAAAAACAGAAACGGAAGTGGCCAAGTTAACACGGCACCGAGAGGGCATTTTGGGGCTCGAAGACGAGAGAGAGAGCCTTTTCCTTTGCACCCAGGGCTTGGCGATAGCAATAGTGGCACGGATACGTCCAGCGGATAGCCCAACGTCCACGCACGTAGTACACCGTTTTGGTGCACCACCTACCAGCACTTCTCGCGCTCCGTCCAATCCAACCCCATGGCCTGCCGGCTGCCGCGCAGCCCTAGATGGACGACGACGACGACGACGACGGGCTGTGTTTGCTTTAACACATATTTTTCAGCTCTACAATTGTATTTTTCTTCATAACAAATCAGTTTTAACCAAAATCAACTCTACTTTTCAGCTGAAGCGATCAGAGCCTCGACGACGGAGGAAAAGGCAGGCGAGCACGAAAAGCAGGAGGAGGGCAAAAAAAAAAAAAAAAAGCTCTCGACGGCAGCAGCGGCCGTCGTCGTCGGCCCTCGGCAGATCCATCCAAAGCCTTCTTCTCGCGAAACCCTCCAAAAGAAATAAACAAACAAAAGCCAGGAAGCGAGGAGAGAGAGGGAGGAGCAGTTGAGGGAGAGAGAGAGAAAAATATTGGCAGGGCAGCTTGGGTAGAGAGAGAAGCTTGGGTAGAGAGAGAATTGGGGGGTTGGGCGAGCGTGGGCCCCGCATCCTCCCGCGGGTTTTACTTTTTGAGCCGCCCGGTTTTGTCGTCTCCTCCGTCCGTCCGTCCCCGCCCCCCCGGCTATTACCTCCCCCTCCTTCCTGTTCCCCCCCATCTCTCCCTCGCCCCCTGTGCTGTGCCTGTGCCCGCCTCAACACACCACAGCCTACAGCGCTTCCGCTGCTCCAGCGCCCTCCCTCCTCGTACTGCCGCCGCGCGCGCCCGCCAGCTGCTGCTCGTTCCCCCTACTTGGGCTCGTCGCGCCTGGTGGCCGTGAGGATTTGGATTGGAGGCTGCCGAGGAGGGGGCGCTTGGTTGGCCCCGAGGAGGAGATCGGGGACGCGGGAAGGTGCCGCGCCGCGCTTGAGGCCGGCTCGGTTCAGTGGGATCACTTGGCGTGGCCGGGCCTCCGGCGCCCCCATGCCGTGAGCCAAGCCAGGGCGGCTTTGTTGCCCCGGGGGAGAGATCTTGCGCTTGCAGCAGCAGTGAAGCCGAGCGCCGCCCGCCGCCCACCGCCATGGCCGGCAGCGACGAAGTCAACCGCAACGAGTGCAAGGTGCGCGCGCGGCTCCCGTTGCTTCCTTCCTTGGGTTGTCCTAGTACTAGTTTTCGCGGGGGCGGGCGGGGCATGTGCTCTGTGCTCCGCCGTCCTTGGCGTTCTTCTGTGGGGTGCGGTGCCGCGGCTCCCGATTTGTGATTCGGTGGGCGGTGGATTGGGGCCAGCCAGCGCTGGCCGGTGATTTGCCGGTCAATCGCTGCCTTTCTTTCCCCTTTGGGCTCAACCCCAATTTTATCCTCTTCGCCCTTGCCCCCGTTGTTTTTGGAGTTTGGGGGAGGGAGGGAGGGAGTGGCGATGCCCACGGAAATGGCTACCCAACAAGCGGGTAGCGACCAAAGCTTGCATCTTTTCTGGCAAGCGGAAGATCGCGGGCAGCTCCCATTGCCCTTCTCGCCCATGCGAGGAAACCGCAAAGGAATAGGAGCGCGGCGGGGGCTGGAACTGCCATGTGTTCCAGCGTGACGGGGCCTGAAACTGTTGTTGATGTTGGTTTCTTTCTTGCTCTCTCTGCGTCTGCAGGGTGCGGTGCCGATCCACACATGGGTGCTCATCTCCAACTTCAAGCTGGCGTACAACATGCTCCGGCGGGCCGACGGCACCTTTGACCGCGACCTCGCCGAGTTCCTCGACCGCCGGGTGCCGCCCGACGCGCGCGCCCAGGAGGGGGTCTCCTCGTTCGACCACGTCATCGACACGTCCACCGGCCTGGAGGTCCGCATCTACCGCGCCGCCGCCGCCAACAACAACGGCGGCGCGGCCGCGGCCACCCTCCCCATCCTGGACTTCCTCGCCGGCGCGCCGTCGCCGGACCCGTTCCCGGTGATCCTCTTCTTCCACGGCGGCAGCTTCGCCCACTCGTCCTCCGGCACGGCCATCTACGACAACCTGTGCCGCCGGTTCGTGAAGCTGAGCGAGGGCGTGGTGGTGTCCGTCAACTACCGGCGCGCCCCGGAGCACCGGTACCCGTGCGCCTACGACGACGGCTGGGCCGCGCTCAAGTGGGCCATGTCGCAGCCGTTCCTCCGCAGCGGCCGCGGCGCCGACGCCCGCCCCCGCGTCTTCCTGTCGGGCGACAGCTCCGGCGGCAACATCGCCCACCACGTGGCCGTCCGCGCCGCCGACGCCGGGATCGCCATCTGCGGCAACATCCTGCTCAACGCCATGTTCGGCGGCGCCGAGCGCACCGAGTCGGAGCGCCGGCTGGACGGCAAGTACTTCGTCACGCTCCAGGACAGGGACTGGTACTGGAAGGCGTACCTGCCGGAGGACGCCGACCGGGACCACCCGGCGTGCAACCCGTTCGGGCCCAACGGCCGGCGGCTCAGGGGCCTCCCCTTCACCAAGAGCCTCATCATCGTGTCCGGCCTGGACCTCACCTGCGACCGGCAGCTGGCGTACGCCGAGGGCCTCCAGGAAGACGGCCACCATGTCAAGCTCGTGTACAGGGAGAAGGCCACCGTGGGATTCTACCTGCTGTCCAACACGGACCACTACCACGAGGTCATGGAGGAGATCGCCGACTTCCTCAGGGCTAACCTCTAGTACATACTCCACAGCTGCTGATCATCATAAGAAAGACTCATCGTGGTCGTCTCCAGTCCACACAAAAACTTCACTTGGTTATTATAGCAAGAAGAAGAAGATGGTAAGCTTGACTTATATAGTTGTACCGATCTGCCTGCTCTCTTATACTGCTGCTGCTGCTGCTGCTTGGGGGTCATCTGAATTCCGGCGACGGCTAGGCTCTGCTGCTGTCCATGGCAACTCAAAAGGACAGCCAACAACTCCACATTCTGATCTGATGATAAAACCTATCACGGTGACCTTTGGTTTCGTCGTCGTCGTCGTCGTCGTGCGTTCTGCTGATCACAACAAAGCTTGATGATCTGCGTCCTGGTTGATGGAGAGAAGCCTATTATTTCGCCTTCAATCACCCCTTCTGGGCTCTGGCTCACCCCCTGAGGGAATTCATCATCATCTAACATTCTGTGTACAGTGATGGACCAACAAGGAGGTGGACGGCCTTTTTGTTGCTGTGTTTGATGTAGTACTAGTAGTAGTTCCTCATCTTTCTGGATTGGATGGTGCCTACCCTCTCACTCACTGTATGAATCGTGTTATCAGTACTATCTACTACCCATGCGTTGTGAAACATGTTTCCAATCTAGTATTGCTAGCAGAGGCATAGTAACAAATGTGCTAGGACTATCGCTACTGCTGGTGTGGCCTTCCTTGGGCTCTCGTCTCCTTTCTTGTCCATCTCTGTATACTCCCTCCGTACTTTTAAACATAACTCCGTGTCACGTGTCAGATAAAGTAGTTCACGTTTGACTAAGTTTCTAGTGAATAGTATTCATATTTATAGCTCTAAATTAATATATTATGAAAATATATTTTATAATCAATCTATTGGTGTTTATTTGACATTATAAATATTTATAGTTTTTTATTTATAATTGGTCAAAGTTGGTATACTGAAATATATTACTGTGCTAAAATTGCATAATCAATGGACGAAGGCAGTACAATGCTAAACTACTGCTAATATGTAATGCGTCTACTCGTTCCTACCATGAATGCCTCTCGTTTTTTCTCCACGTGGGTGTCGGGGAAATGTGATGAAGGTCCAAGAGAATGGCGCTGCCACTCCAATCCAGGCCTGATTTCGGTGCTCTGGGGGCTGATGACCGTGTGTCCTTGCACCCAATTGCCATGTGTCATTCCTTTTGTATCCAACCTCCGATAGCTAGGCTGCGTTTAGTTTGTAAAGTTTATAAAAATTTACAACTGTAGCATTTTCATTTGTATTTGATAATTTTTGTCCAATCTTGGTCCAAGTAGACTCAAAAGATTCATCTCGAGATAGACATGTAAAAAAATACAAACATATAACAGCTGCTACTTTATTTAGTGCTCCATGCTGACGGAAAGTATAATTGATGTGATGAGAAGAGAGAAGGAAAGTTTACAATCTAAACGCTGCCTTAAAAAAAAATCTGTAATCGCCTGTAGTTGCAACGGAGGCGTCTGTCGATGAAGATGGATGGAAGGATTGCGATCCCAGGGAGGGGGAGAGTCTACTACTGGATCACGTCCCCTGTCAGTGACATTTCCATGCTCCTTTTCGCTGTAGCCTGTAGGTGCACGGATCGTGTCGCTTCGTCCGTTTTCAGTAGTAGTTGGGGAATGCATTTGCCTCCAGTTTGTCTCGTCTCAATCCTCGATTCTCCTGATCTTCCGGGCAGGCTAGCTGCTGCGATGGATGATTCCTGAATGTGACCTTGTTCTGATGTGCACCGCACAGGGCCATGCTAATGGTAGTTACTTGTGTCACTCCCAAGCTACCTTAGATTTCCAAATCGATTGAAAAATTCTTGCCACGGACCATCGGAGTCATATGGACTATGGAGCCTTGCAAGTCAGAAGCACAAATTAACCACGGCAGCAGGACGTCAGATTGGACGCAGACCACCGTATACGTAGTACAGTACTATTTAGTATCAAGACGTGTCTGGAGCACAGGTAACAGGACCATTAGCCTTTTTATTTGTACAGCCGGATTGCCGGCACCACCTAACGTGTACTGTGGTAGTTTTATTAATCCCGGAGTACCACCCGCGTTTCTTCTTCGGTGCCGGCCGGCCGGTTGTAAAGCAGGGAGAGGCCGCGCCCGCACCGCACCTCTCATGGACAAAGGCCAGGACTTTCTCGTGCAACACCGGCACTTGCCAAAAGCCGCAGCGCAGGCGGCTGAATAAATGGAAAAAGGTGGCGTGGCCTCAAGTCTTCCACAGGAAAGGACAAGCGGAGGGGAGCCGAGCAGAGGCTAGGGCCAGCCAGCACGGCACGGCCGACCGGCCGGCTTGCATTTCTATCTCATCTTTTGTCTGTGCGCGTAAAGTCAAAAAATATTATAGCCTGTGCGGCTGTGCCTGCCCAAGTGCAGTGGCGCTGCCACATGAAACAAAGGGAGGGTTTGGCGTTCTGGAGCTTGGTCACCGGCTCCTCCGTTCTTTATAGCAGCCCCCTCGTCTCTTTTCTCGGGTTCTTTTGCTGTCCTACTCCAGTCCAGTACTGTCACTTGTCGCTCTAGGACGTTGTACTCCGTAAACTGTTAAATTTGCAAGTAGCGTACCGTATCGAAATTGGCATAATTTAGTCTGTGTCTAGATCCTAGTTGCAATTGCAATTTTATATTGTAGCACGTTCGTTTGTATTTGATAACTTTTGTCTAATCATAACCCAAGTAGAATTAAAAGATTCGTCTCGTGATGTACATGCAAAAAGTACAAATATGTAAACATTTCGTCTACATTTAATGCTCCATACATATGCCGCAACGTTAATATGATTAGTTGTAATTGTAATTTGCAGTGAATCTAGATAGGGCCTCGGTACTACGAGTATTGTTTTTGGGTAGAGTGGGATGGAATAGAGCCATCCTTGTTTGGGACAAGCAGGCTAGCCATTGTGAAGGAGGTCTTGATTGACAAGCTGCTAAATCAGCAGCATCACGATCGCAAACAGTCAGCGACGATAACAGAACCAAAAGGTAGTTAGAAGATTAGAAGATTATACTACGTGTATAGTGTCTTGATGCACTAACATCGATTCAGTCTATGGTTTATTTGGCATTGCTTTACCAATAGCTTTATAATTTTTTAAAAACATCATTTTTCAAAATATTTATTTTTTAAAAAGATTTCATGAGTGAACCACTTTTTTTTTGTTAGGCTCGCACGAAAGGAAAAAAAAGCCCTTTTTGAAATAATTTTATAGGTGAAGCTTCTTTTGTTATACTCTCGTGGAGGAACGGAGAGAGGTGAAGCTAGGAAAAACAATTTTTCACAATTCTCTCCCTCATTTCTCTCTAAGAGCCATGTGCTTATTTTTCTCTCTCAGCCGTGTATAAAAAGAGCTCTAATGAAAACAACCAATCATGAAAAAACAACCAATGGTGAAGTTGGACTATGTCAAAGAGGACCTATACACCGGTCACACTTAGGGTGCCTTTAGAAGACTGAATCCAATCCGTTTCTTGGAGAATTCAGCAGAAATCATTCCAAACAGGTTTCCAGCGATGAGAATCGGATCGGAACCGATTCCCCTTAGTTCCTAAAAATTGGAAACGTGGCATCGGATAGTTTTGGCAGTGATTCACTCGGCCTCCAGATACCAGTCTGCTATATTCCACTAGTAGAGAACGGACCTTTGATCCGAGGCCAGGAATGGGCTTTAGTACCGGCTAATTTTGTGTTCGGGAGTAAAGAGACCTTTAGTCCCGGTTCCAGCCACGAACCGGGACTAAAGGTCCCTGCCCAACAGTCACTGGGAACTGACGTTATGTCAGGTGACCTTTAGTCCCGGTTACTGAAACGAACCGGGACTAAAGGTTTGTCTTTAGTCCCGGAGCTTGATACCGACCGGGACTAAAAGCTTTACTCCCGGCTGTAGATACCGACCAGGACGAAAAGCTCACTTTTAATCCCGGTAAGTAAGTCCAATCAGGACTAAAAGTCCCTGCGTATAAAAGCCAGCAGCTCCCTTCTTCCTCCTCTAGCCCGAGAGTTAGCTGTTCTTCCTCTCCATTGTGTTCTTGCTCTGTTCTTTGGCCAGCACCCCCATTTGTTGCAGAACTCCATCAATTTTTGAAGGTAACTAACTTCATTTTCACACCTCAATATTATATGTCATTGGATTGTCTAGAAATAGCCAAGAATGTAACATGTTGTCTTTTGTGTCCATTTCTTGATTTGTGGCCATTTAAGTTTATATTCTCTTCAAATCTGTATTTTTGAATGAAGAAAGCTTATAGTTGTTGTATTTTAGAATGCCCTTCAAATCTGTGTCCATTTTAGAATGCCCTTTTTATTAGTTTTTAAATAGAATGCACCTTTTATTGGACGAAGACAGCTTGTATTTTCATATATAACTTTTTTAATGGTTATGAGAATTAGAGGAATTTAGTGGTTTATGCAAATATCCTTGTTTAGAAACTGAGAAAAAATAAATAACAATAGTAGTGTTTTTAAAATGAATTTATGGGTTGACATTATGTTTTGTTTGTGATTGTGCATGACAACTGCCGTTGGGGCCTCAATCGGCGTACCTCAGCAACCCAAAGATATGGCGGACTTCAATCGTAACTACATGATAATTTTTTACGCACATGAGGTCAACTTGCATACTAATGATATGCTAGGCAGCTTAATACTTATGAAGGTCCCCATGCAAGTTATCCCTGAAGAGTACCCGTATTTCGTGAGTCGCGCCACGATATAAGAAGCACTGGTGCAACAGTGTCAGGTCTTTGTCCCGCTAAAAAATATCTCGCATTATCTTCGGGATTACCTGGTGCTACCCTCATTTCCAACTGATTTGAATGTCATCATGTCTATATCACATATCGATGTTGGTGTTCATGAGCTTGTCACCCCTCCATGGACATCCGAGTATGGTGCCACTACAGTTGGCGTGGATCCCACCTTACCCGCCGCCTCCATGGTACAAGTAGAACCAGCATCACCGTCAGAATTGGCCGAACTACTCAAGCTTGTCATTTATGAAATGCCACCGCATCTTTTTGTGCAACTGACCGTAGTACCTAGAATGTTCGCGAACATATGTCAAGTTAGCGACATCCAGTACAATAGCAATGATTTCACAATCCACATGATCACATATGCTCGAAGATCAACTATACCCAGGGTTGCACATATCGGAGTCCACAAACAGTCACCTTCCGGGGATGCCATGATGCACATATGGCCAGTTTGGATTACTGTGGACCCACTACCACCGGGTGATCAACAGGAGGCCCGTCGTCCCATGACTGGTAGGTGCACTTACAGGAGAATTAACCATGTTGCGTGTATGTTACAATGTTCCTTTCTAACAATTGTCACTCTTACTACAGCCCTGCCTCCTTATCGAATCTGATACACACTGTACCCACACATGGATCGCGGAGGTGCCGGGACTTCTGGACATGGAGGTGCGGGGTCTTCTAGACATGGAGGAACAGGTCATCGGCAAGCAGGCACGGGTACAAATAGTTCATACATGGGTTTACATATATACAAAAATCCTGAATTACGTGATGCACAGGTTACATAATTGAGGGACCCTGTGATCCTTCATCAGAAGAAGGTTCGCCCGCACGCACCACAATGGAAGCACCGGGAGACACCACAGAAGTTTCGGAGACACCACCTTCTTCAGAAGATGGTTCACTGCTTCTGGACCCGGGTGTTGGATCACAGGAAGCAGCCCCATAGGATGACCTCGAAGGTTCGACCCAACCATTTTTATGAGAATGGTACATTATATTTATAGTTCAGCTACAATTGTTATTTATGCAACTGGGTGGTAAATTATACATGTAAATTATACCTAATACATCACATTTAAATATGTAGGCACGAAGAATACTGAAACCAAGGATGATGAGGCACATGTGGCAAAGAAAGCGCGAACCACTGAATCCAAGGATACTACGTCCAAGGATGACGGTGCTTGATGCATATGTGATCCTCCCTTCAGTCCTCGTTTGTCGGATTTGTGAACTTGATGTGTATTTGAACTTGTTGTTGTGAACTTGTATTTGTGAACCTCTGTAACTATGATTCTGTGAACTCGCTGCGGTATTTGTGAACCTCTTTTGTACTGAATTATGAGTCTGTGAACTTAGTTGCTGCGGTTGCAAGTCTGTGAACTATGTTCGGGCAGCTTTAGTCCCGGTTCCAGACACCAACCGGGACTAAAGGTCCATGCGCAACGGCTAGTGCCTCGGGCATTCAATTGTGTAGGGGACCTGTATTTAGTCCCGGTTAGTGGCTCCAACCGGGAGTAAAGGTCTAATCCCGGTTGGTAATACCAGCCGGGGCTAAAACAGGCATTTATTCCCGGTTGGTATTACCAACCGGGAGTAAAAGTGCCCACCTATATTAGCTCAAATTCTCCTTCTTCCACCTCCACTCCGAGCACACTCTGTTCTTACTTTTGCTTCTATGTTCTTCCTGTGTTCTTTGGTCACCACACGATTTCTTCCACTTCTACATCGATTTTTTGGTTTCAGAGGTTACTAACTTCATTCTCACACCTTCATTACTTGTATATCTCATTTCATGGTCATTTATACTTGATTTTAGAGGTTATCTAGCTAATTTCACACCTTTGGTTGATTTCTTGATTTGTGAGCATTTATACTTGTATTCACTTGATAGTTTGTATGTTTAGATGGTGAAAGCTTGTAGTTCTTTATTCCAACTAGTATGAACCTTTTATTTGTTTTCATATATGTAGCTTATAGTTATTTGTTTAAAATTGTTATTAGAACTAGTATTCATATATGTAGCTTAATAATCATATTATTAGTGAATATTCATAGCAATTTATGGAGTTTATTTTTTAATTTATGGGCCTTTAAGGTTTAATTTATAGCAATTTTAAAAATGAATATAGAGGGTAGATGGCGACTCCTTCTGGGTCCTCGAACTCTCATCGGGTCTCTAAACGACTTAGGCCGCACCTCCCTCTCATTGCGTGCGGCAAGTGTAAGCAGAAGATTATCATGGAGTTCCGAGTGAGGAAGGAGTGTCCCAACAAAGGTTGTATCTTCTACAAGTGCCCGGATCGCAATGTGAGTTATTGAATCTCATTTGACGTACTATGGTTATTTTTTTTACATTCCCCTGATGGTTTTGATTAAAGTTCTTAATTGTTGTTATAATTTCAGTGGGATGGCACCGGATGTAAAGGATGGTAGTAGGAGGACGAGTATGTTCAACACGTGCAAAACAGTCAGACGGGTGACGCAGTGAGCCAGCACAAGCAGCCCGCCGAGACAGAGGAAGCGAATGATCTGTCTATTCTAGTTGAGATTGGTCATCAGATCCTTATGCTGCTGAAGTGCATTTTAGTTTAGTATGTTTAGTGTTAGTTGGGATTGTGTACATTGTAGTGACATTAACATAAAGTGATTAGTTTGTGCCTATAGGCTAGCATTTTAATTGAACAAGATGAATGGTGTTGTGCAATTATGTAATTATCTTCAAGGTTTTCATATGGTATGTCTTGTAATGCAGATGAGCTGACACTGGATGTACAATGCTGATCGCCGCTCCGGAGAATTCATTACGGGCGTGCATATGTTCTTGAGTGTGGCCGAGGAAAACAAGTGTGATGGTTTCATGTGTTGTCCATATGCTGTATGTAAAAATTTGAAGGAGTATGCTTGCTCAAAGACTCTCCATTCACACTTGTTTAAGTCGGGTTTCACGCCAAACTATATATGTTGGACCAAGAATGGAGAAAACAGGGTTACAATGGAAGAGTGCGAAGATGAAGAAGAAGGGGATGACGATATATTTGCCCAATACAGTCCCTTACATGACATTGCAATGGGGGAAGCCGAAGAAGATGTAGCCAAAGAAGATGAGCCCGCTGATGATCTTGGTCAGGCCATATGTGACGCACAGCGAGAATGCGAAAGTGAAAAAGAGAAGATCAAGTTCGATCGCATGTTAGAGGATCACAAGAAATTACTTTACCCAATCTGCGATGCGGGCCAGAAAAAGTTGGGTACCATACTAGAGTTGTTACAATGGAAGGCAAAGAATGGTTTATCCGATAAGGGATTTGGACAGTTACTGCAGATCCAAAAGAGGATGCTTCCGAAGGATAACGAATTGCCCTCCACTACATATGAAGAAAAGCAGGCTAGTATGGCCTTTGGGGTTAGAAATCCAGAAGATACATGCATGTCCCAATGACTGCATCCTGTACCATGGCAAGGACTATAAGAATCGAGAAGCATGCCCCGTATGTCATGCGTCACGCTATAAGATCCGAAGAGATGACCCTGGTGATGACGAGGGCGACGGAGAACGTCCCAGGAAGAAAATCCCTGCCAAGGTTATGTGGTATGCTCCTATAATACCACGTTTGAAACGTTTGTTCAGAAACAGAGACCATGCAAAGTTACTGCGATGGCACAAAGATGACCGTAAGATAGACAATATGTTAAGACACCCTGCGGATGGGTCTCAGTGGAGAGCAATTGACAGAGAATTCTCTGATTTCGCAGCCGACACAAGAAACTTAAGGTTTGCTTTAAGTACAGATGGCATGAACCCTTTTGGGGAGCAGAGCAGCAGTCATAGCACTTGGCCTGTTACGCTATGTATCTACAATCTTCCTCCATGGTTGTGCATGAAGCGAAAGTTCATGATGATGCCTGTGCTCATCCAAGGTCCAAAGCAACTCAGTAATGACATCGATGTATATCTGAGGCCTCTAGTTGACGAACTTCTAATCCTATGGAGTAAACCTGGTGTACGTGTGTGGGACGAGCACAAACAGGAACACTTTGACTTGCGAGCATTGTTGTTCGTAACAATTAATGATTGGTCTGCTCTAAGTAATCTTTCAGGACAGACAAACAAGGGATATAATGCTTGCACACACTGTTTTGAGGACATCGACAGCATATATTTAAAAAAATACCGAAAGATCGTATACCTTGGCCATCGCCGGTTTCTTCCTGCGACACACCCGCTAAGAAAGAAAGGCAAGCATTTTAAAAGTAAGGCAGACACTCGGACAAAGCCTCGCAACCGAACTGGACAGGATGTACTCAATATGGTCAACGATGTGAAAGTAATCTTTGCAAAAGGGACCTGGCAGCGAACATGTTCTGAAGGATGTTTCCGGGCGTGCACCCATGTGGAAGGAGAAGTCTATATTTTGGGAGCTTCCATATTGGCAACTCCTTGAGGTCCACAGTTCGATCGACGTCATGCACCTCAGAAGAATCTTTGTGTAAACCGACTCGGCTTCATGGGTGTGTACGGGAAGTCGAAAGACACAATTGAAGCACGACAAGACCTGCAGTGTTTGAAAAAATGAGATAACCTTCATCCAGAGAAGACAAAAGATGGACGCCGTTACTTAAGACCCGCTAGCTACACTCTTAGCAAAGAAGAGAAAGAAAGCATGTTCGAATGTCTAGATAGCATCAAGGTCCCATCTGGATTCTCCTCGAATGTAAAGGGTATAATCAACGTGGCAGAGAAGAAATTTCTAAACTTGAAGTCCCATGACTGCCACGTGCTTATGACACAATTGCTTCCAATTGCTTTGAGAGAAATTCTACCTCTAAATGTACGTTTAGCCACCGTGAAGTTATGTGCATTTCTCAATGCAATTTCTCAGAAGGCAATCAATCCACTCGATCTAGCAAAGCTACAGAATGATGTGGTTCAGTGCCTTGTCAGCTTTGAGTTGGTGTTCCCCCCATCCTTCTTTTATATCATGACTCACCTCCTAGTTCATCTGGTCAAGGAGATTAGTATTCTTGGCCCTGTATTCCTACACAACATGTTCCCCTTTGAAAGGTTCATGGGAGTCCTGAAGAAATATGTACACAATCGTGCTCGACCAGAAGGAAGCATAGCAAATGGATACGGAACAGAGGAGGTCATTGAGTTCTGTGTTGACTTCATTCCTGAACTTGACCCGATTGGTGTGCCTGAATCGCGATATGAGGGCAGACTGAGTGGTAAGGGAACACTAGGGAAGAAAACATATATCGGTACGGAGAATGATCGTTTCAATAAAGCACACTACACGGTTCTGCAAAACTCTTCATTTGTGGCTCCGTATATCGAGACGCATATGGAACTCCTCAGAAACGAGTTTGCAGGGAAAACTGAAGCTTGGATTACACGTCACCACATGAAAACTTTCAGCGGTTGGCTGCGGAAAAAAATGTCAAGGTGATGAGAGTCTTGATGAGCAACTGTATTTGTTGGCTAAGGAACCATCGTGGCATATTCTCACTTATAAAGGGTATGAGATAAATGGAAATACATTTTACACAGTGGTCCAAGATAAAAGGAGCACCAACTAAAATAGTGGTGTCCGCGTAGATGCCACAGATCCAAACGGGAATAAGCAAACATATTATGGTCGTATAGAGGACATATGGGAACTGGACTATGGACCTAATTTTAAGGTACCTTTGTTTCGGTGTCAATGGGTGAAAGGGACCAGCGGCGGAATAACAGTCGACAATGAGTATGGAATGACGTCTGTGGATCTCACCAATATTGGTTACAAGGACGAACCATTTGTCCTTGCCAATGATGTCACTCAGGTGTTCTATGTCAAAGATATGTCTACGAAACCAAAGAGAGGGAGAAACGACAACTCAATCAATGAGGCAAAGCGTCACATTGTTCTTTCAGGAAAAAGAAACATTGTGGGAATTGAGGATCAGTCAGACCTATCAGAGGATTATGAAAAGGATGACCGAATTCCGCCGTTCATAGTGAATAAGGACCCAAGCATCGCGCTAAATAATGAAGACAATCCATGATTACGGCGCGATCATGATCAAGGAACATACCTCAAGAAGGTCTTCACTGCTGTTGTTGTTTGATGTAGTGATGTGTAATAATGTGCAATATATATTATGTAAAAACTATAAATGTAAAATTTTCTATATATGTTGAAATTTAATTTTATATGTAAAAACTATTTTGGACAATAAGCACTCAAAAAACAAATTTCAAACGTTGAAATGATGCGAAAACAAATATCCTATTGAAATCCAATAATTTCAAAATATTTAAATTAAAAATATATTTTTGCATTAATAAAATAGTGATTATTTTCTAATAAAAATGGGTATAAATAAGAATAAATAAAATACTTTTACATTTAAGATTTATCATAGTTATAGCAAAGGAAAAGAAAAATAAAGATCATTTTTATGAAAAAATATTCTAAGTAATTAATTTATTATGCAATTATTACATTAAATTCGATTTATAATAAATTAAACAAATGGTGAAGGATAAATTGGCAACTGGCGGGAACTGGAAAAAATTCAACTTTACTGCCGGTTGGTAAGGTCCCAAAACAGTAGCCAGTCGAGCGGGAATGGACCTTTACTCCCGGTTGAAAATACCAACCGGGAGTAAAGGTTGGACCTTTACTCCCGGTTCTTGTTACCAACCGGGAGTAAAGGTGTTTTACTCCCGGTTGGTAACACCAACCAAAAGTAAAGGTCCCCGCCTATAAAAGCCGCAGTCCTTTCTTACCTTCGGCAGTTTCCACACTTAGCAAATCGATCGAGATCGCCGCCGCCGCCGCCGCTCATCTCCGTGCGCCTCCATGCCCTCGTCCGCGCGTTCCGACAATCCGCCGCCGCCTGTCCGCGCCTCCATGCCACTGCCAGCTCCAAGCTGCCCACACTCACGGCTTCGTCGCCGCTGCTCGCCCGGCATCCGCACCTGCGTGTGCGCACCGGCCAGCCCCGCGCCGCCGGCCTCGACCACGCTCCGCCGTCGGCCTCGACGCCCCCGGCCTCTACCTCGACCCCGCGCGGCCGAGCTGCCCACGGCCTCGACGCCGCCCGGCCCCTCCCTCGACCCCGCGCGGCCGAGCTGCCCACGGCCTCGACGCCGCCCGGCCCCTCCCTCGACCCCGCGCGGCCGAGCTGCCTACGGCCCGACGCCCGGCCCCAGCCCCGGCCCCTCCCTCGACAGTACCCCGCGCGGCCACCGCCTAGCTAGGTGAGGCGCGCCGCCGGCCACGCACGCGCACGCATGGTGCCGCCCTCATTTTCGATCCTCTGCTCTGTGTGCATATGTTGCCGGCCGAGAGAACAAACAAAATGTGAAATTTAATGTGAAATTGATATATATTGATATGTTAATTTGTGAATTTGATATATGTATATGTTAATTTGAATTAAAAAAATGTGAAATAATGTGAAATTTGATATATATTAAAGGTGGCTCGCCGCCGGCCTCAATCGACGGTCCCGGCCCCGCTCCGCCGCCGGACTCGACCCCGCACGCCGCCGGCATCAATCGACGCCCCCGGCCCCGGACTACTCGACCCCGCACGCGCGGCTGCGCCCACGTACGGCCGCCCGCCACCACCGCTCTCGCCCCGGCCGCCGCCGCTTGCGCCCGTGCAGCGCACCACCGGCCCCGCGCCGCTGACCTCGACGCGGTCCCGGCCCCGGCCCTGCCCTCGACCCCGCACGCCGAGGTGAGACGCGCCGCCGGCCAAGAGAGAAAAAAATTAAAATGTAAAATTTTAATATAGGTATATATATATATATATATATATATATATATATATATATATATATATATATATATATTGTGAAATTGATATAAGTGTGATATACATGTTCCCCTCTCAATTTAGTATATGTATATTCCTCGATTTCAAATATATGTATATATATAATGTATATGCATGATTTATATAAATGGTGATATGTATAGGTTTTAGGGTTAGGGTTTGTGTATCTCAATTTTTCTTTTCATGTATCTCAATTCTCATATATATATATATATATATATATATATATATATATATATATATATATATATATATATATATATATATATATATATATATATATATAAACCCACATTGCGTATGTGTTCATATCTGTTTATCACTTTGCGTATGTTTATATACTTATATTATGGTGCTCCAAATCTTCCTATGCGAAAAATTTTTAAGGGAATCTATACTTTTTAATATATATCAATTTCATGTATAAGTGTTTAGGGTTAGGGTTTTAGCCAGGTTTTCTTGTAATTTCTTATATATATGGGTTTAGGGTTAGGATTTATATGTATATCAATATTTCGTATATATATTATCTCAATTTTAATTTCGTATATATCTCAATTTCATATATAGTCCCGATGGCCGAACCTAATCAAAACATGGAGGATGTCATGATGAATATGATCGCTGGAGGTCACTACGACGAAGTTGATAACCAGCAGACGGTAGATGACACGACACAATACTTGAACCTTCACGATGAGCAAGAGATTATCGGCGAGGTATAAATAAATGGTATATATATATGTGTATACATGTATATAAACATGTAAAATATATGAAATTATCAGTGATGAGCAATATACTTATTGAACTATTTTTTTCTAAATCCATAGCCCTCTGGATCGACAACGACGACGAAGAGTCGAAATATACGAGGCCCGGCAAAGCCGTTGGAGGGCCGCTTCGTAATCTCTGATTTCAACAGAGGGACAGGAGAACCACTTGGACCAAACGTCAAGAATTTTGTTTATCATTGTGGGTACCTTGTAAAGGACAGGCTCCCTGTAACACCCCTGGTGTTACTGTAACTAAAACCTGCCATGTCATCATGATTGCATGTAAATCATCCCGCATTTGACCCTGTTAAGTTGCATCAACTAAAATCAGTTTTATTCTTGCATTTGATTGTGAACAGGTAAATTATAGTGATTTGATATGTAAATATTTGTATTGGTGTGTAATTATCTAAATCCAATTGGAAAATAAAAAGAAAGTCATTTTTAAACCCTAAATCGGACCCAAAGCCCTAATTTAAAAACTAAATAGAATTAGTGGTGGGGCTTTAAACAAAAGTTGTAAATACTTACAAGTTGAGCAACTTCTGTTCGGAGCAATTTTGAGGTTATTAACAAGAATTTCAAATAAAACCCTAATTTATACTTTAAAGTTTAAATTTGAAATACAAATTCAAAAATTAGTAGGAATCTAATGATGGTCCTTTCATAAAAGTTTTATCCCTTTCAAGATGGAACAACTTTCATTTTTGAAGATTTTAAAGTTTACAAGTAAAAATTTAAATTAAAACCCAATTAGTGTTTGTTTATTCAAATTTAAAATACCCTTTCAAAAACTACTAGGAATTTGGGCAAACTCATTTAATGAAAGTTGAAAGTCTTTTAAAGTTAAACAACTTTCATATTTAGGGATTTTGAACTTATACATTGCATTTTTAAATTAAACCCAAAGGAGTGTTTTAAAATTTAAATTTGAAATGCTATTTTAAAAACTATGAAGAATCTGACAAAACTCAATTACTGAAAGTTGTGGGGCTTGGCAAGTATTACAACTTTTATTTTTGAAAATTTTTAACTTATTGAGAAAAATTTTGATAATTTGATTGAATTTGGAATGAAATTCAAATGGAACTTTTACCCCCTTTTTAATTTCTCAAAATCTACTAAAAATTTGAATATGGCCCCAAAACCAAAAATGTTGATCACAAAATTTACTACAACTCATATTTGAGCAATTTTTCTAGTTCATGTACAAAATAAAAAGTAAATTGACAAAATAGGGATTAGGATCTAGATCTGCTAGAGTAGAAGAAGGGGGGACCGGCTCGGTGCTCTGCTCGCGCGCACAGCCGCGTGCCGCGCTGCGCGCTGGTACTGCCCGGGGCCGGCCGGCCACGTGTCGCCAATGTGGCCGGGCCCGTGGGGGTCACCAACACGTCGCGCATCCTTCCTTGGCCCTACATATAAGCCAGGAGCTCGCCGTTGCTTCCTTCTTCCTCGGTCATCTCCGATGAACTCTCTGTTTCGAGTCAAATTCATCGTTGTCGCTCATCCTCATGTGAAATTGATTGCGCAAATAGCTTCTCCACTATATTGCGCATCTATTGAGCCATTTCCGTGTCTTCCCGTGGTCAGAGTTGCCGGTGCGCCGCCGTTTTCCTTCCGAACGGACGGAACACCGCCACGCTCCGCTCGCCGTGGATAAGCTTCCTCTAGTAAGTTACGTCGTAATTCAGTTATTGTTCTAGTGTCTCAGTGGGTCAGGGATGCTCAAGCACCTGGCGGTTTCCCCGGTCTTGCACAGGGCTCGCCGGAACTGAAGCTCGCCGCCGTGTCCGCGACCGAGGCTGTTATCTCCATCGCCGAACCACCTCCGGGCCATCTCTGTCTCAACTGACGCGAGCATCAAGCCGTGGTGAGCCTACTAAAGCTTCGTGAGTGTACGGTTAGGTCCAGGAGGGTCCCCGTTCGTCGAACCATCAGCGCCACCGCGGCCGAGCCCGCCATGGCCGCCATGGCCGCTGTCATGCACATTTGAGCCACTGTTTCATCTCTTGGCTGGTACCAGTAGGTTAGTCCCATTGCGGGGAACCTTGTGGCCCTCTGTCGGCCACTCGGCCACCGCCGGCCGCTCTCGGCCCTCGTCGGAGCTGGCTCGGCCGGCCGGCAGCTCTGGCCGCCGAGGGCACGAGTTGACCTGGACTGGCCAATGCCCAGCCAGGCAGGCCTGGGTCAGTTTGGGCCGTATTGGGCCGGCCCAGCAATGCTGCAGACTGTTCTCAAATGGAGTTTTTATTTTTCTTGAAAGGGAATAGTGTTAGTATTTATGAATTTTGTAGGAATAAATGAGTAGCTCCAAAAATTATGAAATAAATTGTGTAGCTTCCCTGTATAGTGTAGTATTTAAGAAAAATATGAAACTTGAATTTTAAGCAGTTTCTATAGGTGATAAAAATAGGAATTTTAATTAATAAATGACACTTCTATGAATTATATAGCTTAAAACATTAATCCAAAAATCATGAAAATTATGTAGTTACTGTTTTGTACTGTGGGCTACCTCCACAAAAATTTGTAGCTCATCTGAAAGAAGTAAAATTGTTTCATAATATATGTATAATTAATAATTAATAAAAGAAAAAGAAAACCCTTAATGTATTAGGGTTTTGTATGGCTTTTGAAATTGAGTATTGACCCAAAGTGACCCTTGGCACTTTACTTGTTGTCTAAGTTCATCATTAACCTGTAATTGGGAATTTTTATTAATAAATCATGTAAACTCTACATATCATTAATGATTAAAAAGATAAACGGGGAAAACTAATCACCGTAGGTTTTGTGTGACTGTTGGATTGTTTGTCTGAAGCATCTAGGCCCTAGTGGTTTCGGTGATTAATGACAACAAGACGGTTCTTATGACTAACGTGTGTTTTGCAGGATAACCTAGAGGTTAGGTCATAATAACATGTAGGTTCAAGCCCCTAGCGATGGAAATCGATTTGGTTTTCAAAGGATGGAAGACAAGACGGTGTTAGGCTAGTGCTAAGTGTCGTTTGGAGTTGAGAGACACTTAGTGTAGTCTTAGTTTTTGTTCTTCTCTTTGACCGTACTATTAAGAGGGGTTTGGATGGGTAGCTTGACTTAGAGCAAGATTAGAGAGTGTAGATGTGATGCACACTTGTCCAACATAGCTCTAGACAGCCCAGGGAGACTCTTGAGAGAGAGAGGATCAAACTTCGTTTTGGAAAGTTTTCGATTCGGCGAAGTTTTGATCAAATTAGAGGCGTCGGACTCTACCTAGTATGGGCGTCGGACCAATAGCTAAAGTCCGACGACACATGGCAGCCCCTGGACGAGTCTCAGCGTGCCAGGGAGCGTCGGACCCTGGCTGGATGGTCGTCGGACCATTGGCCAGAGTCCGACGGTGCCTCTGGTTTTTGAGCGAACGTCGGACCGTCATGAGTGGGAGCGTCGGACTACTGTCTGTCTGCATCCGACGCTTCCAGAGAGGTTCCCAGCGCGGTTCTACGCGTCGGACTTGGTCCGACGGTGTGCGTCGGACCAATTGCTCCGTGTACTAGCCGTTGAGAGGCACTGTGCCCGCAGTTCAGAAGCGTCGGACTGAGGAGCGTCAGACCATCGAGTTCGGTCCGACGCCCCTCTGTCACAGTTCTGGGCGCAGTCCTTGTGTGAGAGTCGGACCGTGGTGATTGGTCCGACGGTCGAGCCTCGGCAGAGTCCGACGGTTCGCAGGAAAGTGAGAAACGGCTAGTTTTGGAGAGGGTGAGTATTTATACTCCACCAAAGCCTCCATTCTATCTCTCTTGCCACTTCTAACAGGTGAAGGAACCCTTGTTGATCTTGTGAGAGAGCAAGAGTCCTAGGGAGACTGGTGTGAACTCCATTGCTTGAGAGCTTCTTCCCTAGAGAGATCAAGAGTGACTTGTGTGCATCCATCACCCTCTTTGGCCTTGTTCTTGGTCAAGTGAGAGTCTAGGCTTGTTACTCTTGGTGATCGGCATCACCTAGACGGTTTGGTGGCGATCAGTGGCTTGGTGATCGCTTGGAGAGCTTGTGGGCGGCCCAAGTCGAAGTTGTGAGCGGTTGTGGGCGATCCACCGCGCCGGAGTGGCAAAGCCTCAGCCCGTAGAGAACACTTGGTCTTTGCGAAGATCAAGGGGGAGCTACATCCTTGCGCGGGTGCTCCAACGAGGACTAGTGGGGAGTGCCGACTCTCCGATACCTCGGGAAAAATCAGATTTGTCTTTCTAACCCTTTACATTCCCGCATTTCCTTTGTGTTCTCTACTTTCCTAGAGTAGTATACTTGTGATATGACTTGGCTCTAGGTTGCATAACTTGTTTTAGGAATAGAATTGACATAAGCACTTGTGGGGTGACATTGGGCAAATTGCGATAGGTTGAATTGTGTTCCAAAAAATTATTAGTTGCCCAATTCACCCCCCTCTTGGGCATCCTTGATCCTTTCAATTGGTATCGGAGCCTTGTTGCTCATTAATTTGGCTTAACCGCCAAGAGGAAGGATATCCGATGGTCACGATAGTCCCCCTCCCATTTTTGATGGTAACCATTTTCCTTATTGGAAGATTCGTATGGAGCCATACCTTGAGGCGGTGGACCTTGGTGTTCACAAAGCCGCCACACAAGGGTACCCCACTCCCAAACCCGGCGCAACCCTCACACCCGTTGAGGAAGAGCACGAGAAGTGGAATGCTAAGGCTCGAAACATCATATTTAGAGGCCTTAGCAAAGAGGTGTTCAACCGTGTGAGGACCCACAAAAACGCCCATGCACTATGGTCGGATATTTGTGCGCTCCATGAGGGAACTAAGAATGAGCGAGAGGAACGATATTATCTTATCATTGATAAGCTCAATTCTTTCAAAATGCTCTCCAATGAAAGCGCTAATGATATGTATTCTCGCTTGAATATCATTGTACAGGAAGTAAATGGCCTTGGATTCACTCAAATCTCACCGGCCGAGGTTGCAAGGAGAATCCTCAATGCTCTTCCAATTGAGAAGTATGGTCACATTGTAACCGTACTTCATCAAACGGATCTCTCCAATGCAACCCTCACTCAAATATTGGGGAAGATTAATGCTCATGAAATGTATATGAAGATCACCCCTCAAGATAGCTCATCATCAAAGAAGGAAGAGAAAAAAGACTTGGCCCTCAAGGCCGACAAGAAAGACAAAGCTCTAGCAAAGTACTCTTCTCTTGACTCCACAAGTGATGATGATGATGATGATAATGTGGAGATCGCTCTCATGGTGAGGAAGACCAGCAAGATGCTCAAGAAGCTCAACAACAAGGGAATCAAATTTGATTCCAACAAGAAGAAGTTCTTCACTAGTAGCAAGAGAAAGCCCATCTCCGAGATGGATTGCTACAATTGTGGAGAGCTTGGGCATCTTGCTCATCAATGCCCAAAGCCCAAGAAAGACAAGTTCAAGAACAAGAACAAGGGCAAAAGGCAAGATTCAAGTGATGAAAGTGAAAATGAGAAGAAGAAGGCCAAGCCATTCAAGAAGAAAGAGTTCAAAAAGAAGCAATTTCACAAAAGCAAGAAGAGTGGCAAGGCATACATTGTTGGTGATTGGCTCACCGACATTGAATCTTCTAGTGGCTCCTCCGGTGAAGAAAGTAATGATGAAAAGGAGAAGGTGGCCGCTCTTGTGATTGGGACTTCACTTCCTCCACCGCCATCACCGCCCTCATCTCCAACACACCTTTGCCTTATGGCTAAGGACAAGAAGGTACAAAGTGATGATGAGAGTAGTGATAGTGACAATGAATATGATTCACCCACCTATGATGAACTTGCTAGATTGCTTAATGACTACACCAAAGTTATAAGAAAGCTAACAAGGAAAAATAAAAATTTAAAACTTGAGAATGGCAACCTTTTAGCTCAAAATGAACAATTCACTAAAGCTAGTGATGAGCTTAGAGTTGAAAATCAAAATGTGTCATCCAAGCTCAAGGAGCTCAAAGCCAACATAAAAGAGCTCAAAGAAAAACATGATAAACTTGAGAGGATGCACATTGAGCTCACCACTAGCTACAACAAGCTAAAAGAGGACTATACTCAAGTGAAAGTGAATCATGACAACCTTGCTATGGCTTATGACTTGCTTTCCAATGAAACACATGATGCTTCTAACCATGTTGTTAAGTGTGACATAGCTACATCATGTGATGACTTGATTGATGAGATCATTGAGCAAGGTGCTAGTAGCAAAGGCAAGGAAGTGGTGGTGGCCGATTGCCATGATGACTATTTGAAGCTCAAGATTGAAAATGACAACTTGAAGAAAGAGCTTGAGAAGCAATCAACCACAAATACCATTGTCATTGAAGCGGTGCAACAAGATGATGAAGTTAAAGTGCTTAGAAAATAAAACAAGATCCTCAAGAATGAGAAGTGTCAATTTGCAAGTTTATTGGAAGAGAACAAGAAGTTGAAGCAAGAAAAGAGTCATCTCACCGTGGGCTTGCAAAAATTCACAAGAGGCCAATATCTCCAAAGTGATCTCCTCATGAACACCGTGATGAAGTTTGATAGAAGTGGGATTGGCTACATGGGTGAGAAGGTGCAAAATATTAGAGCCCAAAATCGCCTCAACAAAGCAAAGAACAAGTCCAAACCCAAGCCAAAGAGATGTTTTGAATGTGGACAAGAAGGTCACTTTGCACACTCAAGAAGTTATTGAAGAAGGAGATGGTGAGAGGATTGAAAGATGTTGTATTTGAGAAGGACAAATTATGTAGTGCTTGCCAAGCCGGGAAGCAAGTGGCAAATACACATCCATCTAAGGCATTTGTGTCAACTTCAAGACCATTAGAGCTAGTTCACATGGATTTATTTGGGCCAACAACTTATGCAAGCATTGGTGGCAAGCTCTATTACTTAGTGATTGTTGATGACTTTTCAAGATATACTTGGGTGTTCTTTCTTCATGACAAGACCAAAGTAGCCCAATCTTTCAAGAAGTTTGCTAAGAGAGCACAAAATGAATTTGAAATAAAGATCAAGAAGATTAGAAGTGACAATGGAAAAGAGTTTGACTACACAAATATTGAAGTATATTGTGATGAAGTTGGGATCAAGCATTAAGTCTCATCCACCTATGCCCCTCAACAAAATGGTGTAGTTGAAAGGAAGAACCGGACGTTGATCACCCTTGCAAGGACTATGCTTGATGAGTACAACACACCGGAGAGGTTTTGGGCGGAGGTAATCAACACCGCATGATATGCATCCAACCGCCTATTCTCTCACCGGTTGCTAAAGAAGACCCCCTATGAGCTACTCATTGGTAAGAAGCCGGACGTCTCCTACTTCCGGGTGTTTGGTTGCAAATGCTACATCTACAAGAAGCGGCAACACCTAGGGAAGTTTCAAAGACGTTGTGATATTGGTTTTCTTGTTGGTTACTCATTGAAGTCCAAAGCATATTGAGTATTCAACAATGCCACCGGCCTTGTTGAAGAAACATATGATGTGGAGTTCGATGAATCTAACGGCTCTCAAGGAGAGCATGAGAATCTTGATGATGTAGGTGATGAATCCTTGAGGAAGGCCATGAAGAACATGCCAACCGGAGACATCAAGCC
The DNA here is from genome assembly GCA_038502445.1 of Eremochloa ophiuroides. Classification (NCBI taxonomy): domain Eukaryota; kingdom Viridiplantae; phylum Streptophyta; class Magnoliopsida; order Poales; family Poaceae; genus Eremochloa; species Eremochloa ophiuroides. The sequence goes on from JAHLJS010000008.1 coordinate 53,381,261, forward strand.
AAAAGATGATGAAGATGATGGTGATGATGTGCAAGTGATCGATCAACCATCTTCATCAAATGTGCCTCAAGATGATGAAGATAAAGATGGGGTGGATCCACATGAAGACACCCACATCACACAAGAAAAAATTGAGGCACAAGCATAAGATGTTGATGTTCCACAACCTCCTCCTCAAGTGGTTGATAGAAGAACTACTCCACTCCTATAAGCACATCCTCAAGATCTCATAATAGGGAGTCCTTCAAGGGGGGTAATGACTCGCTCACAAAGGCATGCTTAATTCATTGAACATCACTCGTTTGTCTCTTGCATTGAGCCTTCTAGCATAGAGGAAGCTCTAAAAGATCCGGATTGGGTAAATGCCATGCATGAAGAACTCAACAACTTCACCCGCAATCAAGTTTGGACACTTGAAGAGAAGCCAAAAGGAGCAAGAATCATAGGCACCAAGTGGGTGTTCCGCAACAAACAAGACGACAAGGGCAACATTGTGAGAAACAAGGCAAGGCTCGTGGCAAAAGGGTTCTCCCAAGTTGAAGGCTTGGATTTTGGGGAGACTTTTGCCTCGGTTGCAAGATTAGAGGCCATTCGTATCCTACTTGCATATGCATCTAATCACAATCTAAAACTCTATCAAATGGATGTGAAAAGTGCATTTTTAAATGGCTTCATAAATGAACTTGTCTATGTTTCACAACCACCGGGTTTTGAAGACCCTAGATATCCAAACTATGTTTATACGTTGTCCAAGGCGCTATATGGCTTGAAGCAAGCCCCACGGGCTTGGTATGAGCGCCTCCATGACTTCCTCATCAACAAGGGCTTCAGAATCGGCTTGGTTGATACCACACTATTCACCAAGAAGCACAAAGGGCACATCTTCATTTGTCAAGTTTATGTTGATCATATTATCTTTGGTTCGACTAATGAAGATTTTTGCAAGGAATTTGGTGATATGATGTCCAAGGAGTTTGAGATGTCCATGATTGGTGAGCTCACATTCTTCCTCGGCTTTCAAGTCAAGCAAATGAGGGAGGGGACGTTCGTGTCGCAAGAGAAGTACACGAAGGACCTCCTCAAGCGCTTCAAGATGGAAGAATGCAAGCCCATCAAGACCCCCATGCCTACCAATGGACATCTCAACCTTGATGATGGAGGTAAATCGGTTGACCAAACTCTCTATCGGTCTATGATCGGTAGTTTGTTGTACTTGACCGCATCTAGGCCCGACATCATGTTTAATGTGTGTATGTGTACGCGCTTTCAAGCTAATCCTAAGGAACCTCACTTAGTTGCGGTAAAAAGAATCCTTAGGTACATAAAGCACACCCCGAGCATTGGCCTTTGGTATCCAAAAGGAGCTAACTTTACTCTTGTCGGCTATTCCGATTCGGATTATGCCGGTTGCAAGATTGACCAGAAAAGCACATCCGGAGGGTGCCATTTGCTTGGAAGATCACTAGTTTCTTGGTCCTCCAAGAAATAAAATAGTGTTGCCTTGTCAACAACCGAAGCGGAATACATTTCCGCGCGTGCTTGTTGTGCACAAATTCTTTACATGAAACAAACCCTACTTGATCATGGAATCAACTTAAAAAGGGTGCCTTTGTTGTGTGACAACGAGAGTGCGGTAAAACTTGCCAATAACCCGGTTCAACACTCCCGCACAAAGCACATTGACATCCGCCATCACTTCCTTAGAGATCACGTTGCCAAGGGTGACATTTCCTTTGAGGGAGTGAGAACGGATGATAACTTGGCGGACATTTTCACTAAACCATTGGATGAGGCACGCTTTTGTACTCTAAGAAATGAACTTAATTGCCTTGTTCTAAGCAATTTCACAAAAAGATGATCTTGTGTTGTCATGTGCATTGCATTGTAACATAAAACATGTCTAACAATGAATTGCACGTAGGGCTTGTCTAACTCGGTTAAGATAACCACCCAAAAGCGTGTGAAGAAGCTTACCCGAGGACAAACTTGACAAGCAACTAGTTTAATTTACGTGAATTTGCATTGCATATTGCATGGTTGTTGTTTTGACGTTTCGTTCTTGGATTTCATTGCCTATCTTCATAAAATTCACATATGCCTAAGGCAAAATATTTGAAAAATTGAGGGTTTGAGAGAGGACATCTCATACTAGTTCTAACTGGTGTTTATTTGACTCTTATTGGGGTTAGAACTTAGTTGGCAAAAATCAGCGCGAAGAAATTTGGAAGAAAACAGGTTTTAGGGCGTCGGACGCTGATTTTCCCAGCGTCGGACCAATTGCCTCAGTCCGACAGTCCCTTTCCCTGTTGAAGCAGGCATCGGACGCTGGTTTTCACAGCGTCGGACTTTCAGCTTCAGTCCGACGGTGGACGGCAAAGCCGAAGGAAGCGTCGGACGCTGCGTCGGACCGGGAAATTTCGGGCGTCGGACTATTGGATAAGAGAGTTCACGCCGTGTCGCGTAGCGTTCACGCCGCGTTCACGGCGTCGGACCGAAAGTATTTGTCCGACTAAGTCCGACGGCCGCTGGAGCTTACTGGAAACGTCGGACTCTGCGGAGTATTGGTCCGACGCTTGCACAGTTAGGGTCCGACGGTCGGTTCGAAGGCACGGATCAGCCTTTTTCTTTCTCTATCGCGTGGGGCCCCGCTGTCAGATCGCATTCGTCTTCATCCTAAGCCATCGCGCCGCCGCCCGTACGTCCTCGCCCTAGCCCTAACCGCCGCCACGCCGTGCCCTCGCACTCCGCCACCTGCTTGCCCGCGCCCTCGCCGCCGGTCGTGAGCACCTTCCCGTGCGTGCGGGCCCCTCCTCCCTCCCGTGCGCACGCCCGCGAGCTGCTGCAGCCCAGCAGCGCCGCCGAGCAGCACCTCTGCCGCTCTGCACGACCACCGCCGTGCTCTTCTCCTTCACCGCCGAGGTGCTCGTGTACTCCCCTTCTTCTCGTCTGCGACATCTCCCACAGAGTGGTGGTGAGAATCGATTCTATTGTGTCAAATCTCTCTTCTCAACACCTCGCGCTTAAACTGCTCGACGAAATGTCTTAACCAAAATTCTTCGCGTTAATCGCAGATCTTTTGGAGCGTAGCTCTGCTCTCGGCCTTCTAGGGTTCGTGGAGGTGATTCTTACCTTGTGGTAATCATCTTTTGCCTCCACACCTAGTTTCCTCCCTATTAATTGCATATCCATGTCAGTTGCTCTAGTCATTGACTTGTGCCCTACGTCATGCAGTGATTCTCCTTGACCCTGTGGTGCCCCGTTCGATAGAGATTCTCACCTCTTCGCAGGTCTTTCCTCAGGTTGCTTTGCTTGTCCGCTCTTATCCTATATGCTTGCTTCCTAGGATTACTCATCTCTAGATTATATTTGCTTATGTATCCCTGTCTATCTCTCTCTTGCAGCGTTAGTGGTCAGAGTGTTTGGCAGTGTGTCAGTGAATTCGGGGCCAACCCCACGGATACGGAACTAGGCCAAGCCTCTGAATGTCAGCGTCAGTTTCTGAGAGACAGTGACAGTTGACAGAGATGGTGAGGTGCAACCAAGTCAGCCGCAGTGAGGGAGGCACAGGTGGAGACGAGAGACCTCCTCCTCGTCCAACTTTGGACAAGGGGAAGGCCCCTCTCGTCGACAGCAGCAAGAAAAGGAAGAGGCTTTCAGCAGAGCAGAGGCAGGCCATCAGGGTAGCACAGGCTGCAGAGGAGGCAGAGCGTGGCAGAGGCATACACATTGAAGGCATCTCTGTCAGTTTGTCGGGCAGAGATGAGACCGAGGAGCAGCCACAGCCTCAGAGACAGCCGGAGACTGAGTCAGCACAGCTAGAGGCAGAGCCGAGGCAGCCAGAGCAGCAGGAGGCAGCTACTCAGGGGGAGCAGGCCCAGGCTCCACCTCTTCGTCGCTCGGGCCGCACTCGACCTTCGGTGCCACCCCGGCCCACTGGTCAGAGGCGCGGCGACCGAGTCCCCAGGGTGCCTGCTCCCTTCGAGCCTCAGCCGGAGCCTGAGCCCGATGTTCACTTGGACTTGCAGAGGATCTCTGCAGCCCGAGTCAGAGAGCTCCGGCTGACGTGGCTTGCCAGCTGGTTTCTGAATCAGAGAGATCCCAGAGCTTCTGAGGGTTGGTACACTATTCTTCACGAGGACTTCTTCACCGCCCTCATGGCCACAGGAGTTGGACTGCGACAGCACCGGGTGTGTCCCCTAGAGGACATAGTCCAGGCTGCAGGAGAGGAGATCAGGCCGTACTTGTCTTACCTACCTGGACTAGCAGAGCTTCTTGGCCGTTCAGGCCGGTACGTGGAGTCGTGGGTGAGAGAGTTCTACGCTTCACTATGGATAGACCCCGACCACGAGTACCTGCAGTACACCTTCGGCGGAGAGCCATACCGGCTCTACGTGAAGGCTCTGCGAGAGCTGCTTGGAGTGCCAGAGTCAGCTACCAGGTTGCACAGCATTTGCTATGCCACGACAGACCCGTCGAGGAGGGCTCACGGAGGACTGGCACCTGGTACTGCTCATATAGCAGCGTGCTTTCGACCACCGTTCAGAGACGGCTCCCGCAGGACACCTTCGGAGCTTCGTCCCGTCGTTCGTCTCTTGAACGACGTGATGAGGCGTACTCTTTTACCGCGGGAGGGGTACAAGGAGGGTCTTACTCACTTACAGCTGTGGCTCCTTAGTGCCCTGGTCCAGCAGTTCGAGTTTGACGTTGTCGATTTGATTATCAGTGAGATAGAGGACACCATAGCAGAGGGCATCAGGTCTAGGCGACAGCTCCCCTACGCTCATTGGATCTCACATATCCTTGAGCGGAGGTTGCACCGGATTTGGACAGGTATCTCCCGTGAGTTGTGCGAGACTGAAACAGAGTTTCCAGTATATAGGATGACCTCTCTGATTGACGGACGCCGTGGCAGCAGAGCTTTACATGGAGTACAGCACCGTCAGACTTCAGGGGCAGATATGGCAGAGGTACAGCAGCAGGACGAGGCTATGAGGCACGTTGCCCATAGCGAGCTTGAGCAGTTACTTGCAGACGACGACCCCGTCGACACCTCCTCGTCCAGCTCTGACAGGGACTACCGGCCCATCCCTTCACATCCACCAGCTCACGACTCGGAGCCGGTGGGTCCAGCTCTGCTCCACAGACTTCACAGACAGACCCTGCGCTGCTTGCTATTCTTCAGACCTTACAGCAGACTCAGCAGAGACAGGCAGAGGAGCAGTCCCGGTTTGCCAGGGAGTAGGCTGCAGCTCTCACTCAGATTCAGCTCAGGCAGGATCAGTTCCAGCAGCAGATGCTCCAGATGCAGCTCCAGAGCCAGCAAATACAGCTACAGACCTTTGGGTTTATGGAGCACATCATCAGGCACACCGGAGCCCCGCCGTACCTAGCCACTGCCTCTTCAGTCCAGCAGATTGGACCGGCCGCCACTGCAGCCCAGGTGACTCCAGCGATACAGTCCGATGGACTTCAGAGTCAGGGCACAGCTTCACTCCAGAGTCAGTTTGTCACGTCGACTCAGCAGACTCAGCAGTGGTTTGCCACGCCAGGCACTCAAGGGTTCTCTCCGATCCACACCGGTGACCTGACTTAGGTGGCCCCTCGGTGTCCAGGAGCTTGGGTGCTACCTTCAGCGAGATCACAAGCATGCCCACACCTCCTGAGTTCAGACTGCCTGTTACCACCACCACAGCTCCACCTGCGACTGGGACTACAGAGACCCTACTGTCTTCAGTCGCCTACTCAGAGCCTCTCCCGACTTCTGTAGGGCCTGCGACAGTAGTAGTCACAGCAGCAGCTACAGAGATAGCTGAGCAGACCCGGACCGCTTCTCCTTCACGTGCTCCGACAGAGGGTCAGGCCGTTCAGAGCTCAGAGTCCGAGGGAGACCCTTCTCAGTTCGAGCTTCGTCCTCACTCCTCCGACCGCGACGCTGCAGCTTCTTCTCCTCCTCCTGAGTCTTAGGTCTTTGGTGCTTGATGCCAAAGGGGGAGAGAGCATAGATTTAGGGGGAGCGCGTGAGAGGGTTTTGGTTCTTTTGTTCTTTTGGATGTGACATTATCATGCATCATGTTTATTTTCATGTTTGAGACTTGCTTGTGACATGTGTTTGAGCTTCATGATTATTTATATATTGTGTCACTTGATTCACTTTTGGTTATGCTCTTGTCTTAGCTTCTGCACTTCACTTCGATCTTGAGCGTATCATTTGGTAATTGTGCTTATTTCATATCTTATATGTACCTTGGGGTCTTGATTTGTATAAGCATGCCTAACCCTTTTGCTCTTATTGTCGCATGCTTATATGAATCAAACTTTTAAAAACCTCACTCCTTCTAAATCTATTTGAGGTTGTTGTCATCAATCACCAAAAAGGGGGAGATTGAAGCATCTAGGCCCTAGTGGTTCCGGTGATTAATGACAACAAGAGGGTTATTATGACTAACGTGTGTTTTGCAGGATAACCTAGAGGTTAGGTCATAATAACATGTAGGTTCAAGCCCCTAGCGATGGAAATCGATTCGGTTTTCAAAGGATGGAAGACAAGACGGTGTTAGGCTAGTGCTAAGTGTCGTTTGGAGTTGAGAGACACTTGGTGTAGTCTTAGTTTTTGTTCTTCTCTTTGACCGTATTATTAAGAGAGGTTTGGATGGGTAGCTTGACTTAGAGCAAGATTAGAGAGTGTAGATGTGATGCACACTTGTCCAACATAGCTCTAGACAACCCAGGGAGACTCTTGAGAGAGAGAGGATCAAACTTTGTTTTGGAAAGTTTTCGATTCGGCGAAGTTTTGATCAAATTAGAGGCGCCGGACTCTACCTAGTATGGGCGTCGGACCAATAGCTAGAGTCCGACGACACGTGGCAGCCCCTGGACGAGTCTCAGCGTGCCAGGGAGCGTCGGACCATTGGCCAGAGTCCGACGGTGCCTCTGGTTTTTGAGCGAGCGTCGGACCGTCGCGAGTGGGAGCATCGGACTAATGTCTGTCAGCGTCCGACGCTTCCAGAGAGGTTCCCAGCGCGGTTCTGAGCGTTGGACTTGGTCCGACGGTGTGCGTCGAACCAATTGCTCCGTGTACTAGCCGTTGAGAGGCACTGTGCCCGCAGTTCAGAAGCGTCGGACTGAGGAGCGTCGGACCATCGAGTTTGGTCCGATGCTCCTCTATCACAGTTCTGGGCGCAGTCCTTGTGTGAGAGTCGGACCGTGGTGATTGGTCCGACGGTCGAGCCTCGGCAGAGTTCGACGGTTCGCAGGAAAGTGAGAAACGGCTAGTTTTGGAGAGGGTGAGTATTTATACTCCACCAAAACCTCCATTCTATCTCTCTTGCCACTTCTAACAGTTGAAGGAACCCTTATTGATCTTGTGAGAGAGCAAGAGCCCTAGGGAGACTAGTGTGAACTCCATTGCTTGAGAGCTTCTTCCCTAGAGAGATCAAGAGTGACTTGTGTGCATCCATCACCCTCTTTGGCCTTGTTCTTGGTCAAGTGAGAGTCTAGGCTTGTTACTCTTGGTGATCAGCATCACCTAGACGGTTTGGTGGCGATCAGTGGCTTGGTGACCGCTTGGAGAGCTTGTGGGCGGCCCAAGTCAAAGTTGTGAGCGGTTGTGGGCGATCCACCACGCCGGAGTGGCAAAGGATCAGCCCGTAGAGAGCACTTGGTCTTTGCGAAGATCAAGGGGGAGCTACACCCTTGCGCGGGTGCTCCAATGAGGACTAGTGGGGAGTGCCGACTCTCCGATACCTCGGAAAAAATCGGATTTGTCTTTCTAACCCTTTACATTCCCGCATTTCCTTTGTGTTCTCTACTTTCCTAGAGTAGTATACTTGTGATAGGACTTGGCTCTAGGTTGCATAACTTGTTTTAGAAATAGAATTGACACAAGCACTTGTGGGGTGACATTGGACAAATTGCGATAGGTTGAATTGTGTTTCGAAAAATTATTAGTTGCCCAATTCACCCCCCTCTTGGGCATCCTTGATCCTTTCATTGTCGACCTTGAGTCATTCACTGTAATGATCCTCGGTACCTTGAATGGTGTATTGCGGGAGATATTGAGCAAGTTGTACAGCGGCTTTCTATGACCGCTAAAATGGTCAATAAAAATGAAATGCGAAAACACTCTTATGCCTTGAGAGAAATGTTTTGCAATTTTACCGTGAAGGAAAGTTGTACTCTAGGTTGTTAATTAAATGTTTGTTCTACATTTTCCATTCATGTCATTCCGCACCATGTAAGCATGCATCATTATTTTACGTGTAGTGATCGGGTTATCGGAAGGATTTTTTGATTTCTCCCCGACGGAAGAATTATTCATCGAGAGACGTCAAGTGGGTTTCTCTAGTTTTCTGGCAGAAGTGACAGACCTGCAACACAGGCAAGCCCCAGTGCATTCAGCCCCTCTCCTTGTGATTTGAAAAACATTTATAACTTGAGTTAATTTACAGCATTAAGTTGATAGGAGTTGATTGATGATCCAATTGCTGCATTACCAACCTTGACCACTGAAATATCTAGATCCCATTTTAAAATAAAATGTTTGAAATGCTTAGCCCTGCTTAAATAAATTAGATTTTGCATAAAATGCTATTTTGAGCTGTGTGATATATATATGCTAATGATTAATTCATGAAAAAGGAAATTGGTATATTCTCGTTCAGTGGCTGTGCACCTGATCAATACATTGTCACCGACGAGAAGGGATTTTCTTGCTCGGTGGTTGTGAATTTGGGTTAGAGTCCCAATACAATGTCGCCGGCGGAAAAAGAATTAGGGACCGTTCGTTGTAGGCCTACTGTGATCGAGACTTTGCAACTAGCCACATACTACGGAAAGCCTCTGACTCCGGTGGCTCTACTACTTGAACCGACAACCACGCACTGGGAGTGGACAGATGGCGAGAGCAGCGTGTACCCTCGTGGCCGGCTGAAAGGTCCTAAATGGCTAGAGGGGGGTGGATAGCCTATAAAAAATCTACAAACAACACTTAACAAGCCGAATAGTAACAATAGCAAGCTTTGCAAAACACTAGCTCTAAACTATGCTATGCAAGCCACCTAGACAAGTATACTACACTATGATCACTAGTTCACACTCAAAGGCTATGTCACTACTATACACTACTCCTAAGTGAGCAACTAACTAACAAGCTACACACGAGAGTAAGTACACAAAAGTAAAGAGAGAAGGTGATTTCAATACCCCCGGTGTAGAGAAGATATGAAGTCCAATATAACCAATCAATCAAATATAAGGGAAATCCTCGGTAGAGAGATGACACAAGATTTTTTACCGAGGTTCACTTGCTTGCCGACAAGCTAGTCCTCGTTGTAGCGATACACCCACTTGGAGGTTCACGCGCTAATTGGCATCACACGCCAAACCCTTCTCAAGGGTGCCGCACAACCAACACAAGATGGGGATCCACCAAGCTACGAGCAATCCACTAAAGATGCCTTTCGCGATCTCCCGCGGGGATAGGCTCAATAACCCCTCACAACTTCACCGATCGGAGGCGGAGACAATCACCAACTCCCATCAACGATCCTCGCAGCTCCAAGCCGTCTAGGAGTCGGCAAACTCCAAGAGTAACAAGAGAAACCGCTGCAAATCACCACTACCAAGTGCCTCTAGATGATCTCTATCAATGCAACGCACTTGATGCTCTCCAAACTCACCAAATGATGATCACAATCAAGTAGGATGAGTGAGAGTGGAGTGGGAAGGCTCACAAGTATGTTATGATGTTTAGGAGTGCCAAGAGATGCTTCCCAAACCGGCCAAGCGACTATTTATAAGCCACACACAAAGAAATAGCCGTTTAGACTTCACTACGTACCGTCGGACTGTTAACGCCACGTGTCACTAGCCGTTTGAAGTCGAACGTTGGATCACAACGGCTAAATTTCCGCGCTAAACAAACCGTCGGACTGTATAATCGTCGGACTAAAACAAATGGTCCGACGCCCTCAGCTGACACCGTCGGACTCAGCGGGACGAAGCCGTCGGACTAACGATCGCGGCCGTCCGACGTTTCCAGAGAGCTCCCCGAGCCCTGAAAACCGTCGGACGTTGGTCCGACGCTCACAGTCGGACTAACGCCGAGAGTCCGACGCTCACCTGCTCTCCACGTGTCACCTCTTCGTCGCTCTGCACCGTCGGACGCTTCGGACAATAGTCCGACGCTCCGAAACTGAGCATCCGACGCTCTCAGCAGTGTTAGCCGTCGGACTGAGGCTAATGGTCCGACGCTCTGTGACAATACGGTCCGACGCTAGTTTTTCTATTGTAATGTCTCCGAAATTCGCCGAATCCTGCCGAGCTTGCTCGGCAGGAGGAAGAGAGGACCAAACCCTCTCTAACCCTCAAACTTCACCCCGTTTCTTAAGTCACTAACACTCCAAAGTGTCTCTCACTTAGGTGCACGTGTGTTAGCCTTTTCAAAGAATTTTCCACGGGTCAAGTTAGTGTCACTAGCATCTATATGCATATGCAATGATCATGAACACCTAGTGGCACTTGATAACCGTATTTCATCAACGATTTCGCCCCTCTTGATAGTACGGCTATCTATCCTAAATGTGATCACTCCCTCTATGGAGTCTTGATCACCAAAACCAAAAGAGCTCCTATTGGTTATACCTTTGCCTTGAGCTCCCGGTTTCTTATCAACTTCCTTCTCATCTCTTGATGGACCTTGTGGACACCTATGATGATGGACTTATACCATTTGCATGGATGCCGTCAATAGGGCTTTCTCCTTTGTTGATGGACTTACACCATTTTCATGGACGCCGTCATTGCCCTTCACTTGTGACCTCCACCGACCCGGTCCTTTGCTCCATCTTGCCATTTGCTAATCAATTCTCATGAAACACTTAGAGCAATCGTTAGCAAACTAGATTTCATCAATTACCCAAAACCAAACATGGGCTTTCACCGGCGTGCCTGGAGAGGAGAGGAGTACAGTGTTCTCGGGTGGCGCAGGACCGGTTCAGGGGTAGAAAAGCCGTGGTAGGCGGGGTTGGTATATGCAAGCTTAAGTGCGACATATGCAGTGTGGATAGGGATCCCCAGCTGGGTACTAATCGATTCGAATCGTCGTTGCTCCTCGGATATGGAGACTTGATCCTTTGACCTACAATTGAAAAGTGGTTCGAAACTAGGTGTTTTTGAGAATGATTAAGAAATTGAAAGTATTTGATATATGAGAATGAATATTGGAACTATGGACATGATTAAAATAATACTGAGTTGAAATATTGAAATAGGATAGTAATGCTTTTCTGCAAAACTCGTTGACTCTTGCTTGAGCCTTACCTTGACTCCCCCAGTTTGCATTCCTGAGTCTCCTTCATTTTTCTGAGTCGGGTAAGTCTTGCGGAGTACCCCAGTACTCAGGGTTTGTTAACCCCTGTTGCAGGTGAGCTGAGGGTACAGTCATGCTCGGGACCGTGCCAGTTGACGGCTCGCGCATGGGTGAAGACATGTATAAGATATAACCCTTGGGCAGGGTGTTTAGTTGTATATGCTACTCCACTACAAAACTCTGGTTTGGGATAATTTAATTAATTTTTATAATCTAGATTTATGTACTACTTCCGCACCTTATACTCTGACTCAACTTATTTGTGTAAACTGTTGTAATACTTGCAAGGCTTACAATGAGATCCTCGGGAAGTTAGGGTTTCCTAGGGAACCCGGCAGGCCACCTAGGTCAAGGGGAACTCGTGCAGACTGATCGTGGGTCCTTAGGGACGATGACGGTGCACGTGGGCCCTATGATTAAGGCGGTTCTGTCACACTCCCCATCAGTGCTCGAGAGTGGAAACAGAAGAAAGACGCTCCTCATATCAGTTATGTCTTCGATCTTGACAAGAATTTGATTTGGAATGATATCATGGCACATTTCACACTTGAAGGAGCCGATGATGCTTTGAAAGAGCTAGTGAGGAGTTGGGCTATGAAGAAGATGGCAACACAATTCTAGACTTGGAAGAAAAAGTTGTATAATGATTATGTGAAGAAGAACTTGACGCCGGATTTCAACGCTCCGGGCCCAGTTTCAAAGTTGAGGCCATATTGGGATGAGTTCGTACGGTTCAAGACCTCAGAAGAAGGTGAACAACGGGTGTGGAGGAACCAACAAAATGCCCGGCAGAAGACATACCACCATCGCATGGGATCCGGTGGCTACAACAGTGTCGTCCCCAAGTGGGAGAAGATGGAAGCAGATGTAGTTGCCAAGGGGCTCGTGTCGGCTTCACTCCATTGGCCCGACTGTGCCAAGAATTGGTTTTTCGTGCATGGTGGCAGGCTGGACCTGGAGACTGGGCAGGTAGTGTATGGCGAACAAATCCAAAGGGCAGCAGAAAGGTTAATTTTTGCGGTAGATGCTTCCGCTAGCGGTGCGTTCAAGCCCGACAGAGATAAAGATGAATTAACGTATGCCCTAGAAAGTGCTGAGCACGGTGGGCGAACAAGAGGCAAAGGTGCTATCCCATGGTCGCATGGTTTTCCTGAGGATAGAGGAATGTACAGAAGCCGCCGGAGAAAGAAGGACGAGGAGAACGAGAGGCTCCACCGTCTGGAGGAGTTTGTGTTACAGTCGCAAGAATGGGAAAAGAAAATGCAAGAAGAAATGCAGGAGATCAAACGACAATTGAGCACCTAGGGACAGTCTACACCAGCGATGGGATCTGGGGTCAACATTAGCCCCCCTGATCAGATGAAAAGCAGTTGTGCTTCCACGGACATGACAGCGCAAGGAGATGCAGGGCTTCGCTTTCCCGTGGATGATGTCACACAACATATGACAGCATGTGAGTTGCACATTCCAAAGGACAATGCCACAGTCCTAGTGGCTGCAGCTGTTGTTTCCCCTGTCGCCACTGAGCAGGTAATCCATGGGCAACCAATCCAACCTGGATATGCTAAGGTGTCGGTGGATAGGGTACTCTCTGGATTCAGCGATGTGCCTCTTGACATTCCCGGAGGTGATGGGGAGAAGACTTTAGGAGAAGTAGAGCATGCATTCATTCAATGGCGCAAGCGCTACATCATCATTCCTGGGGCGTCGCCTTCTCGGCTCCCTCCCCGGAGGTACGTACATGAGAAATAATTAAGTAATAATTAATCTTGTCAGATTCAATTCTCACATTCGTTTATTTGCTATACTGATCACCCAGGTTGGAGGGGCAGCTAAGTCCAATTGTTCATTCACCAGACCACCACAGTGCTCCAAGGAGGTCTCCAACGCCTCAGCCCCCTCCGCCAAGGTCTCCGACGACTCAAGCACCTCCGCCACCCCCAGCGAGGTCTCCGACGCCTCAGGCATCTCCGCCACCCCCAGCGAGGTCTCCGACGCCTCAGGCATCTCCGCCACCCCCAAGGAGGTCTCCGACTCCTCCGTCCCCTCCGCCACAACCGGCTCCGCCCCCTCCACTATCCAAAAAAATATCCACTAAGAGGGTGCGAACGAAGTCCTCGTCCCCGCCGAAGAAGAAGAAGGCAAAAACTATCCCTCAAAAATTGCCTTCTGCCATGACTGAAGAGCAAAAAAGTGCGGAGGCAAGAAAAGAGGTTGTTGATTACTTTGAGAAAATGAAACAACAAAGATTAGCATTGAAGGCAAACCCACCCAAGCCGTACCTTTACATGCATCCAAATGCACTGAGACAAAAGGTGGACGAAAAAGCTAGAATGTTGCGTGAAGGTCGTAAGCCATCGCCGCCTTCAGACTATGACCGAACCCTCATCAAAACTATTGAGAAGTCGAAGAAAAAGACAGCAGGGAAAGATGTTCCACAACTTGGGGAACAATCGAAGCAGATTGAACCCCTAGTTGTAAGTGATCCATATGGTTCAAATGAATCGTACATGGAAGTCGTGCCTTCAAATATCAATTTGGATGACCTTGGTGACTTCATGCTATCTACCGGTCTCAATTTTCAGCAACTCTTCCAAAGTGGACACATCGAGAGTGCACAAGTTGTTAATACCTGGAGAAAATATGAACATGGCAAGCCACTCTACAACCCTGAGAAATACGCAGAATTAGGCACACAAATATACTTGTTGAACAAGTGGTACCTAGATGCGTGTGCCAGGAAAGAGAATTACATATTGGTCAAAATTCACAATGAGGACTTCTTCCGTGGCGATGATACCATGTTCATTGAATTCAGTGAATTACACCAGCTATGCCACCAGGACTCGCTCGACAAGTCACTCTTGAGCTGTTATTGTCTGAAGTCATTATAGCACCGCACCTGTTATTATATTGTCTATATAATTATATATCCTAACTCACACTACATATATGTTCTTCGATATATATTTGCAGATATGAGATAGGGGTCATCAAAAAAAGAAGGGACGATACCATTGGATTCATTGATCCTTATATCGTATTCAAAGACCCAGTTACTCCTAATTGGGTAGTTGAAGCTGAGGCGAATCTCAAGACGATGATAGAGAAACAAAGCAAGAAGACAACGATTCTCTTCCCGTACGGCGGCGAGTGAGTGTTATTAATTATAATGTCATTTTTTATACGTGGCCTGGCCCGTAGTTTATCGAGTTATGATTATTATATTTTTCCTATGCAGCAATCACTGGATCTTGATGGTCATCAAGCTATCCACCAGTCAGTTATTGATCTTTGACTCTATGAAAAAGGAGCTGGGACGATACCAACTAATGATTGATATGATCCAACGGTAATCTAATTTCACTCGATCTCCCTAAACTCCACTATATATTTACACATATATGCTCTCTCTTTAATTGGATATATTGGACAGTGTTTGGGCAGAATTCATTTCAAAACATCGTCCCGAGTGCAAAGCGCCGCTGCAAATAGTCACACCCGTAGTAAGTAGCACTTTGCTATATGTAGTGTCTAACATCTTCATTTGTCATAGTTCAAATCACTAGATGACGAGAGAATTCTTTTCTCGTATATATAGTGGTGTCTGCAGCAGGAGCCGGGGAACAACCTATGTGGATACTATGTGTGGGAGATCCTCAAGGTGCACTCTAACAGAACTCCTGTTGAGAGGATCAAAGTAAGTTACAAAATATATTTAGTGGTATACATGATTATCATATATATATATACATATATATGCATACTAATACATGTTTTTTTCTCAATTCAACTCAAATTGAAGACTGATTGGTTGAGGCAGAAGACCCTAAATCAGCACAACGTCAAAGCCATCCAAGAGACAATAGCAGGCTTTATTAATGATCAAGTCTTAAATCCCGATGGAGCGCACTACTTCGGCGGAAAATAATTGTCTCGGCTTGTAATTCTAGGTTAAGGACGGACAAACAAACGTGTGTATATTTTATGTACATTATGTGTATATTCAATCATACATGTGATATATATAGTTTCCTAACTATATAGTTGGGTTAATTATTTACATATGCATGCTTTTATTTGATACGTGTATGCATATAACATTAGCGTAGAATGCGTATTTAAATACCTATATTAAACCCTAAACCCCAAATATGAATTAAAAAGCTGAAATGAGCCAAAAAAGAAAAAATACATTTACTCCCGGTTCGTGTTACGAACCGGGACTAAAGGTTCCTGCCAGGGCGACTAGGCTGGAGGGACTTTTAGTCCCGGTCCGTGATAAGAATCAGGAGTAAAGGCCCCCTTTTACTCCCGGCAGGAACCGGAAGTAAAGGGGGGCCTTTACTTCCGGAAACGTACTCCCGGCTGTGAAACCGGGAGCAAAACCCCTTCCCAACCGGGAGTACAACCCGATCCTGTACTATAACTGACATTGCCTCCTTCCCACGACAGCTCCGCCTCCATTTTAATATCTATTATAATATGGTATTAATTAATATTGCACTTTACACTTTGATCGGAGGCCTTTATCCGAGCCTAGTAGATAGCACAGGTAACATAACCTTTGGACGTTATTTGAACTTAAATTTCTGCAACTTATACACAAACCTAAGGGCCCGTCCCATCTTATAAATTCTAACACTTGATTGACTGAGTAAATCACCGTACGATCGCAAACAATCTTTTGCTAGCATTTGCGCACCCGAAGGAAGGAAAACTACCAGACCGTAGCGGCGAGACGCCCAGCCCTAGGACCTTTCGCCTTTTCGAGATCCGACGGGACGAAGATCCACGGCAGAGAAATATATCCCAGGGCCCGTCGTCTGACCCGATGATCACGCGACGGTTTGCTGGTCCTGCGGAGCCCGGCCGAGAGCACAAGGAAGGAAGCGCCAGAACCAGGACTGGCATTGGCATGGCATCGCTGATCGCATGTGTTAAACAATGTGTTGTCCTGAGCCCCGCGGACCTAACGCCCAAGCTCAGGCTCTGTTTAGATCCAGTGCAAATTGTAACTGCAACTAGTCACATCAACGTTGCGGCACATGCATGGAGCATTAAATGTAGACGAAATGTTTGCATGTTTGTACTTTTTGTATGTGCATCACGAGACGAATTTTTTAAGCCTACTTGGGCCATGATTGGACAAAAGTTGTCAAATACAAACGAACGTGCTACAGTGCAGAATTGCAACTGCAACTGGGATCTAAACCGAGCCTCATTCAATCCGGAGCGCGTACGTACTACACTGGCGAAGGGCACAGCGTTGCCAAGATTGAGCGAGCAGGTCTGGAAGTGGACGGCCGAGAAGCGGACAGGCAAGCGGTACGGAGCCGATGACCGGTGAGCCAAACGTTTCGTCTACCACCACCTCCGCCCCGCATTGCTCGCCCCGGCACGAATCCGCCAAGTTTTTCCTTGCCCTGTACCGTTCGATGGTGCCATGATATCACGTCCTGGCGTAAGTTGGGTTGTCCGTTCCGTCCCGCCACGTCTTTGTTTGCACCCAAACGGCACCGCGCGATGGGATCTCTTTAGGCCCCGTTTACTTCCCAAAATATGCCACTATTTCCCATCACATCTCCATCACATCAATTGTTCTTTCTGCCTGTATGGAGCATTAAGGCTGACCTCACCGCGGCTGTCTGTACCTGCGACGGTAAAGGGGATATGCCCCCACTTGACAGCACCAATACAGGGAGACGAGCTGCCGCACTGTGACATGCATCTCCTCTAAAGCAACGAACCTGAGTGTCTCTCTCCAAAAAAAAAAGAACTGAGGCAGGGAGAGCGCCGGCAGGGGCGGAGGTCCGGCGAGGGTGACCTTGGTGGCGGCTGCCCGACGGGCTTGAGCGAGGCTGGGGCGAGCGTGGCTCCAAGGGTGAGGCTCCGTCGGGCTCGAGCGAGACTGGGGCGCAGCGGGCCGAGGACGAGCGCGGCGGACGAGGAGAGCGCCGCTCCGGCCATGGCGGGGCGAGCGCGGCGGCGGATCCGGCCGTGCCAGGGCGAGCATGGCTTCGGCCATGGCGGGGGCGAGTGCGGCGCCGGCCATGGCTGGTCGAGCGTAGCTCTGGCCATGGCGCGGGCGAGCGCGGGGGCGGACGACCCCGCCGGGGCGAGCGTGGCTCCGGCCATGGCGCGGGCGAGCGCGGCGGCAAACGACCTCGCCTGGGCGAGCGCTGCTCTGGCCATGGCGGGGATGAGCTCGGCGCGGATTCAGCGAGGGCGAACGCGGGCTCAGCGACGGCGGGCTGATCCTCGACGGCGGCTGGATTGGATCCTCGACGGCGGCCAAGCGTGGCTGGGGCACAGGCCAGTTCTGGGGTCCGCGATGGCGCGGGAAGAGGCCGACGAGGTGACGTGGCGATTATAGCGTTCCATGGGAGGACCTCCAGCTTTGGCGATTCAATGTTTGGAACGG
Organism: Eremochloa ophiuroides; assembly: GCA_038502445.1. Lineage (NCBI taxonomy): Eukaryota > Viridiplantae > Streptophyta > Magnoliopsida > Poales > Poaceae > Eremochloa > Eremochloa ophiuroides. The sequence goes on from JAHLJS010000008.1 coordinate 53,399,053, forward strand.
AAGCGTAGCGTAGCATTTGTAGGTGCCGGGTGCGGCCCGAATGCCTCTATTTCTTGCGTATAGGTCCATTTGCAGTTCAGCGGTGTGCACAGCCTAAATGAAATAGCAGCTGTTGCATGTTTGTACTTTATGCGTAGCTAGATCGAGATGAATCTTTTGAGTCTACTTGAACCATGATTAGATAAAAGTTGTCAAATATAAATAAAAGTGTTACAGTACAACTTTTCACCCCTTTTCTCACCTTTACCCCAACTAAACGCCCCCTTAGAGTCACAGCCGAGCTAGGTGCTTTGTCGTAATTTCTCACTCATGTTGTTACGCTGCTGGTCACGAGGATTAATGTGTTATACTACTTCCTCCATCTCAGAAAGACTATTATTTTAGATTTTTCAGGCATCACGTTTAACCATTCGTTTTATTTAAAAATTTTATATAAATATTATTTATTTTATTATAATTAGATTTATTATTAGATATATTTTAATTATTATTAATTAATTTTATATTTTATATAAAATTTTTAAATAAGACAGACGGTCAAACACAGTTTCTGAGAAGTTAAAATGACAGTCCATCCGGAACGGAGTAAAGTACTACGGCCCCGTTTAGATCCAGTTGCAGTTGCAATTCTGCACTGTAGCACGTTCGTTTGTATTTGACAACTTTTATCCAATCATGGCCCAAGTAGGCTTAAAAGATTCGTCTCGTGATGTACATGCAAAACGTACAAACATGCAAACATTTCGTCTACATTTAATGCTCTATGTATGTGCCGCAACGTTGATGTGACTAGTTACAGTTGTAATTTGCACTGGACGTTAAACAGGGCCTAGTTTACTAAAAGAAGACACGCAGCGCTTTGATTGATCGTACGTGCTAGTAGTGTTTTGTCGACTTGATCAGTCGGTGGCTAGTAGCTCTAGCTGCTCTGCTTGTTTGGTCAGTCGTCACACCAGACGCATCCTTACATCAGCGCCCATCGTGGTCACAGAGACCTGACCGAGCAGGGCGTGGTCAACCGATTTTTTTTGCTCTGCGGGTGCGGGTGGGTGCGAGCCGAGCGGTCGTCGTCCTCGCCCATGACACGAAAGCGCGCGCGGGCTCGTCATGCTCCTCTGTCTGTCCTCTCGGTTGACACGAAATCCCGCGTCGGCCGCCGGCGGCCAGTGCCCGGCGCGCCGCGAGAGCGGACGCCGACGCCGACTGTTCTGTGCTGCTGTGTGGTGTCCTCCGGCTCGGGCTAGTGCTTGCGCCCGGCCCGGGTCGGCACGGCGGGCGCTGGAGGTGGAGAGCAATAGCAATCTACTCGTAGGAGTACGTAGCAATCAAGCGAGCAGCTGGTGCTTGGTAGTGCTCGCGCCCACGTGACGGAGCGTGGAGGCCAGGAGGGGGTGGGGGGCCGTCGGCACGGAGGTGCTGTCGACGTGGTTGGTTGTCTGGTTGGCTACTTGGCGCGCCGTGGGCACGCACACGACTGTGCCCTGCCCCGCGCTCCGCCTTTGTTTTGTTTTGTTCCGGTTTTTGTTTGCTTGTGGTGGGGAATCCGCGTCGCCGTAGCCTTTTGGCGGCTTGCGCCTGGTCGCTGCTAGTATAGTGTAGTGCTGTAGTACTAGTATAACGTGTTTGCTTCCTCCGCCCGGCTGCCGGTGCCGGCCTGCCCGTGGCCGTGCCCCGTGCTCCCACACATAAGACTAACTCCAGTAAGGTGACCTATACCCATAATAGGTAGTTCACAATAGATTTGCATCACGCAAACTGGTTCCAGCAGCATATGTATCGCCCTCACCCATTTTGGGTGCGAGCGCACACGAAACCCAAATATGGGTGCTTCTCGGGCGTTTCTGCGTCTCCCCTCGGGGCCCACCGCACCGCTCGCGCTCTTCGCCCGCCTCCTCGTGTCCTACCCCTCGCGCTCCACCTCCTCTGCTCCTCGCCGGAGCCGGGCGTGGAGCTAGGACCGCGGCTAGGAGCGAAGGTCGCCGCGCGTGCAGGTGGGACTGTGGCCGGGCGTGGAGGTCCTCGCGGCAGGACGCAGAGTTAGAGGCCGGCTCAATGCGGCGGACGCACGGGTGGCCGACCTCGCGGAAGGGGGGAGGGGGGGCTCGCGCTCGCCGGCGTCAGCGAGGGCGACGCGTCCGGCTGCTCCACATCCTCTCCTCTTCGTCGTCCACGTGCGCTGGGCCCGCTCGCGCCTGCGCCGCCGGTCAAAGCCCGCCGCCCGCGTCCGCGCTGCCTGGAAGGAGCGCCGCCCGCTCCCCCTCCCCCCCTCCCCCGCGTCCGCGGTTTTCTCGCCGTATGGGTTGTGGATCTGGGGCAGTTGTTGGGGAAGACAATATTTGGGTTCTGCGTTCTTCTACTGTGTGTGACCCAAACAAAACAACGGGTTGTGTGTTTGGGTCTCTACGATTGGAGACAGTCTAAGGGTGGGCAAAATATCCGATATCTAATTCCCGAACCTAAATTACCCGAACCCGGACCCAAAGTACCCGAACCCGAAATACCTGATCACAATTTCGGATAATAATTGTAAAACCCCGAATTTAGTTTGGGTAATTCGGGTAATGCTCCTCGGTACCCGAACTTCCCAAATTACCCGAAATATATCAAATATGAAGACATGAATTAGTTTAGTATAACATAAATATATTATTTATTATGCATCAATGTAATTTTATGCTAACTTAATAGTTGTTTTTGCTGTTAATTGATATAAAGACATGATATGATTTGTATGACTATTGTTATTTATTATAAAATGTGATTAGAATTCTCCTAAAATACCTGGTTTATGAGTTTCGGGTAAATCGGGAAAAACCCAAACCCAAACCCGAATTATCGGGTACCCGAAATTTCGGGTAGTACTTTTTTGGGACTAAAATCGGGTAGCAATTTCTAAAACCCGAAATCCTAAATATCCGAATTACCTGACTCAAATTTTTCGGGTAACCCGAATGCCCAGGACTATCCACACAGCGGTTGCATGCTTACATTAGACTATCTCCAACAACAACACCCAAAATACAATATCCATTTCATGTTTGGGTTACACTACAGTGAATAGATTTAATATATATTTTTTATTTTCTCCAACAACAACACCTAAATGAGAATCTCTCTGCAAATGGGTTTTGAGGAGAGAGGAGACTCAAATCTAAGTTGTGTCTCTTATGAGACCCAAAATAAGTCTCTGATATAGGTATTGTGTTGGAGGCTGAAATAGAACAGTTAAAGATCTATTTTACATTTAGATCTTTATATGCATACCTTGTTGAAGATAGCTGGCAATTAATGGGGCGCCACGCACCCACCTCGTTCCCATCCAGAGTCCGCCTGGCTAGCTCGTCGCCCGCGCGCTTTGACTCGTTGTCCTCTGCTTCTGCCGCTGGCACTGTTCTGTCCACCAATGGAAGCCCCACGCCGGGCGGGGGTGGATTATTTTTGGACTCTTTCAGACCCCTCCCTCGGACGCATGCGGACTCCTTTTTTTCTTCCGTGCTGTAGCTCCTAGCTTGGAGCTTGCGCCTTGTTGCAGTAGTAGGCCACTTTTTCACCGCACACGCACATGGCAGAAGCTTGAAGCCAAGGCATCAGTGCATCACCACACCACTCACGGGCTCCTCCGTTCGTTCCTGTGGGTACGTTCAAGCGCGTAGTACGTACTACTGTATGCTACGTGTAAAAACTCGACACGGGACGGGAGCTTTTCCGCGTGGTTCCTTTGTTCGTTCCCGCGGGTAACGCCGAGACGCCCGGACAAAACCGGCGAGAAAGTCAAAACAGCTCCGCATCCCGGCACAGCTCCAGTCGCCGACGGACGGACAGAAAAGAAAACCCGGGCAATGGGCATGTGACAAAAGCGCACCCAATGGCTGGCGTGCTGGTGCCGCCGCGCCCTCCCTGGCCGTACTATTTTATTTTATCTCGCTGTCCGCTGCACCGCACTGTCGGTTCATTGCGCTGCTGGGTGCCTGGCATCATTGGGTTGGACGCATACTTCTAAATTCCATTCCGTAGTCCGTTCTGTTTTTACTCTTGGAATGGAACATTCCGGTACCGACCGATACCGGTGTACCATTTCAGACTTTATTATATTAAAAATATATGAATATACATATACATAAATAATCATATAAATATATACTTATGGCATAGTTACGCTTCATCACACTGACATTTTTTCTAAACTCACATATTTTTTCTAAACTCCATAGCTCACACATGGAAAAAGTGTTTCGTCACTTGGTTTTAGTCCGGTACCGGAATGGGTGGAACAGGCGTTTCGGCCGGAATTGACCGGAATGGTCGGTATTAACCGGTATTGACCGGTATTTGACCCGGTACGGGATTGCAGCCCTTCTATACCGGTTTGGGCACTGGAACGGGGCATTCCGGCCATTCCGGCCGGTACCAGAATGGAATTTACAAGTATGGTTGGACGACGACTAGTACTAAAAATGGAGGCCGATCTAGCAGCTTGTTTTTTTACCAATAAGCGCTTATTTTTAATTACAAAACAGTATTTTCTTTCCCAATAAATCAGCACGAATCAAAATCAAAGTTTATTTTGCCTCGTCCCCTCCACACTGTTGCGGGTGATAATGGCGACGAGGCGAGTGGCGACGGTGGTGTGGTGGAGAACTCTGAACAATTGAATCGGTCGCGCCACGCCGTGTCGCTTCTGGAGCGCTCGGCATAAACCGCCTTTGGTTTCACTCTCTTTTCTTTTCTTTTCTACTAGTCTTTTGTGCACGCGGTGGATAAGTTACCTTCTTTAAATAAAAATAAATCCAGTTGATTAAAGGGCACTTATATACTGTGGGCGCCACTAGTTTGCTAGTACAATGGAGCAGTATAAGAGTGCGTAATAAACATGCAATTTGGCAATCTGGGCGAATAAGGAGGCTTTTGAAGCGCCTTTTCTATGTACTTGTGCTACATAAAAGTCGTACGTATTGGCGTTACTTTGTAGGTACCACTGGATCGAGCGACTCGCTGTGCCAATGGGACAGACGGCAAACGACACAAATTGACGATGCTATCGTGTCAGCACTCGCACAGGGAAATCGATCGATAGTGACGATAAGAGCGACGAAGGATGCGACGACAGGTACTGTAACATGGATTGACCTCGAAATTGGCTTGGCCGTGAAGGAAGCATGCACATCCGTCCCTCACGTACGTAGAGGCGGATCACCGGTGGCTCACTGCACCCTGCCGCAGGCAGAATCGTGCGTCGCCGGCCGACGATGATGTCGTCCTCCCAAAAGGTGGATCAGAAACTAAACCGATGGTCCAAACCACACCACCGGATAGTGGATTCCTCGTGTCCGTGCTCGACCACGTACAGGTAACAAAAAATAGTAGGCGAGAATCCGATGGACGTGCAAGTGCAATGCCGGCAGCCCACGGGACCGTGACGTACGTACCTTGGCGAGTGGCGACTGGCGAACGACGAATCGAACGAACCAAGGCGCGCGTGGTTTTGGGTGGGCAAGCACGCCGGATTAGGACCGTCTAGCCAATCAATCAGGCCTCAGGCGCCGCGAGGGATATTCCTAGGCCGTGGCCTCGTGACAAGACGCCGCCGGGCGCCGCGACAAAAGAAAGAACCCCGTCGGCCTGCGCTGCTTGGCAAAAAAAAAGGGAGGGAGGCGAGCCCTGGATGCCCGCCCGGTTCACACCCAACCCAACCCACCCCACCGGGGGGGGACTGCCCGGCCGGCTACGGCCTGGCTACGAATTGATCACGTGCACACGGCCAGGCCGTGGCGCGAGTACTAATTTTTGTGACGAGTGGAGCAACGCCACGGGTCGTGGTCGCTAATTGCGGTGCGTGGCTTTGGCGCTGGCGTTTATCTGCCGCCTCGGGCGGGCTAGCTGGCGGCGACCGCGACGCCCAAGGGGGGTGCGGGGTCCGTCCGTGCGCTTGCTTGGTGGCGCGTGCGTACGTGACGCGCGGGGTGGCGACAAACAACCGGGGCGGTCCGCGACAAAACGGGGTTGCGAGGCCGGGCCCGGCGCTTGATTATGATTACTACACGCGGCGTAGTACGGCGAAAGAAAAGGGTTTGAGACCGGCTCTGCGGGGCTACGCGACAAGGTGGGCGCGTCGTGTGACTGGTGATGGTTTGGTTTTGTACGAGTTGGGTGCGGTGTAGGGAGTACTCCACTCCAACTAGTACTAGTACGTACTCCTACGCGGCATGCCTGATTGTTGTTAGTGAAGTTTCTGAGAGAAAAAAAAACGTGTCTAGTAGTAGGGTTTTTGTCAGTGCCAGCGAGACAAAACCACTTGGCGATCGAGACCGGCGGGCGGCCGGCCAGGCGTGCGTGCTTGACTTGTGCAGCCCAGGAGCAGGAGCGTGAGCTGGTTGAGCCCAGCACGTTTCGCGCTTGCCAACCCAACGCAGGTCAAGAAAAAGCAAAAGAGGCTGAGCTGGGTCCGTACAGTATAATAACAATCACGCATGGACAGCCTGCCTCGAGTGGCAGGCACCGAGCAGCCGCAGCAGTACAGTACCACGCAGCGTTAGTGCGGGATCCATGCCCACATCAAGTTGCAAGCGACAAGCGATCGAGTACCGCACCGCAAACGTCCAATGCCGTGCGGCGTGCGCCTCCTACCAGTCTACCCCCACCCAGCCCCAGCCAGCTAGCGGAGCCGAAACGGAGAGACGAAGAGAAGGAGAAGAGCGCGCACGCACGTCGCACGGGCACGGCCGGCGTCGGTTCGCGCTCCTCGTTCCTCTTCTTCTTGCTATATATAATAGGTCACGATCGGGGCATGTGCGCCGGAGCTGTAGTGCAGGAGTAGGAGGAGTACAGCACAAGCAAAAGCAAAATCCAAGGAGCACGCGCCCGCGTTGGTGTCGTACGGCCGGGCCGGGCCGGCCGCTCGCGTCCAGCAGCGCAAGCCAGCTCCTCACCCCGGCTGCCCGCCGAGGACCACCACCGCTCGCCCGTAGCGTACGACCGCGTGTGTACGTGTACCACTGCCGGGCCGCGACTGGGGGCGAGCAAGTCATTTGGCAGCCAGCGAGCGACACGGCTGCGCACGCCGTGCGCCGTGACAAAACGGCGGGTCGCGACAAGGAGGAGACGGAGACGGAGAGCACCCCCCCCCCCCCCCCCCCCCCCGCGCGGTGGACGCGTGTAGTACGACGCCAACACCGAGTTATATGAGTACTACTGTACAGTATATTATATTTTGGGCGAACGAACGGATAGATTAATTATTTGGCTGGCGGCACGAAACAAAGCCTGGCGCCTGGCGTGGGGAATTGCTGTCTGCCGAGCATAAACATGGCAACGAGGACCTACCACACGAACCGGTATATATACTCCATTAGGATCTACGGAGTATTCGTAAACTAAATACATCATCTATCTCCCTTAAAAAAAAAATACATCATCTATCTAGAGGTTTATTAACGGGGAGAAACCTTTACCCAACAGTACATAGGTACGGAAACGTGCCTATAGTTCCCACACCGGTCTATCCATGCGTAAAAAATACCCGTAAATCTAACTACATATTTTGGCCCAATATTAAATGAGCCCAACCAAATTAAGGAAAATCTTTGTCGTCTTTCGTCTACTATGTGAATGTATGATGATCAGATGGAACTTAAACTGTGATATCTTAAGTATCTAGTGTCTACTAATAAAGTATGACTAACAATTGATGTTAGAATTATGGATCTATGTAATATTTTAACTATCTGTTGTCTACTGCTACTTAAGTACTACTGATGTAAGGATTATGGATTTATGTACCATGCAACCGGTGCATGATTATTGCTATAATTTTGTCTAAACTTTGTGTGTTCTTTTATTGTCATGTGCTTTATCGCTACTGTTTTTAACTGAGATTGTTTAAACTGTTGACAGGTATACGCGTGGCCCAACGGGTGGGGTTTACCCAACCTGTTGCGGGTATGGGGAATTTTCTTACCCCTACGTAGATTTTGACGGTATTGCATTTTGTTAGTGGGGATAGGTCCCCAATACCCGATGGGGATTTACCATTGTCATCTTGAGCCTAGAGACATGTCTCTTGTTCGGCTCTCTATCCTTGCAATCGCGCGGCTGACAGTGAAGTTGAAAGGTCCTAAATGACTAGAGGAGGTAAATAGCCTATTAAAAATTGCACAAATACATTAGAGCAAAGGGTTAATAATTAATATGGTGAAGCTTATTGCTCTAGCTCTAACTAGATTATGCTCAAGCCAATCACGAGCTAGGCATCACACGCCAACCCTCACTGAGTGTCGTTCACCAACACAAGATCGTCACGAGATTCCACTAGAGTTGGTTTTGGCTCTCCGCCGAGAAATAACCACAAGAACCTCTCATAATAGCCTCTAGTGTGGCCTCGAACAATACCAATCGAGCTCAACACCTCCTCGCTGCACCAAAACTGTCTAGGGACTCGGCAAAGTCCCAAGAGAACAAAAAATCCACAGCAACTTAGCTCCAAGTGCCTCTAATGCAACTCACACAAGCACAAGCACTTGAATGCACTCAATCTCAAGTTGGATGATCAACTATACAAGTAAGATGAGTGGGAGAGCTTAGGTTATGCTCACAAGTGAATACAAATGATCAGAGAGTGCAAGAGATAGTCATTGAGCCAGCCAAACCACTATTTATAGCCCTCACAAACACAGTTAGCCATTAACCTCGAAATAGCCTCTCGAGAGAGGGTCCGAACAGAGAAACCACCTGTCCGGACCATCAAACAGCATCTGGAGCTCGTTGATCAGCGAACCAGCGTGCGTCATGTGTATATAGCCATTTGAATTCAACTGTGGACGCCAACAACTTACTCTGGCATGCTCCGGACGCAACCTCCGGACGGTGAACAGTTCACTATCCGGACCAACGAAACCAATGCCCAGTGGTGCCTAAAAACGACCATAGGGGGACAACATGCACAGCTTCGGACAAAACACCATCATCTGGACCTTTTGAATTCGAAGTTCCTGCTCTCAGTTTAGATGAATTGGATGAGCAGCTATTTGTCTGGAGCACTTCAGAAATATTCAGAATCCAGCGTCCGGGTCAATATTCTCCGTATGGTCCTCACAGTTAGTTAGCAACTCCTCTGGACGGCGATAATGGTCCGGTTGATCACTGTTCACAGCATTCGAACCTTTCTCAATGTTTTTCAACTCTAGTCTTCACTCTTCTCTCATGTGCTAACACTCAAGTGTTCTCCTCACTTGTGCACGGTGTGTTAGTTTTTTTAAAAAACATTTTTTCAGGGGCTTGTTAGTACATTCTAGGTTTCAAATGCAAATTCAAAAGATCATGCAGCCTAGAAGGTAGAAGCACTTGATAACCGAGTTAACTTCGTATTTTTCCCTTTGATAGTCGGTTATCTATCCTAAATGTGATCGCATCCTTCTAAATGCATTGATCACCAAAACAAAGGCCCTATAGGGGGTATAACCTCTAGCTCCTTTGCTTTGCTTTCATTTACTTGATACACTTAGAAAATGAGATTAGTCAATTATCAAAACCAAACTAGGGTTCTTACCCAGCCCCTACGTCATCATACCGGAGATCACTATGCTACCAACCCCGGTATGACTCTACACCAAGTCAACTATTGGCCATGCCGCACGCATAAACGGCATGGGGCGTCTTGACCAGTCTACCATGCACACACATGGCTACAACAACGGACAAGACTGAGGGACCCGTGCAGAGGAGGAGGAGGACGCCATCCTCGAGATTTAGGCACCCTACCTTTTTTGTTTTTCTTTCTTCCTAAATCCCCTCGACTCTTCTCTCTATGTCAACCCTGTACTTGTAAGTAGTTTTCTCTTGGGCTATAAAAGGGAAGGTTGGACACCTATCGCATAACATCGCACGTTGACTCTTGTAACGAGCAACACACACGCACACTGACCAGAGACTTGGGAACTTTCTCTCTCTGGACCCAGTTTGTAACCCCTTACTACGAACTCAGTGCTAGTAACACAAGCTGCTCGTGACTGGCTGCAAGGACGTTCCGTCCGAACCAGCATGCATTCTCATGTCCTCTGTGCATACCATCCGAACCCTAAACGGGCAATCCTAAGTTCATTAGCGGGTGCTAATTCGAAACACTGACGTCATTCTAAATCACACATAACAATGCAAAACACTCAAATAGCGGTCCACCATGTAAGGATGGTAGCGGATCAGGTTTGGGACGGATATCCACGGGTTTTGGGTCCAATGGGATCGGGTTCGTGGTTCAATTTTTCACCCACGGTTTCCAGGTTCAGGTATTCGAACCTATCGGGTTCGGTTTTGGGTTTTGGTTTTCACCCGGAGTACCCAATGGATGAAATATAACATTTTGAATAAAAACTCATCTATTTTTATTAATAAACTGTTTATTTAAACTTTTAAATTTGTTTTGAGTTGAGCCATGAAATTATCTATTGTTTAGTGTCTCTTGTTTATATATTTTAATATATAATATATATCATACATATGTTACTATATCATTTTTCTTATTGTTATGTAGTAGTGGGTTTTATGTTCTAGTTGACCATTCAGGTTTCGAGGATCCACCGGGTTTGGTTTCGGGTTTGGATTATCACCCGAACTGGTGTTAAGAGTGGTTTTAGATTTTGAGTTCGGGTCCACGAAGCTCTACCCGATCCGAATCCGTCTTGTTGTCATCCTTACCACCATGACCTAAGCTAATTGGGTAAAGTATGACAAAAAAGGAGGTCCTGACATGAAAACAACCGAAAAATGTCATAAAATTCCCATCCTCTTTTAATATGCCGAAAACAAAAGAAAGACGAAACAACTATAGATTCGTATAAATAAAAATTAGGACGGTACAGACAAGCTTTTTCACTCGTTTGGTGATTCAGTGCGTAGCTGCTTTAGAGCCAACAACTGCAGTACCACCGTCTCTCATGGTTAATGGCAGAGGCGGAGCCACCACTAGGGCGAGCTAGAGCGGCCGCCCTAGGTCCCAGTGGCCGGGCACCCCTCCGAGCTGGCGCTGGCGAGGCCGAGGATGCAACGAATCGAGGTTGAAGACGGCGGCGCTGCTCCCGTTCAGTTCGAGACGAGGCGGAGAGTGAAAGCGTCATGGGCTTGCGTCTGCGAGACAGGGCTGCGGCCCAACAAACACCAGCCCAGGCTGTAGGCTCCTTAGGGCAGGCGGTACCGCTGGCCTGCTCCAGCTCGTCCGCGCGATGCGCCGTCGCTGCCTGCTCGCGCTCGCCATCCCGCGCCCACCGATTCGGCACCGACGCGCCGGCCGCCGGCCGCCGACCGCCGCCGGCTCCCTGCCTCCCCCAACAGTCCGGTCCTGTTGTGGTGCCGCGCCGGACCTCGCTGCCCCGACCGATCGAAGCGCCCGCAATCCCGCCGACGGCCGCGCTCTGGCCTCTCCCCATCCTCTTCTTGCCTGCAGGCAGTTGCAGCCTGCTGCGGTCTGCCCCAGCCAGCAACCGGCGCCCCTAGCTCTAGACGACCAGCTCGTGCACTTGTGGTTCTGTAGAATTTTGTATTTGGTGATTTAGTCATTTGGTAATGGATAGGAAGCAGATGAAGCCATTGTAGGTGGCCGGCCTCGATGAGTTTACCACCTCCAAAGCGGCCTCGACGTTTGTATTTAGGAAAGGTATATGTCCAGAAGTTCATTTTTTAATTGACTTGCCTTTGGAATTTGACAGGTTCTATATTGTATTTCTCCGTTCAAACATGTATTTTTCATAATTCCACTATTAAAATATAACATCTCTATTTTTATGGGTTTTTTTTTAGACCAAAGTGCTTGATTTTTATGGGTTGTTCTACAACTTTTACCCTTAAGATAGTCTTTGGTTGGACAAAATTGTATAGCATGATTCCGCCCTAGGTGATTTCTCGGGCTGGATTCGCCACTGGTTAATGACTTGATCTCCAATTCCACCAGCAACATGTCAGATGTGTTGTGTTGGTCTGGTTAGAGGACCGGCTGCAAGCTGCAACCGTCGCCGGCCCCCGCTTAACTTTTTTTTTTTCCCCTCGTGTTCGGTGGCTCCTTTGCGATGATTGGGAGTTTGGGCAGGTGGGCTTTAGGCCCTGGTTAGATGCACTTCAAAATTCCAATATTCTCATCACATCGAATGTTGCGGCGTATGTATAAATCATTAAATGTAGATAAAATTTCTGCATGTTTGCGTAATTTATATGTAAATCACAAGATGAATCTTTTAAGCATACTTGAGCCATGATTGGATACTTATTGAAAAAGATTTCTTTTCCAAATTGCAAATTGCATCTAAACGGGGCCTTAGCTTAACATTGTGAAAAACAATTAAAGTTTAGCTGACTTTGTTTTGAATTCAATTACAGTTACAGCCAACCACCTCCGCTAGTTACAAATATTTAGCATCGTACAAAGAGTAGAGTGCCATATGTGCATTCTTATCCATTCAGATCCAAGGAATTATTATACTTGGATCATTGCAGCAGTAGCCCTGTGGTGCACTGGATGGTGCCTCTAGCTGTCTTCAAGACAGACAATTTGCTTACCTTTCCTGGAACACAACACCACATGAACGATGCTCTACACTCTTCTCTCTTCTTTTCTATCTTCTTTTCCATAACTAATAATAATTGTTTCTGAAGGGTGCTTACGTACAAGCAGCTCAGAGTGCTTTAGTAAATATAGCAAATAGTGAAAAGATTCGACATGGCCAGCATGTATGAAAATGACGACGATTCAAGGCCAGGCACAGCTTATAAACTCAAATTCTTGACCTTGGCCTAGTGGAGGCACCAGCTGATAATGTTCAAGAATTAGAAAAGCACATAGCCACTGATCGTCAACGTTTCAATTATCCGGATTCCACACGCGTATCAGATCATTGTACCAGCAAGATCTATAATCATTGGCCAATAACTTATATTTTTAACAGTATCTGATTCCCAGCAAAATTGTGTAATAGACACTAGATGTCAAATTTCGATCTTTAAAGTTGAAAATTGACTATCATTTTATCCATCGAATGAATGCACAGATCAGTCAATTCACAAATAAATCAAATAGCTTCTTTTCACAGGAAAGATAAAAGTTCTGAGAGGAAGAGCATGACAACACGCATTCCATGTCACACAAGAGGACATAACAAGGAGTGCGAAGACCAAACAAATCGGAAACACCTGGATTCCAATCTGAAAGCAATAAGACAGGCCTACAATTATTTGCAGCTGCCAAAGGAGAGGCCACGGTACATGGAACAAAGACAAAAATTATCAGACACCCTCGACAACTACAGTTCTGAGTACAGCTTGTATGATTGGCAAAAGAATCATTGCACGCACGTTAAAAACTGGTGCAAATGTCAATTATTAGTGGGAAAAGGCGTAACATTATAGGTCATGCCTTTTTAGCCTGAAAGTGAGAAAACCCAGAACTGCCTCGGCGGCACCACTATAATGACCCTAAAATATATGCAGATCAGTAGCCCTATCTCCTACATGTTTGGTTCCTTCCATTCCACATGATCGACGAGGTATGTACATGTACATTTCGCATGTATCACCACTTGAGCTTCTGTGAAACCATAAAGTGCTTTGCAGGCTATCAATTTGGTCATTGCTTGCCCTCTAACACCAGTATAGAGATCCCAAAGGAGAGTGCCGATTGCTTGAGAACAATGAAGCTTCAAAGTTCAAAGATTTACTGCCAAACAAGCTTCACATATCCTGATTCCCCAACAGCCAGTATGACAAATAAGGGGCAGAAAAGCAAGGCGGCAGAATAAATATTCAGCCAAAATCTCCATGTAGTACCTCCACTAGGATAAAGCCGGAAGCCTGGAACCACGATAATAATCACAAAGGCACCTCATCTTCACCTTGCTGCATCATGTATTGTGTAAGTGTGATGTATCGAGCATCGTCTTAATAAACGAAATGCCATAGATGTCTTCTATGACTCTGTCCCATGGCCAGCTGTGCAACTTGTATGCAGAACAAGAATGGGCAACAAAAGGTAGCAGGTTCAAAATGTAGTTGCAGGGCCAACATGTCCAGATCAACTTCAGCCGAATCAGCTGTCTGCTCAAGTACTACATTCCATAGACATCACTGCTGCCATACACCTCTATTAACTCTGCAATGCTCTTTGAGTGCGAAGGCATTGAAAGCGCATTTCGTAAAACAGGTAGCTTGTAAGAAAGCAAAAAATTTCACCAACAGGTGCAGCAGATAGATCCTGCAAATGTATGACCATCACTACGTTAGTGAGTTAATATAATAGGTAAAAGGTTCATTTGATTGCACAAAACAACCATTACATATAACTCATTGTCACTAAGAAGCAGCTTGTTACAATGCCTTTGTTGATCACAAGTTCACTAGAAACAGAAATATTTAGAAAATGTCCTGAGAATCAGTACTGAAGGCTATTATTAGGGGAAAAAAGATAGGAACTCTATCATCCTCAACAATTCTTCAATTAGAGTTTAAAATATACCAGTAACTCAGTAAGAAAGTAACCATGAAACCACATTCTGTTAGCAAGCATGATTACAAGACATTTTCAGTGAATACTGACAATTACTGACATCCCACACCCACTGCCAAACACAGCTCTCATTTTCCCTATTTCGTTCAGAGCCTGTCAAAACGGACATGGTATACAAAAGTAGAAAGGAACAACGCAGAAAAAATAAAATAAACATCCTTATGAACAGTTTCTCGATTTTCATTTTACATCTTTGCTAATAAATCAAAGCTTTACCAGAAGTGTACCTCAAAGATCCATAAGAGGCAAAATCTCTTGATTTGACCATTGAAACTTACAATACAACATGGAAAAACACAACAATAGTATTTTTTTATTGTAGTGGCTTTCATTGATTATATTGATTGTTTGCCTATCATTTTGTTTTGGGGGAAGGGGCACTGATATTTTCAAGGCTCTAAAAAAATGCATATAGAAAACTTTGGGTTTGCACTTTAAACATGATCAGTTATTGCTTATTCTACGCTTAAAGTACATATGCAATCTCAACTCAAATGACTACTTAGCTGAATAGTTTACTCACTCTGTTCCAAATTATAGCACTCTTTGGCCTTGTCCTAAGTCAAAATTCTCTAGGCCCCGTTTGGATCATTGGAATTGAATTCATTTCAAAAATCATAATTTATACACATATTAATTAACTTAATATGGTTGTATATAGATTATATTTGTATATTATTGTTGGCTATATGAGAGAGATATTTATGTGTTGTATTTTTACCGTGTGGGAGCGAGATGAAGAGCGTGCTATAAATTGCCAAGTATAAATATAGCATGGTGATCTATAGATTCCATCTTCAACCCTATGAATTTGAGGTAAACAAATATGTGAACTTTGTGAAGTGGTGGAACATCACATTTCAAGTGAAATAGTCTAAGTTAACTAGATTTCAATTCCTCCAAATGAAAGGATCCAAACAGCCCCTAACTTGAATCAAGTTTATAGAAAAATGCATCAACATGTACAGTATCAAATTAGTTTCATTGAATTCCCCATGAAAATAGGTTTTGATAGTGCATTTATTTAAATCTGTGGAAGTTAATATATTTGATAGAACCTTGTAACAGTCAGAGAAGTTTGGCTTAGTACAAAACCAAATAAACTGAACTATAATTTGTAACAGAAGCACTGCAACTAATGCAACCCAACTTGAAGCCATGTGCTATAGTACCAAAGGTACTCACTACTCACATGAACAATAGTACCGTGCAAGGAATGAATATGCAGCAGAAACACTTGTTGCAGACCTTTCTTGTATTTCTACATCTATGCCATGCTCTGGTGTGCATTCTTAACCATATTTCCAACAATTTGCTCTGGTAGTAATATTCATGAGATCCATGTTGATAATACTAAAGTTGAGAAGGCGATCTATATTTTAATGGTAAATTTTGAGCAGAAATCACTTACATTAACCATTAACCATTGACCAAAATTTTAATCACGGATCCCTCAAAATATTGGATATGCTTGCTAGCGAAAAATATTTTCGTTAGGTGAGCAGATATCACTTACATTAACCATTAACCATTGACCAAAATTTTAATCGTGGATCCCTCAAAATATTGGATATGCTTGCTAGCGAAAATATTTTCGTTAGGTGCCAACACAATTTAACAGCAAGAAAAGCCACAAATGGAAAGCACTAATTATGGATAGACTAGAATCGAGGGTGCAGTTAGCGTAGCAAATAGAAGTTCACCCTCTTTTATCTACGCAGTGGGAGTATGAATAATATCATATGTGTCACAGGAAGCATCGATGAAACAATAATCTAGCTACCAGAATATCATGTCAGACTGTCACAAAACATGGATGGAAAGTCATTGTAAAGTATAGTTATAAGTTATAACCAACAGATTAGGGCAAAGACTGCTTAGAGAACCATAGATGCATGACAGTATAACTCTAGATATGCTGCAATCGCATCAGTCTAACTTTTCAAAATGCTAATATCAACAGCTATAATTGCAGCTATACATATATATTGTATAAAGAAAAACAACATAAACTTGGTTGATGTACTTAAATATTCAGAACGAGTATCAACTCACAAGTTATTGAACAGATATGCTGCGAGGAAATCCAAATCCATGCTTCCACATCATGCCAAGTATAGTGTTGGCCTCAGTCCTCCGTCCACAATTAACATATGCCTTATACATGATCCAAAATGTCTTCTTCGTTCGATCAATCTTAAACCATTCCATTTCATCTAGCACCCCATGCATCTCTTCCAGCCGATGATGCTTCCCATACATCACCATCTTGCAGTGGTACAAGCTCCGGCACAGCTTCCAACCAGCCTCCTCAGCCCGTCGGACAAAATGCTCAAGTTTGTCAATCGCGTCATACTTAAAATAGCTACATATGATGGAACGCATCACCTTCATTGAGTTGACAATGGTATTGCGTTCCAATGCCTCAGAAATATACAACTCCATCCCCTCAACCAACCCCTCCTTAGCGTATACCTTAATTAAGAGCACATTTAGCCATGGCCTGTAATCATCAGGACCCAACTGCTTGAGCAAATCCTCAATCTTTTGGATTCTACCTACACGGTAAAACTTGCAGTATGCGCACAGCATTGCGCGTATGTGCACAATGTCAACCTTTCTGTCAAGCTTGCAAGCACGCTCATAAGCCTGCTCCATTTTATGGATCATCCCGGCATGTGCATATCCTCTTAACATCAACAGATGTGTAGTAGCATCTGGAGCAACATGGCCCGACTCCATCTCCTGAAACACCGCTTCCATTTTGTCCCACATCCACGCGGTGAGGTAACCAGAGATGATTGCGTTGTACGTACCAATAGTGCGGGGCTGGCCAGAAGCATCCAGCGACCGGAGCGTGGCCTCCATGTGGTCAACGAGGAGGGAGCGACCGAACAGGGCGATGAGGATGTTGTACGAGTCGACGTTAGGCGGACCGCACCTTGGGTCGCGCTCCAGCTCGTGGAAGACCTTGGTGCAGCTGTCAAGGAGGCCGATGTGCATGTATGCCGCCATAAGAGCGTTGTAGAGCCCCTGGTTAGGGGAATGGATAGCGGCAGCGTCGGCAAAGAGCGCGGCCGCCGCGTCATGGTCGCGGGCGCGGCCCGCGAGCGAGATGGCGAGGGCGAACTCGCCGAGCGAGGGGGCCGGGGAGAGCACGCGGCGGAATGAGAATACGGCGAGCCCTAGCCGCGGCCTGAAGCGGAGCAGCGAGAGGAGCTCGAGCGACGCGAGCGGGGAGACGGCGAGGAGGGTAGGGAAGGAGTGCTCGTGGAGGGCGGGCACCGGGTCCGGGTCGGTCCCCGGGAGCGCGGCGAGCGAGGTGGCGAGCGAGGAGACGGCGGCGCGGAGATGGGACGCGGTGAAGGGCGGGAGCGGGAGCGGCGGCCAGATAGAAGAGCACCGCGTCCCGGCGGGTTCGGGCGGAGGAGGAAGAGGCGGCGGGGTGGAGGAGATCACGTCGGGTGGGACGGAGACGGCGGTGAATGGCCGAGGGGTGTTGGCGTCGTGAGGGCAGCGGCGGCTGCGGAGCAGAGGGAGGAGGGAGCAGGCGGGGCGGCGGGACATCGGAGGCGGCTGCCGCGGCGGAGGCCGAGTAGATCAGCGGCGGCGGCGCGAAGGGTTTAGGCCGCGTGGGGAGTGGACGGGGAGGAGCGCACGAGGCCACATCGACACATCGTCCTGGTGTGCTGGATGGGTTTCTTTAGGCAGGCCTATGTTGCGCGAGTATGGCCTTGCAGAAAAAACGGCACGGCTCGGCCCGGCCTGGTTGGGCTTAGCCTAATTTTTTGTGATCTGATTGATGAGAGCACAAGCGATACGGAGTGGAACTGCATCAAGTTCAGAGCTGACGAAATTGTGTCCGACCCAGCTGGCAGCCTGTCACCCGCCGACACCCCTTCCCTCACAAAAGAAAAAAAAAAAAAACTCCCTCACTTAAAGTACTTCACTAATTCACTAAACTGTGCCCAATTTAATAGTCTTCTTCGACTAGACAGCATTACAGATAGCAGCTATACAGTAAAATCCAAAGCTAACATCATCACATATCCCACGTCTTTTGAAATAAAAGAAATCATAGCACCTAAACCAAATATCTAATTAAAATTTGATTGCACCATCATATTCCTTACAATAAAGTCTTCAACCTAAGACCCCACATGAATACTTTGTGACAAAACATTTTAATAAATATTTGTCTCGTGATGAATATGTATTAAAGATAAATGTCGAACATCACACTAAAACTATACAAACATATCTCTTCAAACTAAGACCCCACATGAATACTTTGTGACAAAACATTTTAATAAATATTTGTCTCGTGATGAATATGTATTAAAGATAAATGTCGAACATCACACTAAAACTATATAAACATATCATAGGTATCTTGCGTGAACATTATAATCTTATGGGCCTGTGATGATTACTTTGTCATAGGGACATTGAAAATTTAGGGCCGGGCCTGTTGACAGTGCTAGCAAAATAGAGTTGGAGGCTTGCACAGATTCTAGAATCATTATGTGGCAAAATCCTTCGAGCTAAATACTTCTCGGACTACGATCTTTTGAATGAGGATGCGAGACAGGACATGTCTTTTGAATGATGTATTGAAGAAGGGAATAATGTGGAGATTGGGAGATGGAGAATTGATCAACATTTGGGATGATCCATTGTTGCTGCGTGGAACAACACGTAGGTGTGAGCAGTTTGTGTGATCAAACTCCAAACAAAAAAAGTATATGAATTGATAAATCCAGCGATAGGCCAGTTGGGTGAAGATTTGGTTAAGTTGGTTCATAACGAGGAGGATGTTGGTGTGATCTTGGCTATGGCGTTGTGGGAGAACATAGAAGACTTACTGGGTTTGCATTCCAACTCAATAAGTCCAAGTCAACCTATAACACATTCCCATGGAATAGAACAGGTCCCTCCAAGTTCCGAACAAGGTGAAGCAACTTCATCTGGAGGTTTGCACATAATAACTTGCACGTGTGTTGTAAGATACAAGGCCATGGAATGGATTGTGATACTAGGTGCTCAATGTGCCATAGACTAGATGAGGACGTGGGACAATTATTTTTCAAGCGCTATTATGCTCTCTAGGCGCGGAGATAGCCTCCCATGAATGGAAGCAGAATTACTTTGAGAAAATTTCGTATGTGCCATCCAATGTTTCCATAATTTCGACCAAACCACTGAATACTTGATCTGGACGTGAGTGCCATCGAAAACGGTTTTACTTTTCATATGTGCCACTGCCGTTAACACCGTTAGAATTTTCTGCCTGTACCCGTTAGTTTACTGTAGCCAGGTACTGTAGCGTCGAGGGTTACGGTAAACGGAAAGAGTCAGCCTGAATTTTTTTAGTTTTTTCAAATAATCTCGTATGAAAAAACTATCAAAATAAAAGCTGTAGATATCGTAAAGTTATGAAACTTTGTAGTTGACAACTTTTTCATTTGAAATCATCTTGTCAGCGAAAAATATATTTAAATTTGTAAAATTTGAAATACAAATTTTGTAAACGACATCAGATGGAGAAACTATATATCAAAATAAAAATTATAGATCTTGAAAAGTTACGCAACTTTGTAGTTGGTAACTTTTTCATTTGAATTCATTTAGACCTCAAATAGTTAATTTTTCATCGATTCGTTATAATTTGTTTGACAATTTTTTCATCTGGACTCCGCACGTATTATAATGAACCAATGAAAAATTGACTATTTGAGATCTTAAACGAATTCAAATGAAAAAGTTATCAACTATAAAGTTGCATAACTTTTCAAGATCTACAACTTTTATTTTGATAGTTCTCCATCCGAGGTCATTTATAAAATTTCAAATTTTACAAATCCAAACGTATTTTTCGCTGACAAGATGATTTCAAATGAAAAAGTTGTCAACTACAAAGTTTCGTAACTTTGCGATATCTACAACTTTTATTTTGATAGTTTTTTCATACGAAGTCATTTGAAAGAACTAAAAAAATTATTTCAGGCTGACTCTTTTTGTCTACAGTAACCCTCTCCGCTACAGTACCCAACTACAGTAAACTCAGTGGTTTGACCGGAATTGTGAAAACATTAGATGGCAAACTTTTCTGAATTACTTTAGCTATGTTGTCGTCCTCAGTGGAAGGTACTCACATGCATCTAGAGTAAAGGGAAAGAAACAATTACGATCGCTTATCACCCTTTGGTATATCGAAAGGATTTATAGATGGCTAAAGGGAAGGTAATTAGCCTATACAAATTCCTTTTGACAAAATGACATAACTAGACATATTATTACCTGTAAAAATTCCTTTAGAGACAACTAGGCATAATTAGAAACCCCACCGCATCCGCGTCGATCTCCTTATCCCCTCCTCCCGCCGCCACCATGGCCATGGTCGCCGTCCCTGCGCCGATCTAACATGACCGCCTCCGCCTCCGTCAGAATCGTAACGCCGCCTTCCCTTCACCCCACTGTCTGGCGGATCTATTTTCGCCGAGCCCCTTCTAAGGCCACCTGAGAAGCCAAAGATGGAGAAGACAGACAAGCGTTGAATTGCTCCGAATAGCATTTGTCAAAAAATAATTGTCCTACCTTGATGGCTATGGCAATCTATAAGATGTGATTCTTTTATACCTAATAGATGATGCTGTTTTGATCTATTTCACATGTCGTGTAGGGCAATGATTAGTACATACATACAGCATAAGGCGGTTTGACATTGCTAAGGTTTGGCTTGATAACGGCGGTGTATAAGTAGTTGCAGGTATAGGTAACAAATCCGTGCTGCTAATAACGTCCAAGACTTGAGAAGTCGATGTCATCGGAAGGAGTCACAACGGCGCATTAGCACAAGCATACGTGATCAGATCAGCGACAGCTTCAATAGCGATGTCGACGAAGAACTTGTTTAACCGTTGGGTAAGAGGCCATATACTATGCAATAAGACGAAGATTAAGATTCCTCTCTTTTATAACAATCGATGAGAACCGCTCGTCTCTACCACTTTCCGCCCATTGTGCATGCGTTGCACGCAGCCTCACCGGGGCAGAGTCAACTCACAAGAAAGAGAGGACAAGGAAAGGAAGGGAAGAGAATCATGCCCAGCTGCCCACTCGGCACACTCGGCAACTCGGCACACCGTTGGCTGATGTCGTCATGTCGAACGTCGTCCTCTGGTCGCATGTCGACATGATGGCACGCGCCAGGAGAGCGCGGCGCCATATCCGCCCCTCCGCGTCCCAGCCCAGGGATCGCCATCCCACGGACCAAGCGCCGACAGCCGCCGGCCGCCGGCCACAAGTCCGGTCAGATCCACTCCACCGCGCGGGCCACACCCCCGACGACAACAACAAGAAGACGGCATCCGCACTGACGAATGGGCCTCATCGGGACGTCGCTGTGGCGTCAAGGTTTCCCAACCTGACCAACCAACCTGACCACTGCACCCGCAGCCAACCACCGGACGCCGGTCTGTGGTGGCCCTCCCGTCAGCGAGCAGGCGCGGGACAGCCCCGGTCCGGTCGTCCAGCGCCGCCCACCTACCTGCTGGCCGCTGTGACTGGGACGCCAGGACCAATTCCATTCGCTCCACGCCCACCTGCCCGCCTCTTCGGTACAGCGAGGGGTTCCCAAATCGCCGGAGTTGATCCTCCCCTGCCGTGCACGCGCGCGGTGGTTAGGGCTAGGCTGCCTCCGGAAATGGACGTCCCCGATTCCGGCGCCGGCGGTGGCGGCGGCGGCGCGGCGGATGCCGGCGAGCCCATCTGGGACTGGGGCAATCTCCTCGACTTCGTCGTCCAGGACGACGACTCCCTGGTCCTCCCGTGGGATGACGCCGCCGCTGGTATCGCAGCAGCCGACCCCACCGAGGCTGCCACGGCACTGCTCCCCGCCTCGCCCCCGCTACCGCAGCCAGTGGAGGTGGAACCAGAACCGGTGCCGGAGCCGGAGCCGGAGCCGGGGCCAGTGCTTCCGCCGCCGCCTCTCCGGGTTCAGGGGATCGGGCGCCGCGTCAGGAAACGGGACCCGCGGCTGGTGTGCCCGAACTACCTCGCCGGGAGGGTCCCGTGCGCGTGCCCCGAGGTGGACGAGATGGTCGCCGCCGCCGAGGTGGAGGACGTGGCGACGGAGTTCCTGGCTGGCGTGCGGAAGAAGACCAAGACTGCTGCTGGTCGCCGTGGCAAAGCGGGAGCTGCAGGCGGCGCCGGAGCTGCAGGGGGAGCTGCCCGCGCGGCGGCGGTGGCGGCGGAGATGAAGTGCCAGGTGCCTGGATGTGAGGCGGACATACGGGAGCTGAAAGGCTACCATCGCCGGCACCGCGTGTGTCTGCGCTGCGCCCACGCTGCTGCTGTCATGCTCGATGGCGTCCAGAAGCGCTACTGCCAGCAGTGCGGCAAGTAAGCCCTAGTTTCTCCACTCCTAGCTGTTTTATTAATCGGATAGGATATACAAGCATGCTTGGCATCGATGCCATTCGTATCAGTTTTAAAGTTTGTTTGTGATTGTTTGATTGCCTTTCATTTTTATATCCAAAAGTGACTCAGTTCGTATCAGTAGGATATACAAGCATGCTTGGCGTCGATGCCATTCGTATCAGTTTTAAAGTTCGTTTGTGATTGTTTGATTGCCTTTCACTTTTTATCCAAAAGTGACTCAGAATTCATATGTCAGCGTTTGGATTTAATCATACAAACTTTGTTTTTTTTTTCCAGAGGCTTTCTTTTTTTAATTAGAATTTCATGAAATTTTTATGCTCCTGTTGGTTACATTGCATCGACATTATGGTACAATGTTAATTTCCTTTCTCCTTCTGAGTATTTCCGTAGGGGTATAACCTGTTGTGGTGCATTTTTAGAACAGGTCTTCACTTCTCAAGGTTTGTCTTGGTGTTAGCTTTTTCTTGACAATAGATTGTAGCACGGTAGCAGAATATACAGCACCCATATAGTTAATAAATCTACTAAGTCCTGTTGCCAAGCAGAACATTGCTGCACTTTGGTGCTTATTCTTTTGGTGTATGGTGCTGGCACAAGGATGTTGGGTCACTTATCGAACAGATAGTAATGCAGAAATGCCATTGGATTGACTACTTTGCAGTGTTATGGGTGTTTATCGTTGTGCCGTGTGTTGGAAGGAGAACACGATTGAGGAAGATACTAGATAGTTTGTGGTTACAATAACAACAGGACAGAGCGCTAAAGAAGGTTGGAGTCATTAGTTTCATGACACACTCCTGTATACCGTTTGCTGTCATACACTCCTGTTTGGTGGGGGTTAGTGAACCCAGATTGAAGAAAAAAGAACAAAAGGAAACCAAGAGAGAAGGGGCATGGCTAATGAACTGTACATCAGTCATAATTATAGTTGGTGGCATGTATACTCTATTAACTAGGGTGAATTTTAATAGGGCCAAAGCACAAACGTGGCAAAAAGATTCCTTGAAGTTGTTTATGAACTTGTATTGTACACATGGGAGTAGGGCAAGATGGATATAGGCTCTGTTCGTTTGTGCTGAAAACAGCTGAAGGTACTGTAGAAGTGCTGAAATTTTGTGAGAGAAAAGTACTGTTGAAGTGCTGAAAAATAAGCGCTTATAAGCACAAACGAACAGAGCCATAGTTGGATTGGGGCTGGTATTACCATATTGGAAACCATGTTAATTACTAGGTTTGCAGGCCATGTATTTGATTCACAAACTTAATTGGTATACCTTCTCGATGGCCTTACTTTCATGATGTGGCATGCTCCAAACAGCAAATGAGGTAGCTCTGGATACGTGGGTTATGGGATGCAAAATAGGCGTACAGGGGCAAATGAAACCCTACAGGCCATTACTCATTTACATACCTAAATCGTAAAACCCTTGGGAACAACACTTCCATAAAATGACGTGTGGCAAACCACAAATCAGGTAATTGTTTACATGTGTGTTCTGGGAAGGCGCAATAGGCTAATAGACACGCTGGGGAGAGAGCAATCTATATACATACTGGTGCTGGTTTATTTCTCCCTGAGATTGGTACCCCTCTACTTTTAGAGAGGATCCCCTCAACATATTAACCATATTGGATTCCAGACTCCATATAGACCATTGGTATCCAAACTTTTTCTGAAACAGACTAAACCATAACAAAAAAGGTCACCTTAACTAAACTAATTCCTCCTGATGATTTAGCTTCTCCAGCGTGTGGGTTACTGTGAATCTGTGATGGCATCCAGTGCCACAACTCCCAATGAATATCTGCAGGACTTGTTTTAAGAATTTGATGTTTTTCTGGATCAGTTTACACAGTGGTACTAAAACTGTTACTTTGATAAATTTGTCCTGGCTATATTTTGAATTATGGTGCACTGTAACAAACTTATGTCTTAGCTTCCTTTTGAAAATGTATTTTCATTTCAGGTTCCATGTATTACTAGATTTTGATGAAGATAAAAGGAGTTGTAGAAGAAAGTTGGAGCGTCACAACAAAAGAAGACGAAGAAAACCTGATTCCAAAGGAATATTAGATAAAGAAATAGACGAACAATTGGATCTGTCAGCAGATATTAGTGGCGACGGTGAACTTAGAGAAGGTGGTACCATTCAGCTTCTTCAAATTTGCTTTGGAAAAAAAGAGTTATTTTACCTCTTTAGTGCTTAGCGTGACTATTATCATTGGTTCAGCTTTTAAAGGTGTCACCTAGGCAGCAAGGTGCCAGTGTTGCCTTACTGAAATCAGTGAGAAAGAGGGAAGTTGAAGAGAGTTTCACATGCCAAAGGGAGGAGCTGGATGGAATAAGTAGTGCCTTGTAGCAGCAGCTTCTAGCATCTCTGCTGGATCTGGTGGTGATGGTTGGTGCAGCCCTCCAGTCAACTGCAGTGGCAATTGTTTCAGATAGAGTTGGTGGCGGCGGCCACTGATCTTTAGTAGCTGGCAGAAGTGGTGGCTTTGGTAGGGGATCAGATAGAGACATGGCCTCCTTCAGCGGTGGCGGCAGCAAGGGGGATAGAGGAGGAAGTGCTCCTCGATGTGGCTGGGGAGATCTAAGTGGCACTGTTAGATGATCCAGTGTGACTAGGGGTTGCCTTGGAGGAACGTATATACATTGGCTGTTGAGGAGTGTATTTGGATCAGGCTTTTGCTGGGCTTCATAGGTCTAGCAAGGTTGATGAGCTGGATATTTTGGGATGGCCTAGTTTGTTTCCATACTTTTAAATCTTTTTCTATACTATATATGGTGTCAATAATATAAAGTTTGGCATCGCCTGGCCCCAATCTTTACCGCCTTACCTAAAGTGCCTAGGTGGGGCCTAGTCTTCACATCTCGACTTATCACCTTAGGAATATTTCAGCTATTAGGTTTTCCTTAATCCTTAAAAAACTGCTGGGGAGCTGCCTATTATATTAAAGAAGGACCAAGACAGGTCAATAGTGCAGAGGAGAATACAGAAGAAACAACACGGCAGTGGCACAAGACATCCACTTGAAAGTAAAACATTTGAATATATGTTTATCTGATTTTACGTGCACTTTGAAAACAATTCATGGCTGTTTAACTATAAATAGGTCACAAATACATTTCCCATTTTCAAGTACAATAGGTTTGCCTCAACAGAATATTCTCTATTTTAAGTATAACAGCAACACCTTACTATTCAAAATAAGTGGAAAAAAGGAAAGCAGTCTTTCCATGTTAATCCTCTCCAAAAGTACAGTTAGCGTATTTAACTTCCCGTGAAAATGGCTTCACTGTTTATATAATATTTTATTAGCTAGAATCCAAGTATTTGGTTAACATGGGTTTCCTTAGTCCAGTCTAACTCAATAGTCAATACATATGATTTGGTTAGGATACATATACTGATAGTATGGGTTCATCTATGGTCTCATCTGAGTGAACAACCTATTATAATGTAGTTTAATCTAACCATTCAAGTGCAGTTTGTGTTGTCCAGTGAACGATATCTTTGTTGACTTGTTAATCTTTTACAGAGAACATGGAAGGCACAACCAGTGAGATGATTGAGGCTGTTCTTAGCAACAAGTTGTTAGACAGAGAAACACCTGTGGGATCTGAAGATGCGCTTAGTTCACCAACCTATACACCACCTGGTTTGCAAAATGAACAAAGTAAAAGTGTAGTGACTTTTGCAGCTTCTGTTGAAGCCTCCATTGGTGCAAAGCAGGAAAGTGTAAAACTTGCCAATTCCCCGATGCATGACACCAAGAGTGCCTATTCATCCTCGGTAGGCCCCTTTTTTTCATGAAGTTGTTTATTTGTATTAATATGTATGATTCTGGGGTTGCAATCTGTTTAGTTTGATGGAACTTTTCATTTCTTCCACTCTAATGGTTGTAGTAATGTTATACCATCCATTCTAGTGTCCAACAGGGCGCATCTCATTCAAGTTGTATGACTGGAATCCTGCAGAGTTTCCTCGACGGCTACGGCACCAGGTATATAGTCTTGCTATAAGTTGTTTTAACATAGGAGTATAGGACTATATTGTTTTCAAGGGATGCTATATGTGAATGTGCAGATCTTCGAGTGGTTGGCTAGCATGCCTGTTGAATTGGAGGGCTACATTCGTCCGGGTTGTACTATTTTAACTGTATTTATTGCAATGCCGCAGCATATGTGGGACAAGGTATGCCATGTTTTTTTTTTATTACACAACACAGTTATCTTTTCAAGCCAAATGAAGAGATGCTGAATAGTTTCATATTATTTTCTTTACCATGTACCGGTTATGAATGGCTAGTTATAAATCTATAATATTATCCCCATTCCAGATAGATTATAGATTCTCCTACTGCATGTGTACTATCACCAGCTGCCACTTCTGACTAATAAAATATGTTTTAATTAACTTCAAAAGTGAAGTACATATTTGGTTGAAAAAATTTCCAATGTACTATTTACTTTTGTGACTTTACCAGCATACCAAGGAGAAATCAGAATGAGAGTATTCTATTTTTATTACTGTGTTCTACATATGATATATATTATATTGGTATTCTCACTGAAGTTTGCCAATCATCATTTATCAGTTGTCAACTTGTCATATGTTCACTGTTGATTGGTTTGTTCGAAGTATATGTTCCTGGGATCTATAGTACGTTCATTTTTAATGTTTATTTGGAACCTGTAGGTTGGAGTGTTTTCAAAAACAAAGGCATTTCTTGGTATTTGTAATAGCAACAATTTGCACTGGTAATGCTAGGCATCTCTTGCTTTGACAAAGAAAATCCTTACAAGCTCCAGATAGCTGAATAAGTTGTTCTGTATTGTTACAGTTTGCTGCCAAACTCTCCAGCTTACTTTCCTTGCTTTCCAGAGATGGGCTAGCCTATCCTTGCGTTGCTAGGCAAGCACAGCTAGGAATCTAAACACCCCTGTAGCTTAAGCTGATAATGTTGTGCTATGGTAGAGGTAACAGTGGGTTAACTGGTGATAATTATTAAGAAAATCCAAAAAGTAAACTTGTATTGATGACTCTAAGCTTGTGAGAAGTAATACACCAAAAACTTTAACCTACAACACACAGGTTAAAATTCAAACTTGGCAATTCCAAAATCCTGGTACGCATTCTGTTGCTTTTTTTTTTTTATAGGTTGAAGCAATAGATAGAGAACTGTGTGAACAGAAGTGACTTTAATAGTTAGTTAATTGTACAACAAAGAACTCAATCAATTGTACTAATGAAAAGTGACTTCAAGTTCTATTCACATTTAGCTTTATATCCAAACTGTTAATTGGAAAATCCTGGTATCCGTTTTAATTTTCTGAAACCAACAGCATTGGAGTTGGTGTCCCAAAAAATAGTCTGTGCATGGGCAAATTGTTGATTAGGTTTCTCAATGGGTGCATTGGAGTTGGTGGTGTCCCAAAAAAGGGCAGGGTTTAATGAAGAAAGTATTGTTGAAGTAGAGGAGGAGGCACTAAACTGAAGTTCTGAACAGAATTTTCTTTTTCTTTTTGTGGTTCCCTTTAAAATGGAACACCTATCATAGTCTTCAAACCATGCACAAGGATTTCTCAGACTTTTTTGCGTTGATGTGCTAGTTTTGTAGATGTTTTTTTATTAAAAAACCCCCATGTGTTACTAATTTATGAACCGGTATTGTATTGTTAATAATCTATGATGCATCGTGACAAACAACCATGTGTTACTAATAAATTGCGCAATTTTTTACAGTTATCAAATGATGCAGCAGATCTTCTCAGAAACCTGGTAAATTCCCCAAACAGTCTTCTGTTGGGTAAAGGGGCCTTCTTCATTCATGTCAATAACATGTTATTTCAAGTACTAAAAGGTGTGTGTGCCGCAACTTGTTACTTTGTAATGAGATAATATTATAATATTTTTGCTAGTAACTATATCAATTCTACATTGGTACCTCAATTACCATGTTCGTAGATGTGAACATTCATTCCCTTGGATCATCACAGGCTCAGGGCTATCACAAGAAGTTCGGCTTTCAATTATACCTATGAAAATTAATATTCTTTGTATACTATCTGTGCAAACACTTTGCCGAAAAACCTTTCCTCAGCACAAGCATTTATTTCACATTACTAGATGTCCATTTACTTTTCGATATTTGGACGCAAAGCTCCACATTTGCTGTATTGACATGCATAGTATATTATTTTAATTTATGCTATCTTAGAAGTTTTTAGTTGTGCATATGGAAAAACATTTTTGTTTTGCATCTTATCTGTGCTAGTACGGTAATACCTGCTCAGAGACCTTTGCCATCCAACACAAATGATTATTTATCTCATGACTGTGATCTATTTTTTCTTCAACTCTTGATGCAAGCAAGACTCCTATAAAACTAAACACCTCATGTTGAACCTTTATTGATGTGGGAACTTGTATAGTTAAATTCAGTAGCTTATTGCACTTTCATTATTATCATGAAACAAATAACTGACTAATGATCTGTCTTTTTTATTGGTTGCACATAAGATGGAGCAACATTGATGAGTACCAGATTAGATGTACAAGCCCCAAGGATTGATTATGTTCATCCAACATGGTTTGAAGCAGGGAAACCTGTCGATCTTATCCTATATGGAAGTTCTCTGGACCAACCGAACTTTAGGTACAAGCTCTGTTGGAATCCGTAGGAAATAGTAGTACCTGTTGAAACCCTACAAAATAGCTTGGGTGTTGGACAAACTTGTTTTATGCTGAACTTCTACAAGAATACCTGACAATATCTGTTGTGACATATTCTTTGTGTTCACTTTCATGATTTTATATCGCTATTTTTTATTGGAATAAATTTACTTGTGTTAATTTCATTTTCCAACCAAAGTACCTACGAATGTGCCAAAGGTGATCTTGTGCTGTTTAGTAGGCTGCAAAAACAAAAATACTGTTTCAATAACCTTGTGTAGTTTTTCAAATTTTACAAGAACCACTCTTGGACTTCAGTCTATTCTGATTTCTGATCAACTTGAAGAAACACTGAAATGAATTTGAGTGCTAAATAACAGCAATGCTCAATTTATTTCATCTGGTCATATTTCATGCACACAATGTCTAGAAATTGGTTCTTTTTGCATGGAATAGATCAAGTAACTACCAAAAGTTTAATTTTTGTTTTTTCCATGAATTTTATTCCAAATAAGCATTTATTCCTGTGAGATGTAAGAAGCATAATGGTACCTTTTTTATTCCAACATTACCAGTAGCCAGTCCTCTCTTGTCCGAATCATATAGATAATCCATGAAGTTGGAACGATGCTTATATTTGACTTCTAAACAACAAAGGCGCTCTTTGTGTTGTAGCCTGGCTTTAATAATACCTACATCTAATGCGTTCAATTGGATGTGGTTATGCTCATTTTGCATGTAGCAAAAATGATTTGAGTTCTTTTAATAAAAAAATTGTAGCTAAACTTTATTCACCATGCATTCTTATTGTTGATTTTTTTTATAACCGACTATGAAAGTTGTGCAAAATTGGTACGCATGGATATGTTTGCTAGTCTGTAAAGTGAATTAATCTGTGATCTCATTTTTTTTTTTTCTGTATAGAAGCTATTTTTTAGCTGGTAGCTGTCTGCTTGAATTGTTGGTATGAAGAAGAATTTATTGACTTTTCTTCTCATGGTAGGTCACTTCTGTCTTTTGATGGGGACTATTTGAAGCATGATTGCTACCGTTTAACATCTCATGATACCTTCGATTGTGTTGAGAATGGTGATCTTATTCCTGATTCTCAACATGAAATTTTCCGAATTAACATCACTCAATCAAGACCAGATATTCATGGACCTGCATTTGTAGAGGTAAGTATTGTTTTCATTGCCAATTTTGAGCAATTTTACCATTTAGCTATATTCTGGAGATGTTAATAAGTTCTTTTAAATGCTTTCCTCCATCCAATGCTTTTAATCTAGTTTCAAGCCAGGCTTGTTTGTTGGATTGCTTTGTTACTGTGTGCTGTCTCTTCGTTTCTAGTATGCTGCTCATTGCAGAGTTTTTATCTACATGTTTCTAGACCTAAAACAAACTGCAATGTTGAGAGATGGATTGATGTGGATGGATTGATGTGTTATTTTGTGTGGAGTCATGTTTTTCCACTTGTACTTTTGGGTACCACCCTCACAAAGTTTGGCTTACATTGATGCAAAGAAAAGGTGAACTCGAAAGGAGCTCTAGTTAAAGATAAAATAAAGTGTGCATTGGAACATAAAAATAAATTCAAGATTTTTCTTTGGGACTTTTCTGTACAATACTAACATAACATGTGGGAGGTAGATTTATCTATTACAGTAGAAATGTTCTGGTTTGCCTGATTAGTCTTAAAATTAAGCTAACAAAGAAAAAGCCTTAAATTAACTATGCACAACTTCATAGTAGGCCCGCTAACAGGTTGGATCAAAGTGGGGTTTATGGGTTGGGTTCGAATATGGGGTTAGTTTGGATGGGTGGGAATGGGTTTTATGAACTTGCAGGCTCGGTCTACTGCATATGCGGGTTGCAACGGGTGTAGACGCGCATCACTGCAGGCGTCCTTTGCTCCCAACCCTAGCAGGCTATAGATGTGTCGCCGCGTTGAGGCACTGACTCATCTGAAGAAGCATTTCTTTGGTGGAGAAGTAGATGAGTGATTCCTCGAACACATCGGCGAACTTGCACAACACTGGTGGCGGCGGCAGCGCGTGGAATGAGAAAAATGGAGGCGTGAGGTATAGGGAGGGCATCTCCATCTAGTCGTACCAAATTCTGCTATTTATTTCAATCTGAAATTTTGCCAACAAGATTTTTTCTCATACTAACAAAAACAGAGGTGAGATTGATTCATCACACGGCCTGTTGGTGTACTCCGAGTCTGCATTCTTGCCATTGTCGTTTCAGTTCAGCAAGCCACCAGATGTACCTAAAAACAGAGAAAGGGGTCGATGGGATCCACCTCGCCGCCTCCGCCGCCTAGCGCTTTTGTGGTG
Organism: Eremochloa ophiuroides; assembly: GCA_038502445.1. NCBI lineage: Eukaryota > Viridiplantae > Streptophyta > Magnoliopsida > Poales > Poaceae > Eremochloa > Eremochloa ophiuroides. The sequence continues at coordinate 53,431,047 of JAHLJS010000008.1, forward strand.
TGATGGTCTCTGTCTTGGCACGAAGGGTTCGACAACGGCTGCTGCTGCGGCGGCGGCAGCGGCAAGTTCATGTGTTGGCCGTATGAGTGAGAAGAAGGAACCAAACAACAGCCCTGATTAGATTCGTGAGGAGATGAAGCGTGGGGCGGGTTGACGGAAAGCAAGGGTGGGGTGGGTTCACTAATTAGAATTTTGGCTGGGGCTGGGTTTTCAGCAGATGTTCTAGAACAATGAATAGCAGGCCTGCTTCATAGCATGAGGTTTGGATATGCTTTAAAAGGACTTCTTAGGTTATATAGTGCTCTAGTTACAGTGTGCATATCGTTTTAATTTTTAATTGGTTTGAATGTAGCCAAGAGCTTTGCGATCGAAGGAGGAACATGAGACGATAAAACATTAAACAGTATAAGTGAACACCTTTTAATACTTACAACCCCCCCCCCCCCCCCCCCCCCCCCCCCAAAAAAAAAAAAAGAACAAAAGAAAAGAAAGAAAGAAAGAAAATCGAATGGTATGTAGTTGGATTTTCTGGAAGAATTTCAGTAAAGACACTGAATTCTCTTTTATAATCTAATATAATGGTGTGATGTACTTCAGCTTTATCCAGTGGCTTGGTAGGTACTCTAGTGGAGGTCTGTGTAACTATTCATGCTAGAACAACACTTCCGACTACATAATTCAAAGAGGACCTCACAATAAAGTTTATTTGTTAGGTTATTTCACCGGGATGGGAAATTTGTTTGTGTCTTGCATCATCCTTATATCCAAACTTTCGAACATCAGGATAGGGATACAAGACCTATTCATTCTGTTGCTATCTGTCTAGTGCTAGAAGCGAGCAGCTAATACTCACGTTGTTCCATAATTTCAACTACCAATCTTTTAGCAATTACCATTTATCTGGTTACATGATGATGGTCCACTGTCAGTTTAACAAATTATGTTTGCTGTATATGATTACTGAACTTAAAATGTTTGGATTATATGGATTCTCTTTTGCAGGTCGAAAACATGTTTGGGTTATCAAATTTTGTTCCTATCCTTTTTGGTAGCAAACAGTTGTGTTCTGAACTAGAGAGGATACAGGATGCTCTTTGTGGTTCTTACAGTAAAAATAATGTACTTGGTGAGTTACTCAATGCTTCTGATCCTCATGAGCATCGGAAACTTCAAAGTTCTGTAATGTCTGGATTCCTGATAGACATTGGATGGCTGATCAGAAAGCCTACTCCTGACGAATTTAAAAATGTGCTGAGCTCAACAAATATCCAGAGATGGATATGCATCATGAAGTTCTTGATACAGAATGATTTCATCAATGTTCTGGAAATAATTGTGAAGTCAATGGACAGCATCCTGGGTTCAGAGGTTCTTTCAAACTTGGAGAGGGGGAGGTTGGAAAATCATGTAACATCATTTCTTGGATATGTGAGCCATGCTCAGAACATTGTTGATCGTAGAGCTAACCATGATGAGAAAACACAGATTGAAACAGGTGGCATTAGTGTCAATTCTCCAAATCAGGCAAGCTTTGGCACTTCTGTGCCACTTGCTAGTGAAGTAAGTGCTACTATTTTGCAAATATATATTTTTTGTGATAAATAAAAATTTAAAATAGGGCTGATACTTCACCTTTGACGCATCATTCTTTTGACTTTTATGATTCAATAACTAGAAACTTTGAATGAAACATTTCCATATGCTGTATTGTCAATTCAGGGTCATGCACAGATTTTTGGCCTAAGATTTTACCAGCTGACCCCCAGCTCGGTATTAACATTAAGTCAGCCAAGCATCTATCATTAACAACTATTAATTAATTTATTCATGCTATTTAAGAGAAATTGGAGTGATGAATTGGGAAATGGCGACTGCCCATGAAAGAAATATAATAATGTCATATTTCCTGCTTATGAGATGAAGTTCTGTACCCTTTTCACCACCTGTCACCATATGAAAAATACATCAAGGCGCAGCATGAGAAAAAGAAAAAATGCATCAAGTTTATATTTTATTCAACCCATGAAAGAAATATAAGAATGTCATATTTTCTGCTCATGAGATGAAGCTTACCTCTGTGCCCTTTCGCCGTCTGTCACAATATGAAAAATACATCAAGGCGCGACTTGAGAAAAAGAAAAAATGCATCAAGTTTTATCTTTTATTCAAAAGCTTTAGTTGTTTATGCTCGAGATACAGACTGCCATGAACAAAATTCTTATATGGTTGGGTTTGCAGATGCATTCGTTTGTCGGGTATGTAACCTCAATCAGTGGTGGAGCCATACAAGTTGTACAGGGGGTGCTGGATAGACAAGGGGTGTTGGATTGATTGAAAATAAATTGAATTTTGATTTTAGGTTTATATTTCGATTAAGGATTCTACCAGCAAGGCTGATACTGCAGCCCTGGCAGCAGTGCCCCCAGACCTCAATTTCTGTTTTATCATCTGAATTCGATTAATCAGACAATTTATTATGTTGGTGGTATTCATGACTTCTGCATTTTTGTGGTATCCATGACTTCTGCATTTTTGTGTATCCTTGCTAACTAATTAATGTTTGGAACTCTTTGCAGAACACTGATATTGGTGGTGATAACAAATTGAACTCAGCTGATGAGGAAGAAACTATGCCACTTGTGACTAGAGATGTCTCACACCGGCACTGCTGCCAGCCTGATATGACTGCTAGGTGGCTTAAGCCCTCGCTGATTGCTACTTATCCTGGTGGTGCCACAAGAATGCGACTTGTCATGACTGTGGCAGTTGCGGCTGTTTTGTGTTTCACAGCTTGTGTTGTTCTTTTCCATCCGCATGGGGTAGGGGTGCTTGCAGCCCCAGTGAAGAGGTACTGGTCGAGTGACTCCGCATCATAGTTGGTGTTAGATCAGATACTCTAATTTCCTGTGCCGCTTTTCTTTGTATCATAGTATGCGTTTAAGTTGAGGCATAGCTTGTGCATCAGATTTTTTTTAGAAGGGAGCCAACGTACAGGTGCTTTTCCATCTGCAAAACTGGCATCGTTTGCCTTGTAAGTACAAGCGCCGGAAGTTCTGACCTGCTAATGTTTGGGTATGTAAACTGCTAAAGCAGTGCATCAGTTAACGGAAAATAGCTGCATTGCGGCAAAGTGTGGGTCTGAACTCTGATCTATTGGCATACAATTGTGCTATCATCATTTCTCACTGCATTAGGTTTTATTGGCATACGCCTTGGAGAATGTTATGCCTCTCGTTGGAAAAACGCAAAGATATGTGGTCTCAAAGAACAGGGATGCACTGCTCTCGCAAAGCCTGGCAACCCACTTTTGAGCCCACTTGCATCCTGTCCCAGCAGCTGGATCTATCTCGAACTCTTTGGACGAGCCACCTCTCTCTCTCTCTCTCTCGTACATCTAGGAACATGTCCTACTTTAAAATTCTTTCCCACATTCTTCCCAGTAACACCTCACGTACATGGCGATTCTCGGGAAAACAGTACTCCTAACAGAGCACCGTCAAGTTATAGGACTTCCTCGCAACTCCACTCAAGTGGGCCCATACACGATTTGGCCCATGTGTTCTTTGTTCTGAGATTTCAAGATAGCCCATCTGTAGCCCATTTGTTTCTTTGGCACATGAAGACCAAGAACTTCCCAGCTGCTGCGTGAAGACGATGGAGTGGCCGCCGCCGTCGACGTCGCCATCCCCGTCGCTGGTGGTGCGCAGCCCCAGGCAGACGGTCAGCCTGATCCGCAACCGCCGACCCCACCGCGACTGGGCCCCCTCCTCGAGGTCCCCCTCTTTCGCTGCCGGCGACCATGGCCCCAAGCCCTCGGAGGTGTACGGCTTTGTCGGATCCATCACCACCGTCATCGCCACCGCGGTCTACCTTGCCTGGGCGTACACGCCCGAGCCCGTCCTCCGGTCACTTGGCATCACCTACTACCCTAGCAAGTATGAAACACTTCTTTCGTTTTGGTTTGCTTTTGGTTCTTGCTCCTGCTCAGTGCTCACTCTAAATTTCTATGTCATCAGTAGCGCTAGGATAGACGGTTAGACACTGAATGATTGCAATTCAGATAAAATTAGATGAAACCTGAATTTTATAAGCGTATGGCATTGATAACACTGCTGCTTGTATTATAGTAAAAACAGCTCCATTTGGATGGTTGTTTCTTGCTGTAGCTGATTGCATGCTTGCTTTCGTTCAGGTATTGGGCACTGGCGGTGCCATCGTTTGTGATTGTGGCCGTGGTGCTGTCCATGGGCATCTACATGGGTCTCAACTTCGTTGTCACTCCTCCCCCAACTTCCTTCAGTACTATCTTCGGTGAGACTCCTTGCTCCTTCAAATGATTGCATTGTTTTACAAATTCTTGTGTTTACATATTGCCCTTTTCATCATGTTGCAATGATTGTTTCGCAGATGAGAATAGTCGGGAGCGCACAACGTTTTCTCCTGCAATGGAGGAGGAGACGCCCATTGAACCCATATCAGACATTAGTATTGATCGTATCAACAATCTTATGTTTGGTGATAGATGATTTCTCCTGGGGGAATTTGAGTTTACCATGAAGCGTCAGATTGAAACAGTAGCAACATGAAGAAAGATTCCATGTTAGATGAACTTTATTGCCTGCATAAGCTATTGAGAGGTCCATCGAACCCATTGTCAGACATTAGTATTCATCGGATCAACAATCTTATGCTTGGTGATAGATGATTACTCTAAATGGAGTGTGAATTTACAACTACCAGATTGGAAACAATGGAAACATGAAGAAAGAATCCACATCAAGTGAACGTTCATATTACCTGCAAGCATAACCAACAGAGGAATTCGATCCTTCAGTTTCACAGAGGAATTAACGTTGTCTAGTAATGTGATATAGTGTAGTTTATTTTTTGGGAGCTTGGGCATTTGCGTGCTCAAACTCCTTTTGTTTTTGAACTGGACGGCTTCATTTGGTTTGAAGATTGGTATTTTTCTCACTCACCTTTTTCGTTTGGTTTATGAATGGAATTAGTTAATCCATCACCACTCCATTTCTCATAAGCTCGTAATCAGTATAAGCATTAGTAATTGAGTCCATCTACCAAATCCGTTATGATGTTTTTCCTCGTCTAGGATTTAGTATGTTGATTTATTCTCTGGTACAATTGTACAACGTGCCTAAAAAAATTGACACTAACTATCATCAATCAGACATTATTTTCTCTAGCAATAAAATAAATCCAATTACCATCAATCATACATTATTTTCTTTAGCAATAAAATAAATCCAACTATCATCAATCAGACATTACCACCTGCACCCCTTGGCCACCGGGGATCACCGTTGACGTGAGGCAGTCAAGAAGCACAGAGATGGGGAACGAGCACAGAACAAGTTCGTCCTGCTGTTTCTGTTTTCAGATTTGGAACCCACCCTTATTACATACGCTGGCTCTGGAAACTGCGTCCTGTCATAGACACCGAATAGTACATGGAAACAGAAAGGCGCCTCTCTCACTGGAAGACACACTTTTAGCGATACTTTCTTCACTTCCTCGTGGCGTCAGGCCATCATGCCATCCAGAATTCGACCATTTCCTCGATGAAAAGCAGACCAGTGAGTCCAGGACTCCAGGTGCTGCTTTACGCTCCATGTAACCATTCAGGCAAGTCTCTACAGGCTGTTCACTGTTGTTAATCGTAATGCAAGGCATGAATAGCTCAATATATTATGTGTGATTACCGCTTTTAGGTGCACTTAAAATTCGAGGTCACACAGGTTGATGCGTTTTGTATGATCTGCTCAGAAAAATAGAATACACTGACCAAAATGAGTTTCTGCAACCGTTAGCTGCATGCGCTATGGTTGCCGCAGCTTTGTATATTAAAAATTAAAAAAAGCACCTTCGGTTTCCATAAACCATCAGTTGTGGCGTGGCGTGTTGTGGGTTACAACCAAACACTGAAACACGCCGTAAGTACTGCTCCATCCGTTCACATTAATTTTCTCCCAAGTCAAATTTATTTTAACATCAAATTAGTTTCTTTAAGTCAATGTTAGCATATTTTTCTACGACCATGATAAAAGTTAGAAGATAGAGTGAACAATAATTAAGAATAGTTGGAGCACTTGAAAATCCAGGGGCAGGGAATGATCGAATGGCATCAAGAAGTCTGTTCATGCAGTAGAGACAGACAACAACAGCAACTGTAAGCATCGAGTGTCGAGACTGGAAAGATGTGCTTGGTGTCACTGGTAACAACCATCGATGAGTAATATACCTGCATTTCCAGCTGGCTGCCAGGAGACTCCTGGCAAACAAAGGTATCCAATCCTTATAAGTTATAACTGTCACCGAATGGAAATCATATTTCATGAACCACTTCTTTTCACTAAACCCTTCTACTAGAACAATGTTACATCATCTGTACAACCATCTATCTATCACTTTTTTGCATTATTAGACTATTGTTTTTTCCTGTGTACTACCTACAACAACAACAAATACTTAGGCTTAGTTCTGTTGGAATCTCTCAATTCATTACTAGCAAACCCTACGTTAGGGATATACATACTAGGGGTACATGTGCCTCATGGGCCTAAGCCTCACGGGCTGAATATACACTCCAACACCCCCCCGCAGTCTGTACTACCAGCGCAGCGGAGTCAAAGACTGGACAAGAAGAAAGAAGAACACCAAGTACAGGACCTCCCCCCCCCCCCGCAGCCATAACTAGCCACCAGTGACGTTGAGGCTGGAACGAAACTCGGAGAAGGTCGACGAGGGAAGACCCTTGGTGAAGATGTCTGCGAACTGGGAGGTGGTCGGGACGTGGAGGACCCGAACGTCGCCGATTGCCACACGGTCGCGGACGAAGTGGAGGTCGATCTCCACATGCTTGATCCGCTGGTGCTGCACTGGGTTTGTGGAGAGGTAGACGGCGCTGACATTGTCACAATAGACGAGAGTGCTCCTGGCGAGGGGGCGATGAAGCTCAGCCAGGAGCTGGCGGAGCCAGGCGGCCTCGGCCACGCCGTTGGCGACGGCGCGGTACTCTGCCTCGGCACTAGAGCGCGAGACCACCGGCTGACGCTTGGACGACCAAGAGACAAGGTTGCCTCCTAAGAAGACAGCGTAGCCGGAGGTGGACCGGCGGGTGTCCGAACAGCCCGCCCAGTCAGCGTCGGTGTAGACAACCAGCTCGGCCGAGGAGGACCGACGGAGGAGCAGCCCGTAGGCGAGGGTGCCCCGAAAGTACCGGAGGAGCCGCTTCATGGCAACCAGGTGAGGGTCTCGCGGCGCATGCATGTAGAGACAGAGCTGCTGCACGGCGTAGGTGATGTCGGGCCGCGTGAAGGTGAGGTACTGGAGCGCTCCAGCAAGGCTCCTGTAAGCAGTGGAGTCCGCTGGACCAAGTAGCTGGCCTGCTGCCTCTGACAGCTTGCCCTGCGTGTCAACCGGAGTAGAGCAGGGCTTGCTGTCGGACATCCCAGCTCTCTCCAGAATGTCCAGAGTGAACTGCCGCTAGTGAAGGAGCAAGCCAGAAGGTCGGGGCTCGACAGTGACACCAAGGAAGTGATGGAGCACACCGAGATCCTTCATGGCAAACTCCTTCTGAAGAGAGGAGATGATGCAGCGGAGCAGGGACTCGCTGGAGGCGGTGAGGACAATGTCATCGACGTAGAGCAGCAGATAGGCGGTCTCGCCCCCATGGCTGTAGATGAACAGGGAGGTGTCCGACTTGGCCTCCAAAAACCCAAGAGTCAGCAGGCATGAAGCAAAGGTGGAGTACCACGCCCGAGGTGCCTGCTTCAGACCATACAGAGACTTGTTGAGCTTGCAGACAATCTGGGGACGGGAAAGATCCACGAAGCCTGCTGACTGGCTGCAGTACACCGTCTTTGTTAGAGTGCCATGGAGGAAGGCATTCTTGACATCCAGCTGGTGCACGGGCCAGGAACGCTCAAGTGCCAAGGAGAGGACAGTACGGACTGTCGCAGGCTTCACCACTGGGCTGAAGGTCTCGTCGTAGTCTACTCCAGGCCGCTGAGTGAAGCCCCGGAGGACCCAGCGGGCCTTGTAGCGCTCCAAGGACCCATCAGCCCGACGCTTGTGCGTCCAGATCCATTTGCCTGTGACCACATTGCCACCAGACGGACGCGGCACCAAGTCCCACGTCTGGTTGGCAAACAGGGCCTCGTACTCCTTCTCCATCGCACGGCGCCAGTGAGGATCCGCCAAGGCCTCACGGACGGAGGAGGGTAGAGGAGAGACCCCCGGCTCGGAGGTGACGGCGGAGAGGACCCGGGGCCGGGAGGCCTGGCGCGTCACCATGGGGTGAACATGGCGAAGGTCCCGGTGCAGGAGAGGCGGGTGGTACACCGGCCCGTCGAGAGAGCCCCGGGGGGCACGGGCAGCGGGTGCCGGCGGTAGAGGCCCCACCGGAGGCGTCGGTGGCGACGACGGCGGAGGAGGTACCGGAGAAGGAGGTACCAACGGCGGTGTCGGAACCGGTGGCGGCTGCGGACGGCGCTGGTAGACACGCACAGGGTGCGTGAAACGGCCAGAGACCACCGGTGTCGTCTCCGGCGGAGGAGGCCCTGCCGGAGGCGTCGGTGTCGACGAAGGCTCCGCCGGAGGTGTCGGCGGGGGAGGTGCCTCCAGCCCCCTCCGGCGCTGGTAGACGTGGTCGAAGCGCCCGGCAGGGGGAGGCGGCATAGGCCGTAGGGCTGCAGCTGGAGTAGCGACGTCGGGGACGGTAGGTGGTGGTGTAGGCCCCCGGTTCGAAGAGGGACACTCCGGAGTCCCCCCCGTCGTGTGGGGCGCGGGTAGGAAGTCCAAACCTGCAGGGCACAAAGGGAAGGGCGGCTGGACCACCGTGTCAGCGGAGGAGAGAGAGTCAACCTCGGGATCCGGAGAGGGTGTGGAAGGGGTGGAGAAGGGGAACACCATCTCATCAAACACGACATGACGAGAGATAAGAACACGGCGAGAAGAGAGGTCATAGCAGCGGTACCCCTTGTGGTCAGGGGAATATCCAAGGAAAACACACAGAGTAGAATGAGGAGCGAGCTTATGTGGAGAGGTGGAGGCCGTGTTGGGGTAGCACGCACACCCGAACACATGCAGGTGATCGTAGCGGGGAGGTGTACCGAAGAGAGCGTGGTGAGGAGTAGGAGCAGGGGAAGCTGTGGAAGGCAGGCGGTTGATGAGGTAAGTGGTGGTGTGGAGGCTCTCAGCCCAGAAGCAAGCAGGAAGCGAGGCCTGGATGAGAAGGGTGCGCATGACTTCCGTGGTGGTGCGGATCATGCGCTCGGCCTTGCCGTTCTGCGAAGAAGTGTAAGGGCAAGACATACGCAACTGAACCCCACGGGAGAGAAAGAAGGAGCGGGAGGTGGAGTTATCGAACTCACGCCCGTTGTCACACTGGACGGCCTTAATGGTGAGGCCGAACTGAGTGGACACTCAGGCGAAGAAGTAAAGGAGTGTGGGAAAGGTATCGGACTTGAGACGGAGAGGGAAAGTCCAAGAGTAATGTGAAAAATCATCGACCACCACCAAAAAGTATTTATAACCAGAAATGCTGTATACAGGAGATATCCATAGGTCACAGTGGATCAAATAAAAAATACAGGCCGCATGAGAAGAAGAAGAAGTAAAAGGAAGTCTAACATGACGGCCCAACTGGCATGCATGGCACAGATGCTCATCTGGAGCCCAGGTACAAGATACATCAGAGGAGCGACTGAGCTGAGACAAAATGTCGCGGTCGGGATGTCCGAGACGGCGGTGCCAAGTCGTGGAAGAGGTGGTGGTAGCAAAAACAGCTGACGAAGGAGACGACGAAGAAGTCGAGGGAGGTGCAGCTGAAGTAGGAAGGCGGGGGGTGTAAAGGGGTCCCGCGCTATCACATCGGAGAAGAAGACGCCGGGAAGCCAAATCCTTCACAGAAAGACCAGAGGGGTCAAACTCAACAGAACAAGAGTTGTCAGCTGTGAAACGACGAATGGAAAGAAGATTATGAGTCATCTGAGGAGCAACAAGAACATCGGAAAGGCGGAAAGAACCGGGGGTACCAGTAGAACCCACGGCAGAAACCGGAATGGATGCACCGTTTCCGACAACGATAGAAGAAGGAAGGGAAGGGTGGGTAGGGTGAACAGAGGAGAGTATACCAGCCTCCGGCGTGGTGTGGTGAGAGGCACCCAAGTCAGCAATCCAGTCAGAGCTAACTAACGGTGTCAGCCCCATGGTGCTGAACTGGCGGGCGAGGGAGGCCTGGTCCCAAGTGAGAGTCGATGCTGGGGGACCAAGTGGAGTAGGCGACATCCAGGTCGGCTGGAACGACGGGACATCGCCGGCGAACAGGGCCGCTGGGTGCTGGGGATGCTGTCCTCCTCCAGGGGCCTGGTGTGGCCACATGGAGATGCCCCCTGCCCAAGGGTGGCCGAAGGAGGGCCAGGGCGCACCACCAGGAGCAGGAGGTGTCGGCGGGGTCGGCAAGACACCCCGGTCACCCCGGTTCCCCCCCCCACGCTACCACGAGCACTACCGCAAGCACGACGTCTCCCATGGTCCCGGCCCCCACCCGGGTGAGGGGGAGTAGACGTCCGGGAGCTAGTGGCCTGGAGGACGGTGGTGGTGGTGGTGGAGGAGGACGACGCTGGCGGAGTAGAGGACACCGGAGTGATGCTCAGAGTGATCTCCTCCAAGGCGAGGTCGTCCTTCACCTGGAGGAAGGTGGGGAAGGGCCTCTGCCTGGTGATCAACGACCTCAAGTGCCCGAATGTCTCGTTGAGGCCGCGGAGCACGTTGAGGACGAGGATGCGATCCTCCACAGGCCAGCCGAGGTTGGCGAGGGCATCCGCCATGCCCTTCATCCGGCGGCAGTACTCAGCCACCGAGAGGTCTCCCTGGGAGAGGTGCGGAAGGTCGCATCGAGGCGAAGGGCCTGGCCTCGGCATTGCCAAGGAACTGCCCCTCGAGGGCCAGCCAGGCCTGGCGTGCGGTGCCTCCAGGAGTGTAGACGGTGTCCTGAAGGTCCAGGGAGACGGTCCCTATGATCCAGAACAGGACGAGGCTGTCCAGGCGCTGCCAAGAGGGAGCCAGGACAGCCACCGGCGGGTCGAGGACGTGGTCGTCCAAGGCGTAGCGGCTGTAGGATCACGGACTGGCCTAGAAGGGGGGTTGAATAGGCCTGTGAAAAATCTTCACGAACGGAGGTTAGTAACAAGCGCAGCGGCATTGCCGGGCTGCCCGGCACTGCTGCTACCAGAGCGGCAGTGCTGGACCTCCCAGAGCAAATTCTACACAATTTAAAAACTGCTTGGGGAAATTTAGATCGAACAAATTACTGATGTTCCCGGGTATGTGTAGACCCTAGCACACCCTTTCCTTGCGGCTAGAACACCACCAATTCGTAGATCGGGACCAAACCCTAGAAGTCAAGAAACTCAACAAATAGAGAATGAAACAAGCAACACAAGTGACACAAGATTTAACCCGTGGTTCAGCTCGCCACAAAGGCTTGCCTACTCCACGTTGTTGAGGTTCCACAAAGGAAACTTGGGTTCACAAAGCCCAATCCTCGTTCTCAAGTCAAGAGAGTTAACTCTTGAAAAGAGGGGGTGATTCCACTAGCTTGTGAGGGTGATTACAAACCTCCCGGGGCTGCCACAAGATTGGCATGCTCACCGGGCGACGCTCTAGCTGGCTAGGAGCAAGCTCCAAGAGTAACAAATGCAAACCACCGGCTTAAACGCGAACCAAGTGCTTGAGGAAGTTGAAGATCAGTGGGGAGAAGCTTGTTCTTGCTAAGATTCAGCTCACACTCTTCTAGATTCAAACTAGAATTCAAACTTTTGAGTGGAGAGCTTGTTGGGAGTGAGAGAGAGCAAGGAAGTGGCTTCTCTAGTCTGGGAACTGAGCAATTGGCCGAGATGACCGTTGGGGCCGACAGGAGGGAGGCTAAGAAGCCGCCTTGAGTCTAATGGTCAAAATAATTCGCGGCAGTGCCGGGCTTGGAGCGGCAGTGCCGGGCCTAGGGCCGGCAGTGCCGCGCTGCCAAACCAGGACAGAATGATCTGGAATTTTGTGGCTGGCTTTGGCAGTGGAAGTGAGGATGTTTGGTGTAGAGATTTGCACTTGGTCACACTTTCAAATCTGTCTTTTACATCCCCCTTAATAGTACAGCTTTCCTATACTCAATTTCAAAATCAAAACGAATTTAAACCTCCTTTGAGCCGGATGCCGCATCCTTTAAATGTTAGGGGTCCACTTGCATAAGATTACATCCTCCTAATGCTTTTGCCTGTCCATCATCTCGATAAATCTCATTAGTCTTCTAATCGCGTGGTCATTATCACCAAAACCCACTTTAGGGCTTGATTGCACTTACAATCTCTCACTTTTTGGTGATTGATGACAACACGATTAGAGAGGTAAAAGATAAAGTACAGCGAGATTTAAATGAGATTTTGAATGTAGAGTCTCGCCCTGAATATGTGAGTGGAATTTGAATTTCCAAACTTAGCATAAAAGGCTAAGTTTCACACACCAGAGTGAAATGGGGTCTCCCCCTACATCCATGATCTCTGTGGGGTGCAGAACACAGTGTCATAAAGATAAACGTGATGCGAATGACATGTGAGACAATCAGAGTTAGCTTCTGCCATCAGATAGGGCGGCACTGTCGCTCCAGGGCGCGGCACTGCCGCTCTGCCTGAAGACAGAAACTTCCCGGAAGCAAAGCACCTACACAGAGTATATGAAAAATAGAACTAGTTTACGCACAAACATAGGCTGTTTCACAAATAAAGTACTAAGGTTCACAACCAAATGAAATAGAGACATCAAAGTACTTATTACAAACCAAATGAGTTTGAGAAACACTCTCAACTCTACAACTACTAGCTCTCACAAGATCTAAACATTAAGCTCACAAGCTGAACACTAGTAAAAAATGATGAAAAGTTGTTGTACCCCTCTCTAATCCCCTTCTCCCCCTTTGGCAACAAGAACCAAAAAGGAAGAAAAGAGAGAAGAGTAAAGTACAACTACTCGTCATCATCCTCACAAGAGTCCTCCTCCTCGTCGTCGTCGTCGTCTTGGTCTTTTTCCTCATCATCATCGTCGTCGGACGCGACAACGGCACGTCCCTAGCGGTGAGTGGTGGCGGTGAAGCGTATGCCGCGAGACGACGTGCCGGGACGGTCCTCTTCCTCTCGTGCAAGCTGGTCCCAATCGACGTCCTCAACGTCAGAGCCAGACATCTCACTGAACACAGGAGGTGGTGTAGGAGGGTCAATCAGTCGTAGCCCCAAATGCTCACGTATTTCCCTGTTCTCCATGCGAGCCTTGTACGCAGAGTCAGAAGCATGCATACAAGCCCCGAAAATCCTCTTTAGCATGTGGGAGAGACGGCTCTTCTTCCTGGGACGCCGCTGGGAGCCAGAACGGGAAGAACTGGGAATATCTGAAGATGGGGCAGCCTGCCTGCTGGAAGATTGTGTGGCTGCCCTGCTCTCACCAACACCTGAGTGATGAGTCTTGTCAACCCGAAACGGCTCATGGGACACATACTTCTTGAATATGATGCCAGACACACGCTCAATCACAAACATCAAATATGGAGCATAAGGTAGGGCCTTCCTAGCATCCTCAGAAGTGATAATCAACTCGCGCCAAATGAAGCGACACACTGAGAAAGACCCACTACCTGGCTGTGTCCTAGCAAGCATGTTCCTCGCTGTCCCATATAGGTTGAAAGCTGAACCAACCTTGGGATGAAGAGTCTGGCGGAATAGATTGTTCAGGATGTAGTACCGACTCTTCAGCCCCTTCACCAAACCATTTGCCTGACTGGGATGATCATATAGATGGGCCAACTCGCCATCAGTGAGTGCCCGCTCATCATGCAGATCATAAGCATCCCTGTCCCATTCACCAAAACCAAGGATCCGAAGAAAGGTAGTGAAATCCACTCGGTAGTGGTGAACATCAGTCATCCAGTGCAACTCATCGTCCTCTCTATCAAAGTAACAGGTGGTTAGGAACTGATATAGAATCTCTGTGTTCCAGTCATACCTAAAACCCATCAAATCATAGATGCCTCTGTTCTTGCAAAAGGCAATGACCTGTTTGCACACTCTGTCATTCTTGGTTGCTAAGTGCTCCCAATCAATATATCCCATCGGAACAATCTTGGGCTTCTTGGAAGCAAAAAGGACGGACTCATAGAAGTCCAACTGAAAGGTAGACAAAAACCTATAATCAAGCTCAACATCCTTACGCCTAGCATAAGGGTTGACCTGTCTCTGCTCCTGCACAGCCCTGAACTGGTTGTAGTAGCTGATCTTGTGCCTTTGCCTCCTCTCAACTGGAGCATGCACATGGTGATCATGCTCATCCCACTGCAGGTAAGCCCCATCAAACATGGAAAGATCGTCTGGGGTATCCGGGCAGGCACCATCTGGAATGGTCCTGCCTGCCTGCTCCAACAACTCAGCATCCCGGAGAGCCTGCCTATCCGTCCTGCCCTCCGGGTTCCGTCCACCTCGACGGGCTAGCTGCTTCGTACGCGGGGGACGTGGGTTGTTGGACCCAGCCCCAGCGTCGAAACCACCCTTCGTCCTCGCTTCACACCTTCCATCATCCGCCATCTACGCAAATGTGTGCGAAAAATGTGTTAAATATAGGAAGAGATGAGTGCTGACCAAGTCACTGGAATGAACAAGGCCAATTTGTGGAGTCAAAGATGGGGATAAAATTTGGAGGACAAAGGCTCTCTGCACAGGGCCTGGCACTGCCGCGCCTGCGCAGTGAGGCCATACTTCCTCCAATCTCTCCCTACCTTTGAATCAACAAATCGGCATTTTCCAACCCATAGTATTGAATCATTACACATCAAACAGTCTTAAACAACACTTTTCTTCACTTGAATCCATCACATTTCATAGATCGGGAAGAAACTCCAACTTAGGGCATCTCATACCTTGAGAGAGGAAAGGAGGGAGCAGAGGCTGGGCCAACAGGGGGACCTGGAAGCCGACAAGGAAGAGAAAAGATCTCCCCACGATCCAGCAGCAGGTCCGGAGAGGGAGGGAGCGCGCGGCAGGGGCAGCGGCGGTGCCGGGCAGGGACGCCGTCGCCTGCTCTCTCGATTTGAAGAGAAGAGAGAGAGATCGAGAGAATGAGTGGAGAGAGGGAGGAACGGTCACGGGCACGGGATAGAGAGAGGAGAGCCCGACCGTTCTGACTAAGGAGGCCCACGGGCCGCCAAGCTGGCAAGGCGCGGCACTGCCGGGCTAAGGCCCGGCACTGCCGCGGCTAGGAGCGGCACTGCCGCCCTGCCTTCCAGCAGAGAACCTAGACCTATTCTGGTCTTCACCAAGAACAAGGTCACATGCTATTATTTGTGCAATCACTTGGTCAGAAATACTAAGAATTAAAAGCAGTGACCAAGATTGCACAAGCATACAATCAATATAGTTTTGAAAGACATAATTGAACTTTTAAATCCTTTTCAAACAACCTAGCTTAAGCAAACAGTTGTGTGCTAAGTTTCAAACCACATTTCGGGAATCAAGGATATTTAGTTCACTACGCAAAGCGCAAAACCTTGACTCGTCGAGAGGATTAGTGAAGATATCGGCTAGTTGCTTTTCGGTGCTCACATGGCGTATTTCGATATCTCCTTTGGTTTCGTGGTCTCTCAAGAAGTGATGTCGGATGTCAATGTGCTTGGTTCTTGAGTGGCTTACAGGATTGTTTGCAAGCTTTATGGCACTTTCATTGCAACACAATAATGGGATTTTGGTAAAGTGACATCCGAAATCACGAAGGGTTTGCCTCATCGAAAGTAGTTGCGCACAACATGCACCGGCTGCAACATACTCGGCCTCGGCGGTGGAAAGGGCTACACAATTTTGTTTCTTAGAACTCCAAGACACTAGGGACCGTCCAAGGAATTGACACATCCCCGAAGTGCTTTTTCGATCTACTTTGCAACCGGCGTAATCGGAATCCGAATACCCAAGCAAATCGAACTTAGAGCCCTTAGGATACCGCAAGCCAAGGTTTAGAGTGTGCACTAGATATCACAATATTCTTTTAACGGCCATCAAATGACACTCTTTTGGGTTAGGTTGAAATCTAGCACACATGCACACACTAAGCATAATATCGGGCTTAGATGCACACAAATAGAGGAGAGAGCCGATCATGGAGCGATATACCTTTATGTCCATGGCTCTCCCTTCCTCATTAAGATCAAGATGTTCGTTGATTGGCATGGGAGTTTTGATAGCCTTTGCATTCGCCATGTCAAACTTCTTGAGCACGTCATGGGTGTATTTGGTTTGACTTATGAAAGTTCCTCCTTTCAATTGCTTGACTTGAAACCCGAGAAAGAACTTGAGCTCACCCATCATGGACATCTGAAATCTTTTAGTCATGGTCCTACTAAATTCCTCACAAAATACATTGTTAGTACTACCAAATATTATGTCATCGACATATATTTGGCGCACAAATAAATCTTTACCAATTTTGTGAGTGAAAAGAGTAGGATCAGCTTTGCCTATTTCAAAGCCTTGTTTGAGCAAGAATTCCTTAAGGCATTCATACCATGCTCTTGGTGCTTGCTTAAGCGCATAGAGCGCCTTATGGAGTTTATAGACATGGTTCGGGAACTTGGAATCTTCGAAACCCGATGGCTGCTCCACATATACCAACTCTTGTATTGGGCCATTAAGAAATGCACTCTTCACATCCATTTGATATAGCTTGAAGTTGTGATGGGCAGCATAGGCTAGAAGCATTCCGATTGCCTCTAGTCTTGCTACTGGTGCATATGTTTCTTCAAAATCCAAGCCCTCTAATTGAGTGAATCCTTGAGCCACCAATCTTACCTTGTTCCTTGTCACCATTCCATCTTCATCTTGCTTGTTTCTGAATACCCACTTGGTGCCGATGATGTTGGTGTTGGGTCTTTCAACTAGAGTCCATACTTGGTTTCTCTCGAAGTTGTTCAACTCTTCTTGCATGGCTATCACCCAATCCGGATCACCAAGTGCTTCTTCTACCTTGAGAGGTTCCAAAGAGGAGACAAAAGAGTAAAATTGACAAAAATTTGCCAAATGTGAACGAGTAGTTACTCCCCTTCGAAGACTCCCAAGGATATTGTCAACGGGATGATCCCGTTGAATAGTTTGACGTAGTCTTGGATGATCAATGGATTCTTGTTCTTCTTCTTCTGGCCAATCATTTTCATCTACTTCAAGAACAGGTGCAAGATCATCCCTCGGAAGCGGTGTTCTCTCAGCAGTTGCAGGGGTTAATGGCTCTGTTGTCTGGGGGAGCGGCACTGCCGGGCCTGAGGCCGACACTGTCGGGCCCCCTGCAGCAGCAGCTTCTGCAGTGGCCTTCTCTTGAGGTCTTTCTACCTCTGTAGCCTTGTCTTCTTGTGGTCTTATATCACCAATTGCTACTTGCTTGATTGCTTCACATGGTGGATTCTCCTTTCCTACAACACTTAAATCAATTTGCTCTACTTGAGAGCCGTTAGATTCATCAAATGTCACGTCCGCCGCGACTTCAACTCGACCAGTGGTCTTATTGAAGACACGATAGGCATGCTCATTTGATCCATAACCAAGTAAGAAACCCTCATCAACTTTAGGTGCAAACTTAGAGGTTTTGGGCATTTTGTTAAGTATGAAACACTTGCACCCAAACACTCTAAAGTAAGACACCTTTAGTTTGTTACCGGTGAGCAGCTCATATGAGGTTTTCTTCAGCTTCTTGCGTAGGTAGAGACGGTTGATTGCATGGCAAGCGGTGTTGACGGCGTCACTCCAAAAGAGATCCGGCGTCTTGTACTCATCAAGCATTATTCTTGCCATGTCAATTAGAATCCGGTTCTTCCGTTCCACTACACCATTTTGTTGAGGGGTTTATGGAACTGAAAACTCATGCTTGATGCCCTCTTCGTCAAGGAAGCTATCAACTTGGGTGTTCCGGAATTCGGTTCCGTTGTCACTTCTTACTTTCTTGATGGGAAGCTCAAATTCCTTTTGTGCCCTTCTAATGAATGTCTTCACTTTGTCTAGTACCTGGGACTTATCATACAAGAAGAATACCCAAGTGAAACAGGAATAATCATCAACAATAACAAGTCCATATTTGTTACCCCCAATGCTTAAGTAGGCCACGGGTCTAAAGAGATCCATATGAATTAGCTCCAATGGCATGGTGGTCGTCATGATACTCTTTGGTGGGTGTGGTGCTCCTACTTGCTTTTCGGCTTGGCACGCGCTGCATATTCTATCTTTCTCAAAATGAACATTCGTTAGTCCAAGGACGTGATTGTCCTTTAGAAGTTTGGCCAAATTTCTCATCCCAACATGAGCTAGCCGGCGATGCCACAACCAGCCCATGCTAGATTTTGCCACTAAACAAGTCTCAAGGTTAGCTTTACTTTTGTTGAAGTCAACTAGGTAAAGCTTTCCTTTCAAGCGACCCGTAAAAGCAACAGAGGAATCCTCCCTTCTAGTGACTTCCACACCCTTATCCGTAAAGAAACAATTGTAGCCCATCTCACACAATTGTGATACGGATAACAAATTGTAACTCAATGAATCAACATGTAAAACATTAGTAATTGAATGTTCATGAATTATAGTAATTCTACCAAGACCGATTACTCCCCATTTCGAGTTGTCTCTAAAAACTATGTTTTCATTTGGATTCTCGATAGGGGAGTATGAGCTGAACATACTCTTCTCTCCGGTCATGTGATTTGTGCATCCGCTATCAAGTACCCAACTTGATCCACCGGAGGAGTATGCCTGCAAAACAATTTAGTTCCTTGATTTAGATCCCCAAGTAGCATTGGGGCCTTGCATGTTAGTCACAAGTATCTTATGAACCCAAATTGCTTTTCCTATATGCTTGCTGGCCTCTTGACCAACAATCTTAGCTACAACTTTACCACGGTTGTTACACTTCAACACATAGCAAGATTCCAAACTTTCACGGGTGATATTTGGCTTTGGTTGGTGCACAAACTTGTTTTTGGTCATCCATATTGATTCCTGTGGCTTCTGGAAAACCTACTTCTGCTGGGGCACCCTTTGGACATGTGCTTTGGAATGATCAGGCTTCAGATTGGTGGCCCTCCCTTTCTTGGGGCGCGGCACTGCCGCCCTAGGGCGTGGCACTGCCACGGTCTGTGCAGGCCTCTCTGTACCAATCTGTGCCTTCCTCTCAAACGTGACACATTCCACTCTATTTTTCATGTATCTTCCATTGATCTTACCCCCAGCAACATGGCCTAAGCCACTTTTGATGTGTGGATGCTTTCCATCCTTGTATTGCACCTTTGGTTGCTCTCTAACCTTGCTCTTGCTGTTTTGCACCTACAAGTTCTTGCCCTTACTTGCAGCTGAGGCATTGAGCCTTGCCACTTCTTTCTTCATTGTCTCTAGGTTGGCAAGGTTAGTAGCATAAGCATTTAAATCAAGTTTGGTGCATTGTTCACATGCTTGACTAGTGGAAGACCTAGATGCACCTTTACTTTCGAGGAGGAGTGAGTTACTCTCAGCAAGAAGCTTATGTTGATCCTCAAGTTCATTATGCTTTTTCAATAAGCTATTGTATCTTTGGTTGGGGTCAACATTAACCTTCTTGGTGATAGTGTGGGCTTTTTGCTCTTTGAATAAAGCCACTTGCAAAGAATCCACCTCACTATTCTTCAAAGCAAGAGCCTCCTTACTAGCAATATAGAGATATTCTTGTTTAATAAGAGTCTTCCCTCTAGATGTTAGCTCAGCTTGTGTGCTCTCTAATTCTTCCATTAGTCTAGCAATGAACATTTTAGTTTTGTTATCCAAGTTCTTAGTTAATTTATCAATTTCTTCATCACTAGATTCATCATCACTAGAGCAATCACTAGAATCACTACTCGAGATGTCACTAGGAGAGGGAGTTTTGGACTTGGATTTGGTTTTTACCTTCTCACCCTTTGCCATAAGACAAGTGTGAGGGAAGCAATCATCATCATCATCATCATCGGACAAGTTGTTGAATAGCTTTGGTGTTGAGGATGAAGTTTGAATGGCAACGGTTGCAATCTTTCTATCCTCTTCACTTGAGCTGTCCACGGTTGAGTCCCATTCATATCCAATGTGAGCCTCTCCCACATCTTTCTTGTACCTTCTCTTGCTGCCCTCTTTGTGGTACTTCTTGTCTTGCCTCTTGTCCTTTCTCTCATGGGGACAATCGGCTATGAAATGCTCCATGCTACCACAATTATAGCATTTCTCTTTTTCTTGTTGGGGAAAGTTCTTTTCACCAACTTGTAGCCATTACTCTTGATTCCCTTGCGAAATCTTCTCATGAACAAAGCAAAGTCATCAATATGTTCTTGTTGCTGCTCACTTTCGCTTTCTTCTTCACTAGATGATGAAGTTGTTGGCACTTCTTCCTTGACTTTCTTGGCTGCCCTTGACTTGAACGAAGCACCTTGCTTGCTGCCCTTTTGCTTGCTTGATGTGGATTGCTTGCTTGCTGTGGGCTGCAAGCTTCTCTTGCATGCCTTGAGTGCTCCATCCTTAATTTTCATGTCCTCAAGCTTGGTTTGTAGCTCCCCAAGCCTTTGCCTCTCAAGTGCTTCCTCTCTATGCATGTCATGTGTCAAAAGCCTCCCAAGAACATCACTAGGAGTGAATTGCTCAAATCTCTTCTTCTCTCTAATCAAAGTCACAAGGGTCTCATTTCTTGGTATGAAAGCTTCCAATATGACCCTCACAACCTTATGATCATTCACCTCGGTGCCACCAAGACCTCTAATCTTGCCAACAATGACCATCAACCAATCAAACATCTCTTGTGGCCCTTCACCTTCATGGATTGCAAATCGGTTGAGCTTGGCCATCAATATTTCAATCTTAGACCTTCTGACCTTGTCAACACCCTCATGTGCCATGTGCAAGGTATCTCAAATTTCCTCGGCCACCTCCAAACCCATCACCTTGTTGTACTCATCTCCATCCAAAGCACTAAGCAAAACACTAATAGCTTGGGCATTGAGATGGATGTTGCGAAACTCAGCTTGTATGGGCTTCTTTGGATCAACCGGTGCCTCCAAGCCATGATGCACAATCTCCCAAATCCCGGGATGAAAACCTACAAGATAAGTTTTCATCAAGTGCTTCCACTTGGGAAAGTTTGTCCCATCGAAATGAGGCAACTTTTCCGCGGGCACATTGATGACACGTCTAGTGTCAAGATTAGATAAAGATGAATAATCAAAGGATACGGCTCCATAGTCGGTGTAGCCGCTGCCTTTCTTGTTCTTGCTGCTCTTGGTAGGTTGATAAGTGCTATCATCATCTCCATCTTTGGTGCTACTTGACTCATCATCGCTTGAGGCCTTCTTCTTGCCCTTTTCTTCTCTTTTCTTCTCCTCTTCTTCTCTTCTCTTCTTTTCTACTCTTCTCAGCCTTCTTTCTTCTCTTCTTTTTAGCTTTTCTTCTTTTCTTTTCAGCTCTTCCTTCTCTTTTCTTCTTTCTTCTCTTCTAGCTTCTTTTGCTTCTCTTTTCAATCTTCTTTCTTCTCTTCTTCTTGCTCTTTCTCCTTTGGAGACCTCAGCTGGTGGCAGCGTGGATTGACTTGTCGTCGACACGCTGTCACTGCTGCTGTCGGTGATGTGGAGATCATGTCCACCATTGCCACCACGAACCTCACGAGCTGTACTCACCTCCGCTTCACCGTTCTTGGCCATACCTCACGCGGTTAAGCGTAAACCTGAGGTAACCGGCTCCGATACCACTTGTAGGATCACGAACTGGCTCAGAAGGGGGGGTTGAATAGGCCGGTGAAAAATCTTCGCGAATGGAGGTTAGTAACAAGCGCGGCAGTGCCGGCCTTTAGAGCGGCACTGCCGGGCTGCCCGGCACTGCTGCTACCAGAGCGGCAGTGCTGGACCTCGCAGAGCAAATTCTACACAATTCAAAAACTGCTTGGGAAAATTTAGATCGAACAAATTACTGATGTTTCCGGGTATGTGTAGACCCTAGCACACCCTTTCCTTGCAGCTAGAACACCACCAATTCGTAGATCGGGACCAAACCCTAGAAGTCAAGAAACTCAACAAATAGAGAATGAAACAAGCAACACAAGTGACACAAGATTTAACCCGTGGTTCAGCTCACCACAAAGGCTTGCCTACTCCACGTTGTTGAGGTTCCACAAAGGAAACTTGGGTTCACAAAGCCCAATCCTCGTTCTCAAGTCAAGAGAGTCAACTCTTGAAAAGAGGGGGTGATTCCACTAGCTTGTGAGGGTGATTACAAACCTCCCGGGGCTACCACAAGATTGGCAAGCTCACCGGACGACGCTCTAGCCGGCTAGGAGCAAGCTCCAAGAGTAACAAATGCAAACCACCGGCTTGAACGCGAACCATGTGCTTGAGGAAGTTGAAGATCAGTGGGGAGAAGCTTGTTCTTGCTAAGATTCAGCTCACACTCTTCTAGATTCAAATTAGGATTCAAACTTTTGAGTGGAGAGCTTGTTGGGAGTGAGAGAGAGCAAGGAAGTGGCTTCTCTGGTCTGGAAACTGAGAAAATGGCCGAGATGACCGTTGGGGCCGACAGGAGGGAGGCTAAGAAGCCCCCTCGAGTCTAACGGTCAAAATAAGTCGCGGTAGTGCCGGGCTTGGAGCGACAGTGCCACTCGGCTGGCAGTGCCGGGCGTAGGGCCGGCAGTGCCGTGCTGCCAAACCAGGACAGAATGATCTAAAATTTTGTGGCTGGCTTTGGCAATGGAAGTGAGGATGTTTGGTGTAGAGATTTGCACTTGGTCACACTTTCAAACCTGTCTTTTGCATCCCCCTTAATAGTACGGCTTTTCTATACTAAATTTCAAAATCAAAACGAATTTAAACCTCCTTTGAGCCGGATGCCGCATCCTTTAAATGTTAGGGGTCCACCTGCATAAGATTACATCCTCCTAATGCTTTTGCCTGTCCATCATCTCGATAAATCTCATTAGTCTTCTAATCGCGTGGTCAATATCACCAAAACCCACTTTAGGGCTTGATTGCACTTACAGCGGCGAAGAGTGAGGAGGACCAAGTCGCGCCAGCGGGCTGTAGGAGGTGGAGGTGTTGTCAAGGACGAGAGGAACGAGGTTCCGGATGTTCTGGACACCGGACGCCTGGTAGTGGAGCTGAGCCACCACCTGGTCGGCTGGATCGGGCCGCTGGTGAGTCGGGGTGGACGGCTGGCGACCCAGGGTGGCGGAGGAGGTGATCGGCTAGTGGTCGGCGGAGAGGTAGAGGTGGCGCTCGGCCTCCGCGATCTGGCGAGCGAGGGCATCAGCGGCATCCCGTTTGCGCTCCCACAGCTGTGCCGCTTGGCGGACACGGTCCTGGGCCTCAGCAGCGGCGACCCGGGCAGCCTGGAGGGCTACGGCGAGGGCCGAATCGGCCGTCAGAGAGGGGGCTGCCATGTAGAGGAACGCCGCGGTGGCCGGCTGCTGGAGGTACACCGGCCGGAGGAGGGAGGCGGCGGCAGCAGCGTGCTCCGGCCGGAGGAGGGAGGCAGCAGCGGCGGCCGGCCCCTGCAGGGATGTGGCGGCGGCGGCCGGCCCCTGCCCCTGCAGGGAGGCGGCAGCGGCGGCCTACCCCTGCTGGGGGACGGCGGCGGCCTGCCCCGGCTAGGGAGGCAGCGGTGGCGGCCGGATCCGGTCGGGGGAGGGCAGCGGTCGGCCCCTGCTGGCCGGCCGACGGGCCTGCTGCAGAGGGGTGGCTGCCTAGGCCGAGGGGAACCTCGGCGGGCCCCACAGAGGAGAGGAAGGAAGGGAAGGGAAGGAGGAGGAGGAGGGAGGAGGAGGGTCGCCGGCCATGGCGCCGGCGGCGGCGGCTGGGTGGTGAAAGGGAGAAGAGGAACTAGGCTCTGATTACCATGTTGGAATCTCTCAATTCATTACTAGCAAACCCTACGTTAGGGATATACATACTAGGGGTAAATGGGCCTCATGGGCCTAAGCCTCATGGGCTGAATACACACTCCAACAAGTTCTGCTAGTGACTTGTTTCGTTTGGTACAGTAGGTGGGCTCTTCCTAAAGGCATGCTTTCTGCAGCGCTGAAAAATGCCATCGTACAGCAAATCAAACTGCACTCCAGCTCTTTCCCGATTCACAATGAATAGAATGTGGTCAGCTTCAATAATCTTGTAATACCTGCAGAATGGAGCAATTATTTTTTTCCATTAGTGAAGAGTGCTAATAAACAAATAATTCAAATTCAAAACCTGACAGTTGACCATTTGGATTCAGTGTTGAAGTTGCTAAAATATTATCATGAGAACAAATTCTTGACACAGCAGGTGTACTTCTAATGAAATAACTAAGAAACAAGCAACTTAAAAGCTTGACGGAAAAAAACTGAATTATAGCACCAACCATATGCCAGGTTGCAAAGGATGGCAGTCAGAATCATCCACTACAACACGGTGTGGATGCTCGATGGGAATGCGGGGGTGCGTCATAGAGATTGTGTTCAAAGCCCCATCATTATCTTCCCAATCTTCATCCCTGCACAATGTGGGCAACAGAATTAAAGGCATGCCAAATAATGACAAGTGAAGGTTCTTTTCAAGAGATGTATTTTGCCTCAGAGCAGAGGATTCACCTGTATCCTTTGTAAGGCAGAGGTGCATTTTGAGGGTGCCGCCACATACACATCTGGAGGACTCTCAGAAAGAGAATGGGGTGCACTCCAAGAACACTTGAAGGCACTGTAATTCCAAATAATTTTCTTGTTTTCTTTGTAGCATAACTGAAGTAGAATGTATTGGGAAAGGTCCTAAGTGTAGAGTTTAGTTTCATGGATCCTTGGATTGTGAGGTCAGGTAGAATCCAATCCCCGCTGGCAAATGGGCCCGTGTGCCCCAGCAGCAGATTAATTAGACCTGAAAAGCCTACTTTCCTCCGTGACATCTCATAGTGGTCAAAACCAAAATTGTAGTAATTCTTCAGCCAGGGAATGTCTAGCCAATCGTAGACAATAACTCCAAGCCGGCAAAGCTGAAGAAGACAGATAGATTTCATGGACCTACCATCTTCAACCCTGAAAATAACAGAAAAGTATAAGAGAATAAGGAGGATGGCACCAACATGGAAGAGTCCATTGATCTTATCTGTATTTGTTTCAGCAGCACTTACAGCATGCCATCGTAGTAAGTTCTTGTGGTTCCATTAAGTGCACCCGACAAGGAAGTCAAGCTTAGAACCCAATCTTCAGAAGTATCATGACCAGGGAAAGCCTGAGATCAGTATCACAATATGTGTTAAGATTATATCCACAAAGTGCTAAAGTTCACATGTTTCGTAACACTACAGCATGCCAGCAAGCTGTCGGCTCAACATGCAACAAGAAAGACCAGCATGCCACATGCGTAAAGCCCATAAAGGGTCATGCAATGAAACACAGAAGCACAATTCAGTGGGAAAAGAGAACTTCAAATTCACATAAAATGGGGGAAAGGGTAAACTAAGAATGGGCTTTGGCCACACTAAAAACGGATTCTTGGATCATCCCTACAAAAGCGCGTGAGCAGAGGCTCAAGTTAACAAAAACTGACGTAAAGTCATCCTAATTTGGGTGCTCTAATCATGTACTCCAAGTCACAAGAACCATCCCTCTGAAAGCACATGATAGGCATGACTAATTCCACCAGCAGCAATGAACAGCTATCGCTTGTGAGTAAAACTGAAAATCTCTTGTTTGTGTACCTTGTTGGCAAGCATCTGATGCAGCACCCTCACAACCTGCGCGCCAGCAGAGTGCCCGACAAAATGCACTGGGTTGTGCTCGTCCCACACAGGATAGTGCCCTGCACCAAATTAGAACAGCCCGGCCATGTAAAGAACTAATAATCGATAAAGAAATTTCTGAGAGGCCATGGCCATGTTATCGTGTTCTTTGCAATCTCTACCTGTGTGATATATTCTCCCAAACCTGTTGTGGCCGCAAGCCTTGCTGTGCTCCTCGCCGTAGTCCACCTGCCCGCCCTTGAGGTAGTAGAACAGCTCGCGAGCCCTGCAACGCCAAGAACAAATAAATCTCCAGTGATCTATACGCGGAAGGACATGATCTTCCTTGTTCACAGGCACGGAGCAGATACCAAGCAGCATATAATCTACTAATAAGGTTAATAAAGCAGCGGGCAACAACCAAATGGGAATATTTGGCAGGTTTTTTATTATGATGATAATGATCAGAGAAGTATGATCAGAGAAGTATCTCTGGTAGTAGTAGTAGTAGTAGTAATTTTTTTCCGAACCACCCCACCTGTCATGGATGCTGGTGAGCGACCCCAAATCCGGCACGAGCACGCGGTCGTCCTTCTTCTCGGCGCCGGCGAAGTAGGAGAGGCCACCGAGCCTCTGCGCGCGGAATCAAAAAAACCAAAGAGGAAGACACGTGAGGACGCTGCCGCCGCGGCATTTCACCGAACACTCGCCGCCCCCGGGCCAGGAAGCCCGGAACGGAAGAGAAGCGAGCGAGAGAGAGAGGAGCAGTTCCGTACCCCTTTGCCGAATCCGAAGATGCCGTGGACGAGGACGATGGGCGGTGGCGAGGCGTCGAGGATGACGGGCGCGGCGCCCCTGCGCTCGTCGCTCTCCCCCGCCGCGGCGACGTCGACGAGCGCTCCCCCTCCCCCCTCGGCGGGAGGCGGCGGCGGCGGGCGGCGCAGCAGGAGGCAGCCCGACGCCGCGGCCGCCTGCGAGATGTCGGCGGCGACGGCCGTGCTGAAGACGTAGAGGCCAAAGAGCATGTGCACGGTGGCGCTGACCCCGAGCTCCATCAGGCTCAGGATGAACCGCGCCATCCTCGCCGTGCGGCGTGCCGTTGGTCGGCCGGTCGGTCGTTGCCCTCCTCTTCTGGCGCGGAGCTCCTCCCCTCCCTTCTCCTGCTATTCGGTTTCCTCTTCTTGCCGCGCGCCAAGAAGAGGAACAGAAGGAGGAGACCTGACCAACGAACGCAGGAGGAAGGAACGGTCAGAGAAAGGACCGGACGTCGCGCCCTCCGAATTGGGCCGCCGCCGCCGCCGCGTCTCTCCAGGGGCGGGCGGGTGCGGTCTCGTTCGCAGCGGCTCGGTGCCCCGCCGCGCTGTCCGTGCTCGCGCAGTTTGGTTGTGGGGACGGAGGCCGGACCGCCGGTTCCGAGGGGAGGGGGTCTCTCTCTGTCCGTGGCCCCAATCACACGCTTGGCTATTTATATTACCGGCGCTGGATTCGTGGCGCGGTGGTGGGTCCGTGTTGGTGGGCCTGGCCGGTGTTGGTTGGGGGCGGAGAGTGGG
Organism: Eremochloa ophiuroides; assembly: GCA_038502445.1. Classification (NCBI taxonomy): domain Eukaryota; kingdom Viridiplantae; phylum Streptophyta; class Magnoliopsida; order Poales; family Poaceae; genus Eremochloa; species Eremochloa ophiuroides. The sequence continues at coordinate 53,458,396 of JAHLJS010000008.1, forward strand.
GACACCGCGCGGGGCTGGGAGGGTATGGGCAGGGCGCCAGGTCGCGTGCGGTTGGTAGTTGGCGTCTCGGTTTCTGTGTGGGCTGGCGTGGCGTCCTGCACTCCACTCCTGCTGCCTTGGCATCGGTTGGCACAGTGGCAGGGAGAGGTGTGCAAAACGGATGAAGGAAACGTACGGATTGGATTCGCATGGAATACTGGTACTCGCTCCGTCTCTAAAAATATGGAATCCTAGCATTCAAAATTTGTCTTAAAAAAGATGTGATCCTATCCAAGGTTAGCGTATACGTGGTACAAAAGCTGGTGTGGTCAGTGAAACAAACAGCAACAGTAAGGGCCCTAACCCCATGCATGGGCTGCCACCTGTCTCCTGTCCACTCGTTCTTCTAGAACGCTCTAGCACAAGCCCGTTCTCCAGCTAAGCTTTCTCTCACAATCTATTGTCATCAGGAGTTAAAGATAGGGGCATTTTGGTAATTTCACTCGGTCCTTGGTTTCCGTGCATAAACCTACAATTACATGCTTTTAGAGACGGAGGGAGTATATTTTAGTTCGAATACAGATAAATAAACTAAATATTAAAATAACTTAAAACAATAAATATATTAGGTTTAAACCAAACTAAAAAAATATCAAAATTACTATAGCCTTTATGTCATTAACAATTTTAAATTAATATTGAAAATTATTTTAGAGATATATATTTTTAAATAATTTCAATGTATTATTAGCAATAATAAAATTAAGAGAAAACTTTCAAACAGGTTCACGATAGCTTATTTTATTTGTGGATACGGATATTATCGGATACCGTCCAATAAGCAATGGATACAAATACGAACAATCATATTACATATTTTAGCGGATACGGATATAGCTAATTCAGATATCTTTTTCCATTTTCCATCCCCAGTGTGTAGGATCCGGTCATCAGTTGTGGTCCGCAACTGGGAAGACGGACAGGGCAACCAATTGCTATCGGAGGATTGGCATGTTATGTGCACTAATGGAAACGGACAGAAAAAATATATAAAAAAATACTAAAAATATATTTATAATTTTAGATATTTTTATGGAATATATACAAATACGAATATTTATATTACAAGTTTTAATAAATATTTGAATGCTTCAGATTTACAGGCACCCATTTCATAATTCCATCACTACCCACATGCATATGTTACAGCTTTCCTAGTCCAAACGCAACTAGCATGAATCTCGTCATCTCGTCGACCAAAGAGCCCTTTTTTTTAGCTACAGTGATTCCTTTACTTTCCAGAAGCTTCTGAGCAACCACAATGTGTCCATAAAGTAGCTCATAGGCAATAAAAAATTTCTTACTGACTAGCTTTTTCCCTCCCTCTCGTGTTAGAACAAGGCTGAGAAGTTGGGATGGACAGCAGTATTTTAATCTCACCCAAACGCTTCACATTGTGCCAATTGCCATAGTTATGACCACCTGACACAGGGCCCACATCTTTAGACCAAGTAGTCCATATATATCGTTGTTGCTAAGCCGGTACTCGGTAGTAGTAGTAACGGAGGCTAGAGTTTAGATCTGTCACATTAAATATTTTAATTTGATGTCAGTTAAAAGAATTAAACATAAGTTGAAACTAAGGGCCTCTTTAGATTTACTCATTTTGGAAAATAAGTTACTGTAGCAACGTGCTAATTTTTATAATAATTGTCCAATCATGTCTTAAAGTAGACTTAAAAGATTCGTCTCATAACATTTTGCGAAGCTGCCAAATTAGTTTTAGTTTTCATCAATATTTAATGTTATATGTATTTGTTCAAAAATCTAACATGGCCTAATTGTAGAAGACCAAGGTTGTTTGCCACCCGCGAGACAAGTCTATTTCATGATTAGCACATGTTCACTATTGCATCATATAGGCTAATCAAACAAAAATTTCCGATTGAGGATAAAAAAGAGACTTTTGGAGATGCTCTAATTAGGTTTAATAGATTTGTCTTGTTAATTATCCTAAAAATTATGCAATTAGTTTTGTCATTAGTTTAATGTAATACTCCTAATTATCATGCAAACATATGATGTGACGAGACTAAAAATGGATCCAAACACTCAACCCATCTGTCTTCAAATGGGACCAAACATCCGACACCTTTTTTTTTTTGAAATTAAACATCCAACATCTATCACGCCACGGATTGACGGAATAGTAGGACCACTAGATCAGCGACTTCAAGAAGCGTCGAATCGACGGCTGGGCCCGCTAAAATCTACCCTTGTCCAGTGCCCAGCTGGGTGGCCAAGCGGCAAAAAGAACGAGTGTCTACACCCTCTGTCCACAAATACATGTATTTCTTTAACTTTTAATACTAGGAAAAATACCCGTACGTTGCTACGGGTGACTATATACTAAAAAATATATGAAGTTAAATACTATTTTTGCTTTGTCATTCCTACGTGCGTGATTTTTAAGGTCTAATGCAAATATCGGTGGATATTGATTCAAAGGAATTAAAATAAACGGGAACATGGAGGAGATATCTAAGGCTAGTGTATTGTTTTGTATGCACTTCTTCTTGAGCGCCATTCAGGTACCGCCTCTGTGAGCACAACTGCAATGCTTCGTGGAGGTGTTCTGCAGTCCGGAAGCGCCATTGCTGCCGCATTTAGTGGAGTTGAGCACTGAGCGCAGCTATTAGGGGTACATCTATAATGATTGCTGTGCTGCAGATCCACTCGCCCGCTGCCCGTACGTACACGTCGAGCTGCCCAGCTCCCAGCCGCCCCCACGGGCACGAGCAGCTCTGCTCCTCGCCGCGCCACCACGCCGTTTAGCTGTGCGAGCACACCAGTTCGCGCTCGTCATCCCGACACGGTTCAAGCAAAACGAGCGGTGGCGGCGTTGGTGGGCCGATGTTCCACGTCGGCGTCGCCATCGTGGTCCACGGTCGACGCCTGACCCCCGCTTTGTGGTCGCGCTCGATCAATTCACGATAAGAAAGGTACGAATTGTGGTAATTTTATCTCAATCAAGTAGTAATCCTTCTGAAAATCATGTTCAACACGGAGACATAACAGGTGAGCAAAAGGTAATTCATGGACACGTGCGAACGTTGCGAGGACCATAGTCATAGTCGTAGGTGCACAGGATTAGCAAAGGCCAGATAAAAAATTCAGGAGAGAAATTTTGACTCTTTAGTATTTTGTATAGATATAAAATAAAAATATAGATATAGAATGAGATATGAAGAGCAGTGTTATGGAAAGTAAAAAGAGGTTTTGAGGCCTATAACGATGATATGGTTTGGGTGCCACGTGCTTTTATATTAATTAAAAACAATGGGAAAAAACCAATAAGATAAAAATATAAATCACACTTTTCCATCCGTCGTTCCATGACCACATACCGCAAAATACACACTATCTATCTTCATTCACCAATGAAGATTACCTTGTGGCCTTATCCGTTCACCAGGTCTAGAGTATCAAACGAGGAGGTATGCTGCCCGGCTCCAGCTTTGCTGCATACCGATCACCAAAACTGTAGTTTCTAAAAAAATCACCAAAACTGTTCGGGCGAGCGCCGCCGAGCGAAGCATGGTTTGAGCTGAGGCGCTAAGCGGATGCCTGTGGCGGGCCCCGGGGGCGCAACAGCGGCAGGAGCTCCGCTCAGTCTACTCCAAGCTATAACGCTCAGTGCCTCCTCTCCCTCTGCGATGCGACATCTAGTGGCCGCGAAGGCCACGATGTCGATACTCGGTGTGGACTCGTAGCAGCGAATCTGAGGGTGGCCAGCGACGTCAGTGCCGGCGCTACGAAGAGGACTTCCAGGTAGCGGTGACTGAGGCGTGCCGTTGCAGCATGGTCAGGCCTCCGTTGGAAGCCGACCGAGTGGGAGATCCATAACCGCTGCACGACTCCATTTGCGGCGACAGTGCCAGCTGCACAAGCTACGTCCTTGACGGCGGCGATGACCGCGCGAGGTCCGTCTCCGTCCCTATCCCTTCCCTGCATCGTCGACCTGCTGCGCACACCCGCCGCCGAGAGTATTGATCTATCTTTTCATTGCGTATATATAGAAAAGAAGACACCCTCCAGACACGAGGGAGGACAGAGTCACGGCAAAATAAAAGACTGAACCAAAAACGCTTGACAAAAAAACTCACAGAGTCCAAACGACCCATAATAGAGCTTGACGAAAATTTTAGTGGAGAAATCTTCTCGTTTTATTAATAGGTATAGATTCATGTTTGACCAGTGTCTACTCGCTCCGTCCACAAATACCTGTATTTGTTTTGTTATGACTTATTTTATTATTACAAATATTTTCATAATAATTTATTTATTTTATTATTTAAAAAATAAATAAGATAAATGGTCAAATAAGAATCATAAAAATCAAAGAAATATATATAGTTATTTGTGGGCGGAGGAAGTTCGTCTTCCTAACCTTTTTGATCTTTCTTATTAAAACAAGACTTTTGATCTTCACAGTAACCGTTTCTGTCTCGTGGTGTACGGAGTAACAAAAATCAAACGCTGCTCCAAGCGACGACGGCTCGAGGCATTTTCACAGCCTCTCACTTTCTGAGGAGGACATCCCCCATAGACGACGGTGACTTTGCAGTGATCCACGGACGGTTTCACGAGGGCACGCTCACACTCACCATTGATGCCTGTTTAGTGTTGGATTTAATATGGATTTATTCATATTCTATTCAATTTAATCAAATAAATACTAAGGCCATATAAATATTGAGTGTTAATGGTGGAATGAATATATTTGATGACTAACTAGTAACGGTCATATTTATGGTGGGATGACTAGTAACTCCCATGGTTATAGCGTTAACTCCCATAATCATGGTAATTGTTACTAGTAACTCTACTATAGTAATGGCTGGAGTTACTGGTGATTGATGGACGGTTAATGACGTCCGGGTCTTCTGTTATTCATCTTGTACGCTCCGACGTCTATATATATAGGCGCTGGTGTTCATCCGCGAAGAGAAGAGAAATCGACTAAGCACCACAGTTCTCTGTTGAGTTGTTCCTGACCTTCTCCGTCCCGTTTCTCTGCGCACACAGAGTGTCGGGAGAGCAGGTGCCTCCGGAACCCTCGCCTGCGTAAGATCCTTGAACGGGGTGCGCAGCGATTAGGTTTTTGGGGAGCGATTCCGTGACTGCTCATCTTCATCAACTAGTCAGTGGTCTCATCGACTATCCCGCGTGATCAACATCGACTAATTCGCTCGTCATCGACTATTTGGTGGCGATCGGGTATTCACGGCGGGTAACGATCGGCTGTTCCTGGCGGACGCGGATCGACTGTCTTCATCGGCTGTTCCTGGCGGGTGCTGATCGACTGTCTTCATCGGCTACTTCCTGGTGGCTGTTCGTGGGACTGCACTGCGATCCTCTACCTGCATCGATTGTGGTCCACGACTTCGAGCAACGCACTATGTCTACTAGTGCGAATGGAGCCTCCGATGTCCTCGGCATTGGACCCTCCTCTGGGTACACTCATTGTGACAGAACCGCCTAAATCACCGGGCACACGTACACTATCATCGTCCCTAAGGACATCCGGTTACTGTGCACGAGTTCCCTGCAACCTAGGTGGCTTGCCGGGTTTCTAGGAAACCCTGATTTCCCCGACGATCTCATTGTAAAGACCTTGCAAGTATTACAACAGTTACACAAACAATATGGATCAGAGATTCAGAGTACAAGGTGTGGAAGTATAACATAACCATAGTTTTACAAATATAAGTTACATAATCCCAAACCAGAGTTTCATAGTGGAGTAGCAGCATACAACTAGTCACCCTGCCCAAGGGTTATATCATATATACATCTTCTTCCATGTCCGATCTGTCAACCAGCACGGTCCCACGCAGAACTGTACACTCGACTCACCTGCAACAGGGGTTAACAAACCCTAAGTATAAGGGGTACTTCGCAAGACTTACCCGACTAAAAATTGGGGAAAAGACTAAGGAATGCAGGCTGAGAGGAGTCAAGGTAAGGCTTAAGCAAGAATTAAAGTATTTGCAGAAAAGCAACAATATTCCTATTTTCAATATTTTATCTCAATATTATTTTAATCATTAACTATAGCTTAAGTTTCATTCACATGTATCCTCATTCTTTCAGTTACTTTATTCATTCTCAAAACACCTAGTTCCGAACCACTTTTCAATTGTAGGTCAAAGGACCAAGTCTCCATATCCGAGGAGCAACGACGATTCGAATCGATTAATACCCAGCTGGGGATCTCTATCCACACTGCATATGTAGCACTTAACCTTGCATATACCAACCTCATCTACCACAGCTTTTGCAAAACCTGAACGGGTCCTGCGCCACCCGAGAGCACAGTACTCCTCTCGTCTCCAGGCACGCCGGCCACGAGGGTACACGCTACTCTCGCCATCTCTCCACTCCCAGTGCGTGGTTGTCGGTTCAAGTAGTAGAGCCACCGGAGTCAGAGGCTTTCCGTAGTATGTGGCTAGTTGCAAAGTCTCGATCACAGCAGGCCTATAACGAACGGTCCCTAATTCATTTTTTGTTGGAGACATTGCATTGGGACTCTAACTCAAGTACAAGTAATCGCACGGTTTTCAAATCCCTTTTTCCGCCGATGGTCAAGCATTGGGACCCAAATTCACAACCATCGAAACGGAAAATACTTTTCGTCGGCAATGGTGCATTGGGGCTGCAGCACAAGTGCACCATCACCGAACGGACTGATAATCCCTTTTCCTTTCTCATGATTCATTAATAATATATCGCATAGCTTGAAAATAGCATTTTATGCAAAAACTATATTGATTAAGCAGGGCTAAGTATTTTTTAAACATTTCTTTAAAACCAGGTTTTAGGGGTAATATATCAAGGTAGGTAATGCAGCAAGATAGGTAACAATCAACTCCTATCAACCTAATGCAATAATTTAACTCAAGTTGATAAACTTTATAAATTTCAAAAAGGGGCTAATGCACCGGGGCTTGCCTGTTGCTTGGAGTAGATAGAACCCTGAAGTCAATCACCGAGAAAGATCCACGTCCACCGAGTGAAGACCTTACTCAGGATTTTCTTCAGATAATAATCATCGCGCGTTCACTACACGAAATAATAACGCATGCTCAACATAATGCTCAATGAGATGATGATGATGAATGCATGATAACAATCACTTAGATTAATGACGTTGAGTACAACTCTCCTTCATGGTAAAGTTGCAAGCCAACCAAAACCAACTTGCTGATTATTATTCAGGGTTTGACAACATTTAATTATTTTATAAAGCAAGTCCTTCTACATTTACCAATGAAAGGACAAAACCCTAACATGAGAAACACACTTAACCAATCCTTTTTACCCAAGAGCTTGCATCCTAGAGATAATCAACATACATGAATTAACTAATGGAATGCTTAATTGAACTAAAAAGTATTTTAAGTTTTTTATTATCTCATTTTGTTATGAGCACAGCGAAACAAATAATCAAATGCCATGGAACAGCGAGGGTTTTGTGTTCCAAGGTCCACAATCAACTCCAAAAATCACCCAAGTCATTTCATGATTTATGCTTATCATTTCTAAAATTATCAACTAATAATTAAAGCATATAATTAAGGGTATAAGCAAAAATTGTCAAATTAATCCCAAACTTTAATGAGAGTTAGGTGATTACAGTTTATGACCAAGGTACAAATTTCACATGCTCAGATTTTATAAATTAATTACTACAAAATAAACAAGTTTATAATACAACAATACATTGGAAAATAAGATAAATGTGAAACTTAATATTTTCTTAAACAACATGGCCATATTATTGATTCTCAGGCTACCACAACATCATTAAAAGGCAGTGGAGCACCATTTTCAATTTTTACATTTATATATTATTTATAATGCATTTTAAATCTAATTAATAGGCACCAAAGAAGGTAAATCAATAACTCATACATCCATATACCATAAATCATAAAATTTTAACTATGAATCACGCATCATACAGAGAAGCTACGAATAAATTTTCATGTCATTTGGAATACTATAACTCCAGATACAAAAATAACAAGTAAAACAAGCATTTATTTCCTATTTAACAAGATTAAAGCAAACTACCATTAAAACAGTAAACAACATGCATGTTTTATATTTTTAATAAAAACTAGACATCTCAAGGAGCACAACAAAATTTGGTTCACCAAAATTGGAGTTACCAAACTCCAGATATGAATTTCCAAAGATTCAGCAAAACCTCTACGAACAGGTCCTTATGGCACTATTCATAAGAGTCACAGTCTATGCAGTTAGCCCCCTGGGAAAACTCGTCTTCTCACATGGGGTCCCTGGTCGCGAATGTGAAATAGAACCGCGCACGAGAGGCTCGATTCTCGGCCCGTTGATGCTCATCAGCAACTAGGGGAAAAAATGTAAGGGAAATCTCCATGCTCGGACGCACTCGCTGGTGGCCGCAGCTTCCCCGGGGATGGCTCGTGGCCCTCTGACCACGCGCACACACAGCACCTGTAGCGACGGCGAGGGCATTCCGGTGGACAAGACGCGATAGAACTCGAACCAATTGTAATACCCCGGGTATTACGGCTAATTAATTTTGCCATGTCATCATATTTATTTTTGAGCATCTGCATATGAGTGTGATTAGGGTCTTTAGAGTGACTTATTCATTAATGTTATGGATATCATAATTGAATCCCTGATTTGCTAATTAAAAAAACAAATCAAAAGAAAGATTTGAATTTAAGCCCTAATCGGACCCAAAACCCTAAATCAAAATCTACTTGGAATCTGGTCATGGTCTCTTCATAGAAGTTGTAGATCTTTTTATATGTAACAACTTTTATTTTGGGTGTTTTTGAAGTTCTTCAATATAAATTCAAATTAAACCCTAATTACCACTTTGAAATTCAAATTTGAAATGTCAATTTAAAAACTATTGAGAATCTGACCAAACTCATTTAATGAAAGTTGTAAAGCTACTCAAATAGGACAACTTCTATTTTGGCAATTTTTCAAGTTGTTAAATAAATTTAAAAGTAATTTTAAAAATTCAGTTTGAAATTTAAAACCCTCTTCTACCCCCTTTTGAATAGTTTCAAAATTATTCAAAATTTGGAGTTGATCCCTAAACCAATGTTGTTCAGAATTTCGAAAACTACAACTTTTATGTTTACATCTTTCCAAGTTGGCACACAAAATTTTGAGAAATCAGTCAAAACCGGTTGAATGGCACTTAATCGGGCTACAGTAATCTGCCCCCTCCTCTGTTCGCGAACAGGGGCCGGCAGCCGTCCGCGCCGCGCGCGCGCGGCGCCGCCCGTGCCGGCCGGCCGTGTGCCCCCCGGCGCAGTCAACCTTGTAGGGGACCCCGCACCGACTCGGATCGGCTTGTTCCCTCCCTTCCAGCTCCTTAAATGGCGACGGTCGCCCGGTCCCCGTCGCTCTTCCCTCTCGCTCGCCGTAGTGCCCGCCTCGGTTTGTGGCAAAATTCGCCCTCACCGAGTCATCACCGTTGCCTCCAGCTTGCTGTTGATTAGCCAACTCCTTTGCGCGTCGTTTGCCACTGGTGGTGCAAGCCGTAGAGGTCCGTGTGCGTCGGAACGTGGTCGCCGTCTCCGCGGGTGTCCGGAGCACCGCCGCAGCCACTCCTCGCGCGACGAGCTCGTTGTGGTGAGTCTCTCTGCCTTAGACCGTCCGTTTGCGGCTCTATGAGTCATACCTTAGCTCATGCTCGCAGCGGCGTCCCATTTTGTCCCCTAGGATCACCGGAACGCGACTTCGCCGTGGAGGCCGAGCCGTTGCACGCCGCCGCCGTCGTCAAGCTCGCTGCTCCGATCCATCTCAGCCTCGGCCAGACGTCGGACTAGAGTCATGGTGAGCTCCTGGTCCTCCCTGCCCTTTTTCCTTCTACTCTACCGCACCGTCGCGGCCGGGCCAGGGTCGCCGTGCCGTCGCATCCGCCATGGGCGAGGTGGAGCTCGTCGGAGGCACGTGGGGTCGGGGTTAACCTAGCTAGGGTGTGCGTTGGGCTTGGGGATTCTCGTAGGTGCGCGCGGTTTCATTGCCGAGATCGCCGGCGGCGAAATCCGCGGCGGGCCGCCGCGAGTGCGCACGCGCGCGGGCGCGCGGGAGGTGGAAGAGGGAGCTGACAGGGGGGCCCCGCCTGTCAGCGTCCCTTAGCGCGCGCGCGCGGCCGAGCGCGCGGGCCGGTGCGGGAGCGGCCGAGTGGGCCGGCCTGTCCGACTTGGGCCGTTCTGGGCCAGATAGGCGTTTTCCATTTTCCCGTGGAATTTCAAAGGGATTTCTATTTTAAATTGCTTTGAATAGTTCCTGAGTTTTTTATTTTTGTAGTATTATTTCTGTTAATCTAAAAATCATGAAAATAATTGTGGATACTCTCTGGAGCATGTAGTATTTTATAAAATATTATATATAGGGTTTGGACACTTTCTGCAGGAACTAAAAATCAGCATATTAATTAAGAAATGCAACTTTGAGCAATTTTAATAAATTCCAGAATTATCCAAAAATCATGAAAATTTATGTGGTACTATTTTAGGGTAAGATCTATCTGTTGGGTAAAATTTGGCTCAATTGGAAACTCTTAGTACACTTGTTAATTAAGTATGGGGTTTATGGGTTAATAGAATTAAGTTAAGCGCATAATCCCTATTGTTTGGTGTGATTTTGGATTGATTGGCTCAAGGGTCTTTCACCATAGTGATCCTTGACAGAAGTATTAGGGTCGCATGTTGGTTGTAGTAAAGCTGTGCAGCGGCTTTCTGTGACCGTTAAAATGGTCAATAAAACAAAAAAAATAGGAAACATCGCTTTTACCTTCCATAAAATGTTTACAACTTTACCGTGAAGGAAAGTTGTACTCAAGATCTTAATGGTTTACTTTCAAGCACTTCATTTGTTGTCCTCATGCCATGCTAAGCATCCATCATTGCATACGTGTAGTGCCCGTTCCCGAGGAGGTCCAGGTCGAGACTGCTGCTGAGGAGGTCACTCCAGAGGTTATCCAAGGATTCGACATCTGCGGGACCGATCCCGACCCGACGCTGTACGCAATTCAAGGCAAGCCCCGGTGCATCTAGCCCCGCCTTGTGTTTTATAAAATTTTTATCACTTGAGTCTATTAATGCATTAGGTTGATAGGAGTTGCTTGTCACCTATATTGATGCATTACCTGCCTTGATACATAATATCCCGGAAACCTGTTTAAAAATAAAAATATTCAAAAATGCTTAGTACTGCTTACTCAATTTAGAGTTGCAATAAAAGGCTATTTTTGACCTATGAAAATGTGATAATTAAGGATCATGAAAAAGGGGAAGGGACTTGAGTCCGTTCGGAAATTGTGTACTTGGGTAGCAGTCCCAATGCACCGTAACCGTCGGAAAGGGATTTTCCGTTCGTTGGTTGTGAATTTGGGTTAGAGTCCCAATGCTTGACCATCGGCGGGAAAGGGATTTGAAAACCGTTGGGACAGTTGTATTTGGGTTAGAGTCCCAATGCAATGTCGCCGGCGAAAAAGAATTAGGGACCGTTCATTGGAGGCCTGCTGTGATCGAGACTTTGCAACTAGCCACATACTACGGAAAGCTCTGACTCCGGTAGCTCTGCTACCTGAACCGACAACCACGCACTGGGAGTGGAGAGATGGCGAGAGCAGCGTGTACCCTCGTGGCCGGCGTGCCTGGAGAGGAGAGGAGTACTGTGTTCTCGGGTGGCGCAGGACCGGTTCAGGGGTAGAAAAGCCGTGGTAGCCGGAGTTGGTATATGCAAGCTTAAGTACTACATATGCAGTGTGGATAGGGATCCCCAGCTGGGTACTAATCGATTCGAATCGTCGTTGCTCCTCGGATATGGAGACTTGATCCTTTGACCTACAATTGAAAAGTGGTTCGAAACTAGGTGTTTTGAGAATGAGTAAGAATTTTGAAGGTATAATGATATATGAAAAGGAATTTGGATATATGGATATGATTAAAATAAGACTGAGTTAAAATATTGAAATAAGTTAGTAATGCTTTTCTGCAAAACTCTTGACTCTTGCTCCGGCCTTACCTTGACTCCCCTCAGCCTGCATTCCTGAGTCTCAATCCTTTTTCTTAGTCGGGTAAGTCTTGCGGAGTACCCCAGTACTCAGGGTTTGTTAACCCCATGTTGCAGGGATTCAGCAGCCGGAGATCTGTTTCGCTCCTTGCTGCGTGACAGTGGTCCAGGAGGGTAGTGAGGAGGAATAAGGTTGAACCCTTGGGCAGGGTTCTTATCATTTAAATACCTTATTATGTTGTATCGTCAGTCCACTGCTACTTATTTTAAATATGGTTTGTAATATTTGTACCTTAATCCTATTTGGACAAGTGATTTGTAATCTAAGTATCTTATAATCTTTCCGCGCTTTTACTCTGGTGTAATTTGTTATGAAATGTTGTAATCCTGTAATGACTTCGCAATGAGATCCTGTCGGAGGACATCGGGCGCTAATGTAGCCCGGCAGGACCTTCTAGATCATTTGGGACACGGGTCCGGCTGTCAGAGGTCATTAGTGACAATGACAGGTGCCTGTGGGCCATGTGATTTAGGCGGTTCTGTCACAGCTGGTATCAGAGCGTTCCATTGCTAAATCATTACTGTATTACCTTGTAAAACTTCAAAATGTTTTGGATCATAAACTTAAAATTTGCTATTTTGGTCCAAATTGCTCATTCTTGTCTAAATCTGTATTATAGTTATGGTAGCCAGTGGAATAGCACTATTATTAGCCCTATGTTAAAAATTATTTATGTATGTGTTATGCTTGCATTGGTTTTAAATTCGTAAGTACGGTTCATGCATCATGATTAATTCATTTCATAAATAACTTCCTCCTTAAAATGGGTTATGGGTTAGGATCTATCAAACCTATTCTTGCTAGCCTGTATTACATCCTCGCTAATCCCAACTTATCTTCTCCAGCATGGCACGCTGCAAGCAGACTGCACGCAAGATGACGGGACCCAGGGGTGTGCCGCGTCACCAGCTGGCGCCGCGCGACGGGGAGGCCTCTAGCAGTCGTCGCCCCCGCCGCAGCCGCGCTGAGCTACAGGAGGAGATAGAGAGGATGAGGGAGGAGATGAGGAGGATGGTGGAGGACTTTGCCGCCGCTCGTCGGGAGCACTACCAGGACGTAGCGACGATCGACCGACTGCGGACTTCTGTGGCTCGTCTGATCGAGCAGAGGGATGCCACCTGGGCGCGTGAGGACGCGACCAGGGCGAGACTGCACGAGCTGGAAATCTACGTAGAGCAGATCGAGGACTACAACGACACATTGCACGAGGAGGTGCATAGGCTCAACGACGAGCTTAACCCGATCCTGCAGCCACGTGTTGAGGACCCCGAGGATGGGGTGGTCGTTGGTCCTGAGGATCAGGACATGGAGGACGTGGACGAGGAGATTGAGCCTCTCCAGGTGATCGTCAAGGAGGACGCCGACGAGGACGTCGAGGAGGGCGTCGAGGAGCACGTGGCGGAGGTTGACGAGGACGGTGTCGTCTCTGACGGGACCGTGGGTGACGACGACTAGACTAGCAGCGGGACTAGTGATGTCAGTTATTCGTACTATCTAGGGTATTGTAACATCAGTATTGCCAGGAAGACCTTAGTTATGGTTTGGGAACTATGTTAAGTACCGTTTATGTACCCCGGTTATCGTATTGTATGGTGTGTATTGTATTAAGACGTGATTAAGTAATCTAAGACTCAGTTTGGCTTAATCATGCACAGATGCCTGTTAACACCCGCTCGACTAGCGCTGGTACTTCTAAGGACAGGGCCATTCCGCAAGCACCGCCGATCCCACCCACCTTGGCTGATGCTATTGCTGCCTTAGCCAATGCTACGGCATTGCTCGCTCAAAACCGAGATGACCGTGGTGGACGCCGTGGTCGCCACAATGACGAGGAGACGACTTATGTGGACTTCACAGACACCCGTCCACCAGTGTTTACCAAAGCGGATGAGCCGCTGGAAGCAGATGACTGGCTCCGTATCATGGAGCAGAAGTTTGGATTGATTCGCTGCACGGAAACCCAGAAGCCGTTGTTTGCAGCACAGCAACTCCGGGGCCCCGCAAGCGCTTGGTTTGCAAACCTCCAGTCAGCGCAGCCGATAGGGCATCAACTTACTTGGGCGGAGTTTCGTGAGGCTTTTCGTGCACATTACATCCCTGCGGGGGTGATGAAGATGAAGTTGGATCAATTCTTGGCTCTGCAACAAAAGGAATCCACAGTCATGCAGTATGTCAGTCAGTTCAACCACCTGTCGCAGTATGCCCCTGAGCATACTAACACTGATCAGAAAAAGAAGGATTGTTTTGTCAGGGGTTTGAATTTCAAGATTCAGCGAAGTCTGTCCAACAATCTCAACTGCACTTATCATGAGGCTGTCAACTGTGCCATAGCTTTTGAAGAAAGTAACCGCAAGCACCAAGAAGAAAAGAAAAAGAAGAAGTCTGGGTCAGCTGGATCTTCTGGTCATCAAAAGCGCCAGAAAATCATATACCATCCTACTCACCATACCCGTCCCCAGTATCCTCATCAACAGATCGTAGTTCGAACTGCTGCTACTTCTCACACTTCTAACCAACAAAGCGCCAACCAGCCGAATGCCCCTGGCATTCGCGTAACCACTCCTCAAACAACTTACAACCAGCCCTGCTACAATTGTGGCAAGATGGGACATTGGTCCCGCAACTGCCCGTATCCCAAACAATACAATCAGAATGCACCGAAGGCTCCTGGTGGACAGCAGCAGCAGACTCAGCACCGTGGCCACCAGCAGCAGGCCCAGAAGGGAAAAGTTGTGAGAAAAGCAGGACAGGTCTACTACACGCAAGTTGGAGACATTCCTGAAGGTGAACCCGTCATGCTGGGTAGGTTCCCTGTCGCAAGTTATCCCGCTATCATGCTTTTCGATTCTGGTGCATCGCATTCATTCATCAATCGTACATTTGTTGTCAAGCATGAAATTCCGATTGGGCTCATAGAGGAAAGTTTCCTTATACAGTCGCCCGGAGGGCGCATTAGTACCAAAGAGATAGTACATCGGGTGCCCATAGAACTTGGCGGGCATGTATTCCCGACCTCAATGATAGTGCTGAAGGATCAGGATATAGATGTGATATTAGGCATGAATTGGATGTATCAGCATAGAGCTCTCATAGACGTGCTGAATAGAACCATCAGAGTGAATTTGCCTAATAGTCAAACTCAACTTCTTATCCAACTTCCCATACCCCAAAGAGCAGTTGGTAGGGTATGTGCAACCGCAGTTACTGAGGTGCGGAACATTCCGGTAGTCTGTGAATTCCCAGATGTATTCCCTGATGAATTGCCTGGTTTACCCCCTGACCGTGATGTAGAATTTGCCATTGAGCTGAAGCCTGGAACAGCACCTATTTCCCGTAGAGCTTATAGAATGCCGCCGAAGGAGTTGGCAGAGTTGAAAATTCAGTTGCAGGATCTGTTGGATAAGGGTTTCATCAGGCCTAGTTCATCCCCCTGGGGTTGTCCTGCTATTTTTGTTAAAAAGAAGGACAGTTCCCTCAGACTCTGTGTTGATTACCGTCCCCTCAATGAAGTCACTATCAAAAATAAGTACCCTTTGCCTCGCATAGATCTACTTTTTGACCAACTTGCTGGGGCCAGGGTGTTCTCAAAAATTGACCTCAGATCGGGGTACCACCAAATAAAAATCCGTCCCGAGGATATTCCCAAAACAGCCTTCACCACCAGATATGGCCTATATGAATATCTAGTTATGTCTTTCGGCCTGACCAATGCCCCTGCCTACTTCATGTACCTCATGAATTCAGTCTTCATGCCCGAGCTCGATAAGTTTGTGGTCGTGTTCATCGACGACATACTTGTCTATTCCAAAAACCCTGAAGAACATGCCAAACATCTTCGTGTAGTCCTAACTCGTTTGAGAGAACATCAACTTTATGCCAAGTTCAGTAAGTGTGAGTTTTGGTTGGACAGAGTTCCGTTTCTTGGGCATATTCTGTCAGCCGAAGGTGTATCGGTTGACCCAAGCAAAGTGGAAGAGATCTTGAATTGGAAGCCACCAACCACAGTGCATCAAGTCCGTAGTTTTATGGGAATGGCGGGATATTACCGCCGTTTTATTTCGGATTTTTCCAAAATATCCAAGCCTATTACCAGCCTATTGAAGAACGAGGTCAAGTTTGTCTGGTCCCCTGAGTGTGAGCAAGCATTTCAGACTTTGAAGAAATTGTTAACCACTGCCCCAGTCCTAGCTCAACCGGACATTGAAAAGCCATTCGACGTATACTGCGACGCTTCGGGAACCGGCCTGGGTTGTGTCTTGATGCAAGAAGGCCGAGTCATTGCTTATGCGTCACGACAGCTTAAGCGTCATGAAGAAAATTATCCCACTCATGATCTAGAATTGGCAGCGGTGGTCCATGCACTAAAAATTTGGCGTCATTATTTGCTTGGCAGTACTTGCAAGATTTACACCGATCACAAGAGCCTAAAGTATATATTTACCCAAGAAGAGTTGAACATGAGACAACGAAGATGGCTCGAGTTGATCAAGGATTATGACATTGAAGTGCATTATCACCCTGGTAAAGCAAATGTGGTTGCCGATGCGCTCAGTCGCAAGGTTCATTGCAGTTGTTTGGCAGTAAAGCCCCGAGACCTTTCTTTATGCTATGAACTAGAGAAGTTGGGGTTAGAGATAGTTGAACAGGGTAGTTTGAACCATATTAATATTGAGACCACCATCCGTGATGAGATAATCGCAGCTCAGAAAGGAAGCAAAGGCGTCAAGCATATTGAGGAGAAAGTCCAAACTGGTACGGTAGATTGTTTCAGGATTGACGAAGAAGGGATCGTATGGTTCAAGGGTCGGCTAGTAGTTCCAAAGGTACCCGAGTTGCGACAAAAGATTTTAGATGAAGCACATTTGACTAGATTCTCCATCCACCCTGGGAGCAATAAAATGTACCAAGATTTGAGGCAAAGGTTCTGGTGGACCAAAATGAAAATAGAGATCGCTCGATATGTAGCGAAGTGTGACACTTGTCAGAAAGTGAAAGCTGTACACATGAAGCCCGGTGGAGAACTGCAACCACTGCCTATTCCTGCATGGAAATGGGAGGACATTAGCATGGATTTCATCGTAGGTCTGCCAAAGACCTCCAGGGGTTTTGACTCAGTCTGGGTTGTGGTTGATCGCCTCACTAAGCAAGCCCACTTCATCCCCGTCAAGACTATTTACACCGCAGTGAACTATGCAAAGCTGTACATCCAGAATTTGATGAAGCTTCATGGTGTGCCCAAGACCATTGTCTCTGATCGAGGTTCTCAATTCATTTCTAACTTTTGGAGAGCTTTCCACAAGTCACTAGGAACAAAGCTTCTACATAGCACTGCGTACCATCCGCAGACTGATGGACAGACTGAGAGAGTCAACCAGGTGTTGGAGGACATGTTGAGGGCCTGCGCACTCAATTACACAGAATCTTGGGATGAGTGCTTGGCACTGGCGGAATTTTCGTACAATAACAGTTACCAGGAAAGTATTAAAATGGCACCGTTCGAGGCGGTATATGGTCGTAGGTGTCGAACACCCCTGAATTGGTCTGAGCCTGGGGAAAGATGGTACTTCGGCGTTGACTTGGTGGAAGAGACTGAAGCAAAGGTTCGGCAAATACAAGATAACCTGAAGATTGCACAGTCGCGACAGAAGAGTTACGCCGATCAAAGGCGTCGTCCTTTGGTGTTCAAAACAGGAGATTATGTCTATCTCAAAGTCTCACCCATGAAGGGAATTAGTCGGTTTGGAGTTAAAGGCAAATTAGCTCCTCGATACATTGGACCATTTCAGATCATGGCTCGTCATGGGAAAGTAGCTTATAAGTTGAGGTTGCCAGATCATCTCTCAGCCGTACACAATGTCTTTCATGTATCACAACTCAAAAAGTGTCTTCGGGTGCCAGATCAAGTCGTGGATATTGAGGGAATAGAACTCCAACCCGATCTAACATACTCTGAGTATCCTATCCAAGTCTTGGATCGGAAGGATCGCGTCACTCGGCGAACCACTACAAGATGGTACAAGATTCAATGGAGCGAACATTCCGAGGACGAAGCCACCTGGGAGTCTGAAGACTATCTCGCCGAAAACTTCCCCGAGTTCTTTGCTACATTGTAAATGTAAAGTTTCTGGTTATAGTCGGTATGAACTTCCCTTATTATCTTATGGTAGAAACTAGAGTAGGTTTACTTGAGACATTTTCTTTTCCATTACTTAGCCCTAAGGTTTATCGTCTATCAAATCTAGGGACGAGATTTCTTTAAGGGGGAAGGGCTGTAATACCCCGGGTATTACGGCTAATTAATTTTGCCATGTCATCATATTTATTTTTGAGCATCTGCATATGAGTGTGATTAGGGTCTTTAGAGTGACTTATTCATTAATGTTATGGATATCATAATTGAATCCCTGATTTGCTAATTAAAAAAACAAATCAAAAGAAAGATTTGAATTTAAGCCCTAATCGGACCCAAAACCCTAAATCAAAATCTACTTGGAATCTGGTCATGGTCTCTTCATAGAAGTTGTAGATCTTTTTATATGTAACAACTTTTATTTTGGGTGTTTTTGAAGTTCTTCAATATAAATTCAAATTAAACCCTAATTACCACTTTGAAATTCAAATTTGAAATGTCAATTTAAAAACTATTGAGAATCTGACCAAACTCATTTAATGAAAGTTGTAAAGCTACTCAAATAGGACAACTTCTATTTTGGCAATTTTTCAAGTTGTTAAATAAATTTAAAAGTAATTTTAAAAATTCAGTTTGAAATTTAAAACCCTCTTCTACCCCCTTTTGAATAGTTTCAAAATTATTCAAAATTTGGAGTTGATCCCTAAACCAATGTTGTTCAGAATTTCGAAACTACAACTTTTATGTTTACATCTTTCCAAGTTGGCACACAAAATTTTGAGAAATCAGTCAAAACCGGT
The DNA here is from genome assembly GCA_038502445.1 of Eremochloa ophiuroides. Classification (NCBI taxonomy): domain Eukaryota; kingdom Viridiplantae; phylum Streptophyta; class Magnoliopsida; order Poales; family Poaceae; genus Eremochloa; species Eremochloa ophiuroides. Next base: position 53,477,465 of record JAHLJS010000008.1, read on the forward strand.
TGAATGGCACTTAATCGGGCTACAGTAATCTGCCCCCTCCTCTGTTCGCGAACAGGGGCCGGCAGCCGTCCGCGCCGCGCGCGCGGCGCCGCCCGTGCCGGCCGGCCGTGTGCCCCCCCGGCGCAGTCAACCTTGTAGGGGACCCCGCACCGACTCGGATCGGCTTGTTCCCTCCCTTCCAGCTCCTTAAATGGCGACGGTCGCCCGGTCCCCGTCGCTCTTCCCTCTCGCTCGCCGTAGTGCCCGCCTCGGTTTGTGGCAAAATTCGCCCTCACCGAGTCATCACCGTTGCCTCCAGCTTGCTGTTGATTAGCCAACTCCTTTGCGCGTCGTTTGCCACTGGTGGTGCAAGCCGTAGAGGTCCGTGTGCGTCGGAACGTGGTCGCCGTCTCCGCGGGTGTCCGGAGCACCGCCGCAGCCACTCCTCGCGCGACGAGCTCGTTGTGGTGAGTCTCTCTGCCTTAGACCGTCCGTTTGCGGCTCTATGAGTCATACCTTAGCTCATGCTCGCAGCGGCGTCCCATTTTGTCCCCTAGGATCACCGGAACGCGACTTCGCCGTGGAGGCCGAGCCGTTGCACGCCGCCGCCGTCGTCAAGCTCGCTGCTCTGATCCATCTCAGCCTCGGCCAGACGTCGGACTAGAGTCGTGGTGAGCTCCTGGTCCTCCCTGCCCTTTTTCCTTCTACTCTACCGCACCGTCGCGGCCGGGCCAGGGTCGCCGTGCCGTCGCATCCGCCATGGGCGAGGTGGAGCTCGTCGGAGGCACGTGGGGTCGGGGTTAACCTAGCTAGGGTGTGCGCTGGGCTTGGGGATTCTCGTAGGTGCGCGCGGTTTCATTGCCGAGATCGCCGGCGGCGAAATCCGCGGCGGGCCGCCGCGAGTGCGCACGCGCGCGGGCGCGCGGGAGGTGGAAGAGGGAGCCGACAGGGGGGGCCCCGCCTGTCAGCGTCCCTTAGCGCGCGCGCGCGGCCGAGCGCGCGGGCCGGTGCGGGAGCGGCCGAGTGGGCCGGCCTGTCCGACTTGGGCCGTTCTGGGCCAGATAGGCGTTTTCCATTTTCCCGTGGAATTTCAAAGGGATTTCTATTTTAAATTGCTTTGAATAGTTCCTGAGTTTTTTATTTTTGTAGTATTATTTCTGTTAATCTAAAAATCATGAAAATAATTGTGGATACTCTCTGGAGCATGTAGTATTTTATAAAATATTATATATAGGGTTTGGACACTTTCTGCAGGAACTAAAAATCAGCATATTAATTAAGAAATGCAACTTTGAGCAATTTTAATAAATTCCAGAATTATCCAAAAATCATGAAAATTTATGTGGTACTATTTTAGGGTAAGATCTATCTGTTGGGTAAAATTTGGCTCAATTGGAAACTCTTAGTACACTTGTTAATTAAGTATGGGGTTTATGGGTTAATAGAATTAAGTTAAGCGCATAATCCCTATTGTTTGGTGTGATTTTGGATTGATTGGCTCAAGGGTCTTTCACCATAGTGATCCTTGACAGAAGTATTAGGGTCGCATGTTGGTTGTAGTAAAGCTGTGCAGCGGCTTTCTGTGACCGTTAAAATGGTCAATAAAACAAAAAAAATAGGAAACATCGCTTTTACCTTCCATAAAATGTTTACAACTTTACCGTGAAGGAAAGTTGTACTCAAGATCTTAATGGTTTACTTTCAAGCACTTCATTTGTTGTCCTCATGCCATGCTAAGCATCCATCATTGCATACGTGTAGTGCCCGTTCCCGAGGAGGTCCAGGTCGAGACTGCTGCTGAGGAGGTCACTCTAGAGGTTATCCAAGGATTCGACATCTGCGGGACCGATCCCGACCCGACGCTGTACGCAATTCAAGGCAAGCCCCGGTGCATCTAGCCCCGCCTTGTGTTTTATAAAATTTTTATCACTTGAGTCTATTAATGCATTAGGTTGATAGGAGTTGCTTGTCACCTATATTGATGCATTACCTGCCTTGATACATAATATCCCGAAAACCTGTTTAAAAATAAAAATATTCAAAAATGCTTAGTACTGCTTACTCAATTTAGAGTTGCAATAAAAGGCTATTTTTGACCTATGAAAATGTGATAATTAAGGATCATGAAAAAGGGGAAGGGACTTGAGTCCGTTCGGAAATTGTGTACTTGGGTAGCAGTCCCAATGCACCGTAACCGTCGGAAAGGGATTTTCCGTTCGTTGGTTGTGAATTTGGGTTAGAGTCCCAATGCTTGACCATCGGCGGGAAAGGGATTTGAAAACCGTTGGGACAGTTGTATTTGGGTTAGAGTCCCAATGCAATGTCGCCGGCGGAAAAGAATTAGGGACCGTTCATTGGAGGCCTGCTGTGATCGAGACTTTGCAACTAGCCACATACTACGAAAAGCTCTGACTCCGGTAGCTCTGCTACCTGAACCGACAACCACGCACTGGGAGTGGAGAGATGGCGAGAGCAGCGTGTACCCTCGTGGCCGGCGTGCCTGGAGAGGAGAGGAGTACTGTGTTCTCGGGTGGCGCAGGACCGGTTCAGGGGTAGAAAAGCCGTGGTAGCCGGAGTTGGTATATGCAAGCTTAAGTGCTACATATGCAGTGTGGATAGGGATCCCCAGCTGGGTACTAATCGATTCGAATCGTCGTTGCTCCTTGGATATGGAGACTTGATCCTTTGACCTACAATTGAAAAGTGGTTCGAAACTAGGTGTTTTGAGAATGAGTAAGAATTTTGAAGGTATAATGATATATGAAAAGGAATTTGGATATATGGATATGATTAAAATAAGACTGAGTTAAAATATTGAAATAAGTTAGTAATGCTTTTCTGCAAAACTCTTGACTCTTGCTCCGGCCTTACCTTGACTCCCCTCAGCCTGCATTCCTGAGTCTCAATCCTTTTTCTTAGTCGGGTAAGTCTTGCGGAGTACCCCAGTACTCAGGGTTTGTTAACCCCATGTTGCAGGGATTCAGCAGCCGGAGATCTGTTTCGCTCCTTGCTGCGTGACAGTGGTCCAGGAGGGTAGTGAGGAGGAATAAGGTTGAACCCTTGGGCAGGGTTCTTATCATTTAAATACCTTATTATGTTGTATCGTCAGTCCACTGCTACTTATTTTAAATATGGTTTGTAATATTTGTACCTTAATCCTATTTGGACAAGTGATTTGTAATCTAAGTATCTTATAATCTTTCCGCGCTTTTACTCTGGTGTAATTTGTTATGAAATGTTGTAATCCTGTAATGACTTCGCAATGAGATCCTGTCGGAGGACATCGGGCGCTAATGTAGCCCGGCAGGACCTTCTAGATCATTTGGGACACGGGTCCGGCTGTCAGAGGTCATTAGTGACAATGACAGGTGCCTGTGGGCCATGTGATTTAGGCGGTTCTGTCACACCAATAACGCTAAAAGGATCAGGTGCTCACCCGGAGTCTGTTGCGCAATTCGGTAGGGACGGAGTGTGGCCGGAGGTGCCTCGTCGTCGCGGATCGCGGCCACGGCGGCGAGCTTCAGTGGCACGCAAGCTGTTCCGGCACGCCAAGGGCTGGTCGCGGCGGGGTGGTGCTCGGTGGTGCGCTGCCGTCCGTGGGGAAGAAGACAGCGTTCGCGCAGCTTCGGCGATGACAAAAAATGAAAAAGGGCTCAATCGGTTCGCAATAAGCAGTCGGACCTAGCTGCAAGATGGAGATGGCTGCGATGGCACGAAGACGACGAATTTCGTCGCTTCCAGAGGCTCGTCGGCGGCGAGGTGAAGAAGGGGAAGATGAAAAAGACGGCCAACCAGGGGGTATAAATACGGACATGACGAGCACAGGACGTGTCCGGGCCCTCCCTTGAGCTTGTCCCCTTCGTCGAACATGGGCCCAGCAGCCAGGACGGCGGCGACCGTGCGGCCGCACACGCAGCTCTGTACGTGAACAAAGGAAGGTCGTGCGAGTTACAGTAGCACCCATACCCCCATGTCCCTGAATTTTTACCAATTTACTTTTAAATTTACATAGTAATTTGAAAATTTCTCTTAATAGAACTTGTGGAGAATTTTAAGCTGAACAACTTTGTTTTTTGAGCCATATTCAAATTTTGAGCTGATTTTGAACTATATAAAAGGCGGTAAATAGGGTTTAAACGGGAGTTTGAACAAAAACTCAAAAATTAAAATTTTATATAATGACATAAAAATCTCCAAATACCAAAGTTGTTCCATTCAGTGAACTTTACAATGTTCAAATAATAAGTTATGTCTAATTCTTAGTAATTTTCAAAATAAGAATTTAAACTTAAACCTTTAAACATAGATTAGGGTTTTATTTGAAATTTCAAATAATAAATTTTAATTCTTCCAATATAAAAGTTGCTCAACTTTTCAAGAGCTACAACTTTTGGTTAAGGCAGAACACCAAATTCTCATTAGTTTTTGAAATTAGGGTTTTGGGTCCAAATTAGGGTTTTTAGATGATTTTCTTTTTAATTTTCAAATTAGATTTAGATAATTACACACAGACACAAGTATTTATAAGAATAAAATTTATTTTAGTTAATGCACACTAACAGGGTTGAATACGGGATGATTTGCATGCAATCATGATGACATGGCAGGTTTTAATTACAGTAACACCAGGGGTGTTACACTCATGATCCTTTTCTTACAGTAATTTACGTACTTACTGTTTCGATTGGTATGTCGTTCTTGCATCCTGTAGCTTTTGAGAGTGAGATACATATGCACATATTTGTCGTCATAAATCTGCTATTTTATTTCTGAATTAAATTGACTTGGAAATTGCCTAAATTCCTAACCGTCCAAAAACCGAATCTTAGGCAATTTTCTGTCAGTGATTTTGTTGCTGCTTTGAAGCCGAACACCTTTGATGGCAAAAATTTTATGATTTGGCGTGCCAAGATGGTGTTGTGGTTGACTGGTATGAACTGCTTTCACGCGGCACAGGAGAAGCCTGAACAATTTACTCCTGATGAGGAGAGAAAGTTCTTGGCTGCCAATAACCTGTTTCGAGGTGCCGTGATTAGTGCACTTCATAGTAAGTATGAGAAAAACTACATATCTTGCGCATCAGGCAAAGAATTATGGGATGCTCTTGATGCAAAGTTTGAAGTTTCCGATGCTGGCAGTGAGTTGAACCTTATGAAGCAGCTGTATGACTATAAAATGGTCGAAGATCGATCTGTAGTAGAACAAGCTAATGAGATACAGGCTATAGTAAAGGAAATAGAACACTTTCCATGTATTTTGCCCGACAAATTTGTGGCCGGCGGCATAATTGCGAAGCTGCCACCTTTTTGGAGGGATTTTACTACTTCTCTAAAACACAAGAGACAAGAGTTTAGTATGGCTGAGCTTATTGGAACTCTTGATGTTGAGGAGCGGGCGAGAACAAAAGATAACCGTGGAAAGGGAGTCGAGTCTTCTGCTGCCAACATGGTGTAGAGAAAAAACCCATTTGCATCTCGTAATAAAAAGAAGAACAATAAACAAGAGAACAGTAATACAAAACCTGCACAGACTGCTGAATTTAAAAAGAAAAATACCAAGAAGGGTGATGGCTGTTTTGTTTGCGGGAGCGAAGAGCATTGGGCAAGTGCGTGTCCAGACCGCAAATCTAAACAAGCAGAAAAAAAGCTAACATGGTAATTAGCGAGACCGAACGAGGAACATCTAGGTATGATAACACTTTACCCTTTGTTCTTTCAGTCTGTCAATCGCCTGAGTGGTGGATGTACAGCGGTGCTAATATTCATGTATGTGCTAATATTTCTTTGTTTTCTTCTTATCAGACCGGTGGGTCTAGAGCCTTGCTGATGGGGAATGGCTCACATGCGCGTGTTCATGGAGTTTGTACGATCATTCTGAATTTCACTTCGGGAAAGACGGTGCTATTGAAGAACGTGCAGCATGTTCCCTGCATCAAAAAGAATCTCGTTAGTGGCTCTCAAATGTGTCGGGATGGCTTTAAAATTGTACTTCAGTCCAATAAGTGTGTCGTGTCGAGACATCGAACATTTGTTCGAAAAGGTTATGATTGCGGAGGCTTGTTCCACTTATCTTTGCTTGATGATGTGTGTAATAAAGTTGTGAATAATGTTAATGTTTCGGATGAGTCAAATATTTAGCATTCACGGCTTTGTCACATTAATTTTGGCTGTATCATGTGGCTTGCAAATCTTAATTTAATCCCAAAATTTAATTTAGTCAAAGGTTGTAGGTGCCATGTGTGTGTGCAATCAAAGCAACCTCGCAAGCCTCACAAGGCTGCCGAGGCGAGAAACATGGCACCATTAGAGCTCGTTCATTCTGATTTATGTGAAATGAATGGCGAATTGACTAAAGGCGGTAAAAGATACTTCATGACATTTATAGATGATTATACTAGATTTTTCTACGTGTATTTATTAAAAACGAAAGATGAAGCGTCGTATTATTTTAAGGCCTACAAAGATGAAGTAGAAAATCAACTCGAGAGAAAAATTAAACGGTTAAAATCTGATCGTAGTGGAGAATACTTTTCAAGTGAATTTTCTGATTTCAGCGTGGAACATGGAATTATTCACAAGAGGACACCGCCTTACTCATCACAATGCAATGGGATTACCAAGAGAAAGAACCGCACTCTAACAGAGTTGGTGAATGCCATGTTGTATACTGCGGGACTATCTAATAAATGGTGGGGTGAAGCGATTTTGACTGCATGCCATGTCCTAAATAAAGTTCCCACAAAAAATAAAGATATCACACCATTTAAGGAATGGGAGAAGAAAAGATTAAATCTATCATATTTGCGCACTTAGGGTTGCTTGGCCAAGGTGAATGTGCCTATCAACAAGAAGCATAGACTTGGACCTAAAACTGTTGATTGCGTGTTCCTTGGCTATTCTCTTCATAGCGTTAGATATAGGTTCTTAATTATAAACTCTGGAGTGCCTGACATGAATGTTGGTACAATAATGGAGTCCAGAGATGCTACATTTTTTTAGGATGAGTTTCCCATAAAAATACATCGAGCACTTCTGGTCATGATTTTAAAATTCCCCATGAGCATGATAATTTTATTCCGGTAGAACAAAATGAAGAACCTCAAATGCAAAATCTAGAGAAGGATGACAATGTAGTCATTAGAAAGAGCAAGAGACAAGGGACTGTAAAGTCTTTTGGTGATGACTATATTGTGTATCTTGTGGATGATACACCAACGACCATTAAAGAGGCATATTCCTCCTGATGTTGACTTATGGAAGGAATCAGTACAGAGTGAGATGGATTCTATTATGTCTAATGGAACTTGGGAAGTTATGTACCGTCCTTATGGATGCAATTCTATAGGATGCAAATGGGTGTTCAAGAAAAAGCTTAGGCCCGATGGTACCGTTAAGAGGTACAAGGCAAGGCTTGTGGCCAAGGGTTATACCCAAAAAGAGGGTGAGGATTTTTTCGATACATATTCACCAGTTGCCCGATTAACTACAATTCGAGTGTTACTTTCCCTGGCAGTCTCTTATGGTCTTATTGTTCATCAAATAGACGTTAAGACAGCTTTCCTAAACGAAGAGTTAGAGGAGGAGATCTACATTGATCAGTCAGAGGGGTTTGTAGCAAATGGTCAAGAAAGCATGGTTTGAAATTGTTGAAGTCTTTATATGGCCTAAAACAAGCCCCTAAGCAGTGGCACGAGAAGTTCGACAGAACTTTAACATGTGCAAGCTTTGTTATGAATGAAGCTGACAGATGCGTGTACTATCGGTATGGTAGGGTCAAGAAACTATCTTGTGCTTATATATTGATGACATACTGATATTTGGTTCCAGCCTCAATGTAATAGAGGAGGTTAAGGAATTTTTATCGAGTAATTTTGAAATGAAAGATTTGGGAGAGACTGATGTTATTCGTAATATTAAGCTTCAAAGAGAAGGTGATGGTGGGGTAATGCTGTTACAATCTCACTACGTGGAAAAGGTGCTGAGTCGCTTTGATTAAATTTGACTTGGAAATTGCCTAAATTCCTAACAATTAGTTGGGGAAGTTTGGGAAAAAAAAGTTTAAATTTTAGTACTGTAACAATTTTATTTATATTTGATAACTTTTATCTAACTATAGACTAACTAGACCCAAAAGATTTATCTTGACATATACAGATAAACTATACAATTATTTATTTTTTATCTACTTTTAATACTTTATATATATATATATCTAAAAATTTAGTGTGACAAGAAATCTATAAAAAAGTTTGAAAAATTTTAGGAGCTACCCTGTTCGAATACCCGAATTGCTAGACTGCGCTTGTGGGGAGAGGAGAGGTTTCTTGTGCTTGGGAGTTTTGAGACCAGCAGTGGCCTGCGGTATGTGGATCCGTAGCAGACACATGGAAAGCCTCAAAGCCTGCGAATGCGGCGCAAGAGTTTCTAGCTTTTTTCCCCTTAATCTCGTGATCAAGATTCCGGTCGGGTGCCCTTCCATCGTCAGTGGTCACGCACGAAACCCACGCGCTCTTGTTTTGACCGAAAGGCTGTGGACTGCGGTGCCGGACACGCGACCAACAGGCCGGCAGCTGTGCCAAACTTTCTCTCCGTCCGCCTTTGGTCTGTGCGAACGGAGTGCAGCATCGCATAACTTGGTTCGTGAGTCGTGGCGCATAGCCCCGGGGGGGGGGGGGGGTGGCTGCGAGATGCTAACATCTAGTACGTAGTACACGTCATTGGAAACGGTTGACTTCTTGGTCCAATTTAATTTAGTACACAGCCAGGATGTCCAAGACCATCAAGCGCACGAGCATTCGGATACCGGCTTTTGAGCAGGGTGAGGTACTCCTCAAGCAGTGGTTGGGGATTGCGCCGCCGACCGAGATAGTTTCACCTGTGTCAAGGGGATATTCGACGCCTTGGATGTCAGGACCTTATTCTCGAGCTTGGAGGCCCTTGACGTGCTATTTCCGGCATTTAACGGACGTGCGCGCGAACTTTTTGTGGAAGACACATAAGGCAATACGGTGTTCGCGCGTTGATTGTGCTATTTATGTAATATATCGAACCGGTGAGCAATCTGGGTGGTCCGAATGTTGGACTACCTAGCGCGGTAGAAGCGCGTTGTTTGTATCGAAAACTCTTTTTTTTTTAATAGCAATGATACACGAGTCTTTTTGCGTATTTGAGAAAAAAAGAAAAAATTCAATTTAGTTTGGTAATGATTTTTTCCAAACAGAATAGATGAAGACATAGTTACTCATATATACGTGTCATATCCATCTTCCATTATGAATATGTCAATTTTATTAGTGGTACATAAATTTAGTATGTTTTTTATATTTAAGTCCCTGAACTTGTGCTACGGTGTCACTCGAGTCCATGCCTCTTGAATTATGTAATTTGGAGGGCTAATCTAGATCCGCAAACTCGTCAATAAAAACACATTTAGTATCTCATATTAACGTATCTGCATATTCATGTGCAAGTTCAAGGCCTTAGTTTAGATGACAGCGACGTAAAGTTTTAAGATTCAAATATCAAGATTTGAGAGAGTGAAGAGGCATATTTACTTTCCACAAAATCAACATTATACTGAATATCTGGACTTCAAATGCTCAACTTAACTATACTAAGACTAACGTAGTGCCTCCATAAAGTTCTGAAAGTATGAACTTCTGACCATGGATCTGAACTTCCGACATCGTAGCACACAAAAGAATGATGTGACACCACCATTGTCTCAAAGTTCCTAAAACGATTGGGTTGTGAAACGGACATAGTGGAATGTGGTATGCTCTGGAACACTTCTTTAGAAAGGTTTTTTCACTGTAGAAACAAAACTGATCCACATTCTCGAAATGGGAACGCATGTTCCTAGGATGTGGAACGTGGCACCGTTCTACGTTCCCGGTGACTATGGGCACGACCTGTGAGTTTTGTACAAGTCAAAACTTCAGACAACCCTGAAAGCCAAACAAACTTCCAGTTGCACATGTGGTGCTTGTGCACCTCTTCATAGTTTTTAGTTGATTATTTCAGCACTTAAGCTTCATCAAAAGTGAGATTTTTGTATTCCTATTAAGTATCATGGGCATAAAACTAAAATTCAAGATATAAAATAAATAAAATCATCTTGAGTCCGATGCGTTTTGATCCAATTTGATTGAGGGTTCAAATGTCATTGCATAAAACTATTGTTTCTTCACGAGACTAATAATTGAAACCATAACTTGTTAAACTCATTAGTCCCTAATAAGTTGCTTGTCATTAACACATCAAAACCCACATAAGGGGTGGGGCGAATGCACTTACATTTAATATTGTGGTAGATATGTTAACATTTAGTATTATAAAGAGAGACACTGATGATTGGCAGATCAGTGTATCGTACTGCATCTAGGTGATGGTGGCCTATCTATTCTGAAATATGCAGACGACACAATCCTTTTTATGGAATAAGATTTAAAAAAAGATCATATCTGTAGCTCTAGTTGTGTGTGTTCAAGCAGGTGTGATGTTGCAAAACTAAATTTCATAAGAGTGATTTTTACTCCTTTTGAGACACCTAATCCGCGTTAGATCGTTATAAGGAGCTATTCAATTGTAGATCGGTGAACCTTCCGGTCAATCATTTAGGTACGCCCATTTATTCTAAGAATCTAAGAAACTCTGGTTGGAACAGAGTGATGGAGCGCTTCAAGAAGAGATTCAATAGTTGGAAAGGTAAAAACCTCTATATTAGAGGCCGTTTGATACTAATAATTCAGTACTCAATAACTTTCCAATGCATATAATGTCCTTTTCTGTGCCACAAAAAAATAAATTACTTTCACTTCAGGTTTTACTAGTTGGGAGATGAATAAAAAAGAACTACACCTTGCGAAGTGGAGAGTCTTGGGTCAACCAAAAGATCAAGTTGGTCTAGATATTGAAATGGTTGTTCGAATTCCTCGCATCATAAGGTACATGACAATAATTTCTTTGAAACAAATACGTACCTACACACCAAATATTTATTTTAAGTAGATTAGATAGCATGAGATTCACGCTTCTAGTCTCACAAAGGCCTTCATTTTGGATCCTCCATTGTGAAAGATGTATCACAGATTCGGCTCTTGAGGACAAGTAGCTGGGTAACACAACTTTGAGTGAATATAACATCCTTGTCTCTACAATATAACTAGGCATAAACATGTTACAATGGTACAAAGTTCTTAGCACCTCTCCACCTAGCAATAGCGCAAGTTAGTATAATGAAAACATTTGTTACCACATATTGCTAGTATCGGACTAAGGCAAGAACTTGATGTCTTTCTTGGAATTTATTTTCTTCTGTGAGGAAGTCTTTCATTGAAATCTAACACCAAATGGACAATGCTTAATGAAACTACATTATCAAATTATAATCCATATAGATGTGCCTAACATAAACAAAGGTTTATGAAATTTTAAAGCTCCTTTGAAGATAAATATCTCTTTATGGTACTTACGCAGAGGAGTATTGTTCACAAAAGATAACTTAGCCAAGCAAAATTGGCAAGGCAGCAAAAATGTTGTTTTTGTCGTAAAGAAGAGATAATTGAGCACTTGTTCTTTGATTGTCGATTCGTCAAAGCAGTTTGGCGAATAATTTGAGAGGATTTAGGTTTACCTAACCTTATAGTGTACTGCACATGTTTGGCAATGGTTATAGGAATATTTGTAAAATTTAAGCCTGTAGTCCTATTAGGAGTGGCTAGACTTAGATTTTCTAAAAGAAAAAAACACTTATTTTTTGAGGATATATTCCCTGTTATTTGCTGGCTCTATTTATAGGCTATTCTCGAGAATTTGTTTTTCGAATTACACAGTACAGACATAGACGCTTACAGCATACGCACACCTAACCCTGTAAACACACGTGTAAGGACCGTATAGGCTAGAGGGGGATGAATAGCCTGTTAAAAATTCTAGCAAAATACTAGACCACAAGTTAGTAGATAAGCAAACGAGACAAAGCGCTAGCTCTAAACTATTCTATGCAAGCCACCTATCAAGATATGCTACTCACAAATATAAGCACTCAACACGCAAGAAACCAACTCCCCCGAACCTAAGGAGATGGCACCTAAACAAGTATTAAGCGCAAGGAAGAGAGATCGAGATGATTATACCGATGGGCTTGATTGAAGTGAAGTCCGCATGCCGTGAAGACCAATCACCGGGATATATCCAATATGAAAACCAAATGATCAAACCCAATAGAATATAAGAAACCCAAGAGTCCACTCGATGGTGTAGAAGACAAAGAACACTCGATTTTTTACCGAGGTTCACGTGATCGCCGTCATGCAACTCCTCGTTGTGGCACCGGTCTTCCTTGGTGGATTGCGAGCTAGGCTTCACACGCCAATCCCTCACCGAGAGCCGCTCACCAACACAAGAGAAGTGGCTATCAACCACGAGCAATCCACTAGAGTTGGTTTTGGCACTCCGCCGAGGATAACCACAAAACCTCTCACAATCAATCACCTCGGTGTGGGCTTGAACAATCTCCAATCAACCTCACACCGGAAACGCCTCCAAGCCGCTAGGGACACGGCAATGCCCCAAGAGAATAAGAACTCAGCCTTGGCTTGCTCTCAAGTGCTCTAGAATGCAATTCACTAAGCAATGATGCACTTGAGGATCACTCAATTCACAAAGATGATAAAAAATGAACAAGTGAGTGAGTGGGAGGCTTAGGATGCTCACAAAGAGTATGCAAATGATTCAAGTGTGCAAGAATTTTCACCAAGTGACCAGAGAAGGAGTATAAATACCCCTAAGTGCAATCCTAGCCGTTACCCACTGAAAAACAGTCGTTAACATGCTTTTCGGGGCGTCGGACCGACCGTCGGACTGAGTTCGTCGGACTAATCCTTCGCGTCCGACGCTCGGATGGCTGCCACGTGTCAACTCTCGTTCAACCTCAGCCGCTGGATCGCAACGGCTACTTCTCGCGCTCAACTGCGGACCGTCGGACTGGGGGCGTCGGACTAAAACTCTCGGTCTGACGCCCTATTCCCAGTACACTGCGCGTGTACCGTCGGACGTTCGCGGAGGGGTCGTCGGACTAACGAACTCGAGAGTCCGACGTTTCCAGAGAGGTCCAGAAACGCTAAAACTTCGTCGGACTTTGTCCGACGCTCGACGTCGGACTAAGCTCCAGCGTCCGACGCTCTCTGATTGCGCCACGCGTCACACCTCACACTGTTATACCATCGGACTGTTGATCACAATGGTCCGACGCTCGTAAAACGAGCGTCCGACGCTCGCCATTGGCCGGAGCTAGGGTTAGGCGTCGGACTTTGGACAATAGTCCGACGCTCATTTCTCAGCATTTTTCAAGTTAATTTTCCACCCCTTGTTTTTATGTGCTGACACTCAAGATCTCCAACACTTGTGCACAGTGTGTTAGCATTTTCAAAACATTTTCCAAGGGTTTCTAGCTTTGATCTCTAGGTTGTGTTAGTTCAATGCAAATGAAATGCGACCTAGAGCACTTGAAAGTAATCCAACACTCGTTCTCCCCTTAATAGTCGGCTATCTATCCTAAATGTGATCACACCCTTTAGGTGTCTTGATCACTTAAAGAAAAGCCTATTTGAGGTTATACCTTTGCCTTCATGCCTTTGCTTAACACTTGATCATCTCACTTCTTGTTCACTTGATCCATGGTAGAGCCATCTTGATCAACATAGTCTTCTAGGCTCCACACTCCATGGTTTGACCAACCTAAACCTTGCCATCACTTAACAACTTAGGTTAGTCCTTATGATGTCATTAATTATCAAAACAAAGATAAGAGTTAAGTTTGTTTTTGAACTTGTGAGCTTGTCCAAACAAGATTGTCATGTTTTGGAAAGGACAAACAACACAAATTCGGTTTGGTGGCTATTTGGCTCCCCCTACATATGTGCATGAGTTTGGATTTGAAAGCTTGGATATATGCATATATAGAGAGTAAATTTCCACCAAGATGTGTTAGGATGGTTAGCATAAACCTTTGAAGCGTGATACCAATTGAAAAGTTTCATATCGAAGTTGCAGAAAACTCCATCCTTAGCACTTTTGATAACTAGATGATCACAAAACTTGAGCATACCGTGAGATCAACATTATAGGCAATGCTCAAGAACCACTTGTAGGACCATTAGTAAAGTACAAGATCATCTAGCTACCACCTAAGTATGCTAGTTATCAAGTCATCAAACAATTCTATACTAGCATACTCCACTCAAGAACATGGCAATAGAATATAAAAACATATACAAGTGCTTCAAACATATGTGAATGCACGTTCCAAATGCAACAACCAAGTTTATGAGTTTGCTCCCCCTTAAGGTGAGCTTATCTTTAAGTAAAGGTTATGATTCAAATTTTTAATCCCTTTACTTTGGCCTAATGATGGTTCATCGTGAAGTTCAAGTTCTCTCCCCCTTTGTCATTTTATCTTTATTCTTTATCCCCCTTGGCATCAAGTACCACAAAAGGGTCAAGTTAATGGAATGAGAGACCTTTGTTAGTCAAATTTTGGTTCAATCTAACAAATTTGTACAAGTGTCTTAACTCGGTTTGAACCAAAGATAAGTTTCTTCACGCCACCCGGGGTTATCTTGCCTATGTTGAGTTAAGCACTTAGTTACTCATTTAATCTAGATTCAACACTAGATTTGCATCCCCATGAACAAGTTATATGCCATCACTAGATCAAGCAATCAACCAAGTAATAGTGATGCCATATAGAATTCAAAACCATTTAACCTTTCAATGAATGACCTAGAGAGAACAAAATCATGTCTATATGATCTAACAAGTCCTAACAAAGTATGAATGCACATGTCAAATAATGTTACATTTGCCTTGCTTGGAGGATAGACATGTCATAAGATATTCATGAAGTGCATCAACACATGTTGGAGTAGTCAAGTATGTTCAACTCATTCCTTAGCTTGCAAAATCTAGCTTCATCAAGTGGCTTGGTGAATATATCGGCTAGTTGATCTTCGGTGCCTACACTTTTGATTACAATATCTCCTTTTGCTTAGTGATCTCTTATGAAATGGTGCCTCACATCTATGTGTTTGGTTCTTGAATGTTGCACCGGATTGGTTGTGATCTTCACCGCACTTTCATTGTCACATAGCAATGGAACCTTGTTGAATTTCAATCCGTAGTCCTTCAAGGTTTGCCTCATCCAAAGCAATTGTGCACAACAACTTTTCGTACTAATGTATTCCGCTTCGGCGGTAGAAAGTGCAACACTATTTTGCTTTTTGGATGACCATGAAACTAGTGACCTTCCCAAGAGTTAATATGTACCGGAAGTGCTCTTTCTATCAATTTTGCAATTGGCATAGTTCGCATCCGCATAACCTATCAATGTGAAGTTAGAGCCCTTGGGATACCACAAACCAATGTTAGGTGTGCTCTTTAAGTACCTCACTATTCTTTTACTTGCCTTCAAATGACTTTCTCTTGGAGAAGCTTGATATCTTGCGCACATGCACACACTAAACATCACATCCGGCCTAGAAGCGGTCACATAGAGTAGACTACCAATCATTGACCGATATTGCTTTTGATCAACCAATTCACCTTCTATATCCAGTTTCAAACTTCCACTATGTGACAGAACCGCCTAAATCACATGGCCCACAGGCACCTGTCATTGTCACTAATGACCTCTGACAGCTGGACCCGTGTCCCAAATGATCTAGAAGGTCTTGCCGGGCTACATTAGCGCCCGATTTCCTCCGACGGGATCCCATTGCGAAGCCATTACAGAATTACAACATTTCATAACAAATTACATCAGAGAAAAGCACGGAAAGATTATGAGGTACGTAGATTACAAACCGTTTGTCCAAATAAGATTAAAGTGCAAATATTACAGACCACAAATAAAATAAGTAGCAGTGGAACGACGATACAACATAATTAAGTATTTAATGATAAGAACCCTGCCCATGGGTTCAACTTTACTCCTCCTCACTTCCCTCCTGGACCACTGTCACACAGCAGGGGGCGAGGCAAACCTCCGACTGCTGTATCCCTGCAACATGGGGTTAACAACCCTGAGTACTGGGGTACTCCGTAAGACTTACCCGACTAAGAAAAAGGAATGAGACTCAGGAATGCAGGTTGAGGGAGTCAAGGTAAGGCTTTACCAAGAGTCAAAGAGTTTTGCAGAAAAGCATTATTATGCTATTTCAATATTTTAACTCAATCTTGTTTTAATCGTAATCCATAATTCCAAAATTATTCTAATATATCATCATACTTTCAGATTCTTAATTATTCTCAAAACACGTAGTTCCGAACCACTTTTTAGTTGTAGGTCAAAGGATCAAGTCTCCATATCCGAGGAGCAACGACGATTCGAATCGATTAGTACCCAGCTGGGGATCCCTATCCACACTGCATATGTAGCACTTAAACTTGCATATACCAACTCCAGCTACCACGGCTTTTCTACCCCCGAACCGGTCTTGCGCCACCCGAGAACACAGTACTCCTCTCCTCTCCAGGCACGCCGGCCACGAGGGTACACGCTGCTCTCGCCATCTCTCCACTCCCAGCGCGTGGTTGTCGGTTCAAGTAGTAGAGCTACCGGAGTCAGAGCTTTCCGTAATATGTGGCTAGTTGCAAAGTCTCGATCACAGCTGGCCTACAATGAACGGTCTCTAATTCTTTTTCCGCCGGCGACATTGTATTGGGACTCTAATCCAAATACAAGTGTCCCAACGCCGATGGTCAAGCATTGGGACTCTAACCCAAATTCACAACCAACGAACGGAAAAAATCCCTTTCCGACGGTTACGATGCATTGGGGCTGCTATCCAAGTACACAATTCCCGCACGGACTCATGTCCCTTCTTCCTTTCTCATGTTTTATAGTTATCACATTTACATAGGTCAAAAATAGCATTTTTATGCAAATCTAAATTGGTTAAGCAGGACTAAGCTTTTTTGAACATTTTATATTTTTAAACAGGTTTCAAGGGTATTATATATCAAGGCAGACAATGCAACAATATAGGTGACAAACAACTCCTAACAACCTAATGCAATAATAGACTCAAGTCATAAATATTTTATAAAACACAAGGCGGGGCTGAATGCACCGGGGCTTGCCTTGGATTGCGTACAGCGTCGGGTCAAGTTCGGTCCCGCAGATGTCGAATCCCTGGACGACTTCCGGAGTGACCTCCTCGGCAGTGGCCTCGACTTGGACCTCCTCGGTGACGGGCACTACACGTATGCAATGATGCATGCTTAGCATGGTATGAGGATAATGGATGAAATGCTCAAAAGTAAACCATTTAGAACTTGAGTACAGCTTTCCTTCACGGTAAAGTTGTAAACATTTTACGGAAAGTAAAACAGTGCTTTCATACTTTTGTTTTATTGACCATTTTAACGGTCATAGAAAGCCGCTGAACAGTTTTACTACAACCAGCAAGTGATTTCATTACTTTTGTCAAGGATCACTATGGTGAAAGATCCATGAACCCCATCAATCCAAAATCACACCAAACAACAGGGATTATTTGTTTAAATCAATTCTATTATCCAATAAACCTCATATTTAATTAACAAGTGACCTAACAGTTTTCAATTGAGCTCAAACTTACCCAACAGATAGGTTCTTCCCTAAACAGTGCCACATAAATTTTCATGATTTTTGGATTAATCTGGAATTTATTAAAATTGCCCAAAGTTGCATTTGTTAATTAATATGCTGATTTTTAGTCCCCACAGAAAGTGTCCAAATCTGATATCTAATATTTTTATAAAATATTACATACTTCAGAAAGTATACATAATTATTTTCATGATTTTTAGCTCAACACAAATATTCCTATAAAAATAACAAATAGTAGTACTATTTATTTTAATTTATAAAAGAAAAGCCACTGAAATTCACTTAAAAATAAAGAAAACGGCTTTCGGCCCGAGGCGGCCCAACATCAGTAGGCCGGCCCAACTCGCGCCCGCGCGCGCGCGTCCTCGGGGACGCTGACAGGCGGGACCCTCCTGTCAGCTCCCTCTTCTACCTCCCGCGCGCTCGTGCGCGTGCGCACCCGCGGCGGCCCGCCGCAGATCTCGCCGCCGGCGGCTCCAGCAACGAAGCCGCGCGTGTCAACGTGAACCCCCAAGTTTAGCGCATACCCTAGCAAGGTTAGCCCCGACCCCACGCGCCTCCGACGAGCTTCACCTCGCCCATGGCGGATGCGGCGGCACGGTGACCCTGTTCCGGCCGTGAGGGTACGGTAGAGTTAAAGGAAAAGGGCAGGGGAAGACCAGGAGCTCACCACGGTTCTAGACCGACGTCTGGCTGAGGCTGAGACGGAGCGGAGCGGCGAACTTGACGACGGTGGCGGATGCAACGGCTCGGCCTTGACGGCGAAGTCCCGTTCCGGCAATCCTAAGGGACAAAATGGAAAACCGTCGCGAGCATGAGCTAAAGCATGACTCAGAGAGTCGCAAACGGAAGGTCTAAGAAAGAGAGGCTCACCACAGCGAGCTCGTCGCGCGAGAGATGGCTGCGGCGGCGCTCCGGTCACCCGCAGAGACGGCGACTAACGTTCCGACGCACACGGACCTCTACGGCTCGCACCACCGGTGGCAAACGACGCGCAAGGGAGTTGGCTAGTCGACTGCAAACTGGAGGCAAAGGTGATGGCTCGGTGAGGGCGAATTTCACCGTAAACTGAGGCGGACACGACGGCGACCGAGAGGGAAGAACGACGGGGACCGGGCGACCGTCGCCTTTTAAGGAGCTAGAAGGGAGGGGACAAGTCGATCCGAGGCAGCGCGGGGTCCCCTACAGGCTCAGCGACGGCGGGGAGGGACACACGGCCGGCCAGCACGGGCGGCGCCGCGCGCTCGGCACGGGCGGCTGCCGGCCCTGTGCGCGAATAGAGAAGAGGAGCAGGGCATTGTAGCTCATTCAATTGCCCCCATTCGGTTTTTGATCAATTCCACGAGATTTTGTGAACCAACAAGAAAAGGTGCAAACACAAAAGTTGTAGTGTTCCAAATTCTGAACAACTTTGATTTTGGGACCATGTTCAAATTTTGAATAATTTTGAAAATATTTAAAAGGGGGTAAAACCACTATTTGAAATCCATTTCTAATCCTATTAAATTCTCTGGATTTTTCTTAATAACTCCAGAATCTTCAAAAATAAAAGTTGTTCTATTTGTGGAGCTTCACAACTTTCATTAAAGAAGTTTGGTCAGATTCTTGATATTTTCAAATTAGCATTTCAAATTTGAACTTCAAAGTAGTAATTAGGGTTTAATTTAAATTTCTATTAAGAGACTTCAAAAACACCCAAAATAAAAGTTGTTCCATTTTAAAAGATCTGCAACTTTTATTAAGACACGGTCACCAGATTCCAAGTAGATTTTGATTTAGGATTTTGGGTCTGATTAGGGCTTAAATTCAAATCTTTCTTTTTGATTTAATTTTTTTTGCCAAATAAGGATTCAATTGCAACACCCATAAAATCCATAAATAAGTCACTCTAAAATCCCTAAGCTCAATCATATGCAGATGCTTAATAATAAACATGATGACATGGCATAATTAATTAGCCGTAATACCCGAGGTATTACACACTAGTACCCATTGGTGTTGAGATTGCTTTTGCATTTTGCAATCCAAACTTCTTCACCATGTCCTTGATATACTTGCTTTGACTCACAAATGTGCCATTCTTCAATTGCTTGATTTGGAGTCCAAGAAATTAGCTAAGTTCACCAACCATGGACATTTCAAACTCTTTGGCCATCATTTCTCCAAACTCCTCACAAAATGCTTGACTTGTTGATCCAAAGATGATATCATCAACATAGATTTGCATAATGAACAAGTCATTCTCGATCTTCTTAGTGAAGAGTGTGGTGTCAACCTTTCTCATCTTGAACCCTTTAGAGAGTAGGAAGTCCCTCAACCTCTCATACCATGCTCTTGGTGCTTGTTTCAAGCCATAGAGAGCCTTCTTGAGCTTGTATACATGGTCAGATTTCTTATCATCTTCAAAACCGGGATGTTACTCAACATAGACTAACTCATTGATGTAGCCATTCAAAAATGCACTTTTGACATCCATTTGATAGAGCTTGATATCATGAGCACATGCATATGCCAATAAGATCCGGATTGCTTCCAATCTTGCCACCGGTGTATAGGTTTCTCTAAAGTCTAAGCCTTCAATTTGAGTGTAACCTTATGCAACCAATCTAGTTTTGTTCCTCACAACAATCCCATCTTGATCTGGCTTGTTCCGGAAGACCCACTTGGTGCCAATCACATTGTGTTTACTTGGTCTTAGAACTAATTCCCATACTTGATTTCTCTCAAAATTGTTGAGCTCTTCATGCATAACATTTATCCAATCCTCATCTTTGAGTGCCTTCTCAATATTGGTAGGCTCCTCTTATGAGACAAATGAATAGTGCTCACAAAATGAATCCACTCTTGACCTTGTTTGTACACCTCTACTAATATCACCAACAATTTGATCTAGAGGATGATCTCTTAAAATGTGAGTTGGTTGGAGAATATGAGATGAACTGGCATCTTGAACTTGGTCTTGATCTTGATCATGAGCTTGAGCTTGACATTCACTTGAGCTTGCTTGATTTGCTTCATCTTCCACTTGTACAATAGGAGGGATGACTTCATCATCATTATCTTCAACTTGTGTCGGTCTAATGTCACCAATGTCCATGTACTTCATAGCATCAACTAATTTAGGTCCTCTTACATCATCTAGATTATCCTTCTCTTCTTAAGACCCATTGGTTTCATCAAACTCAACATCATGAACTTCTTCAACTATCCCATGTGCCAAGTTCCATACTCTATATGTTTTGCTTGAAGTTGAATACCCAAGAAGAAATCCTTCATCACACTTCTTCTCAAATTTATCCAAACGAGTGCCCTTCTTTAAGATATAGCATTTGTAACCAAACACTCTAGAATATGCAATGTTGGGTTTTCTTCCATTCAAGAGCTCATAGGGTGTCTTCTTCAACATTGGATGACAATATAGACGGTTGCTAGTGTAGCAAGCCGTATTGATAGCTTCCGCCCAAAATTCACTAACATTGTATTCACTTAGCATGGTTCTTGCCATATCAATGAGAGTTCTATTCTTTCTTTCAACAAGACCATTTGATTGAGGAGTGTACTTTGCCGAGAATTGATGCTTGATTCCTAGATCATCACAAAGCTCATCAACTCTTGTATTCTTGAATTCACTTCCATTATCACTCCTAACTTGCTTTACCCTTGTATCAAACTCATTTTCACTTCTCTTGATGAAAGACTTAAAGATTCCATACACTTCACTTTTGTCAATTAGAAAGAAAACCCAAGTGTATCTTGAGAAGTCATCAACTATCACAAAGCCATATTTTCTTCCTCCGATACTTGCATAAGTGGTTGGACCAAACAAATCCATATGCAATAGCTCAAGTGGTCTAGATGTACTCATCATGCCTTTCTTAGGGTGTGTGTTCCCAACTTGCTTTCCAAATTAACAAGAACTACATAACCTATCCTTCTCAAAGTGTACATCCTTCAAGCCTCTAACCATGTCATGCTTGACCAATCTACCAAGTTGCTTCATTCCAACATGTCCAAATCTTCTATGCCACAACCAACCAAGACTTGACTTTGAGATCAAATATGAAGAAAGCTTTGCTTCACTATCATTGAAATCCACCAAGTATAGGTTCCCATATCTAAAGCCCTTGAAGGTCAAGTTGGAACCATCCACACTAACAATCTCAACATCATCAATACCAAAGATGCACTTGAAACCAAGATCACATAGTTGTGCAACCGATAAAAAGTTGAAATTGAGAGATTCAACTAGCAACACATTTGATATGTTCATATCATTTGAGATAGCAATCTTGCCTAATCCTTTCACCTTGCCTTTTCCATTGTCACCAAATGTGATAGAATCAAACTCTTGGCTACCATTTGTGTTGATAGAATTGAACATACTAGACTCTCCGGTCATGTGTTGAGTGCATCCACTATCAAGCACCCAATGTCTTTCTCCGGCTTTATAATTGACCTACAAAGAATAGATCAATTGGTTTTAGGTACCTAAGCATTCTTGGGTCTTTGGAGGTTAGTGACCAATGACTTAGGCACCCAAATGGATCTCATCCGTGGGTTGCCTCTTGGTGTACCAATATACTTGGTTTTAACACTCTTCACTCCCTTGATGAGCATGTAACAAGAATCAAGGCGAATTGAAGTCGCACTAGCAAATTTGACTTGCTTGATCTTGTTGGCCATGCAATGTTTCTCATTATGCCCTACTTGCTTGCATCTTTGGCAATACCTGCCATTGCTTCTCATAAAACTAGATTTGGGAGTCACAAAGGCGGCCTTACCTTTCTTGGGGTTATAGCCTAGTCCCTCCTTAGAGTGACTAAATCTTTGACTACCCAAGCACTTTAGCAAGCGGGCATCCCCACCATAGGTATTGCCTAAGGCACGGGTGAGCTTGTTGACCTCCCCCTTTAGGTTTTTGTTTTCTACCACAAGTGAGGACTTAAAGTCATCAACTTTAGGTGAAATAGGAGTGGTGGAACTGCAAGAAGGGTTAGTGCCAACAATAGTAGAAGAAGAAATTGACATGTCACTAAGGATATCACATGGTGAACCCATGTCACTTGTCTTGATGGATGCCCTCTTCTCATTTTCGGCCACTAGAGAGGAATGAGCTTTCTCAACCTTGGAGTGAGCCACCTTGAGGTTCTCATGGGCTTCCATTAGCCTCTCATGAGACTTCAAGAGCTCATCAAAGGAGTGCTCAATGGCTATCTTGCCTTTACGCAATTCTTTGCACTCCTTTCTCTTGGCCTCAATGTAAGTATTGGCATCATCAAGCATGGACATAAGCTCATCACATGATAGCTCCTACTCATCACTCTCATCATCGGATTGTACCTTGAATGGCTTGGCCATCAAGCATGTAGATGGAGTATCGAAGAGAGATAGCTTGTTGTTGAGAGCAATGCTTGCCATAGCCTTCTTCTTGATGGTCTTGCTCTCATCATCACTATCATCATCATCGGTAGAGGCATCACTATCATTTCAAGTGACACAATATGATTGCCCTTTTTTCTTCTTCTTGAGAGTCACGTTATTGTTCTTCTTCTCTTTCTTGTCCTTCTTCTTGCTCTTCTTCTTATCATCATCACTCTCATTGTCATTGTCACTATTTAGAGGACAATCAACAATGAAGTGATCCAAGCTCTTGCACTTGAAGCATCTCCTTGGCTCTTGCTTGTTTTTGGAGATAAAATTCTTCTTACCTTGACCATAGCCCTTTCTCTTCATGAAACGACCAAACTTGCGTACTAGAAGAGCCATAACCTCATCATCTTCATCATCACTAGAGGTAGATTCTTCTTCTAGCTCAACCATCTTGGCCTTTCCTTTGCTCTTGGAGGGTGTAGCTTTGAGAGCCACACTCTTTTTCTTCTTCTCCTCAACCACCTCTTCATTGTTTATGTCTTGGATGATGATCTCACCGAGGATTTGGTTGGGCTTCTTAGTGCTCAAGTGTTCTTTTGCAAGTAAGGTCTTGATAATAGCAAATCTTGCAGGCAAGCACCTCAAGAACTTATGAGAGAAGTCCTTGTCCTTGATGTCCTCACCCAAGCTCTTCAAGTCATTCACTATCACTTGTAGCCGGTTGAACATCTCCGGCACACTTTCATCTTTATTCATCTTAAAAGTGCCAAACTTCTCTCTCAACATGTATACCTTGGCATTCTTGACCTCTTGTGTGCCCTCATATGTCTCCTCCAACCGCTTCCAAATGTCATGAGCCAAATCAAGATTCTTGATTTGCTCAAACACATGAGACTCAAGAGCGGTGTAGAGTGCATTTATTGCATGGGCATTACACTCCATCTTTCTTTTGTCAACATCGGTGGGAGCTTGAGCATTCCCATACTCAATTTTTGTCTCCGTCACCTTCCACACATCGATATGCATGGTCATGAAATGCACTATCATCTTCCTCTTCCAATGATCATAACTTGTGCCATCAAACTTTGGCGGCTTCCCCAACACATTGATTTGAGCCATTTTTCACCATAAGGATGTTAAGCCTCAAACGATGGTGACCTCGGCTCCGATACCACTTGTAAGGACCGTATAGGCTAGAGGGGGGTGAATAGCCTATTAAAAATTCTAGCAAAATACTAGACCACAAGTTTGTAGATAAGCAAGCGAGATGCAAGCCACCTATCAAGATATGCTACTCACAAATATAAGCACTCAACACGCAAGAAACTAACTCCCCCGAACCTGAGATGGCAACTAAACAAGTATTAAGCGTAAGGAAGAGAGATCGAGAGAATTATACCGATGGGCTTGATTGAAGTGAAGTCCGCATGCCGTGAAGACCAATCACCGGGATATATCCAATATGAAAACCAAATGATCAAACCCAATAGAATACAAGAAAGGCAAGAGTCTACTCGATGGTGGAGAAGACAAAGAACACTCGATTTTTTACCGAGGTTCACGTGATCGCCG
Organism: Eremochloa ophiuroides; assembly: GCA_038502445.1. NCBI lineage: Eukaryota > Viridiplantae > Streptophyta > Magnoliopsida > Poales > Poaceae > Eremochloa > Eremochloa ophiuroides. Next base: position 53,502,038 of record JAHLJS010000008.1, read on the forward strand.
TCATGCAACTCCTCGTTGTGGCACCGGTCTTCCTTGGTGGATTGCGAGCTAGGCTTCACACGCCAATCCCTCACCGGGAGCCGCTCACCAACACAAGAGAAGTGGCTATCAACCACGAGCAATCCACTAGAGTTGGTTTTGGCACTCCGCCGAGGATAACCACAAAACCTCTCACAATCAATCACCTCGGTGTGGGCTTGAACAATCTCCAATCAACCTCACACCGGAAACGCCTCCAAGCCGCTAGGGACACGGCAATGCCCCAAGAGAATAAGAACTCAGCCTTGGCTTGCTCTTAAGTGCTCTAGAATGCAATTCACTAAGCAATGATGCACTTGAGGATCACTCAATTCACAAAGATGATCAAAGATGAACAAGTGAGTGAGTGGGAGGCTTAGGATGCTTAAGAAGAGTATGCAAATGATTCAAGTGTGCAAGAGTTGTCACCAAGTGACCAGAGAAGCAGTATAAATACCCGTAAGTGCAATCCTAGCCGTTACCCACTGAAAAACAGTCGTTAACATGCTTTTCGGGGCGTCGGACCGACCGTCGGACTGAGTCCATCGGACTAATCCTTCGCGTCCGACGCTCGGATGGCTGCCACGTGTCAACTCTCGTTCAACCTCAGCCGCTGGATCGCAACGGCTACTTCTCGCGCTCAACTGCGGACCGTCGGACTGGGGGCGTCGGACTAAAACTCTCGGTCCGACGCCCTGTTCCCAGTACACTGCGCGCGTACCCTCGGACGTTCGCGGTGGGGTCGTCGGACTAACGAATTCGAGAGTCCGACGTTTCCAGAGAGGTCCAGAAACGCTAAAACTTCGTCGGACTTCGTCCGACGCTCTCAGATTGCGCCACGTGTCACACCTCACACTGTTATACCATCGGACTGTTGATCACAATGGTCCGACGCTCGTAAAACGAGCGTCCGACGCTCGCCATTGGCCGGAGCTAGGGTTAGACGTCGGACTTTGGACAATAGTCCGACGCTCATTTCTCAGCGTTTTTTAAGTTAATTTTCCACCCCTTGTTTCTATGTGTTAACACTCAAGATCTTCAACACTTGTGCACAGTGTGTTAGCATTTTCAAAACATTTTTCAAGGGTTTCTAACTTTGATCTCTAGGTTGTGTTAGTTCAATGCAAATGAAATGCAACCTAGAGCACTTGAAAGTAATACAACACTCGTTCTCCCCTTAATAGTCGGCTATCTATTCTAAATGTGATCACACCCTCTAGGTGTCTTGATCACTTAAAGAAAAGCCTATTTGAGGTTATACCTTTACCTTCATGCCTTTGCTTAACACTTGATCACCTCACTTCTTATTCACTTGATCCATGGTAGAGCCATCTTGATCAACATAGTCTCTTAGGCTCCGCACTCTATGGTTTGACCAACCTAAACCTTGCCATCACTTAGCAAGTTAGGTTAGTCCTTAGGATGTCATTAATTATCAAAACCAAGGTAGGGCTTTCAACACGCACGTAAACACTACCCTCTTAAATACCTCCAAAGTAGCGTCCCACTAAACAGTCCTACCATTGGACTATAGGTCTATTCGCTATTCCCGGGAAGTTTGATACACATAACTTGCTTGTGGTGGCTTCCCATCAATTGACACAAGTGCCCAAAGTTATTACACATATGAGACGTTCTACTGTTTAGATTGATAGTCACATGTGTGACTTTTTTTTTTCTTTTGAGTGACCGTTTGCTTTATATCAAGCAGAAGCCGAAAGTAGTGTTTTATTGCACTCAAAAAGCAGTAAAATCTTTCTTTATTGAAAAAAATCAACCAGCAAAGCCAACGGATCAAAATTTGTTCACCCTCCCTGAACCAACCCAGTAGAGTAAACTGAAAGGCAGCCGAGGACTCTGGTGGGTGCAGCAGAGGCCTCATCTGTCATATCCCAACCTCCACATGTAAAACACAGGCACAAACCAACAAAATCCACTTAGGTATCGAAATTCTGCGATCGAGTCATGCTCCATTTTCTATTTGCATCTGACCTCTGTATCTTGTGAGGTATACCCGTGGGCTTGCTCAAAATAGCCAGCCGATGCAAAGCTGCCTCCATGACCCACCCTCATCACTACTACAGTACACATCTATAGTTCTTTTTATATATAATAAAGATCACTACTACCGTGGCAATGCAAGATGGTCGCAACAAACGCCACCTGCAGACCAGCTGCCCGTGCACGTAATGCTAATGGATCGGTTCGGTCTACCACTCAGGAAATTAAAGGAAGCTGTGTGTCAATCAACCACAGCATTGTTGTTGTGTTGGACTTGTACATCAGTTGATGCGTACTCCAGGTCGCGATGATCTCTCACTGCAAAAACGATGCCAATAATAGACAATCGAGAAGCACAAGAAGGAAATAATTTCAGCATTGCGGCGGATCGGAGGCAAGACGGCCGCTAGCTAGGATTGACTTGGTTCCCTCCGAGCGTCCGCCATGCCTTGGCAGTGTGTCAACGTCGTCGATCGTCTTCTCTCTCTCTCTCTGAGTGATCGAGTCGCCACAGAAAGTCCGTGCGCATAGTCTGACTACGGAAGGGGCCTTGTTCTTTGTTAATTACGCGTGACTGACGGAGAAACTTATAATTTCGTCAAGGCGCCTCAAGGGATTGCGGCCGCAATGTGTTGACGTCCCTCTTGCCGTCGTCTTTAAGCTCTAAAATAACATTTATTGTTAAAAATAATAGCAATTTAGCGATGTATAAATTAATTTCGACAATGAGGAAAAAACCAATAACATGTATTATAGATATGTGATTGAATACTAGTACTACGAACTGAGACAAAGTCACGCCATCTTGTGTTAGTAACAGAATGGATGTGAGAACGAAAACAACAGAGAGAGAGGGTAGACATCTTTACAGTGGGGTTGTCGGCGCTAGTAGCGCGAATGAAGACGAAACAGACCGTCGATGGAGATCGACGATCACCGGGCATAGAGGGAAGAAAACGTCCAGCGAGCAATCGTGACGGCGCTTTTAAAAACCTGATACACCCCTACCTCGTGCAGGACGGATCCTAGCGCGCGGTGGCATTGGGATTGGGGGATCCCCGACATGATCCTTGCGAGAGCAACATCAAACTTATTACTGAGGTGGCCTCAAAAGTTTATTCCTTTTTAATTTCCGCAATTCCGATCCGCGCTGGCGCCTGGATCGGAGCAATCGATCTTATCCCATGCGTACTTACACTCTGTAGTAAAAATCCACCCAAGTGGGATGAGATTAATTACGTCCGATGTGTCAATGTGTCATCCGTGAGGTACCGACAAGCTCGCTCGATCGGCCAGTGCAAGCAACTCCTAGCAGCAGGACGGGGACCGGCCGGCCGGCGTTCCCGTCCCGGGCTCCGGGCGATCCTATACGGCACGATGCGAGTGACCGGCATGACATGACACCAACAATCTCAGCTGTTAGGCCTGAAAGGGCAGTAGTGTGGGTGCGGTTGGTAATGGTATACGTAGTCCTACAATGGCGCCGAGAGAAGGAAGGTGACGACCGTTGTGACGTTGTCATCACGACGCGGAACGCTTGTCACCTGCTGCGTTAATTTTCGGCGTACCGGAATCGTGACGGATCGATGCGCGAGGCTGAGATGATCGAGAACGAGAGAGCGTCTGATCCGACCCCCTGATCTGATGGGAGCTGCCCGGTTGATGAATGATTTCGACGTGAAACCGTAGCTCTCAATATTGATCATTAGCGTCTGAGAGTACACCTACTATACGGAGTAGGGTCGCGGAGTGTGTTGCCATTGCCCGGCCGTACGCAAATGATTTCGACGCGAAACCATAGCTAGCAGTGCTGTCCAGTAAAGTGTACTGAACTGAACTATGCTCATCGCTGATGAGCTACATACCAGCAGCTGTTCTGTTGTGTGGGCGCCTCAATAATAGCTCCTACGAGCTTCGGGGTATATATATATATATATATATATATATATATATATATATATATGCTACAGGGTCCGGGTGAAGAGAGGCCACCGGTAGCGTCACTCCATTCTGGAGTACACTCTACAGGCATAAGCTCAACGTACGTTTCGTTTTCTTGTCGAGCTTCTTCATGTTGTCCCAATCGAGATGAGAAATATAGGAAGCAATTGTTAGACTTTGAGCTGGATGGGACGAACGATGGCTCCCAAACAAAGTTCCAGACTATTTGGGTGCGTGCCCGTCCGCCGTGGTTTTCTCGTCACATGGACAGGTACGCAGTCTACGTCGACCACTTATTAGGCCTGCACTGCAGCGTGCACGTTTCGTTTGTTTTCTCCCTTCCCGAACTGTCCGGAATTGGAGTTTGTGGCTTGGTGGCGAGAGAAACCGATCGATCTGAAGACCCGTCCTAGCTCCGTGGACCGTACCGATCTGCCGTTTAGGTCCACGCATGGATGCACCAGGCAGGCACCAATACATCGAAAATCTCTTAAATTCGCCCTTTGGAACGCCGTAATCGTATGGGAGAGTCTAGACCGGTTGCAAAACATGCGACGCGTGGTGCCGTGCCGGTGCTGCTTTAGTGCCATCTAGGCATCTACAGTATGCTTATAGCCATCTAGCTAGGGGAAACCGATTGAACACCTGCGGATTTCATGATTCATGCGTGGGGGCAAAGCAATTTCAATTCCCTGCATCATGGACACAACACATGACGGGATATCTCATCCCGTCCCCGGCGAGCCGCTAGCCCAAAGTGCCAAACACCATGATCAAATCTCTCAGCAGTCAGAGGACCGTAAAGCAAGCTACGCTACATTGCTACTACCGCACCGCACGCACATCGTCGATCAACACGGACGGAAGCTGCTCACGGCGCGAATGGCCGGCCGGCATCCTAGTGGCTCGTGGCGCACGCGACCCGCGCGCCCCTCGTGTCATGCCCGATCGAGTATGGTAATCCCTCCCGTCTCGAAATAGATGACGTTACGGAAAACGTGCGGATTAAATTTTTTTAACTTTAACTAAATTTATAGAAAATATGTGCAACATTTTTATTTCCAAATAAATTTGTTAAAAAACTAGATTTAAAGATCTTTCCAATGATACTAGTTGTGTACGCTCGATATGAATACTTTTTAAGATAAAATTAGTCAAAGTTGAAAAAAAACTGATTTCTCGAGAAGCGAGAATGACATCTATTTTTAGACAGAGAGAGTATTTTTCTACACTGCCAAAACCCCCTGTGGACGTACGTGGCTGGCGGGGAGCCGCAGAAGCCGCGGTGGTGGTGGGGCACGGACACGCGCACCGGAGAGATGATGGGATCGCGGAGCCAATCTGGAGTCGCCGCGTCCTGCCTGGCAGGTGGCACGATGGTATCCCGGCCTTCGCGGTCTGCACTTGTACGTGCACCAATTTGTTGTCCCGTTTCTCGTAATTGATGCACGGGCCGCCACCGCCAGAATCGAGGTGCTAGCTAACTACCACTCGTTTTTATTAAAAATTTAAATTATTCTTGAAAAGCTTTTATTAACAAAGCAGGTTATAACAAAAAATAATATTTTATATATTTTAAAAAATAAGATGAGAGGTCAAATTTGGTGTAAAAAAAATCAAAAGATTTATAAATTGGAAAGAACAAAGTATATGAATTGAGTTCACTGTAAACGTTTTCCCCACGCTTCCTGTAAGCGAGCAAACAATGGGCCAGGCCCATTTACAAGAAGAGATGGCGTCTGGTCTTAAATGGGCTAAATTTGTGAGCTTTTGGCACATTTTGCTCAAATTCTGCTGACATTAAATCGCGGTTCCAGAAAACAACTACTCACTTGTTCTAAATTACAAGTCGTTTTAATAATTTTGAAGAGTTAAAATATCTCAGATTTAAGTAAAATTATGGACAGAAATACAAAGTTTAATGACATCAGAATAAGTGTACTATGAAAAAATATTTGATGAAGACTCTAATAATACTTAGTTGATATTATAAATATTATTATTTTATTATATAAATTTGGTCACATTAAGATACTTTAACTCTCCAAGATCCTTGAAATGACTTATAATTTGGGACGGAGAGAGTACAATTTACCTCAAACAATGTTTTCTTAAAAAAAAAATAAAGATACCGAACCTCATGCATGAACTGAATGAATCACAAACATGAACTAATGGAATCACATGACCGTTCGTAAACTTTAGTTTACTTGTTCGAACTTGCATTTGAAAAGGTGAACACGGCCGGATGACTTTTTCCTAGTTCGCGTGGAACTTCCTGAAACAACATATGAAAATAATATGCGTGGATGAGGATGGTGTATGTACCATCCTGAACCTGAAGCCACGAAAAATCAAGTGCGATCTGAAAGTACGTACATGTAACACTTGTCGGGTATGCCATACACTTCCAGTCATATCGAATATTGCAGCACATGTATAAGCATTAAATGCAGATGTAATTTTTATATGTTTGTACACACTACTAGAAAAATGGGCTTTAGTCCCGGTGGACTAAAGGTCCCGGTCTTTACGGACCAAAAAGATAATTTGCACCTGATGAGATTCGAACACAAGACCTCATGCATAGCATCATCTACAACGTACCATCCCACTCACAGAGCACATGTGACCTTAGACAGGATGTTTTTCTTTTGAACTAACGCGTAGGTGACTGTTTAGTCCCGGTTCGTAACACCAACTGGGACTAAAAGGACCTTTAGTCCCGGTTCGTAACATTAACGGGGGCTAAAGGGTATAGGCATTTAGTCCCGGCTAGTAATACGAATCGGGACTAATATTGAACCTTTAGTCCGGGTTGATGGTATCAACCGGAACTAAAGATCTTTAGTCCCGAACACAAAAAAAAAATATCGAGACTAAAGCCAAAACTTGATGCGGACCAAAAGTCGTTTCTCTAGTAGTGACAGTTTACAAGTAAATCACGAGACCAAAATTTTAAACCTACTTAGGTCATAATTGAACACTTATTGCAAAATATTTTTCGCACAAAATTCAAAATAAAATGCATCTAAACGGGCCTAAGATTAGAAAGCTTCTTGTCCCGTTGATGCTTGGAACAATGTAAGTAGCCGCACAGCTTCTGCACTAGACCACTCCCATCATGCTGGCTGTTGCTGACTCGTCCACGACGCAGAATGATCAGTATGGCAGTCTAGAAGTATATATACTGTACATCAGTACATGCACATCTAACACTACAGTGAGACGGTGGAAAAAACTAACGATAAGCCGCGAGATGCAGTAGAGTCCAAGCAAGCAAGCAAGGCTGGCAGACAGGTGCGCAACGACGAATGCAAAACTTCTTGTACCACTGTGAGGTGGGCTCGGGCACACTCCTCACTCACATGCGGTGCCGCCGCACGACGAGCAGGAAACAGGGACTCCATCTCCATGGCTACCGTAGGAACAAAACGGGGAGAAAACGACGATGGGTTCCGTCATGATCGGCATGACATGCCCCTTTCCCGATCACGTGAAGCTTAATTAGCCGAGGCTTCTGCGGGGCCGGGGCCGGGCCGTACGTCCACCTCACACAAAAGCATATGCATGATTATGCATCTCAATACTCCATGCTCCTCAACTATGCATGGCGGCATTGGCATCTGCGCAGCGCACCCGCGAATCCCTAGACTGAATCCGTGCATCGCGTCCCTAGACACTCGATCTGTTCTGCTTCGATTCGTCCTTATGACTTTTCTAACCGGGGCTCTGGTGCTGGTTCTGGTAAATTTCAAGGCCTAGGGCAAGATAAAACCCAGAAATATTGAGTAACTTTCACTTTATTATCAAATACATACATACCCCCTCCATATAGGATGTACAAATCATTTAGGATAATAACAGGGTCTTTAGAGCATGATTTTAGCTTCATATTCTATAAAAATATATGTTGAAAAGTGAAATATGTATGCTTTTATTAAAGTGTATTTGAAGACAAATTTAGTGATATAGTTTTCGTATTTCCAAACTTAACAATTTAAAAGTTATTTATGGTTTATATTCTCAATGTTGGACCAAAATTTTATCAAAAATGACTTTATTTTTTATACGAATAGTGTATAGAGAATATGAGTAATAAAAAATATAGATCGTATACTCTTAACTCTTAAGGGCCCTAGGCCGTTGCACTCATTGCGTTGCTACGCATTGAGCCTCCCCTGCTTCGAGCACTTCTAGCGCGCCATGGCCTGATGGAATGACGAGCACTGATGTTACCTTTGGATTGGATTGGATGGATATAACTAGAACCGCAGGCGTGGCGTTGCCGCGCTCCTTTGGATCTGACCAGTATGATTGTCATGGTCTTTATTGAATTGTTCGCTTAGGAGTGGAGTCATCAGATATGTTGCTCCCATCATTGCTTGGAGAAGGCCTGTAGGCAAATTGCTTATTGAGTACCATTGCAAGGTCTGATGCAACAATGTCCTAGAACTTGATAGTTTCAGAAGACCGAATGAGTGATGGTGGTTTCGGGGGGAAAAAAGATGTTGAAGGTAAATCTGTTAGGTTGATCTCCCGCCAATTGGCCCAACGGCTAACTGGGCTTTGACCTCGCTCCCTGATCGGGGGAGCCCAGCCCAACATATGGCTGGTGGGCCGGGGCACAAGACACGAGGTTCAGACCAGCCGCCACTCCCCACCGTCCATACCCTAGTCCGATCTCCAGAGAGCGCTGCTAGCGACGGGGGCCCACCAGCCATATGTTGGGCTGGGCTCCCCCGATCAGGGAGCGAGGTCAAGGCCCAGTTAGCCGTTGGGCCAACTGGCGGGAGATCAACCTAACAAAATCAGCTACTATTTTATAAATAATACTTAAACTGTAATATCTCCACTTCTGCATATTAGTTTTGAGGATGATATGGAGACGCAGTTATCTTCTAGTGAGATTTGTCAGTATAATCAACAAAAGCCAAATGCCAGTGTAATCAGCACAAGCCCATGTAAGAAATCATATATAAAAAGATTTGTTGGATAGCCCTCAACGGCTACCAATTGGGACCACATCAACTGCAGTAATCGACTTTGTTATGTCAAAATATATCCCTTCTTTATGTTTTTATTATGTTTTGGATAAGCAAGGGGAACACATAGCAACAGATAGTAAAGTCAAACTATATTTAGAGCTTTATTATGTACAATCTTTTAGGTGATATAATGAAGAGTAAATTGAGTGAGTTGATATATTCATCAGTTTGTTTATGTATTTATATTTTTATATTATTTTAGGATGAAATGAAATCTGCATGGCGAATAGAACTCTGGAACAGAGACAACATGGAGCCTTCACATGTATAAATAGGAACGTGCATGGCTGCATTCACACCCAACCAAGGAGTCTCGTTCGAGAAAGAAAAAAAAAACATCCAAGGAGGAAGTCACAATTGTAAAATTTACCTTTGAGAATACCTTGATGTAAACTTTTTTACAATGCCAAATCAAAATGAATTTTAGATAAATGCCAACACAACCTAATAACGGGATACACAGAAAGAATCATTGAACTCAACTTCCAGTTAAATTGGATACACATCAGATTAGTCTTACCATTGCTCGATCTGGCCCTTAGGGCAAAATTATTTGTAGCTGGATCTTTCTGGATTATAGTAGTCACCAAAACCACTGCTTTCTTTGGGGTGCGCCAATGGCAAAGAGCTTAATAACTTACTGTAAATATCAGCATTCGTAGCTAATAAGTCAATTTTCTATTGCTCATTACTTTTAAGTTTATATATGTGCAGTTATTTGCAAACTACAATTGCTAAGAAGACAGCCAATCAGACCCCTTGCACAGCAGTTTTCAGCTTATTTGTTGCACAAAAATGAATCATAAATTCTGTCTTTTACTTTTCTATCTTCCATTGTACAATTTCAAATTAACTCATATCAATGTTTTAAATAGCGGCGACCCTTCACAACAAGGTATAGCGGGCTAAAATGAGGCTATAGCGAAAATTTATACATAAATTCATCTAGCGGCAACATGCTCAAAAGGGTGAAGAGAGTTATAGCCGGCTATTTATACACTGTTTTATAAATTCATCAGACTACAGCCGGCTATTTAGCGGGGTTATAGCCGGCTATTTGAAACTATGACTCATATCGTGTTTACCATTTGTATACAAGAGAGACGGTCGAAAACTATGGCAGGGAAGGTTTGCTGCATTGCTTGGGTGTGGTATCTCTTCTACGACAAGGGTGAAGAGAGCACTGGTCCTCGACTCCTGGCAGTTCTAGAGTGGAAAGCTACCACATTTTGTCGAACAGATGGTCGCCGTGCCCACGGTGGTAACAGTCTGAGGTGTGGAGCTCGTCCTGTTCGGAACGTGGCAGTAAGAAAGGTGTGAGTACTCAGAATAGGGCTGTCTGCACCTGGAGAAATCAAGGTCGTGTTCATTTATTGATTTTTCAGTTTCTAGACATGTATTTTAGGGAGTGGACACAATTAAGTAAAATATGAACATCAGTACAAGTTCATGACAGTAGGCAATCATTTAAGCTGATAACTTGGTGCATATATTTATTCAGAATTTACATTTCAGTTTATTTTCTAACCCTGAACCATGTTAACAGGATATTATTACCTCTCATATCACAGAATTTGCCAAAGATGTTTTCCATCCGCATCCGAAGTTTAATTTCTAATTTTTCTAATGCTAAGAAGCTGTCAACATTTAACTATTCTCAATATGCACTACGTCACTATTATAAAACAGTGTACAGATTTTATTGAGCACCTTACCATGGAGGTATTTTCCTGAAGCAGGTTGTAGGCGCCATTCATGTCGAGGACCGTTCCATATGCTGGGGCGCTAGCCGGAACACTTAGTTGCCGGAGATCACAAAGGGTATTCAATATGTTTGTGATGAAGAAGGACGATGTATCTAAGACACATGGTTGATGCCTCTTTCTATTGATGTATGAGAGATTTCCATCCATCAGACCACTATTTATCAGTCTGATCCTTGCTAAAATGTTAAAGAAACAAAGCTAAGATGCACTTGGATCTTACTTGCAGTGGCTCACAGCTTGCAGGTATCCATGTGCTGTTGTTTCAACCCAACAGGATCCGCTAAATCAAGCATACGAATCACGCCATAGTCAGCAGTAACCTAGTGGGCGTGACATGCTTTCGCTGGTGGAAGTCGCAGGATGGTGGCGGCTGCAGCAGGCACGCTGGGAAAATGATGCAGGATGTCAGGACACAGGCGGCGTGGGGATCTCGTCCAAGGATGGGATTGGAAAAAGGAAGCTGGAGGACTTGAGGAAGGATCGAACTTGGTTGTGCTCACGCGCTTGCCGGCCGCGCCGTGGACGCCGCGCTGGGCTAGCTAAGCGTAGGGACAGCGCCGCCGCCGCCACTCGGGCCTGCTCGCGTTGCTACTGCCGCAGTCGTCCGCGTTGGAAGCAGACCCCGCAGGGGACGGTGGCCGGAAGAAGATCTGGATATTACGCATATTCACCTGCTTGGGGCTGGCCGCAGGCGGTTGGCGGCGCCTCGGGATGTCGAGATGGAGCAGGAGGTGATGGCGAGGGCTTCGTTACCCAGGCAGAGGAGCTCGAGTGCAGAGCGCCGCGACCTAGATAGGAGGGCAGACGCCGGTGGGCGGAGGGCGGATGCCGGGACCTTCGTAGAGGGCGGAGGGCGGAGGGCGCCCGCTCTTGTGCTGCTCGGTGGTGGCCGCGACCGGCTAGCCTGCGTGGCCGCGCTCGGCAAGCGCATGGATTGCGCCGCCTCGTTTGGCTGGCGCCGTGCCGCCACTCGCTCGACGGACGAGACCAAGAAGGTTCTTGAGGTTTCGGGTTGAGAAAGAAACGGGCAGGGACCAAATCGATCCGCAATCAGACAGCTCGCATCACTTTGTCACCGTATCGGACGGCTATCGAGTTATCGGGCGACGTGGCCCTATCCATTAGCCCGCTTTTGGGTTAGGTTTGCTAGTATAGAGATAATGTAAAGCTAGAGTGTAGGTATGGACACAATGAGGAATGTTTCAACTAACAATATTGAAATATATGAATTAGGGAATATACTTGATGTAGTACTGAGAGAAAATCAGTGCGTATATATAGGCACAGGCGGAAGCCTAGATTGGAAGGCCAATGGACTGGTTTACTATCTAACAGATATGAAGAAGAATGATAACAACCCCATACACAATGCATAATAATGGTTTATGTCAACAAACCTCCCATAAGATGACGAGGGAAAACACAACTCAAAACTCCACGATGATCAACAATAGATGCATTTTTTTTTCTTTAGAACTACTAAAGGACTCCAACTATTAGTACATTACTCCCAATCACCAGGTCCGCTCACTAGTGGTAAAAGTATGCAGTGAAAACTGATTTCATTATCATCAATTAGCAAACCAACAATGTTAAGCGAATATATTTTTTTTAGAAAAAATGTCTATCCCTCGTCGCCATCAGTATGCCGTCAATGTCCTTGACAATGCATGCCATTGCTGTTGGGCCTAGAGAAGGGGGGTGGGTCCTTGCCGCGCCTAGAGAAAGGTGGTGAACCTCGCCACCGCCCAGATCTATCACCTGAAAAGGGGAGGCGAGCCACTGCTACCATTGCTAATGTGGACAATTTGTGTATTGAGATACATATATAACTAGTGGGATTTAGGACTATAAGATATATAGATATAGATATATGAATAAATATAGATATAAATACATCCACTCAGCCATCACCAGGCAAGGAGGATATTTTCCCCATCAACTTTCAATCCCTACAAGACTAACTTACCGAGTCAAAGTCAACTTCTCACATGAATTGGACTTTTGAGGCGCAATTAGATAGTGTTTACCTCCATATATGGAGGGTGTGCTCTCTAGTCTCTAGATAAAAATTTCAATAACAAGTTAGCTATTCTATAACAAGTTAGCAATACGACCCATCATCACTCATAGTTTCGTGATATATTGCAAGCCTTTACCAAGACCACAGGGCACATATACGACCACCAAAAGCATAAAAAGGTAACCGTTAGGTTGCAAAACGATGACCTCTATGAGCCTATACATTCCCTTTTAACTATCTCGTATTTTTCAAACACCCGTGTGGCTGCATAGATAATCTGAATTGTCCAGACAGGTAGATATAAGAGGAGAGAGGAGAAGCTTCAAGAATCGTGCTACAAGCATAGGGAGGGCCAGGATACTCGGTGTGCTCGCACAGGCGCTCCAACTAGGCAACTATCCTTCTTGATCTGACACAGAGAAAACTTGTACAGAACAATAAAATCATTATCCTGAAAAAAGCAAACCAAATCATTCACCTCAAACCAAATTATCCCGCCACCGTGCGTTATCATCGGAGGCCGGGCGGGAGAGGGAGAGGAAGAGGAGGAGAGAGGAGACGCTTCAAGAATTGTTTTGTAAGTGTTGAGTTGTGATCCAAATTCATGCACATTCAAGATATAGGTCGACTTCGGACGAGCGGAGCGGAGGCTTTGGCCGGAGCTAAGCGGCGTGGATCATTACCCTTTAGGGTTTGTACCTTATATATACTTCATGTAAGCCACCGTTTGAGATATGAACTAAGAGCATTGTAAATCCTCTGCGTTTGTAATCTCGCCTGATATAGTGAAGTTTTGCCAGCTGAAGCTCGTGGTTTTTTCTCTCATAGATTTTTCATATTAAATCTCGTGTCCTCTATGATTGATCTCTTGTTCTAACAGCTTGAAGAAGGACGGCCAGGATACTCGTGTGCTCGCACAGGCGTGTGGAACGACGTTTTAGTCACTCCAACTAGGCAACTATCCGTCTCGATCGGACCCAGAGAGAAACTTGTACAGAACAGCCAAATTATTATCCTGAAAAAAAAGCTAACCAAATCATTCACCTCAATACTAATGATACATACAGTATATATATGTGCCAACAATTAGCAGGCGACAATCTTGAGCATGTTCGTCACAGTTCGTTTATCCCACCAAATAATATAATTCCACATCATTATTCGGTATGCTCCACAGGTCCCAGCGCCACCGGGAGAGCCATCGCCATCGCCGTCGTCCCAGAATCTGACACTAGTACTTGAAACCACGTACGTACCGCGACAGACGAAAGCAACCAAGCGCGTGCGTCCCATCGATCATGTTCATGTTCAAGTACACCTCACCCGCCGCGCGCCATCCTCTCGACGCCGCGCCACAGCCGACGCGTCTCCACGAGCGGGTCCTCGGCGGGCAGCTCGGCGCGGCAGCACGGGCAGGTGTTGCGCCGGTCCAGCCAGCGCAGCGCGCAGCGCCAGTGGAACCGGTGCCCGCACGGCCTGAGCACGCACACGCCGCCGCGCCCGCGGGCCATCTCCTCCCGGCAGATGGCGCACGGCGCGCCGTCCCCCGCGGCCGGGGGCAGCGCCAGCACGGCGGCGTACGACGCCGCCCCGCTCCCCTCGCCGTCCTTCGACAACAACCCGCCGTCGCTGGTAGCCGTAGTAGCTACCGCGGCGACGTCCGCGAACCGGCGGCACTTGGCGGCCGCGTCGACGTAGGGGGCGAGCGCGGCCCAGGGCGTGGCGCCGAGGCCGGAGACGGAGAGCGCGGACGCCACCACGTCGTCCACGATCACCGCGCGCCAGTCCACAGGGGAGGGGGTGGCGGACGCGGCGGGGGTGTAGGAGTCGCACATGGCGAGGAGGAGGAGCGCCGCGTCGAGGTCGGGCGGCAGCAGAAGGAGGTGGTGGTGGTGGTGGGATCCGCCGCCGCCGCCGCCGCCTCCGTAGAGCGCCGGGAGCAGGAGGAGGAGGGAGCGGAGGAGGGCGCGGCCGAGCAGCGCGGCCTTGGCGGGCAGAGGCATGGAGCGAAGCCGCGCGAGCGCGCGGGCGAAGTGCGGCGGGGAGAGGAGGAGGAACGCGAGGCGGGACCGCAGCCGGCGCGCGTCGGCGGCCAGCGCCCGCGCGAGGCCGGGGAGCCGCGCTGCTGGAACGCTGAGGAGCGCCGCCATCACGGTTTCCGTGGAGGACGGCGCCGGCGGCGGCGACTGGCCATGGCTGTGGTGGCCAGTGTCCATCGGGATCGGGGTGCTAGAGCAGTGGAGTGGGAAGTGGAGTGAGCTCGTGGGAAATGCACACACTTTTTGCAGGGTGTCGGTATTTATGCCGGGGTTTCGAGGGCAAATCGAATGCGTCTCGGAACTTGTGTAAATCTCACTTCCTTCTAGTACTGCCATAGGAAGATTTTTCTTTTACTTTTAGAAAAATAACACTCTCTGGAATGGATAAGCAAGTACGCACTACTCCTTCAGCACGCGGATGACACAATAATCTATGACCCATGATATTGAAAATAAACATAAAATTACTGCTATGTACCTTTGAACAACTATCGAGCCTTAAAATAAATTTTCACAAAAGTAAAATCTTTTATTTTGATAAAGCTATAGATCATGAAAAGTTTTATTCGCAGTTGTTTGGTTGTGTGATTGGTAAATACCTGTTCCGTTACTTTGGCTTACCCATGCACATTAGAAAACTGTATAATAAAGACCGGAAGATAATTGAAGATAGAATTGAAAAGAGGCTTAATGGTTGGAAAGGCAAATTGCTATCGGTAGGAGGTCGACTAGTCCTCATAAACTCGGTGCTTTCTAGTTTACCGATGTTCATGATGCCTTTTTTCGAAATACCAAAGGGTGTTTTGGAAAAAATACTCTTTCATATCTCGTTTCTACTGGCAAAATGACCAATATAAACGGAAATATAAACTAGCCAGGTGGAAAGTTTTATGTCAGTCTAAGGACCAGGGTGGTCTAGGCATTCAGAATCTAGACATTCAAAACAATGTTTGCTAAGTAAATGGCTTTTCAAGTTATTGAATGAAGATGGTACGTGGCAGGAACTTTTAAGAAATAAATATATTAAAGATAAGACTCTAGAGAGTTGTGCTAAAAAACCAACCGACTCATATTTTTTGAATAGCCTAGTATATACCTACTAATAAAAGGGAAGGTTTCTTCCCTCGTCAACTTTTTTTTTTTCCTGTGTCCCTTTTACCGCGGCGCTATGGTTGCCTGGAATGTGTCGGTGTCGTAATCCATTAGGACAGGCAAACCCTGCGATTCCTATTCCCAATAAATTTTCGTTCGGCCTGTGCTGACCCCAACGAGGACACGGGCATCATGCTTCACCGTCTCCGCCGTCGCAGCCTATTGCCTGCCGTCGGCAAGCCCTCGCCGGCACCTCCTCGCCATCGCTGTCCTCACAACCTGCCTCATCGCCTTCCCTCGGCGTCCTGGCCGTGCGCCTTGCCCAACCCCGATCTACACCACCGTCGCCCATCCCCGGCCAGCGATAAGTGCACCCCCTCCACCCTCAGTTGCAACGCATACACGCGTCTCCTCTATCGGTCATGCTTGGCACCCTTCCTTGAGCAGCGGCGCTGGGTTACCTCACCACGGCAGCGGCGCGTGCGGCCCCATCCACCCCGGCCGGCGGCAGCGCATACACGCGGCTCCTCTCCAGGGTCCAGGCGGCGCTGGGTACTTGGGTCACCTCTACACGGCAGCGGCGCATGCGACCCCATCCACCCCAGCCGGCGGCATTGCGTACACGCGACTCCTCTCCAGGCGGCGCTCAGTCACCTTCCATGGCCACCGATGCGCAGCCCCCCCTCCAGCCGATCAGTTTGTGCAACAAAAACTCTTTGTATTTCGAGTCTGCCATGTACATCTGAGAACATCTACATGTAATCTATTTCTCTATGTGATCAACTGCAGGCTGCATTATTTAATCAGATAGAGATTGTTCTTGTTCTCATGGACCATGGCGCAAATGTTGAAAGCAAATATGGGCAAGGCAGTTCTTGAAAGGGTGCAGTATATCCAAGGAGACAAAGGTCTGCATTTTCTTTCCTCCAAATTCAAACAGCACCAAGGTGAAATCAGCGTCTCTGGGAACGGCAACACGCTACTGCCGAAAAGCACATCCGTTCGCAGCTAGGACAATCAGTTGCTGACCCTATAGGCCTATACTCCCAGTGGATTCCATGATGACGCCGGATATCCTCTCTACTAATTTGGCACGTGTCATGGTTAAGTTCGCAGATGATGACACAAATACTGAACTTGATTTGGATAGCTTTGACAGAGGGCTTCACATTGTATTGCAGATGCCATCGAGGACATACGACAAGAAAAAGTTAGTACATCCTAAAATTTTGTTATGTTTCTTGTCAAAAGTATGTATGTAGCATTGTTGTCATCGTAATTGGTTTCCTTATCAAATAAATAGTTCATACACAGGAACTGTTGCTGTTTATTACACGATGAATTAATTAATGCATTGATTGAGTCTTTTTGTCCGTATTAAATTTCTAGAACTCTACTAAAACTTGCGAACATTAAGAATCTAAAAAAATTATATTTTATACTTATACATCTATACCTAATATACCTAATATATATATATATATATATATATATATATATATATATAATTATTATTTATAAATTTATAATAATTTTTTTCCGTTGCAACGTACGGGTATGTTTTGCTAGTCTATACCTACTAATAAAACGAGAAGTTTTCCGACTCGTTTTTTCGTCCAGCCTTCTATCTAGCGCACAGTCCGTGAAACCTGCTGAGTACTCCGGGCGACCACGAGAGAAACGATATAAGAAATAAGGAAGGCAGAGACCACGAGAGAAACGATACAGGAAATTTCAAGATGGAAAAGAACTCTAAAAAGCTACGATAAGATAGAAACTGAAAGTCCACGAGATCCATATATAAATAACAATTGGAGAAACCCCTACAAAGCATGTCACGACCATCCAACCATCCATTGTTACATTAAACTGCGGCATCAAGACATCTCGACCTCAGCTGGAGCAACTTCTCGCCTCGAAAAAGAAGAGAAGCATGGCCGCAAGGAGACTTTGATCCGGCTAACTGGTTGTCGATCCACGCACCTGGCTTGATGAAGGAACGGATATGGTTTGATCCGGCTAACTGGCCGTCGATCCACGCACCTGGCTTGATGAAGGAGCGGATCTGGGTGCGGCAAACTTCGATTCATCCACCTTGCTAGGAGGAAGGGGCATCTCCATCCAGCATGAACGGTTGGCCGCGGGGAGTGCCGCAGGGCGTTGGCTGGGCTCGCAAAGCCGTAGCTGCTCGCCTCAGCAGTCGCCTGGCTGTGCAGCGTCTCGACCATGCCAAGCCATGGATCCGTGGCCACTAGCGACGCGGGCATCTACTAACTGCTACTGCAATTCTGCAACAAATGTCAAAAATCGAAGGAAGGGAACTTCTTAGATTTTCCTTTTCAAGCAAACAGGGAAAATCGAGTAGCACTGTAAGCTAATTTTGTCCACCGTATAGGAACCAACATGCAGTCATGCACACGGATGTGAAGGAAGCCGCCATCCCATTTGCTCGCAGAGTAACAGAGTATGGCTACTGTTTGTCACATTGCCTGCTTGCGCGGCCACACTACATCGCTGAATCGCTGCTGCTCATTAACACGGCCAACTGGCAACTGGACGGCTGGACTGCTGAGGGCAAGAGAGCGGAGATGGAAGAAGCTGACGCTCCAATGCTAATGCTTGGCGGCGCCTACCTGGTTGTGTTGGAGAGGATAACGTTTAGGGTTCGGATGGATCGACGGCAATGGACGGTCAGATATTTTTTCTTTTTTGAGTGGAAGCAATGGACGGTCAGATGAGGAGGTAGGGGGCATAAATGGGCCGGTTGGGCCAACATTTAATTACATTTTGTGCCTGTTAGACAGGGCTATGGTCTATGGAGGACTGGAGGTGCAGTCTCTCGTGCATACAATTTATACATGAGGGCTAGGAGGTGCAGTCTCTCCTGAATACAAATTTATACATGAATTTTAGTCCAGACAATATATATAAAGCGATCACCGCTATAGGAAAAATATCCAACGAGGACAAGTTTTCCCCGTTAAGCTTGGAACAGACTCCGTCGCGTCTTCTAATAGAGCAATTTTCCATAACAAATTGGGGATCAGGTCCCATTGTCATATCTAAATTGTCATATCTAAACATAACAGAAGACGGAACGATATAGTCATCAAATAAAAGTATACCTCTCAAATTTTATAAGAGCAGAACAAAAGTAAATTGTTATATGTAGCACTTTTCATGTATCTATGTTTTTCATAAGCATTAGATAGTTATTTACCGTTGCAAGGCACGGGTATATTTGCTAGTATTAATAAAGCGGCAAAATCTCCGGTGTGTTTTTCGTCCAGCCTTCTTAAGTTGCCTTTCTAACTATCCGCTGTCCCTGTAAAACGATAAAAAAAGAATCATCAACCATCAGCCCATCACGATCGAGGCCATCAGCCCATCACGATCGAATCGTAGGCCATCATGCAAATCCAAACACACCCACAAGGCAGCCTCTAATTTACCATGTATATAAGGTTATATATTTTAATGGGCCATGTTTAAATCTTAATAAGATGTATGCTTAGTTTAATTTAGTTTTGGATACCTGGTTGACATTAATACCACATGGTAATGTGAGAGAGTGCAACCAGGTGAGATGCAAATAAAACAAGAGACGTTCTGCTATGAAAACCCATATCTTCTTGGCCTTTTTGGCAAAGAGATGTTGATACGCAAGTCAAACACGTATAATAATTATTTTTTTCTAGATTGGTTATGAAACCAATTGACTTAACAAAAATTTATTTTTGACACTCTCTATCTGCAACGCATGGTTACTAATAATTGAGTTGACGAAAATTTTATTTTGATACTTTCCTGTTGCAACGCACGGACACTTTTGCTAGTGAATATTAAAGAAACATTTATGGGCTTTGCTCCTTTAAATTGAAAGATGGGACCCAAACTAGGTTCTAGATTGATACTTGGCTGGGCAACAAACCTCTGAAGGATAGATTTTCGGGGTTGTTTAACATAGTAAGAAGAAAACAAGATACTGTGGCAAAAGTCTTGAGTTCATCTCTACTAAATATCTCATTTCTCATTTCGTTGAAATTTGGTGGGAGTGAACCTAATGAATTGGCATAGGATTATTGCTTCTTTACATCATGTTAACTTACTGGAGGAAAGAGATGTATTTGTATGGGGCCTAAAGGCCTCCGGAACATTTACAGCCAAGTTCATGTACGCTGCGTTAATTAATAATGGAGTGAGAGTGTCGCAAGATATTTGGAAAATTAAAGTCCCAATGAAGATAAAAGTCTATATGTGGTATCTTAAAAAAAGAGTGATTTTAACTAAAGATAACCTAGTTAGGCACAATTGGAATGGGGACAAGGGGTGTTTCTTCTGTCATTTTATAGAGACAATTCACCATCTTTTCTTTAAGTGTTTTCATGCCAAATTTTTGTGGCGTTCTATACATATACTTTTTTTGGTATTTCACCTCCACGAGATATGAATGACCTTTTCTAGAGTTGGTCAAAAGTGGGAAACAAAAAGTATAACACGTTTGTTATTGACAGCAACTGCTGCGCTTTGTTGGACAATATGGATAACAAGGAATGAGGTGGTTTTTAACAAATGTAGACCAAAGAATTTTTTGCGGGTACTGTTTCGGGGAACGCACTGGCTCCGTCAATGGGCAACATTGCAGCGGCATGATGATCTAAAGGAACAGATGACCCTAGTGGCACAACATTTATAGACATCAGCGCTGCAGTTTTTTTAGGTCTAATGGATGACTATCACAAACACATATTAGTCATGTTTAGTCAAAAACTTATTATCGTTCGGTTATTTGTTTGTATGGTTGTAAATGTTTATTTGCAGCGAAACTTTGTGCATTCTATATCTCGATAGATGAAGCCGGATATTGTTTATCCTTTACCTAGAAAAAAATACGTACTACTCCTGTCGGCTGTCGTTCACCACTGCTTTTCCCTGGACAAGCAATGCAAGCAGCCAGAAGGAGAGGAAATTAATTCCTGATGCGTCGGGTTCACAAAGAATTGTTATTGCCGCAAGAACAGCTCCTTTCAATTTTAATGTCAGAAGAATACATTCACTGTTGTTCCCGCGACATTTTCATTTTCGTTTCCATCCAAAGAAGAAGGCTAATCTCCGCGCTGACATTCTAATTAACGACAAAATGTACAAGCATCTCTATAGGCCCAGATCAGCACAAGTACGTCCTATGCGTTCGGCACTGCCATGATGGCAAGAGCCTCCCTGTTCTGCCCCAGGATGTTGAACACCGTCGCGGCGATGTGTGACGGCGTCAGCCCAGCCTCGGCCAGCTGATCGGCCGGCGATCCATGGTCGATGTACCTGTCCGGAAGCACCAGCGGCCGCCACTGCACCACCCAAATCATAAAAGTAGAGTTCATCACTTGTCAGCCGACGATGGAGTTCAGATTTTTTATTATCAATTGTGGCGATCGACGGAGCGTGACTTGCCTTGAGTTTGCCGTCGAGGAGGCCGTCCAGGGCCATGAACTGGGCGACGTGCGAGCCGAACCCTCCGATGGAGCCTTCCTCCACGGTGATGATCACCTCGTGGGACTTGGCGAGGCTCCTGATCAGCGCGTGGTCCAGCGGCTTGCAGAACCTGGCGTCGGCGACGGTGACCTTGACGCCGCCGTGGCGCTCCACCAGGGACGCGGCGGACAGGCAGTACCTGCACCGCCGACCCGTACCCCAGCAGCGCCACCCGGTCGCCCTCCAGCAGGATCCTGCCCTTGCCGACCTCGAGCGGGGTGCCTTTGTAGTTGGGCGGCAGCGGGACCCCAACGCCGTTGCCTCTCGGGTAGCGGAAGCAGGAGGGGCGGTCGTCGATGGCGGCGGCGGTGGCGACCATGTGGCAGAGCTCGGCCTCGTCGGAGGGGGCCATGACGACCATGTTGGGCAGGCAGGCCATGTAGGCGACGTCGAACGCGCCGCAGTGGGTGGGCCCGTCGGCGCCGACGAGCCCCGCCCTGTCCATGGCGAAGCGCACCGGCAGCCTCTGCAGGTCCACGTCGTGCACCACCTGGTCGTAGCCGCGCTGCAGGAACGACGAGTAGATGGCGCAGAAGGGCTTGAGGCCCTCGCATGCGAGGCCGGCGGCGAACGTGACGGCGTGCTGCTCCGCGATCCCAACGTCGAAGCACCGGCTCGGGAAGCGGCGGAGGAAGTAGTTGAGCCCCGTGCCGCCGCCCATCGCCGCGTGGATCGCCACGATCTTGCTGTCCTGCTCCGCCTCGGCGATCAGCGACTCGGCGAAGTAGTTGGTGTAGGACAGCGTCTTCGCCGGGGACTTGAACTGCTTCCCGGTCGCCGGATCGAACTTGGCGACGCCGTGGTACTTGTCGGCGGCTCGCTCGGCGTAGGGGTAGCCGCGGCCCTTCTCGGTGACGACGTGGATGAGGACGGGGCCGGTGGTCTTGGTGCTTTTGACGTCGTTGAGGATGGTGATGAGGTCGTCGATGTTGTGGCCGTCGACGGGGCCGATGTAGTAGAGCCCGAGCTCCTCGAAGAGCGACGAGCCGGGCCCGCTGATCATGCCGCGGGCGTACTCGTCCACCTTCGCCGCCAGCTCGTGCACGGACCCGCCGATCTGCTTCGTCACTCCCTGCACACGCCAACGGTCGGTCGGTCAGAGCGCCAAACCTGGTGGGCCGCCGACGATTCCTTCTACAATCCTTGTCGGCCCAACAAGAATGGGCGGGCCGGTTAGATCCTCCTAGCCCAGGCAATCAAGATGAATGTTGTTTTATGAGACTATATAATAATACTATAAGTCAATGTCAGTCAACTTGGAGAGTACAATTTTTTCATCGTCTGACTAGTGCATGTACAGTATATGCAGCTTTCAGTATTTCGAGAGGATAAACTATTTTCTAGAGTCTTTCTCAAAAAAAAAAAAAACTATTTCTAGAGTCAACTTGTTGCGAACTTGCGATCCATCCATCCATCTTCTGAGCCCCTTTGTTTATACAGAGATTTTGCCTAGTGGGCACGACTCGAATCTACAGATCGTTGCTAGTATTATAAGCTGCATCATCGCCATTTCTGGTGAACAAACATGTGTCCGTGCATGGCCCCTAGAAGAAGGTTTGTGCACGTCACTCTGCATCTGACGCGGCTTATTTTGGCGTCTTCGCTAAGATTAAACTAGTTTCATTCAGAGTTTCAGACGCTTTCGTGCAGCAGGAAGCTCCAAAGCTCGCGTCGTGGTGATACAGACAGCACGTACGTCCGCGGCCATGCCTGCCTGCTGGTCCAGTTTACAATTTCCCATTTGATTCCCAAGGTCAAGGTCATCCGTTTATCTGACTAATCTTACTACTGTTTATTAAAATTTGAGAAAATCTAGGCGCTCCCGTGAGAGAGGGAACGTGGCGCCTGCCTAACCGGGGCCGGGTTTCGTGCTGTGCGGACGTACCTTGGCCACCTCCCTGAGCTCCCTGAGCGGGCGGCTGGACTGCAGCTTGCTGAGGGCGCTGCTGAGCGCGCCGACGGGCGGCACGGGCCCGTCGAGCGTGGCCGTGGGCAGGGACACCTGCTTGTTGTCGTTGAGGATGACGATCATGTCGGAGTCGAGGTAGCCGGCGTTGTTCATGGCCTCGTACGCCTGCCCGGCCGTCATGGCGCCGTCGCCGATCACCGCCACCACGTTGTTCTTTCCGCCCTTGAGGTCCCGCCCCACCGCCATGCCCAGCGCCGCCGAGATGGTGGTGGAGCTGTGCCCCGTGCCGAAGCAGTCGTACTCGCTCTCCGCCCGCTTCGTGAACCCCGCCAGCCCGTTCGTCTGCCGCATCGTCGGCATCTTGTCCCGCCGCCCCGTCAGGATCTTGTGCGGGTACGACTGCATCGCATCATTCGTCGTCGTAATCATCATCATCATCCTCATCATAAACAAACAAACAAAACCATCTCACATGTCCGTGACCTGCCCGGCACGCTCACATGGAGCGCACGTTGCCGGCCCAGCCACGCCAATGGCTGGCGTACAGTACCTGGTGGCCGACGTCCCAGAGGATGCGGTCCTGGGGCGCGTTGAAGACGTAGTGGAGCGCGACGGTGAGCTCCACGACGCCGAGGCTGGACCCGAGGTGGCCGCCGGTCTTGGACACGTGGAAGATGACGTCGGAGCGGAGCTCGTCGGCCAGCTGCCGCAGCTCCTTCGCCGACAGGTTCTTCATGTGGACGGGGTAGTTGACGGTGTCCAGCAGCGGCGTCGGCGGCCGCTGCGAGTAGTACTCCGCCTCGCGCTCGCGCTCCGACAGCGACGCCGACACGCACGCCGCCCTCCGCCGGGGCTGCGCGCAGCATTGCCCGTCCGTCAGATTAACCGGAGCCGAAACCGAAGCGCGCAGAAAATTAAGCCTGCGGCGGAGAGCAGGCGGAGGATATGCATGTATGCTTACCCTGAGAGGCCTGGCCTGGAACTGGAACAGCTTGTGGACATGGAGCTCCACCGCCGAAGCGAAATGGGAGTCCTGAGCTGGCACGCCGAGGAATCCCCTTGGGGCAGAGAACGTCGACAGCGCCATTGCTTCCTCTCCTCCTCCTCCTCCGGCTCAACTCAAGAATGCAATAACAGGTTCTGCCAGTGGTGGCACACCAACTGTTCGATGGATTTCCTCAAGAACCTATTGAGCTGCGAGCTAACGACGGTGGCACTGACGACAGTGCATGAATGGTGGGGGGGATTTGTGGAAGTGGCGCGGGAGGGAGAGTGTGGAGGCGCTGGGGATGCGCGCCTATAGAGGGTAGTGCGGCGGGTCCGGTGACGAGGGGATGCGAGATATGCCGATAGTGGAGGCTGAGCCGAGGGGAGTGTGACTGCTGTGTAGGTGACCACGTAGGTGGGGGAAGGCCATGGCGGTGCGTGTGGCTGGAATTCATTCGCCTGTGCCGCAAGTGCTCGCTTTTTTTCCGTGTCTCTCTCTATCTTCGCTGTGTCCTTGGCTCCTTGCGCATCGAGCAACCGGCGGAAGCGAGTGAGAGCAACGGACCATGGACGTCCTACCAATCTCGCACCCCATTGGGCCAGCTCGACAAAGTATCACGAGAGGATAATATGGGATAAGATAAAAATCAAACAAATATCAATTTTAAAAAGTGCACAGAGAAAGGATTTTTGTTGCCGCATACATACAACTATCGTTGGGGGAGGTAATGGCCACACCATGCTTGCCCACACCCATGCATGCCTACATCTAAAGTTCCCATACTTCTTCACCCTCTTAGGATTTTTACCCATGTCTCTTTGCCCATCACCAGTGGATTACCCATGTAAATTTGCTCATCACTGATATCGTCTTTGTATTTACTACACTCTTGATGTGTCTCCTCTATGCTCGATAACCTTCACCTTGCGCACCACCGCCATCCATCTTCTTGAGCTATTGATCCCATGTTTGTTTCCGTGAGGAATGCAATCCTTATAAATTTGGACATCTTGATTTTTTTTATATTTATAAAAAGGTTGTGTGTTGCCAGACGTGTCGGAGCTAGCCCCTTACCTTGTCGCATGACTACCAAGTACTACGTACCAACCGATTCATCATTCGGGACCTAGACCTGATGTAGATGCATTGCATCTACGCCGTCGAGGTACTATACGTGACATGACACAGGAAGCTGAGAGCCCGAGGTCCGTACGCCCGGCAGCCCGGCTGCTCATCATCCGCAGTTCCGCACCGGCCCAGCGGACGGCGACGGCGACCGGTGTCGTTGGATCGAGCGAGGACCCGCGCGGCGGCAACCACGGCGATGCCGCCGCGTGGCAGCGTCATCGGCGCCGGGTGCCTGTCCCCGTCGTCGTCACTAGTCAATAGTCACTAGTCACTGCCCGTGGAGGCGCGTGCAGGTGTCGGCGTGTCCCGGCCGGTGCCCCCCCAACTTCCGTCTTCGGCGCACTTGACCGCACCGTCACTGCCGCGCGCGCGAGTGCGACGGGACGGCCGGCCGGTCGAGCGCGTGGTGGAAGTAGCTAGTGCGCGCGCGTCATTCGATCGTGTGGACCCTGCAGTGGTCGATGCCAACGCGTTCGGATCAGCCAGCGGCTCGCTGGCCAGTGGTGCGTGGTGCACTACTGGAGCCGTACGTAGTAGAGCGCACAGCTACGAACACTATCTATCGAAGGGAAGTGCTGTGCTGTGTGTTGTATAGTGTGCAGATCGATCATTTACTGAGGGTTTAATTTTGGCCCTCATGCATGGTGGTCATGGGCTGACATTTCAATATCAGTGGAGAGGAGCATCTGTGCCCCCAATCGGCAAGCGTACCGAGTACCAGAATCGGTAGGTTAGGTGTACGTGCACGCCACGGGCGGCCTTCAAAATGCTCTTTGTTCACGCCACGGGCGGTCTCAAAATGCTCCTAGGCGTAGCTCGAAGCTAGCTAGGCTTTCACCAGCAGACCGCTGAGCACGTCCGTCCACTTGTGACCAAATTGGATCTTTGAAAGTACGATCGATCGTTCCCTCAGAAGGTATATATCCTGCTGCCTCGTGTAACTCGTGTTCTGAATGAAGGAGGGGAAAAAAAAGCGTACGCGGTGACGGTGAGCTTCCTGTTCCTGCCACAGCCTATGCCTATGCCTGCCAGGAGGATGCGGTGCAGGTGCAGCTCCGCACTTCACCGTCACCGGTAGATCGAGATTCCGCAATGATCCGGGCACATTATATATTTTTCATCACCAGAACGAAACTCTACCGTCTATTTGCGTATCTGCCGCGTTCATGTGAATAGCTTGTTGACAATGACCAAGCAGAAGGCGAATTACTCGATCAGACTTCGAATATGTGATACAATCTCAACGGGACATGGACATGCACGGATGGGCCTCGTCCTCGCACTGCGGCGCCGCGTCGGAATCGTGTCCGGCTCCTACTCCGAATCGATGCACGACGCCGGACGGCGACGTGGAAAAGACGTGCCGCCGGCCTCGCTTCCGCACCGGCCGCCGGACGGCACGGCAACCCACACGCCTTTGCGTGCGTCCCTGCCGAACCCGCCGTCCCAATGAACATGGTCTGCTCAGACTCTCGGACGCGAGTGACTAGAAAAATGGGCCATGATTGGCAACCCCTCGGCGTGAGCCGGGCTAGATGCATGCACTCCATGCCATGAACCATCATGCACATGCGCCGGCCGCTCGCTCCGGCAGCTAGCGTAGCGGATCGCATTCGCTTGCCCGCCAACTTGACCGGGAGGTGAAGGGAATGCGGCGATGTCTCCGTCTCCGGCTGCGGCTGCAGGTTGGCAGAACGGGTGGAATGTTTGGCAAAAGGCATATTTCCTTTCGTTTAACTCGCCAACTTCTTTTTCTAGGGAGGGCATCTCTGCGTGTTTGGTATTATTGGGACTTCCTAGGCACCTGTTTTGCCCAGCGCACTCGATACATAGTTATACTAAATAGCCCCGAGTTCGCACGCCTGAGCGGTCATCAACAAACTTGCACCAAAGTTCAATCCTGACATATGAAACCATTGCTGGAAGTAACAACATCCGTTGATACACCTACAGCCTAAAAAAAACCTCGAACACATTCATTCTTTATTTTGTCCCTTCCTTCTTTTTCCAACCTCAAACACATTCTCTGACACTATATTTGAGCATCAAACCAAAATCACTACAACAGAAACTACAGCTTGATAACAATCAAGGGCACGGCATGCATATATTTCAAAATGGCGTCACAAAATTTAATCTAAATGAAAGAATACGAAGAATCTCAACAAAGCTAACGGTTAGTAACCCAATGAGCCTTTGCACAAAACTGAAGGCACCCTTCACATTAGCTTATTAGGTCAAACACGATATGTATCATGTATCCCAGCACAAGGTGGAACAAAAACAAACAAACGACCCATTATAGCCAATAAAGAATAGTGTACCTCAAGCTCATTCCATGGAGACTTTAGCACCACCACTCAAGCTAAATCGTTGTGCATGCATAACTCAGAAAGACAAGCAAGCAAGCAGGATAGATAATTCTACTACAGTATATTAAAAACAGCACCAGCAGCATTCGTCAGTATTGCACATGCACATATTGGAATGATAAGCAGGTATGCACAAAGATGACAAATTCGAGTAGTAAAAGAAGCTTAACCACTCCTACTTTAGTCAGCATGAAAAACACCGCATCAATTGTAAAGACAAATACATAAGTTGCGGTACAAATACCATATAGACTGGTATGCAAATTGTAGCAAGAACCCCTGAGGGTCAAAATAGAATCCTAGCGTCAATATGATATGTTTGGGGTCTTCACAGTCTAAATGAACATGCCATTTTTATGCTACCTAGTTTCAGAGACTGCTCTCATCAGCCATCATAAGAAAATTGGCTAACCCAACAGACTGAGAAAACTCAATTCAAAGTTCACTCAATATACAAGGAACAAGGAAAAGGACTTCAAATGGTTTGGAATCACAGATGATCTCATGTGCATAAATCACTGTAAAGGAAATACACAGTGCTAACATATAGGAAGCTCCTGCATTTTCTAGATAAAACACAGGTTACACAACCCCAGAATAAAACATGATATATTCTTTTAGCCTCTTTTCTGGAGGGTAGATGAGAGACATATACAAGTTTCAATAGGAAATATTCAAACAAGTAAAGAAAAGAAAAACATGTGTGCCTTCTTCAGAAGGACCCCAGTAAACTTGAAGCAAGAATACGCATGGCAGCCAAGCTGAACTGAGACAAAGAATCAGCGAGTTACTATTATAGCAAGTAAAATATAAGCAACACCTGCGTTTCAGCCAAGATAAATTCAATTTTCTCCCTTCATTTTTCATGCACAACAATTTCACAGAAGATGACTTATCTCAGCCAACAGTCAAGGTACACAAGCTTGGTTCGGTACACAATGTAAAACTTTTTCAACCAACTGCAACTGAGACCAAAACAAGAAAAGAAACAAATGACAGCTTTTACTTTTTTTTATTCAATGGCCTCTTACCTACAGGGTAGGGGAAACTAGGAAGATCCTCCCCTGCAGAAAGTAGGCCACTCATATGGATGAGGTGATGGAGCAGGATCCATTGGATGGTTACTATCATGTAACCCAGCGATGCCTGCACCACCGAGGTTCCCAGGTGTCCTTGTTGATCTGCCACCCATGAACATGGTTGACCATGTGTCCGACAGCCGCTCGCTCTTTGCTGCTGGGTTCAATAACGTTGTGTCGACGCTCCAGTCTACTGAGGTGTAGTCATAAGGTGCTGGCCCATTGGTTCTCCAATCAGAATGAGGCAATGCAGAGGACGACTCAGATGAATTCCACCCTCTAAATGCCCCGAGTGATGACGCCACAGAACGGGAAGAAGATGTACCTCCAGAATTCCAGGTGCCACCCCAACCATTGGCAGCCAGCTCTATAGGATTAGAAACAAAACTTTGTTGATGGTTTGCATGTCCAAACGATCTGGCAGAACTAACACTGTCCAAACTCATATTCCTTAGTCCATGACCTAAGCCCCCATTCAACATCATATCCACACCTGATGCGCCATTTAAGTACCAATCCCTTGCAGATGGTTCTGACGGAAACATACTATGGCTAGTGGATGGTAGGCTCTGCTTGGTACCTGCAGATTGAGGACGCTGCATTACAATTACTGACTCTCGCAAGCTTCCATTGGGCGTCGAACTTTTCACCTCATTGGTTCCTGCCACATGCCGCATGTCTGACTTCAGCTGTGGCACTGCAACAGGCAAAGGAGAAGATGCCACATAAGAAACTGATGGAATCGAGTTGGGATTGAGACGTCTCTTCTCAGGTTGAACAAATTGCTGACGGCCCAAATCTGGCTTAATTGGTGCTGCCAGTGGCTGAAAACCTTTAATTGCAGGTTCCTTTGGACCACTACCATTCATCAAAAGCTTATAGTTTATGTCCTTCTCCTCTCTTCTCATCTGCTGAGATCCTACAGATGAAAATCCATTTGTTTGAGGCCTTGCAGGGTTCTGTGCAAGTACAACATGCTGCTTGTTAGGCAAGCCACTTGAATCACCAGATCCCTCAGCCTTTGGTGGTACTGCAGTTGATTCTTGCTTGTGTGTCTTCAAGACCTCCTCAGCCCTTTCTAGATCACCTTCACAGGAAACAACTGCTCTTTCAACTTCTTGCTTCGTACACTTATATTTCGCCTCCAAGCTCACAATCTTTGAAAGCTCATCTGCTATATCAATCTTCAAGTTAGCTCCAGACTGCTGATCAGCTGCAAGTTGTTGCTTAGCTTCCTCACTGCCATCAAAGTTGCAGAGCCAGGTAACAGACTCCTCAACGCAACCCTCATTCTGTATAAGGGCCATCGTTGCTTGATCTGCTGAGAAACCCATCGCAACAAGCTTTTGCGCAAGTGCCTCCAATTTTCTGGACATAAGATATCCTTTACAACGCTCGTGCAATTCTTGGGCACGCCTCTCCTTCTGTCTTTGATGTTTCTTCTCATTTTTCTGTCTGATCTTCTCACGTTTATCAGTATCACATCCAGGAACAGAATCTACTCGAGATGCAGTACTGGTTGGTTTTTCCTTTGGATCTTCTGACTCACCAGAGCAGCTACCATTGTTGGAGGCACAATCGAAATCCCCCGTACCATGGGAGCTGCGAGAATGCTCATCTATTTCATCTGTATTCCTGAATTTATCAATGCCTTGGCTACCCAACAAAGAGGCCGATGGCTCCAGAACATGAAACTTTCCAGAGAGGTTGTTATAAGAACTTGCAAGCGTACCATTTGCCATCGGCTTTGCAGCAACCTTCGGTTGCTCTTTTGCAACCTTTGCAGCTGATCTGTCTTTTGACTTGGACTTGGATGCAGAAGGCATTTGTGACAGAGTGATTACACTGTCTATACCTGTGACGAAATTTGCAAAAGACAAAAGGTTAGCACTTTAAGATAAGATGTGTAAAGTACTGATCTTCTTCTTGGCAAATGAGGCAAGTTCAATCATAACAAATACAGAATACCAATATCCAAGTAAAAAAAAATAACTACAAATGTAAAGTACATATCTAACCAATCATAAGAATTCCAAAAAGCTAGGCCAACTCAAACATCTGTTTTAATGAAACACACCATACAACATGATTAATATTACAGCTAATCGAACAGCAAAAAAAAAAAAAAAAAAAAAAACACTGACACCCTGATAACAAAGGAATGCCATGTTGCTCACTATATGACAACTACCGCAGGTCTCCCATGCCAAAAAGAACTAAATCAGAGACACTTTGGCTCCATTTTCATTTGACATGCAACCTCCGTCCACTAATGATGTTTGAATTTAGTTGTTTTTCTGCAGCAAAGAAATTGAGCTTGTTTTGATCTCCCATGCCCCATAATCAAGCAGTAGAAACTAAAGCAAGAGATTACTAAATCATTACAGAATCAAACCATGGGATTAGCTCAGAGTATATTCGATTATTTTCCCTTTGCTGTCGGATTTTCAAAAAAGTCCTTCTTAGAACTACTATAACCAGAATTTCGTCTGAATGAGCATTTTGCTATCAGCCTCTAGAAAAACTGCGTTTGCATTCCCCATCCCTTGAATTTCAAGACCTAATCATCAGCCAGCAGATAAGAAACCCAAAAATTCTCTTTTCACGAAACTCTACAGCATAGTCACCCATAGCTTGCTTAACCAGCATCCTGACACCGAGGCGACCCCTGCAAATCCCCGCACGCGAAATCACCTGTCGCCCAATCGAATTCCCCGAAAATTCTCGACGTGGGGCGTTCTTCCATGCCCATGCGCGCCTTGTACGCCCGCCACGGCCGCCCACACCCCGCAATCACGCGATCCCCTGGAACCCGAGCGGCCGTTCCCCGTCGAAATTCCACGGGCGCGCGGCTCCCGCCCACGCTCCAGCCGAGCGTTGGCATTCCCGCGCGCGCGTCGTCGGATCAAACCATGGGGCCACCCGGGCTCAAAGCCCGAATCGAATCGAGCCAGCGAGGGATCAGGGAAGGAGGTAGCGGGGGGGGGGGGGGGGGGGGGGGGGGGGGGGGGGGGGGGGGGGGGGGGGAAACAGAGAGCGGAAGGGGCGCGGAGACGAGGAGCTTACCCGGCGTCGAGGGAGAGGCTGTAGGGTTTTGGCCTCCGGGCGGCGGGGATCGGGGAGCGGCGAGGGATTGGGGACGGGGGCGCGAGAGCCTTCTAGGGTTTGGTTGGTTGACGCGCGGGTGTGGTGGGGGTGGGGAGGAAATGGAGACGAAGCGAGACGGGACGAGGCGAGCGAGACAGCGGGCGGGCGAGGCGAGACCAGAGACGTGCGATCGGGTGGGTTTCGGGTTGGCGCCGTTGGCCTCCTGGGTCGCGATGCCGCGCTGGTCTATTGCGTTCCGCGTGTGGTGGGGGTGGGAGTGGGAGGACGGCCGACGGCGTGTGCGCTCGTGCGCAGGCGTGGATCGGATGGGGGCGCGCCCGCGCCCGCGCCCGCGAGACCCTGATTTTTTTTTTTTTGCACTTTTGTATTTCTTTATAATCCTGTAAATCTTGGTTTATGGTGTTATATATGACGTTATTTTCAAACCGCTGAGTTCATGTGCAAATGTGCAGAAGTCTTTTTTAAAATCACTTCTATATATATATCTGAAGTTATATGAAAATCGGTCTACGTATTTTTTTTCACCCTTTAGTATCTTTTGTATATCTTGCGCATGCTCTAAAGAACCTATATTACTCTTTTATCTTTGGTTATCGAGAAATTCCAAATAAAAATGAAAATACCAGTTTATAGCTGTTTAGTTTGGCTAAGTACCTATACTGATGAATCGCTTGAGCACTGATAATCCAAGTCGATAGCCCTTGTATACTAGACGATCAAAGCATATAACTACTGTTAGATGCATCTTATGTCATGCTATTTACTTTGTACATTGTACACATCAAGTATCTTGCATGAATAGATGACTGTTGGTATTTTTAATGTCACTATGTACTACATTGTCATCCCGGGATAACGAAAGAAATGTTTCTGTAATTATGAATGTCACTTGATAACTTGTATAATTGTGAATTCACTTGATAACTTATAAAAATGATACATGAGTTATCCAATTTAGTAGTCAATGGAACAATCATATTGCGTTTCTCATTTAAAAAAGTGTTGACACCAACACCAAGGGTTGAGCACGAGCCGCTGATGCGTTGGGAGGACAAGAACAACGTGGGTCCTAGTCGATGCGCCCACTGCGCCACCGAGCCACCCGCGATGGTGGGAGGGGAGTGGGATGGCATATGCCCTTGTGCGCAGGCGTGGATCGGGTGGGGGCACGCCATGCCCACGAGATCCTTGATTTTTTTTCACTTTTGTATTTTTCTAGTCATATAATCTTGACTTATGGCGCCATGTATAGTGACGTTATTTTCAAACTGCTAAGTTCATCTACAAAAATCTTTCTTAAACACACTTTAGCTTATGATGATCCAAACAAATGAACTAATTGATGGGCTAAATTTAGCTACAACCTAGACTATTTGTTGGCTCACTGGTCCATCAAACCCAACTGGGCTAAACTTTCTACCGACCGGGAAAAGACATTGCCTACCCCCTACTAACCGCATCCGCTGGTGCTTCCTCCCACGCATTCGCTATGCATCAGCTCATGTTCTGCCCGGCGCCGCCGCCGCATGCTTCTCCTACACCGCGATCGTAGCGACCTTAGCCGTGCTGGGAGCGGCTTGCATCGTCCATTTTTGTCCTCCTCCACGGGGTTTCCCACCGGCATCGACGCCGGCAGCGAGCCGCCTGCACCGCCCTCCTAGCCCCGCCGACGCTCTATGCCTGCTCGGTTCACCTCTGGCTTGCCTCCCCGAACACCTCTGGCCTTCCCTGGAGCGACGAAGTACTTTGCACTGCAATGATGTCATTAGTTCTTTGTATTTGGCCATCAGTAGACGAACAACAAGCACACATTGCATAAGGAAAAAGGAAATCAGGCGACCAATCACACACCGGTAAGATGCCAACGTGACCTATTGGTGGCCCGAAACGCTCAGGTGAGTTAAGTAGACAAAACAAGCTCAAGAGTATAATTGACCTTTTGTTGAAATAGTAACACCTATTAGTCCAGCGATCCAAACAGGATTAAACTAATCACTAGTCAACTAACCACTAGTCCCATTTGATCCAAATAGGTCCTAAGCTAATTAATAAGACAGAAAGAGGGGTTGTTTCGAACATGATAATGTGAGAGAGGAATGCATCATGAAGCATGCGAGACTATATTTTGAGTTCATGTTAGTGTATTGTCTTTTAAATTATTTAATGATTGCTCTAACCTAAAACATTGGAGACACCAAGCAAAAAACAAAAAAAACAACACTCGTTTCTTCTCAGAGACTCTGCGGAACCAGTCTCACCACCCAGTTAGCATATTGGGCCAGTCCCGGAAAGGATTCTTGGACCATGAGGATGCATCTACCAAGGGGGCTCTGAAAGGGATCTGATTAGTCTTTTTGTTGATGAATTTCGATGGATTTGGGTCGCCCATCGGACCCAGATAAAAGGCGGAGGGGACGTCGCTTAGCAGAATCAAGATCTCGTCCTTCAGATTCTAAGAATGGTATGTATGCAACTGATTAGACCGGGATTCGAAAGAAAGCTCGAAAGGGGGACGACGAGAAGGAATTCGTACCTCGGGGATTTCAGAAGGGGTCGCCATCATCAACAGGTTGTGGAGGCGGCGAATTGAAGCTGGAGACGCAGCAGAGGTTCTCTTGACTAGGGTTTCGGTTTGTTACGGAGCTTTGAAGTGCTGAGCGGGAGTATGCAAATTTTGCTGTGATTTGAGGATGAAGGTCAATCGGGGCGCTCGGTGTTAATTTTGGAATAAAACCAGTTTATCCCAAAATTGAGGGGGCATGTGTTTACACCAAAATTTGGACCGGGAGCAGATAGCCGATTTCGGGAACAGAGTCTATCCAACATAGGGCTAAGAACAGCCGATCGGGTCCCAAATCGAGTGTTAGGCCGAAACGAGGAAGGCGTGACAGAAGACGAAATCGATTGAGTAGATGGCATCATCGTGAATCTTCGGCGCCGGAAAGCGATCACGTTCGGAGTCCGTTCGAGGAAGAAAAGATTGGACTCTAAGTTACCTTTAAAATAAGAAAGATTGTTAGCTTCTATATTTATTTCGAGTTGTAATTCGACTAGGACTCTATCTTATCAGCCCAGGGTATAAATATAAACACCCGGTTATTGTAATACGTGCGTACACATCAATACAACACACCTTTCGGCTTCCGCAAAAACCCTTAGGAGTAGGAGTAAAGTAGATCTCGGCGAGTTCTTCGATCGGGCTGAGTGTCATCCGGTGGACGCAGGCTTATTTGTAAATACCGTCATGCCTTACTAAAGTTTGTTTCTTTAATGTCATCCGATGGACATGGGAGCATGGTAGATCGGGGTTGATTCTTGTTTGATATGAGTTTAGCGTTATCTGGTAGATGTGGGCTTAGATCAAATAAGGGTTAGTTATCGATTCATGTTTATTTTCTTATTTAATCTATGTTTAACGTCATCCGGTGGACGAGAGCTTAGATTAAGCTAGTTAATGCACATGAATTAGTTATCGGCTCTAACTAAACTGACATCTTAGTTAGATTCATCAAGCTACCGGTGATGTTTTGAGTTTATTTGTTTAAATTACACTCACCATTTACCAAATTTGGCCAATCTTGATCTTGCTATGTCGGCTTCATATATTATAGATCTATTCGTTCAATGAATGATAATTGTTATATGTTTATGCATTGATAGATAGAATATGTTTGCATTAGCCGATAGATCTAGATCTTAATTATGTACAGGTTGCTCTCGGGCAATAAGATAAAAATTGTTTAGACTCGATAATCAATAGATTCAAGTCATATTTTACATCATGACTGTCTCGATCCGCCCAATCCCCACTATTGTAAATGATGAATTGGATGTATCAATTTGAAGGTCAAAGCATTGTTCATTCTATAGGCTTGTTTGTTGCCTGTATTTGCCGAATCGGCTAAACAGCCAATTTCTCTCTGTTTCACGCTCAGATATCTCTAATTCCGACTGTAATCAGTTATATATGATTTTTCACCTCTATTGATGCATATGAATTGATTACACAATATTTTAATGCTTATTCTATGAAAAATCGGTTCATGCAAACCGGATATCGACTGTTTAGTCGATAACCTAAAAACAGGACTCGTAAGGCCGTATATTTGGAACTGTCTGGACACACCAGCAGGTTCCACCTTGTGTTACTGATTATTATCTTTTTCCTTGTCAATTGCAGGTCAAATTGACTGGCACGCTTGGGAGTCATAGGCGCTCTCGGACCGGGATTGAAGCTAGCTGGGTCTGCTGATTCACCGCTCTGCAGATCGTTTCGGCTTCGCTAGTGTGTTGTGACGGAACCGCCTTAATCATAGGGCCCACGTGCCTCGTCATCGTCCTTAAGGACCTTTGACTAGTCTGCACAAGTTCCCTGTTGACTTAGGTGGCCCGTCGGGTCTCATAGGAAACCCTACTTTCCCCGAGGATCTCATTGTAAGACCTTGCAAGTATTACAACAGTTTACACAAATAATTTGAATCAGAGTAAAGAGTGCGGAAGTATTACTTAAACATAGATTACAATTACATTATCCCAAACCAGAGTTTTGCAGTGGAGTAGCTGTATACAACTAAACACCCTGCCCAAGGGTTTCATTATATACACATCTTTATCCATGTACGATCCAATGACCGGCACGATCTTTTGTAGAACTGTTTACTCAGTTTACCTGCAACAGGGGTTAACAAACCCTGAGTACATGGGGTACTCCGCAAGACTTACCCGACTAAAGGTGTAAAATTAGACTCAGGAATGCAGGCTGAGGGGAGTCAAGGTAAGGCTTAGCAAGAGTCAAAGGATTTTGCAGAAAAGCAATACTAATCCTATTTTCAGTATTTTATCTCAATAATATTATTAATCATTAACCATATCTCCAAGTTCCTTCTCATATATCAACATTCTTTCATTTACTTCATCCATTCAAAAACATCCTAGTTCCGAACCACTCTTCGCTGTAAGTGTGAGGATCATGTCTCCATTAACCGAGGAGCAACGTCGATTCGAATCTAGAAGTACCCTACTGGGGATCCCTATCCACACTGCATATATAGCACTTAAGCTTGCATATGCCAACCCCGCCTACCACGGCTTTTCATACCCCGAAACCGGTCCTGCGCCACCCGAGAGCACAGTACCCCTCTAGTCTCCAGGCACGACGGCCACGAGGGTACACGCTACTCTCGCCATCTCTCCACTCTCAGTGCGTGGTTGTCGGTTCCAGCAGTAGAGCCACCGGAGTCAGAGGCTTTCCGTAGTATGTGGCTAGTTGCAAAGTCATGATCACAGCAGGCCGACAACGAATGGTCCCTAAATATTTTTCCGTTGGACACCGTACATTGGGACTCTAACCCAAGTACACTGGTGACCACCCGGTTTTCGCATCCCTTTTCCGATGGCGAGGATCGTTGGGACTCTAACCCAAACAGATGGTCAACCAAACGGAAAACCCATCCACGTTGATGATAATGGACTGGCCAAGTACACCATCACCAAACGAGGACAATACCATTCCCATAAAATGATTCGTTTGTTTCATATCATCACAATTTTCAAAATAGCATTTTTGCAACTCTATCATTAAGCATGACTAAGTATTTTTCAATACTTTAAATAAATCAGGGTCTCAGGTATAATATATGGTCAAGGAAAGGTAATGCATCAATAGGTTATCACTCAACTCCTATTAAACTAATGCAGTAGATTAACTCAAGTGATAAATATTTTTAAATAGCAAGGAGGGGCAAATGCACCGGGGCTTGCCTGTTGCTTGAAGTCGATCGAACCCTGAAGTCAACTATCGAGAAGGATCCACGCCCGGCGAGTGAAGACCTTACTCGGGACACGCTTCAGATCATAATCGCCGCGCGTACACTACACGAAATAATAATGCAACACTTACATGATGATATATATGCCATGATGCAGGAGATGCACTAAATCACTGACCAATAGGAAGTAAACTTAATTTGAAAGCTGAGTACAACTTGCCTCCATGATAAAGTTGCAAGTCAACGAAACTAATTACTATTGCGTATTAACCACTTAATTTTATTGACCATTTTAACATTTGTTGAAAGTCAAATTAGTTTTTCCCTAGAACACTATCAACCCATTGTCTAAACAAACTATTAAACCCTATCATTACAGGTGACTAACATAAATTACTAGCGTTCCAAATTAACAGTTCAATTAAGAACCCAAACACTAATTAAGGTGCCAAGGATCATCTCAAGATAATGACCCAGGGATATCACTCAATCCAAATGTTACACCACACAAAAGTGAATTAGGGTTTCTACTCAATTTCATTAATCAATCAACAATTAGGATTTTTTTTGTTTTGGCATTTAATTACTACCTAGGGTAATTCATCTTATACTTACAAAGTAAATGATCATCAAAACTTGAAACAGCAGGGTTCAGGTGCTACAAGAGGTTTAACCAAACCCTAAAAGATTTAACAAATTATTAAAATTTTAATCCTAATAACCTTTTCTTAATTAATCAATTAAGCAAGTAATAAATAAGAAATAATTAAACTATTTCTATCCGAGCTCAAAATTTTACTATAGATAGTACTTATCCTAAAACCGTACCAAATTAAATTTCATGATTTTTGGAGTTACAGAGAACTAATTAAAATTACCCAAACTTGCAATTATCAATTAATGTGCTGATTTTTAATTCCTGCAGAAATTGCTCAAAACATGTATTTAATATTTTTGTTAAATACTACATCCCTCAGAGAGCACACACAATTATTTTCAGAATTTTGGAAGCTCCATTCATTTCTTTACAAAAATATCAAATCTCAGCATATTAAAAATTGATAAATCATTTCATAAAAGGAAAACCCATTCGGGCTGGAAGTACCCGGCTCGGCCCAGCGAGCAGCAGGCCAGCCCAGCGCTCTCCCCTTCATCTAGTCGGTCCACCGCGCCACTGGGCCGGCCCACTCTGGCTGAACCCGGCCCAGTCGGGGCTCTTCTTCCTCTCCTCTGCTCCACTCGAGCAGAGCAGGGGCACGCACGCGCGGCGGCGGCGCCGCTCACGGCGGCTTGCCGTCGGCGTCCTACCGGCGAGGTCAAACCCCCAAATGAGCTTCCCACGAACACCCGTACCCATCTACGGACTCAGCCCTGCCCCTATAGCCCCAGAGCTCGGCCACGAGCAGCCATGGCGGCTCGACAGTGGTCGTGGCGGCGCGAACCAGTGACGGAACGACGTTCCGGCTACGCTGGTGCACCAAAGGGGAAACGACTTGAAACAGGGGATTCTTGGGATCAAGTGGGACATGAAACGAAGGACGAGAGGGGATCAACTCACTGGGACGGCACGGTCGCGACGAAGCCGAGCACGGCGGCGCTCCGCCGGAGCCGAGGACGAAAACGTCCGCTTTTGAACCACTCCGGCGACGATGTGAGGCTATTATGGGTCCACTGGCTTCGCAAAATGGTGGAGGAACTGGAGCCAAGATGGAGAGGGTGGAGGCAAAGCAGCGGCCACGAATTTGCTCGAGCAGTGAAGCTCGTCGGGGGCGTGGTGGAGGAACGGAGGAAGAAAACGACGATGGAGATGGCTTATATAGAGCGGAGGATAGGAGCGCGGCGTGGGGATGGCCCCTACGGGCCCGACCCCGACGGCGACACGCGGCCGGCCGGCCCCGGGCACCGCCGGCGGCCGGTGCGCGCACGCGCGGCTCTGCCCGCGAGCAGAGCACGACAGCGCATGCCGGACCCCCCCGGAACACTGTAGCAGTATACACCCCTCTCCCCTTTTTTACAAAATTACCCCTTATTTTGTATACAAACTTGAAAAATATCCTTAATAAAAGTTGTAGAAAATTAAATTTAGAACAACTTTGGTTTTTGAACCAAATTCAAATTTTGAATGGATTTTTGGTAATTCAAAAAGGGGTAAAAGCTTGATTTGAAATTTATTTCAAATTCATCTAAATTCTCAAACTTTTTCTCAATAACTTGAAAATATGCAAAAATAAAAGTTATTCAAATTGTCAATTCCTATAACTTTCATTAAATAAGTTTCACCAGATTATTCATAGTTTTTGAAATAGCATTTCAAATTTAAATTTCAAAACACTATTTAGGGTTTAATTTGAAATCTTTCTGCATAACTTTAAAATCCCCAAATATAAAAGTTGTTCAATTTGAAAATCCTTATAACTTTCATTAAAATAGTTTTCCCAATCTCTTGTTAGTTTTTGAAATGGTAGTTTAAATTTGAATAAACAAACACTAATTGGATTTTAATTTAAATTTCCACTGGTAAACTTAAAAATCTTCAAACATGAAAGTGGTTCCATTTTGAAGGGGCTAAAACTTTCATTAAAGGACCATCGCCAGATTCCTACTAGTTTTTGAACTCGTATTTCAAGTTTAAGCTTTAAAACCTAAATTAAGATTTTATTTGAAATTATTTTTAATAACTTCAAAATTTCCCAAAATAGAATTTGCTTAACTTTTAAAGATTTGCAACTTTTGTTTAAGACCCAACACTTAATTACGCTTAGTTTTTGAGTTAAGGTTTTAGGTCTGATTTAGGGTTTATAATTGATTTTTTTTATTTCCCAAATTAATTTAGATAATTACATACAAACACAATCATTTACATAATAAATCACTCTCAAGCACTTATGTATAATCACATGTTGAAATAAAATCAGTTTTGTTAATGCATAGTAAAAATGAGTTTATGCAGGATGATTTACATGCAATGATGATGACATGGCAGGTTTTAATTAACCGTAACACCAGAGGTGTTACATGTGTTGAGCGCAGTGAACCACTTTTCGTGCCAACACATTTTTTGGCACGCCCGGTGGGACAGTTTCACTCATGGCGAAGGACAAGAACATGTCGAACAACGCTCCAAAGGATGATGGCATCATCAGGGTCCAGCGCGACGAGATTGATCCTGAAGATGCTGTGATTCTGGATCAGCTCATTGAGGAGTTCACCGATGCCTGCCTGCTGCCGTTTAGCAAGAGCCGTGAGGGTCGTGTAGTGAAGAAAAACCCTTTCCCAAGGTGGATCATGCATGGCCACAATGACAAAGGCGAAGATGAGTTCAAAAATTTCCTTGAATCCGCCATCTGGTCAGTTTCACACCAAGCAGTTGGGCATCATCATAACGTCTTCTTACAAACATTCTACGACATCATGAAGACCGTTATCAAGAGGTAGGATTGGGAGTCTCTAGGCCTAGCTTATTTTGGCATACCTTTAGAAGACTCCGACGCGAAGGTAGCGGCCGGCACGTCCACTGCTCAGCTGCAACAGCCGAGTTCACAGAAGTCACCCATGAATCCCAATATGACGACGGGCTCGGCTCCAAAAATAGCTGCCTCTCCCAAGCTATATAGAGATTACTCTCCTGAGCAAACCAATGCTTACATGCAAACCACTGGGATGATGGCAGCTTCCCCAGGTTTCTGCTACGGGCATACTTATCAGGATCTCACTTCGGCACCGAACCCCGGGTATCAAGGAGCATACAATTAGTCATCACAGGATGAGCTGTTGACCAAGATGAGCTCAATGCTCAGAGACCAGTTCGGCTTGCAATTGAAGGCAGGGGTCTCGATCAGGTACAGGCGCCCGTATCCTGAGTGGTTTGACCACTGGTATTGCCTTTGAGGTATCGCATGCCAGATTTCACCAAATTCAGTGGTCAGGACGACGTCACTACCATGGAGCACATTAGCCGATATCTGATTCAGCTTGGTGAGGCAGCTCAGGAGGACACTCACAGAGTTCACTTCTTTCCACTATCATTGACTGGCCCAACATTCAGTTGGTTCACTACTTTGGAGCCAGGATGGATTCAAAACTGGGCAGAATTGGAGAGCAAGTTTCACAACAATTTTTTCTCTGGCACCAG
This sequence comes from Eremochloa ophiuroides, assembly GCA_038502445.1. Lineage (NCBI taxonomy): Eukaryota > Viridiplantae > Streptophyta > Magnoliopsida > Poales > Poaceae > Eremochloa > Eremochloa ophiuroides. Next base: position 53,543,979 of record JAHLJS010000008.1, read on the forward strand.
GGAGAAGAGCATTGTCGATCTGACCAGTATGCGCCAGAAGAGCGGCGAGACCGGGTCGGCGTTCATCAAACGCTTCAGGGAGATGAGGAACATGTGCTATTCAGTGAATCTAACCGACAAGCTACTCGCTCATCTAGCTGTCGGTGGACTGCTCCCACACGTCCCGGAGAAGAAGGTGGGCACCGACTTCGATAACATCAGCCAGGTGGTGCAGAGGGTGGCAGCACTCGAGTCGCAGGCGCAAGCCTTCAGGAAAGAAGGAAAATACAGGCCTATTGCGTATGGCAATAACTCTGATTCTGAAGATGACGCGGATGACGAAGTCGCGGCTGTCGAACTAAAGTGGGGTAAGAGATCCATAGCAGTTCCTAAGAACTGGAGCACCAAGGAACAGTATGACTTTGACGTGACCAAGCTGGATAAGCTTTTTATCTGCTCATCAGTGCTGGACACATCCAGGTTCTGGCTGATTATGTAAAGCCTTCCCCTGAAGAATTGCAGCAAGGAAAGAAATACTATCAGTACCACGATGTCCAGACACACGGGACCAATGAATGCTGCATTTTCAGGGCTCAGATCCAGAAGGCAATATCTAAGGGCTTTTTGAAGTTCCATAGCCCTGTCAAGGGGAAGATGAAGATCGACAAGTTCCCATTCCCGAAGGGCCAAAACATGGTTGAGTTGGTAGTCCCTGCTGGCAAGGTGAAGGTTCTGACCTCCGATCAGGCAAAGAAGAATGCGTCGGTTGATCCAGACATGCAGATATCAGCTGAAGAGATGGCGATGATCAGTAAGAGGAGGGAGCAAAACAAGAACCGATTTGAGAAAGGAGAGTCCAGCAAGACCAGGCCAACCTCCCGCGACTTACTAAACAAGTGGCGGAGGGAAAGAGAGAAAAATCACCGAAGGCAGCTCGAAGAAGAAGAAGAAGAGTACCGGAGGTGGGATCGTGAAGAGGAAGAAGCCCGCTATCAGGAAGACCTGGCTCTCCGTTGAGAGGAAGATGAGAGTCATTGGTATTGCCCATTCTTCCGACACTGCGGGAATGAAGGTTTGAGACTGCCAACCATCCGCGATTGCCCGGAGTGTAGCGATCAATACCGGGAGTATAGGCATTCTCAAACCAACCGCCGGTCTGTGCATGAAAGGCTTGGACGCTCACATGACATGTAGGATCAGCGCGAAAAAAGAGACGCGCACGATCGGCTCGACGCAGCGTTAGTCGATCGCGAAGAGCCAGTTTGGCAGGAAAATCAATGGTGTCCTGGATACTTGACCAGGAGTCAGAGACGCCGAGTGCAGCATCTCAGGAACAAAGAACTCGAAGTAGAGGGGCACCCAAAGCAAGTTTGGCGCGAAAAGCCTTCTCAATATAAAGAGAAGGCAATAGCCGATACATAGATGGTGTTCGTGCTCCTAGCAGAATTTATGGCGCCCAAGGCCAGGAGGTGTGATACTTCTTGTGACTCTGACGAATCAGAATCTGGGCAAGGTGCTGCCAGGCTGATCTTTGCACAACAGTCTACTTTCGAGAAGCCAGCCAAACACAGGTACCTGAAGGCCCTATACCTCAAGGGATACATTGACGGGATGCCAATGACCAAGATGAGATTGATATATGTGGATTTAGAGGGGTAAAGGAGAGGCATATAAGATTTTTCAAAATTGTATGGTGTGTGCAAGGATAGTTTAAATTGATGCTCTAGATAAGGACTGTTTTTGCTAGGGTGTGACTTTCATGCCTTGAGTGGTGCTTGACTTGACCTGCTGTGCTGGCAAGTGCGGCAGTGCCGCCCTCTGCTGGACTAGCAAACTCTTGTGTGCATGAACTGTCATGAGCATCACGGTTATCTTGATGACACCTTGCACCCCACGGATGTTAAGATATAGTAGAGTTCCCACACTTTTTCTTAAATATGTGCATTTGGCCAAAGTTTGAATTTCTTTCAATGCACACATTTAGGGAGAGCTCACTATATCATAGGATTCAAAATCTTATATTTATCAATCTCTTGTAAGCTTTAATTGTGTTGTCATCTATCACCAAAAAGGGGGAGATTGTAAGTGCATCTAGCCCTTTAGTGGGTTTTGGTGAATTGAATGACAAGACAATTAAAGGTTTAACAAGTTTGCTAAGTGTGTCAAAGGTTTAACAAGAAAGCAAACTTGATGGTACTCCACATAATGTTCAATGAAGGCCAATATTGTGTATTGTTGTGTTGGAAGATCATTGATACACTCTAGTTCAAGTGAAAGACAACAATGTAAATGGAATTGATGAGATGGCTTATATGGTGGGATATCATAGCATTATGAGAAAGCAAGCATATTTAGTGAATAGCAAAAAAGACATGAGTTGATAGTCTTGGATTGGTCTCAATCATGACTTGTTTTTCATGAACAAGAAGAGTTGATAATGGATTAGTAGTGATCAAGCTAGAAGTATGAAGATAGATATTGAAGTGAGTGTTTGGAGTGTCAAGCCAAAATGAAGAGGATATAAGGAATCGTGAATTGGCCTTGACCATATTGATGTTGATTTATATATGTCACTCTATGTGAAGCTTGATTGATCTCAACATTCAAATCTAGAAGATATTCAAGTAAGAATCACAATATTGAAGAAATGGTTTTCAATGGATGCTTAATATGATGTGACTTGAGTATGGCTTGATGGGGTGAAGATAGCAAGGAAAGGGCTTCGAGGTACTAAGCGGAGGTGAAGGGTAAGCAAAGGCTCGGACCGAGATACCATGGCTAAAGTGAAGAAGAGAGTACTTGCATTTAGTCGAGAAACTAATCAAGCTATGAGGAGTCATATTGTGTTGAGGATCAAATCTTTAGTGAAAGTGATTTGAAGCCATGAATTGAATTCACATGTGTTGAATGGTTCAAGTCACATTCTCAAGATGGATTGGCTCGAAGGGATGAGACAAGAATGATTGCAAACCTTTATGCAGAGAGATTGAGAAAGAGGACAATACGATTGATGGTGGAATCCCCAAATTGTAAAGTGCAGCGGCACCAAGCTCAAAGGAGTTTAAATTCTTCTATGTTTTGAATTTGAGTTTAGGAAAAGCCGTCCTATAAAGGGGGATACAATGCGCAACCTTAAACATGTGACCAAGTGTTTTAGTCTCCACCAAACATCCTAATTTCCACTGCCAAAATCAGCCATAAAGTTCCATATCATTCTGATCTGTTTTGGCAGCGCGGCACTGCCGGCCTTAGGCGCGGCACTGCCGGGGTCCGGTACTGCAGGCCTCTGGCCCGGCACTGCCGCGACTTATTCTGACCGTTAGACTCGGGGGTGATTCAAAATCACCTCCTCGTCGCCCCCAACGGCTAGTTCGGCCATTCCCTCTCCCAGGTGCAACCAGAAAAGCTCTCTCTCCCTCTCTCTCACTCCATTGGAGCCCCTCAAGCTTCTCCCCTTGATTCCTCTCCAATTTCTTGAGAGTTTGAACCTCCAAACCATATTAGAGAGCAGCACCAACTGTTCTTCATCTCCTAGAGCACTTGGTTCGCGTTCAAGCCGGTGGATTGTGTTCATTACTCGTGGAGCAAGGCTCCTAGCCGGCTAAGCGTCGCCCGAGAGCTTCCAACTCGATTGCGGCAGCCCCGGGACGTTTGTTATCACCCTCTACATCTAGTGGAACACCCTCATCTCAAGAGTTTACTCTCTTGACTTAAGAACGAGGTCAAGGTTGAAAGAGACCAAAGTCTTTGTGGCTACCTCAACAACGTGGACATAGGCAAGCTTTAGTGGCGAGCTGAACCACGGGATAAATCGGTGTCTGACTTGTGTTCTTGTGATTTGCATTGCTTACTCAAATTTGTGGTGATTTTAGGGATTGGACTCGATCTACTCATGTGCAAGCTTCCGCTAATATCTAGGTGGTGGAATAGGCTCTACTCAGTCTCAGGAAGCTCACAAATTTACCCGATCCATTTTTCATTGGATAGTTTTTGAATTGTGAGCTTCGGAGGTCTGCCAGGGCAGCAGTGCCGCTCTGAGGAGCAGCAGTGCCGGGCTATGTTCTGATATTTGTTTGAGCTAAAATTTTATAGGCCTATTCACCCCCTCTAGGCCCCTCTTGGTGACATCAAGGTCCTTACAGTCAAGGCCGAAATCGAGAGATTATTGGAAGCCAAGTTCATCCGAGCTTGCCGATACGCCGAGTGGGTATCGAATATTGTTCCTTTGTATAAGAAGAATGTCAAGATGCGAGTCTGCATCGACTTCAGGGAGTTGAATAGAGCTACCCCGATGGACAGCTATCCTATGCCAATAGCTGACATGTTAGTCGATTCTGCTGCAGGGCACCAGGTCATCAGCTTCATGGATGGTAACGCCGGCTACAACCAAATTTTTATGGCCGACGAAGATATTCCCAAAACAGCTTTTAGGTGTCCCGGTGCGATCGGATTGTTTGAATGGGTAGTGATGACTTTTGGTTTAAAAATTGCCGGTGCGACTTATCAGAGAGCTATGAATTACATATTCCATTAGTTGATCAGCAAAATTGTTGAAATTTACATTGATGATGTGGTTGTGAAGTCCAGGAGCTACAAAGATCACTTAGTCGATTTGAAGGCAACCCTAGAGTGTACAAGAAAGCATGGGCTGAAGATGAACCCTAATAAATGTGCATTCGGGGTTTCAGTTGGAGAATTCTTAGGCTTCATGGTTCATCGCAAAGGAATTGAGGTTGGTAGCAAGAGCAGGAAGGCTATCGATCAGCTTGTGCCTCCGACCAGTAAGAGAGAGTTGCAGTCCTTACTCGGCAAGATTAATTTCATCAGAAGATTTATTTCTAATTTGTCAGAAAAGGTGATGCCGTTCTCGCCATTGCTGAAACTTAAAGACAATCAAGAGTTCAGATGGGGTGACGTACAGCAAAAGGCTTTTGACGAGATCAAAAAATATATGAAGTCTCCACCTGTTTTGGTACCGCCGCAGGTAGGGAAGTCTTTTAAGTTGTATGTGACGGCCGAAAGCCATACGATTGGTTCAGCCCTTTTTCAAGAATTTGAAGGGAAAGAGAGGGCAGTTTTCTATCTGAGCAGAAGGCTCCTAGACCTTGAGACAAGATACACACCGACTGAGAAGTTGTGCTTGTGTTTATTTTATTCATGCACCAAACTGAGGCAATACTTGTTGTCACCGAGTGTGTGGTGGTGTCTAAGGCAAATGTGATCAAGCACATGTTATCAATGCCAATTCTAAATGGGCGAATCGGGTAGTGGATCTTGGCACTCTCAGAATTTGACTTAAGATTCGAATCGGCTAAAGCAGTCAAGGGGCAGGTGATAGCCGATTTCATTACCAAGCATCGCGGTGGTACCGTCAACATGACTGAAGTGGCGCCGTGGACTATGTTCTCTGATGGATCATCTTGCAAGTAAGGTGGAGGTGCGGAGTAGTGCTTATATCACCTCAGGGTTGGCGTTTTGAGTATGCTTTCCAGATCGGGCCTACGGTGACAAACAACCAGGCTGACTATGAAGCGGTATGGAAAGGACTTCAGCTTCTGCATGAAGCAAAAGCCGATGTAGTTGAAGTTTTTAGGGATTCACAACTAGTCATCAACTAATTGCTCGGCCTATATGAGTGTAAAGATGACATACTCAAAGGCTATCACGATCAGTGCCAAGCGTTGATCAGAAGATTTATGGCAGTTTCATTTTGTCACATTCCTAGAGCTCAAAATCAGGAGGCTAATTGGTTGGCACAGAGCGCCTCGGGTTACAGGTCAATGTAGGAAATCCTCAATGCTGAGCAATCGGCTGATGACTGGCGGGCCGAGATAGCAGGTTATCTTGCAAATCCTTCACAAAGAGTCAGTAGAAAGTTGAGGTACAAGGCTATCAAGTATGTGTTGCTAGATGGTCAGTTATATTATAAGACTGTTGAAGGGGTGCTGTTAAAATGCCTTGGGACAGAAGAAGCAATGAAGCTGATGAGTGAAGTTCATGAAGGAGTTTGTGGTGCTCACCAATCGGCTCACAAGATGAAGTGGATCATCAGAAGGATTGGTTACTATTGGCCAACAATGCTCGAGAATTATTTTAGATATTACAAGGGTTGGCAAGAATGCCAAAGGTTCAGGAATGTACAGAAATCTTCTGCTTCAGCTATGAATCCTATTATCAAGCCATGGCCATTCAGAGGATGGGGAATCGATCTGATCGGCCAAATCTATCCACCGTCAAGTAAAGGTCACAAATGGATATTAGTCACGACAGATTACTTTACCAAGTGGGTAGAAGCTGTTCATTTGAAAAATGCTACGTCTGGAGACATAATTGAGTTTGTGAAGGAACACATTATTTACAAATTTGGCATTCCACAGACCATCACGACTGATCAGGGAACGATGTTCACTTTGGATAAGTTCATGACTTTCGCTGACGACATGTGCATTAAAATTTGTAATTCTTCACCTTATTATGCCCAAGCTAACGGTCAGGCTGAAGCTTCGAACCAGATTTTGATTAAGGTCATTAAAAAGAAGATTGAGCAAAATCCCAGGAGATGGTATTTGACCTTGAGTGAGGTTCTCTGGGCGTACCAGATGGCTCAACATGGATCGACTAAGGCTACGCCATATAAGTTAGTTTACGGACACACTGTTGTCCTGTCTTAGGAAATTCAGTCTGAAACACGGCGTGTCACGTTGCAGAACAAGCTCACAGCTGGTGAATACAAAGAAATAATGATGGACAGTCTTGAAGATTTACATTGTCATCGGCTTAGAGCTTTGGAGTGCATTGAAGCAAACAAAATGCGAGTGGCTAAGTATTACAATACCAAGGTGAAAAGCAAAAGTTTTGTCGAATCAGAGTTAGTCTGGAAAGTCGTCCTGCCTATCAGAACTAAAGACAGCCGATTCGGCAAGTGGTCACTAAATTGGGAAGGACCGTATCGAATTTTAGAGTGTGCGCCCGGCAATGCCTTTGTTCTCAAAGATTTGTAAGGAAATAGGTTTGCCAGGGCGATTAATGGAAAATTTTTGAAGAAGTATTATCCCAGCGTTCCTGTTGGAGGGTAACAGCTGATTCATTCGAAATCTGGCTCTCATAGCCGATTCCGATGCAGGGGATCGCCTTCAGGATAAAATGTAATAGCTGATTTCATTTCGACAGATCGCCTTTAGCGCAAAAATGGAATACCCTCGATGGGGTGTAACAGTCGATGCGATAAGCGTCGTCTTTAGAGCAAAAATAAAAAAAAAGAAGTCTGCATTGCTGATACCCAACAGAGTTTTGGATTACTGATCGTATTTACATAACACCCTGATACAATTTAGATGTCTGCATTGGTGGCTCCATTGATGATATCTTAAGCATCGGTGACGACGGCGACTCCTTCGGCGTGAGAGAAGAAGGCCCCCAGCTGAGCGTGGGCCTCTCCCATGTCTTGCCTCTTCGGGAACCCCGGCTCGATGCCTCGAGGGCTATGCCGGAGCGGAGTCGCGCGGCTGCAAGGGCTCCGGTGGCACCGTGGCGAATGCCGGACAAGGCCACCTAGCGAACCCGGTGGTGGATGTCCTGGAGCCTCTGCGCCAGCGTCTCGCCACGGGCGTTGACGACGTTGGCAGCATCCTCGGCGGCGATGCGCAGGTCATTTAGCTGCGCGGTCAGGGCTGCAAGAAGATAAAGATCAACATTGGGGACCCCATCAACACGTTCCAAGATGATTCCAGGAAGTTTACCTGCCACCGCAGCATCCGATGCGGCGAGATGGGCTTGCATGGTGACCACCTCGGCCTCAGCGGCTTCGAACGCGGCTGCTTGGGCTTCGTTGACCCCCTGCAGCCGGCCATTTTCCTTCGTGGCCTCTGAATAGAGGTTACAGTACTCCACCACCTGGTGGTGGAGGCGTCGGCCGTTGGAGACGGTGTAGGAGCCATCCGAGCCTGCGGAAGACCCTGAGTCGGATTCTTCCCAGGAGGCATCGCTTGAAGCCGGGCCCTGGGGGAGGTCTGGTTGGGGCGCGGTGCGACGAACGCGCCCAATGTTTGCTCCTATCGGAGCGCCTGGAGGCAGATTGAGGTGGCGCGCCTGGCTGGAGATGACAGCAAGGGATGTATCAGATTTGAAAGCCGAGATCTAATGCTATAGATTTGCAACCGGCTCACCTGCTGTAAACGCGCAGCATCTGGGGTGTCGCCCAGTGCGCTGCAGCGCGAGAAGAACCCGCGGCTTCGTCAGGAGCGGGGGTAGATCCACCAGCCGCAGGGGCGGTTTGAGAAGGCCCGACGCCGGTTGTTGACTGGTTGCTGCATGGACGACAGCGGTTAGATTGGGATCAGATGCATCAAAGATGAGCAGAGGTGTTACCCCAAGTAGGTGTGCAGCAGGTCAGCCCGTGGCCTAATAGAGCGAAGTCCTCGGGTGAACTCATCGCTCTCGGCGGGATCCGATGCCGGGCACTTGCCGCGATCTCCATGGCCGGCCATCGAGTTGGATTGATGATTGCTTGGGCTAGGTTTGAGAACGAAGATGAAGAAGGAGGGCCGGATGAACGAGGGACCGATGGAGTATGCGGTTGTTCGCCCAGGCTTGGGGTCTATTTATGAGACAGGGGCGTCAAGGCGATTTCCTTGGAAGACGAGACGGCGCGGCGCGTGGAGAGTGAACCGTCTCGATCGGTTGTCCTGATCAGCGACCGTTTTGATCGGCTATTCTAGTCAGCAGTCGTTTTGATCGGTTATCTTAGTCAGTGACCGTCTCGGTCGACTATTCTAACTGGCAATGCGGATCAACTATCAGACTGAATGTTGACTAAGAGAGTCTGGCTGTTTAGCCGATTCGAAAGAAAAATAATACAAAAGCTGATTCACGGCTGAACAAGGTTGTGATGTCTTTACATACAGAGTAGATGGTCGTTACACAAAGGCAAAAACATTACAAATCCAGCAATGCTCGGATGGAAGAAACGGCTTCGGCGTGAAGTGTTTGCCCAGCTTGCAGGGATTCTTGATCCTATCGGCTATCGACCTTAGGAAGTTCAGGCGCTGGTGAATCAGTCTGCCCTCAGCGACCCTAGCACTGACTTCTTTCTTCTTCTGGGAGAGGTCGATGGTGCTGGTTGATATGGTTATCTCGCGCTGAGCAATGGCCAGATTGATTTCTTTGAGCTCTTTCATCAGTTGTTCATGCCTAATCTTTAGTGTTTCTAGCTTTGATTCGGCCGTGTCAACTGAAGTTTTCAATGATTTGACTTGATCGGCTAATCCAGTGGCCTCTTCCTTGTTGGTTAGTTTGCTGTTCTTTAGTTTCTCCAGTTCTGTCAAGTTTGCATGAGTAGAGGCAATCCTTGGAGCTGCATTCTTGAGCTTGTTTAGCTGTTTCAAAGAATTGAGGGCTTCTGTACGATTTTGTTGCTGGATAAGTTGGATGGCCTGATCAATTGGCTTAGTATGCAGAGTGAGGTTGATCAAATTTCCCTCCAGTTGAGGTAGAAGCTCATTTCGCTGATTTTTGAAATCTGGCTCTGGCAACACCAGGGATTTGGAGCCGAGTTCTTCCTCATCACAGCATTCTTCCAGGTTCAATGAGTAGCTGGGGGATGAGGGTTGTGGCACCTGCATGTGTGTTTAGTCTTTTCAAGCAATGATGATATAAAGGGTGATCAGTTGACCTGTTGAGGAAAAATACTTTACCTGGCCAGAGCCTGAAGCAGGTGGGGCTAATGAGGTATCAGGTAGAATTATCAGAGTTGTTTCCTTCTCGGCGGTAAATAGATTATCAGTGTGGGTCTTTATGATCGATTGGGGCTCTGAAAAAATAGAAGATGAGTGATATAGTGAAAGCACAACAGTGTTAACAGCCGAATTGTCTTACCTGGAGGTTCACTAGATGGTGTCCTTTCTTTCTCAAGCTTGCTCCATGTATCTTCAGAGAAAGGGCTGTTCGGCTGTATTTTTGAACCGGATAAAGAGAGACAGATATGCTCAGGAAGTTGAAATTATGTGCCTAGCTCTGATCATTAACTGCACTAGTAGTTTCAGTAGATAGCTGGGTCCTGGGAGCTTCCTGTTGAATGTCAGGGATTTCAGCTATGCTTGAGGAGCCTGCTGTAGGATCCGGGTGGGTGATCGATGCTGGTTGGTCTTCGGTTTGGGTTCCCTCAAGCAGTGCTTGAGTCAGCTGGGTGTTCGCCTGGCAATTAGCCGATTTGGTCAGACAAATTGAATAAATGATGCAGGAAGTGTTTCGAGATATCCAGGTACCTGGGCAGTTTTTTTTGATTCTTGGATTCTTGACTATCACCTTGTGAAGACCAGATGGAGCTTTCCTTTTTGAAGCAGGGGCAGTTGTTAGATCAATAGGAGCTTTCATCATCTTCTTCACTGATGCTGTTTAGGAACCTAGCCTTGCAGTTGGGTAGGTGGGGTAGTACTTAACTTGCCCTGGTGGGTTAGATTCTGGGTCCTACATCGAAAAAAGTTAGAACATAACTGATAGCCGATTGTGAGGAAAAATCGGTTAGTAATACTTAGTGCTGATTCAGAGTTGAAGTTTTGGTCCGGGGCTCTAAATTTGTCATTGATTTTTTGGCAGAATAGATGAGCATGCCATTGTTGCCACTAATTGTCAAAGCTTTCGTGGGTGATTGAAATCTGATTCCATTTATCCACCGTGTAGTGTGGCAGGTCTGTTCCCAATCTGAAGACTGTGTCAGCATCCAGCCTTTCAGTTATCTCATCTCTAGGTTTCAAAAGACGTAAGAATGGAAGCCTGGGGGGCAGTTGGCCAAATCCTAATTGTCTTGCTGCAATGTATGGATGGTAAAATTCATAGGAAGGCCAGCTAGGCTCGTTGCTGCTAGTGCCACGAAGGTGCTTGAAATCAACTGGCAATATGTAGGGTTTGATAATAACATTAAAGGTTTCAATGGCTCCATCATCAGAACACCCAGTGCTAAACTTAAAATTGTAGGGCATTGGGAATTCTTCATCCTCTTCATAGGGGAACCAGACTGAGATATCTGTTCCTAGATCTGTGTAGAAGGATTCAAGCAGTCGGCCCCGTTTAATGTTGATGGTTATAGATGAGGCAGCTTCGCCAAAGCTCTGAAACCCTCTGGTGGTTTTGTTTTCATTCTCTGCATACTGGATGGAGGGGGATGGAGGGGTAGCTGAGGTTTGGCCGAACCATTTTGTGGAGATAAAAGTTGAGCCATAGTTGGATCAGCTACTAAGGGCCTGTTGTACATTGTACCTCTTCACCTTTCAGCAAGAAATTGACAACTCGGTTCATTAACCTGTAAGCTGATCCCAACAGAAGTTTTCCCAAAGGAACTAAATTCCCACGGGCTAATTGTTCTACAAGGGCTTTGAGAGAATAAGCTGGTCCAAGGGAAGCACAGCAGAAGACAAACCTTTCCAACCACAAGATCAGAAAGGCTATATATTCTTTTTCAGTGATGCTTGGGGTTGTTAGATGATGAGTCTTGATGTAGCCGGTCCAACCTTTATACTCGCCAATTTTAGGGAGTTCCTTCTCACCGGTGGAAAGGAAATCCCAGAATGAGCAGGTTCCAGTGATTTGAAGGCCGGTGAGCATGTGAATGTCACCCATAGTGATGGTCTTCGGCCCATCCCCAAAGATAAAGGCATTCAGAGAATTTGACCAGAAGTAACTTGTAGCGGTCAAAAGAGTCTCATTCTTCTTCATCTGACAAAGAAAGAGATCGACGCATTGACTTAGGTTACGCAGCTCCCAGTCTGCTTGTTTCTTCTCAGAGACTCTGCAGAACCAGTCTCTCCACCTAGTTGGCATATTGGGCCAGTTTCGGAAAGGATTCTTGGACCATGAGGATGCATCTACCAAGGGGGCTCTGAAAGGGATCTGATTAGTCTCTTTGCTAATGAATTCCGAGGGATTTGGGTCGCCCATCGGACTCAGATAAAAGGCGGAGGGGACGTCGTTCAGCGGAATCAAGATCTTGTCCTTCAGATTCTAAGAATGGTATGTATGCAACTGACTAGACCGGGATTCGAAAGGAAGCTCGAAAGGGGGACGGCGAGAAGGAATTCGTACCTTAGGGATTTCAAAAGGGGTCACCATCATTAACAGGTTGTGGAGGTGGCGAATTGAAGCTGGAGACGCAGCAGAGGTTCTCTTGACTAGGGTTTTGGTTTGTTGCGGAGCTTTGAAGTGCTGAGCGGGAGTATGCAAATTTTGCTGTGATTTGACGATGAAGGTCAATCGGGACGCTCGGTGTTAATTTTGGAATAAAACCAGTTTATCCTAAAATTGGGAGGCATGTGTTTACACCAAAATTTAGACCGGGAGCAGATAGCCGATGTCAGGAGCAGATAGCCGATTTCGAAAACAGAGTCTATTCAACATAGGATTGAGAACAGCCGATCGGGTCCCAGATCGAGTGTTGGGCCAAAACGAGGAAGGCGTGACAGAAGACGGAATCGATTGAGTAGATGACGTCATCGCGAATCTTCGGTGCCGGAAAGCGATCACGTTCGGAGTCCGTTCGAGGAAGGGAAGATTGGACTTCAAGTTACCTTTAAAATAGGAAAGTTTGTTAGCTTCTATATTTATTTCGAGTTGTAATTCGACTAGAACTCTATCTTGTCAGCTCAGGGTATAAATATAAACCCCCGGTCATTGTAATACTACGTACACATCAATACAACACACCTTTCGGCTCTGGCCAAAACCCTTAGGAGTAGGAGTAAAGTAGATCTCGGCGAGTTCTTCGATTGGGCTGAGTGTCATCCGGTGGACGCAGGCTTGCTTGTAAATACCGTCATGCCTTGCTAAGGTTTGTTTCTTTAATGTCATCCGGTGGACATGGGAGCATGGTAGATCGGGGTTGATTCTTATTTGATATGAGTTTAGCGTTATCCGGTAGACGTGGGTTTAGATCAAATAAGAGTTAGTTATCGATTCATGTTTATCTTCTTGTTTAATTTATGTTTAACGTCATCTGGTGGACGAGAGCTTAGATCTAGATCTTGATTGTGTACAGGTTGCACTCGGGCAATAGGATAGACATTGTTTAGACTCGATAATCAATAGATTCAAGTCATATTTTACATCATGGCTGTCTCGATCCGCTCGATCCCCACTGTTATAAATGATGAATTGGATGTATCGGTTTGAAGGTTAAAACATTGTTCATTCTATAGGCTCGTTTGTTACCTGTATTTGCCGAATCGGCTAAACAGCCGATTTCTCTCTGTTTCACGCTCAGATATCTCTAATTCGGACATAGATGCATCGATTATGCTGTAATCTATTATATATGATTTATCACCTCTATTGATGCATATGAATTGATTACAGAATATTTTAATGCTTATTCTATGAAAAATCGGTTCATGCAAACCGGATATCGACTGTTTAGTCGATAGCCTAAAAACAGGGCTCGTAAGGCCGTATATTTGGAATTGTCTGAACACATCAGTAAGTTCCACCTTGTGTTACTGATTATTATCTTTTTCCTTGTTAATTGCAGGTCAAATTGACTGGCATGCTTGGGAGTCATCGGCGCTCTCGGACCAGGATTGAAGCTAGCTGGGTCTGTTGATTCACCGCTCTGCAGATCGTTTCGGCTTCGGCAGTGTGTTGAGCGCAGCGAACCACTTTTCGTGCCAACGCATACCAAACATACCCTTAGCAGATAAATAAAGTCTAAACTTGGTGTTTTCCCCTCTCCACATCTTTTAACCCTAAAAGTTAGGTCATTTCAATCAAGCTCAGGTTTTTTGAAATTATTGTCAATTATATAATTTATATAAAACAAATTTAAATGTAGTTTAAGTTATTTTTACTATTTTCAATATTCCTGTAAAAAGGTAAATCTCATTTTTTGAGCCTTCGATGAATATATATATATATATAATATACGATACGTAATAATCATTATTATTAGACTAATCCTGAGGTATATTTTATAATAAAATAAAATTTTAAGGCATACAAATGATAATAATCTAGTTTTTTTAAACAAATATTAATCTAGTTAAATTTAGGATTAATTGACTACAAGATTTAGGCCCGGTTCGTTTCGTCTAAAAACACTTATTTTTCAGCTCTGAAACAGTATTTTCCTCTTACAAAAATCAGTAACAGCCGAAATCAGCTCAGCTTAGGGAACAGAGCCTTTATAATTTTTGCACGAGCGAGTATAAGTATTTCTCGAAGTACCGGAGGGCCGAAACGGAAAAAAGAAAGGGTCGGCTGCAGCAGCTGGTATCCCGTCCTCCCCAGCGGTTTCGGTCACCTCATCGCTTTCCTTCTTCACTTGGTTTCTCACGCAATCCGCGGGGAACCCCAAACCCTAATCCTCTCCATCCGCGCCGCCGGAGACAGCCGTGTGGGAGCTCGGTTTTCGGGGATCTGCATCGATCTCTGTTATCTAGGGTTCTCAGATGGGCGATCTCAAGGAGGTTTTCCGGTCCCTCAAAGAACTCTTCCCTGAGGTGGGCACGATCGGTTCTCGTCCATGTCTCGCGTACAGCCTTTGAGATGTCATGTGTGAGGGGCTGCGAAAGAACTTTTTCTTTCTTGAATGTATTTTTTTTTATTGTAGCTGAGGGTTCTAAGGTAGGACCACTAGCCCTAGGACACACATGGACAGTGTAAATGCCTGTTGCGGTGAGATTCGATTCGATTTTAGTGGTTTAGGAGAGGTCGTACATTATTATTTGATGATTAGATCAAATTTGGAGGCGTCATCTGTTTGGTTCACGGGCAGCCTGAATTGCCATGTTTGTGCCGTTCCTGGCTGTGTTTTTTGAGGGCAAATTTTTCTGATGCCTCTTTTCTGCAGGTTGATCATCGTATACTGAAGGCTATCGCAATTGAGCACCATAAAGATGTTGATTCCGCGGTGATTACTGTCCTTGATGAAGTCATGCCGTCCATGGCTGCTTCGGCTGGAACTTTGTCTACCCATCAAGAATTGTTGCCATCTATGGATGATTCTGTTGGGAATTTGTTTGCTAATCGCAGCACACATGCAGTGGGAAGTTCATCATCTGCTGGTGAGTATGAAAACCAAACTTTTAGCCTTTTACACCTTTTTTTTTTTCTTCCGAGACGATGTTTGGTCCCATTTGTATTCTAGCGTTAAAGCCTTACGGTGTTCTGTTAGGATCTGTTAAGATGTTTGTTTTACATATATAGTGTATTTGTACTGTAAAAGTAAAATAGATGTGCTAAAGATATATCGATGATAGCTTGCATATTCTGCATGGGTGCCAAAGGGCCTCTAGCCGAGTTGGTTAGAGGAACCCAGCGGCACTCCTCAGGTCTTGGGTTCGACTCCCCGTGGGAGCGAATTTTTAGACTGAGGTTAAAAAAATCCCCTCGTCCGTCCCACGGCCAAAGCACAAGTCTAAGGCCCGGCCCCGGTCGTGGTCGTCTCATATGGGCTACGATGCCGCTGTGTATGGGTGGGGCAGGGGTTTAGGGGTTTTCTTGACCTGCGTGAAAAGGTCTTCTTCTTAATGCAATGCCCGGGGGCTGTCTTACCCCCTGTAGGTCAAGTTTTTTTTCTGCACGGGTAGTTTTTCCTTATGTTTTTAAGTTATTATTACGAGGTTTACAATATGGTTGAAAGGTCCCCAACAACACATGCATGAAATTGGGTCATTTGGCTCACTATTACTATACCAGTGGTGTTTAAGCTTATTCAGTGCTCCTGTTACTTTATAGTAATTATTATGTAAGCTGTTGGGATTGTACTTGGGGAAATATATTTTTAAACCAGTTGGCAGGCCAAAGATTGGTTCAGTTTAGAGCTGTTCTGTGCATATCCATTTTTGTTTTTACTGAACCTAGAATATTTTGTTTTAGATATTGTTGCCATTTATTACCATTAACATTTCTTGAATTTGCGAACGGGCCTTTAGCAGTTGGTTAGATGATTCTAGTAGCACTTCTTAGATCTTGGGGTTTGACTCCTCGTGGGAGCGAATTTCAGGCTTGGGTTGAATATACTGGGGAGTTCTGTTCCACAGTCTTTCTTAAAAAAAAAACATTTCTTGAATTTACACTAACTGAGTTTGCTGTCGACAAATTAGGACATGATATACGTATTGATGAGATTGATGCAAGCGTTCACTCTGCGCAACACACTTCTTTTGGGGAGGCCAAAACTGGCAAGCAACAAAACATAAACAATGAATATGTGGGAAGACTTGCATCAATCGAAGGGGTCAATGAGCAACTGAATCTACATTCTTATCCTATCCCAAATGGCGTTCAGCATGATTTGATTCCTAACCTGGATGTCCTATCCTCAAATACCAATCCAGAGGAAAAGTTGGCTAACACAGATAATGAAGTTGGATACGGTGGATTATCAAGTGAATATTTTTTTCAACTGCCGACCGGGGAAGACGGTGGTGATATCATAGCACCGCAATTCCGTGATCAAGATCCTAATAAGATGATTCCAGTTGGGGAACACTTTCCCCAGAACAGTTCAATGAAGTTCTTCAGTGGCTATGAGGACATAAGTTTTGATGATGAGCTTTTGCCTCTTGGTTCTAATGATAAAATATCTTCTGGAATTTTGAGTACTGAAAAAGATTCTTTTGTGCCTGTGCTGGATGTTCCTGGTCAAGATAAAGAAGAATCCTCCACTGGGACTTCTGGATTTATGGAACAGAAGGAGACCAGCAATGTTGCGGATATTCTTCCTGATCTTAATTTGAATCATTTTGTTTCTACGGCTTCAACTCACTCAAGTCATTCTGTCAGTATTGAGTCTCTTGAGGATTCTGTTGCTGATGCCAGAAGCAATAAGGTAATGTATTATGCTTGCTCTATGCTGGCCTTTTTTATGCATATGCAGATATTAATTTTCAATTGTACATTCTAGCGCTGGATATTAGGAGAACATTCATTTGGATTCATGGTGGCTCCCCTTCTTTTTATCTCGTTTGGCCTTCCCTGATAAATAAAGCGAGTATAGTGAACTAAAAAGTGCAAGAGTACATGCCTAACCTATTTTGTTTCGTCATTGTTTTTTGTGACAAGTATTTGGGATGAAATTTCACATGATCAATTTTTCTCAAAAACACCACATGCTCAAGTTTGACTAAACATGTCATATGCTCAATTTTTTTTACAAGCATAAAAGACCTGTACAAACACCAAGTTACTAATTTCGGGTTATTTGGTTCGTCACAAGTACACAACACATACGAAGCATCGTCATTTTACGTAGAAGAGGATAGTGCACTGTCTTCTTCTGCACTAGGTTTAATAGATAGGTGTATCTGTGTGCAGCAATCAAGGTACGTTAAGATAATTATATTGGATTGTAGTTAATTCATTAGGTGTACTGGCCAATCCAATTGTTGTCTAGGATGAAAAGGGCACAAGATCACCCATTAGATTGACGAGGTCCACTTCAAGCCATCCTTGAGATTAATCAGTATTCTGAAACCTACCTAATTACATACATACTCCCTCCATTATGCACTTAAATATACAGTATGTCTAGATACTATGATACATAGTAAAACAATGTATCTCTAGAAAAGCCAAAACGTCCTATAATTTGAATGGAGGGAGTATTTTTATTTAAGCTGCTGCGCTATATTTTTTTTTCCAAAAGATTTGTCTTAAAATCATTTCTTGTGTTTCCTATTAGGATCTGTTTCTTTGTCATACGAGCCTGACTGTTCTGAATAATGAGGACTGCCAATTATAGTTCCTCAAAAGTCAAAACTTCTATGCGAGCAATATTTCTTCTTTCACTTTCTGATTCTTTCTCAAGTTTGAAACACCACTTTGTATGCACAATGTATTCCAACAATCGACTATCATATTGTTGTTGAGGTTGGTGGCTCATTCTTGTGCTTTTGATATAATGCAGAATGATCTGTTACCTTCTCTAGAGCTCGTTACAAAAATGATGGAGGATGTTGAGCTTCTTGAAGAAAAGGCTAAAGTATCCAAGCATGAATCATCTGTTGCTGGGACAGGCATTCTCACCAAAGTTGAGGAGCTCAGAGAAATGTTAACTCATGCGAAGGAAGCAAATGATATGGTATTTCCCTCTGACCTAATATATCTCATCAATCATCATTTTGTAAAACCTCATGATCTTCCTAGGGTAATGGGCTAATGGCACAGGATATCTGACAATTTTTCTATGTGCAGCATGCTGGCGAGGTTTTCGGTGAGAAAGCTATTTTAACCACAGAGGCACGTGAGCTTCAATCACGACTTCAGAGGCTTTCAGATGAGAGGAATAAATATCTGGTGATAATTGAAGAGGTATATTGTTTCTTTGGCGCTGGTATCACATCGGAGTTGGCACAATAACTATCATCCTGCATAAACTAAAAGTTAGTAATATTTAAAGTTTGTAGACTGACACTGAAGAACTTCCACCTCTAAGCATATAGTTGGCATGTTTATTCGTCAATTTGGAAAACCTATATTTTCTACTCTGGTTTGAGTTTCATACCAAATCATGGAACTGCTGGTCTGTTAAGTTACAGTTTCCTTATTTTCATATGCAGAATTGATTCATTTTTGTTTGATCTGCTTGATTTATATATATATTTTTTGACAATCATCATCATCATCAATACTAAAACCTATAGTGGGCATGAAAAGATGAATTGATGCTAAATTTGATATTTGAGTTTAATTTGTATAGATACGCCAAACTCTTGATGAAAGATTGGTTGCTGCACAACAAGAAATTGCAGCAGCCGAGAAAGAAAAGATTGAAAAGGAGGCTGCTGCTCAGGCACTACTCGATGAACAGGAAAAGATGATGAATTCTATTGTTGAAGAATCAAGAAAGCTGCAGAAAGAAGCTGAGGATAACCTGAAGGTATTATCTGTTTCCTTAATCCTTAGTATTATGGGTTTTGAATTTTGAAAATTTTATTTATGTGTTTTTCCCTTGTTTTATAAAACATGCTGCCCCTGTGTATAATAGATATTGATTTGCTCTATATCTGATATACTCCTGAGGTGTGTAGGACACAGTGCAGACACATTATTGTCCACACATTTGTCTCACAGGCAGGCACATATATAATAGAATGTATCAATTTGCAGAACAATTTTTTACAACAAACCATATCATGAACTAAAATTGTCTACTGATGTTTATAATTAATTTGTTCGGACAGTTGAAGGAATTCTTGGTTGAGCGGGGCCAAATTGTTGATATTCTGCAGTAAGTTCACATTTCATCTCAACCAGTACTGTTAAACTGTTCAATACTAGCCCTGTTCAAACTTTGACCTGTTACATTTTTATCTTTACTAGCCCTGTTCAGACTTTTAACTGTTTTATTTTTATCTTTCAAGGATTCTCATGAGAATATCACTCTAGACACAGATGAATGCCTGTTATATAGCCATTCTGATAAATAGGAATTGAAGCAAACATTAAAACATTATTTATTTATTTAGTGTAATGCAATGTTACTTTTCAAGCCATGTCTTGTCTGCAGCCTGCACTGTACAATAATGTACCACCCTGCATGCTTAAATGATTTAGAGCTATGATAGTAGTATACTATCTTAAAGTGTTTGAGCTCTAAATCTGTGTAACCAGCCCTGTGATGTGTGATTTGTGTCCTTGATCTCATTGCAGAGGTGAGCTGGCTGTGGTCTGTGAGGACGTTTCGTTGCTCAA
This sequence comes from Eremochloa ophiuroides, assembly GCA_038502445.1. Lineage (NCBI taxonomy): Eukaryota > Viridiplantae > Streptophyta > Magnoliopsida > Poales > Poaceae > Eremochloa > Eremochloa ophiuroides. Next base: position 53,563,635 of record JAHLJS010000008.1, read on the forward strand.
GCGAGTGGTGGATGAGCGCCTATCATTGAGCAAGTTGCAGCGCTCAGCTATGTCGAGCCTCTCTTCTTCACTACATTCATCTCATCACAAGAGCTGGACTTCCTCGGATAGGACTACCGAAGCCATTGAGTTTCCAGATAATGACACCCTTGTTGAACCTGCAAGGTCAGCGCACAAACATCTGGATGGCGATGGCGATGAGTGCACTGTACTAGTGTCAGATGGCAACGACACTGGTAAAGGCATTTTGAAGCGTGTGGATTCCAAGGAAGATGGCGATGGATGGGAGCTTTGCTGAAGATGTTCAGGAATAGCGGGGTTGCTAGAGGATGCTGAAGCATTGAAATATAAACTAGCAATAATGGTGTATAAACGTTTACTAGTGCGGTGCTAATCTATATAGTCGTTTTCATATGTATCGGGGAACTGTATTGGAACACACTCACTGGCTCACCGCAGCAGTATGCGAGGGGAAATCCACAGGCTCGAATTGTAATTCAACAGATTGCTTGGGACAATCCATGAAATTACCCATATCTCAGTTGACACCAGGATCCATACAACGGTAATTAAGTCTTACATAAACATTTATTACATCGCCA